>OX463808.1:11685856-12968773 GCA_949825045.1 Argyresthia goedartella | reverse complement strand
AGTCAGGTCATAAGTTCTGTCACATGTGCAATATGAAATAATTTAGACATGTTTATTATTTATGTAAACATTTATATAGCAAAATGAACTTAATAAAACATAGATTCTTATGGTGATAAAGTTTATTCAAAATGACCCCCGCGATTTTGAATACAGGCCTTTATTCTGCGCGGCCAGTCGTCTATCGCAGCACGAACGAGGTCCATGTCAATATCGGCGGCTGCCTTAATCAAGGATGCCTTGAGTGACTCCAAATCAGGATGAGGCTTTGAGCAGGCCTTTTCCTCCAAGTGTTGCCATATCTTGTAATCTAACGGACTCAAATCTGGACTGGAGGAGGGCCAGTCTTCGTGCCGGATGAAGTCGATTTCACGCGCCGCCAGCCAGTCTTGTGTGCTTTTCGCTCTATGAGCTGGCGCAGAATCTTGTTGGAATACCCAGTGCCTGTTATTAAACATGGTATGAGAAACAGGTTCCACAAGGTTCTTGAGGACTGTATTTTGATACACAACTGCATTCGTTTTTATGCCTTTCTCACAAAAATGTAACTCAGTTAAGCCCCAATAAGACACTCCCAACCAAACCATGAGCGAGGATGGAAAATGACCTCGTTGGACACGCGGAATACGGTTGCTCGCTTCTTCACTGCTGTGTGCGTACACCTTATCATTTTGTTTGTTGTAGCTCTCTTCCACGGTGAAAATTTTTTCATACGAAAAAAGAATTTCCCGATGCCTTTTTCCCGCGTACCGCTTCAACAAAGCGCGGCATCTCTTCAGTCTCAGGTCCATTAAACGAGCGTCCAAACGATGTCCTGTTTTTCTTCGATATGCCCTAAGCCTAAGTCTTCATTTAACACCCTTTTCACCGTGGTCCTGCTTAACCCCATCTGAAGGGCCAACAGTTTCTGCTTACGTATGGGATTTCTTTGAATTCGCGCCTTCACAGCTTTTATCACTGCTGGAGTCCTAACAGAGCGAGGGCGACCACTTCCTGACCTGTCACCTACACTAGAGTCTTCATTGTATCGTTTTATGGTACGATAAACGAATCTTTTGTTTATATTCAAATTTTTCAGTAAGTCGAAAATCTGAATTGGCGCGTAACCGCAACGATGCAACGCAATAACTGCGACACGGTCTTCTTTAAGTGTCCACTACATATTTAAAAATGAGGAAAATTCTAAAAAGTACACATTTTTATTTTCATGAAAAATTCGAAATTCGAATTCAATAAACTTTTTTGTGGCCAGCGTTCTAAATTCAAAAGTTTTTATTGTGTGACAGAACTTATGACCTGACTGTGTATATATATTGTAAGTATGTCTTTAAAAGTTATCTGTGTGCATCTGCTGCATTCGAAATATGCAGATAAGGTCGAGTAGGGGCGACACTGATCAGTCCCGGTGGTGCACGTTGCAGATGCGGCGCATGGAGGACGAGCGGCTGCGCGAGCTCGGCGTGCCACACAGCGCCGTGCAGCAGCTGCGCTCCATAGAGAAGCTGAACGGCGTGCGGCGCCGGACCACCGCCGCAGACTCCGACAGCAGCGGCTCCGAGCGCACCTCACCGCCGCCCGCACGCTTCGTGTACCCGGCGCGATACCCCGCCTACCCGCCCCCACCGCCCGCCTACCGCCCGCCGCCGCCGCCCTTCGCTAACGGTGAGCCGCCGCCCTACCCGCCGCATGCGCACCACGCGCACTACCCCCGCGCCGGATACCTGCCCGTGCCGGTGCCGGTGCCGGTGCTGTACGCGCCGCCCAAGCTGTCGTGCTGGAACTGCGGCGCGGCCGGCCACGCGGGCCACGAGTGCAAGGAGCCCAGCATGGAGGAGATGACCCGCGCCGGCGGCTACCAGCTCGACTTCGGGGCGCCGCCACCCGAACCCGACAAGTAGCCGAGGCTGGTTTCCTAAAACCGAACCTCAAACCGAATCATTCTCGGCCTGTCTCGACAGTCGAGGTGCCGTCCGGCGGAAGTGTATTTGCGCCACTCGGTTGTTGCCTCGCTATAAGCTATGCGGGAGAGGAACCGAAATGGTAAATGGATATACGTTTATACTTTGATCCCATATGCACAGAAAGGACTGTAATACGCCTCGAGATTAATTTTATATTTGAGTTCAGACCATACGTTTTATGGTAAAATTGTGTGGAGTAACACTTCTAAGACCCTATTTCAGTGTTAATGCACGTGTAACACGACGCTGTTATCCTCACAGATGCTCGTATCACTTCGTCGGACTGGACTCGAGATAGATCTTTCCGATATCCATTTTTAGAGGACAAAACAAAAAGTTCAAATTAACTAAGAAACACTCCCATAACAAAACTCTATCAAGAGGTTTATTACAGAAACACTCCCATAACAAAACTCTATCAAGAGGTTTATTACCCAATTTTGACTCCACGAACAACTTCGTTTTACAAGATTTGCCGAATAGTCCTGAATTACGAGATATCGTACATGTCTAGTAGATCGACAATATTCGAAAGATCGTGTGAAGGCTATCGTGTGAAGTTAAATGATTGTGTATTATGTTAGCATACTAAACTTCTAGAATTTTGATTCGAAAGTTGCACTTTAAACCAAAGTGTCTTAGTAACATTCCAGTTGATATCTTCTACAGCTTGATTAAAAGTGGAGGCTACTATTGAAAGAATTAATCTCCTCATCTTGTTTTCGGAAATACTGGAGCAAGTACAAGCAAGCTCGAATGCGAGTTTTGGAAATTATCAGGTTCTTTATCGTAATTGTCAGCTCCTAAAGTTTATCCATCAGTTTATATTTTGTTTGATCAAATGGGTACGTCTTTATAGCACGCCATTCAAAGAGACTTCTTCACCTGATCAATTATACGATATTTATCCTTCTCATCTCGCCTTGGAGTAAAAGTGCAACTTTTTATTAAATCGTAAAGAAACTAGAACAGTCGTCCAAATCGAATATGAAGGGAATTCCAATAAGATTTGCTCACAAATAACAGAATTAATTTTCAGCAGCAAATGGTAATAAACACTTTTTTTAATTCACAAGTTTTAAATGTTAGTTGCGCAGTATAGTGCCGTGCTGCTCACACGTCTATCTATTTATGTATTTTATTTAAATTGAAAGTTAAGCCATTGGCAAACAATGTGATTGTGTGCTGCTGGCTTCCATTTCAAGTCCTGGAATTTAAAAAGATGATAAATCTTTCACGTACATTTCGAAAATGTTTGAGCTTATTTTTTACTTTTGCTGTATGTACTATCGTCGTGAAATCGGTTTTTCTGTTCTGATCTGATTTCAATAGCCCGAAAATGATAATTATTCAAGATTGTAGGTGTGCCATTATTACTCGTTCGTTGTAACAGTGACGTGTTATGTTAACACGTTCCCCCAGTCGTATGTCGGCTAGCGTACCAACCAGTACAAAAATGCATTAATGCAAGGACAGTCAACGTGTTAAAATATTGTCTAGTACCGTGGGGCCAAAGAATGAAGATAATACTGTTAGGCACACAATTATTATTTGCTGACCAAAGAGTCTACTCTGTCCGGTTTGCCGGTTGACAGTATCAAAATTTTATTTAACGATTACAGAGCCCACAAATCCAAGAAACTGGTGAGTGTTTGTTCAAAAGTGTACTTCAGAGAAAGCTTTTTTTTTTCAAAATTCAGCATATGGTGTTGAAGACGGCCCGGCCCATATGTTCCTTTGGGGCTAGATAAATGTGGTAAATATTGGTAGAGGACACATTAACAATCAATATATATATGGTACCCTGAAGAGTCACGTTTGTGAGATAATTGTTATTAAAGGAGAAATTCGAAATGTTTATCTTTACCTCTCTTATCTCGCTAACGTGACACTGTACTCCATTTCATATAACATTGCAAAAAAGAAGCAGTGGCAGTGAACATTTTTGCAATAGTTCAAAATATTAACCCATCACGTGCAACGACCGGCCAAGGAGAAGAGTGCCTTGAGTGCAGGCTCTTCTATGGGATATAAAAATGGAAATGGGGGCCGTTGTCAGATATAGTCAAATTACTCAACTATTCTTAATAGTCATGATATAAATTATCTGTTTGGAAAAGGCAATAAATTTAGTACAGAAAGGTGTTAACTTACATTTTACTGAATGTCTTCATTTATGCTTCTATTCATGTTCTATGCTGTGCTTTGAAATTTTCCTACGTACGGTACGGTGGGAAAATGTTGGTCACTTGTTACACGATTTTCTCCAAACATTTCACAACACTAATATTTTGGAATTAAACTTTGTAAAAAGCGAGGGTATCCTCGCGATGTTATTCTAACTCATTTGATTAGTTATAATAGTTTGATGTATAGTGATCAAACCATTATATCTAATCCACAAATAAAAACTGTCATTTTTTATATTTTTATATCGATTGAATTACTTTTTACTAAGAGTGTACTTAAATCAATAAAATAAAAGCATGTAATACAATACAAATATTATTTATTAAATATTGACAATATATTGAACAAAAATTAAGTGTCAACAGACAACCTTATTGCTAAGGTAGCAGTCACTTCCAGGCAACTTTGCGGTAAGAAAATCAAGAAAAAAACAAAGTAGTGCGGGTTGGTGGCCTTGGTGGTGGTTGATTTTATTACAAGTAAAAGTACACTTATAATCATGCTACATACAAATAACGAAAAAAAAAATACTTAAATACTTTAAAATAAATCATATGGTAAACTTACAATAATATAACAAATATTATGGATAAACTGAAATAAAAACAAAATAAAAAGAAATATAAAATAAAATTGCTATAAGAAAAAAATAAAGAAGAGGAAATATATTAATCATCATCATCATCACTATCATTTGAAGAGGAAGTTGAATCGCCAACCCTTATTAGAAACTCGACCAAGTTGTTGATAATTCCATCGAGTTGGCAAAATTTCTCTTCCTCTTTAATTACATGCTCTACATAAGCTTGGTATCGTTCTGGGGTGATGGTGACGATTGCTTGAGGGAGTAACTCTTTCACTTCATTTAATTGAAAAAAATATATATTTTGCTTGCTTCATCATTACCTTTTATTTTTTGTTGAATTATGGAAAAGCGACGGCAAAATGGCCAGGTTCTTTTTCCTAGACGTTGGATTAGTAATAATGATTTGATGTATAGTAATGAGTGAAAATAACATCGTGAGGGTGTAAGGTTTCATTGTAAAGTGTTAGTTTTGTGAAATGTTTGGAGCAAATCGTGTAACAAGTGGCCAACATTTTCCCACCGCACCGCAGGTAGGAAAATATCCAAAAGAAGCATAATTGAAAACATTCATTAAAATGTAAGTTAACACTTTTATGTACGAAATTTGTTGCCTTTTCCAAACATATATAATTTATATCACGAACATCAAGAATAGTTGGGTAATATGACTATATCTGACACCGGTCCCCTCCTTTTTTATTTCCCATAAACACCTGCACTCAATGCACTCTTTTCCTTGGCCGGGCGTTGCACGTGACGGGTTAATTAATATGTTGAACTAATGCAAAAATGTTCACTACCTTTTTTTCCCAATGTTATATGAAATGTAGTATAGGTTGAATATTACCAAACATTTATTATTTGTTCAAATGTCCTCTACCCATATTTACCACATACATCATGCCCCAAAGGAAAAAATGGAAGGATCGCCTTCGACGCCTTCTGTTGAATTTTGGAAAAGCGTCTGGAAGTATCCCATTTCAATAGGGTTTGATAATAGTGTAAGCTATAAGCCGACTACTGCATTGGCATATTCAACTAAATCATTGATTTAGATGAATATGCCAATGCTATTAGCAAATTTATTTGGAGCAAACCAAAAATACTTTATTTATCTCGTTCGGTCGGAATGACCGAAGGTACGGAATGTACTCACTGGTTTATCCCGCATGATTTGTGTGACTGAATAAAAATAAGATGCAGAATAAAAAATCGGTTCCATCCAAATATTTTCTCTACCGTCATGCAAATAATATGTACTGAAATTACACGTATTAAGCGATGTTATAAATATGAAGCTGTAAAGGCGGTGTTTTATACTTGAGCTTAGTAGTAAACAAAGATCACTCGACCACATTTTACTACATTCTGAAAGAATCACGCAACGTTGATCACCGCAATAAGTTACAGACACTACTTTAAACACTCACGCATTAAAATCAATGAAAAATGCTTTAAATTGTCCTTTTAAATAAAAAAAATATGCAAAATCCATTTTTTTACCACTAAATTCCTGCAAACAGCTTGTCAGAACAGAGTGCCACATTGTAGGTAGAACCGCTCTTGTTGTTTGCTACTTAACTCACTTATAAAAACACAGACTATACTTTTTTGTTCTAGTGTTTTAACCTTTTAGAAATTGTGAAACAATTATGGTCAGCATTATAATTTTGTTACACGTAAAATATTCAGTCAACGATATCATACCCATCTTAGATTAAGAGGACTTTGGCACATAAGTTTGTTAGATTTATTTTTATTTATATATGATGTATTTTACAAAAGGAGCAATATAAACATTGAGTACATTTAAATTAGTACAAGCTGGCAACAGCTCATTTAGAATAAGTTTTAGGAATATATTGATTGACGGAGCTTTTAGCGTTATGAGTTTCGATTCTAATAATTGCTCTTGTTACATCAAAAACGCATAACCCAGTGAAACAATGGATACACATTACTTTAAAGTTCATTAAATAAATATTGAGACAGGTCAGCTGCTCCATATATGAGTGATTATCAACCTGTCCCGTAACTACTGTCGCATAGTCGACTGGCAGCTAAGTTTAAGCATTTATTTATTTTTCTTCTCTGTCACAACTGTTTAAAGCATTTAATCATTTATATAATGGAATTCCCTGAACTCTTGCTTTTCCCTTTAGAATTCATGAGCGTCAATCGTATCTAGACAGTAATAACTTGGTAGATTTTGAATTTCTGTTGAAACAAGAGCTATCGCATGATTCTTCATGTGATAGCTCTCGGGTCAGTCATGTTATCTAGGAATGAATGTACTTGTTCTAACCTTTCCGGTCCTAAGACTGATTTGTAAGGCTAGCTTGTAACTCGGCTTCTAATTTTATGAATGTATTTAATGTAAATTACGAAACTGAAACCGCACATTGAATGAAGCAGATTTTACCACAATCATCTTAACAGGCACAGGCAAGTCTAGACAATTTAGATGCCAGTGGCTAAATTATACGGATGAACATTTGAAAACCTATAGAACAAGGGATTATTCTGATCAAGCTCATGAGAAATGCAATGCTCTTTATTTAATGTTTATATAGTCATTGTACATAGTTACAAAATGTAAGAAAGTGTTGACATGTCACATAAGATGTGCTCGTAGATGTAAATAATTCGGTTTATATTAATAGTTGCATATGTATTTGTAAATGACCACGTAATTTCGGTGTCCACATCACAGAGTATATTCATGTGTTTCTCGTGTCAGGAATCGCAATATAGCATTTTTTAAATCCCAGTTTTTTGAGAAAAATTCAATTTAGTAGAAAGGATTGTATTTCTTGCCTAATTCTTATTGATTTACTTATACAAACAGATTTTTCGTTCGGTACAAATGCGTAACTTGCATACGGTGGGTGCTGGCTGGGCCATGGTAGTGATAAGTGAGGTCTTAAGATCATGAACAAGCCGGTTATTGCTTAGTAATTATAATATTCACTTTGATATTATTCTTTTGAATCGGACGTTTGATGCTTTGTTCTCGCCTGTTTTGCAGCATCTAAAAGTAATTCTACGTCACTGCGCCCAGTTGCCACAGAGAGAGTAATGTTAATTTAATGAATAAGTTTCATGAATCCCAATTGCAGATTAGTATCAGTCGCGGCCTTTTTGAAATCTACGATTCGCTCTTATGAAGGTTGTACCTTACAATACTTATATTGTAATTATCACGTTATTTGTATGTCTTAATTTTGTAACGATATTTAAAATATGTTGAAGTGTAGGTAAAGATAGAAATACCTAAAAGTGAATACTTAAATAATTAAATTGAAAACGCTATCTGGAAAAGCACAACTGTGTTGTTCTGTTCAAAGGAGATAAGAATAAAGCTCTGGTAATTCACAGACTAGTGTGCCCTTCCTTTGGTATAGGATCAATACGGGTCGGGTTGGCATATTCTAATGTGTGTTGATGTATTCTATCGGCTAGTCAATATTAGGTGGTATCAAGTTTTTCCTTTGAATCAATCAGCACGTTACATCGTGGCCATCATTAAGTGCATATCATTAGGAGATGTAATATGCAGACGTCTAGCTCAGCTGACGCCTACAATTGCTCTATACCAAGCAAGTACATAGGTGATAGCTAATTTTGCCCATGGGACATGCAACATCAACGTTCTCTAACAAGAAACATATAATATAAATTAAAATCCAAATTTGTTTATTTGAGTCAAGTTTTATCACAAGTCGTAGAACTTCCCTTTTAAGTTAACAAAACCTGTGTTAGGGGATATAATGATACCAGCGTTATTTTTAATTTTGTGTACTACTAGTAGAGGTATTAAGGTATTTTTTTACTCTGTACAGAATGTTATAAGTGTGATATAAATAGATTTTGATTGACATAATTATTAGAAATTGTGATTTAGCCAAGTGTGTAGTTAAATAAAAATGAAAACTCGCTTTTTACATAAATTGTACTGTCCTACATCTTTAACGTTGTTTTTTGGGTACTTATGTATTTTAAGCTGTTGTACTAATATAAAAAGTAATGATCATTATCTCAGGAAAAGAATGTTCGGCCCAGTATTGTATACCATTGTATCCCACCAATGCTGTGAACCATTAGCTTCCTGCGAAATAAACAACCAAAATCGATTAAGAGTTTTACTTGCACTTGTTACTCGGATGATCTCTTACTTTGCTACGTATGATACGCTTAGGTTTTACCCCTAACTTTGTGGTATCTTTAGATCATATTACAAAATTCACACATGACCACCAGATTCCTACCTATTCAGCTTGTTACTGATTGGAACCTGGCCGTATATTAACCCCTTGGCTGGTATAGGCTTGCTGAATTTTCATTAGATTTGGACTAATACAAATCCGGAAGGTTGTAAAAATGGTGGCATCATTATGGCTAATGACAGCTAAGGGGTAGTTACCGTAATCCACTTAAAATGATGACCACTTTAATTCGAGTTAGAAGGGTCGGCTAAGTAGTTTCCCGAACAAAGCGAGACGAATGGAATGTGAACCGAAGGTATAGGAATGTCTATTCTCGAAAATTCATGTAAACACGAACGAACATGCGTAAGTTTGTAACTGTTCTACTCTACATAATATCAGAGTAGGTATCTCTGGTCGAATATGCTTATTAGTTGTAGAATGGGTGTTTCCCTTAGGATAGTACAGTCAGCATCAGATAATGTGAGCACGCAAGACACTTAAATCGATATTTTAAATCATAGACTACCAAAAATATCTACACAACCAAAATGACAAAATTAGGTTAGATACACAGAGTAAAGAGTTTCGTTTATCTGAGGTTAGATATCATCCTCTGCGTCAACATGGATGTCATCATTTTGAGACTTTCGCTATGTAAATATTTCTGGTTGTCTAGGATATGTAGATCTACTTGACTATAATAGATTGCGTGGTTATATATTTGCAGGGACTTGATCCAATCCCGGAAAATTATAAAATAATGACAACATTTTAACATCCCTAAAAAAATCTAGAGATTTGATTCAAATCCCGAAACTCGTTAAGTGAAATATCTAAAATGAATGTCAATTAGGCAAGACATTCTGTGAAACATGGGGTCGCCTCGCTTATTGCTGGCTCCGATGGTACCTACATAAAGTTGTGACCAGTACCTACAATACAACTTTATATTCTGTCATAAAGCGATCTCTATCAACCAATTTAGCTCTAAATTCTAGCATAAATAGGCGCAGTGAAAAGGAGCCACGGTAAAAAAAACATGAATTAACCTGTACTTTCGACATTTCACTGAAATTGTGTAGGTATTTGATCATTTCAATAGATTTTGTTCAGGGACTTGATGAGATTCCTAGATCGGTTTAGGGATATCTTAAAAATCTGTCATTATTATCTATATAATGTCCTGGGATTTGATCAAGGCACTTTGACGAGGATTTGACGAAGTGTCTAATATTATTATATTCTTGCCACATGTATATCTGAGGGCGTTTGTGTTGCCGGACCGAATGGACGTGTCCCCCCGAAATCTCCCAAACGCATTTAAACAAACAATAGTTTTCATCCCCGGCGCGCGCCTTTTGTTCTGCCTCCGGAGGCCCGAAAACGAGCCTGGCTTATAGGCTGGCTTATACCGCGTGTTACTGTAAGGGTTACCTGGGGAATGTGCGCGATCCATCTAGGCA
This sequence comes from Argyresthia goedartella, assembly GCA_949825045.1. Lineage (NCBI taxonomy): Eukaryota > Metazoa > Arthropoda > Insecta > Lepidoptera > Argyresthiidae > Argyresthia > Argyresthia goedartella. Next base: position 12,958,365 of record OX463808.1, on the reverse strand, counting down.
CCCCATCTGTGCAATACCACGCATTTCAGTGATTGTGATGATACTAGTGCGGTCAAGTGTAATGAATGCCCAGAGAACTGCGCGATACTCTTAGGCATCCCATCTGTGCAAGCCCTAGAATTTATTCTAAGCCAGGTGCACGTCTGAGCCACGCAGCGACGCCTACGCAACACACCCTCAACGCTACTGCCTCCACCACCACCGCCGCTAAACACACCAACCTGGTGAGATCATTCCGATTAGGACATCATTGACACTTGCCGCCTGACAATAATAAACTACCACTTACCGCGGCCGCGGTCGCCCCTATTGACTAAGGCATAATGACATTTATAGGTGCGTCATAGGCAGGATATAAAAATTCCCTACCTACGCAATATCAAAATCAACTAATAAAACATTATTATAGCTACATATACTTATATTGCTTTGCCTGAAAATAAATTCGAGATAATTCTCCTCGAGATTTATTTTCTCCTCATCTTCGAAAGACCATTCAAAACAGTCATTAACAATAACCATCCACTAAACCCTGAAACTCTGTGAATAAGCCAACCCAAAATTTAACAATCCTAGAATTATTTTTATGTAGCTAAACTGCAAATATACTAAACCCAACAATAAACAAAAACTAAACAAGTGCATGCCATAAAAAGGCCATCTCACCAAACTCCCAGAAACTAGACAAAACAATTGACTGCTATTTAGGAACAATTGAAAAAGCTTCGAAGCACAAAAGGCTCATAACGTTCCCTCACACATCTGGCACCCATTCTATGGTGTCAGCCCATCTTGGAAATACCGGGAAACAATAGAATAAAAATAGATCGTAAAAAGCCAAACAGCGTCTCTCATCATACCGGCCGTACACCTCTTAGAAACAACCCACACACACACATTCATATTAGCTAAAAAACCACGAGGCTTTCTCCTGTAGTAATATCTTACAATGGAAACTCTACCAATGCCCAGAGATGGAAACTGCCTGTTCCATGCAATTGCAGACCAAATCAACCATCCGTTTGGAGCGACATTCAACCATACCCACATCAGAAGCGACTTAGCTAGATACGTGGAAGCTAACAGCAATTATCCACGCATCAAACTTGCGATCGACGCACCAAACGCAGAAGCTTTCACTGAGTACATAAAAAATCTCCACATACAGGGCACGTGGGGAGGTGAAGAAATTATCATAGCAGCCGCGGAGTTCTACGTAATAAGTGTAGCGATCCATCAACAAAACGGCCCATCAATCGTATATAGCCCCCAACAAGAATATAACTCAGTCGGAACTATCAACTTGACATTTTCCGACAGCGCATACATAATAGAGCCCCAAAACGTAATCAACAACCTATCAACAACCAGTCAAATCTACATCGCAGCATCTCACTTTTCCCATACCAAAATACAGCGCGACTACCAAAGTACCCTCAAGTTCCACCCGCCCCAAAAACAGATAATATGATAGCGGTAAATCTAAACACCTTCCCCCGGCCTACCCAAAATGCACAACTCAAGATAAGATGACCAATGACTTTGATACTTACCGTACCGACACATACACTCACACGCCACAAACACATGCATCCCCCTCCGCCGGGTCAGATACAACCGGGTACTTCATCTTTATGGCCTTGTTCACGGACTGAACCTCGACCCGAGTCACGGACCTAACTAATATGCACTAATGAAGTGAATTGAAGTAGGTGATATCAGTGCAATGAGTCTCACTAGCTGAGCAACAACCTGGTGAGATCGCTGCGATTATGATAGCCCTAACTCAGATCAAAAGGCAAAACGAACTCTATATCTGGCAGGTAACCCCCTTCGTAATGCTAAATACCATTTCATAAACAGATACCACGCTCGCTTCAAATTACTACGCCAACTCCAAACTATTCCACAGGCACGGTACCGTACTAGTAGGTAGGAGATAGGTATACCTAAATACAAAACTAGGCAGGAACCTACCCAATAACAGTAAAACAAAACTTAACCATTTCTAACTTTATCCGGTCCGACAAGCCCACAAAAATAAAACAATAATGCAAGCCCGTCTACTACATAACTGCATATTCTGAGAAATAGCGAGAAACAGCCAACAATTGCACATCATAAAAGGATCATTTCACCATCTTCCAGAAAACAGGCAATTAACAAAAGACTTCCACTGATGAACAATAACAACAATAAAATCGGAGACTTTTTGTCCTAAGCGGCTCTCTACCGAGAATAAGGGCGCACGAAGATACGCACAAACTTTGACAATCGCAACCCGTACGATCTGTTAATCGTAGACAAAGGTAGTTCAAATAAATCACGCTATCTCTAAGTTCTTTCTTTCAACAACATCCCAAGAAGATAACCTAATGGAAGCCTTACCAACGCTGAGATGGTAACTCCCTATTCACCGCAATTGCTGACCAAATTAATCACCTATATCAACTAACATGCAACCACACTCACATTCGTAAGGACCTAGTTAAATATGTAGAAGAAAACGGCGATGAACAGAACAAAGCTCGCAATCACTGAGCCTGAAATCCTTAACAACTCAACACTGAAAATCTACGCAATTACGGTACTTGGGCTGGAGAGGAGATTATAATACCAGCTGCCGAATACTTTCTACTTAACGCAACAATCCACCAGCAAAATACACCATCGCTCACATTCACGCCCAAGAATCCAGCGGATGCAGTGAAATCTATCAACCTCAACGTCACAGGACACCACTACGACAGCGTTTACTTGCTTGAATCGCCAAATTTACCCACGGATCAAGCAACCGATAACCAAACTGATAACACCATACTTTCCCCGATACTTAATGCAACACCCATGACCTCCTCAGGGTCAACCATAACATCAACAGAAGATATCCCAGACAACACCGGATATACGATGATACGAAACAGCCCCATATTTAAACCACAAGTCACATGCGAGCGTATGCGCATTGCTACTTGGAAGGTTAGAGGATGCGCCGAAATAACTAAAAGACTCAACATTGACGCGGAATTGACTAACAAAAACATACACATAGCCTATATACAGGAAACAAACATGATACATATATGTCAAAACACTATCTCTGGTATCTGTATGCTCGCATCGGACAAGACGCTATAAAGAAATACAGGAAAAAGGGAATTATAGGAACAAACCTCCTTCACAATATTGCACACAAATATTTTAAAAGTTACATAAAAAAAAATGCATGCACAAGGGCGAGCTTGTCTCTAAAAAGAGATTTCTTCCAGCAAAACAAGGCATTACAGGAATTGCTATCATAAAAGGGTAGGCAGTGCACAATAATTACTATAACTAAAATGCCTAGGAATAAATTAAAACATCTGTAAAATACAGATAGCAAATACGAAATAATTACCGATATATACATAAACCTTACATATAATAAAATAAATACAATAACTTTTACGAAAGAGACAGGTAGAGCTCTTTGATATGTTTCTTAAAAGAAAAAAGAGTCTGACTGTCTCTTATAGTGCAAAGAGGTGCGTTCCAGAGTCGGACCGCCCGCAACCTGAAAGAGCGTTTATACGCAGCGCTGCTATGCCGCGGAGTAGCTAAAAGTGAATAATTAAATATCATCGGAGTACTGCTCATGGCAAACTTAAAAGTAGAAAGACGAAAATTCTTATAAGAGACCCCCTAAAAACCAGTGAATTGGACGTAGTTCCAATACGAACCGTAAACGAAATAAAATATCTCGGCACATATATTACGGCAGGACATAGGACACAATAAAAAAGAGGTGCCGGCAAGCCATATGCAATTCCAAGGCCCTAATGCATTTTATAAAGAAATCCAACATGGACTGAAATATAGTGCGCCTGATTTGCAAAATGGTAATTGCACTGTTTATAAAATACGGACAAAAAGCGGCAACCCTCACTAAAGAAAACAGTTGACAGTCAGTATATGAACCCCTGATCCTCAGAGACATGTTTGAGAACGCCAGAAGCTATCCAAGATACCACAAAATTCATGACTGACTAGAGGGCAAAACGATGACCAAACGAATCAAAAACCACCGGATGTGTTACTATACATATTCTGCGACGCCCACAACAGCACTTACTACACGCTCCATTCAAATACGAAGCAAGGAAGACGAAAGTCGGTCGACTTATATACACCTGGAAAGATTTCCTTAAGCATGACATCAAATACTACGGTGAAGAACACAGTTACTGGACAGAATCATCACACAACAGGGACGAAGTCAGGATGGCCTAGAGGCAAATATACCGTATCCCAGAAACAGACAGCAAAAGCGAAACTGGGAACTTACCGGATAAACCAAACGAACACGACTCAGGAAACTCAACTATTAACAATAACTGAAAATAGAAGGAAAACAAGAACTTGAAGAAAACAACAGCTGCTCTCCAAATCCCACATCCTCCCCATTCCACATATCCTATATCGGCTTCAGGCTGAAGAGTCGGTCGATTGAATTCACTATCCTTCCCTTCCTAAAGAGCAGGTCATTCCGCCGCCCCTCAAAACTTGTGCCCTCTGGTATGCCGGCCGAAAGACCGGAACAGGTTTAGAACCCTGGCTGGAGAAAGCACCATTCATACATTCATTCATTCATTCTTGCCACATGTATATCTGATGCTAACTGTACCGGGTGGTCCGACAGCATATTTCGATACAGTATTGAATTTAATAAGGAACGATTGCAAAATCATCAGTTGACAAAACTATGAGGCTAATTTGCACCAGACTTTTGGCAGCTCCTAAATACAGTTTAAACACAACTAAAACACGATACAATACAATTTTCTGTTGCCCGCGGCTTCACAAGCGTGGAATTGTGAAAAATTTATAAAGTCATACGCGAATACAGACGTTTCTTCTTATTTAACTTTTAATTTCTTTTTAGGGTTCCGTACCCGAAGGGTTCCAAACGGGACCCTATTACTAAGACTTCGCTGTCCGTCCGTCCGTCCGTCCGTCTGTCACCAGGCTGTATGTCAAGAACCTAGCTAGCTAGAGAGTTGAAATTTTCACAGATTATGTATTTCTGTTGCCGCTATAACAACAAATACTAAAAAACAGGATAAAATAAATATTTAAGGGGGCTCCCATACAACAATACCACATACAAACTTATGGATGCACCTGGTTACGTACATGGAGTGTGAAAGTAACCGCACCAATAACTTTGTAAACAATATTTTGCTGTGTAAAATCCAAACTATTCACTCCACACCATCGCTTCCATTGAACGGTGGTACGGAACCCTTCGTGCGCGATTTAGACTCGCACTTGACCGGTTTTTCAACTTTTAATTTCTTGATACGGCCCTATCGTAAATACTCCCCTTCCCAATTTTCACTGGGAAATTTCGAAAATTACACTGTCAATGACGTCTCATATCTAGAAACTAAATCCTACCTATTTCGCAGATTAGATAAGATATAGATGATAACTGAGACTTCGTAACAGATACATTGTAACTACCCCCCCTCTCGGTATTTGAAATACAAGGGAATGAACCCTACAAACCGAACGATTCTATGAAAAAGTAAATTTAAAGATATAACCGACCAACCATTTATTTAACCTCAGACGGAATTAAACCCTTACGTATTTTTTTTATTGGAATATTTCTCCAATTGGAAAGATGCAAATACCAACGATTGCGAATATCTTATTTAGATGATTTGGCCAAAGTAGTAGGTGATCGTCAATGGGTAGGACTGTAGACGTTGTGATTGTATGGTCTTTGGTGGGATCCACACAGCCTTACATACAACTCAGGGTTAGCTAAGTTGTCAGTTGGAAGTTTAAAGAGTCTCCTTGTATAGTTGAAAACACTTTACTTTTATAATAATGAAATATACTCTAAAAATAGTCTGTTGTGGCTTAGATTTAGGTGCTACGGCGAATAAGTAAGTAGAACTGCAATATGTTAATAGTTAAAATACAATTATATAGAAATTAGAACGTGCTGATAAATGTCGCGTTCGCATTGTACAAGGTTGGCTTGTACATGCTCCCGAGGGAGAAGTTAACTTAATGCTAAACCACAACAGCTCACAAAGCAAGTAAATTAATAAATATTTTAGTCAAAACTGAATCTTGACTTTCCGACTTCTTGCTTCGTTTGTTTGACATTGGGGCGCCTGACTGTCTCTGTCATCTCAAATCCTTGGTTTTCATGGGATTGCATGATCCTTGGGGACGGCCGGCGACCTATGCATTTCTTCCTTATGCACCAAACCAATGCGACTATTATGACAGCTATCGATAAGAGGCTTGTAATTCCGATGTTTACAATGCTGTGCGTCGATAAGTTTGTTAAATTCAGCCAGTATTCGTTCCTCTTTTGTTGCGATATTTGTTTTTCGATATCTTGATATTCCTTGCTGTGATCCTCTTCTTTAAGATGTAGTGAAATGTTCTTGAAGTTACTAGATACCATGTAGTTTGGTGCTGGAATTTCAGGCACCCTCAAGTTGAAGCCCATCGTCATTTTGCTTCCGTATGAGTTGTAGGAATGTATCGTAATGTCTGACCGTTGCAAAATACATCCTTGACCTAGAGCAACGATCCCTTGCTTGCTGATTTGTTTTGTCGTAGCAAGGTTTTTACATATTATTCTTAGCTGACACTCATCGCAACAATTGTAGAGCCATGAGTTTTTGTTGTGTAATTGAACCCAGTAATCTGCACGGAATTTGTTTCGCAGCGCATAGAACTTGCCTTCTTTGACTCAGCAGTTTTGCGGCGCATGAAGTGTTATTTCCTTGTAAGTTATGTATCGGGTGATGTTCATGACACAGCAGCGAATCTTTTGTTGACATACACTGTGACACATCTTGGTTTTCCAATTCAATGTACGTATTTTTTATTAGATTTACAGCGATGTATGCCGCCGTGTCTGTAACCGTCGTATATCTTTCTCCATTTTTAACGGTGGTCGGTATCAACCGATAAAGGCTGTACTCATCATCGCTTACAAGCGGTATATGAAGCTCGAATAACAGGTACTTTTGTGTTAATCTTGCCCTTACATAAATAAGTTTGTAGAGTTCTTCGGCGTCATCTTGCAGGTTTTTGATAGGCAGCGCTAGATTTTTAGGCATGGAACTCGAAATTCGTTCTAACTGTTTACTTAGTTGATCAGGGGTAAAAAGATTTACGTCCAGATGACCTCTGTAAATGTCGGTCAACGCATTCATGAGCATCCCTTGAGTTTTCTTCAAGCTGTTTATCGAGGAGCTTGCGGTTATTGCGGCTGTGTTAGCGCTACTTAGCATTTCTACCTTGCTGACCCGGTTTTCGGTCGGGCGCATTTGCTCTTCCGATTGTTTAATATAATCCCTTATTACTTGGAATTGATTTTTCACGAATTGCTCGTTTTTCTTGACGATATTTTCCTCTGCCTCAATTATAGTTGTTTGGTTTTTTATCAGTTGTAGTTGGTATTTCTGATTTGTCCGCATGTTTTCTATGTCCTGTGTGTATTTTTGCGTGAAGTCTTCATCTAGTACTCCAAACAGGGTGCGAGCAAGGTTTCCCACTCCATTGAAGTACCCTCTTGATTTTCTGTTCAGGTGATGAGACAGGAGTAAATTGTTGTAATCTATAAGTTGGTAGATTTCGTGGGTGAGCTGTCTTGTCATAAGTAGACACGTCTGTGATTTTGCTTTAGCACACATCTGATCTACGTGTATATGTTTTTAGGCCTTTCGTGGCTTGCCAGTACGAAGATAAGTTGTAGTAAACAAGTAGGTTCCATTCGTCGTGGATTAGTTGTATTTTTCCGATTTCGTCGAAGTACATCGGTCGGTCTTCTTCAATCGTGATGATCTTGTACTGTTTCATATCGATGTTTTCAGCTCGAGACACAGGTATTGATGGCAGGCATATTAATGATAATAGTAGTAAGGTAAGGAAGCTGCTCACTTTTCCTCCGCGTTTTAACACGGGTGATGAGTTTTTAGTCTTACACTCCTCCGATTTTCCCAGTTCGTCGAAATCTGTTCGTTGGCTTCTATTTATCGGGAGGGGTGTTAGTTTGCTTATGGGGCGCTTGATTTCACCGCCCTTGGCCTTCATCGTCACTACTCGAACGAGTCCATATTCTCCGGGATGCTGTTCAATTATAAGGTTTAATGAAATTTATTATCACTAAAGACATAGGTCACTTACGTGATAACATAGATAAAAATACATTTAAATGTCCGTCGTCGACATAGTTCTAATAAGTACAATACGAGGTGACAGCCAGTACAGTTCGGGTAGGTATGTCAAAAAATTTATCGATGTAACTATGTAAGTATCGATGGACGTATGGTTACATTCCCACTTGTCGATAAAATATGTTGAGTTAATAGTCTTTTGAATGCATACATTGTTTGAGCGTTTCTTATAGATGAGGGTAGTTGGTTATAAAGTCGCGCTCCGTCAGTAGTTATCATCGTTTTGCCGAAATTAGTTCGATGTCTGGGTATGACTAGGAAGCTTCCTCGCCGCGTACAGCGGCCGCCTATAACTTGTTTTCGCTGGGTGAACGTTATGTTATTATGGATACTACTGTTGAGGGATTTTCGAATAAACATACATACGCTATACTTGTAAAGATTTTTGATATCCATTAATTTTGTTTCTGCATATACTTGTTTTGTCGGTGTGTAATAATTATAATTGAAAAGTAGTTTAATTATTTTATTTTGTTGACGCTGTAATTTAGCTAACCTTGTTTTTGTAGCAGATCTCCATATTTCGATTAAATAAATTAAGTGTGGTTTAACTAGAGAATTATATAATGTAACTCGTAATTTAGAAGGCAGGCATCGTACGATGCTACGAAGTGAGCCCCGGAGTGCTACTAGTTTGCTAATTATATGCTCAATGTGAATATTCCAGGTTAATTGACTGTCAAGATACAGGCCGAGATATTTTTCATGAGTTTTCTGTTGGAGGGGTACATTGTCTATGGTAAGTGGAGGGTGCGAAGGTATGGGTTTATTTTTAGCTTTAAATAAGACATAACAAGTTTTCGAGATGTTGATGGTGAGTAAATTGCTTCTAAGCCAGTTATACAGGGTGTTCAGATCTTTTTGTGCCTGTGCAACCAGGTCATGTATAGATGGACCAAAGTAGAATAAACAGGTGTCATCCGCATACAGGCTAATTCGGCCATGTAGTTTCAGGTCTTGTATATTGTTAATATAAGTCACAAAAAGCAGGGGGCCCAAAATAGAACCCTGAGGGATTCCGCAGGTTATAGGTAGCGCATTACTTTTATTATTGTTGTTAGTTTTAACTATTTGGGACCTATGAGTTAGATATGACTCAATGATTTGAATGGCTGTACCCGAAATTCCGATGGTTTCTAGTTTTTTAATGAGTAGTTTGTGACTTATAGTATCGAAAGCTTTCTTCAAATCTACGAAGATACCTAGTCCTATATATTTTTGGTCTATATTTCGCTTTATTTGGGTAACAAGGTCGATAGTGGCTGTAAGTGTATTACTTTTAGGTCTAAAACCATACTGTTTGTCAGAAATATAATTGATTTCATCCAAATATTTTTCTAGTCTTTTATGTATGACTTTTTCCACAATTTTTGATAAGACTGGTAGCACGGAGACAGGCCGGTAATTGCCCGGGTCTGTTGTTGACCCGGATTTATATATAGGAGTTACTTTCGCAACTTTCAACGTATCCGGGAAACTACCATCCTCGAGTAATTTGTTAATGCATTGGGACAATTTACTAGTTATAAGATTTGCTATACATTTTATGACTTTCGTACTAATTCCATCTAGCCCAGCACTACAATTTGGATCGAGCTTTTTTATGATGTTAGAAATTTCTTGTTCAGTACACGGTTCAAAAGACGATATAGACTCGAACGAGGTGGAATGTGGCAGAACGTAGGAGAAGTTATCATGAAATTGTTTTGGTATTTCATCTGCCAATAGTGGGCCTATACTCGAAAAATATTCGTTGAATATTTGACATATCTGATTCGGGTCTGTCACCTCTTGAGAGTTAACAACAAGTTTTGTAATAACACTACACTGTTTAGTCTTATTGGTGGCCAGAGTATTGATAAGGTTCCACATTTTCTTTGGTTTGTTTAGGTATTTGTTGAATTCCTTGTAATAGTATGAATCTTTTGTGTCCTGTATAAGTTTAGTTACGTGTTCTCTTTTCTTCTTAAATTCTCCTTTTATTGAGGTCTCGTCTGGATTTTTCTTGTGTTCTGCCCATAGTAAGTTTCTTTCGTTTATTTCCTTAATTATCTCTTTGTTTATCCAGTCTTGTTGTGGTGGATTTAGAATTTTCGTTTTCGTGGTTTTACTGTATTCCGTGCAAAGTTGTATTTCTGCTTCGAGTGTCCTATAGTCTTCGTTGTTAAGTTGTGGTAATACTTCTTCCATAGATTTAAATAGTTTGGGGTAGTCTACGGCTCCGTACTGGGAGTATATTTTTTGTGGTGGTTTACATTTCTTTATTTCTAGGTAGATTTGTTTGTGGTCAGATAGTGGAGAATTGACGATTACCATGTGGAAGTTGTCGTTTGTTAAGTTAGTGCTGACATGGTCCAGTATAGAATCTTTGGTGGCTCCTGATCTCGTGCAGTACTTTTTACCAATTTTATTTACAAGTTTATATCCGGAGCCTTTAAGCATTTCCTTGTATTGTTTTGTTTGTTTGTTCTTAGTTAATAAGTCTATATTGAAATCTCCAAAGACTATGGCTCTCCGTCTGTGTTCTAGTTGTGATTCATATACTTCCAGAAAGTCATCAAAATTCGTGTATCCAGGATTGTAAATAACTCCAATTTCAACACCATACTTCTCCAACTGGATCCATAGATAGTTGTTTCCCCCAATGTACTTAGTTTCTGTTATGCTATGTTTTAGATCGTTATGAACATAGGCAGATACTCCGCCTCCACCCATATCAGTTCGTATGTTGTGGTAGTGTGTATAATTGGGTAGTTGTAGCTGCATTGCCTGGGTATCTGTGCGAATCCAAGTTTCTGTCACTAGAATGACATGTACTGTACGCGACAGAGCATGTATTATGCAATTAAGCTCATCAATTCTACCTTTTTTGCGTAAGCTACGGGTATTGAGGTAGAGGAATGTTAAACGAGATTTGTTTGTTGTTAACTGTTCGTAGGTGTCTATTACTTCGTAAGTGTTGGTAGTAGTGTTAGTCTTTGTATCATTAGGAGTATTTTGATTTATTGTTTGAGGTTTTTTGAAGGGACTTTTATTATTATTGGGGTTCCGCTGATATATTTGATTGTGAGATCAGTCTCACCTTTATCTTCACGACACTTGAGTTCTTCTTTTAGATTTTTGAGGTAGTTTTGTTGTGCTGGAGTTTGATCGGAGTATATTTTTATGTTTTTAGGAAGTTTATCTTTGTTCCGAAGCAGTGTCTTTGTGGGTCCATTTGTGTCGAAATACACCTTGATATTGCGGGATTTACCTGAATTATATTTGCCAAGTCTCACCACTTTAATTGGTTTTGGTATATCTGTACTCAGTGAGGCGATAACATTTAACACATCAACTTCATCTTGTGACATTCGTTCCTCAGCTTTAGAAGACGTCTGCTCTTGTAGTCCCAACAAGATAATATTTTTTTCTCTATTATTACGATTTTTCATCTCCTTGATTATTTGCTCGTTCGTGCTCAAAACGTCATGCGATTCTTCAGAAGTAGTTTGAGACTTTTGTTTCAGGTTGCAGAGATCTGATTCTAAAGATTTGATTTTATTTTGGCCAATAGCAACTGACTCGTCTAATTTTGCTATATTGTTTTTCATCTCTTTCTGTTCCGTTAAAACGTTGGTGGTTGATATCTTAATTTCATTGATTTGAGTCTGAACACCGTCTACTTTATCCCGAATGGCTTTAGCCGATTGCTCGTTTGAAGACTTCATATCAATTATTTGGGTTTTTAGATCGGCGATACTATCTTTCATGTTTTGTACGATCTGTTCTTTAGAGCTGACATATTTTTCCAATAACGAGCTGATGCGGGACATTTCTGATCGCAATCCTGTGATATCATTTGAACATTGATCATCATCAGCCCATTTACGTTTTGTGCGTCGAGTAATGTTCATGTCCACACTAAGATTTCTCATCTTTGACAAGTCCGGCTGCGACCCACCGGTGACGCGCGGAGGTGATCTTTGTACATTCATGTTGTCCAATCCGAAGACTCGATCAGCGCCAGTAGCCGCAGTGCAAGCGTGACAAAACAGCAGCCGTGCTATTCTCGCGGGGTGAAGGCTGGCAGGGGGCGGGGAGTCTTCTGTTGCGCGTGATTGAGGTGTAGGACCGTAATGAACCAACTTGCAAACACTGATTAGCAATTTAAGACTCAATTATGATAGCACATAGTGATGAGATTTAAACTTCAGTACTTTAAGATTATTGAGAGATAATTGTCACACGTCTAATCAGCGCGACGATCACGGACGAACTGTGAATTATTCTACCCATTGCCCATTTTCCAGGTGGTAAGTTGGCCTCTTTTATTAGAACTAAATCACCATTCTGTAAGTTTTCTTTTTTTCTGTAGCCATTTTGATCTTTCTTGAAGCTGATGAAGATATTCGCTTGACCACCGTTTCCAAAAGTGTTGTGACTTCGATTCCGTGACCCTCCACCTTTTCCTCATGTCAATTTTTCTTTCATCTGTATGATCTTCTTGTGGCAGGGTTAGGGTAGCGCTCCCAGTCAAGAAATGATCCGGTGTTAAATATTCCAGATCTTCTGGATCCTCAGAAAGAGGACACAAAGGACTGCTGTTCATGCAGGCTTCTATTTGGCATAGGAGAGTACTGAACTCTTCATACGTCAGCTTTTGTTCACCAAGTACTCTGCGTAGATGATGCTTCATTGTCTTGACAGCCGCCTCCCACAATCCTCCAGCGGATGGCCAAATTGGTGCGTTAAAATGCCATCGAATTTGAAGTTTATTAATCTCCTCGAAGAAGTCAGTCGACATCATGGTTTTAAAGGCTTTAAATTCTCTTCGTAGCTCTTTGTCTGCACCGACGAAGTTACTGCCATTGTCAGAGTAGACCTGGGCTGGCACTCCTTTCCGTGCACATAGCCTCTTGAGTGCTGCTATGAAAGTTGGCGTACTCAAGTCTGAAACCAGTTCTAGGTGTACTGCTTTGGTGGCCATACAGATAAAGATCGCAATATAACCTTTGCTGGTTTTAACGCCCCTTCCTCTGTTTAACTTCACCTCTACATAGCCGGTAAAATCTACTCCAGTGTGAGTAAATGGCCTGTATGGGGTGATGCGTACTTCTGGTAAATTCCCCATTAGTTGTTGAGTTTTCGTGGATGAGTATCTGTGACATTTGACACATAATCTTATCGCTTTCTTCACGGCTCGGTTTCCACCTATTATCCAAAATGTCTGCCTGATCTTGGCAAGGGTAAGCCTGGCTCCTCCGTGTAAAGTTTGCAGATGGGCTTGTAGGATAATAAGTTCAGTTAAACGACCCGTATGTGGCAGAATTGCAGGATGTTTCATTTCCACAGGTAAAGAAGACTGTTGTAAGCGTCCTCCCACTCTTAATACCCCATTTTCGTCAATGTAGGGATATAGTTTTAGCAATTTACTCTTATTAGGAACAGAGTCAATCGCCTTGAGCCTCTTGATTTCCTCTTTAAATTCTGCCTCTTGAACCCATTTTACAACTCTGTGCAATGCATCTCTCAGCTCGTTAAGTGTCAAGTAGTTATTTTTCTGCTTTGTTTAGACTCGTAACAACCAGCCGAGCACTCGTACTACACGCGTCAATGAACTACTACGTTGTAACAGGTCATGTATCACACCTTGTTTGGGTGCGGTATCCGCTATCTTTTGCGCGCTGCTCGACTCAGCGTTTTTCGTCACTGCGTATGCATGTGTGATGTCAGGTTTTATGTCGTCATGTAGATCATTTGTGGTTGTTAACCATTCAGGTCCGTTCCACCAAAGCGTATGCTTGGTAAGTTGGCTGGGGAGAAGGCCTCTTGAAGCGCAGTCAGCGGGGTTTTCGCCGGTCTTGACGTAATGCCAGTTTCCTTGCGGGAACGTGTTGTTAATATATGACGCCCTGTTCGCCACATACTTGTCCTATCGAGAACAATCTCCTCGTAGCCACGCTAAGACTACTTGTGAGTCAGTCCAGAAGTGAACCGTCGTTGGAAACTCTGGTAGGGCGTTGGTCACTTTCTCCATTAATCTGCATAGTAGAACAGCCCCCTCCAGTTCTAGCCTTGGTAATGTCAGCTTTTTCTCGATTGGAGCTACTTTTGTTTTTGCTGCCAGTAGCGTTACTTTTCGCTGTCCGCACTCGCCGTCCGTTGTGGTATAAATCACACAACCGAATGCCTTTTCGCTGGCGTCGCAAAATCCGTCCAAACGTATGTTGTGTGACGTATACGATATCCACCTTGGTAAAGTGACGTTGTTTATGTTCGGTATATCGCCGCGTAACTGCTCCCATTCTTTGGTGATTTCAAGAGGCAGCTTGTCATCCCAGGACATTTTTGTCAGCCACAGGGTTTGAAACAATATTTTTGCCTTTATGACTACAGGTGCGATCCATCCAAGGGGATCGTATATCTTGCTGATATCGGATAATAATGTTCGTTTAGTCATCTTTCCTTTTCTGTGGGTTAGTTCCCAGTGAAAACAGAATACATCCGTCTTCGTATTCCACCTAAGACCCAGAGCTTTCATTGCTTCTTTTTGTTTAAGGTCGATGGTAACGTGGGGGTGTTTATAATTTTCTGGAAGATCTTTCAGGATTGAGGACTCGTTAGAGGCCCATTTCTTCAGTATAAATCCTCCCTTTTTTAAAAGTTCGCTGAGTTGGACTTGTAGCGCCTCGGTTTTTTCTAAGGTGTTTTCTCCGCAAATTAGGTCATCCATGTAACTCTCGCTTCGGAGCGCCTTGTCGGCTAGTGGGTATGCATGTCCTTCGTCTTGAGCCAATTGTTGTAAAGTTCGCATGGCCAAGAATGGGGCAGCTTTTGTCCCATACGTTATGGTGCACAGTTGCATTTCTAGTAATGGTAAATGCGGGGACTCCCTCCATATGATTTTTTGTAGGCTTTGTTGTTCTTCATCAATTAGAATTTGGCGGTACATTTTCTCGATGTCGGCAGTTAAAGCATAGCGATAGGTACGCCATTTGATGATAAGGGTCAAAATATCTTTTTGAAGGTTTGGTCCACATTCCATGCAATCATTCAGACTGTACTTCGTGTCTGTTTTCATTGAAGCATTGAAGACAACTCTAAGTTTAGTTGTCGCGGAGTCTTCTCGAAAAACACCGTGATGGGGGAGGTATGAAGTTTTTCCTGTCTCGCCATTTTCTTCTCTAGTTGAAAAAATTGTGACATTGCTTGGGTTCTTGAGTATCCCAATTTAATCGAGATGTCCTCCTTGAGAGGCATCTTCACAACGTATCTACCGTCTGGCAGTCGTTTTGTAGTTTGCTTGTAGTATTTTTCACAAAAGTCGTCTCTTGACTGTTCTCCTGTGGTAATATCTTCAATTTCCCAGAAGCGGGATAAGTCTTCGATGTCGTTCAGCGTTACACAGCAATTGTATGTCTTTGTATTACCGCTTAAGATCCAACCCAGTTTTGTTTGTTGAGCAACCGGTGATTGTTGATTTTGTTTAAGAAGTCCGTCCATGATGATATCTGCATATACTTCGGCCCCCAGTAGCATGTCGATACGGCCTGGTTGATGGCAATTGGGATCAGCCAGCTTGATGTTGTTTAAGTGGCTCCAGTCGGTCCTGTCAACCGATGTGTTCGGTAGATCGTTCATCAATTTTCTCATAACGAGTGCCTCGATTTTGAAGGTGAAGTTTGAGTTTAAAGACTTGCACTCAATTTTCACACGTCCCTTACTGGACTCGGGTGATGATCCGATCCCGGAAATAGCCGCGCTGTAGCGTTCCCTGGGTACCTTTAAGAGCTGGGCTGCGTTCTCCGTAATGAGGTTAACTTGTGATCCTTGATCGAGCAATCCTCTCAATACAACATGATTCTCGGTTACATCCTTTGCCATTAGTTGTACTGTGGTCAGAAGCACTTCTCTTTTTCCATTTACGTGATTGCTCTTCTGGGTTGTAGTAGGATTCCGGGTTATCCTTCTCTTGATATCCGGATTATGCAGGGACGTGTGATGAAATCTTTTACATATCTTGCACGTTTTATTTGAGTCACACTTTCGACCTTCGTGACTGAATAGGCAGTTTTTGCATACGTGCGTTTGCTTGACTGCCGCATTCCGTGCCTCAATACTCATGTCAGCAAACGTAGGGCAGTTCATCAACACGTGCTCGCTTTTGCAGAGTGGACAGTTTCGAATTGTCGTATGGTAGGTTTTTGTCCACTTCACAGACTTGTTATAATTAGTCGACCTTTGATCAGCGAAATTATTTTCCTTTCGAGTATGTGAATTTCCTTGAGTTCCAGATTTCGCAGGGTTTAAGGGTCTCTAAAGCCATGAAAGAAGACTCTAAGAATTTTACAAATGCCTCTACGTCTGGTAATTCTCTTGGATCCTCGAGGCTGTGCATGTAATCGCTGTAGGTTTCAGGATCTAGCTTCTGTACTATCAGGTGCACTATGAGTGGGTCCCAGGTCGAGATGTCGCATTCAAGCATTCAATAGTAGTGTCGTGTAGCTTCTTGATCTTGAGAGCGTTAGGATTCTGGATGGTAGGTTGATTCAAAAGTGTATTAATGTGAGATGTAAACAGCAGCCGCTTATTGTCGTAACGGTGGCAGATGATATCCCAGCATAAATCATAATTGTCGGCACTTATGTTCAAATGTTGAACATAAGTGCCGACTTTTCGGCTTCTCCTTTGACCTTTGATTTCAGATGTTGCATTTTTTGCGTCTTAGAAAGTAGCGGGTTTATATGTATAGTTTCCAGAAAGAGGTCTTTAAAGGATGTCCAGTTGATGTAGTCGCCGTTAAACTCTGGTAACTCCATTTTTGGCGTGCTT
Organism: Argyresthia goedartella; assembly: GCA_949825045.1. NCBI lineage: Eukaryota > Metazoa > Arthropoda > Insecta > Lepidoptera > Argyresthiidae > Argyresthia > Argyresthia goedartella. The sequence continues at coordinate 12,941,302 of OX463808.1, read as the reverse complement.
TTCTGATAGTGCATGTTGGCCCACATCTTCTTATTGATCTCAGATTTGTACCGATCGTAAGTTTCTTCCCATTCGTTATTCCTGCCCCTTCCTCTGTTTAACTTCACCTCTACATGGCCGGTAAAATCTACTCCAGTGTGAGTAAATGGCCTGGATGGGGTGATGCGTACTTCTGGTAAATTCCCCATTAGTTGTTTAGTTTTCGTGGATGTGTATCTGTGACATTTGACACATAATCTTATCGCTTTCTTCCCATTCGTTATACTCAATGGCGTAATCCGAGTTGGAGCCTTGAAGCAGGTATTCTATCTCCCAGTGGATTTTATCGATAGCATCCCACTTAGACGTTAATACCTTAAGATGGTCTTCTAGTTCCCACTTTTCGTTCACATCTTGAGGATAAATCTTAGAAACAACTATTTTCAGTGCGTTGAAGTTGAATCTTTGTAGCCGCAGTAAGTCAGTTTTCCTGTCCTTTTCAACATCAACGTCTGTTCTTGTTGGTTAACCTCCATATTTGCTCCTGAGGTCCCTGGCGTAGCTAGTGATCCGGTGGATAGTCGCAGAACCGCAGGAGCCAGTACAGCCTTCTGGGAAACTCCGGCTGTCGGGGCTAATCCTTTTTTCATGTCAACCATGATCTGTAGAGTTTCTTCGTACATTATTTTGGTTTTGTTATACACATCCTCCTTAAAGTAGTCGTAGTCCATTGTTCCTGCTAGGACCAGTATCTTGTGGTTCGAGCTAAACTCAAGCCAATTTACCTCCAGAGCACTGATGCGCTTTTCCAGGTATAAAAACCATTTAAAAGACATTTCGATTACATGTGTTTATAAAGGAAGGTTTGTGCTAGAGCTCACGGCCAGAAGGGACGCGGGCCCTAGGGAAGGGCCCCACAACCCCGCCCAACACCAGTGGAGTCAACCGAGTTCTACGGACCCAAGACAGATGAAGTTAGATTTAGCTAAGCAAAATAAGCTTAAATTTTATAAACAAAATGCTTACAACCACTTAAAATTGTTAACACAATTTATAAGAAAACATAGGGTTAACTATGTGTTCATTAGTATGCTTTTGGCATTATCTTTCACCTGTTTTGGGGCCATCCTCCTCCCACACATTCCCATATATAATCTACGTGACTGCAATATTTAAGACTGCTGAAGACCTGGATTTAGCCAACTGAATACACCAGCACCTAGAGACTACATAAAGATTTGGATGACACCCTTACACTCCTTCGAATGCTTCGAATGGATGTGTTTAAAGAAGGATCTGCAGTTTGAAAAAATCACAAATGCTCTAGTGTATTTGAGGGACAAAGGAATTCCTATAGATGACGCAAAACTATTTGAAGAGTTCTGTCTGCTTAAGAATTTCCTTAGCGAGCAGAGCGATTCTTATGAAGAGCTTGCTGAAAAGCAATGGTGTATTTTTTTAATTCAATTAATGACAGCTCAAGAGTTTCAGAACTTCTGAAGATTTATCAGTACTTCTTTAGTATTTTGCCACACAACGCAAATGTGGAGAGAGTCTTTTCTCTCATGACGTCTCAGTGGACCAAATAAAGAAAGAGACTTTCAATGGAGTCAGTAAGAGCCATATTGCTACGCAATACAACTATAAACACGTGACGTGCGAACAATTTTATAGTGAAATAGCTGGAAAAGCCAACTTTTTCAAAGCGGTTGCTAGCAAACAAAAGTATAGGATTAAATAATATGAATAAAAACGTTAATGAATACTTTGATTTTTATTTGATACACGTGGCCGGTAATTTTTTTCAAAATCAGTATTTTTAGGCTTGGCAGAGAGAGGATTTTGTATTTTTAGGCCTGGTAACCCTAGCCTAAATCGATTAGGGACATTGGCCAACTTCATCTATACAAGGCTAGGCTTAGACATTTCTTGGTCGAAATCTCCTACTATAAAATACAGGATTTCTTAGAGGACAGATGGAACCTGTTCGATTCAAAATCGATACTCGATCGATGGTTTCGGAACGGCCATTTTTGAATTTGACAGTTGCTGCCAACAGAGTTTTTTGACAACTGACAGACGAAAAGCCCCCGCAATGTGACGCGTATTGATTTTGGGCATTGAAATTAAATCGTAAGCCATCTGGAATTGTATTCGGGCTCCCCTCAGGATTGTCTTATAGCTGAGTGTATTGTGGTTCTCCGAACCAGATAAAGTTCGTATTTACGTAATATAACCTGTGTCGGAACTGTCGCGTCGAAGCTGGCCTGCCAGCCATACCTGGTTGGCTGAAGAACCTGTCTACCAAGAAGAGCCAAGGGTGCACCCAGGCCTTGCAGAGAGACAGGAGTTTGACGGGAACGAAGCACAGACCAGGTCAGATAGAATCTATTTACTTTAGCTCGGTGAAACGCCGACGTTCTTGCTTCTTGGCATCCGATCGCTACGCTACCTCGTAGCTATGGGCCCCTGCGAGGTCATTGGGTGCCGAGAGGCCTGAACATTTTGGTAGCAAGAGCGTGGTTTCCTGAGATTTGCAGCCGTCAAGGGCTCCAGGAACCCACGATTTGGGACTATCAATCTGTAGGTATAGGCGGTTATTAGCTAACTTGGTATTGTTCCTGTATCCACATAGATTGGTAGTGTTGTAAGCTATAAGTCTATTGCTGGTAGTAGACAGACAGATATAACAGTTTTCCCTAAATGACCAGTTGTACTGAGATGTGACTCAGAATAGTAATTACATTACAGGTACATTGTAGGTGAATTGAAATTTGCATTGAAGTACCAGTTACCAGTTAGTCAATCTATTAGTGGTCTAGTAATGCTAATGAATGTTTGGTTAACATAGGTAGTTACATTTATTGATAGCAGCCTATGACATTGTTTTCAGTTTATAGCAATTTATAACTTGAACTAATATTGACTATCGGTGTGTGTTATATGATATAGGGAAACTAAATTGTTGTTTACAGAATTTGTGTAGATATAAAACTCGGTTTCTATTGTTTGGGGAAATCAGCATTGTTTAAGTTATAGATTAGGGTTCCCTCGTTTGGGTTGTAGACTGGAGGGTCCAATATAATTGAGTTATTGCAAATTGTGAGTAAGTATCGTTCCGATCATGTCGTTATCTGAAATCCAGAAGGGTGTTTCTAAGGAACTCAGATGGTTTTCCTCCGCACACGGTCTGATAGACCGTTTAGATAGGCATGATGTGGTATTGGAGCGGTCTATGGACGTTAAGGAACGCTACAACAGGGTGCTCGAATTGTCCGCGCAGGCGGAATCAGTTGATGGTTGCGCACCTGACAGGCTGTCACGGTTGCTAGGGGATGTCGACCAGTGTATGGAGATGGCAGCTGCTATCACGCAGAAGGCTGCGGACATACGTAGGCAGCGCGAGTCCAGCCATGGTGGTGACATTGAAGCACCTCTGCCGCATCAGGGATCGGGGACCAGGTTACCCGTTATAACTATGCCTACTTTTGACGGAGTGTCCGGTGAATGGATGAGCTTCATCAATCTGTTCGACAGTTTGGTGCACATGCGATCGGACATTACCAAGTCTGTCAAAATGGCTCAGCTGGTGGCAGCATTGAGGGGTGAGCCCAGGGAGCTGGTCGCTCATTTGACAGTTACGGAGGGTAACTATGAAACGGCCAGGCAATTGCTGGTCAGACGTTACCACAACAAACGGAGGTTGGCCGATGCCCAACTGAACCGTTTGTTTAGTATCCCGGTTGTGAACAAGGTCGGGGCCATACAGACGGAGGTTTTGAACCCGTTGTTGTCCGTCACCAAGGCCCTAGAGAATCTTGGACTTCCGGTTGGTGAATGGTCGTACCTATTGCTGTACATTGTACTTTCCCGCCTACCCGCTGACGTGCAGACTCGTTTCGAACAGTCTCACGGGAGGTCGGCCGAGGACCTGCCCGCCTTCTCCGACTTGGTCGGATTCTTGGAAGAGGAGGCTCGACGGGCAGAGAATTTGGGGTTGACGGTCACCCATCCTTCGGAGCCACAGAGAGCTGCCGGGAGCGCTGTGAGTAGGGGCCCTCCGACGAGGAAGGACCGCACCAACCGGCAGTCGTATGGGACTGTGAGTGCATTGACCCCACATAGTGAGACCTGCCCATGTTGTAGGCAGATTGGCCATGCTGTGGCCAATTGCAATAAGTTCGGGGAACTTAGGGTTGAGGGACGGCGCCGGATGGCCAAGCAGCGGAGCTGGTGTTTCCTGTGCCTCGGGCCACACATGGCTAGGGACTGCACGCGCACAAAATTGTGCGGATATTGTGGTGGGGCCCACAACAATCTGTTGTGCATGAACCGGTCCGGCCAACAGCCACCACAGGGCCGTACCCAGGGTGACACGGCATGGGGCCCTGAGAATTCGTTTGCGACTCGGAGCGCAACTCAGGAGCCAACGTCCCCACGTCCACAGGGCCGTACCCAGGGTGATACGGAATGGGGCCCTGAGAATTCGTTTGCGACTTGGAGCGCAACTCAGGGGCCAACGTCCCCACGTGCACAGGGTAGTACTAGGGTGCGGGGCCGCACTCAGGGTCATCACATGGGGGGCCCTGAGTTTTCGGTTGCGACTCAGCATCCGACTCAGCGGGCAATGGGGCCACAAGCACGCGGCCACCCAGGGGTGCAGGGCCGCACTCAGGGTCATCACATGGGGGGCCCTGAGTTCTCGGTTGCGACTCAGCATCCGACTCAGCGGCACATTGGGTGTGTTGAGCAGGCCGTAACGGGCGGGTGGAATGGGACAACTTCGAGCTATGCGGGTGCGGTTCGGACGCCGCCTCAGTTGTCGCCCCGCTCATCGCCTCGTCCTCGTCGGTCGCATGTGATGTCCCCCCCGCTCATGGAGCGGCCGCGGTTGAATTCACGCCCACAACCCTTCGGGGGGCGTCGTAGGGTGGCAATGGAACCGGCGCGTGGGCTATTTGTACAATGGGACCCTCTGGCGTATAGCTGCCTGCCTGATCGGTTACAGGCACAGTGGGGCCCCGGGGGCCCTCGCTAGGAATTTGCGGCCCAACAATTTGTTGCCCCCCAACCGGAGACGGTGGTGTTACCGATCGCCTCTGTGCTTGTTTGGGATTTGGCGGGCAACCCAACATACGTTCGCGCCCTATTAGATTCTGGAGCTCAGGGCTGCATTGTATCGAACGATTTAGCGAAATGGTTGGGCCTCAATATAAATAATGTATCGCTGCCGAGGAAATTGGTCCCTGCTGGGGATTACAGGGCAACCCTTCACGGGTTTTGTGATGCCTCTGAACGAGGGTTTGCGGCAGCGGTTTATTTGCGAACCGTCACCTCCACCGGGGAGGTCGACGTGCGTTTGGTTTTGGCAAAAAGCAAGGTAGCGCCTATTCGGACAAGGATGACGATTCCAAAACTGGAACTGTCCGGGGCTGCTCTTTTGACCAAACTTTTGAATCACACTCTAACAGTGTTGCGTGGGTCAGTGGTTTTGGAGGATACGGTGTACGCGTGGACGGACAGCCAGATTGTTTTGTGCTGGCTGAAGGCTTCGGTCCATACCTTAGAGGTTTTTGTTGCGAACCGTGTCTCCCAGATTGTGTCGTCTGAGGTCCCACTGACCTGGAGACATGTACCAGGAGAATTGAACCCGTCTGATTGTGCATCCAGGGGATGTCGGGCTCCTGAACTCGAGCTCGTTGCTGATCTCTCGACAGAGGCTTTCATTGCTTGTTTGGATAGGTTTGTTTCTCGAAGGGGACTTCCAACTTTGATCCGCTCTGATAACGGCACTAACTACATCGGTGCGGAACGATGCTTACGAGAGATAGTCAACTTTTTGAATGTAAATAAAGTGGATATTGGAACGGCCCTCTCCCGTCGGGGTATACAGTGGACCTTCAGCCCACCGAGTTGCCCCCACTGGGGTGGGATTTTTGAGGCCGTAGTTAAGTCAGCGAAGACGCACTTAGGGCGTATAGTAGGTCAGACCGCGCTGACTTTTGAGGAGCTCGCGACATTGTTTTGTAAGAACGAGGCCGTTCTCAATTCGCGACCGTTGTGTCCGCTCAGCTCGGATCCAAATGACCTGGAGGCTCTGACCCCAGGCCATTTCTTGATAGGACAGCCACTTAACGCGTTGCCCGAGCACCCCTTCGAGGGAGTGAAATTGTATCGGTTGTCAAGGTATCAGATGTTGCAGCAGTTTACTCAGAATTTCTGGAAGCGTTGGTCTCTCGAGTATCTGCATATCTTACAACAGCGCCTTAAGTGGACTGACAAAACCAGCCCCTCTAGCGTTGGTGACCTCGTTCTGGTTAAGGATGCTAACCTACCGCCACTGCGTTGGCGCAGGGGGCGCATTGTTAACTTGTTCCCTGGCAGGGACGGGACCCCCCGGTCTGCAGAGGTTCTAGTAGGAGGCTCGGTACTAAAACGAGCGGTAGCAACGTTGTCTCGGCTGCCCGTAGATTAAGGGACAGGTGGGTGCCTGTCCGGGCGGGTGATTGTTCGATTCAAAATCGATACTCGATCGATGGTTTCGGAACGGCCATTTTTGAATTTGACAGTTGCTGCCAACAGAGTTTTTTGACAACTGACAGACGAAAAGCCCCCGCAATGTGACGCGTATTGATTTTGGGCATTGAAATTAAATCGTAAGCCATCTGGAATTGTATTCGGGCTCCCCTCAGGATTGTCTTATAGCTGAGTGTATTGTGGTTCTCCGAACCAGATAAAGTTCGTATTTACGTAATATAACCTGTGTCGGAACTGTCGCGTCGAAGCTGGCCTGCCAGCCATACCTGGTTGGCTGAAGAACCTGTCTACCAAGAAGAGCCTAGGGTGCACCCAGGCCTTGCAGAGAGACAGGAGTTTGACGGGAACGAAGCACAGACCAGGTCAGATAGAATCTATTTACTTTAGCTCGGTGAAACGCCGACGTTCTTGCTTCTTGGCATCCGATCGCTACGCTACCTCGTAGCTATGGGCCCCTGCGAGGTCATTGGGTGCCGAGAGGCCTGAACAGAACCAATATACCATTAAGTAATATGCTAAAAATGATAATATTGTACCTAGGGAATTGCTGTTATATGTATAAATATGGTATTAATTGTAATATTAAGATATTTTAGACAAAAATTGATTTCTATTGTGTCATAATCATCAATCGATCTATATATATGTAAGTGTTGCAGATCGTGAATGATCCATTCATAGCCAAACATAGTCGATATACCGAGACATAGCATTTCAATCATTCCTTCTTATTCTTCTCTCCATACCTTGTAAAATATTGCAAATTTCCGCTTCTTCTTCATAATCTTCTCACGCACCCTTTCTGGGGCGTGGGGAGTCGGGGTCAGGTCGACGGACCTCTTCCCGAAGAATCGCCTCTGTCCACTCCTGTGGACAGGTCATCGGATGGCCCCTGCGGGCGGTGGTCTTGATGTGGCGCTGGTGTGCAATGGGTGATCGCCGGCTAGGCAACCAGGTCGCGTGGCAGGCGGCGGCGGTCGGGCGGGCGCGCGTGGTGCGGCGCCAGTTCGGCGATGTGCGGAAGATGTGAAGCATCCGCACGCGCGAACATGCCCTTCGCCAGCCTCTGGACAAACTGGTCCACGGTTTCCCATCTTAGGTCCCTCTGGATTGTCGCGTTCCTCACGTAGCGGGGGGCGCCGACGATGGTACGCAGAGAGAGGTTCTCTTGGGCTCGGAGTCTCCGTTTGTTCGTCTCCGAGCACAGGGCGTACCATGCCGGAGCCGCGTAGGTGAGGCGGGATCTCACGTAGGTCTTGTAGATCCCAAGCTTCGCCCTCAGAGGGAGGCTGGAGTCGAAAAGTGGACGCAGCTTGGCGCGTGCCACCTTGACCTGGCTGACGACGTTGTCAACGTGTTGCTTCATGGTGAGCCGGCGATCAATGTTCACTCCCAGGTACTTCACCTGCGAAGACCACTCGATGTGCTGTCCCTGGAGCTGGAGCGATGGTGGAAGGAGACTCTGGCCTGTGATGAGCGCCTGCGTTTTCCCAACATTGACGGACAGTCGCCACTTGGCGAGCCAGTCGGGCAAGATGTCCAGGGTGCGCTGCAGTTTGATGGCAGCGTGCGGAGCCTGGAACGACGACGCGTAGTAGGCTGCGAAGAGTGCCAGCTGGGCACCCGGCCCGACGGGGATGTCGTCCGTGTATCGGGCGTAGCAGGCGGGAGACAGGCAGGAGCCCTGGGGGACGCCGGCTGCGACGGGATGTTCCTCGGAGACGGCGTCTTCCACCATCACTCGGAAGCGGCGATTCTTCAGGAAAGAGGCGATTGTCTTGACCGTTCTTCTTGGGGCAGGGGACGTCGACAGCTTGTACAGCAACCCCTCGTGCCATACTCTGTCGAACGCCTTCTCCATATCCAGAAGTACTGCGACAGTGTATTCTTTTTTGTTCAAACAAACCGTCATGTCATTCAGTACTCTGGTGAGCTGAAGCGTCGTAGAATGCTCGGGCATGAAGCCGAACTGTTCCGGGCGCGGCTGGATGTGGGGCAGTAACTTCGCTAACAGGAGCTTCTCAAACACCTTTGAGATGGTGCTCAGTAGGGTGATCGGCCGATAGCTCTCAGGCAGCTTGGTGTCCTTGCCCGGCTTGGGCAACATGATAACCAAGCCCTCCTTCCATTGGGTTGGAAAGTGACCCGTGCGCAAGATACCGTTAAACAGGCGCGCAACGGCCGCCACAGTGCGTGGCGGCAAATGTAACAGCGCCGTGTTGGGTATTCGGTCTGCGCCCGGGGCTTTCCTGGGCTTGGTACGTCGGAATGCACGCACAATCTGGCCGGGCGTGACGACGATGGGGTCCTCTTCGGGAGCTATCGGCGTGGCGAAGTACTCTCGCAGGTGTCTCTCGACTGTTGCGACGTGCTCCACATCATCCGTTGGGTTCGGCTTGAATTGCTTCTCGAGGCATTCGGCGAAGATCTCCGCACGGTCTTGGGCTCGGAATCTTGGTAGGCCGTCGCTGCCCAGGATTGGTCGAACAGGAGCAGGAGTGGTCGACAAAGCCCGGCACAGGCGATGCACGGAGGGGACGTGGTCGCCTATGGACTCGACGTGGCGTTCCCAAGATTCTTCAGCGTGGCGATCAAGTTGGCGCTTCAGCTCTGCCGTCATGGCGTTGAGCCTGGTCTTCATCGTGGGGCAGCGGGTTTGCTGCCACTGCTTCCGGAGAGCGCGCTTATCGCAGATGAGTGCGCGTAGCTCAGCAGGAAGAGGATTGGGCTTCCCCCCGCGAGCTACGGTGTGCGATGATAGGTCGAGCGCGTCTCGGATCTGGGTAGTTAGCAGCGATGCCAGGCGGTCAACGTCTTCCGGCTGGTTGACGGGGCAACTGGTGGAGGGTAGGTCTAGGGCGGCGGTGAAGGCGCCCCACTGGTAGCGGCGACGTGATGCTGGCGGAGATACCCGGGTGGGCAGATCCGCCAGGACGAGAAGAACAGGCCTGTGGTCCGAAGGGAGGTCAGGGAGAACCTCCTGGCTCGGCGGTGTCCGGAGACCTCTGACGACCACGACGTCGATGATGTCCCATCCGGCCTGCGCGTCGAAGTGGGTGGGCTCGTCGGGACCGATGACGTCGTAGTTGTGGCTCACGGAGTCGGCATGGATGGCGCGTCCAGCTGGGCACACCCTGGTGGAGTTCCAGGCGGTGTGCTTGGCGTTGAGGTCGCCGGCGACAAGTGTCGGGTGCGGCGCCTGTAGCAGCCCCCGTAGCTCGGCGGTGCGGATTGGTGTACTGGGGGGCTTGTAGGCGGCGTAGAGTCGCAGCACCTCGCCGGCGACCTGGAGGTCGACGCCCAAAGCATACAGGGATGAATACTCCTGGGCGTCGACGAGCTGGTGGACGATCTTCCTGCCGACGATGACTGCCAAGCCTCGAAAGGTTCGGCCGCTGGAGGTCTTCTCGTCCTTGCGGTAGACGAAGTAGCCGGGCAGCGACAGCTTGTCGCTTCCGGCTAGGTGTGTCTCGCTGATGAGCATCACGTCGACGCGGTAGTCCCTCAGGAACACGTGGAGCAGCCGCTTCTTCCCTGTCAGCGACTGTGCGTTCCAGTGGACGACCCTGAGCGGCTCATGCATTGCGGAGCAGAGCGGTGAGTCTGCCCAGGGCAGTGGGGTCGCTGAGGAGGGCGAGCAGGGCTGTGAGGTGCCCCAAGTCCTGCTGCCCTATCGCCGCAGCCGGAGTGGCGGCGCCAGCGGCGGCCGCAGTCTCGCTGGCGGCGAGAGTAGCCGCCGCGGCGCCGGCGGCAGGTGGAGCCGTCGCCTTCTTCTTCTTCTTCCCCCCCCCCGCTTCGTCTTCTGCCTGGGGGCTCCGTCGTTCGCCTGCGCCATAAGCGAGGCGGGCGCCGTTGGTTCCTGCAGATCGGGACGAGGCAGAGGGGGAGGCTGCACCTTCTTGGGCCCGGGCGCGTTGGTGAGCGCCACAGTGCCGGCCTTCTTGTTCCGCGCCTCCTGGCGGAACACGGGGCACGTCGCATTATTTGCCGTGTGCGGGCCACCGCAGTTGGCGCACGTCGGCGGCTGGTCTTTCGTGCGGGGGCATTCCCGCGCCGAGTGGGGACCGCCGCAACGTACGCACGCTAGGGGGCGGTGGCACATATGCGACGAGTGCCGGAATTGCTGGCACCTGTGGAACTGGGCCGGGCCCTGCTTCGAGCGCCAGGCCTCGATCTTCACCCCCGGCATGTACAAGAGCTCCGTGATCTCGTACACAGCGCCGGGGGCACGGTCTGGATTCTTCTTCAGGCTGGCGAAGAAGATGCAGCCGGGTCTTCCTTTGCGCGCCCGGATCTGCTTACAGTACTCGGCCTCTACACCGAGTTCTGCAAGCGCCGCGACTATCTCCTCTGGCGCGGTGTTAGAAGGCAGCCCGCGGATCGCCACCTTCTGGGTCTTGTCGGCCGGCAACGAGTATGAGAACCACCTCACACCGTGGTCCTTCTCCAGCCTGCACAGGTAACGTTGCACAAGCCGGTACTCGTCTTCGGCCGTTGGGGTAAAGCGCACACCCTTTTGGTAGGCGCGCGCGCTGGGAGCCCGGCCGAGCTCGCTGGCTATCGCCCTGAAGTGGTCGGCCCAGTTGGGTAGGACCTCCACAATAAGGGGCAGATAGCGCGGCTGGCGGGGCTGCTGTGGCGCAGCGCCTCCCGACGGGGCGGCGGTGGCGGTGGCAATCGCGGCTGCGGTTTGGGCGGCGGCAGTGGCAAGCGGCGTTGGGCGGGCGGGCGGCATTGGGCGGGCGGGCCCTATCGCGGGTGCGGTGGCGTGCGGGTTCGTAGGCGCAGCGGCGGGGCGCGTAGGGCGGGCGGGCACAGTCGCGGCGGTGGGCGGGTTCGCGGGCGCGGCGGCGGGGTGCGTAGGGCGGGCGGGCACTATCGCGGGCGCTGCGGCGAAGCGCGTGGGGCGGGCGGGCACTCGCGACGTGGTCGCCGACGGGGCGGGCGGACGCGCGGTTGGCGGCACCGGGTGCCTCACTGAACGGGGGGGGGACGCGGTGCTGGGGCGCGGTGCCCCAGACACGGTGGATGCGGTCGCGGCCGCCGCGGCAAACGACACTGTAGGAGAGCACTTATTAGGTAAAACACTCGTACCTGTTTGTGTTGAAGCACTCTCATAGTCACTCGCGGCGGCGGACAGTCCAGGGGCGGGGGCGGGTGCCTGAAGCGCGCCCGTCTAGGGCGACAGCGACGGCATGTCGAGGCCCGTCTTCCTCGGCGGCGGTTGGTTCGTCGGTGGCGGGGTCGGCGAGTCCGCAAGCTGGACTCGCTTTCCATCTCCTCGGAGACGCAGCTCGTCGCTCGGGCTTTCGCTACGCGGGCGCCTCGTCCCGCGGGTTGGTGGCAGCACCAAAGGCTGCATTTTCGCCTGCTCCACTAATTGCGCGTCGAGGAGCTCGGCGCCGATACAAGCCGTGGGCTTGCCCGACAGGGCAGCGCGGCTTGCGGCGACGTATGCCTCCATGGCACGAAGAAGGCCCGCCGAAAACAGGTTGGCTTGAGCGGCCCGAATTAAATATAATTCGTCCAGCTCAAGCTCTGCCCTCGGGGACACAGGACGCCGCACCACGGGCGACCCGTACTCCGTCGACGTTGAGATAGGGAGCAGGCGGTCCAACGAAGTTGATCGTTGCGCGCGATGCCGGCGCGGGGTTTCACCCAGCGGTGGGCTCGCGGTCACGACTGCACTTGCACTATCATTGTCACTGTCACTAGTAGCACTGTAGCCCTGAAAAGGGCTTTTGGGCTCGTCCATAGCAGCGGGCTATGGACGAGCTGGCGTCCGGAAAGGGTTACACACCAGGCACGACCTTAGGCAGAGCCGGCGTCCGTCCCGATGTGGTAATCCCCTCCGTGAACACTCGCGGCGCGGGTATCGCGATCGCGGCGCGCACGGGCGCGTGTTACACACGTCCGCTTCGCACGAAGCGGCGGGTGAACTGCAGCGGGACGGCGAAGCGGAGATCCGTGTGCGCGACGGTCGAAACTATCCTGCAAATGCAAATTGCAAATTTTAAAAAGAAAACTGGTAGTCAACCGTAACATGTCTACGCCAGAGCAGTCTATGAAGCAAGAGTAAAACCGCATAGTATTGCTTTCTCATATTGCTGTCTCGTTCCCCCTACACGTGTTATCGGTAATTATTGTTATTCAAAATGTCCTAGTAACTTCCGTGATGAGTTTTTATCTTGTTGAGATAGTTTGAAACAAATTACATTCATGTAGCAGAATTGGTTATACCGGGTGACTGTAAAACCTCTAGCTATATCAAAAGAGCGTACTCCTTGATAAAAGTACAAAATGCATATTTTGTTACTTTCGTCTGCTTTCATAGAAAAATATTAAGTAATCAACCGTCAAAGTATTCCTACTAGTCCCAAATAGTGTTGTTGCCATATTTACCGCCCGCCCAGTGTTGATAACATCGCACCGCGGTTTCGCTTTGTGTAGCGCCGCGCTTTCACTTTGCGTAGCGCCGCCGCCGCCGCCGGCGGCGCGGCAATTTGTAGTTTAAATTATTCCTGCCTAGCTACTAAAGAATACGTTGATTTACTTGTAACAAACCTTCAAACTACTAGCTACCTTACAACCTATCTACCTAACTACCTAACTACCTACCTACCTAACCACCTACCTATCTACCTACCTAGTCAACATTTCAAACAAAACAAATGGATTTTCGACCCGCAAACGACCGCTCTTGAGGTGAACGCACACTTATCGACATCGCCACGCATCATCCGCACGGAGCGGATAGGCCTTGTCTAAGGAATCTTCCCTGCGACTCGTGTGTTGCTCTGTCGCACGCAACAGAAGGCAGAATGCTTCGTCCGCATACTCCGCGCCAAATCTGATGACGTCATCAGGATTTCTCCGGATTCCGACGCGGATAGGTGAGCGAGGTTTCGTATGCGGTGCGGTATTTCGGTGCGGACTATGCCGATAAGTGTGCGTTCACCATTAGATAGGTCAGTTTAACTAGTTTTTTGAGTGGGGGTCAGTAAGTTAGGGTGGATCAGTCAAGAAGCTACTAACCACCGGTGGGCCGCGATTATTATTTAGTTAGGTACCTACCTACCTACCCTAGCTACTGAGTTCTGGTGTAGGTATTATAAAACTTTTACTTATTTTCATGAGATGAGCACGTGTTTAGGTAAATGCTGTATGTAGTTTGTAGTTTAGGATCAACTTCATGTGCTGCGAACTGAAGAAATTATTAAAAACAGTGATATTGAATACGTACCTCAAACTTAGCTGTACTTCAACAACTGTTCAAAATGCAATCCGTTCCTTTCTAAACACAGTCTTGCACGTTTCACTGCATTATGACGCACTTTTCTTAAGACTACCACATCACTTTTTACAGCGTCAAATGCACTTGTGATGCGGTCTTTAAGTTCTTGCCGGTTCTGAACCTCGTCCCAGTAGACACGACGTTTTATTTCGCCCCACAAAAAGAAATCACAGGGTGTGAGGTCCGGTGATCTGGCAGGCCAAGGCACAGGCCCTCCGCGTCCTATCCACCGACCACTGTACTCATCGTCCAGGTAGTTTTGAACAGGTCGCGCGAAATGAGGTGGTGCTCCGTCTTGTTGGAAGAAAAAATCTTGTAGATATGCGAGCGGCACGTCCTCTAAGAAGTTTGCTATTACGCCTCGCAGCATATCTAGATACGTGCCCCCGGTCAGGCGGCCTTCGATGAAGTACGGCCCAATGACTTTATCTTCCACGATGCCGGCCCACTCATTCACACTGAAGCGCACTTGGTGATGATGTTCTCGTATACATTTTGGGTTACTGTATGACCACCAATGTTGATTGTGCTGGTTGTAGAGCCCTACACGAGTGAACATCGCCTCGTCTGTCCATAGGATGTGCTTGTTCTCATTTTGTACCAGCCATTCGCAAAAATTGCGACGACGTGGCGCATCATCTTCATTTAATTGCTGCACTTTTTGAAAGTGGTATGGATGCTGTCCAGTAGAGTTCAGCAACTTCCACACAGAATACTGGCTGATTCCGAAACGATGAGCTGCGTCTCGCGTACTGTTTCGAGGGTTGCGCTGAAAGTACTCCAAGATAGCGTCTTCTACCTCCACAGCCAAACGCGGCGCGCCTCCACCATAAGCATGGCTTGGCACTGTGAACTGGCCATAATCCAGAAGCCGTTGGTTTGCCGCTAAGATGGTTTGACGGTGGGGGACGGTGGCGTTAGGTAGTCCTTGTGCTTGGAGCCGAGGGATGCTCTGCGTCTCGTACAATCTTCTGGCTTCGTACAGGTTTTCTCCACTTTGGATGTACACACGCACCATCTCGTAATATTCACGATTAGAGTACATCTTGTATGAGCGTATCAGACGGACACGGACTCAAAGATAAAAGTACCCGCGCGGCGAGGGGAATTTGTAGCGTGCGCACGTCAAACCGCGATAAGGTTGCGCAGGCGACTAGACTGGCGTCGGGCAGTCTGGCTGGCGGCGGCGGCGCACGTAAAGGCATTGCGGGGGTGAGCCGGGCGGGTGCGGGGTGTGGTGGGCGGATTAGACACCGCGAGTCACACAACGCCGCCCTGAGCGCGTAGGTTGTCTTTAAATTCGAATATGGGAGCTATTTCCTATCAATGAAATATGAAAAAAAAAAAAACGAAAAAAATGTTTTTTTTTTTTCTACTAGTGATTCTGATTCCAAAATTTTATTATAGCTAGGGGTTTTAAAGTCACCCTGTATGTATGGGGTTAAGTGTAACGCGTGCATACGAAAAGTCGGCAGGATGTAACTGCATATTCATGAAAACTGTAGAAACAATAACCTGACTTTAGAACCGTAACCTGACTATATTAACCGTAAATTTCACATGCATTTGTAATAACCTATTTAAGCTCGAACCTAAGTCTAGTCTAGGTCTAGTGTCTAGCCTAAGAGATTGCCGCTGTGACAGGGTGGTTTTAAAGCCGAAAGGCAAAACAATTGGATTGTAAAACCGAGTTGAATAGATAGCGGAACACACTATATTTCATTCTTATTCTATTTTCATAGCCTTTGTAACTACCGAATATAAATACCGAATATAATTATCTTTAAAACATTTTAGTAACCAGTGGAAATGAATTATTTATAGTAGGTCGGTTCTGTCTGTTATAAATTGCCTATTTCTCCATTCTTTTATTACCAATGTGACTAGTAGTTCTGTATCAAATCCCGTGTGCATTGTTGATGCTGGAAGAAACAAGCCCGCCTCAACAGTGCACATTCCTAGATAAAAGGTGTCGCTTTGTCTAAGCAACAATGCAGTCCAATATATAAGATTCTTGGGTATATCCTGTAGGAATTCTCATAAATTTTTATGTTTTCCTATATGAGTATCTGGACGAGGCGGCCCGCGCCGACAAGGCCATTTCATGGTTTTGCTACTCGCTGGACGCGGAACGCCCCTTCAAGATTGCCATCCGAGGGCTCCCGGCAACGACCCTGCCCGAAGGGGTCGCCGCAGCGCTGACAAGCATTGGCTACCAAACGCAGCATGTCCGCCAGATCCCCGGCCGGATGGGCCGCGCAGGCTGCCTTTTCTTCGCCCTGCTGGCGGAGAAGCAGACCCCCGGCAGCATCGAGCGTCTACAGGGTACAGGAGCTGCTCTGTATGCCGAAGATCACCATCGAGGGATGGCGCGGCCCAAAGAGGCCCTCACAGTGCCATCGTTGTCAGGCTTTCGGCCACTCTTCGACTAACTGTCGCCGCCCCGTACGCCGTGTGCGATGTTGAGAGGGGCACGCAGCGACTGACTGTCAGCGGCCAAAATCTGAGGCCGCCACCTGCGCGAACTGCGGCCAAGGCCACCCGGCCAACAGCCGCCGCTGCAAGGCGCTGAAGGAGGAGGCGCGCAAGCGCGGCTTCACCATCGCAACGCCACTGCTGCCAAAACAACAGCGCCCGAAGTTCCAGCCCGCGGTCCACTCTAAGGCCCGCCTGGCTACCCAACATGCGGCCCGCATGACCTCTCAATTTGCGGCCCGCCCTGCAACCTGCACTGCTGCCCAACCAGAGGCCCGCCCCGGCCCCTCTACACACCCAGATGTGGAGCCGCTGGGATTGCCGACATCGCCGCCAGTAAAGCGTCCCCGCCTTGCCCAGCCGGGCGAGACAATGGGCGCTACTATTCGGACGCCAGCCAACCCACCCACCACCCGAGGCGAAGAGGCGAAACCCCGGAGCAAGCGGGGCAAGAGGCGCCGCAACAAGAATAAGGCGTCGGGAGAGCTCGCCGCCGAGCCGTCACTAGAGCCTGCACAAACCGCGAGCCGCCCCCCACTGCCAGCCCGCCCCCACCTGCGGGAGCCGGCAGCACCCGAATCTCTATCCACGGAGCGCCAGGAAGCTCCACTCATGGCCGCGCCGTTCGACGCCATCGACCTTATCAGCATGGCCAAACAGGTGATCGTGGATAGACGCGATCCGTTGCTGCCCCTGCTGCGGGGGCTCTCCAACTTGAAGGCCACAATCGCGTCCGGACACAATGCCTAAGTACCCGAGGCTTGTGTTCTGGAACCCGGACGGGATCGCCTTCAAGATGACTGACCTGAGGCTACTCGTGCAGGAGCATGACGTGGAGCTCTCGGTCGGGGTGCAGCTTCTGTGCGAGACGAAGCTGCACCCCGACCGAGAGCTCCGACTGCCAAACTTCTTCGTATACCGCCGCGACGAGTTATCTCCGAGGAACGTGCCGTACAGAGGCACGGCGGTCTTCGTGAGACGGTACCTCGTCCGCGAAGAGTTGGAGGTGCCCGCCTTCAATACGACGCGGTCCATAGATCAAAAGAGAAGATCGAACCGAGTAAAGCTACGTCGATGGGGAGAGTGGAGACGGATCTAGTCGCAGCAATTAGAGAGGCGGTAGCAAATAATGTGCGTCCAAATAAACCAAAATATATGGTAGATTTGCAGAATTTTAATGGAGATCCAAGCGAATGGATCGAATTTCGCGCGACTTATCGCGACACCGAACATTATTTTACGGAAACTGAGAACGTTGCACGCCTGCGCAAATGCATACAAGGCAGAGCGCGAGAAGCAGTAAGAGCCCTGCTTGCTATTCTACGAAACCAATCCGAAGGGTGTAATGGAAACATTGGAAAGGCGTTTCGGCAGCCCTATAAGTTTGCACCCAACGCCAAAGACCGTTTAACACACGAAATAAGAACTTTGGACCGAATGCCACAGCTAGCTGAGGACGCGCACAATATCGGGCGTTTCGCGACAACGGTCGCCAACGTAGTCAGTACAATATAACGGCTCGGGAAATCATCATATCTAGACTCCATGAAGATAGAAGACAAGATCGTCGACAAAATGAACAACAACATAAAAATGCGCTGGGTCGAATGGCGCACCATGTTCGTAGGCCAACCCGTGTTGTTGGTGTTGTCCAAATTTTTAAATCGCCTCGCCGACCAATTCGCGAGTTGTGAAATTACGCGAAAACTTACGGAAAAAATACATACACGAAAGAGACGGGCGGTACACAAACGCCGAGAATTCAGACTACACAGACGATAGCGCCACAGAAGACGAGTATAGCGACGGGGAAATATCGGACTATGACTGCATAGACTTCGTAGCCGCCGCTCACAATAATGAGCCTGTCATGTGTCCGATGTGCAAAGAAAAACACGCGATTAAGAACTGCCCGAAATTTGGTAAAGCATCCACCGACGAACGTTAGGAAATAGCTAAAAAGGAGCACGCTCGTTTTCGATGCCTGAGTACAAGACACATGGGATTTAATTGCCGCGCCAGCCCGTGTGGAAAAAACGGCTGTAAAAGCGGACACCACCATCTGCTTCACGCGGAACC
This sequence comes from Argyresthia goedartella, assembly GCA_949825045.1. Lineage (NCBI taxonomy): Eukaryota > Metazoa > Arthropoda > Insecta > Lepidoptera > Argyresthiidae > Argyresthia > Argyresthia goedartella. The sequence goes on along the minus strand of OX463808.1, from coordinate 12,922,938 downwards.
AAACAATAGAAGAATGACCAATAAGCCCTACTCAAAAGAAACACCCCACGAACCAACGCCGAATAAACCGGGAACTTCATACGCGGAAACCGCACATTCTTCAAGTGTTAACACGCTATATGCTCTACCAAGGCGTACCTAAAGATTGCACCCATTGAGGTGACCGGGCCGCATGGAACTTACCCGGCATACGCCTTATTGGACGAGGGATCTACGGTGACGTTAATAGATCAAGAGCTCGCCAACAAGACAGGGGCGACAGGACCGCAAGAAAACCTAAATGTCGAAGGAATCAGCGGCGGTTTCAGTGAATCCTCTAGCTCTCTCTAATGAGCGAAGAGGAGGAAATGACAGCCTATACAGTCAAAAAACTTCGTCTTTCGTCGCAAACCTTACGCAAAGAGGAGATAGAACACTGCGAACATCTCGACGGTTTGATAGATGACCTCACGTATTCACTTGTCACACCCAACGTATTAATAGGTCAAGACAACTGGCACTTAATCATCTCAAGAGAGGTAAAGTTCGGAGCTAAAACACAGTCCGTCGCATCACTGACAAAACTCGGAGGGATTTTACATGGCCAGAATAGCATGTACGCCCGTCGTGGCGGGAAAAGGCACTTAAACCATTTGTACGAGGCAGACAGAGACAAAGCGACCCATTAACTCGTAAAACAACATTTTGCTATCGAGTCCTTAGGAGTCGCGCCAAAAAAGCCATCAAGTGACCCAGAACAGCTGGCTTTAAAAATTCTAGAAGAAAAGAGTCGTCGTCTACCCGACGGAAGTTTCGAAACCGGGCTGCTATGGAAAACCGACGTAAAAATAAAACTTTTTTTTTCAAACCCTACCCAATCTATTCAAACCCAATCGACTCGGGTTCGATTCCCGAGTTCGTGAATTTTAAGTATCAACTTTTTGTTTAACTTTTAACAATAACGATGCAATCTAACAACGAAAATGTGACGATCAGAAGACTTAACAGACCTAAGAGTGCAAGTAACGAGAACTTAAGTGAAAATGATATGTTCCTGAACTCTACACTCTTTGACAACGCATTGTCCACTAGCCTACCAGACTTCTCAATATGTGACAGATCACAGTTATTAGATCTTAAAAATCAAGCGGATGAATTAAAGACCAACCTGGAGAGTGCAAACGAAGAAATTGCCAAACTTGTGAAAGAGGTATTTAACCTAAAATGTGAAAATGAAACATACAAAAAAAATATCGAATTGTACAAGAAAGTCACAAGCACAGACATACTTAATGCCACTAAAACACCAAGAAGATCCTCAATGCCATTTCCCTTCAAACCGGCGTATAGAACAATGTCCCGACAGGTACCATTAAGTCTTACAAGAGGCTTACACAAGCAATACTCACATTCCGTATGTCGAGAGCTGGAGAAATCATTTATAGAACTCACAAACGAATCTGAAGTACTGCCGACAGCTCAAATACAAAAGGCTTATGTAGAGTTGCGAACGCCACCACTGATGAAAACCAATGTAGAGACTAAGCCGAAAAAACGTAGAATAATGATTATAGCTGATCAACAAGGGAGAAATATTCGTAATATCATACAAGAATTAGTTGGAGAAAAATACACAGTAATATGCTATAGTAAACCAGGTGCATCAATGACAGAAGTCGTCAAATCAGGAAGACAGGAGATTTCAACAATGACAGAAAAAGATTATGTAGTAATGCTTGGAGGAACCAACGATACTAATCCGTACAGATTTCAGTTCGATTTCCAATGCTGGATTAACACGGTAACTAAAACAAATGTCATAGTCTGCAACATCCCCTACAACAAATACCTAAACAAAATGAAGCTTAACTACGAATTGAAGTTTATATGCAGCCAGCACATAAACCTACCATTCATCGAAATGGACAGCAACCAATTTAGACCGACTCCGAGAATGTATAACATGTAACTATATTCATTAATTTTAAGAGAAATATCACTTCTAGACCATAAAGTTAATTCCACAAGCAACATTATCAACATGATCCACAGCAAGCAAATCGACCAATATACCCAGACAGAACCGGACCACAATGTCAATAAGATTGAGGAGAACAAAGAGTGCCATCCTGAACTAGTGGAAGTTGAAGATATCAAATGTAGAGAAGAGATAAACATTGACAGAAATACCAATAGTAGGCAGCTTTTTCGTGTATAAAAAGATAAATCTAATACATCAAAATATAGATGGTCTAATTACGAAGTCAGACGAGCTAATGATACATTTAAACGAACTTGAGGGCAGAAATACAGATATAGATGTAATATGTATTACAGAACATAATATGATAGATAGTGACCAAAATCAATTGACGTTTCCTAACCATACATTGGCTTCATGTTTTTGTAGAAAAAACCGACATGGTGGATCATGCATACTCATTAAAAATCCTCATAAATTTAAAGAAATTAAAAGCATTGATAAATTCAATATCCGTAATATATTCGAAGCCAGTGCTATTGAACTAACTGAACATAAAATTATTATAATATGTATCTACAGAGTCCCTTTATATGATAATAAGTCTTTTGAAACCTTCTTCTGTGCTTTAAACGATATTCTACATGATTTTGTGTACAAAAACGACAGAAAAATTATATTATGTGGTGATTTTAACATAGACTTACTGACAATTAATAAAAATAGCACTCGGTTCAAACAGTTAACTATGAGTTACAACCTCAAAATCGAAATCAATCAGCTTACTAGATATGCCAGCAAGACATGTCTAGATAATATAATGCACTATATTCGTGGATGCAAGAGTGAGGTAATAGAATTCGCTCTTTCAGATCATTCCGCTCAACTGTTAGAATGCCCAGTAAAGAAAAGTTACTCTCTTAAACAATGGCATGTACTGAAACGTGACTATAGTGAAGAGAATATGTCAAAATTTGCGAAACACCTCAATTCCTTATCTTTTCATCATGTATTCGAATCCGACGATCCTATTTATGCGTTTAGGGAATTTTATGATATGTTCGTCCTACTCTATACATTATGTTTTCCTATAATAAAGGTAAGAATTTCCTTAATGCGCAAACAGAAATGGATGTCCAAGGGAATTCGGCTATGCTGCAAACGGAAAAGAGAACTGCTGTGGAAATATCGACGACACCGAAATTTGGCAAACAAAGAAGTTTTTCAAGTATATACAAAAAAGCTAAAAAATATTATTAAACTGACACAAAAAGCTCAAAACAACTATAGAATTCTAAACGCTGATAATAAATGTAAAGAAACCTGGAACGTAATAAAAAAATCTCAAACAAACTTGCCAAAGGAATATATTGAAAAAATCACTGATGGTACAAGATGGTAAAAATATCACAAATCCAATGGAAATAGCAGAAGCATTTAATAACTTTTTATTGACATATCGAATAATAATAAATCAACTGACAAGAGGACGAATAACTATAATGCAATTTTAACATGTAATAATAATAAAAGTGAACCTCACTTGACATCTAATAATAATAATGAATCTATCTTGACATCTTAATAACAATAATAATTTATACTCAATCAATTCCTGTAATTCAATATTTTTAAACCCAGTGACATCCTTTGACATTTTCCAAATCATTAAATCATTAAAGAACACGAACAGCGCTGGTTATGATGAAATAACAACTAAGGTTTTAAAATATGTTGTTCTCATAATCTCCCCAGTCTTGTGTCATATAATAAATAAATGTATGGAACACGGGAAGTTCCCAAATGAACTGAAAATTGCAGTTGTCAAGCCATTATTTAAAAAGGAAGACAAATACAATATGCCCTATACAAACTATCAAAAACTGTATGTGAAGAAGCTGTACTGATGGCATATAATGGCTATGTGGACTCTACACTAAGATTTGGAATAATTTTTTGGGGTAACTCAGTAGGTAAAGAATCTGTATTAATTGCACAAAAAAATATGTCAGGACCGTATGTGGTCTTTGCCGTAGAGATAGCGCTAAACAACATTTTAAGAGGCTCAATATTCTGACAGTGCCATCCCTGTATATTCTTGAGGTAGCTATGTTTGTCAAGACGAACATGCATCTATACACTAAAATTAATAGCAAAAGACACCTTAACAAAATAAGTATGCCCCAACACCATACAGCATTATTTAAAAACAGTATTTTTGGTATGGCACCAAAAATATTTAATAGATTACCTGATAATATACGTAATGTCGACAATATATTGCATTTAAAAGGGAATTACGTAAGCTTCTAATCAACAAAATATATTACTCCATATCAGAATACCTTTTTGATAATAACTTGTAAGTTTATGGTAATATTTGACAAATGTAATGTAATATGAATCCAATTGATTTTTCTGTTAAAACTATTAATATGTACTTACCTACATTTGCATGAAATATTTGTATGCTTTTTATATTTGTATGGCTAGACATAGAGATACATAATATTTTTATAACACCTGAATGTACATATCCTACTACCTACCTATGTTTCACAAATAAATGATTTGATTTGATTTGATTTGAAAATCTATTCTTACCTAAACTGATTTACCCAACTTTTTTAAAACCTCACTAAAGTGAGGTTAGGTTTGATAAATCAAACCCAACCTAATTTAACCTAACTTTTTCAAACCTCACCTAACTTTTTTTTCTTACCTGACCCAAACTATTCTTACCTAATCTGATTTACGCAACTTTTTTGAAACCTCACTTTTTCAAAACTAACCTAATTTAACCAATTTTTTCCAAACCTCACCTAACTTTTTTATTTCAAACCCTACCCAATCTATTCTTTTCTAACCTGATTTAGCCAACTTTTTTGAAACCTCACTTTATCAAACCTAACCTTATTTAACCTTACTTTTTCAAACCTCACCCAACTTTTTTTTTTACAAACTCCTACTTAATTTATTTTTACCTAACCTAATTTTCCCAACTTTTTTGAAACCTCACTTTTTCAAATTTAACCTTATTTAGCCCAACATTTGTTTCAAACCCTACCCAATTTATTCTTATCTAACCTAATATACCCAACTTTTTTGAAACCTCACTTTTTCAAATCTAACCTAATTTAACCTTTTTCGAAACCTCACTTTTTCAAATCTAACCTAATTTAACCTTACTTTCTCAAACTTCACCTAACTTTTTTTTCTAACCCTACCCAATCTATTCTTACCTAACCTAATTTACCTAACTTTTTTGAAAGCTCACTTTTTCAATTCTAACTTAATTTAACCTAACTTTTTCAAACCTTACCTAATTAAATCTTACCTAACTTACACGAATCTAATTTAACCTAACTTTTTCAAATCTAACCTAATTTAACCTTACTTTTTTTTACCCAAACCTTACCTCATATTCATAGCTAACCTAATTTAACCTAACCTAATTTAACCTACCTAATTTATTTTAACCTAATCTTTAGTTTACTAAACTAACCTAACTTTTTTGAAACCTCACCTTTTTCAAATCTTACCTAATTTATCCTAACCTAACCTAATTCGTAGTCATTCTTCGATGCAGCTATGATGGTATTTTATGTAGCTATAGCTAGCCTATGTATATATGTATATATAGTAGGTACTAATAAAAATAATAAAGTGCAAAGCACGCATCGAGCGAGCGACTTTAAACCTAAATGCGTAATAATCTAACCGACATTACAATGTGTTAATCTGTTCGAATAAAACCTGATTCAACATAACCTAACTTTTTTTAAAGCTTATCTAAATTAAACTAATTTTTTAAAACCTCACCTTACTTTTTTTTTACCTAACCTGATTTACTCAACTTTTTTGAAACCTCATTTTTTCAAACCCAACCTAATTTAACAAAGGTTAAAGAGGTTTTAAAAAAGTTGGGTAAAACAGGTTAGGTAAGAATAGATTGGGTAGGGTTTGAAAAAAAAAAGTTAGGTGAGGTTTGAAAAAGTTAGGTATAATTAGGTTAGATTTGAAAAACGTTTCAAAAAAGTTGAGTAAATTAGGTTGGGTAAGAATAAATTAGGTAGAGTTTGAAAAAAAAAGAATTAGTTGAGGTTTGAAAAAATTAGGTTAATTTAGATAAGCTTTAAAAAAAGTTAGGTAATGTTGAATCAGGTTATATTCAAACAAATTAACACAGTGTAATGTCGGTTAGATTATTATGCATTTAGGTTTAAAGTCGCTCACTCGATGCGTGCTTTGCACTTTATTATTATTATTAGTACCTACTTTAGCATAGGCTAGCTATAGCTACATAAAATACGATCATAGCTACATCGAAGAACGACTACGAATTAGGTTAGGTTAGGAAAAATTAGGTAAGATTTGAAAAAGGTGAGGTTTCGAAAAAGTTAGGTTAGTTTAGTAAACTAAAGGTTAGGTTAAAATAAATTAGGTAGGTTAAATTAGGTTAGGTTAAATTAGGTTAGATATGAATATCAGAAGTAAGGTTTGGGTAAAAAAAAAGTAAGATTAAATTAGGTTAGATTTGAAAAAGTTAGGTTAAATTAGATTGGTGTAAGTTAGGTAAGATTTAATTAGGTAAGGTTTGAAAAAGTTAGGTTAAATTAAGTAAGAATTGAAAAAGTGAGCTTTCAAAAAAGTTAGGTAAATTAGGTTAGGTAAGAATAGATTGGGTAGGGTTAGAAAAAAAAGTAAGGTGAGGTTTGAAAAAGTTAGATTAAATTAGGTCTCTGTGTCTCAATATATCTATGACAATCTATTAGGTATATAAATGTGATCTTTAAAACTAAAACTAAACTATAACTGCACTAAACTAAATTAAAAATTTCCCTGAGTTCACTGCCGGGCGGGAGGGTGCCCAAGACGCTGGCACTGTTACCTCGCTGTATCGCAATACTGATGCGTTGAGCGAGGTAGGCGCCAGCTCTGCGGTCCCCTGACGCTTCGACGAGCCTCTTAGAGATGTCTTTGAGGACTCTTCGAGGTTTGAATAAATTAGGATAATTTAGATAAGCTTTCAAAAAAGTTAGTTAGGTTATGTTGAATCAGATAACATTCGAACAGATTAACATATTGTAATGTCGGTTAGATTATTGCGCATTTAGGTTTAAAGTCGCTCGCTCGGTGCGTGCTTCGCACTCTATTATTATTATCAATACCTACTTTGGCATCAGCTAGATATAGCTATAAAAAATACTATCAAAACTACATCGTAGAACGACTACGAATTAGGATAGGTTAGGATAAATTAGGTAAGGTTTGAAAGAGTTGAGGTTTCAAAAAAGTTAGGTTAGTTTTGTAAACTATAGGTTAGGTTCGAATAAAATAGGTAGGTTAAATAAGTCAGGTGCGAATGTATTAGGTAGGTTTGAAAAAAAGTTAGGTTAAATTAGGGCTGGTCTCAAAAAGTTAGGTTAAAAGTTAGGTGAAGTTTGAAAAAGTAAGGTTAAATAAGGTTAGAAACCTCACTTTTTCAAACCTAACCTAATTTAATCTAACTTTTTCAAACCTTACCTAACTTTTTTTTCTAAACCTACCCAATCTATTCTTACATAACCTAATTTACCTAACTTTTTTGAAAGCTCACTTTTTCAATTATAACTTAATTTAACCAAACTTTTTGAAACATGCCCTAATTTAACCTTACTTTTTTTTAACCCAAACCTTACCCATTATAGTCATAGCTAACCTACTTTAACCTAACCTAATTTAACCTACCTAATTTATTTTAACCTTACCTTTAGTTTACTAAACTAACCTAACTTTTTTGAAACCTCACCTTTTTCAAATCTTACCTCATTTATCCTAACCTAACCTAATTCGTAGTCGTTCGTCGATGTAGCTATGATGGTATTTTATGTAGCTATAGCCAGCTGATGCTAAAGTAGGTACTAATGATAATAATAAAGTGCAAAGCACGCATCGAGCGAGCGACTTTAAACCTAAATGCGTAATAATCTAACTGACATTACAATATGTTAATCTGTTCGAGAATAACCTGATTCAACATAACCTAACGTTTTTTAAAGCTTATCTTAATTAACCTAATTTTTTCAAACCTCACCTAACTCTTTTTTTACCGTATTTTTTCTTACCCAACCTGATTTACTCAACTTTTTTTAAACCATACTTTTTCAAACCTCACCTTACTTTTTTTTCCAACCTGAACCAACCTATTCTTACCTAATCTGATCGCCAACAAGACAGGGGCGACAGGACCGCAAGAAAACCTAAATGTCGAAGGAATCAGCGGCGGTTTCAGTGAATCCTCTAGCTCTCTCTAATGAGCGAAGAGGAGGAAATGACAGCCTATACAGTCAAAAAACTTCGCCTTTCGTCGCAAACCTTACGCAAAGAGGAGATAGAACACTGCGAACATCTCGACGGTTTGATAGATGACCTCACGTATTCACTTGTCACACCCAACGTATTAATAGGTCAAGACAACTGGCACTTAATCATCTCAAGAGAGGTAAAGTTCGGAGCTAAAACACAGTCCGTCGCATCACTGACAAAACTCGGAGGGATTTTACATGGCCAGAATAGCATGTACGCCCGTCGTGGCGGGAAAAGGCACTTAAACCATTTGTACGAGGCAGACAGAGACAAAGCGACCCATTAACTCGTAAAACAACATTTTGCTATCGAGTCCTTAGGAGTCGCGCCAAAAAAGCCATCAAGTGACCCAGAACAGCTGGCTTTAAAAATTCTAGAAGAAAAGAGTCGTCGTCTACCCGACGGAAGTTTCGAAACCGGGCTGCTATGGAAAACCGACGTAAAAATAAAACTTTTTTTTTCAAACCCTACCCAATCTATTCAAACCCAATCGACTCGGGTTCGATTCCCGAGTTCGTGAATTTTAAGTATCAACTTTTTGTTTAACTTTTAACAATAACGATGCAATCTAACAACGAAAATGTGACGATCAGAAGACTTAACAGACCTAAGAGTGCAAGTAACGAGAACTTAAGTGAAAATGATATGTTCCTGAACTCTACACTCTTTGACAACGCATTGTCCACTAGCCTACCAGACTTCTCAATATGTGACAGATCACAGTTATTAGATCTTAAAAATCAAGCGGATGAATTAAAGACCAACCTGGAGAGTGCAAACGAAGAAATTGCCAAACTTGTGAAAGAGGTATTTAACCTAAAATGTGAAAATGAAACATACAAAAAAAATATCGAATTGTACAAGAAAGTCACAAGCACAGACATACTTAATGCCACTAAAACACCAAGAAGATCCTCAATGCCATTTCCCTTCAAACCGGCGTATAGAACAATGTCCCGACAGGTACCATTAAGTCTTACAAGAGGCTTACACAAGCAATACTCACATTCCGTATGTCGAGAGCTGGAGAAATCATTTATAGAACTCACAAACGAATCTGAAGTACTGCCGACAGCTCAAATACAAAAGGCTTATGTAAAGTTGCGAACGCCACCACTGATGAAAACCAATGTAGAGACTAAGCCGAAAAAACGTAGAATAATGATTATAGCTGATCAACAAGGGAAAAATATTCGTAATATCATACAAGAATTAGTTGGAGAAAAATACACAGTAATATGCTATAGTAAACCAGGTGCATCAATGACAGAAGTCGTCAAATCAGGAAGACAGGAGATTTCAACAATGACAGAAAAAGATTATGTAGTAATGCTTGGAGGAACCAACGATACTAATCCGTACAGATTTCAGTTCGATTTCCAATGCTGGATTAACACGGTAACTAAAACAAATGTCATAGTCTGCAACATCCCCTACAACAAATACCTAAACAAAATGAAGCTTAACTACGAATTGAAGTTTATATGCAGCCAGCACATAAACCTATCATTCATCGAAATGGACAGCAACCAATTTAGACCGACTCCGAGAATGTATAACATGTAACTATATTCATTAATTTTAAGAGAAATATCACTTCTAGACCATAAAGTTAATTCCACAAGCAACATCATCAACATGATCCACAGCAAGCAAATCGACCAATATACCCAGACAGAACCGGACCACAATGTCAATAAGATTGAGGAGAACAAAGAGTGCCATCCTGAACTAGTGGAAGTTGAAGATATCAAATGTAGAGAAGAGATAAACATTGACAGAAATACCAATAGTAGGCAGCTTTTTCGTGTATAAAAAGATAAATCTAATACATCAAAATATAGATGGTCTAATTACGAAGTCAGACGAGCTAATGATACATTTAAACGAACTTGAGGGCAGAAATACAGATATAGATGTAATATGTATTACAGAACATAATATGATAGATAGTGACCAAAATCAATTGACGTTTCCTCACCATACATTGGCTTCATGTTTTTGTAGAAAAAACCGACATGGTGGATCATGCATACTCATTAAAAATCCTCATAAATTTAAAGAAATTAAAAGCATTGATAAATTCAATATCCGTAATATATTCGAAGCCAGTGCTATTGAACTAACTGAACATAAAATTATTATAATATGTATCTACAGAGTCCCTTTATATGATAATAAGTCTTTTGAAACCTTCTTCTGTGCTTTAAACGATATTCTACATGATTTTGTGTACAAAAACGACAGAAAAATTATATTATGTGGTGATTTTAACATAGACTTACTGAAAATTAATAAAAATAGCACTCGGTTCAAACAGTTAACTATGAGTTACAACCTCAAAATCGAAATCAATCAGCCTACTAGATATGCCAGCAAGACATGTCTAGATAATATAATGCACTATATTCGTGGATGCAAGAGTGAGGTAATAGAATTCGCTCTTTCAGATCATTCCGCTCAACTGTTAGAATGCCCAGTAAAGAAAAGTTACTCTCTTAAACAATGGCATGTACTGAAACGTGACTATAGTGAAGAGAATATGTTAAAATTTGCGAAACACCTCAATTCCTTATCTTTTCATCATGTATTCGAATCCGACGATCCTATTTATGCGTTTAGAGAATTTTATGATATGTTCGTCCTACTCTATACATTATGTTTTCCTATAATAAAGGTAAGAATTTCCTTAATGCGCAAACAGAAATGGATGTCCAAGGGAATTCGGCTATGCTGCAAACGGAAAAGAGAACTGCTGTGGAAATATCGACGACACCGAAATTTGGCAAACAAAGAAGTTTTTCAAGTATATAAAAAAAGCTAAAAAATATTATTAAACTGACACAAAAAGCTCAAAACAACTATAGAATTCTAAACGCTGATAATAAATGTAAAGAAACCTGGAACGTAATAAAAAAATCTCAAACAAACTTGCCAAAGGAATATATTGAAAAAATCACTGATGGTACAAGATGGTAAAAATATCACAAATCCAATGGAAATAGCAGAAGCATTTAATAACTTTTTATTGACATATCGAATAATAATAAATCAACTGACAAGAGGACGAATAACTATAATGCAATTTTAACATGTAATAATAATAAAAGTGAACCTCACTTGACATCTAATAATAATAATGAATCTATCTTGACATCTTAATAACAATAATAATTTATACTCAATCAATTCCTGTAATTCAATATTTTTAAACCCAGTGACATCCTTTGACATTTTCCAAATCATTAAATCATTAAAGAACACGAACAGCGCTGGTTATGATGAAATAACAACTAAGGTTTTAAAATATGTTGTTCTCATAATCTCCCCAGTCTTGTGTTATATAATAAATAAATGTATGGAACACGGGAAGTTCCCAAATGAACTGAAAATTGCAGTTGTCAAGCCATTATTTAAAAAGGAAGACAAATACAATATGCCCTATACAAACTATCAAAAACTGTATGTGAAGAAGCTGTACTGATGGCATATAATGGCTATGTGGACTCTACACTAAGATTTGGTATAATTTTTTGGGGTAACTCAGTAGGTAAAGAATCTGTATTAATTGCACAAAAAATATGTCAGGACCGTATGTGGTCTTTGCCGTAGAGATAGCGCTAAACAACATTTTAAGAGGCTCAATATTCTGACAGTGCCATCCCTGTATATTCTTGAGGTAGCTATGTTTGTCAAGACGAACATGCATCTATACACTAAAATTAATAGCAAAAGACACCTTAACAAAATAAGTATGCCCCAACACCATACAGCATTATTTAAAAACAGTATTTTTGGTATGGCACCAAAAATATTTAATAGATTACCTGATAATATACGTAATGTCGACAATATATTGCAATTTAAAAGGGAATTACGTAAGCTTCTAATCAACAAAATATATTACTCCATATCAGAATACCTTTTTGATAATAACTTGTAAGTTTATGGTAATATTTGACAAATGTAATGTAATATGAATCCAATTGATTTTTCTGTTAAAACTATTAATATGTACTTACCTACATTTGCATGAAATATTTGTATGCTTTTTATATTTGTATGGCTAGACATAGAGATACATAATATTTTTATAACACCTGAATGTACATATCCTACTACCTACCTATGTTTCACAAATAAATGATTTGATTTGATTTGATTTGAAAATCTATTCTTACCTAAACTGATTTACCCAACTTTTTTAAAACCTCACCAAAGTGAGGTTAGGTTTGATAAATCAAACCTAACCTAATTTAACCTAACTTTTTCAAACCTCACCTAACTTTTTTTTCTTACCTGACCCAAACTATTCTTACCTAATCTGATTTACTCAACTTTTTTGAAACCTCACTTTTTCAAAACTATCCTAATTTAACCAATTTTTTCCAAACCTCACCTAACTTTTTTTTTCAAACCCTACCTAATTTATTCTTACCTAACCTGATTTACACAACTTTTTTGAAACCTCACCTTTTTCAAATCTTACCTAATTTATCCTAACCTAACCTAATTCGAAGTCGTTCTTCGATGTAGCTATCATGGTATTTTATGTAACTATCGCTAGCTGATGCTAAAGTAGGTACTAGTAATAATAATAGAGTGCAAAGCACGCATCGAGCGAGCGACTTTAAACCTAAATGCGTAATAATCTAACCGACATTACAATGTGTTAATCTGTTCGAATAAAACCTGATTCAACATAACCTAACTTTTTTTAAAGCTTATCTAAATTAAACTAATTTTTTAAAACCTCACCTTACTTTTTTTTTACCTAACCTGATTTACTCAACTTTTTTGAAACCTCATTTTTTCAAACCTAACCTAATTTAACAAAGGTTAAAGAGGTTTTAAAAAAGTTGGGTAAAACAGGTTAGGTAAGAATAGATTGGGTAGGGTTTGAAAAAAAAAAGTTAGGTGAGGTTTGAAAAAGTTAGGTATAATTAGGTTAGATTTGAAAAACGTTTCAAAAAAGTTGAGTAAATTAGGTTGGGTAAGAATAAATTAGGTAGAGTTTGAAAAAAAAAGAATTAGTTGAGGTTTGAAAAAATTAGGTTAATTTAGATAAGCTTTAAAAAAAGTTAGGTAATGTTGAATCAGGTTATATTCAAACAAATTAACACAGTGTAATGTCGGTTAGATTATTACGCATTTAGGTTTAAAGTCGCTCGCTCGATGCGTGCTTTGCACTTTATTATTATTATTAGTACCTACTTTAGCATAGGCTAGCTATAGCTACATAAAATACGATCATAGCTACATCGAAGAACGACTACGAATTAGGTTAGGTTAGGAAAAATTAGGTAAGATTTGAAAAAGGTGAGGTTTCGAAAAAGTTAGGTTAGTTTAGTAAACTAAAGGTTAGGTTAAAATAAATTAGGTAGGTTAAATTAGGTTAGGTTAAATTAGGTTAGCTATGAATATCAGAAGTAAGGTTTGGGTAAAAAAAAAGTAAGATTAAATTAGGTTAGATTTGAAAAAGTTAGGTTAAATTAGATTGGTGTAAGTTAGGTAAGATTTAATTAGGTAAGGTTTGAAAAAGTTAGGTTAAATTAAGTTAGAATTGAAAAAGTGAGCTTTCAAAAAAGTTAGGTAAATTAGGTTAGGTAAGAATAGATTGGGTAGGGTTAGAAAAAAAAGTAAGGTGAGGTTTGAAAAAGTTAGATTAAATTAGGTTAGGTTTGAAAAAGTGAGGTTTCAAAAAAGTTGGGTATATTAGGTTAGATAAGAATAAATTGGATAGGTTTTCAAACAAATGTTGGGCTAAATAAGGTTATATATTAAAAGTGAGGTTTCAAAAAAGTTGGGAAAATTAGGTTAGGTAAAAATAAATTAAGTAGGAATTTGTAAAAAAAAGTTAAGTGAAGGTTGAAAAAGTTAAGTTAAATTAGGTTAGGTTTGAAAAAGTGAGGTTTCAGAAAATTTGAGTAAATCAGATAAGGTAAGAATAGTTTAGGTCAGGTTAGAAAAAAAAGTTAGGTGAGGTTTGAAAAAGTTAGGTTAAATTAGGTTAGGTTTGATAAAGTGAGGTTTGAAAAAGTTGAGTTGAATTAGGTTAGGTTTGAAAAAGTGAGGATTTAAAAATTTTGGGTAAATCAGGTTAGGTAAGAATAGATTGGGTATGGTTTGAAAAAAAAAAGTTAGGTGAGGTATGAAAAAGTAAGCTGTATTAAGGTTAGATTTGAAAAAGTAAGGTATCAAAAAAGTTGAGTAAATTAGGTTGGGTAACAATAAATTAGGTAGAGTTTGAAAAAAAGAGTTAGGTGAGGTTTGGAAAAATTAGGTTAGGTTTGAAAGATTGAGGTTTCAAAAAAAATGAGTAAATCAGGTTAGGTAAAAATAAATTCAGTAGGGTTTGAAAAAAAAGCTACGTGAGGTTTGAAAAAGTTAGGTTAAATTAGGTAAGGTTTGAACAATTGAGGTTAAATTAGGTTTGGTTTGAAAAAGTGAGGTTTCAAAAAAGTTGGGTAAATTAGGTTAGGTAAAAATAAATTAAGTAGGGGTTTGTAAAAAAAAAGTTAGGTAAGGTTTGAATAAATTAGGATAATTTAGATAAGCTTTCAAAAAAGTTAGTTAGGTTATGTTGAATCAGATAACATTCGAACAGATTAACATATTGTAATGTCGGTAAGATTATTGCGCATTTAGGTTTAAAGTCGCTCGCTCGGTGCGTGCTTCGCACTCTATTATTATTATCAATACCTACTTTGGCATCAGCTAGATATAGCTATAAAAAATACTATCAAAACTACATCGTAGAACGACTACGAATTAGGATAGGTTAGGATAAATTAGGTAAGGTTTGAAAAAGTTGAGGTTTCAAAAAAGTTAGGTTAGTTTTGTAAACTATAGGTTAGGTTCGAATAAAATAGGTAGGTTAAATAAGTCAGATGCGAATGTATTAGGTAGGTTTGAAAAAAAGTTAGGTTAAATTAGGGCTGGTCTCAAAAAGTTAGGTTAAAAGTTAGGTGAGTTTGAAAAAGTAAGGTTAAAATAGGTTAGAAACCTCACTTTTTCAAACCTAACCTAATTTAATCTAACTTTTTCAAACCTTACCTAACTTTTTTTTCTTAACCTACCCAATCTATTCTTACATAACCTAATTTACCTAACTTTTTTAAAGCTCACTTTTTCAATTATAACTTAATTTAACCAAACTTTTTGAAACATGCCCTAATTTAACCTTACTTTTTTTAACCCAAACCCTACCCATTATATTCATAGCTAACCTACTTTAACCTAACCTAATTTAACCTACCTAATTTATTTTAACCTAACCTTTAGTTTACTAAACTAACCTAACTTTTTTGAAACCTCACCTTTTCCAAATCTTACCTCATTTATCCTAACCTAACCTAATTCGCAGTCGTTCGTCGATGTAGCTATGATGGTATTTTATGTAGCTATAGCCAGCTGATGCTAAAGTAGGTACTAATAATAATAATAAAGTGCAAAGCACGCATCGAGCGAGCGATTTTAAACCTAAATGCGTAATAATCTAACTGACATTACAATATGTTAATCTGTTCGAGTATAACCTGATTCAACATAACCTAACGTTTTTTAAAGCTTATCTAAATTAACCTAATTTTTTCAAACCTCACCTAACTCTTTTTTTACCTTATTTTTTCTTACCCAACCTGATTTACTCAACTTTTTTTAAACCATACTTTTTCAAATCTAACCTAATTATACCTAACTTTTTCAAACCTCACCTAACTTTTTTTTTCAAACCCTACCCAATCTATTCTTACCTAACCTGATTTACCCAACTTTTTTAAAACCTAACTTACCAAACCTAACCTAATTTAACCTAACTTTTTCAAACCTCACCTTACTTATTTTTTACCTAACCTGATTTACTCAACTTTTTTGAAACCTCACTTTATCAAATCTAACCTAATTTAACCTTTTTCGAAACCTCACTTTTTCAAATATAACCTAATTTAACCTTACTTTTTCAAACTTCACCTTACTTTTTTTTCTAACCCTACCCAATCTATTCTTACCTAACCTAATTTACCTAACTTTTTTGGAAGCTCACTTTTTCAATTCTAACTTAATTTAACCTAACTTTTTCAAACCTTACCTAATTAAATCTTACCTAACTTACACGAATCTAATTTAACCTAACTTTTTCAAATCTAACCTAATTTAACCTTACTTTTTTTTTACCCAAACCTTACCTATCATATTCATAGCTAACCTAATTTAACCTAACCTAATTTAACCTACCTATTTTATTTTAACCTAATCTTTAGTTTACCAAACTAACCTAACTTTTTTGAAACCTCACCTTTTTCAAATCTTACCTTATTTATCCTAACCTTACCTAATTCGTAGTCGTACTTCGATGCAGCTATGATGGTATTTTATGTAGCTATAGCTAGCCTATGCTAAAGTAGGTACTAATAATAATAATAAAGTGCAAAGCACGCATCGAGCGAGCGACTTTAAACCTAAATGCGTAATAATCTAACCGACATTACAATGTGTTAATCTGTTCGAATAAAACCTGATTCAACATAACCTAAAGCTTATCAAAATTAAACTAATTTTTTAAAACCTCACCTTACTTTTTTTTACCTAACCTGATTTACTCAACTTTTTTGAAACCTCATTTTTTCAAACCTAACCTAATTTAACAAAGGTTAAAGAGGTTTTAAAAAAGTTGGGTAAAACAGGTTAGGTAAGAATTGATTGGGTAGGGTTTGAAAAACAAAAGTTAGGTGAGGTTTGAAAAAGTTAGGTATAATTAGGTTAGATTTGAAAAACGTTTCAAAAAAGTTGAGTAAATTAGGTTGGGTAAGAATAAATTAGGTAGAGTTTGAAAAAAAAAGAATTAGTTGAGGTTTGAAAAAATTAGGTTAAATTAAGTTAGAATTGAAAAAGTGAGCTTTCAAAAAAGTTAGGTAAATTAGGTTAGGTAAGAATAGATTGGGTAGGGTTAGAAAAAAAAGTAAGGTGAGGTTTGAAAAAGTTAGATTAAATTAGGTTAGGTTTGAAAAAGTGAGGTTTCAAAAAAGTTGGGTATATTAGGTTAGATAAGAATAAATTGGATAGGTTTTCAAACAAATGTTGGGCTAAATAAGGTTATATATTAAAAGTGAGGTTTCAAAAAAGTTGGGAAAATTAGGTTAGGTAAAAATAAATTAAGTAGGAATTTGTAAAAAAAAGTTAAGTGAAGGTTGAAAAAGTTAAGTTAAATTAGGTTAGGTTTGAAAAAGTGAGGTTTCAGAAAATTTGAGTAAATCAGATGAGGTAAGAATAGTTTAGGTCAGGTTAGAAAAAAAAGTTAGGTGAGGTTTGAAAAAGTTAGGTTAAATTAGGTTAGGTTTGATAAAGTGAGGTTTGAAAAAGTTAGGTTAAATTAGGTTAGGTTTGAAAAAGTGAGGATTTAAAAATTTTGGGTAAATCAGGTTAGGTAAGAATAGATTGGGTATGGTTTGAAAAAAAAAAGTTAGGTGAGGTATGAAAAAGTAAGCTGTAATAAGGTTAGATTTGAAAAAGTAAGGTATCAAAAAAGTTGAGTAAATTAGGTTGGGTAACAATAAATTAGGTAGAGTTTGAAAAAAAGGGTTAGGTGAGGTTTGGAAAAATTAGGTTAGGTTTGAAAGATTGAGGTTTCAAAAAAAATGCTTAAATCAGGTTAGGTAAAAATAAATTCAGTAGGGTTTGAAAAAAAAGCTACGTGAGGTTTGAAAAAGTTAGGTTAAATTAGGTAAGGTTTGAACAATTGAGGTTAAATTAGGTTTGGTTTGAAAAAGTGAGGTTTCAAAAAAGTTGGGTAAATTAGGTTAGGTAAAAATTAATTAAGTAGGGGTTCGTAAAAAAAAGGTAGGTAAGGTTTGAAAAAATTAGGATAATTTAGATAAGCTTTCAAAAAAGTTAGTTAGGTTATGTTGAATCAGATAACATTCGAACAGATTAACATATTGTAATGTCGGTTAGGTTATTGCGCATTTAGGTTTAAAGTCGCTCGCTCGGTGCGTGCTTCGCACTCTATTATTATTATCAATACCTACTTTGGCATCAGCTAGATATAGCTATAAAAATACTATCAAAACTACATCGTAGAACGACTACGAAATAGGATAGGTTAGGATAAATTATGTGGTTTGAAAAAGGTGAGGTTTCAAAAAAGTTAGGTTAGTGTTGTAAACTATAGGTTAGGTTCGAATAAAATAGGTAGGTTAAAAAAAGTTAGGTTAAATTAGGGCTGGTCTCAAAAAGTTAGGTTAAAAGTTAGGTGAAGTTTGAAAAAGTAAGGTTAAAATAGGTTAGAAACCTCACTTTTTCAAACCTAACCTAATTTAATCTAACTTTTTCAAACCTTACCTAACTTTTTTTTCTAAACCTACCCAATCTATTCTTACATAACCTAATTTACCTAACTTTTTTAAAGCTCACTTTTTCAATTAAAACTTAATTTAACCAAACTTTTTGAAACATGCCCTAATTTAACCTTACTTTTTTTAACCCAAACCCTACCCATTATTTTCATAGCTAACCTACTTTAACCTAACCTAATTTAACCTACCTAATTTATTTTAACCTAACCTTTAGTTTACTAAACTAACCTAACTTTTTTGAAACCTCACCTTTTCCAAATCTTACCTCATTTATCCTAACCTAACCTAATTCGTAGTCGTTCGTCGATGTAGCTATGATGGTATGTTATGTAGCTATAGCCAGCTGATGCTAAAGTAGGTACTAATAATAATAATAAAGTGCAAAGCACGCATCGAGCGAGCGACTTTAAACCTAAATGCGTAATAATCTAACTGACATTACAATATGTTAATCTGTTCGAGTATAACCTGATTCAACATAACCTAACGTTTTTTAAAGCTTATCTAAATTAACCTAATTTTTTCAAACCTCACCTAACTCTTTTTTTACCTTATTTTTTCTTACCCAACCTGATTTACTCAACTTTTTTTAAACCATACTTTTTCAAATCTAACCTAATTATACCTAACTTTTTCAAATCTCACCTAACTTTTTTTTTCAAACCCTACCCAATCTATTCTTACCTAACCTGATTTACCCAACTTTTTTAAAACCTAACTTACCAAACCTAACCTAATTTAACCTAACTTTTTCAAACCTCACCTTACTTTTTTTTCCAACCTGAACCAAACTATTCTTACCTAATCTGATTTACTCAACTTTTTCGAAACCTCACTTTTTCAAAACTAACCTAATTTAACCAATTTTTTTCAAACCTCACCTAACGTTTTTTTCAAACCCTACCTAATTTATTAATTTACACAACTTTTTTTAAACCTCACCTTTTTCAAATCTTACCGAAATAGTTTAATCTGTTCGAATGATTTCTGATTTAACATAACCTAACTAACTTTTTTGAAAGCTTATCTAAATTATCCTAATTTTTTCAAACCTCACCTAACTTTTTTTTTACAAACTCCTACTTAATTTATTTTTACCTAACCTAATTTACCAAAATTTTTTGAAACCTCAATTTTTCAAACCTTACCTAATTTTACCTAACTTTTTCAAACCTCACGTAGCTTTTTTTTATAACCCTACTGTAATTATTTGAAAATGATGAGATTCTTGGGAAATTGAAAAAATAAACGCAGCACGATATGTAGTTCTCACAGATTATAATAAGAGAAAAAACGCCTGACTGAAAAACAACAGCAACGACACATTGAGTACTTATTGCTAGTTACAAAGTCACAGGCGCTTGATTTACAACATGCCCCACCACGTTGAAAGCTTTGCTTTCAACCTCTACGATATCTTCTGGGAGAGGACAAATCCGCGAGAATGATCGCCGTACAACTCCACCAGCGGTTTTGATGTCTGCTACACGACTGATTCCGTCGCGACCAGGAAAGACTGCCACTATTCTTCCAAGTCTCCATTTCAAAGGAGGCATATTATCATCCTTAAGTATTACCATTGAATTAATTTTCAAGTTATGGTTGTTCTTCTGCCATTTGGTTCGATGTTGCAGTTGCGACACATATTCTTTATACCATCTGGTCCAAAAATGCTGCCTCAACTGTTCTATGCGTTGATAACGGCTGAGATGAGTGGTGGAGTACTCCATGAGATCTTTCGTCGGCAATGAAGTAATAGGACGTCCGATAAGAAAATGACCTGGTGACAGCGGCGTCAAATCTTCAGGGTCCGTCGACATCGGTGTGAGCGGCCTCGAATTAAGAATGGCTTCGATTTGGGTTAGAGTAGAATTTAATTCCTCATAAGTAAGGTTACATTGTCCCAACACTCGTTGTAAATGAAATTTAGTCGACTTAACCCCTGCCTCCCAAAGTCCTCCAAAGTGTGGTGAGTACGCAGGAATAAATTTAAATCTAATGCCGTCATTGGCAACCTCCTCTGAAAGCGAACTGCAATTGTCCTTAATGAATTTAGAGATATCATTATACGCCCCTGTGAATGAAGTACCATTGTCTGAGTAAAGATTTTGGGGTTTGCCCCTCCGTGACATAAATCGACGCAACGCCAGTAAAAATTGTTGCTAGTTAAGTCGCCAACTAATTCTAAGTGAATGGCCTTGACGCTGAAGCATATGAAAATCACTATATAAGTTTTAACTATTCGACAACCTCTACCTTGACGACTTGCAATTGAAATAGGGCCAGCGTAATCCATACCTACATTTATAAAAACTTGACCCGGTACGAGACGAGTAGCAGGTAAATTTCCCATTAATGGGTTGACAGTGCGACCTATCATGCGCACACAGCGAACGCATCGCCTGTAACAAGCTTTCGCTAATCCCTGGCCGCCTATGGGCCAATACCTATCCTTGATACTGTACAACAATAATTGAGGTCCGGCGTGCATAAGCCGCTTGTGTTCTAAGTCGAAAATTAACCTTGTAAGTGAATGAGTGGACTGTAGTAGTATTGGGTGTTTCTTTTCATATGAAAAATCCGAATTAGCTAAGCGACCACCAACCCTCATGATTTTATTATCATCCATAAACACATTTAATTTCAATAATTGACTTTTGTTAGGTAACTGTTTGTTGTGTAACAGAATCTCATATTCAGGAAATGATTCTCTTTGAGAATCCTTTATTAAAATGTTTAATCCTTGGTCTAACTCATCTACAGATAGGTTGTTATCTTTGGTTTGTCTTTTACATGCTTTGATGAAATGCAGAACATATGCGATTGTGCGATTTAAACGTAAAAGATTTGAAAACCTTTCAAAATTAATGATACCAATACGATCTCTATTTTTATCAGTGACAACTGATTTTAACGAAACTTCAGGGCGCGTTTCCGGCAACAATACATTAGATACCTGATGTGAAGGCCAATTTGCTGAATCATGCTTCAAAAATGCGGGACCCGACCACCACAGATCAAGAGATTTCAATGAATCTATACTGACTCCACGTGATATTAAATCCGCAGGGTTCAAGTCCGTAGGGACATGTCTCCACATACAATTGCCAGTCTTGTCTACAATTTCAGCAGTGCGATTACGCACAAATGGTTGTAATCGTTTGGGCATCATTTTCAACCAACCCAGCACTATTGTTGAGTCTGTCCAGAACGTGACAGACTTTATCTTTAAACGAAGAGCCTCTGTAGCCTTTACATAAAGACGTGTTCCAACCAACGCTCCGCAAAGTTCTAGGCGAGGAATCGTGGTTGGCTTGATTGGTGAGACACGACTTTTTGCCATTAACAAGTTAACAACTACGTCTCCACATTGGCTAACGCTGCGAAGATATAAACAAGCGCCATACGCTTTTTCAGAGGCATCTGAGAAAACATGAATCTCAACCCACTGATATGATTCGCTCAATACGTGCCGTGGTATGCTAACTTCATTTAAACAAGGCAACGTCTTTAATATTTCATTCCAGCTCTCTGTTATATCAGCTGGCAACTGCTCATCCCATGATAATTTCTTAAGCCACAAATTTTGTAATAGCATTTTCATTCTGATGACACAGGGAGAAAGGAGACCTAACGGGTCGAATATTTGAGCAATTACAGATAATACATTTCTTTTTGTATTGTTTATTTTGACTGGGGCAATACAAATGGGGAAACTAAGTTGATCCTTCTCAGTTTGCCAGCTCAAACCTAGAGTTTTATTCGGTTCTGACGCTCCGATATTCATATTAATTGTGGTTGTGCATGTGTCAGCTGACAATGGAGCATGATTAGACTTCCACTTTCTTAGTGGCATGCATGCTGATGCAAGTTTGGCAGTGACTTGTTCACGTATGTCAAGCACTTCTTTAACAGTATCTCCACCGGTGAGCAGATCATCGACGTAAAAGTCATGGACAATCACATCTGTGATCTGTTCATTTTCACACTCAAGGCCTATTTGTTTGATACATCTTGTAGCTAAAAACGGGGCACTCGCCGTCCCGTAGGTAACAGTGTTAAGTTGATAGGACTTGATGGCTTCAGATGGAGAACTACGCCAAAATATTTGCTGCAGATGTCGAAAGTCAGGATGAACCATGATTTGGCGGTACATCTTCTCGACATCTGCGGCTAATACATACTTATGCTGCCTAAATCTCAGGAGCAAGGACAATAGATCGTCCTGCACAGTAGGACCAACCATCTGAATATCATTATAACTAATACCAGTAGTAGTAGGACAACTGGCATTAAAAACAGCTCGAAGTTTAGTGGTTGAATGATCTTCTCCCAGAACACCATGATGTGGGATGAAATGACCAGGTTTGTCTGAATTTGGTAATGTGCACTCTGACATGTGGCCCAATGACTCGTATTCTGCCATGAAATCTTTATATAACTGACCTAATCTTGATTGAGATTCAAAACGGCGCTCTAGTGATAAAAAGCACTTTTTAGCTTTATGATGTGTATCGCCGAGTAACTCAGGTGATTCCTTCAAAGGGATCTTTACACAAAACCGTCCGTCCTTCAGACGAGTAGTGTTTTCCATGAAATGAGTCTCGCATAATTGCTCCTCTTTCGAGTAGTGAGGTAAATGAGGATTTACGTCCTCTAACTGCCAAAATCGCACGATGTCATGATGAAGTTTGTCCGTGTCATCGATTAACTCATGTTGAGTTGTACCAATTTTACTAAAATTGCATTTAAGTGTTTTCCTTTTTGATGAGTAAGTGGGACCAATAGGTCCTGAAACCAACCATCCAAACCTCGTTTCAAACAAGATAGGTTGACCTTCACCCAATGCTATGCGCTGAGATCCAAAAATGTCCCAGAAAACATCGGCTCCTATTATCAAATCCACCGGGGCCGGTGTGTGAAAGTGTGGATCGGCCAAATTAATCTCTGATGGGATATTTAAGTTATTTAAATTGATATGACTGCAAGGCACGTTGTCAGTGATTGAAGGCAAAACGTAGCAACTAAACTTCATCGAAAATGAATCATCCAATGACGTAACTGATACCTGACATAGTTTATTTATTTGCGTGGAAGCATTGTTGATGCCCATTATTGACTTGTCAATATTATTAACAGGCAAGTTTAATTTCGAATACAATTTTTCGGTCATTAAACAGGATGTACTTCCACTATCTAATATAGCTCGTGCAACATGTTGTCTGTTATGAGAGTCATAAATTTTTATCAAAGTCGTTGATAGTAGTACAGCACCACTACTCTCGGTTTTAGACGACATGGTCGCTGAAAGACTAACACCGCCACTAGCGCCATCTTTTGGCTGACTTGTGTGACTTGGAGGCGTCTGTAATGAATCATTATTATTAATAGGTTTGGATGTAGTCCCATTACCTTCTAATTTCGATGACTTGAAATCAGCCACATGAATAAGAGTATTGTGCTTACGCTTACATATTTTGCAGCTTACCCTTTTCTTACAGTTATTTGCAAAGTGACCGCTACACAAACAATTAAAACATATTTTATAGTTAGGCAACAACTTCAACCTCGCTTCATTACTCAATGACAAGAATTGAGAACACTCGCTAAGACTATGTTCACCATTACATTTTTGGCATGACTTATTATCATTACCAGACGTAACGGACACCATAGTTTTAAGTTTGGGGGTATTGACTTTCGTCTGACCTAATTGACCTGACCGCGACAGTTCCAAAGTTTCTACTAAATCTGCGCGACTGCGCAGGAATGAAAGAAATGACTCAAATTTAATATCTTTGCCTGCGTTCATTCGCCCTTTAAATTCCTCCCATTCGCGATATGTTTTAGAATCTAATTTTTGAGTGATTATATATATGAGTAGAGTATCCCAATATTCAATTGGCTCATCGAGGAGTTTAAGAGCTCTTAGATTCTTGTTAATTTGGTCAATAAGACGTTTTAAGACTTGTGAGGATTCCTTTGTGATGTGCTCAATGTTGAATAGCGCCGAAACGTGATTTTGCACTAATAACTTTTTATTATTGAATCTTTCACAGATAAGATCCCATGCCACAGAATAATTCGTTGAAGAGAACTCAATCGACTTTATGACAATAGCTGCTGAGCCCTCCAAGGTGGCTCTCAAATAGTGGAACTTATTGATATCATCTATTTCTTGATTGTTATGAATCAAGCTAGTAAATGTGTCCCTGTACTCTAACCAGTTATCATAAGAGCCACTGAATTTGGGCAATGAAATAGTTGGCAACTTAACAAGCTTTTTAGATTGATGTACTGTGTTGCAAGTAGAGGAAACACTGTCACTTTTTTCTACTTTATTGTATTGGTCTAAAATTGTTTGAGCTTGGGAAACAAGCTGAAAGTAATCAGATTCAAAGTCAGTACGCTCTTTTAACTGTGTGGGCAATGATTCCTCCTGGCACTCAAGAACCAACTGTACCTCATCGAAACGCTCATACAATATTGACATTTTACCTATACGGAGTTGCAGTTCGCTTGCATCGGAAGCACTCAATGCCGTATCACTTAGTCCTTGAAGATATGTTGAGAATGTAGTTAGTTGGCCCTTGTAGCTGGCGCGTACTTTGGCTGGGTCTTTATCCCTATCTTCCTTTGGAGGCATACTGAAGGCAGGTGTCAAATGAACAGTCCTGGAATTTGATACAATTTATCAAGTGAAAAGAGTGATAATTAACAAGTACAGAGATTCCAGGCTAATACATCTGTTCCAGCAATGCGAACTACTAACTAATAACAGGAATGGTTCCTACAATGTATTTTTTTTTTGTACAATGATTTTTATAAATGCCTACCTAATTATGGGAAATTGTATACCTAACAATTTTATAAAGTGTTAACTGTCACGTAAGATGACTAAATTGATGCAGGACACTTTTAACTCCACTTATTAGGACATAGACGAAAAACATACACTGACGTTTGTACTAAAGTTACATGAAATTTGACTAAAAGTTACAAAATGTAGCTTTTGATTTTGACAAAAAGTTAGGTCATATGTTGAAATTAAAACGATACTAACCTGATTCAAATGCGATCAAATACAAATCATACTACCTTTTTATCGAGTGTTGGGTTCTATCTACGTTACTAATTGGCTGCCGTGAAGATTTACTGTAGTTTTGAGATTTAAAATACTTGTGACATCAAACTGTTCATGCGGCCGCTCACAATATTCACTATTCACCAATAACTCCAGTGATTTTCCGTGAAACTTCAATTGATCCTCGTAATTTGAATATCCGGTTACGATCCTGGACCATGTAATTATTTAAAAATGATGAGATTCTTGGGAAATTGAAAAAATAAACGCAGCACGATATGTAGTTCTCACAGATTATAATAAGAGAAAAAACGCCTGACTGAAAAACAACAGCAACGACACATTGAGTACTTATTGCTAGTTACAAAGTCACAGGCGCTTGATTTACAACACCTACCGAATTTATTTTTACCTTACCTGATTTACTCAACTTTTTGGAAACCTCAATCTTTCAAACCTAAGCTAATTTAACTTAACTTTTCCAAACCTCACCTAACTCTTTTTTTCAAACTCTACTATATTCATTGTTACCCAACCTGATTTACTTAACTTTTTTGAAACCTTACTTTTTCAAACCTAACCTAATTTAACTTAAATTTTTCAAAATTCACTTAATTTTTTTATTTCAAACCCTACCCAATCTATTCTTACCTAACCTAATTTACCTAACTTTTTTGAAAGCTCACTTTTTCAATTCTAACTTAATTTAACCTAACTTTTTCAAACCTTACCTAATTAAATCTTACCTAACTTACACGAATCTAATTTAACCTAACTTTTTCAAATCTAACCTAATTTAACCTTACTTTTTTTTACCCAAACCTTACCTATCATATTCATAGCTAACCTAATTTAACCTAACCTAATATAACCTACCTAATTTATTTCAACCTAACCTTTAGTTTACTAAACTAACCTAACTTTTTTGAAACCTCACCTTTTTCAAATCTTACCTAATTTATCCTAACCTAACCTAATTCGTAGTCGTACTTCGATGCAGCTATGATGGTATTTTATGTAGCTATAGCTAGCCTATGCTAAATTAGGTACTAATAATAATAATAAAGTGCAAAACACGCCTCGAGCGAGCGACTTTAAACCTAAATGCGTAATAATCTAACCGTCATAACCTAACTTTTTTTAAAGCTTATCTAAATTAAACTAATTTTTTAAAACCTCACCTTACTTTTTTTTTTACCTAACCTGATTTACTCAACTTTTTTTATACCTCACTTTTTCAAATCTAACCTAATTTAACCTTTTTCGAAACCTCACTTTTTCAAATCTAACCTAATTTAACCTTACTTTTTCAAACTTCACCTAACTTTTTTTTCTAACCCTACCCAATCTATTCTTACCTAACCTAATTTACCTTACTTTTTTGAAAGCTCACTTTTTCAATTCTAACTTAATTTAACCTAACTTTTTCAAACCTTACCTAATTAAATCTTACCTAACTCACACGAATCTAATTTAACCTAACTTTTTCAAATCTAACCTAATTTAACCTTACTTTTTTTTACCCAAACCTTACCTATCATATTCATAGCTAACCTAATTTAACCTAACCTAATTTAACCTACCTAATTTATTTTAACCTAATCTTTAGTTTACCAAACTAACCTAACTTTTTTGAAACCTCACCTTTTTCAAATCTTACCTAATTTATCCTAACCTAACCTAATTCGTAGTCGTTCTTCGATGCAGCTATGATGGTATTTTATGTAGCTATAGCTAGCCTATGCTAAAGTAGGTACTAATAATAATAATAAAGTGCAAAACACGCCTCGAGCGAGCGACTTTAAACCTAAATGCGTAATAATCTAACCGTCATAACCTAACTTTTTTTAAAGCTTATCTAAATTAAACTAATTTTTTAAAACCTCACCTTACTTTTTTTTACCTAACCTGATTTACTCAACTTTTTTGAAATCTCACTTTTTCAAATCTAACCTAATTTAACCTTTTTCGAAACCTCACTTTTTCAAATCTAACCTAATTTAACCTTACTTTTTCAAACTTCACCTAACTTTTTTTTCTAACCCTACCCAATCTATTCTTACCTAACCTAATTTACCTTACTTTTTTGAAAGCTCACTTTTTCAATTCTAACTTAATTTAACCTAACTTTTTCAAACCTTACCTAATTAAATCTTACCTAACTCACACGAATCTAATTTAACCTAACTTTTTCAAATCTAACCTAATTTAACCTTACTTTTTTTTACCCAAACCTTACCTATCATATTCATAGCTAACCTAATTTAACCTAACCTAATTTAACCTACCTAATTTATTTTAACCTAATCTTTAGTTTACCAAACTAACCTAACTTTTTTGAAACCTCACCTTTTTCAAATCTTACCTAATTTATCCTAACCTAACCTAATTCGTAGTCGTTCTTCGATGTAGTTTTGATAGTATTTTTATAGCTATATCTAGCTGATGCTAAAGTAGGTATTGATAATAATAATAGAGTGCGAAGCACGCACCGAGCGAGCGACTTTAAACCTAAATGCGCAATAACCTAACCGACATTACAATATGTTAATCTGTTCGAATGTTATCTGATTCAACATAACCTAAATAACTTTTTTGAAAGCTTATCTAAATTATCCTAATTTTTTCAAACCTTACCTTACTTTTTTTTTACAAACCCCTACTTAATTTATTTTTACCTAACCTAATTTACCCAACTTTTTTGAAACCTCACTTTTTCAAACCAAACCTAATTTAACCTCAATTGTTCAAACCTAACCTAATTTAACCTAACTTTTTCAAACCTCACGTAGCTTTTTTTTCAAACCCTACTGAATTTATTTTTACCTAACCTGATTTACTCATTTTTTTTGAAACCTCAATCTTTCAAACCTAACCTAATTTTTCCAAACCTCACCTAACTCTTTTTAACCTACCTAGTTAAATAAGTCAGGTGCGAATATATTAGGTAAGGTTTGAAAAAAAAGTTAGGTTAAATTAGGGCTGGTCTCAAAAAGTTAGGTTAAAAGTTAGGTGAAGTTTGAAAAAGTAAGGTTAAAATAGGGTAGAAACCTCACTTTTTCAAACCTTACCTAATTTAATCTAACTTTTTCAAACCTTACCTAACTTTTTTTTCTAAACCTACCCAATCTATTCTTACATAACCTAATTTATCTAACTTTTTTGAAAGCTCACTTTTTCAATTATAACTTAATTTAACCAAACTTTTTGAAACATGCCCTAATTTAACCTTACTTTTTTTAACCCAAACCCTACCCATTATATTCATAGCTAACCTACTTTAACCTAACCTAATTTAACCTACCTAATTTATTCCTATCCTTTAGTTTACTAAACTAACCTAACTTTTTTGAAACCTCACCTTTTCCAAATCTTACCTCATTTATCCTAACCTAACCTAATTCGTAGTCGTTCGTCGATGTATCTATGATGGTATTTTATGTAGCTATAGCCAGCTGATGCTAAAGTAGGTACTAATAATAATAATAAAGTGCAAAGCACGCATCGAGCGAGCGACTTTAAACCTAAATGCGTAATAATCTAACTGACATTACAATATGTTAATCTGTTCGAGTATAACCTGATTCAACATAACCTAACGTTTTTTAAAGTTTATCTTAATTAACCTAATTTTTTCAAACCTCACCTAACTCTTTTTTTACCTTATTTTTTCTTACCCAACCTTATTTACTCAACTTTTTTTAAACCATACTTTTTCAAATCTAACCTAATTATACCTAACTTTTTCAAACCTCACCTAACTTTTTTTTTCAAACCCTACCCAATCTATTCTTACCTAACCTGATTTACCCAATTTTTTTAAACCTAACTTACCAAACCTAACCTAATTTAACCTAACTTTTTCAAACCTCACCTTACTTTTTTTTCCAACCTGAACCAAACTATTCTTACCTAATCTGATTTACTCAACTTTTTCGAAACCTCACTTTTTCAAAACTAACCTAATTTAACCATTTTTTTTCAAACCTCACCTAACGTTTGTCGTGTGAGGATACGAACCTAACAGAACCTAACAGAAAACAACAACCAGGATAAAATTTAGAGTGTCAGTTTATTGGTTATTTACAATGAATTAGTTTAAAAAAATGAGAGGAAGATGAAGATGAATGAGGTGAAACAGGTTTTATAAAATACAGATGTCTGTATAGAAAAAAGGAAGCGGAGAACAGGAAGAGTAGAAGACCAGTGGGGTGATGACCAGGTTGCGGGCGTGTTTGTAGTTGTAGATGTTGTTGAAATCGTCGTTGTAGGAACGGTAGCGGCGTACTGGTAGTTACGCCTCGCAGGATCCCGTTGTAGAAATCGTCGTTGTAGGAACGGAAGCGGCGTAATTGTAGTTATGGCTCGCTGGATCCCGTTGTAGAAATCGTCGTTGTAGGAACGGTAGCGGCGTAGGCACGGCTCGCAGAATCCCGTTGTAGAAATCTTCGTTGTAGGAACGGTAGCGGCGTAGGCACGGCTCGCAGAATCCCGTTGTTTGAAGATTTATTTGAAGGTTATGAGGGAGTTTGAAGGCTCGCAGGATCCCGGGGTAGTGCGACCCCGGGATAAGGCCTTTAAATGGTACTTCTTGTTCAGAAGATGACGTGAGACTGTCCAGAATTGAAGAAATGTTCCGCTTTTATACCCTTTTTGGAGAGTTCTAAAAATTATTTAAATTAAACGTAATTTTTGTGAGTGGCCAAGAGAGAAAGAGTATTTTTGTAAAAGTATTGACGCAAACATATCAGACCGCTAACAATTTTGAATGGGCATTGCCATGACAACCAGATAAACAAAGACGTCAACAAACGTCAAAGTTTCTTTTCAGGCTCGTAATTCGGTAAACAATACGAAAACCATGCAGAAAATGAAGTAACAATGTATATAAAAAAGTAGCGCACCAGCGCGCACGAAGCCCGAGATTGCAGAGTTTCGGAGAAAGCCAAAAACAAGGTCACCAAAGGTAAACCCCTTCCCTATCGATTTAGAAATGCTGATAGCATGAAAATGCAGAACGAAAATGATTTGTTAACATGTTCTTATGGTTTCAAACGTTACAGGGTCCTATATAGGGAAATAAAGGTGATGACAAATAATAAGCTGTGTACAGCTCAGCGAGCATCAAGCAGCAGCAGGGCAAGCAAGGACAGGAGCAGGTACCAAAGCTTCTTTAAGTTTCTCGAAAGCAGCTGCAGCCTTGGAATTTTTAAGACATTCAAGAAAATAGCACGTAAGTAGCATAACACTACACGTTTTTTTCAAACCCTACCTAATTTATTAATTTACACAACTTTTTTTAAACCTCACCTTTTTCAAATCTTACCGAAATAGTTTAATCTGTTCGAATGTTTTCTGATTCAACATAACCTAACTAACTTTTTTTAAAAGCTTATCTAAATTATCCTAATTTTTTCAAACCTCACCTAACTTTTTTTTTAAAAAACTCCTACTTAATTTATTTTTACCTAACCTAATTTACCAAAATTTTTTGAAACCTCACTTTTTCAAACCTAACCTAAATGAACCTCAATTTTTCAAACCTTACCCAATTTAACCTAACTTTTTCAAACCTCACGTAGCTTTTTTTTATAACCCTACCGAATTTATTTTACCTAACCTGATTTACTCAACTTTTTGGAAACCTCAATCTTTCAAACCTAAGCTAATTTAACTTAACTTTTCCAAACCTCACCTAACTCTTTTTTTCAAACTCTACCATATTTATTGTTACCCAACCTGATTTACTAAACTTTTTTGAAACCTTACTTTTTCAAACCTAACCTAATTTAACTTAAATTTTTCAAACTTCACTTAATTTTTTTATTTCAAACCCTACCCAATCTTTTCTTTTCTAACCTGATTTAGCCAACCTTTTTGAAACCTCACTTTATCAAACCTCACCCAACTTTTTTTTTTACAAACTCCTACTTAATTTATTTTTACCTAACCTAATTTTCCCAACTTTTTTGAAACCTCACTTTTTCAAATTTAACCTTATTTAGCCCAACATTTGTTTCAAACCCTACCCAATTTATTCTTATCTAACCTAATATACCCAACTTTTTTGAAACCTCACTTTTTCAAATCTAACCTAATTTAACCTTTTTCGAAACCTCACTTTTTAAAATCTCACCTAATTTAACCTTACTTTTTCAAACTTCACCTAACTTTTTTTTCTAACCCTACCCAATCTATTCTTACCTAACCTAATTTACCTAACTTTTTTGAAAGCTCACTTTTTCAATTCTAACTTAATTTAACCTAACTTTTTCAAACCTTACCTAATTAAATCTTACCTAACTTACACGAATCTAATTTAACCTAACTTTTTCAAATCTAACCTAATTTAACCTTACTTTTTTTTACCCAAACCTTACCTATCATATTCATAGCTAACCTAATTTAACCTAACCTAATTTAACTTACCTAATTTATTTTAACCTAACCTTTAGTTTACTAAACTAACCTAACTTTTTTGAAACCTCACCTTTTTCAAATCTTACCTAATTTATCCTAACCTAACCTAATTCGTAGTCGTTCTTCGATGCAGCTATTACCCAATCTATTCTTACCTAACCTGATTTACCCAACTTTTTTAAAACCTAACTTACCAAACCTAACCTAATTTAACCTAACTTTTTCAAACCTCACCTTACTTTTTTTTCCAACCTGAACCAAACTATTCTTACCTAATCTGATTTACTCAACTTTTTCGAAACCTCACTTTTTCAAAACTAACCTAATTTAACCAATTTTTTTCAAACCTCACCTAACGTTTTTTTCAAACCCTACCTAATTTATTAATTTACACAACTTTTTTTAAACCTCACCTTTTTCAAATCTTACCGAAATAGTTTAATCTGTTCGAATGTTTTCTGATTCAACAAGTAATAATAACAATTTATTACTTAATGAAAAGAAAACTAAATGTATTAAATTCGTGTTACCCAATGTGAACCCGGTAACTACAGACATATTTATAAAAGGACAGAGATTGGACCTTGTGCAGTCGACTGTCTTTTTGGGCATTACTTTAGACGCCAAACTACAATGGGATCCTCATATAAATAAATTGTCGAACAGACTGAGTTCGGCAGCGTTCGCAGTTAAAAAAATTAGAGCTCTTACCGACGTAGACACCGCTAGACTAGTCTACTTTAGTTACTTTTATATTCTAATGACCTATGGTATTTTATTGTGGGGTCACGCTGCGGATGCTAATAGTATATTTATTCTGCAGAAACGGGCTGTTCGTGCAATTTATAGATTAGGGCCTAGAGTGTCACTGAGGGAAAAGTTTAAAGAAATCAATATTCTGACATTTGTGTCTCAATATATCTATGACAATCTTGTGTATGTAAAAAGAAATATAACTAATTTTCAGAAGTACAGTGATATACACAATTTTAATACTAGAAATAAAGACAAGTTGGTTGCTTATGTAAGCCGACTACATAAAATTAGTAATTCTTTTAAAGGCAATTGTATACGCTATTACAATAAGGTCCCTACTGATATTAAAAACATACCTTTAGACAAGTTTAAAATAATAATAAAACAGAAATTGTATAAAAAAGGTTACTATAGGATATCTGATTATTTAGAGGACAGATGTCCATGGGAATAGATTGTTTGAGTAACAGGCTGTTTCGATATATAATTAGCATTCATTTTGTAATTTGACAATATTTTATTTAAAAAAGGAAACGCAAAAGATGCGACGACTGTGGAGTTTCTTCGGTGAGCTCTTCTCCACAGATTCCGCCATTGTGTTGGTGAACTCACCCAAAAAAATGTAATGACGGATCTAAGTGATGTAACAACATCCTATGGAAATAAATGATTTTTGATTTTGATTTGATTTGATTTCAACATAACCTAACTAACTTTTTTGAAAGCTTATCTAAATTATCCTAATTTTTTCCTGATTTAGCCAACTTTTTTGAAACCTCACTTTATCAAACCTCACCCAACTTTTTTTTTTACAAACTCCTACTTAATTTATTTTTACCTAACCTAATTTTCCCAACTTTTTTAAAACCTCACTTTTTCAAATTTAACCTTATTTAGCCCAACATTTGTTTCAAACCCTACCCAATTTATTCTTATCTAACCTAATATACCCAACTTTTTTGAAACCTCACTTTTTCAAATCTAACCTAATTTAACCTTTTTCGAAACCTCACTTTTTAAAATCTCACCTAATTTAACCTTACTTTTTCAAACTTCACCTAACTTTTTTTTCTAACCCTACCCAATCTATTCTTACCTAACCTAATTTACCTAACTTTTTTGAAAGCTCACTTTTTCAATTCTAACTTAATTTAACCTAACTTTTTCAAACCTTACCTAATTAAATCTTACCTAACTTACACGAATCTAATTTAACCTAACTTTTTCAAATCTAACCTAATTTAACCTTACTTTTTTTTACCCAAACCTTACCTATCATATTCATAGCTAACCTAATTTAACCTAACCTAATTTAACTTACCTAATTTATTTTAACCTAACCTTTAGTTTACTAAACTAACCTAACTTTTTTGAAACCTCACCTTTTTCAAATCTTACCTAATTTATCCTAACCTAACCTAATTCGTAGTCGTTCTTCGATGCAGCTATTACCCAATCTATTCTTACCTAACCTGATTTACCCAACTTTTTTAAAACCTAACTTACCAAACCTAACCTAATTTAACCTAACTTTTTCAAACCTCACCTTACTTTTTTTTCCAACCTGAACCAAACTATTCTTACCTAATCTGATTTACTCAACTTTTTCGAAACCTCACTTTTTCAAAACTAACCTAATTTAACCAATTTTTTTCAAACCTCACCTAACGTTTTTTTCAAACCCTACCTAATTTATTAATTTACACAACTTTTTTTAAACCTCACCTTTTTCAAATCTTACCGAAATAGTTTAATTTGTTCGAATGTTTTCTGATTCAACAAGTAATAATAACAATTTATTACTTAATGAAAAGAAAACTAAATGTATTAAATTCGTGTTACCCAATGTGAACCCGGTAACTACAGACATATTTATAAAAGGACAGAGATTGGACCTTGTGCAGTCGACTGTCTTTTTGGGCATTACTTTAGACGCCAAACTACAATGGGATCCTCATATAAATGAATTGTCGAACAGACTGAGTTCGGCAGCGTTCGCAGTTAAAAAAATTAGAGCTCTTACCGACGTAGACACCGCTAGACTAGTCTACTTTAGTTACTTTTATATTCTAATGACCTATGGTATTTTATTGTGGGGTCACGCTGCGAATGCTAATAGTATATTTATTCTGCAGAAACGGGCTGTTCGTGCAATTTATAGATTAGGGCCTAGAGTGTCACTGAGGGAAAAGTTTAAAGAAATCAATATTCTGACATTTGTGTCTCAATATATCTATGACAATCTTGTGTATGTAAAAAGAAATATAACTAATTTTCAGAAGTACAGTGATATACACAATTTTAATACTAGAAATAAAGACAAGTTGGTTGCTTATGTAAGCCGACTACATAAAATTAGTAATTCTTTTAAAGGCAATTGTATACGCTATTACAATAAGGTCCCTACTGATATTAAAAACATACCTTTAGACAAGTTTAAAATAATAATAAAACAGAAATTGTATAAAAAAGGTTACTATAGGATATCTGATTATTTAGAGGACAGATGTCCATGGGAATAGATTGTTTGAGTAACAGGCTGTTTCGATATATAATTAGCATTCATTTTGTAATTTGACAATATTTTATTTAAAAAAGGAAACGCAAAAGATGCGACGACTGTGGAGTTTCTTCGGTGAGCTCTTCTCCACAGATTCCGCCATTGTGTTGGTGAACTCACCCAAAAAAATGTAATGACGGATCTAAGTGATGTAACAACATCCTATGGAAATAAATGATTTTTGATTTTGATTTGATTTGATTTCAACATAACC
This sequence comes from Argyresthia goedartella, assembly GCA_949825045.1. NCBI lineage: Eukaryota > Metazoa > Arthropoda > Insecta > Lepidoptera > Argyresthiidae > Argyresthia > Argyresthia goedartella. Next base: position 12,887,244 of record OX463808.1, on the reverse strand, counting down.
TAACTAACTTTTTTGAAAGCTTATCTAAATTATCCTAATTTTTTCAAACCTCACCTAACTTTTTTTTTACAAACTCCTACTTAATTTATTTTTACCTAACCTAATTTACCAAAATTTTTTGAAACCTCACTTTTTCAAACCTAACCTAAATGAACCTCAATTTTTAAAACCTTCCCTAATTTAACCTATCTTTTTCAAACCTCACGTAGCTTTTTTTTATAACCCTACCGAATTTATTTTTACCTAACCTGATTTACTCAACTTTTTGGAAACCTCAATCTTTCAAACCTAAGCTAATTTAACTTAACTTTTCCAAACCTCACCTAACTCTTTTTTTCAAACTCTACCATATTTATTGTTACCCAACCTGATTTACTTAACTTTTTTGAAACCTTACTTTTTCAAACCTAACCTAATTTAACTTAAATTTTTCAAACTTCACTTATTTTTTTTTATTTCAAACCCTACCCAATCTATTCTTTTCTAACCTGATTTAGCCAACTTTTTTGAAACCTCACTTTATCAAACCTCACCCAACTTTTTTTTTTACAAACTCCTACTTAATTTATTTTTACCTAACCTAATTTTCCCAACTTTTTTGAAACCTCACTTTTTCAAATTTAACCTTATTTAGCCCAACATTTGTTTCAAACCCTACCCAATTTATTCTTATCTAACCTAATATACGCAACGTTTTTGAAACCTCACTTTTTCAAATCTAACCTAATTTAACCTTACTTTTTTTTTACCCAAACCTTACCTATCATATTCATGGCTAACCTTATTTAACCTAACCTAATTTAACCTACCTAATTTATTTTAACCTAACCTTTAGTTTACTAAACTAACCTAACTTTTTTGAAACCTCACCTTTTTCAAATCTTACCTCATTTATCCTAACCTAACCTAATTCGTAGTCGTTCGTCGATGTAGCTATGATGGTATTTTATGTAGCTATAGCCAGCTGATGCTAAAGTAGGTACTAATAATAATAATAAAGTGCAAAGCACGCATCGAGCGAGCGACTTTAAACCTAAATGCGTAATAATCTAACTGACATTACAATATGTTAATCTGTTCGAGTATAACCTGATTCAACATAACCTAACGTTTTTTAAAGCTTATCTAAATTAACCTATTTTTTTCAAACCTCACCTAACTCTTTTTTTACCTTATTTTTTCTTACCCAACCTGATTTACTCAACTTTTTTTAAACCATACTTTTTCAAATCTAACCTAATTATACCTAACTTTTTCAAACCTCACCTAACTTTTTTTTTTCAAACCCTACCCAATCTATTCTTTTCTAACCTGATTTAGCCAACTTTTTTGAAACCTCACTTTATCAAACCTCACCCAACTTTTTTTTTTACAAACTCCTGCTTAATTTATTTTTACCTAACCTAATTTTCCCAACTTTTTTGAAACCTCACTTTTTCAAATTTTACCTTATTTAACCCAACATTTGTTTCAAACCCTACCCAATTTATTCTTATCTAACCTAATATACCCAACTTTTTTGAAACCTCACTTTTTCAAATCTAACCTAATTTAACCTTACTTTTTTTTTACCCAAACCTTACCTATCATATTCATGGCTAACCTAATTTAACCTAACCTATTTTAACCTACCTAATTTATTTTAACCTAACCTTTAGTTTACTAAACTAACCTAACTTTTTTGAAACCTCACCTTTTTCAAATCTTACCTCATTTATCCTAACCTAACCTAATTCGTAGTCGTTCGTCGATGTAGCTATGATGGTATTTTATGTAGCTATAGCCAGCTGATGCTAAAGTAGGTACTAATAATAATAATAAAGTGCAAAGCACGCATCGAGCGAGCGACTTTAAACCTAAATGCGTAATAATCTAACTGACATTACAATATGTTAATCTGTTCGAGTATAACCTGATTCAACATAACCTAACGTTTTTTAAAGCTTATCTAAATTAACCTATTTTTTTCAAACCTCACCTAACTCTTTTTTTACCTTATTTTTTCTTACCCAACCTGATTTACTCAATTTTTTTTAAACCATACTTTTTCAAATCTAACCTAATTATACCTAACTTTTTCAAACCTCACCTAACTTTTTTTTTCAAACCCTACCCAATCTATTCTTACCTAACCTGATTTACCCAACTTTTTTAAAACCTAACTTACCAAACCTAACCTTATTTAACCTAACTTTTTCAAACCTCACCTTACTTTTTTTTCCAACCTGAACCAAACTATTCTTACCTAATCTGATTTACTCAACTTTTTCGAAACCTCACTTTTTCAAAACTAACCTAATTTAACCAATTTATTTCAAACCTCACCTAACGTTTTTTTCAAACCCTACCTAATTTATTAATTTACACAACTTTTTTTAAACCTCACCTTTTTCAAATCTTACCGAAATAGTTTAATCTGTTCGAATGTTTTCTGATTCAACATAACCTAACTAACTTTTTTGAAAGCTTATCTAAATTATCCTAATTTTTTCAAACCTCACCTAACTTTTTTTTTACAAACTCCTACTTAATTTATTTTTACCTAACCTAATTTACCAAAATTTTTTCAAACCTCACTTTTTCAAACCTAACCTAAATGAACCTCAATTTTTCAAACCTTACCTAATTTAACCTAACTTTTTCAAACCTCACGTAGCTTTTTTTTATAACCCTACCGAATTTATTTTTACCTAACCTGATTTACTCAACTTTTTGGAAACCTCAATCTTTCAAACCTAAGCTAATTTATCTTAACTTTTCCAAACCTCACCTAACTCTTTTTTTCAAACTCTACCATATTTATTGTTACCCAACCTGATTTACTTAACTTTTTTGAAACCTTACTTTTTCAAACTTAACCTAATTTAACTTAACTTTTTCAAACTTCACTTATTTTTTTTATTTCAAACCCTACCCAATCTATTCTTTTCTAACCTGATTTAGCCAACTTTTTTGAAACCTCACTTTATCAAACCTCACCCAATTTTTTTTTTTACAAACTCCTACTTAATTTATTTTTACCTAACCTAATTTTCCCAACTTTTTTGAAACCTCACTTTTTCAAATTTAACCTTATTTAGCCCAACATTTGTTTCAAACCCTACCCAATTTATTCTTATCTAACCTAATATACCCAACTTTTTTGAAACCTCACTTTTTCAAATCTAACCTAATTTAACCTTTTTCGAAACCTCACTTTTTCAAATCTAACCTAATTTAACCTTACTTTTTCAAACTTCACCTAACTTTTTTTTCTAACCCTACCCAATCTATTCTTACCTAACCTAATTTACCTAACTTTTTTGAAAGCTCACTTTTTCAATTCTAACTTAATTTAACCTAACTTTTTCAAACCTTACCTAATTAAATCTTACCTAACTTACACGAATCTAATTTAACCTCACTTTTTCAAATCTAATCTAATTTAACCTTACTTTTTTTTTACCCAAACCTTACCTATCATATTCATAGCTAACCTAATTTAACCTAACCTAATTTAACCTACCTAATTTATTTTAACCTAACCTTTAGTTTACTAAACTAACCTAACTTTTTTGAAACCTCACCTTTTTCAAATCTTACCTCATTTATCCTAACCTAACCTAATTCGTAGTCGTTCGTCGATGTAGCTATGATGGTATTTTATGTAGCTATAGCCAGCTGATGCTAAAGTAGGTACTAATAATAATAATAAAGTGCAAAGCACGCATCGAGCGAGCGACTTTAAACCTAAATGCGTAATAATCTAACTGACATTACAATATGTTAATCTGTTCGAGTATAACCTGATTCAACATAACCTAACGTTTTTTAAAGCTTATCTAAATTAACCTATTTTTTTCAAACCTCACCTAACTCTTTTATTACCTTATTTTTTCTTACCCAACCTGATTTACTCAACTTTTTTTAAACCATACTTTTTCAAATCTAACCTAATTATACCTAACTTTTTCAAACCTCACCTAACTTTTTTTTTTCAAACCCTACCCAATCTATTCTTTTCTAACCTGATTTAGCCAACTTTTTTGAAACCTCACTTTATCAAACCTCACCCAACTTTTTTTTTTACAAACTCCTACTTAATTTATTTTTACCTAACCTAATTTTCCCAACTTTTTTAAAACCTCACTTTTTCAAATTTAACCTTATTTAGCCCAACATTTGTTTCAAACCCTACCCAATTTATTCTTATCTAACCTAATATACCCAACTTTTTTGAAACCTCACTTTTTCAAATCTAACCTAATTTAACCTTACTTTTTTTTTACCCAAACCTTACCTATCATATTCATGGCTAACCTAATTTAACCTAACCTAATTTAACCTACCTAATTTATTTTAACCTAACCTTTAGTTTACTAAACTAACCTAACTTTTTTGAAACCTCACCTTTTTCAAATCTTACCTCATTTGTCCTAATCTAACCTTATTCGTAGTCGTTCGTCGATGTAGCTATGATGGTATTTTATGTAGCTATAGCCAGCTGATGCTAAAGTAGGTACTAATAATAATAATAAAGTGCAAAGTACGCATCGAGCGAGCGACTTTAAACCTAAATGCGTAATAATCTAACTGACATAACAATATGTTAATCTGTTCGAGTATAACCTGATTCAACATAACCTAACGTTTTTAAAGCTTATCTAAATTAACCTAATTTTTTCAAACCTCACCTAACTCTTTTTTTATCTTATTTTTTCTTACCCAACCTGATTTACTCAACTTTTTTTAAACCATACTTTTTCAAATCTCACCTAATTATACCTAACTTTTTCAAACCTCACCTAACTTTTTTTTTCAAACCCTACCCAATCTATTCTTACCTAACCTGATTTACCCAACTTTTTTAAAACCTAACTTACCAAACCTAACCTTATTTAACCTAACTTTTTCAAACCTCACCTTACTTTTTTTCCCAACCTGAACCAAACTATTCTTACCTAATCTGATTTACTCAACTTTTTCGAAACCTCACTTTTTCAAAACTAACCTAATTTAACCAATTTTTTTCAAACCTCACCTAACGTTTTTTTCAAACCCTACCTAATTTATTAATTTACACAACTTTTTTTAAACCTCACCTTTTTCAAATCTTACCGAAATAGTTTAATCTGTTCGAATGTTTTCTGATTCAACATAACCTAACTAACTTTTTTGAAAGCTTATCTAAATTATCCTAATTTTTTCAAACCTCACCTACCTTTTTTTTTACAAACTCCTACTTAATTTATTTTTACCTAACCAAATTTACCAAAATTTTTTCAAACCTCACTTTTTCAAACCTAACCTAAATGAACCTCAATTTTTCAAACCTTACCTAATTTAACCTAACTTTTTCAAACCTCACGTAGCTTTTTTTATAACCCTACCGAATTTATTTTTACCTAACCTGATTTACTCAACTTTTTGGAAACCTCAATCTTTCAAACCTAAGCTAATTTATCTTAACTTTTCCAAACCTCACCTAACTCTTTTTTTCAAACTCTACCATATTTATTGTTACCCAACCTGATTTACTTAACTTTTTTGAAACCTTACTTTTTCAAACTTAACCTAATTTAACTTAACTTTTTCAAACTTCACTTATTTTTTTTTTATTTCAAACCCTACCCAATCTATTCTTTTCTAACCTGATTTAGCCAACTTTTTTGAAACCTCACTTTATCAAACCTCACCCAATTTTTTTTTTACAAACTCCTACTTAATTTATTTTTACCTAACCTAATTTTCCCAACTTTTTTGAAACCTCACTTTTTCAAATTTAACCTTATTTAGCCCAACATTTGTTTCAAACCCTACCCAATTTATTCTTATCTAACCTAATATACCCAACTTTTTTGAAACCTCACTTTTTCAAATCTAACCTAATTTAACCTTTTTCGAAACCTCACTTTTTCAAATCTAACCTAATTTAACCTTACTTTTTCAAACTTCACCTAACTTTTTTTTCTAACCCTACCCAATCTATTCTTACCTAACCTAATTTACCTAACTTTTTTGAAAGCTCACTTTTTCAATTCTAACTTAATTTAACCTAACTTTTTCAAACCTTACCTAATTAAATCTTACCTAACTTACACGAATCTAATTTAACCTCACTTTTTCAAATCTAACCTAATTTAACCTTACTTTTTTTTTACCCAAACCTTACCTATCATATTCATAGCTAACCTAATTTAACCTAACCTAATTTAACCTACCTAATTTATTTTAACCTAACCTTTAGTTTACTAAACTAACCTAACTTTTTTGAAACCTCACCTTTTTCAAATCATACCTCATTTATCCTAACCTAACCTAATTCGTAGTCGTTCGTCGATGTAGCTATGATGGTATTTTATGTAGCTATAGCCAGCTGATGCTAAAGTAGGTACTAATAATAATAATAAAGTGCAAAGCACGCATCGAGCGAGCGACTTTAAACCTAAATGGGTAATAATCTAACTGACATTACAATATGTTAATCTGTTCGAGTATAACCTGATTCAACATAACCTAACGTTTTTTAAAGCTTATCTTAATTAACCTATTTTTTTCAAACCTCACCTAACTCTTTTTTTACCTTATTTTTTCTTACCCAACCTGATTTACTCAACTTTTTTTAAACCATACTTTTTCAAATCTCACCTAATTATACCTAACTTTTTCAAACCTCACCTAACTTTTTTTTTCAAACCCTACCCAATCTATTCTTACCTAACCTGATTTACCCAACTTTTTTAAAACCTAACTTACCAAACCTAACCTTATTTAACCTAACTTTTTCAAACCTCACCTTACTTTTTTTTCCAACCTGAACCAAACTATTCTTATCTAATCTGATTTACTCAACTTTTTTAAAACCTAACTTACCAAACCTAACCTTATTTAACCTAACTTTTTCAAACCTCACCTTACTTTTTTTTCCAACCTGAACCAAACTATTCTTACCTAATCTGATTTACTCAACTTTTTCGAAACCTTACTTTTTCAAAACTAACCTAATTTAACCAATTTTTTTCAAACCTCACCTAACGTTTTTTTCAAACCCTACCTAATTTATTAATTTACACAACTTTTTTTAAACCTCACCTTTTTCAAATCTTACCGAAATAGTTTAATCTGTTCGAATGTTTTCTGATTCAACATAACCTAACTAACTTTTTTGAAAGCTTATCTAAATTATCCTAATTTTTTCAAACCTCACCTACCTTTTTTTTTACAAACTCCTACTTAATTTATTTTTACCTAACCAAATTTACCAAAATTTTTTCAAACCTCACTTTTTCAAACCTAACCTAAATGAACCTCAATTTTTCAAACCTTACCTAATTTAACCTAACTTTTTCAAACCTCACGTAGCTTTTTTTTATAACCCTACCGAATTTATTTTTACCTAACCTGATTTACTCAACTTTTTGGAAACCTCAATCTTTCAAACCTAAGCTAATTTATCTTAACTTTTCCAAACCTCACCTAACTCTTTTTTTCAAACTCTACCATATTTATTGTTACCCAACCTGATTTACTTAACTTTTTTGAAACCTTACTTTTTCAAACTTAACCTAATTTAACATAACTTTTTCAAACTTCACTTATTTTTTTTTTATTTCAAACCCTACCCAATCTATTCTTTTCTAACCTGATTTAGCCAACTTTTTTGAAACCTCACTTTATCAAACCTCACCCAATTTTTTTTTTTACAAACTCCTACTTAATTTATTTTTACCTAACCTAATTTTCCCAACTTTTTTGAAACCTCACTTTTTCAAATTTAACCTTATTTAGCCCAACATTTGTTTCAAACCCTACCCAATTTATTCTTATCTAACCTAATATACCCAACTTTTTTGAAACCTCACTTTTTCAAATCTAACCTAATTTAACCTTTTTCGAAACCTCACTTTTTCAAATCTAACCTAATTTAACCTTACTTTTTCAAACTTCACCTAACTTTTTTTTCTAACCCTACCCAATCTATTCTTACCTAACCTAATTTACCTAACTTTTTTGAAAACTCACTTTTTCAATTCTAACTTAATTTAACCTAACTTTTTCAAACCTCACCTAATTAAATCTTACCTAACTTACACGAATCTAATTTAACCTCACTTTTTCAAATCTAACCTAATTTAACCTTACTTTTTTTTTACCCAAACCTTACCTATCATATTCATAGCTAACCTAATTTAACCTAACCTAATTTAACCTACCTAATTTATTTTAACCTAACCTTTAGTTTACTAAACTAACCTATCTTTTTTGAAACCTCACCTTTTTCAAATCTTACCTCATTTATCCTAACCTAACCTAATTCGTAGTCGTTCGTCGATGTAGCTATGATGGTATTTTATGTAGCTATAGCCAGCTGATGCTAAAGTAGGTACTAATAATAATAATAAAGTGCAAAGCACGCATCGAGCGAGCGACTTTAAACCTAAATGCGTAATAATCTAACTGACATTACAATATGTTAATCTGTTCGAGTATAACCTGATTCAACATAACCTAACGTTTTTTAAAGCTTATCTTAATTAACCTATTTTTTTCAAACCTCACCTAACTCTTTTTTTACCTTATTTTTTCTTACCCAACCTGATTTACTCAACTTTTTTTAAACCATACTTTTTCAAATCTAACCTAATTATACCTAACTTTTTCAAACCTCACCTAACTTTTTTTTTTCAAACCCTACCCAATCTATTCTTTTCTAACCTGATTTAGCCACCTTTTTTGAAACCTCACTTTATCAAACCTCACCCAACTTTTTTTTTTACAAACTCCTACTTAATTTATTTTTACCTAACCTAATTTTCCCAACTTTTTTGAAACCTCACTTTTTCAAATTTAACCTTATTTAGCCCAACATTTGTTTCAAACCCTACCCAATTTATTCTTATCTAACCTAATATACCCAACTTTTTTGAAACCTCACTTTTTCAAATCTAACCTAATTTAACCTTACTTTTTTTTTACCCAAACCTTACCTATCATATTCATGGCTAACCTAATTTAACCTAACCTAATTTAACCTACCTAATTTATTTTAACCTAACCTTTAGTTTACTAAACTAACCTAACTTTTTTGAAACCTCACCTTTTTCAAATCTTACCTCATTTGTCCTAACCTAACCTAATTCGTAGTCGTTCGTCGATGTAGCTATGATGGTATTTTATGTAGCTATAGCCAGCTGATGCTAAAGTAGGTACTAATAATAATAATAAAGTGCAAAGCACGCATCGAGCGAGCGACTTTAAACCTAAATGCGTAATAATCTAACTGACATAACAATATGTTAATCTGTTCGAGTATAACCTGATTCAACATAACCTAACGTTTTTTAAAGCTTATCTAAATTAACCTAATTTTTTCAAACCTCACCTAACTCTTTTTTTACCTTATTTTTTCTTACCCAACCTGATATACTCAACTTTTTTTAAACCATACTTTTTCAAATCTCACCTAATTATACCTAACTTTTTCAAACCTCACCTAACTTTTTTTTTCAAACCCTACCCAATCTATTCTTACCTAACCTGATTTACCCAACTTTTTTAAAACCTAACTTACCAAACCTAACCTTATTTAACCTAACTTTTTCAAACCTCACCTTACTTTTTTTTCCAACCTGAACCAAACTATTCTTACCTAATCTGATTTACTCAACTTTTTTAAAACCTAACTTACCAAACCTAACCTTATTTAACCTAACTTTTTCAAACCTCACCTTACTTTTTTTTCCAACCTGAACCAAACTATTCTTACCTAATCTGATTTACTCAACTTTTTCGAAACCTTACTTTTTCAAAACTAACCTAATTTAACCAATTTTTTTCAAACCTCACCTAACGTTTTTTTCAAACCCTACCTAATTTATTAATTTACACAACTTTTTTTAAACCTCACCTTTTTCAAATCTTACCGAAATAGTTTAATCTGTTCGAATGTTTTCTGATTCAACATAACCTAACTAACTTTTTTGAAAGCTTATCTAAATTATCCTAATTTTTTCAAACCTCACCTACCTTTTTTTTTACAAACTCCTACTTAATTTATTTTTACCTAACCAAATTTACCAAAATTTTTTCAAACCTCACTTTTTCAAACCTAACCTAAATGAACCTCAATTTTTCAAACCTTACCTAATTTAACCTAACTTTTTCAAACCTCACGTAGCTTTTTTTTATAACCCTACCGAATTTATTTTTACCTAACCTGATTTACTCAACTTTTTGGAAACCTCAATCTTTCAAACCTAAGCTAATTTATCTTAACTTTTCCAAACCTCACCTAACTCTTTTTTTCAAACTCTACCATATTTATTGTTACCCAACCTGATTTACTTAACTTTTTTGAAACCTTACTTTTTCAAACTTAACCTAATTTAACATAACTTTTTCAAACTTCACTTATTTTTTTTTTATTTCAAACCCTACCCAATCTATTCTTTTCTAACCTGATTTAGCCAACTTTTTTGAAACCTCACTTTATCAAACCTCACCCAATTTTTTTTTTTACAAACTCCTACTTAATTTATTTTTACCTAACCTAATTTTCCCAACTTTTTTGAAACCTCACTTTTTCAAATTTAACCTTATTTAGCCCAACATTTGTTTCAAACCCTACCCAATTTATTCTTATCTAACCTAATATACCCAACTTTTTTGAAACCTCACTTTTTCAAATCTAACCTAATTTAACCTTTTTCGAAACCTCACTTTTTCAAATCTAACCTAATTTAACCTTACTTTTTCAAACTTCACCTAACTTTTTTTTCTAACCCTACCCAATCTATTCTTACCTAACCTAATTTACCTAACTTTTTTGAAAACTCACTTTTTCAATTCTAACTTAATTTAACCTAACTTTTTCAAACCTCACCTAATTAAATCTTACCTAACTTACACGAATCTAATTTAACCTCACTTTTTCAAATCTAACCTAATTTAACCTTACTTTTTTTTTACCCAAACCTTACCTATCATATTCATAGCTAACCTAATTTAACCTAACCTAATTTAACCTACCTAATTTATTTTAACCTAACCTTTAGTTTACTAAACTAACCTATCTTTTTTGAAACCTCACCTTTTTCAAATCTTACCTCATTTATCCTAACCTAACCTAATTCGTAGTCGTTCGTCGATGTAGCTATGATGGTATTTTATGTAGCTATAGCCAGCTGATGCTAAAGTAGGTACTAATAATAATAATAAAGTGCAAAGCACGCATCGAGCGAGCGACTTTAAACCTAAATGCGTAATAATCTAACTGACATTACAATATGTTAATCTGTTCGAGTATAACCTGATTCAACATAACCTAACGTTTTTTAAAGCTTATTTAAATTAACCTAATTTTTTCAAACCTCACCTAACTCTTTTTTTACCTTATTTTTTCTTACCCAACCTGATTTACTCAACTTTTTTTAAACCATACTTTTTCAAATCTCACCTAATTATACCTAACTTTTTCAAACCTCACCTAACTTTTTTTTTCAAACCCTACCCAATCTATTCTTACCTAACCTGATTTACCCAACTTTTTTAAAACCTAACTTACCAAACCTAACCTTATTTAACCTAACTTTTTCAAACCTCACCTTACTTTTTTTTCCAACCTGAACCAAACTATTCTTACCTAATCTGATTTACTCAACTTTTTCGAAACCTCACTTTTTCAAAACTAACCTAATTTAACCAATTTTTTTCAAACCTCACTTAACGTTTTTTTCAAACCCTAACTAATTTATTAATTTACACATTTTTTTTTAAACCTCAGCTTTTTCAAATCTTACCGAAATAGTTTAATCTGTTCGAATGTTTTCTGATTCAACATAACCTAACTAACTTTTTTGAAAGCTTATCTAAATTATCCTAATTTTTTCAAACCTCACCTAACTTTTTTTTTACAAACTCCTACTTAATTTATTTTTACCTAACCTAATTTATCAAAATTTTTTCAAACCTCACTTTTTCAAACCGAACCTAAATGAACCTCAATTTTTCAAACCTTACCTAATTTAACCTATCTTTTTCAAACCTCACGTAGCTTTTTTTTATAACCCTAACGAATTTATTTTTACCTAACCTGATTTACTCAACTTTTTGGAAACCTCAATCTTTCAAACCTAAGCTAATTTAACTTAACTTTTCCAAACCTCACCTAACTCTTTTTTTCAAACTCTACCATATTTATTGTTACCCAACCTGATTTACTTAACTTTTTTGAAACCTTACTTTTTCAAACCTAACCTAATTTAACTTAAATTTTTCAAACTTCACTTATTTTTTTTATTTCAAACCCTACCCAATCTATTCTTTTCTAACCTGATTTAGCCAACTTTTTTGAAACCTCACTTTATCAAACCTCACCCAACTTTTTTTTTTACAAACTCCTACTTAATTTATTTTTACCTAACCTAATTTTCCCAACTTTTTTGAAACCTCACTTTTTCAAATTTAACCTTATTTAGCCCAACATTTGTTTCAAACCCTACCCAATTTATTCTTATCTAACCTAATATACCCAACTTTTTTGAAACCTCACTTTTTCAAATCTAACCTAATTTAACCTTACTTTTTTTTTACCCAAACCTTACCTATCATATTCATGGCTAACCTAATTTAACCTAACCTAATTTAACCTACCTAATTTATTTTAACCTAACCTTTAGTTTACTAAACTAACCTAACTTTTTTGAAACCTCACCTTTTTCAAATCTTACCTCATTTATCCTAACCTAACCTAATTCGTAGTCGTTCGTCGATGTAGCTATGATGGTATTTTATGTAGCTATAGCCAGCTGATGCTAAAGTAGGTACTAATAATAATAATAAAGTGCAAAGCACGCATCGAGCGAGCGACTTTAAACCTAAATGCGTAATAATCTAACTGACATTACAATATGTTAATCTGTTCGAGTATAACCTGATTCAACATAACCTAACGTTTTTTAAAGCTTATCTAAATTAACCTATTTTTTTCAAACCACACCTAACTCTTTTTTTACCTTATTTTTTCTTACCCAACCTGATTTACTCAACTTTTTTTAAACCATACTTTTTCAAATCTAACCTAATTATACCTAACTTTTTCAAACCTCACCTAACTTTTTTTTTTCAAACCCTACCCAATCTATTCTTACCTAACCTGATTTACCCAACTTTTTTAAAACCTAACTTACCAAACCTAACCTTATTTAACCTAACTTTTTCAAACCTCACCTTACTTTTTTTTCCAACCTGAACCAAACTATTCTTACCTAATCTCATTTACTCAACTTTTTCGAAACCTCACTTTTTCAAAACTAACCTAATTTAACCAATTTTTTTCAAACCTCACCTAACGTTTTTTTCAAACCCTACCTAATTTATTAATTTACACAACTTTTTTTAAACCTCACCTTTTTCAAATCTTACCGAAATAGTTTAATCTGTTCGAATGTTTTCTGATTCAACATAACCTAACTAACTTTTTTGAAAGATTATCTAAATTATCCTAATTTTTTCAAACCTCACCTAACTTTTTTTTTACAAACTCCTACTTAATTTATTTTTACCTAACCTAATTTACCAAAATTTTTTCAAAACTCACTTTTTCAAACCTAACCTAAATGAACCTCAATTTTTCAAACCTTACCTAATTTAACCTAACTTTTTCAAACCTCACGTAGCTTTTTTTTATAACCCTACCGAATTTATTTTTACCTAACCTGATTTACTCAACTTTTTGGAAACCTCAATCTTTCAAACCTAAGCTAATTTATCTTAACTTTTCCAAACCTCACCTAACTCTTTTTTTCAAACTCTACCATATTTATTGTTACCCAACCTGATTTACTTAACTTTTTTGAAACCTTACTTTTTCAAACCTAACCTAATTTAACTTAAATTTTTCAAACTTCACTTATTTTTTTTATTTCAAACCCTACCCAATCTATTCTTTTCTAACCTGATTTAGCCAACTTTTTTGAAACCTCACTTTATCAAACCTCACCCAACTTTTTTTTTTACAAACTCCTACTTAATTTATTTTTACCTAACCTAATTTTCCCAACTTTTTTGAAACCTCACTTTTTCAAATTTAACCTTATTTAGCCCAACATTTGTTTCAAACCCTACCCAATTTATTCTTATCTAACCTAATATACCCAACTTTTTTGAAACCTCACTTTATCAAACCTCACCCAATTTTTTTTTTTACAAACTCCTACTTAATTTATTTTTACCTAACCTAATTTTCCCAACTTTTTTGAAACCTCACTTTTTCAAATTTAACCTTATTTAGCCCAACATTTGTTTCAAACCCTACCCAATTTATTCTTATCTAACCTAATATACCCAACTTTTTTGAAACCTCACTTTTTCAAATCTAACCTAATTTAACCTTTTTCGAAACCTCACTTTTTCAAATCTAACCTAATTTAACCTTACTTTTTCAAACTTCACCTAACTTTTTTTTCTAACCCTACCCAATCTATTCTTACCTAACCTAATTTACCTAACTTTTTTGAAAACTCACTTTTTCAATTCTAACTTAATTTAACCTAACTTTTTCAAACCTCACCTAATTAAATCTTACCTAACTTACACGAATCTAATTTAACCTCACTTTTTCAAATCTAACCTAATTTAACCTTACTTTTTTTTTACCCAAACCTTACCTATCATATTCATAGCTAACCTAATTTAACCTAACCTAATTTAACCTACCTAATTTATTTTAACCTAACCTTTAGTTTACTAAACTAACCTATCTTTTTTGAAACCTCACCTTTTTCAAATCTTACCTCATTTATCCTAACCTAACCTAATTCGTAGTCGTTCGTCGATGTAGCTATGATGGTATTTTATGTAGCTATAGCCAGCTGATGCTAAAGTAGGTACTAATAATAATAATAAAGTGCAAAGCACGCATCGAGCGAGCGACTTTAAACCTAAATGCGTAATAATCTAACTGACATTACAATATGTTAATCTGTTCGAGTATAACCTGATTCAACATAACCTAACGTTTTTTAAAGCTTATTTAAATTAACCTAATTTTTTCAAACCTCACCTAACTCTTTTTTTACCTTATTTTTTCTTACCCAACCTGATTTACTCAACTTTTTTTAAACCATACTTTTTCAAATCTCACCTAATTATACCTAACTTTTTCAAACCTCACCTAACTTTTTTTTTCAAACCCTACCCAATCTATTCTTACCTAACCTGATTTACCCAACTTTTTTAAAACCTAACTTACCAAACCTAACCTTATTTAACCTAACTTTTTCAAACCTCACCTTACTTTTTTTTCCAACCTGAACCAAACTATTCTTACCTAATCTGATTTACTCAACTTTTTCGAAACCTCACTTTTTCAAAACTAACCTAATTTAACCAATTTTTTTCAAACCTCACTTAATGTTTTTTTCAAACCCTAACTAATTTATTAATTTACACATTTTTTTTTAAACCTCAGCTTTTTCAAATCTTACCGAAATAGTTTAATCTGTTCGAATGTTTTCTGATTCAACATAACCTAACTAACTTTTTTGAAAGCTTATCTAAATTATCCTAATTTTTTCAAACCTCACCTAACTTTTTTTTTACAAACTCCTACTTAATTTATTTTTACCTAACCTAATTTATCAAAATTTTTTCAAACCTCACTTTTTCAAACCGAACCTAAATGAACCTCAATTTTTCAAACCTTACCTAATTTAACCTATCTTTTTCAAACCTCACGTAGCTTTTTTTTATAACCCTAACGAATTTATTTTTACCTAACCTGATTTACTCAACTTTTTGGAAACCTCAATCTTTCAAACCTAAGCTAATTTAACTTAACTTTTCCAAACCTCACCTAACTCTTTTTTTCAAACTCTACCATATTTATTGTTACCCAACCTGATTTACTTAACTTTTTTGAAACCTTACTTTTTCAAACCTAACCTAATTTAACTTAAATTTTTCAAACTTCACTTATTTTTTTTATTTCAAACCCTACCCAATCTATTCTTTTCTAACCTGATTTAGCCAACTTTTTTGAAACCTCACTTTATCAAACCTCACCCAACTTTTTTTTTTACAAACTCCTACTTAATTTATTTTTACCTAACCTAATTTTCCCAACTTTTTTGAAACCTCACTTTTTCAAATTTAACCTTATTTAGCCCAACATTTGTTTCAAACCCTACCCAATTTATTCTTATCTAACCTAATATACCCAACTTTTTTGAAACCTCACTTTTTCAAATCTAACCTAATTTAACCTTACTTTTTTTTTACCCCAACCTTACCTATCATATTCATGGCTAACCTAATTTAACCTAACCTAATTTAACCTACCTAATTTATTTTAACCTAACCTTTAGTTTACTAAACTAACCTAACTTTTTTGAAACCTCACCTTTTTCAAATCTTACCTCATTTATCCTAACCTAACCTAATTCGTAGTCGTTCGTCGATGTAGCTATGATGGTATTTTATGTAGCTATAGCCAGCTGATGCTAAAGTAGGTACTAATAATAATAATAAAGTGCAAAGCACGCATCGAGCGAGCGACTTTAAACCTAAATGCGTAATAATCTAACTGACATTACAATATGTTAATCTGTTCGAGTATAACCTGATTCAACATAACCTAACGTTTTTTAAAGCTTATCTAAATTAACCTATTTTTTTCAAACCACACCTAACTCTTTTTTTACCTTATTTTTTCTTACCCAACCTGATTTACTCAACTTTTTTTAAACCATACTTTTTCAAATCTAACCTAATTATACCTAACTTTTTCAAACCTCACCTAACTTTTTTTTTTCAAACCCTACCCAATCTATTCTTACCTAACCTGATTTACCCAACTTTTTTAAAACCTAACTTACCAAACCTAACCTTATTTAACCTAACTTTTTCAAACCTCACCTTACTTTTTTTTCCAACCTGAACCAAACTATTCTTACCTAATCTCATTTACTCAACTTTTTCGAAACCTCACTTTTTCAAAACTAACCTAATTTAACCAATTTTTTTCAAACCTCACCTAACGTTTTTTTCAAACCCTACCTAATTTATTAATTTACACAACTTTTTTTAAACCTCACCTTTTTCAAATCTTACCGAAATAGTTTAATCTGTTCGAATGTTTTCTGATTCAACATAACCTAACTAACTTTTTTGAAAGATTATCTAAATTATCCTAATTTTTTCAAACCTCACCTAACTTTTTTTTTACAAACTCCTACTTAATTTATTTTTACCTAACCTAATTTACCAAAATTTTTTCAAAACTCACTTTTTCAAACCTAACCTAAATGAACCTCAATTTTTCAAACCTTACCTAATTTAACCTAACTTTTTCAAACCTCACGTAGCTTTTTTTTATAACCCTACCGAATTTATTTTTACCTAACCTGATTTACTCAACTTTTTGGAAACCTCAATCTTTCAAACCTAAGCTAATTTATCTTAACTTTTCCAAACCTCACCTAACTCTTTTTTTCAAACTCTACCATATTTATTGTTACCCAACCTGATTTACTTAACTTTTTTGAAACCTTACTTTTTCAAACCTAACCTAATTTAACTTAAATTTTTCAAACTTCACTTATTTTTTTTATTTCAAACCCTACCCAATCTATTCTTTTCTAACCTGATTTAGCCAACTTTTTTGAAACCTCACTTTATCAAACCTCACCCAACTTTTTTTTTTACAAACTCCTACTTAATTTATTTTTACCTAACCTAATTTTCCCAACTTTTTTGAAACCTCACTTTTTCAAATTTAACCTTATTTAGCCCAACATTTGTTTCAAACCCTACCCAATTTATTCTTATCTAACCTAATATACCCAACTTTTTTGAAACCTCACTTTTTCAAATCTAACCTAATTTAACCTTTTTCGAAACCTCACTTTTTCAAATCTAACCTAATTTAACCTTACTTTTTCAAACTTCACCTAACTTTTTTTTCTAACCCTACCCAATCTATTCTTACCTAACCTAATTTACCTAACTTTTTTGAAAGCTCACTTTTTCAATTCTTACTTAATTTAACCTAACTTTTTCAAACCTTACCTAATTAAATCTTACCTAACTTACACGAATCTAATTTAACCTCACTTTTTCAAATCTAACCTAATTTAACCTTACTTTTTTTTTACCCAAACCTTACCTATCATATTCATAGCTAACCTAATTTAACCTAACCTAATTTAACATACCTAATTTATTTTAACCTAACCTTTAGTTTACTAAACTAACCTTACTTTTTTGAAACCTCACCTTTTTCAAATCTTACCTCATTTATCCTAACCTAACCTAATTCGTAGTCGTTCGTCGATGTAGCTATGATGGTATTTTATGTAGCTATAGCCAGCTGATGCTAAAGTAGGTACTAATAATAATAATAAAGTGCAAAGCACGCATCGAGCGAGCGACTTTAAACCTAAATGCGTAATAATCTAACTGACATTACAATATGTTAATCTGTTCGAGTATAACCTGATTCAACATAACCTAACGTTTTTTAAAGCTTATCTAAATTAACCTATTTTTTTCAAACCACACCTAACTCTTTTTTTACCTTATTTTTTCTTACCCAACCTGATTTACTCAACTTTTTTTAAACCATACTTTTTCAAATCTAACCTAATTATACCTAACTTTTTCAAACCTCACCTAACTTTTTTTTTTCAAACCCTACCCAATCTATTCTTACCTAACCTGATTTACCCAACTTTTTTAAAACCTAACTTACCAAACCTAACCTTATTTAACCTAACTTTTTCAAACCTCACCTTACTTTTTTTTCCAACCTGAACCAAACTATTCTTACCTAATCTCATTTACTCAACTTTTTCGAAACCTCACTTTTTCAAAACTAACCTAATTTAACCAATTTTTTTCAAACCTCACCTAACGTTTTTTTCAAACCCTACCTAATTTATTAATTTACACAACTTTTTTTAAACCTCACCTTTTTCAAATCTTACCGAAATAGTTTAATCTGTTCGAATGTTTTCTGATTCAACATAACCTAACTAACTTTTTTGAAAGATTATCTAAATTATCCTAATTTTTTCAAACCTCACCTAACTTTTTTTTTACAAACTCCTACTTAATTTATTTTTACCTAACCTAATTTACCAAAATTTTTTCAAAACTCACTTTTTCAAACCTAACCTAAATGAACCTCAATTTTTCAAACCTTACCTAATTTAACCTAACTTTTTCAAACCTCACGTAGCTTTTTTTTATAACCCTACCGAATTTATTTTTACCTAACCTGATTTACTCAACTTTTTGGAAACCTCAATCTTTCAAACCTAAGCTAATTTATCTTAACTTTTCCAAACCTCACCTAACTCTTTTTTTCAAACTCTACCATATTTATTGTTACCCAACCTGATTTACTTAACTTTTTTGAAACCTTACTTTTTCAAACCTAACCTAATTTAACTTAAATTTTTCAAACTTCACTTATTTTTTTTATTTCAAACCCTACCCAATCTATTCTTTTCTAACCTGATTTAGCCAACTTTTTTGAAACCTCACTTTATCAAACCTCACCCAACTTTTTTTTTTACAAACTCCTACTTAATTTATTTTTACCTAACCTAATTTTCCCAACTTTTTTGAAACCTCACTTTTTCAAATTTAACCTTATTTAGCCCAACATTTGTTTCAAACCCTACCCAATTTATTCTTATCTAACCTAATATACCCAACTTTTTTGAAACCTCACTTTTTCAAATCTAACCTAATTTAACCTTTTTCGAAACCTCACTTTTTCAAATCTAACCTAATTTAACCTTACTTTTTCAAACTTCACCTAACTTTTTTTTCTAACCCTACCCAATCTATTCTTACCTAACCTAATTTACCTAACTTTTTTGAAAGCTCACTTTTTCAATTCTAACTTAATTTAACCTAACTTTTTCAAACCTTACCTAATTAAATCTTACCTAACTTACACGAATCTAATTTAACCTCACTTTTTCAAATCTAACCTAATTTAACCTTACTTTTTTTTTACCCAAACCTTACCTATCATATTCATAGCTAACCTAATTTAACCTAACCTAATTTAACATACCTAATTTATTTTAACCTAACCTTTAGTTTACTAAACTAACCTTACTTTTTTGAAACCTCACCTTTTTCAAATCTTACCTCATTTATCCTAACCTAACCTAATTCGTAGTCGTTCGTCGATGTAGCTATGATGGTATTTTATGTAGCTATAGCCAGCTGATGCTAAAGTAGGTACTAATAATAATAATAAAGTGCAAAGCACGCATCGAGCGAGCGACTTTAAACCTAAATGCGTAATAATCTAACTGACATTACAATATGTTAATCTGTTCGAGTATAACCTGATTCAACATAACCTAACGTTTTTTAAAGCTTATCTAAATTAACCTAATTTTTCAAACCTCACCTAACTCTTTTTTTACCTTATTTTTTCTTACCCAACCTGATTTACTCAACTTTTTTTAAACCATACTTTTTCAAATCTAACCTAATTATACCTAACTTTTTCAAACCTCACCTTACTTTTTTTTTCAAACCCTACCCAATCTATTCTTACCTAACCTGATTTACCCAACTTTTTTAAAACCTAACTTACCAGACCTAACCTTATTTAACCTAACTTTTTCAAACCTCACCTTACTTTTTTTTCCAACCTGAACCAAACTATTCTTACCTAATCTGATTTACTCAACTTTTTCGAAACCTCACTTTTCAAAACTAACCTAATTTAACCAATTTTTTTCAAACCTCACCTAACGTTTTTTTCAAACCCTAACTAATTTATTAATTTACAAAACTTTTTTTAAACCTCACCTTTTTCAAATCTTACCGAAATAGTTTAATCTGTTCGAATGTTTTCTGATTCAACATAACCTAACTAACATTTTTGAAAGCTTATCTAAATTATCCTAATTTTTTCAAACCTCACCTAACATTTTTTTTACAAACTCCTACTTAATTTATTTTTACCTAACCTAATTTACCAAAATTTTTTCAAACCTCACTTTTTCAAACCTAACCTAAATGAACCTCAATTTTTCAAACCTTACCTAATTTAACCTAACTTTTTCAAACCTCACGTAGCCTTTTTTTATAACCCTACCGAATTTATTTTTACCTGATTTACTCAACTTTTTGGAAACCTCAATCTTTCAAACCTAAGCTAATTTTTCTTAACTTTTCCAAACCTCACCTAACTCATTTTTTCAAACTCTACCATATTTATTGTTACCCAACCTGATTTACTTAACTTTTTTGAAACCTTACTTTTTCAAACCTAACCTAATTTAACTTAACTTTTTCAAACTTCACTTATTTTTTTTATTTCAAACCCTACCCAATCCATTCTTTTCTAACCCGATTTAGCCAACTTTTTTGAAACCTCACTTTATCAAACCTCACCCAACTTTTTTTTTTACAAACTCCTACTTAATTTATTTTACCTAACCTAATTTTCCCAACTTTTTTGAAACCTCACTTTTTCAAATTTAACCTTATTTAGCCCAACATTTGTTTCAAACCCTACCCAATTTATTCTTATCCAACCTAATATACCCAACTTTTTTGAAACCTCACTTTTTCAAATCTAACCTAATTTAACCTTTTTCGAAACCTCACTTTTTCAAATCTAACCTAATTTAACCTTACTTTTTCAAACTTCACCTAACTTTTTTTTCTAACCCTACCCAATCTATTCTTACCTAACCTAATTTACCTAACTTTTTTGAAAGCTCACTTTTTCAATTCTAACTTAATTCAACCTAACTTTTTCAAACCTTACCTAATAAAATCTTACCTAACTTACACGAATCTAATTTAACCTAACTTTTTCAAATCTAACCTAATTTAACCTTACTTTTTTTTTACCCAAACCTTACCTATCATATTCATAGCTAACCTAATTTAACCTAACCTAATTTAACCTACCTAATTTATTTTAACCTAACCTTTAGTTTACTAAACTAACCTAACTTTTTTGAAACCTCACCTTTTTAAATCTTACCTAATTTATCCTCACCTAACCTAATTCGTAGTCGTTCTTCGATGCAGCTATGATGGTATTTTATGTAGCTATAGCTAGCCTATGCTAAAGTAGGTACTAATAATAATAATAAAGTGCAAAACACGCATCGAGCGAGCGACTTTAAACCTAAATGCGTAATAATCTAACCGTCATAACCTAACTTTTTTTAAAGCTTATCTAAATTAAACTAATTTTTTAAAACCTCACCTTACTTTTTTTTTACCTAACCTGATTTACTCAACTTTTTTGAAACCTCATTTTTTCAAACCTAACCTAATTTAACAAAGGTTAAAGAGGTTTTAAAAAAGTTGGGTAAAATAGGTTAGGTAAGAATAGTGTGGGCCACCTTCGATCTGGCCCACTACTTGACAGGGGGTGGAGAGGTTTGAAGAAAAGGCCGGGGTCCCAGGAGCAGCGTTTTATTCGGAGTCTGAGCGAAGAGTGATTTACAGTGGAAATTGTCCCTATATTTATACTGCTCTAACATGGTTCTGATTGGTCGGCGTCCGTACCTCGATCCCCGACCTACCGCGCATACCCCGCGGTGGTCTGGCGCCCCCGTCCCCCGACTCGCCTCGAGTCTTTGTTTCCCCTCGACATGGGGCGCCTTGTACACCCGCCTTCCTATCTAGTTTTATTTATTCTTTATTTATACGCAAATAAATTCAAACAAATACAAAACTAATTAGGAACTATAAACAGTTTGAGTAACTATAAAACGATTATCACAACAAATAATTAAACTATAACTATTATATACAAATTAATTATATAATTTTTGCTTTGTCGCGAACATATTGTCCCGCCGCAGCTCGTAGCTGGAGATCAGTCGTTCGCGACGTGGAGTATGGCCAGCTTCTTGGTCGGCCGCCGCAGGATGCCCTTGTTGGTGCGCACGTCCACTGCTCGTACCTCGCCGTCTGGTCCCGGGAAGACTGCCTCGATGACTCCGCGTGGCCAGCTGTTGCGTGGCAGCGTCCCGTCCGCTATTAGGACGAGGTCGCCGATCTTCAAGCCCCGTTTGAGGCTCGGGGCTCCCGCCGGTGTTGGAGGTCGGGCAGGTATTCACGGACCCAGCGGGCCCAGAATGTGACACATTCTGGGCCAGGCGCTGGCTAGTGCGCCAGCTGAGCCGGCCGGCGGAGTCCCCTTCGGTGAACGCCCCGGGTTGCGGGACTCTGGATGGGCCGCCCAACAGGAAGTGGTCGGGAGTGAGGGCCTCGGGATCGCTTGCATCGGTTGACAGGTGAGTGAGAGGCCGGCAGTTTATTGTGTGCTCAGCCTCTACCAGCAGGGTGCACAGGACCTCTTCTTGGGGCGCTCGCTCGTGTAGTGTGGCAGCGAGCGCCACCTTGCAGCTGCGGACGAGGCGTTCCCACGCCCCGCCCATGAACGGCGCGCTTGGCGGGATGAACCGCCAATGGATGAAGCGGACAGAGGTCTCCGCCTCCATCGCGGCGCCCGCCGCCCGGCGGAGCTCGACGTCAGCTCCGCGTAGATTGGTCCCCTGGTCTGACCACAGCTCTGTCGGGCAGCCGCGTCTACCAATAAAGCGACGCAGCGCCATGATGGCGGAGTCAGTAGTGAGACTCCTCGCCAGCTCGAGGTGCACCGCCCGTGTTGTCAGGCAGGTGAAGATGACCCCGTAGCGTTTCTGTTTGCTGCGGCCAACTGTAACAGTAAGCGGACCAAAATAATCAAGCCCTGTGAAAGTAAAGGCTCGGTTATGATGTGCGAGGCGGCTTCTTGGGTGGTCGCCCGTCGACGGTTGCGCTGGTTTCGCCTTGATGACCCGACAGCGCTGGCAGCGCGCTGTCTCGCTACGCACAGAGTTGCGTAGACGCAGCTCCCAGTAGTGTTGACGGACCTCGTTCGCTGTAGTCTCGAAGCCACCGTGGTGTAGACTGGCGTGTGTCCACCTGATGTAGAGCCGAGTCCACCGGTGGTCGCCGTCCAACACGGCCGGTGCGCGCTGGGCTTCAGTGATGTCAGCGGCGGCGGCGATTCTTGAACGTAGGCGGATGACCCCGTTGTCGTCCAGGACAACGGACAGCTTCGCGTGTCGACTGCTCCCTGGTAGCTCCTTCCCGCTCTGTAGGCAGGAGAGCTCGGTGCCGAACACTTCTTGTTGTTGGGCGCGTATCCACAGTGCTGTTGCTTCGTCTAAGTACCGCGCCTGTAGCGGTACTATGTGGTCGCTCGTTGCTCGTTCGCTCACCTTTCCTTTGTTCGTGAGCGGCGCCGGGCGCGTAGCGCGCCACGCCGGGTCGTCCTCGGGTCCGTGCTTTGTTCGCTTGCGTGCTGCCGCGCAAACTTCTCGGTTGCGCAACATGTCGATGAACTGGAGGACTCGCGCTGTGACGCGGGTTGCTCGGAGCCAGCACAAGAAGCGGGTGAGGTCGGGTAGCGCCGCTGACAGCTGTGCGGTAGTCTTCACTACGTGCACTCTCTCTTCACCGGTGTCGCTTACCGCTACCTCTTGTTCTTGTGGCCATTGTTCCTCGGGCAAGAACAGGAACGTCGGCCCCCGGAACCAGCGATGTTCGGCGTCGAAGTCGGGCGGCGTCTGGCGGGTGGCATCGTCGGCTACGTTATCTTTCGTAGGTACCCACCTCCACTCGACGGTCTTCGTAGCCTCCGCTATCTCGGCGACTCGGTGCGACACGAAGGGCTTGTAGGCGCGCGGTCCGTTGCGCAGCCAAGCTAGCACCGTTCGGGAGTCTGACCAGTAGACTCGGCGGGTCGGCTTGATGTCGTGTTCGGCGGCCGCTGTCTGCGCCAGGCGACAACCCAGAACCGCGGCTTGCAGTTCGAGTCGTGGGATGGACACCGTCTTCAGTGGCGCCACTTTCCCCTTGGCGGCGATGAGCGAAACTTGTATTTCGCCCTGATCGTTGACGGTCCGCCAGTACGTGGCGGCGGAGTAAGCGGAGGAGCTCGCATCTACGAACGTGTGTAGTTCGATGTTGTCGGCGTCGGCTAACTGTGGGTAACAACGAGGCACAGCAATAAGGGTTAGTTGTTGTACCTGTGTTATCCATCTTCCCCACTCGTCTGCTTCGGCAGGCTGTAGCGCGTCGTCCCATCCGATGCCGGAGCGCCAAGTGTCCTGCAGGATGCGCTTCGCTTGCAGAGTGACCGGCGTGACGAGGCCGAGCGGGTCGAAGATGGACATCACGACCCGTAGCGCTTCTCTTTTCGTCGGCAGCCTTGTACCATCTAGTAGATCCTGCGGGATCTTTGCGGCGTTGATGTTGAAGGACAGCGTGTCGGGCCCGGGATTCCACATCATCCCGAGTATCTTCTCGGGAGCGAGGAGCTTTGCTTCTTGTGCCGCCCCCGGCGCGAAGTGATCGCGCAGTAGTGCCGCGTTTGACACCCAGCGCTGTAAGCAAAAGTTACCTCTCTCGTGTATGTAGGCGACCTCGGTAGACACGCGTAGCGCCTCCTCTTCCGTAGCGTAGCTTGCCAGGTACAGGACAAGACAACTGGCACCTACTCCTCTCCCACGCTACAAGAAGCGGGGAACGGACGACTACCTGGCAAGCTACGCTGTACGCAAAAGTTGAGTAAATCAGGTTAGGTAAAAAAAAAGTAAGGTGAGGTTTTAAAAAATTAGTTTAATTTAGATAAGCTTTAAAAAAAGTTAGGTTATGACGGTTAGATTATTACGCATTTAGGTTTAAAGTCGCTCGCTCGATGCGTGTTTTGCACTTTATTATTATTATTAGTACCTACTTTAGCATAGGCTAGCTATAGCTACATAAAATACCATCATAGCTGCATCGAAGAACGACTACGAATTAGGTTAGGTGAGGATAAATTAGGTAAGATTTAAAAAGGTGAGGTTTCAAAAAAGTTAGGTTAGTTTAGTAAACTAAAGGTTAGGTTAAAATAAATTAGGTAGGTTAAATTAGGTTAGGTTAAATTAGGTTAGCTATGAATATGATAGGTAAGGTTTGGGTAAAAAAAAAGTAAGGTTAAATTAGGTTAGATTTGAAAAAGTTAGGTTAAATTAGATTCGTGTAAGTTAGGTAAGATTTAATTAGGTAAGGTTTGAAAAAGTTAGGTTAAATTAAGTTAGAATTGAAAAAGTGAGCTTTCAAAAAAGTTAGGTAAATTAGGTTAGGTAAGAATAGATTGGGTAGGGTTAGAAAAAAAAGTTAGGTGAAGTTTGAAAAAGTAAGGTTAAATTAGGTTAGATTTGAAAAAGTGAGGTTTCGAAAAAGGTTAAATTAGGTTAGATAAGAATAAATTGGGTAGGGTTTGAAAGAAATGTTGGGCTAAATAAGGTTAAATTTGAAAAAGTGAGGTTTCAAAAAAGTTGGGAAAATTAGGTTAGGTAAAAATAAATTAAGTAGGAGTTTGTAAAAAAAAAAGTTGGGTGAGGTTTGATAAAGTGAGGTTTCAAAAAAGTTGGCTAAATCAGGTTAGAAAAGAAAAGATTGGGTAGGGTTTGAAATAAAAAAATTAAGTGAAGTTTGAAAAAGTTAAGTTAAATTAAGTTAGGTTTGAAAAAGTAAGGTTTCAAAAAAGTTAAGTAAATCAGGTTGGGTAACAATAAATATGGTAGAGTTTGAAAAAAAGAGTTAGGTGAGGTTTGGAAAAGTTAAGTTAAATTAGCTTAGGTTTGAAAGATTGAGGTTTCCAAAAAGATGAGTAAATCAGGTTAGGTAAAAATAAATTCGGTAGGGTTATAAAAAAAAGCTACGTGAGGTTTGAAAAAGTTAGGTTAAATTAGGTAAGATTTGAAAAATTGAGGTTCATTTAGGTTAGGTTTGAAAAAGTGAGGTTTCAAATAATTTTGGAAAATTAGGTTAGGTAAAAATAAATTAAGTAGGAGTTTGTAAAAAAAAAGTTAGGTGAGGTTTGCAAAAATAAGGATAAATTAGATAAACTTTCAAAAAAGTTAGTTAGGTTATGTTGAATCAGAAAACATTCGAACAGATTAAACTATTTCGGTAAGATTTGAAAAAGGTGAGGTTTAAAAAAAATTATGTAAATTAATAAATTAGGTAGGGTTTGAAAAAAACGTTAGGTGAGGTTTGAAAAAAATTGGTAAAATTTGGTTAGTTTTGAAAAAGTGAGGTTTCGAAAAAGTTAAGTAAATCAGATTAGGTAAGAATAGTTTGGTTCAGGTTGGAAAAAAAAGTAAGATGAGGTTTGAAAAAGTTAGGTTAAATTAGGTTAGGTTTGGTAAGTTAGGTTTTAAAAAAGTTGGGTAAATCAGGTTAGGTAAGAATAGATTGGGTAGGGTTTGAAAAAAAAAAGTTAGGTGAGGTTTGAAAAAGTTAGGTATAATTAGGTTTTAAATTTTTACATTGTAAAAAATTAACACTCATTTATACAGGCAATTTTATGTCAAATAATTAAGAAAATTATTTAAATATAATAAAGTTAATAACTTGATGTGCCATTTTAAAAACATTATCGCAGTATACAGGGTGTAGAATTTACACAGGGTACATTTTTAAATCAATTAAATTAATACACAATAAAAACACAATGTAAAACAATTAAATTAAGACAGAACACATCTAACAGGACAATGACAACCTACGACCAAAATACTCCTTTTCGCGAAATCGCTTCGTCATACTCAGCCGCCAAGTGAAGATAAAAAGAGTTAAGTGGCTTGTATCGCATTATTTATGTACAACGCACAACACGCTATGAATGACAAAAAAAAACAAAAAAATATAGTTGACGTTAAAAAAAAAATAAGAAAAATAATAATAATGCACCCATGAACAGTTAATGTGAAAAAAGTCTGGTACAAAATAAAATATATAATTAGATAAGTTCATTTGAGCGAAGCAAGTCAGGAGGCTTGACGGTTTGTTGCAACCCGCACAGTAATAACACCTATACCTATTTATTTTGTGGTAATACTGTGATCGTTTACGACAAACCGTGCATGACCTCCTGAGTTTTCCATAATTTTTCCCTACGCCTTGACCCCCGTCAGCCATATCCAGGATTGGGTATTGGGCAATATGATGGTCCTTCACTTCAAATACACTGGGAATGGGATTGGAGGCAGTGACTGGTCTAGGGACTAAATTTTGTTGTTTGGAGACGAGGGATTTGATGAGAGAGACGCGATAGCCTCTGTGCGAAAGTTTGTTGGAGTTTGGGACTTTGGACTCTTTCTGAATTATGTAGCCATTTAAGACTGAATTGTTGAGGAGGTGTAGGAATAACTTTTTGTACCAGACTTTTGTGCGTTTTTTTTCGATGGGGTACATTGCCAGCATCTGGTCCTTCTTGTCCACCCCACCCATGCAAATGTTATGATCTCTAACCAAGTTCGGTATGTATGGTATGGTATAGTATGTAGAGATTAGAGCCACTCGGTTCGAATCTCTCCATACCTGAAGATCGACGTCTCCGGAAGTGAAGCCGATGATATTACCTGGCCTCATGCTACCCTTGTTTAAAGACGATAACTCAACCGGCACCAATTGCCGATTTGTTCGCAGGGTCCCTGCGACGTCAAAGCCGATAGACTTCAACTTTCGGGCCAGAGCTGGTGAATTGTAGTAGTTGTGCATCCATAGCGTGTGACCTTTGTACTCGAGACCTCTTACTAGGTTGAGCACAAGAGCCGGAGTTGTCCCACTCATAGGATCGGACTGGGCAGCTGAAGGCTGGGGGCCTACTTTGGGGTGGGCATGCAGCTTGAAGCGCCACAAATACCCTGTTTGCGATTCACAAACCGCGTAAATTTTAATACCTATTTTGGCGGCTTTGTTAGGGATGAGTTGGTTGACACTCAACCAACCCTTCCACTGCAGAAGCGATTCGTCCAAAGAAATATTTTGGCCAAGGTCGTACATTGCAATGAACCTGTCGTTGAGGTGCTCAACGACAGGTGCAATTTTAAAAAGTTTTGCCTCTGAAACATCCAGGGTTCGCCCACACATGTCCTCAGAGTTCGCAAAATGTAAACATCTGTTTAACAATTGGAAACGTCTGATGGACATGTGTATGCGAAATTCTGGAGTGAAAAATATGTCACCAGTTATATTCCAATAGTGGTCCATGTTGGTCTTCACGAGAACACCCATGGCCAAAATAATGGCAAAATAGCGGTATAACTCGTCAGAGTTTGTGTCACACCAGTCACATATGCGACTATTTGGGCCAAGGGTGTTCTCGTGACTCATTTTGGAAGCCAACTGCTGAGCATATCTGTTTGTTTCCGAGGCAATGTATCGAGCATCGGAGTGGCTGGGCCATTGCTCGAGGAAAACGTTTCCCTCCTTGACTCAGTCGGAATCGGAGGATTCGGAACCGGTTTCCAACCAAAATCATACATACTGCCGGTGGTGGCAACAGAGGTGGCACCAGCAGGGACGTCGCTAAAAAAAGAGCTAAGTATCCCCTAACTGTTGGTGAAATCGGGCATAAGTCAGTCAAGTTAAGTCTGACAAGTGACATCTCAATCGTGTACTTACCATAATGCAACAAATGGTCTATTTCGGGGTCTCGGAGTGCACGACGCCACTGACCACTGCTGGTGCCACCGCTGCTGCCACCACCAACTTCCACGAACCTAAACAAATACTTAATTAATAAAGTCAACTGACATAATGGCAGTGGATGCGGGAGGCTCAGGACCGGAGTGGATGGCGTGGTAAAGAAGAGGCCTATACCCAGCAATGGGTGAATGTGGGCTGAGTGATGACATGATGAGATGATGACACAATGGTAAATGTAGAAATCCAGTTTATTGGTAAATGAGGGAACTTACACGGCAGGCGAAGGCACCCAACTTGACCCAGTAGGCCGCAGGGTATTGGTGCCACTGCATCCTTCACCACATTCCATGTGCATAAACAATGACAAAATGAATTAAGTCAACTGACACAATGGTAAATGTAGAAATCCAGGTAAATGGTAAATGAGGGAACTTACATGGCAGGCGAAGGTACCGGACTTGTCCCAGTAGCCCGCGGGGTAATGGTACCACTGCCGCCTGCGAAAGGCTCAGGAGTGCCGGTAGCTGGCACTTCTAGCGGTCTTCCCGTGCTGGAGAAAATACATATAAAATTAGACAAAGGAAATTAAATACATATAATTATTTTTTTAATGGAGTTTAAGTACTTACGGTACCCAAACACGTGTCCTTTTCTCTGGCGAGATTAGAGGTCGTTCTGTTTGGACACCCACGGGAAGATCATAGATGCTCCGCATTGGTGCACTAAAAAAAACATGTAAAACATTATTATCTATTTATGTTTAGTTTACTAAATCATTTATCATTTATGATAGTAAAAAAATAGGTTTGAAAAAGTGAGGTTTCAACAAAGTTGGGTGAATTAAGTTAGATAAGAATAAATTGGGTAGGGTTTGAAACAAAAGTGGGGTGAGGTTTGAAAAAGTCAGGTTAAATTAGGTTGGGTTTGAAAAAGTGGGGTTTCAAAAAAATTGGGTAAATTAGGTTAGGTAAGAATAAATTCGGTAGGGTTTTAAAAAAAAAGCTACGTGAGGTTTGAAAAAGTTAGGTTAAATTAGGTAAGGTTTAAAAAGGGAAGTTTCAATAAAGTTGAGTAAATCAGGTTAGGTAAAAATAAATTTCATAATTTCATAATTTCTTTATTGCACACAAATAATTATATTGACAAGATATATATTAAAATAGTGTACAAAGGCGAGCTTATCTCTAACAAGAGATCTCTTCCAGAAAAAATTCGGTAGGGTTTGAAAAAAAAGCTACGTGAGGTTTGAAAAAGTTAGGTTAAATAAGGTTAGGTTTGAAAAAGTAAATTTTCAAAAAAGTTGGGTAAATAAGGCTAGGTAAAAATTTATTAAGTATGAATAAAAAAAAAAGTTGGGTGAGGTTCAAAAAAATTAGGTTAATTTAGATAAGCTATAAAAAACAGGTTACTTTCTAACAGATTAACATATTGTAATGTTAGTTACATTATTACGCATTTAGGTTTAAAGTCGCTCGTCCGATGCGTGCTTCGCACTCTATTATTATTATTAATACCTACTTTGGCATCAGCTAGCTCTAGCTACAAAAATACTATCAAAGCTACATCGTAGAACGACTACGAATTAGGATAGGTTAGGATAAATTAGGTAGGGTTTGAAAAAGGTGAGGTTTCAAAAAAGTTAGGTTAGTTTAGTAAACTAAAGGTTAGGTTAGAATAAATAATGTAGGTTAAATTAGGTTAGGTTCGAATATATTGGGTAAGGTTTGAAAAAAAAGTGAGGTTAAATTAGGTAAGGTTTGAAAAAGTTAGGTTAAATTAAGTTATAATTGAAAAAGTGAGATTTAAAAAAGGTTGGGTAAATTAGGTTAGGTAAGAATAGATTGGGTAGGGTTAGAAAAAAAAGGAAGGTGAGGTTTGAAAAAGTTAGGTATAATTAGGTAAGATTTGAAATAGTAAGGTTTTTTCAAACTCTACCTAATTTATTCTTACCCAATCTAATTTACTCAACTTTTTTGAAACCTTACTATTTCAAATCTAACCTAATAATACATAACTTTTTCAAACCTCACCTTACTTTTTTTTCTAACCCTACCCAATCTATTCTTACCTAACCTAATTTACCCAACCTTTTTTAAACCTCACTTTTTCAATTATAACTTAATTTAACCTAACTTTTTCAAACCTTACCTAATTTAACCTCACTTTTTTTTCAAACCTTACCCAATATATTCGAACCTAACCTAATTTAACCTAACCTAATTTAACCTACATTATTTATTCTAACCTAACCTTTAGTTTACTAAACTAACCTAACTTTTTTGAAACCTCACCTTTTTCAAACCCTACCTAATTTATCCTAACCTATCCTAATTCGTAGTCGTTCTACGATGTAGCATTGATAGTATTTTTGTAGCTAGAGCTAGCTGATGCCAAAGTAGGTATTAATAATAATAATAGAGTGCGAAGCACGCATCGGACGAGCGACTTTAAACCTAAATGCGTTATAATCTAACTAACATTACAATATGTTTATCTGTTAGAAAGTAACCTGTTTTTTATAGCTTAACTAAATTAACCTAATTTTTTTGAACCTCACCCAACTTTTTTTTTTATTCATACTTAATAAATTTTTACCTAGCCTTATTTACCCAACTTTTTTTAAACTTTACTTTTTCAAACCTAACCTTATTTAACCTAAATTTTTCAAACCTCACGTAGCTTTTTTTTTCAAACCCTACCGAATTTTTTCTGGAAGAGGTCTCTTGTTAGAGATAAGCTCGCCTTTGTACACTATTTTAATATATATCTTGTCAATATAATTATTTGTGTGCAATAAAGAAATTATGAAATTATGAAATTTATTTTTACCTTACCTGATTTACTCAACTTTTTTGAAACCTCACTTTTTCAAACCTTACCTAATTTAACCTAACTTTTTCAAACCTCACGTAGCTTTTTTTTTAAAACCCTACCGAATTTATTCTTACCTAACCTAATTTACCCAATTTTTTTGAAACCCCACTTTTTCAAACCCAACCTAATTTAACCTGACTTTTTCAAACCTCACCCCACTTTTGTTTCAAACCCTACCCAATTTATTCTTATCTAACTTAATTCACCCAACTTTGTTGAAACCTCACTTTTTCAAACCTATTTTTTTACTATCATAAATGATAAATGATTTAGTAAACTAAACATAAATAGATAATAATGTTTTACATGTTTTTTTTAGTGCACCAATGCGGAGCATCTATGATCTTCCCGTGGGTGTCCAAACAGAACGACCTCTAATCTCGCCAGAGAAAAGGACACGTGTTTGGGTACCGTAAGTACTTAAACTCCATTAAAAAAATAATTATATGTATTTAATTTCCTTTGTCTAATTTTATATGTATTTTCTCCAGCACGGGAAGACCGCTAGAAGTGCCAGCTACCGGCACTCCTGAGCCTTTCGCAGGCGGCAGTGGTACCATTACCCCGCGGGCTACTGGGACAAGTCCGGTACCTTCGCCTGCCATGTAAGTTCCCTCATTTACCATTTACCTGGATTTCTACATTTACCATTGTGTCAGTTGACTTAATTCATTTTGTCATTGTTTATGCACATGGAATGTGGTGAAGGATGTAGTGGCACCAGTACCTCGCGGCCTACTGGGTCAAGTTGGGTGCCTTCGCCTGCCGTGTAAGTTCCCTCATTTACCAATAAACTGGATTTCTACATTTACCATTGTGTCATCATCACATCATTGTCATCACTCAGCCCACATTCACCCATTGCTGGGTATAGGCCTCTTCTTTACCACGCCATCCACTCCGGTCCTGAGCCTCCCGCATCCACTGCCATTATGTCAGTTGACTTTATTAATTAAGTATTTGTTTAGGTTCGTGGAAGTTGGTGGTGGCAGCAGCGGTGGCACCAGCAGTGGTCAGTGGCGTCGTGCACTCCGAGACCCCGAAATAGACCATTTTTTGCATTATGGTAAGTACACGATTGAGATATCACTTGTCAGACTTAACTTGACTGACTTATGCCCGATTTCACCAACAGTTAGGGGATACTTAGCTCTTTTTTTAGCGACGTCCCTGCTGGTGCCACCTCTGTTGCCACCACCGGCAGTATGTATGATTTTGGTTGGAAACCGGTTCCGAATCCTCCGATTCCGACTGAGTCAAGGAGGGAAACGTTTTCCTCGAGCAATGGCCCAGCCACTCCGATGCTCGATACATTGCCTCGGAAACAAACAGATATGCTCAGCAGTTGGCTTCCAAAATGAGTCACGAGAACACCCTTGGCCCAAATAGTCGCATATGTGACTGGTGTGACACAAACTCTGACGAGTTATACCGCTATTTTGCCATTATTTTGGCCATGGGTGTTCTCGTGAAGACCAACATGGACCACTATTGGAATATAACTGGTGACATATTTTTCACTCCAGGATTTCGCATACACATGTCCATCAGACGTTTCCAATTGTTAAACAGATGTTTACATTTTGCGAACTCTGAGGACAAAACTTTTTAAAATTGCACCTGTCGTTGAGCACCTCAACGACAGGTTCATTGCAATGTACGACCTTGGCCAAAATATTTCTTTGGACGAATCGCTTCTGCAGTGGAAGGGTTGGTTGAGTGTCAACCAACTCATCCCTAACAAAGCCGCCAAAATAGGTATTAAAATTTACGCGGTTTGTGAATCGCAAACAGGGTATTTGTGGCGCTTCAAGCTGCATGCCCACCCCAAAGTAGGCCCCCAGCCTTCAGCTGCCCAGTCCGATCCTATGAGTGGGACAACTCCGGCTCTTGTGCTCAACCTAGTAAGAGGTCTCGAGTACAAAGGTCACACGCTATGGATGCACAACTACTACAATTCACCAGCTCTGGCCCGAAAGTTGAAGTCTATCGGCTTTGACGTCGCAGGGACCCTGCGAACAAATCGGCAATTGGTGCCGGTTGAGTTATCGTCTTTAAACAAGGGTAGCATGAGGCCAGGTAATATCATCGGCTGCACTTCCGGAAACGTCGATCTACAGGTATGGAGAGATTCGAACCGAGTGGCTCTAATCTCTACATACCATACCATACCATACATACCGAACTTGGTTAGAGATCATAACATTTGCATGGGTGGGGTGGACAAGAAGGACCAGATGCTGGCAATGTACCCCATCGAAAAAAAACGCACAAAAGTCTGGTACAAAAAGTTATTCCTACACCTCCTCAACAATTCAGTCTTAAATGGCTACATAATTCAGAAAGAGTCCAAAGTCCCAAACTCCAACAAACTTTCGCACAGAGGCTATCGCGTCTCTCTCATCAAATCCCTCGTCTCCAAACAACAAAATTTAGTCCCTAGACCAGTCACTGCCTCCAATCCCATTCCCAGTGTATTTGAAGTGAAGGACCATCATATTGCCCAATACCCAATCCTGGATATGGCTGAAAGGGGTCAAGGCGTAGGGAAAAATAATGGAAAACTCAGGAGGTCATGCACGGTTTAAAATGGCACATCAAGTTATTAACTTTATTATATTTAATTAATTTTCTTAATTATTTGACATAAAATTGCCTGTATAAATGCGTGTTAATTTTTTACAATGTAAAAATTTACCCTGTATAAATTCTGCACCCTATATACTGCGATAATGTTTTTCAAATGGCACATCAAAAATTATTTACTACTTATGCTCAGTGAAGTGTTACATACTGTATGTGATACAAAAGTCGTATCCATATTATGTTTCTCATTTCTCGTTTCTCAGAAGGAATTTTGGTTTTTGTTTAACTTTTTGATGTTGATTTTCTTTGTGTTTTTGTATGGCAACACGGATATCTTTTGTATCAATAGTATTGCAAAAGTGTTGTTTTAGGTTACTTACTCTTTTCATTCAAAATAGATACACAATTCCTCCTAAACAGCCTAGCGTGATTGTACCTTTTTCGGTGTGAGATTACAAGGGTCCTTTGTTTTGCTTGTAGCTATCAAATTGTACACAACAGGTACCAGATGTTTATTTTATGTATTGTAATTGAACTAAGCCCAACAAAAAACGAATGGTGCAAGCCACTCGACTTAAAGTTTCTTATAAAGACCACTTCACATTCGGCCGGTATTTTGTCGGGCGATAAATGTACCTACTTACACCGTTAGGGATCGTAGCGAAAAAAAACATGTTTTTCTTTAAAAATGTATTATTTTTAGTTGATACACAGGTTGGTGTTGTACATATTGTATAAATAAAATAGAAAGCTGCGTTAATTTCATGTTTTAGTATTTTTAACTTCGTGTTTAACTCTGCGTTAATTTTATTTTATTTTAACTCTGCGATAACATAACTTATTATTTCTTAGATTCTATCCCGGTTTGGGAGCATGTACGGTCACGCCGCACAATATTGTGATCAGCAACCTAGTTTAAGTCACGCGTCATGCGAACTTACTTGTATGATATTTAACGATTTTATTAATAGATTAGTACAGTCTTTATACATCGCCATAACTAGTAACATCAATAAATAGTAATCCAGCAATTATTCTGGTTTAACTCAAAACATTAACAACTATTTCGAATGTGTGGGATAATCTCGTAAGCTACGGGTTAGACCATACACCTCCGTACGTTCTTCCTACAAGTATAGCAGCCAAGGTGTCAATAGCTGATGTTCCCACTCCCAGGAAGTCAGGGTGGATGTTGTCCAGTATATGCAAATCGCTAGGTAGCAGCCAGGTTTCTTGTAAAATAACAATGTCATTTGTAGCAAAGTTCATTTACGAACTTTATGTTTCCTCGAAGAGATTTACAATTAACGCTTGATATTTTCAGATGTTCCATTGTGGTTGTTCTATATAGGCTTATTGGTGCGCTTTACCCGAGCGATATAAGCGTGATATTTAAAATGGCCGACGGTTATCCCAGGGGGCCACAGTTTGGGGTCTATGAGCGTAATCACCATGTCTTTGGTTATGGTGATTGCAAAGGCGTTACAATTAAAGCCCTCGCGGTTTGGCAAGAGTCCTATTCTACCAATATAATCGACAAATTGTTTTGCATGTTCCCTTATTTCTTCGCCTAATTGTTCTTGGTGAATCCTGAGGCGTATATCCTAGTGGACTATGCAACAGCATTTATTTTGCTGAACATACCAGATGCGGCGCCTAGTATGTTTTTAGGGTTCCGTACCCGAAGGGTTCCAAACGGGACCCTATTACTAAGACTTCGCTGTCCGTCCGTCCGTCCGTCTGTCACCAGGCTGTATCTCAAGAACCTAGCTAGCTAGAGAGTTGAACTTTTCACAGATTATGTATTGCTGTTGCCGCTATAACAAAAAATACTAAAAAACAGGATAAAAGAAATATTTAAGGGGGCTCCCATACAACAATTCTTTCAATACCACATACAAACTTATGGATGCACCTGGTTACGTACATGGAGTGTGAAAGTAACCGCACCAATAACATTGTAAACAATATTTTGCTGTGTAAAATCCAAACTATTCACTCCACACCATCGCTTCCATTGAACGGTGGTACGGAACCCTTCGTGCGCGATTAAGACTCGCACTTGACCGGTTTTTGATATAATGTTTAGCTTTCTTTCTTGTGACAACTGTAAATCCTTCATTTAATGGTTTTTGTCCGGCTA
Source organism: Argyresthia goedartella (assembly GCA_949825045.1). Lineage (NCBI taxonomy): Eukaryota > Metazoa > Arthropoda > Insecta > Lepidoptera > Argyresthiidae > Argyresthia > Argyresthia goedartella. The sequence continues at coordinate 12,850,130 of OX463808.1, read as the reverse complement.
TTTGTGCATAACTGGGAGATGCTGGCGGAACGGCTGACGAGTCGAGCTGGGCTGATAGCAGTTGTGACGACGGCAGCGGTGGCACTATTTTAAGCGGCGGTGATGGTGGTTATGATGACTCTGTCAGTGATGGTAGCGTCGGCGGTTTTGGCGGCGCAAGGTGGGCGACAGCGACGACGGTGTCAACGGCGATGGCTACGGCGTTGATGCTTGTGTGTTTTGTAGTGTCAGCGCGGGCGGTGTTGCCGACGAGGTTCGTACTTTCAGCGCGAGTGGCACTGATGCTGCCGCTGGGAGGTAGGTAGTCCCGTGGTAGAGAGCTGGGCGTGTGCTGGACTGTTGTTGTCTCAGTTCTTGCACATCTCTTGTGAGCTTCTCCTCATCTACCGAAGCGTATTTGTGGCACAGGATACTCATGTCTGCTTTCAATGAAACAATGTTTTTGAACAGACTTGTAACATCAACATGGTCGAAGGTAACCGGAGGTAGTTTGAACAGGTTACGGGCTACGAATATAGGTAGATCATTAGGAACCGACGCCTTTATAATTTTAATTATGTCTTCAGGTCACGTTGTTCTTTTCCGTCTCATCTGCGAATATTGTTTCTCCCTTTCTGAGCTATTGAAGATTTTTCGTAAAGCAAATTTTTGTCTTGCTCGATGTCCTCGGATATAAAACCTGTTTTACACATCTGTATCATGCTGATATCGTCAATCACATTATGTCTGTCTTGCACAAAGGTAAGTAGTTCGTTAATGATAACGTTGCACATGCACTTTTATTCATTTTGCCGTTTGATGACAAATTTAAAAAATTCGTAACGCATCGCGCGTAGCAGTTGCGTAGGCGGTTGTCGTAGCTCTAGGCGTAGCGGGGCATCTCGCTGTAGCACTGCTGGATGACGCGCGGCAACGGTGACAGATTTGAAACGTTGGAGGGAATTTTAAATTTATAAATAAAGCTTTTATTAAGATAAGAATTCGACGAGCGCGTTCGCGAAGAAATAAACATGATAACTATGTTATATATGTCGCAGTTAGTTGGTTAACTAACTCTCTAGATCGTTAATTAAATACCGCCGTCAATTCACTATAATTCCTTAAGACAAGTGAGTGAACTAAACGTTTAACGAGTTGTTCGCGTTCCTAGGCAACAACACGTATAAAATATAAATATTTTTTTTGTGAACTTAAGTTTTTGTTTTAAGTATTTTTTGTTGTTCTTACATGTTCAACCTAACACGAGGGATAAAGGGGGCTTCACTTCACTCACCCCCTTTACCCCTCACCTAAGCTACCGCAATGTTTGACCTGAAATAATCTGTGCAAATCAGCTGTTGTCGTGACGCCATCTTGTTTTCTAACACGCCGGTTTTCGGTAAGACAGATTGTTAAACGTTTTCGACGATGCTTTATTTAAATCAAAATGATAGTGACTTGGTTATACGTCGGCATTTAATTAACGGTCTAGAGAGTTAGTTAAGTGTCTGATTTAACAACCACACGTCAATTAATGATACGTCGCCGCAATATTACGTAACAAACCGAACCAAAATGTATAAATGAACCGAGATTTTGATGATTATGACTACAACGAATAATTAAAGACTATTTGAATCCGGTTTGATCAGGTCCAAAATTATGCTCGCGCAACGCAAAGCCTTCGACAGCTCAAGGCAGCCCGTGTGTAGTTATATTCTGTGTCGAATTGTCGATAGTCGGGATTGTAGCACTTGCAAAGGATGGATTGGACCTGTTGACAGAAGTCTCTACCACTTAATGTTAATATCGGCCGTTCCTCGTGGTAAGGGAGGTGTTTTTCATCACGAAATAGCGCTGCGTGGCCTACGACTCTCCAAGCAAGAAAATTCCTCATTCACATGCTATATCAGCACTGAATACCTGTTTGGATTAGGCTGATGAAAATGACTTGTCCTTATCCGAAAAGATGATGCTGCGTAATTTGAGGGAAGCCTTTTTTTGGTCAGTAAATAGTAACCGCCAAACTAAGATTGATGGCTTTATTAATAAGTAACGTGTTTTGTGGTTTGAATATGTATCTTATAGTACGTCAATAAATATATTCTATCAAAATTTACTTGTATTTTCACTACATACTATAATCCGAATGCTCCGTGAATCCCAACAGAGGTGGTTTTTTGGTAGTTCGGATTATCGAATCTCTACTGTATTATTAGTGAACCAGTTAAGAAACATCGACAGAATTGAGCTTACTTTAAATTCGAGTGATTCAAGATCATTGTCCTAAACAACAGCATTTGTGTCATCCACATAAACTACGAGCTGACTATCAGGCATCGCTTTACCAATAAATTCGAACAAGTCGTTGGTGAATATAATGAAGAAAATTGGACACAAAAGAGAGCCCTGCGGTACTCCTCTGGTTATCGAGACATTCGTTGTCATTAGTGGTCAATTCTACGAATTTCTTCCGGTTATGTAGGTAAGATTTTATGAGATCCAAGCATTTACCCTGCACACCGTAATGTTCTAGCTTGAAAATCCATTACATATTGATTTTCAAGCTAGAAGATCAAATGCCGAGCTTAAGTCCAAAAAACAATGCTGCCACCTTCATTTCGTTGTCCAGTTTATTTAATACATCATCTACCAATGTGTCTATTGCATCAGTGGTTCCTGAACCTCTCTGATAACCGTACTGTCTTTCGCTTAATATTTGGTTCATAACTAAGTGTGCTAGAAACCTTGCTTTGATGAGCTTTTTAAATATCTTTGATAAGACAAGGGTAACTTCGGTAACAACGAAATAGGCCTGTAGTGAGACGGATCCGTTTTTGAACCTTTCTCATATACTAGCAGTATACGAGCAATCTTAAACTGCTCAGGGAAAGTAGCAAGCTTTAGACAGTTGTTCAAGAAAGTGGAAATGGGCTCTGCTTATATATCAACAATATTTTTGATGACTGTTTTGATGATGTTCCAATTATGGAACATCATCAAAACTAAATGTGACTGGTTATTTTCGAAGAGTCTCATCATCTTCTCAACTTCTATTTTGAAAGTCCATCTCACGCATTACTTTTGGACAGTGTGTAGTTAATAAATCTACTGCATTTGCAGACCCATTTGCGACTCCTGTCGACTTTGCATCAAATTGCTCTGCGACAATGTCTACAATGTCCACTTGCCTTTCAATATTTTTTCATTAATCTTTAATAGCAGTTTATCTGTTACAGACACAGGTTTCTTATTTCTGTGACTGTTTACTACTTTGCATAACGCTTTTGAGTCGTGTTTTGCTTTCTCGAGTTCAGACCTGACTGCTTATTTCTTTGCTACTGAGAGCTCTCTTCTATATATTTTTATATAATTATTACGGTATTTCATTATAGAATATTATTTATCTGTTACAGAGACAGGTTTATTATTTCTGTGACTGTTTACTACTTTCCATAACGCTTTTGAGTCGTGTTTTGCTTTCTCGAGTTCAGACCTGACCGCTAATTTCTTTGCTACTGAGAGCTCTCTTCTATATATTTTTATATAATTATTACGGTATTTCATTATAGAATAAACCCAGAATCCATTTATGGCCTTTTTGTTAAGGTTCTCCCGTATCTCTTCTTCTCTAAACACATTGTTATTCTCAGAGAAAAGCCTACGTTCTATTATTAATTTGGGATTCATTCACTTCTTTCATTCCTCATTCACCAGTTTTAGATTTGGCAGTGCAAAGTCACAGAATAATGCTGCTTGACCATCTGCTAGACCATTATGGTCTACATCAGTACCCTCAAGATGTTCTTCCGGATTATTTGTAAGAAATTTGTCGAGACATGAGGAGGCATCATTTCTGACAAGAGTAGTGACTTCTATCGAGACCCTGAAATTGTGGCACTTTAGCAGAGACAAAAATTCACTACTTCTATTATTCTCACAAAGAGTGTAGGTGCCGGACGGTCGGTCGGTCGGTCGGTTGGTTGGTTGGTTGGTTGGTTGGTTGGTACACATTCTTACGTGCTGATGTCTAACACTAAACTATTCTCAACTTGCCTGACATTGAAAGTGAGAATTTGATACACTTGGTTTTACCAGCGTTTAACAATAAATTATTAACTGTGAACTAATTCAAGGTTAGACAATACCCATAAACATCATCAAAGTCTTCGTTTTGTCTTTCAATTTAGAAGACCAGTGAAGTATCATCAGCAAACAACACTATGTCATTCAATTCCTCCACCATGAAAGGCAGATCGTTCATATATAGCAGGAATAAGAAAAGGCCTATTATGGAACCTTGTGGAAAGCCAATTTTTACTCCCGATCCATCAGATTTAACGCCGTTGACTTCTGTCTTTGAATTATGTTTCTTAGGTATGATCTTAGTAGATACAACGCTTTATTTCTAACTCCGTAATGATTTAATTTCATTAGTAGCGTATCATGATCACCACAATCAAATGCCTTTGACAGATCGCAAAAACCCATGCAGAATAAATATGAGATATAAGGGTAAAACCGGTGCGTTTCCGACGCATAAATATTAAACAGCATCCATAGTTGATTTACCCCTAGTGAAGCCGTATTTTTTGGCGTGGGCTATAACTAGAATTACTAATGCTAGTGCTGTTTTTTAACAAAGTCTTTGCTTCATATGGAGTAGAATTTAGACCTCCTTTGTGAGTAAGGGTACATTAGTGAAGAATGATTCGAAAGCTCGAGCTATCTCAAATTTAAAAACATCATCACCTCTCTTTAATTATTTTATCATTTAAAGGGTGTTCTGAGCGACTACCTCCTAGTGTGGGGGTGCTGAAGTGATGCAGAAGGATACGTCCGCCTGCATAACTTCTGCTTCCTCCTGGTGCACCCTGGCAACAGCGGCTAGTGACTGGTCCCCGGACCTCTTACTAGCCGATGGCTAAAAGTAGCTCCGGTTCTGTCGTTTAAAGTGGGTGTACCCGGCAGACTATCTACACTCACCTGCGTCTTGTGGTCTGCGCAGTTGACCACCGTAGGCCAGGATGAAGGGGTCCTGGGGGGTTGAGCCGAGCGTTGCTGTGGATTTAGCTTCGTAAGGCAACACGCCCTCTTTGGCCTGGATTTCAGGCAAAACGGTAGCCTCGCCCGTAGCCGCGGGTTGGGGTAACGGCCAAGTGTCCTGTCAGAGGGCCACGGCTAGGGGTGTAGGGTCCGCTAAGGCGTCAGTCATAGCGGAGGGATGGGTCATGCTGACGGGGTAAGCTTCGGTGACTACGGCGGTGGGACCATGTCGCTGACACCTTGGTTCCCATCGTCCACAGAAGCGAGCTCCCGATGTCGCGCCAAGTACCAGCCCTATGCTCCTATATCTACTCGGTACTCCTAGCGACTGAAAGCTGTTCCAAGCGAGTAGGCGCTCCCAATTGTGCGGGCTCCGTGGAGGGTGGGAAATCGAGTAGACGAATCTCTATACATTTGGCCATGGATCGTGTCAGGTCAAAAAACCCATCTGGAACGCTTCCAGCGGTGAAAACCGCAAGCGTCTCCAAACAGGTGCGAGAATCTGCCTCGGCAGATCCTCAAGCCTCAACTGGGCGCACTGCCACCATCAGTGACCTACCGGTGCAAACCGGTAGTGATTCCACTGTGGAGGTTAGCTGCAAAAAGCCCGAAAGTGAGTCGAGAGGCAGGGCCACGGGGCAACCCGGTGCGCGGAGCCATTCGACAAACATCGCCGAGCATTTCGCCAGCGCCTGGACGACGGTTGGTCGAAAGGGTAAACCACCCAAGCAATCTTTGCAAGGGAAGGGCCCATCGACTAAACGTCCAGAAACGGTGCAAACCGGACCAGGGCGTAAGGCGAATCGTCGGTGGAAGAAAAAACAGCGTTTGGCTGCCACATCGGCCGCTGCCGGCGTAGATGGGGTTCCATCTGCCACGGTGACGACCGATGGCGGTCCCGCTGTTAATACAGCTGGAGCTGCGGGTAAGGTGACCGGCTCCCGTGGTGTCAAAGGGGCAACCCTAGACTCAAACGGGGCTAAACCTACCGTAGCGTTCTCTGGTGGTCCAACTTCTAACAAGAAGTTGAAATCTGCCAAGAGATCCGGCAAAAACGAGCGCGCGGCTGCTAAGAGGGCTCGACTAGAGGATAGTATTTCTCCTCGAGTGGAGCCTAAAAAGCAGTGCACGGAAGCGCGCAGAGCTGGGGTCACCTATGCTCAGAAGGTGAAATCTGACCAGTACATCGCCGTAACTGACGTCGCTACTGGTCATATTTCACAGGATCTGTCAACGCTCATCCTCAACGAGATTGATGACAAAATCTTGAGGGAAGCGTTGGCGGATCCGAGCAAGGAAAACCCCAAATTCGGTGGCAAGCCTCGTTACGAGGACGGCCACCTTAAACTGTTCGTGGAGGACGAGTACTCCCTGAACTGGCTGCGGGAGTGTGTCTCCGGTGTGTCTACACCATCCAACGTACAGTTGGTGGTGAAACGCCAATCGGAGATGGTCCGCAGGGTTCGATGTGGGGTGATCATACCCAACGAACGAGGCAAGTGGAAGTCTGCGCCCGACGTCGGCGTAGTCCTCCACTTTATGAACAAGTGGGCACAGGTTGACCGATGGCTCCTCCAGAAAGTGGATGAGCAGCAGTACAACCTGTTTCTCATCACAGACGTCCCTGAAGATGTGGTGCCGACCCTGCTGGGAAGGGGTAGACAGCTCCTTTTTGGTAGTGGTTCGGTCTACCTCAAATTTCAGGGACCCGGTGGGAAATTTGTGAAGGAACCACCGGTGGTAGCGCAGACCAGCTCTAAGCTGGTCATCACTGGGGTTTCATCAAGAACAGCCAAGCCCCAGAGTTCCACTCCAGAGCGGCAGCAAACAGGCCCCGATGCAGTCGGGGAAAGTTCTGCTGCTCAACCGCAGGACGAGCACGCGCACTGGGAGGCCATGCTGCTTGGTGAAGGCGATGAGCCAGAACCAGCAGTGGTGCCCTCTGAGGGCGAGGAGCTGTCCATGCGGCTGGAGGAGGAACTCGTCTTGGAGGTGGAGGAGGGGTTGACCAAAAATGGCGTCCCTCTTCCGCGATTGTAAAATCCTCCAAGCCAACCTCCAACACAGCCAAACTGCAACGGCCCAGTTAAGACGCTGGTTGGGGGCAAACAGCACTGCCGTGGCTCTGATCCAGGAGCCGTGGATCAACCGCGGTAGCATTCGAGGGCTCGCCAATTTGAGAGGTAAGCTTTTCGGTACAACTGATCACGATAACCCTAGAACGTGCATCATAACTACTAACAACATCCCAGCACAGCCATTAACAGAGTTCTGTTCCAGGGACCTGTGTGCCATAAGGCTGCAACTGCCCGACACAGCTAGGTGCCGCGAGCTCGTGGTGGCCTCCGCCTACATGCCTGCGGAGGACAACCCGCCTCCACACGACCTGTGCCGGCTGGTGGACCACTGCGAGAAGTCGGGCCTCCAGCTCATCGTTGGGGCCGACTCGAACGCGCATCACCCACTGTGGGGCATGCCAGATATGAACAGCAGAGGTAAGACACTTGTTGAATACCTATTTACTACAAACCTCAATGTGCTTAACATAGGTTCTGAACCAACTTTTGTTACCAAGCGGAGCAGAACTATCGTTGATATTACCCTGGCAACGGCGGACATATCCGACGACGTTGGGGGCTGGCATGTGTCCAACGAGGCGTCATGCTCTGATCATCGATGGATACGCTTCGAGATCAACGCAGCGTTCTCCCCAACTGTCCCTAAGAGAAACCCACGCAAGACTGACAGAACCAGGTACAGAGCTATCCTAGGTGAAAGACTTGCTTGGGCTGAGACTCTACCAGATCCGGAGGGACCCGAACAAATCGAACAACAGGTAACAGATTTTACAAATACTTCAATAGACTGCTACCATTCAACTTGCCCGCTTAGCACACCAGCGCCTACCAACATCAAGGGGCAGCCTTGGTGGGGTCCTGATCTAGATAGGATGCGTGCTAAGATCAGAAGACTGCTAAACAGGGCGATGAACACCAGTGCTGATGAGGATTGGGACAACTATAAAGATGCCAAATCCAAGTACAAGAAACGACTACGGTTCAAAAGCAGCAACTCATGGAGGAAATTCTGCAGCGACATTGAAACCGTTGATCAAGCAAATCGGGTAAGGCAAATACTAGCTCAACAAGGCAACTCCAGGCTAGGGTCGCTTAAAAAACCCGATGGAACATATACCTCTTCCACCACAGAAACACACAGTCTCTTGTTGGAAACTCACTTTCCCGGAAGTAGAACTATTCAAGAGATTGTGTGGCCGGAAGAGGTTCACCATGAAGCTGTCGACCACTTAGACATAACTAATAATATTATCACTGCTGACAAGGTGAGATGGGCCATTAATAGCTTTAAACCTTTTAAATCAGCAGGACCAGATGGAATCTTCCCAGCACTTCTACAGTGGGGTGGGGAACCCGTCATCAATATAATGGTCCGAATCATGAAAGCATGTCTTAGATTCGGATACGTTCCCAAAAGGTGGAGAGTAGTAAATGTAATTTTCATACCGAAGCCAGGAAGGAGCGACTACACTAACGCTAAATCTTTCAGGCCGATTAGTCTCACCTCGTTCTTGCTTAAAACTCTCGAACGTTTGTGCGAGAGACACCTGAGAGATGGAGCGTTAAAACATATACCCTTACACAAGAATCAGCATGCATATAGTTTGGGTAAGTCTACTGAATCGGCTCTCCATGCAGTTGTATCCACAATTGAAGATGCGATTCAAAACAAATGCATCTGTCTTGGAACTTTTATTGATATAGAAGGTGCCTTTGACAAGACGCAGTATAGCAGTATAAGTGCATCTCTAACAAGGCATGGGGTGTCAACAGCTGTAAACAACTGGGTCACAAACATGCTTAACAAACGTATCGTGCGTCTAGCTGGAGAGTCCCTATCGGCGGAGGTAGTGCGGGGATGCCCGCAGGGAGGAGTGCTCTCCCCGCTTCTGTGGAATCTGGTCATTAACGACCTGATTACCAAGCTTAACGCTAATGGATACTACACCGTAGGATACGCCGACGATTTGGTAATCCTCATCACAGGTAAATTTGCGAGCACAGTATGCAACCTTAAACAAACAGCTCTTCGCATCGTGGAGCGCTGGTGTTTAGAATATGACTTGGCGGTTAACCCAACAAAAACGGTAATGGTCATGTTCACTAACAATAGGGCTCTTGGTAGGTATACCCTACCTAAGCTCTTTGGAACGGAACTCCAGCTAGCAACTGAGGTGAAGTACCTGGGCATAACCTTGGACAGCAAGCTCAACTGGAGTAGCCACATCGACAACAAACTAAAGAAGGCGAGTATTGCTTTCTGGCAGTGTCGGAGAATGGTGGGGAAAAAGTGGGGACTTTCTCCCAACATCATTCTTTGGCTGTACGTAACGGTGATCCGTCCTCTTGTCTGCTACGGAGCTGTGGTGTGGTGGACCAGGACCAAACTAACCACAATGGTAAGCAAACTCCAAAGCTTCCAAAGGCTGGCCTGCATGGCTATCACAGGTAGTATGAGAACTACTCCAACAGCAGCAATGGAGGCCATGCTGTGTCTTCCGCCACTCCAGCTGTATATTAAGCAGGAGGCCGCGTCATATGCGGTGAGACTCAACACCTTAGGACTTTGGAGGAAAAACAGGACCTCACACACCGCCATCCTAGGGGAAGTTTACAAAAAATTTCCCATCTCTATGGCTTGCAGTGACAGAATCCCTAAACAATTTGTTTTTGACAAAAAATACAATATACAGTTACATGAAGACCATCGGGTTGAAGGGCTCGACGTTAAAGAGCTCAGAATTTTTACCGATGGTTCAAAAACTGAAGCAGGCACTGGTTCAGGCACCTTCTCGGAGGACCTAAACATCAAGATAGCCATTCCACTGGGTGCCCATAATACTGTCTTTCAAGCTGAATGCATGGGCATCATCTCGGCCGCTAATGCCATAGCATCGAGAAAGGTAAGAGATTCCTCCATTCGAATCCTCTCGGATAGCATGGCCGTCCTACAAGCCCTAAATAGCAACACTATTAACTCAGGGCTAATCTACGAGTGTCACAAACGACTAATGGAGGTATGTCAACACAACCGCGTAATCCTTCAATGGATAAAAGGACACAGCGGATCAAGAGGTAACGATGCAGCGGATGAGTTGGCGCGTAAAGGATCTAGCTTGACAGCGTATGGTCCCGAACCTATCATCCCTCTTCCCTTCAAGATGGTACGCTCATTTCTGAGAGAGTCGACCAGGAATGATCATGCCACTCTTTGGACAAACCATGAGGAGTGCAGGCAGGCTAAGCTGGCCTTGCCGTCCCCTAGCGCTAGGCTGGCTAAGACCTTGCTTCGACTTAGTAGGCCGCGCATGCGACTGGTAACTGCAGCACTTACTGGCCATGGTTTCTTTAATAAACATCTATATGTCCTAGGTGTTACCGACAGCCCCCTTTGCAGAGCCTGCTTGGAGGCAGAAGAAACGGCTGCTCACGTCCTCATGGAGTGCACAGGAGTAGCGGACTACAGGGCTAAACACCTCGGTCAATCGAGGGACCTTCCAGGGATAGTCGGTAACGTAAAGGGCCTACTGGCGTTCCTGGAGGAGTTGGGTTGGCTCGAATGATGTCGCATTCCCACCCACACGCAAAATAGGCGCTTTCGTCGTCGAGTTGCGGAAACCAGCCTGTCTTACAATTGACAATTGACAATTGACACCTCTCTTTAAACAGAAATCATGGCACCTTGGTATAACTTTGCCAGTTTCACGATTTATTATTTGCCAAACTGTTTTCATTTTATTATTTGAATTTTGTATTTTTCTATTCATGTGTAAAGTTTTTGCAGTTCTACAAACCAACTTGAAAGTTTTGGAATATTTTTAACATAGTCATGAAATTTTTCATCAAAGTTATAGGATTTTGATCATAAAAGTCATTCAAGATAACCCTACTTTTATGAATTCCAAACGTTGCCCAGTCATTTAATTAAGATTGACCGTTGTTGTCACTGACTTTCTTTAATTTAAAAACCTTACCGAATTCTGTGTGAATAATGTTGAAGAAGTCTGAATAGATTTTGTTCGAGTTCTATTCGTTAAAATCCGGTACTGGCAAATTGATATCTAAGTTTATCATATAGGTCTCTTAACTTTCAAGTGTCCTCCTAGAGCCATTGCCACGCCCATGCCAGGGTCCATATTTGGTACTTTGTTAAATTTGTTTTTATCATCTTTGTAAACCTATGAAGTGCAATAAATGATTTAGTATTAAGTATTCTATGGGATGGATTAGTCTCATCTTTACTAGCAATTGGGAATGAAACTGTTTGACCGCTCTGATCAGACGGTTAACAAACAGTTCATTACATTTTTACTTGTGAAAGTATTGTCACAAAAAACGTTATTTAAGCAAGTTTGGCTGGTAAGTGTAATTCTAGTCGGCTCCAGAAATACATGACATAAATGAAATTATTTAAATAAAATTACTAACCGTTGTTTCATTGTTGTATGAACAAGCAAATCTACATTAAGATCGCCACAAATAATTAACGCCAGGAGCGCTGGCAGGTTTGACATCGTTCGTAGGGCGTTGGTATCGGCCAACGTTCCTAGTGTGTTGAAGCCGCCAGGTTTGTGCCGGTCGGATGGGAAGCGTCGGGACGGCTTGACTCTGGTACCTTGGAAGAGAGGGCTTTCCCTGCTGTGGGATGCGACCTGCGTCTGCACCTTTGCAGCCTCCCATGTCAGGTCGACGGCGGCCGGCGCTGGTGTAGCTGCCAAGTCTGCCGCAAGACAGAAGTCTCTTAAGCATGCGGCTCTCATGGGAAACTACATCTTTGTGCCTCTTGCGCTCGAGAATAGTCTCGTGTCCCCCAAACCCCCTAAGAGGTTTGGGGGACACAAGGGAAAACATTTGTTAAGGATCTGGGGCGCCGTCTAAAGGATAGAGGTTTTGACTACCGTTTTGGGGCATTTCTGATGCAAAGGATCTCCCTGGCTGTGCAGCGGGGAAATGCTCAAGCGTCACGGGAACCTTAGCCTCGGCAATGTCCCGGGGTGGTTTATTCGCGTAGTTGTTTCTTTTTGTGTTTTTATTTTATTTTTAATTCATATATGTATAATAATAATGTAAACAATAAAATTTATATTTAATGATAAAAAATTAAATTAAATTAATTAATTAATTAATAATTAAAAAAGTTTCTGTTATTACATAGTTTAGTGAGGGCTTCCTCCATAATTTTCTGAAATATTTCAAAATTGGCATGGCCTTTTCCATCCTTCGGAGGTCTGTAGACACAAACAATAATATGGCTATCTAACTCAAGTCAGGATACCTCTATTTGTCTTTCTATAGTAAGTGCAAGAATAACTCTCCGTTGTTTCACCTTAACCCTTAACTAGTATCGGGGGTCGAAAGTTACCCCAGGACATCATTTTTTTCATCATAACTCTCCAGTTTTAGAACTTACGAAGGAGCGCATCTAGGTCATCTCATTACGTCGCGGGCAGCGGCGGGTGACGGACACGCGTCACTCTAAATTAATTAAAATCGGAGGTACGTACGTACACTGCTGGGGTCAAAAGTTACCCCCGATACCAATTACGTTGTTTTTATAGGCATAAATTCGTCTGCATTTTAATTTTGTTTGAGTGAATAGTCAGCAACATGGCGGGTATTTTGGAAGACGATCAAATAGCACATCTACTGGAGGATGAAAGTCAAGATTCTGACAGAGAGTCTGTCCAAGTAAATGTAGAAACATTGCGTGATTGTGAAAAAAATTATGACTGCGAGCAAGAAGAGATAGCTAGCTGTTCTGAAGAAAGTGTGATAGAAGCTGCCATAAATTCGGACTCTTCCAGTTCCAGCGAAGATGAGGAAGAGAAGGAAGATGATGAACAGGATTCGGATTATTATAGAGGCAAGAATAGATTCAAGTGGTCAATAAACCCACCGGCAGCATCCCGTACTAGACAAAAAACATTATTACTCACCGTCCGGGTCTTAAAGGAGAAGTACTTAGTATGGTAAATATGTTGGAGATGGAATCTTGGCAATTACTATTCTGCCTTCATACTAACACAAAAATTTCTGAATATATTGAGAAGAAAAAGTGATGGAGCATTCATTGACTATGTAGTATTGCTGGAAATGAAGACATTCTTAGGACTTCTATTGCTTACCAGAGCTTTCAAATCAGGGCATGAGGATGTGGAAAGTTTATGGGCCACAGATGGTACAGACGGGACGTTTTTCGAGTAACCATGTCTCTAAAGCGTTTTTTGTATCTGTTATCGGCCTTGCGGTTTGATGACATTGACCCAAGAGAAGAAAGGAAGAAAACAGATCGAACTGCACTTGTAGATACAAGATAGATCTGAGATCTTCGATAAGTTCATTGAAGATAGATAAGTAGAAGAGCCGAACCTTCAGTGCCTACACAGACTGTATTGAAATTAGCAGAGCCTGTAATGAAAACAAATAGAAACATTACTGATGATAACTGGTTTTCATCTAATGAACTGGTTGACAAGCTGACTGAAAATGATTTGACGTATGTTGGAACTGTACGGAAGAATAAATGGGAGATACCAAGTGTATTTTTGCCACACAAAACACGAGCTGAAGCATATACTTTATTTGGACTTACGAAAGGCAAAACATTGGCATCGTATGTCCTAAAGAAAAATTAGAGCGTTGTAATGATTTCGATGATGCACCATGACAAAACCATTGATGGAAATAGTGGCAAACCAGAAATAATAGAATTTTACAAAAGCAAAAGGCGGTGTTGATGCGCTGGATCAAAAATGTACATATTACTCAGTGGCACGAAGAACTCAACGTTGGCCCTGCGTAATATTTTCAGTATTACTGAACATATCGATGGTAAACGGTCATGTTCTTTGGAAAGCAACAAATCCCGGAAAGAGACTGAAGTAGAAAAATTACATAAAAAATATTGGGCTGAAACTGACAAAAAACTTTGTAGAAGTGAGGCAGAAGGAGTACAGCAATTTTTGGACAGATTTGAAGAGAATGATAGATATTTTTTTGAATGAATGCAAAGAGGGGTCTTCGACAAGGAACAAAATGTTTCTGAAGATATCCCTGTAACAAGCGGTCGTAAGAGAGGAAGGGGCTATTTAAGTCTCTTGCCTCTTGTCAAAGAGTTTTTATGTCATTTTTTTATTTTAGCTGATCTCGTTAGAAGTTCCTATTTTTGTTAAGTAGACTATTTAAGAAAACCAATAAGTAAAATACTTTTTGGTATTTATAACAATTTTTTGTTTTTAGGGGTCCTAAAGCAACCCTTTTAAATGATTATAGCAGAAGAGATAAAGTCATTTAATTTTAAAAATAATTAAACATCGTGATTATAATCATTCTGAATTGTTATAACATTATTAGTTTTGAAGGTGATTATTAAAATAAAAGCGGTATTGTTGATATAAACGGGTTTTATTCAGATTTCCATGCATAAATTGAGGGGTCACTAGTTACCCTCGATACCAGTTACGTTACCTTTTTTAGCGATACTAGCTAAGGTAGGTACCACCTCTATCAGCAGTCTTTCTATTGTAACAACTGCCAATTTTGTAATTATTTATGTTAAAAGGCGTCATATTTTCGATTATATATTTCGATGATATATTTCGATTTTTTAAAAAGCTTACCTACTGAGAAAGTCTCTCAGTTATGGATATGATTGCTGCAGCAACCTAGGAATATGTACTCTCTCTCTCTCACCCCACCTTACCATATGCGAGAAAGAGAGGTCGGAGCTCGCTCAGAGGCCAAGTTACTTGGCGACAGTTACACAATCTAGGTTCACCGAAAAACCTAACCCATAGTGACACACAGGAATGTATTATAAACCTCCTAGTGCCTGCCAAAAATAACTGAGCAAAACAGTGCTAAACGTGTCTCTACTAGGCATTGCTGCTGATTCTTCTTAGAGAGACGAATTATAGTTGACGTTGTGGGAATCGACCTCACACTCTGCGAATAACATATACTACCATATATTATTCGCAGAATGTGAGGTCGCTTGTGCTTGGGTTTCAACATAAGTCCAGCAGGCAGTGATGAAATGTTGCAGTGATAATGATGGCAGACGTCACAGCAGGGGCTCACTTATCTTAAAAATATCATAAAATGCCGTATTTTGTTTGAAGACTGACTGCCAAATACGGCATTTGTGCCCTGGAGAGCAATCGATAGGCGTTTTCCATAACAGAATAGGGCCCCAGATAGCATATCCAATTCACTCGCTCGGTTCTAAGTTCACATGATTATTGTTGTTGGAAAATTATGGCCCTACCTTACTCACTCGCCTAAGCCGAGCTCTTTTCTTCCTGTTTTTGTCCATTAATTTAACCTATGGGTTAGATATATGACATATGACCTAGTAGATACCTTACCCACCCTAAGATCCCAATCTAGAATCAGAAAGCGTAATAGCAGCACATTGGCTCATGTTACCTACTAGTAATGTTCTTTTCCGCCTTTTAACCTCAAAATAGCACATTCGCCGCTTGATTTTGGGTTCTCAGCCTGAAAAATTCTATTCCTAACTCATTCGAAAAGGCTTTTTACGAACCTCGCTACGACCTTTGAACTACTATTATGGGTTTGACCCGCGACTTCGGCTCGTGCCGTAAACTTCTCGGTTAGTAAATATAAGCGTTTGCGAACTCGTGGGAAATGTTCTATTTCACACCTTTCATTTGGAAAAGTAAGTTTTGCTCCACGACGAGAGAGAGCAAAATGCTACTTTTCTGTTTAAGCTACTTTTTACGCAATGTTCCAATTGAACACAGATCTTAATAAAATAATCGATTGTAATTACATCGTAATCGATTAAAAACGAACATGTTTCAAGTTTTAACTTTAACAACGTTAAATGAAAATTTATGAATTTTTCGTAAAATTAAAAAAAAAACATTAAATTATATGTTTTATTAAAATCAAAACTATCGATGACTGTTATTGTGATGTATTTAATATTGATATCCAATACCACTGTAATATTCGATTCGATTATTGATATTATTATTGCACATTGGTAAAAGTAGCACAGGAATATTTTATCTGTGTTCATCTTTCCCTAATCCTTCACAATCCGACATTATAAAAAAAAGTTTTGTTTTCGTTGTTCGATTACTATAATAATATCTTGGACACTTTACACACATTGGTCTAGCCCCAAACTAGGATCCCCTGTATCTTGGGTACTAGTCAACGAAACACATACTTATATATAGATAAATAGTATACTTAGATAGATAAACAACCATGACTAGGGTACAAACATCCGTTCTCATCAAACAAATATTTGGCCCCACCGGGACTTGAACCCGGGACCCTTGGCTTCGTAGGCAAGTTCACTGCCGACTCGTCCATTCGGGTCGTCAAAACTACAACTATAAAAGTGGTGAAAGTATAATTAAAAGTAAAGTTATTTCTTTATTTTTATAGAATTTTATTTCATACATACATACATAGCTTCACGCCTTTTCCCATACGTGGTGGCAGAGGCACAATTGTGCCTACTTTGAGCCAGTCATCCAATACACCATTTTGCGTGACAGAGGGTTTCCTCACGATGTTTTCCATCACCGTTAGAAAGTCCGTGTAATGTACTTAAGTTCAATTAATTATCTCATTGGTAGATGGTCAGGACTCGGACCTGCATCTCCTGTGTGAGAAGCAATCGTAAAACCCATAAGACCACGGAGCTCTCGATTTTATTTCAATTTTCCTCATAGTCGGTGTGAAAAGTTGTATGTGTCACTCAGGAGCAAAATTATTTTCGTCATGTGCGTTAACGCTTGAATCCTTCGTTACGCTCAGGATTCTAACTTAGAATCCCTCTCTCCGGTTAGGATTCTATCATAGAATCCTTCGCTTCACTCAGGATTTGGTCCCTTGAGACACAAATAACTATTCCAACCATCGATATAAATACTAAGGATAGGCCTTCCCGTACTCAATTTCTTACCATTTTGAGGCTAAGAAAAATAGCGCCCCTGTCGGAATTCGTCGGAACCAAGACAGTACGAAAAATTGTAACGGCGTCACGTTCGGTCACGTTCCGAATTGTGGTGTATAGACACAATATTAGGAAAGTTGATCTACGGATAACTCTCAAATACCCGGTGACTTTTAATCGGTGATTAGGAGTAGAAATAAAATATATCTAGCTAAAATTTAACTTAAGGGGCGAGGTCTCACGCAATTACCTCATGTTTAATATATACAGAGTTGAAACATAATTAAATAGGCATATAAATTTTTGTCTTTGCCGTTAAATTATGAAAGAGGATGTATACACAGTAGTAGCGTGACTTGGAATTTAAGATCTTGATTTTGATTTATAAGTAATAAAATACCTAATCATAGAAAAAGTTATGAAAAATGGTACCTGATATCACGGATTAAGTCATCGTGTATAAAATAGAGTATTTAGCAATACATTACACGCGTAACATAGCGTCACGCCTTTTCCCATACGGGCTGGCAGAGGCACAACTGTGCCGGTATGTGCCCACTTAGCTAGTGATTTAATACTCCATCTTGCGTGTCAGGGGGCAAGCCCATCGCCGCAGCTAATGTAATGAAGCCGAAGTAATGAAGATTTCCTCACGATGTTTTCCATCACCGTTAGGACATCCGGTTAGATTATTTATCCTTATATTATTCTGTTGCGTCGCGCGTCGCTACAAAGTTACGTCAGTCGAATGGTTGATTTTCGTTTGAGGATTTTTTCGAGAACAATATTTTATAGATAATCAATTTAAAGCTAATAGTAATTGAAAATATAATACTTACTTGTGATACGACACTCCCTGTTTTTGTGTTTTGCGATTTGGGTATGATTTACACCTTTTTACGTCGCAGGTCACCATTTTTGTTTTTGCTGCCGATATGTCAATCGGCTGTCACCGTCCAAGCGCGACTGATTGCAAACAGTCCAATTTTCCCGATTTTGTACTGTTTTTGTAGCGACACTTTCAAGCGCTCCGTGCCCTGTCCCTACTATTCAAGTCTGTGATTCCAACCCTGGGGTGGAAAGTTTTTATTTTTTATTTTTACATTTGTTACGTCATATTATGAAAAATGAAAATTGAAACCATTAGATACGTTTTTGTAACTTTTCTAAATGTTGGCAGTATGTGTATTATAACTTTTATTCAGAATCTAGTAAAATAACAATGAAATTATGAATGTTTGCAATAGAAAAAGCGGGAAAACGAGATTACATATCAATGTCGTGTCTTTTTTTTTTCGGAATGTGATTCCAGTGATTAAACGGACATTGATTTAACTCCCGATGAGATAAAACAACAAGCAAAAGCTGTTGTTAACAATCTATTACCGCAGTGCTCTAAGGACAGATATCGTAAGGCATACAACCATTTCATGAACTGGAGATCTGCTAAAAATGTCAAGTCCCTTTCGGAAAATGTGTTTTCCTCACAGTCGAATGAAAAGTAGAGTGTTTAACTCGGGTGAAAGTGACCCAATTCACCCTCGAACTATTGGCGCTCGAACGAATGGAATGGGTCACCTTCTTCCACCCTTAGTTAACAATCTACTATTTCATCACTAATGCTCTTAAAAACAATAAATAAATACGGATTCCCGCCCTAGGGAGGTAAATTTGAAAATCGAAGGAGGCTCCTTTCTTTGTTTCAGAAACTTACGATGCTTAAAAGTGACACACTGAATTGGTTTTATTTTTAAAACGATCGTACTGGCCGGCAAAGAAATCGCATAAAAAAACAATTGGCGCTACGCAAATCTTGTTGAAAACGACGTTGGAAATATTTTATATATGAAGTGGTTGGAATACCTTAGCGCAACGAAAGTAAAAATATGGACATGACTTTTAAGTAGTACAAAATTTTCGGAACTTAATTAAATATCGGATCTTTATTTTTTTAAACATATTTTTTTATTAATGAGATGATCTTTCTTACTTATGAATGAAACACAGTTGTAGTTGTCCGAGCGAGCGAAGGGCTCCATTTCGACAAGATAGGAGACCGATTTTGCTTTCGTCTGTCTCTATGTCTGTGTGTTTGTCAGTTCCGGTCTAGGGGCCACAGTTATCAAGCGATCCTCACAAAACTTGGCACACGTGTTCCTTGAATTAACAGTTTTTTTTGTCGAGAGCTTGTTTCGATTTTCCCCTTGGGGGGAGGGGGGGGGGGGGGGGGAAGTTATGACTTCATTAATTTTTTGTATATATTTTTTTTCTGAAACCTATCGTGTGGGTTATTAAATTAAAGGGCTTCATGAGCCGGTTTTAAAAATATACTACACCATTACCTTTCAGCCGTATGTTTTCTAAAAATCCAAGAAATATTTTCAAAACATACCAAGTTTGGACTCCTCGAAGTAGGAGACGGATTAGTAAAGACGATCTATACAGACCATGAGAGTGAGTGAAATAGACTATATCTTTTTTCGTTAAAAGTCAATATATTGTATTTTAAATCGCATAATGTAGTTTACAAAGTTATTGGTGCGGCTACTTTACTACTTGATTTTGATTGAATCTAAAATACTTACCTATAAATTGGTTCACAGCCCCCCTGTCAGCGAGGTCTACTGCCCACATAGCCACTAGTTGTAGGTATCACTTATGCAAGGTTTTTCTTTTCGTTATAATTTATAACGATAAAATATATTTTCTCGCATTTGTGATGAAAAGTCGAGTGTTGCACTCGGTTGTAATGTAATAAGATCAATTACAACCTCGAACCATAAGCACCCTCGCTCGTTTCTCCTGCCCGTAAGCATAAATATCTCGGGTGTAATTGATGACTTACTTCCCTTGCTTAACAAATATAACAATTACTTCCTGTATGTAAACTCTGTCAGCGGGAAATAATGTAAAGATATTGACCAGCAACAAACAGCTTTATATCGTAAGATACGCTAGGTTTACAGTCCATGTAAAATGTAATGAATGATGTAACCAACATCGCATGTCGCTTGCTACACTACTTATAGGTACTATACTCTCGCAGTACGTACAATCAATTTGAATCTTTATCTCGTATCATATAAGACGATAAAAGCTAGCAGCACGGTGCCGGTGTAGCTTACCTAGAGCAAGGCTATTCCTATACCTAGAATTTTGCCATATCCATATTTCATTGCTAAGTGTTTGTCGATCTGCTGACATCTTATTATGAGCCTATCTCTTCGTATTTATACAACAGTAATTTGTACAACAGTAATTAAACGAGCAACTGAGCGTCAGCTTCAACCCTGTTTCTTCTGCCTATGGTTCAGATATGTTCATGAACAAGACAAAATAGGTACTAACAAAGACGTTTAGGTTTATGGGCAGAGAAAATTAGTAACATATTAACAAGGCCAGCAAGGCTAACAAGGACACGTAGAGGTGACGGCGGGTTGGGCCGGGTTGATGAGGCGGTCGCCGCTGCTGGCGCGAGGAATGCAGCCGCGGCGGCGGCGGCGGCGGCGCGGGGCGCGGGCGGCGGCACTGCTGCTGCCGAGCCGGCGGCCGCTGCCGGAGCGCCAGTCCGCCGCCGCGCGCCCGCCGAGCGTCATCGCCTCGCCGCCCCGAGCCGCCACCGCCGTCGCCGCCGCCGCCGCCGCCGCCGCCCCCGCGCAGGTACGTGCTCTACTCAGTCCGCACGTCATCCCATTATCATTTCTTAGAGGCCGCCTCGAGCACGACCAACGCCCGCTGTCGCTATTTCCGCCGGTCTTGGTAGGTGCCCAGAAATAGCTGGCGGTCTAAACTGTTGTATGCAGGTCCCCGGGAGTGCTTCGTGCAATGACCCTCCCGTGCTGAAGCCAAATGACAACCTAAACTTTATACCTAGGTAGTGGTAAGTACTAGCCGATCATCGGTTTTGCTTCTTTATCACACATTTATTATTGCCGGCTGCGGTGAGGTCCGCAGTGCGCGGTGATGTGCGCCTTATCTCGTGAACGGTAGGGTCGCCGGCAGTATTTATGCCCCGGTTGGTGCAGCGGCGCCCGCGCCGCGACCTCGGACTCTCTTGTCTCACTTCGAGTAGGTAGGTAGGTTTATTGTTTATATCGCACTCGGTCTTACGTAACTAATTAACTGATTCCACACCACAGCAGCATATTTAGCGTCCTAAGCTATTAGGTAGATACTGACGACTATACAATGTGACGGTCATCGCATCAGTTTAAAGTATGCTCTCTTATTTCGCACTCCACCTTGCTATACAACCGCAGTTAATATAATACTTACGATAACACCGAATTATCTTCTTCATCGCACAATTTTGTGCCTTCGTTTCTATGGCGTCACCGCACTCGGTCTTAGCACCACCAATCTTATGTACCTACCTATATGCCTACCTATCAAGAGTCGTTCGTATCGTGACGGGCGTCGTGTTGAACTCATGCGAGTAGGTTGGTAGTAGGTATAGTAGGTATGATAAGTTTGTTTTGTATTGTTCTTGACTTTCAACATTTGGTATTTCTCTCCATGCGCAATCAAAAATAGTCTTGTCTTCGTCCGTATCGGTCTCTCATTGTTACAATTGATGTTGCAGCTCGTGTAAGTAGGCAGTTAGCATTAACAGGCAAACAAACAAAACCATCGTTTCATCGTAATGGTTATTTTAATAGCAAATTGCTGGTGATTTATGCTGCATTCAAGCTAGCTGCAGGACAGTGCCACACCACATATATATTGATGAGATATTACAACCTAGCTATTTTGCATCTTGTGCTGTATGAAAGTACCTAGATGTAAGACTATTCTCATCTGAGATGGGACGCTTTTATCGAAGTTTTTTTAGAAAAGATATCTACAATCCTACCTACCATGACGACTCAGTCATTCTGCTGCAATAGTAAATAGCTACACACATGGTGTTTAATCAAAGCAGATAATTATTCTTTCAGCGTAGCCAACCGCATCGTTCGTGTACGAGAAAAACAACTTTTTGATCGCGGTTTGAGTAGCTCTCGGGACTGAAACTGAAAAACTATTGTATTCAATTTTACCTCGTTAAAAAGACTTATTTTCCTTGACACTATTTATATAGGCCGGTCAATTCTCTGGGTGCCATCTGTTCTACTCGTAGAAGCTGCGTAATATTACTTTAGGGTCTACATACACTGAACGTAGTTAGGACATTTTATAGGTACCTTATATATACCTAGACATTCAGTCAGTGCTATATATTTAAGATCCAGTCCTTGCCAGGGTACCTTCCACACAGCAGCGTGCGTGCGACTGATGGCTCCCCAAACTGCTATACCGCGACTCTCACGCGATCTTCGCCCTTGCACCGCACGCAACACGGCCCAAAACGCCCTGATGACGTGCCTAGAATTACTACACCCTTCTCTGGGCGAGCTACCACGGAGGGAACAAAAAAGAAATAAATTATTAGAACAAGCATTCGGAAAATTTTCTTCTAGATTTCGATCAGGCGCTCTTGTCAATCTAGAGTTGGTTGTTGTATGTTGCGATTACTTACACGGGTACAATTTCTGTAATTTACCGTGACGTTTAACTGTTGGTTCTGGTTGGCAGTAGGTAAACCCATCTACCAAACCTAACTATAATAATAATAATACCTTGGACACTATTTACACACATTGATCTAGCCCCAAACTAGGAATATTTGTATCTTGGGTACTAGACAACGATACACATACTTATATCATTGAGTTACATTTCTTATATGGATAAATATTATACTTAGATAGATAAACAACCATGACTAGGGTACAAACATCCGTTCTCGTCAAACAAATATTGCCTCCACCGGGATTCGAACCCGGGACCCTTGGTTTCGTAGGCAGGTTCACTGCCGACTCGGCCATTCGGGTCGTCAACTACTGGTTGCATACGCAAAACCAACCGAGTACCTACTAGGTAGGTAAATGTTTGAAAACCCTGGTCCTGTCCTGTTGCCTTTTCCGCCCTAAGCGAGTGTCGCTGCACCCGCGCCAACTAGGCTTTTACCGTCCTCGGCAGAAGGCCCAGTTTTTGTTGCTTGTCGTGGGGACCGGGAGGTTAGAGTCTTGTAGTAGGTACATGCGAGTGAAAGTGGAGGGTGGGCGACGCGGCGGGGGGTGCGGGGTGCCTACCCCTCAGAAGTGGTCGACCCTGGACTTCCATCCAACTAAGGTTTCCTAAATCGGGTATGTCGATGACTCGCCTGCCGACCCGCTGCTTCCGCTCAGATGTACAAAGTATTTCGCGCCGTCGTCGTAGGCTCTTCGGTCGTAGGATAGGATATAATCTTATCGATGGGGAACTAAAGTGGTCATTGGACGCCATACTTTTAATAGGTAACTACGTGTTATGTCAGTTGCTTCCCTACCTAGATGATGCAGCAAGCAAATCATATTTAGGTAACCTTGAACTTTGGTGTTAGTAGAGTTAGGAGAGTAATTATTTAGTATTTACTGTCTGTATTTTAAAGGTATTTAATTTATTCCTAGGCATTTAATTTATACTATTTTTTGTGCACTGCCTACCCTTTTATGATACTGTTTCCTATAATGCCTTGGTTTGCTCGAATAAATCTCTTTAGAGATAAGCTCGCCTTTTCTGCACTTGCCTAAAATGCATTTTCTTTAAATTTAACTTCTAAAATATTTGTGTGCAAGAATTATGAAATATGAATTAAGTTTTCACAAGTTTTCATTAAGTGCACTTCCCAGAATACCAGTTTTTATTTATTTATTTATTATTTATTATTACATACGATAAAAAACTTAACAACTAACAATTGTCTCACAAAACCATATGAATGGTTTGACTGCGTTAAAAACTGTTGAACAACCAGTTCCCCTTAAATCCTCCCCAACTTAGTATGTTTCAACTGCTGCGTTATCAACTTATCAACGCTACTGTTCCTGAATTTTTTTGCATTCTTTCACTGTTCGTACATAACACTATCGTTGATCATCTCTATCATCAGACAATTCTCGGTTCCTGTGACAGCTCAGCTTAGTTAGTAGTAGTACTTTGTCAACACTGGAGCGTGTCCAGTGCGTCTGATCAATCAGTCCCATGTTGTTCATGACTATCATCATAGTAGTTTACTGCTGTAGAGACCGGCCTCTACTATAGTGTGCCACAATTTTCAATACAAAAACGTAATATTCTCAATCCTCATCGCTACGAAAATAAGAAGAACCTTTTATATACTTCGTGTTGGCAGATCAGAAGTACATCCGACAGCTAATGGGCGCTTTTATTACATGCGATATACGGACTGAAATTGTGCTGAAATAGTACAATACAGGAGATGTTTGTGAAGATTACAGTGACTGCGTATTGGATCACGATTTACCAACTACTCGACTTGCTAAATATGTTACCGCTGGTGTATCGGTTAGCTGTTGCAATTCATGCCATATGGCCATTGGGAGAGACTTTGCAGAGGCCCGAGCGTCCGAGTCCACATGCCCTCTAATCCGAACATAGGTCAACAGTTTGTTTACCTACTGCTACCTAGTGTCCGTCGCATTTTATGGTACAGCGATTGTCAAGCAAAATGCTTCTATGCTCTAAGTACAATTCAATACAGATAGTTAGATACTTACCTATGTCATATGTCGCAGTTGGTTGGTTAAATCAGACACTTAACTAACTCTCTAGACCGTTAATTAAATGCCGACGTTTAGCTAAGTCACTAGCATTTTGATTTAAATAAAGCATAGTCGAAAACGTTTAACAATCTGTCTTACCGAAAGCCGGTGTGTTGGAAAACAAGATGGCGTCACGATAACAGCTGATTTGCACAGCTTATATCATCAGTGTTAGGTTGAACTTGTAAGAAAAACAAAAAGTACTTAAAGCATAAACTTAAGTACACATAAAAAATAAAAAAGGTATATGTCTTGTTGTCTAGGAACGTCATTGAACGTTTTGTTCACGCACTTGTCTGACGGAGTTTTAGTGACTTGGTAAAACGTCGGTATTTAATTAACGGTCTAGAGACTTAGTTAAGTGTCTGATTTAACCAACTAACTGCGACATATATATTGCCAAAATCACCCGTATGTATTTAGTACCTAGCTATAACCTAGATTATATGCTGAGACGATGCAAAATATATCAAACCATATAAATGTCTTTGTATGGTTTGATGAATGATACAATGCAGGACATTTGGGCTGTTAGCCTGATTAACTTCGTATTTAACAACACTAGCCAAAAGTGTTTAGGAAAGTCGTGCTGCGCAGTAGGTAGGTAGGTAGGTACCTCGCATCCGTTAAGCTGATAACGAGAATATAAAACAGCTTCACCGCGACTTTAGCACAAGCATTGAGCCGAATCCTGAAGGCGTCAAAACTGGCTAACGAACTAAACAGAAAACTTGGAACCCGACAGCTCTTGTCCGGTTGCCATAGGTTGTATTTGCAAACTCTTTTTTAATCGGTTTAGTTGGATTAAGACGTCTTAGGCCTGATAAATTGGTTGCATTGAATAATTCGCGGCTTGTTGGCGTACGGTGGTCTATAGTCCGTACCTCGGCGTTGCAAGCGGGCGCCCGTGGGGCGTGGTGGCGGCAGCTGCATTGCAGCTGGCATGGCGTGTGCTTTTGCTCGTTTTGCCGCACCAACCCAGCCAATGCACACACTAGCCATAAATCTGTGTGGGAAGACCGCCAGCAACTTCATGGTCGAACTTGCTTGTGCAGATAAATCTACGTATTATTCTCTGGAACACAGGTAGCTACTCCTTTTCGTAGCTTCAATGTTGGATTAGATGTCTGGGCAACGAAATTCGTGTGAGTCTGCAATTTTGAGGGGCCTATCGGAAATTAAAGGCTTCCTCAGGAAATGTCGACTAGCATATTTTTGAGACCGTAATAAGTTTTTCCTCAGATGTTTCAGAAAGCTCTTTCATAGTGTATCTGCGGCGGGTATACTGGTATTCTCAGTTGAGTAGCACAGAGGTCGTAGGCCTCCCGGGTGGCGTTCCCCTCAAGGCTGTGGGTAGGCAGGGGGTGTGCCGCAGGAACCAAAAGTATATGTGCTAGCTAGGTACCCACATCTCTACATTAAGGACTAGTAGGTTAATGTACGTTTTATCTATGTCAGTCGGCGTAGTAGTAGACCACGAACTGATCTAAGTGTAAAGCAGAGATGACGACAGGTTGATGTAGACAGTATTGCTGAAAATTAATGGCTGTTACACCTGGCGCACAACATTTCATGATAGGAATGATAAGTTTGACTTCACAAAATCTGCTCCTTATTTAAAACACTTTATATGTAGATTATATTCGTTGTAATTACGATAACTTGAATAAGATGGTATTTTGCTCGAGCAAATGGCGACTGGCAGCAGCGTCGTGGTGCGCCGCCCGCCACCGCCGCCGCGCACCGAGATAACGTTATCAGCAACGCGATAGCCTTGCCGAGGGGATTCTGTGAAGTCACATCCACTAGGTAGGTCACTTCACTACCTACGGCATTACATCGATACGAACATTTTTTCCAAAAAAAAAGACGCATCTATCATCTCGAATTGATCATGCTAATTAAATGTATAGGTGTTTAAATGCAATGCATACATGTCCTCTCCGTGTTTCCGCGCGCAGTAAGAATTGAGCTTTGAGATTAAATTCCATTGTTTCATTCTGGTAAACATGGGTCTACTCAGACAACATTAGTAAAAGAGCAAGCGTTGTTTTTCACCTTCCCGCTGTAGAAAAGGGACGCGTCGCCAACCCTACAGGCAGAATAGTACCGGGGGCGTTGTCATTGAGACGAAAAGAGGTCGTTCGTGTTCGCTCCATCCATCCAATCGACCAGCGACAGGCAGCCGGCCGAGCGACCGACGCGATGCCAGCGTGCTATACTTACCGAATACACTACAACGCAATAATCTGTGTACACAAGCAGCGCTCTTGCTTGTATGTGGCATGTAATGTATGCGTGCTCGGCTCGAGCTGGGTTGGCATCCATTTCCATGTGTTGTTGTCGACGCAGACACAGTGACCTCACCGCGCGAGCGTCAAACGAACCTAAATTCGATCTAAGGAAGAACAATATGGGTGCGCCACAAGTATTGTTCCTTCCTCTTCGCCGACCGCATCACTATTGTCTCTACTCTACAATACTCTACATACGTATTTAATGATGTGAAGATAGGTGGACAATGTGTGCTTTTAGATTTTTCAGTAAAACAGGGATTACGTACATACACTATAGTTCTATAGAACGGCATCGACAATTAGAACGATAAATAAATTATCTGGCTAGACGCAATGGTTTCCGACTATTAGCTCTGGCGGTGACGAAGCTCTCTGAATTAACTGTGTTCCTATGCAGAGGGTACCAAATGTGACCAAGAAGCAATAACAGCATTGCCACTACTACCACTGTTCGCTAGGTGCTGCCTATCTACTCTCATCTCATTAGTGGTAGGCTGCGACAAAGGATTTCATCATTAGGCTCAAGTGAAGCAGAATGTGCGAAGGCCACCTGAGATGTAGCAGCTGTCGGCCGGTTGTTGAGCGAAACTTGTTTTTAAGCAGACTCATCATGTGGCAAGTAACCAAGTGCCAACCAAGTAACTATCCAGACTTGCTGATTAAACACTGAAACTAACCACCAAAATTTAATTAATCCATTCCTTACGTAGAAAGAAATTATTCGAGTCGGTACTCGTGTGATGGATGAGAAGTGATGACAGGCAAGTAAATGGCTGATGACGTCATATAACTTGCTGTGGATAAATAACAAATGTTGTTATTGTTCCACGGTGGCACTGTTCCTTTTGTCAAAATGCATTGTCAAGCGGCCGTCCTTTGATTTGTCCGTAGTCGTGTTTTTCCGCACTTGCACGAGTAGGTAAATGCACCGTGAGCAGTGAATGCTTGCGACATGCAAGTGGCAGTTTACTGAGGTGGTAGCTGTCTGCCTAGCACATATGTGTAGGTGCATATGTAGTGCAGTAGATATGTAAGTAGGTGCGCCGGCAGCGACGGCGAACGTTCAGCCGGGCAGCTACGAAGAAGTCTCGTACGGTACGACCCGATAATTTGCTGCGCTTAAGGTAAACACTTCAACGGCTTCTTGCGACCGTTTTATAGTGATAATTTTAACTGTTTTCCTTTTTTGCCACTGTAGTCAGACATAATTTTGATGTATTCAATACTAGTACGTACGAGCATAGGAGCTTATCCCTAGAAAAGGCAGGTTGATCTCATAAACGTCAACTGTCAGATATATTCCTATTATACCACACTACCAGTAGGTATGCATAACCTAGTTAATTACTGCATCCAGTGTAGGTACCTACCTATTGTCACTATTTAGTAATCTGTGCTATTGTGGACAATGTAGAACCTAGGTACAAATTAAAATACAGAAAACAGACGAGTAATTCTTTCTTTATGAGCACCTACGCACTTCTTGCGAAGCAGCGACAGGGTCAGTGTCCATGACACGTACTCCACGAGCGGGCATCACCTCCAGTATCTGCTGGCAAGATAACGTTCATTATAGCTGGCATCCGGTCAACGAGTGCCTGAACTGCACGATGACGCGTGTAGCACGACGGGCAATCGAGACCGGCCATTGCGCTGGAGGATATTCATTCTGCGGCTCGCGGCTGCACGCTCGGTAACGACCGACCGACCGACCGCCCGACGACGAGCGACCGACCACGGCACATGTTGGGGAACGTGCAGTGGTGAGGCGGGGGGCGCGGGGAGCCGCCAGGGATGGCATCACAGATCAGCACACCGGGGCACCGCACGCACGCACACAGCCGCAGCCGACTCGTAAACACGACGCCCGCGCCCGAGGAGCGTCACATCACAACGTCTTATCACAGCCCATCGCACGCCACCCGCCGCCTCTCTCGGCATGTATTCCATTTAAAGAGCGACTCGCTATTGATGACAGTCGTCAGTGGCTGCATTCTTTTCAATAGACTCGTTTTGTTTGTCTGCAGAGACAACACCGATACTCATAGGACGTGCCGTGTCAACTCCTTCAAGGTTATGCAAATTGCTAGTCTCGTCAGAGCAGAGTCGAGGCGCAGTTAGATGTTTATCACGACAATAACCGGCAATACATACCTAATCATCTTTCTAATACGTATTCAGACTTCTTGAGTTAAATCAGTTCATCTCTTTTGTTATGAGCTAATATACGTTTAATGGATATACAGTACATACAGGTGTTCTTGAGGCGACCATCTGTATCGATCCCGAGAGGGGAGGCGTGGGTCGGATTCCCGTCGCCTACCTACATCTCTGTCGGCGGCAGCGTCGTCGGCTCAGCGTCACTATAATACACTGGCGTGAGGCTCTTAGGCGGGTGCGGGAAGGAAAAATACCTACGCAGCCGCAGCTGGCCTCTGGCGGGAGCCTCGTCACGCAACCGATACTCGCACGTTGTCGCGTAGCTATATATAGCATGTGTTGGTCGAGTCGAGCCGCTGCGACCGCGCCCGACGCCCGCCGCCGCCGCCGCAAGCCGCCATCGCACCAGTGACGACGTCGATTCGATACGAAAGGTCAATTGACGCGCAAAATATTTGCGTCGCTAAATCTGCACTGTGGTAGCAAACAGCTGCACGTTTGTTGTTCTCGCAGAGAGCCAAGTCTTCATTGATGATTGCTCGGTTTGATTTTCCTTGTCACGTGAGTTTCAGCTTCAGCGCATAATCTAAGTATGTACATGTTACTATGTTATTAGGCGACAACTCACTCAGTACTTTGAGATAGCGTGCACCTATCGAGGATGTAGCATAATGGCTAGGTAGCATATGAAGGTATGTGTCAGATGGTTTAAGATAACACTATCTTCATCGGTGTTGTCAAGATAGGTACAAATTCTTGGTTCCTATCCTATACCTACGATAATGGTGAAACAGGTTTCCTAGCAAGAAGTGGTCGTTGCAGTCGAGGCCACACCGAGGTGAGGTGATTGCTGTCACGGTGTAGCTGTGGTGTATTCGTGCACTCACTGCTACCTAGGTACTAGCGGTTAGTCTTGCTTGGTATATCCTGGCGAGCTACTCATATTAGGTACGAGTGCATCGGGCGAGCGAGTTGGACTCGAATAACAAGCGGTTTGACTTTGAAGTCACCTAAGCACCTTTTCCTGCCAAAGACACTGCATGTGTCAGTCTCTATTATATTATTGACAATAATACGTTCCTATACTAGAAGGTAATGTGTGTGCCATATCTGTTCACAATTTCGAATGCACTGCTATTTATTTTTGCTATACCTGCAGCCTGCAACCTTCACGCATACAAAAAATATTTTTGTAGTCTTTTCAACAAACATCAATATGGCTCAACCATTGTTGTAGCTAACAAAGTATGGAAGTTCAAGCTGACATCTGGCCATTGAGGGTTCATTGCACTAAATTAAAGAGCAAAGCATGTGGTAAGTTGGTGGTTGGTGGACAGGATCTTATATATTGTTTATTTAATTATATCTTACTAATTCTCTCGTTCATCGAAGGTGGTTTAATTGACTTTTATTTTTATTGACCAGACCATATCCATCAATATCATATACTTAGGCTTAAAGCATGAGTTACCATGAACTTTACTGGAAGCTGCACTAATTCTATTGAACGAAAGCAAAAGTTCACGACTTCATACAGATTAAATATAAATACCGTTTGTAACGACGCGGAGGCATCGATAGTTAATGGGACTCAGGAATATGGCTCGAAGAGAGACGAGAGCGAAAGGAAATGTTTTTATTATCGCGCTCAACGCCAATCGAGAGTGGTTGGGAGAATTCAATTTAATGTTAACTTTGTAGGTATAAGGAAATTACAAGGCAAGCAAAGATGAGGGATTAACAGCAAGTGCGGCTTTACTTTTGTCGAATTTTTGCATCATAGGAACGAGCTAGTAGAGTAGGTATACGTTAAGACCTATATCACAGATTAGATAATAATTACTTCGCCTCAAGTGTTTAGAATCTAAACATTTATCCCTATATGTACGTTTACCGTGCTATTACAAAAATGTTAAACATAGTTTAACCTCAAAATGAAAGTCAAATCCCATACATTTTTGTTTTTAAACAAGTGTTTAACAGGAGTTTATTTGTAGGTACCTACCTTTTAGATACCCGAACTGACTATACTCGGTGCGGTGACGAAGTCAGTTATCTATAAGTCGGTTTAGATACCCGCATAGGTAAACGATGAATGGATCCAACACTCCGGTTATTAATTTGGTCAGGTAAATAGTTACCTAATTAATTGTATTTCAATACCCAGCTATTGCGACGTCGTGTAATCTTATTTTTCATAAATTCATCTTTATTTTTCAAATGTTGAAATACTTAATGCAGCCACTGTAAAGTCATAGTTACATAATTAGCATGCTTTTCAAGTTAGGTATAGTCAACAGTTTTCGGCATTGAGGATGTGTCATCAATCGCATAGCTACCCTATATACTCTTATTGTAAGTATTGTAACATCATGGTAATGTAAGCGGCTAAGTGTTGACTAATGCATCATCAACAATCACACTGAATCGTCGTGAATTACATTAAGCCATCCAAGACATAACGCAGCTATTTTAGTCTTCATTGTGACAAATACGGGTGTCAGCAAATGTCGCAGTGGCGTGAGAGGCCGATGCATGCGTGCGTGCACGGGTGGCTAGTCTGGGTAGGTAGGTAGATGTCGGTCGACGCCCGTGGTAGAGTCGACATCTCTGCATCCCCGGCTGTCTCTATAAATACACAGCAGGTGCGGCAGGCGCGCGGCGGGGGGTAGGGGTGCGGGACGGGACGTGGAGCATCCGCCTCTGCAGCGCGCCAAACCGCTCACAGCGGCCAACGGACCTTAGCCGCTATATCGATTGCGAGTTGCGAGGGCTCCCCCTGCCAGCCGCCGCCGTCGCCGCCGCGCGCCGCCATTGTGCTCTGCTCGGCTTGGCTGCGGGATGCCTGCTCCGGCCGTTTCCTGGCGGACGCCCGGTGGAATTGTCTGCGTCGTCGGCGGATCCGCGCCTCCCGTCCCCGCTCCCTGCCCTGCGTTGCTGTGGAGTGTCGCGTTCTCGTCGGAGATAGATGTTCGACAATTTTATGCTTGGCATGCTTTTGTGTTGTTTGGTTTTCGCAGAGTCCGGTGTGTGATATAAAATCTTCCATCTTCAAGAATGTCTTGATTCATTGTTTGCGTAATTAGTTAGTTCACACATACAATACTCGAATAATGATGGTGCTCACTAATATTATAATAGTAGCACTTATTAGTATACCCCCTCCCCCACACTAGGGCCACATCTCACCCTTCCTCCATAACAATATCATATAAGTAGGTACACTCCACATGACACACATCACTCTCAAACTCTCAATACATATTCCATAGGTACTTATGTACCAACTACCAACCAACATAATTTTGTCTGTTTCTTGTTCTTGCTTTTTTCATTTAACTTTTTTAAATTAATCCCTAATAGAATAAATAAATAAATTAGAAAAAAGGCTCTGATCAATAAGGTTTGGTTTATGTTACTCATAGAGAAAATATGTTGTTTAGGTAGTTGATAGTTGTGATGAGTCAGTTTCGAATTAGCCAGAGGAGTGTACTAGTTGTATTGTACATGTCAATAGATGCTGCAGCACCTGCAATCCCCAAGACACCGCTACAGAAAAGATACATTCGCTGAAAATCCAGCTGAAAATTCTACCAGTCTTCAAACACTCTACATTAGTTCATGCGATCTAAATTATCCGACGACGGTCATTTTCATTCTTAACTCCAAGCAGTAAAGTGGTATACGCACGCCTTTTCCTTCAGGGAACATAACATACCTACATAACATAACATGACGGGGCGTCACGCCTATTCCCATACGGGTTGGCAGGCAGAGGCACAATTGTGCCCACTTTAGCCAGTTATTCGATACTCCCTTTTGCGTGGCAGGGGGCTAGCCCATCGCCGCAGCTATGGAGTAATATAGGATTCCTCAAGATGCTTTCCATCACCATTAGAACGTCCATATAATGACTTACATACATGATGATATGTATATATAATACAGATGTGTCCCGCTATACGTCAGTTTTGATACTACCACCGTCCATTTGTTTAGGTACCTAGTTACATAATATATATAGTAGTAGAACGTGTTGTTTTACAAAAATAGTTTTTGTACTATCGAAAACAAATATTGCGTGCGTCATATTTAAAAATTAGCCTCAACATCGTTAGGGTCGGTGCGGCTATGGTGAGATCTGATGCTGATGGTAAAAAATAACTATTTCTCTCAACGCAACTTGCAAAGACGAGAACATAAGGCAGCATCATAGTGCCGCCCGCCGCGGGTGTCTGTCGGACCCTCCGCAGTCGCACCCACGCGCGCCCTCCGACCGACCGACCGGCCGCCGCCGCCGCCGCCCCGGGCCGTCGCTTCGCTTGCCTGCCGGTGCCGCCGCCTCCCTCGTCCTCGTCCCTCATTCAGCCGACGACGCTCTCGCGTAACGTACGCGTGTCCGCTGTGCCGCACCCGGTACACTCCGCGACCCCGCACCGCACCGCGTACGACCCGTATAACAGACACCAAATATTGTTTTGTTGCAGCGGAGTATGTTACAGCAGATGTTCTCGTCGAGCTCGCAAGCCGGCGAGGTCGCTACTGCTGAGCGCCCAAGTGAAGGCCGCGTCTACGCCGAGGCGTCTTCGGAGGCCTCTTCGGATGCCGCGGACGATATAGAACTGCCTCAGTGCAAGATAAGAAGAAACTATAATTGTGCGAAGTGTACTTTCTTTACTCAAAATCCGCGTGTTTATCTTGTGCATACACGGGACGTTCACTTCGAAAGGTTCAAGATATATGACTGTCCCAGCTGTGTTTATGCGTCGAGACATCATCAAAAACTTATTCGGCATATAAAAATGGTTCACGGAGGTAGTATGGCTTCAACATCGAAGGCTGATCTCGAGCATCCACCGGGTCCAGAGATTCCGGAGCAAACGGAACGTATTGAAGATATGGTTGAAGAAGTTGAGGAGGCCGTCGGCGGCGATGCCGAGGATATCAATGAAGAAACCCTCGAAAGTTTCATTGAAATGGATACTGAAAGCAGCAGACCCGCAACTGAAGGAATTGCTTCTGCCACGAAAGAAAAGTTCTTTTCATGTGAAAAGTGCAACTATGTGACTCACATACGATCCCGCTATACGAAGCACGTCAAATACCACTCAATGCCCATGATCAAATGTACCATATGCGATTTCCGCACACCTTACAAATGGAATTTGGATCGTCACATGAAGAATCATGGTGGCACCGGGAGTTTCCACTGTTCGATGTGCAACTTTACTGCGGACATCAAGCAAAGTCTGACGGTGCACGAAATGAATCACCACACGCCTCCGGTGGGTCACACGGCCGCCAGCCGCCGCCGCAACCGGGTGGGCGCCAGCGACGTGACCATGGCGGACGAGGCAGCCCAGGCGCTCATCAGCAAGGAGGAGGAGGGGAGCGGCGACTCCTCGCACGAGGCAGCGGTGAGTGTCCCCTCATCCCCTCATTCCCCCGCCCGCTCGCGGGAGCGGCGGCGACGCTGTCGAACGAGGGGCCACACCCGGCGCCCGAGGGGGGCGCGCGGGGCGAGGCTGCGGTGACGTCACGTGACAACACTGACGGCCGGCTGTTTTCTCCTCCGGTGCGCCTGACGGTGTTGGTCCCTCGAGCCCTTGTTTTTTTACTGGGCGGTTTTTTTAAATCTCATTTCTCATTTTAATTTTGTTTGATGTTTCGGTTTTGGTTTGTTGCTCTTGAAATTGCATTAGGTTTTTTATAACAAAAATATAGGCAATCGTTAAAAAATAGTCTACCTGTACTAGGAAATCTGTCCGTAGTTACATGTTGTGAAATTATTAATACTTAATTGAATCACCGATATCATACGGTAAATTCAATACTCACATAGGTTGATTGATTACAGAATACGTTATTTGACTGCTATTCAAAATATATACTTTTTAGGAGCTCTCAAAACGGCTGTCTTTTTACACAAAATTGCGTTTATAAAATACAGCTGTAAGAAATATACAATTCTGATATTTTAAAACGTTTTTGTTGAAATAGGTTTAGCTTGTCTCACTCAAGCTTTCTAGATTTATTGCACTACCTTTTCAAATACCGTATCAGTAAATGCAGTCATCTGCTGCTTATTATGTATGACGTACTTATTTTTGGTTTTCTCATGATAACGAATATTTCAGTAAGCATTATTGGTAAAGGATTAACGCTGATGTCTATCCAGCTGTCGCTTCCCTCCTTCTCCGATGCGCCCCAGTTCACAACTCTCCCCTACACTAGGGTAGGGTCCCACCACCCTCCCACCCTATTGCATCTTCCTTCTGGCACGTGGTCAGTTGTTACTCGTAGTTTCATTTCAACATCTCCGAGATGCTGTCATGTTTTTTTCTAAGGAGTATTTTTTGTCTTGATTTCGAGATGTTTTGTTTATATTACAATACTTATAATAACAGTTACGAATTGAAATATCACCAGAATACTACATTCAGCCACTAGTAGCTGGTTTTTCACGTACATTATGACTTTTGACATGCCTTTATACCTACTCGTAATTTAGTATATGTAGTAATTTACATTACAAATACGTAATAGTTTCTTGTTAGGCTAAATCCGAAGTTCAGATTCTGAAATCTATGGTGCTTCACCACGTAAGCATGGTGCAGCTTTGTAAATTGTATAGTGTATATCTGTACGATCAGTACGATGGCGCTAGACACAAAGGTTATTAGTAGTTTATGTGACTGCTACATAATGGAGGGCATTAATACTCGAGAGCGGGTTATGAAACTCGCCTTCGGCTCGTTTCATAATAATATCACTCGAGAGTTTTAATGCCTAATTATGTACAGTTACATACACTAGTTAATCTACACACATATCAAAAGCTCTCTTTGATGTGTTCAGAAACCGCATGTTTGACCGGCATCGTGGCACTGCAGTTGTTTAGCTTGTTCTGTAGTACCAACTTCACGCAGGCGGGCGTCGGCGTTCGAAATTTGAATGTCGGTACCAACTTTACAGACAAACTAGGGGCGGCGCGCAGTCGGGCGTCGGCGTTCGAAATTTGAATGTCATAATATGTAGAAAAACTACACATTATGGTCATAATGTGTAATTTTTCAGATAAGAAATGAGTTTTTACCAAGTAGTTTAACATTATGCTGATCGTAACGTGCGGTTTTTGTATGCAGTAAAGAGGGTTTATGATACGTGTGTAGATAAAAATAATAATGCAGTTTTTTATCTGTGCCATAACTGCCTGACCCAAACGACACGCATAATCTTTCGTAATTAATTAAATATGGATATCGTGGAGCACTACAACGATAAAGTTATGTTCCTGGATATAGGATTTGGGACACACATTGCATTATATGTTGAACATAAATATAATGAAAATCAAAACTTATAGGATCCCACCAACATTTTTTATTAGAGTTTATTAAGTTGCTTTCGTTGAAAATTTCAATTTTAAACTCAGAAAGAACTAAATAATATTTTTTGATATTTACAGGATATGGCTGAACACAATGCAGATATAGAGTTGATCAGCAACAACAGCGAGTCGAACGATGGCACTACAACAGTCGACCCCGACACCAAGTTGGAGGACTCCCAGACGACCGCGAATGACTCATCTAACCAATGCCAGAGAAGCGACGAATCCAAGCAGAGCAAACAAAGCGGAAAACGTCCTCGTCCAATTCCACAACTAATTCCTCTTAATGCCTCAACACCAAATTCAAGTAAAACCAATTCGCCGGCTGGAGAACCTCCAATGAAGAAGGTTAAAGAGATGGTGAAAAATCACAAAGATGGACCAGACAGTACCACTCTTAATTTGCCGGACATTTCGTTTATACCAGTAAAAACGCCAAAAACAGCTCCCAAAGAAATACCAGTGCGAAAGAAGAACGAGTCCTTCTTTGATAAATTGAAGGAACGGCTACTGACGGAGACAGGGGAAACAGGGTCCCTTACATGCAAAAACTGTGGTTTCGAAAGTAAATGCTTGTCCGAACATTCAGTACACGAAAAGAACTGCGCTCCTCAGACCAATCGAATCGTGTCCAATAACTCGATATCAAGCCTAGGCTCGACTAGGTGTCAAAATTGTAGGCACCGATGTAAATCTAGCGCTGATTTGTACGTTCACATGCAAACATGCGGGAAAGCAAGTAAACAAGAGCAGGTCCGAAGTACAGTAATAAATAATGAACCTACCACATCAAAACAATCCTCAGAAGTGCAGCCGCATCCAATGGAAAACGTGGTGTTTGTATGGAACAATATAAATCGCGACGGCAACAAATTCGAAATGCCGCTCGACATTAGTATCAATGACGATTCTACCCTGCCAGATGGTAACAGAACCTACGACCAAGACAATGGAGATGAAAACGAAAGCATGAATTTGTCTCCTACTCAAGCAATCGGTAAAAAGGTTTTCAAGTGTCCGCATTGCCCATTTTGGGCTTCGACTGCATCCAGATTCCATGTTCATATAGTGGGGCATTTGAACAAGAAACCATTTGAATGCTCACTATGTAAGTATAAATCTAATTGGCGATGGGACATAACAAAACATATAAAGCTTAAATCAGCCAGAGATCCGGATCACAACGAAGCTAAAGTGCTCATGACGGATGAGACTGGTAGGCGCAACTACAGCAAATATAACAAGTTTTTGGCTATGCCAGTTCTCAACAATGAATCCGGTGAAAATGAGTTCCACTACATAGACCACGAAGCTGCTACTATGGAGACAGGATTGGACGGCGATGAGTCACAGAATGATTTAAACGATGGAACTACACTTCAGCCCCTAGATCTGCATACTCAGCAAAATGATGCTAGAAAACCTAAAAAAACCTTATGGAAATGCAAAAAATGCAATTACAAGTAAGTTTCTTTATAACACAACATAAAATAAGTAACTTATGATTCACGGAGGCAAACTCTTAAATACATTCGAATAACTGCTGAGACTATACAAATTGTTCAATAATTGTTATTGTAATAATTTCAGAGACTCCTCAAAAGAAGCACTTCTCGAACACGTTCGTGAACATTCAAGGATGGCAGACGGTGGTCAAGATGCCCAAAATGCAAACAAAAAATCAGAACCCGCAAAAGACCCAGCAGACTTGGCCTACCAATGCGGGCACTGCCATCAGCTATCCAATTGGAAACATGTGATTCAGGTATATAATTAAAACCTAAGATTTCTTCATTAAGTTGAAATAATTACAAATGTCACCATTTACCACCAGTTTAATTTTCTGTATGTGTCATCGTAAGATTGTCAAACCGTTAGTTTATTTATAATCTAACGTTTTTTTTCTCGTTAGTTTACAAACTATCGATAAATTGTAAACTGAACCGTACTGCGTATGATATGACGCGTTAGTTTATAAAAAAAACTTGAATTTCAAACGCAATCCCAGGACAAACGCTCTGTAGCTTAGGTGAAGACTAGAGGGGTCGAACACAGAAGCCCCCGAATAGTCTTCGTGTAAGGTTGACATGTAAATCAAACAAAAACACTCACAAGTACTTTACGGCTCACTTGTTAGGAGTAAAATTGAATCTGCATCCCAAATTTGGAATCCGTGCTACACCACTTACACATATAGATAGGATCGAACGTTTTCAGAAAAAGTTTCTCAAACACAACAACTTAAAAAAAAACATATGTATCCTCTAATTATTTAAGCACATGTAAAAAGCAACACATATTACACCTATATAAACGGCGAGATATAGCTGTTACGACTTATATTTTAAATATCACTAGTGGTTTGCTCCATAAACTTTCATTTAATACGCCTACTCGATCTAAAAGACACTTTCCCCCGACTATATCACTAAAATGTTCCTCGTAAAATTACAGGCAAAATAGTTTCCTGAATCGCGCTAGTTGTACTTTGAATAAATTGTCAAGAGAGATGGATATTGATGTATTCAACTGCTCAATTCCTTCTATGAAGCGAAAATTAGCATGTCGTTTTTTTTCACGATAATAATTATCCAATCTAAATTTTTAAGATGTATAAATTGCAGGTAGTGGTTTGTTCAGGTGTGTGTGACTTTGCTCATGTAACTTGTAATTTGTTTTTAGGCTAATTAGTTGCTATGTCGTTTTAAAGTGTTTTTCTTCTTTCTGGTGCACTATTCTGTATTAACAGAGTACACATAGTGTGATATTGTGTGCTAAGTGTGTCAAACATTTTTCTTTTTTCTATGCCACTTCTATCTGTGAGTTCCTTTAATTAGCTTTGTATTACTGTCTAAGACTAATATCACGTTTTTGCAGCGGTTGGTACTCCTTAAGTATAAATAAATAAATGTAAGCACAAAAGAAACGTAAATTATAAACCCTGTCGGTCTGGTTTACAATTTGTCGATAGTTTGCAAACTAACGAGTTAATTTATAAACTAACGGTTTTGAAAATCTCACGGTGACATATATACCTTATAATTAATTACCGCATCCCGCGTTACACCAGTAGGTACTATTAGACTGAAGTATTCAGGTAATACTATCTGTTTTCCTTTGGTTGCAGAGACACTGCCGATTGAAACACGACGGTGTGATCAAAGTCATAGCTGTAGAGAAACCAAAGCAAGACACCACCCAAATCTCCCTTAGTGATCTTAACGTCGACTTCTGTACGAAATGCCCTTTCAAAACAAATGACAAGAAAGTTCTTTTAGCACACATGCTACAGCACACGCCTTCACCACAGTCAATCTTCAAATGCTATTTTTGTCCTTTCTTTGTTAAGAATGAAAGCGAACTGCCAGAACATCTAACACTGCATGGAGTCAGTGACCCCGAAGACTATATTTCAAGAGCAATGGCAGGAGCTAAATCACCTGGTTCAGAGTCGACATCCACGAAACGTCACAGATGCACAGATTGCCCGTATGAGACGAACAGCAAGTCACAGTATTTTTACCACGAACAGTTTCATCGGCTTCCTGCCGATACTCCTTACAAATGTCAGGAATGCAATTATAGCGTATCAAAGCGGCATCTGCTCCATCAACACATGAGAGTACATGGTATTTTCTCAAAGAGAAATGATGGCGAGTCTGAATCAGAAGCGTCGGCTTCACAACCCGATAATAAAATAGATGATGAGACTTTCCATCTAGAAGAGAGCCCTTATGTTTGGGTTGCAGCAAAGAATGAATTCCATAAAATGTTCAAGTGTCGATATTGTTCGTACGTTAATTCACAGAAATGCAAGATTCCCAATCATGAACAATTACATTACTTACGTTCCGAGAACAATGATGTAACTGTCTACAAATGTTTGGAGTGCAAGTTCACATGTGACAATGCATCCAGATTAGCTGAACATTCCAAAGCCCACAGTGAAATATATGGACGAATATATTGTCCTGTTGACACGGATATCCCGGACGAAGAGCAAATATCAAATCTTCGTAAGGTACTAGAGGAAGAGAAGATGTCTATCATGGAAGGTTCATCTCAAGACGATCCCACTTACAACGATGCCAGTAAAATATTGCATTTTTGTCAAACCTGTCCAGCTAGATTTTTCACAGAAGGGGAATTAAACATTCATGACAAATTCCATGTTTTAACTTTTGCCTATAAATGCAAGAGTTGCGAATTCTCTGTGCCGTTAGAAAACCAACTGAACGCTCATTGCTTCGTGCACACTGATGAATATAGAACGAAGACCAAGATGCTCAGAATTGCACATGATACGCACCCAGCACATACAGAACCTAAAATTGAGCTTCATCCGTCGCCTTCTTCTGCAGAAATAACCTGGGTAGTTGCGTCAGGAAACAAAACATTTAACAACCATAAAACGTATTACGAAACAAAGCATACACCTAAACAATATCCGTGCAAGGAATGTCCAGCGAAGTTCTTTAAAACATCTACTCTCAATTATCACATGGGACTACATGGCGGAGATGGAGATCATAGATGTAAGAAATGCAACTATACTGTTAAGAATGTTGGCCATTTAGCAAAACACGAGCTTTTGCACGAAAATGAAACCAAAAGACCAGTAGGTGACTACGATTCTGGTGAAGATATTGACTATAAAAATGTGCCGATATCAGGAACAGATCTTTTTCAGCGAAAAACAGAGGCACAAAAACGAGTTCTAACTGATAAAGACAAACTAGTAAGGCCCAATGATCACTTTCCTCCAGTACTTCAAGCTGATCCACAATTTGGTTACTTGATGCATGGTAACCCGGAGTTCATATATCCAACTTATATGAAAAACGGACGACAAAAAGAAAAGCGCTATAAGTGCCACAAATGCCCATCAGCATTTGAGAAAAGAGAACAGTACAAAATACACTTGTCTCTTCATGGTTCCAAACAACGATATAAGTGTGAACTATGCGATTACTCCGTAAAATACTACGCGAACTACGTACAACATATGCGGAAACATCAGATGAATGATGAGGCACAGGCAGAAAGAAGGAAAGACAATAACGAATTTTCTGAACCGGATTTAGAAGGCAACCACGAAGACGGTCCTGATATCAAGTTGGCCATCAAAACTATTCCAAAAAGTGTTCCAAAAAGCGACTTTCAACAATTCTCAGTTAGTGACCAACAGACATTACGACTTATACAGAGAAGACGATCCATGAACAACTCTCTCAAGGAAGCGCCGGCCTCAGACTCCGCGCCGGTGAAAGACCGCAAGTTGCACCCGTGTCTCCTGTGTCCCTATACCAACCAGCGCCAAGACGCCCTGCTCAACCACTACAGAAGGCACGACAAGAATGACGTCCAAAATGCCGGCTACCAGAAATGCTCACACTGTGACCTTGCTATGGTCCAGTCCCACTTTCTTCGAGATCACCAAAAATCACATTTCACCCATCAAAAATCTTTAGCACCAGAATGTTTTGCTGCGAATGAAGATGTTAGCTTTACAATAATTAAATTAGATGAAGAAACTATCAGCACTGAACTTGTTATGGAAATTGATGTTCCAAAGTACAAAAGTAGTGATGAGAAAATGATTGTTCAGATTTCAACAGGTGAGATTCTAGTGCAATAAACTTGGATAACAGTAATTTATTTAACTTGACCTAAATGTAATTAATAACAACAGTTCGTTTCTGTGAAGTCACCAAAGTTAAGCTTGCCATATTAGGTAAAAGTAGAACTTATAGTCTTTATAATATTCAATTAGATTTAGTTTGTTAGGCACATTCAAGATAAGGTTATTCTATATATAATTTTTTGTCATTCCTGGTATTTAATTAGCTATAGTATTTTTTTCTTTACTTGATCTAATCATAAAATTTCTTTGGTCTGTAGCATATTGATTATTAGGAATAATTAATCATAGGTGTTAAAAACATATTCTGATATTAATAATTATATATAATAATTAAATATTACTGTAATATTAAATAATATTAAATAGTACTGGCCACCATACGGTGTTTTTTGCTGTTGGTCATCATAACTATATTTTTTGTAACCTGTTTGTAACTAACAAAAACTGTAAATTATAATTGTTTAAAAATATTATATTTAAATTAGCATTAGTATGTGCCAATGTCTTTACAAAAAAGTACAATTGTAATTTTTCCTCATTTGCTAAAATAACGAAGTAAAGAGGCAGCTTGAAACATCGCTTCTTGAAATATGTTGGCATCTACAGTTTAGTGATGTTGTCATTAATTCTAAATAGAATGAAAAGCTAGAATATAAATAGAATATTGCTTTACCTATACAATAAGTATGTGATAAAATATTTTACAGACATTATATAACGGTGGTATAAAAATCATTTCCATCTACAAAATACATAATATAAGGTAAAGTGTTAAGCCTCATATATTCAATAAGGAAATATTTTCTTTAATACAGGTTAGGTAGATAGTAGTATCTTTATCCTATCACTATTTTTTATTTCAAAAAGTGGCAACATAAGACCTGTCAATTTACTTCATTATTTGAGCAATTAGGGTATAGGAAGAGTTACTAAATACTTGGCATACTGTTAGTCTTTACAGAAGACACATTCCTACAATTCCTAATGTAATTTGTGTTTAGAGATAAATAAACATATTATTTAATTTGTTTTGTTTTAATTTTATATTCTTAAACTCATTCCCATACAGATGGATTGTATTTTAGAATAAAATGCTTTGATTTTCATAAAGCACATTAATTTATTAAAGTTAATCTAAGTTTGACTTAATACATACTTGCTTGACTAAAAGATAATCCTAGGTAAAATTAAATACCAAACAATTCATTATTTCACCATAAAACATATCTTGATACA
Organism: Argyresthia goedartella; assembly: GCA_949825045.1. Taxonomy (NCBI): domain Eukaryota; kingdom Metazoa; phylum Arthropoda; class Insecta; order Lepidoptera; family Argyresthiidae; genus Argyresthia; species Argyresthia goedartella. The sequence goes on along the minus strand of OX463808.1, from coordinate 12,806,714 downwards.
GGCATTGTGTACCAATTTATTGTAATGCGATGTATCCACTTTTGTCAAACATTATTGGAAACAGTCTTAATTAGCAGAACTTCCAACGATTACCACACTCGTTGCATAGAACAAATGTGGTCATCGGTTCATCAGAGCTCCTGGTCTGAAGCTGGCTGTATGTGCAGTTCCTCTTTTTGCACTTACCACATTTAAGCAACTCAGTCTTGGTACCTTGTACTGTAGCCAACTGGGCGTCATTAATGGCTTCCTTGATGAACTTCTCACGGAGGTTTTTCATTTCATTGCTTGCCATTTCTTCAGGTGTCATCTTCGCTAGGCGGGCAGCTGCTACAACTCCATTTAAATAGTTTGTGCGTAGGGTAGGGTTTTTTGGATCCTTCAAGTTGGCAACTCTGGATCTGACTCTATTTTTATATCTCATGTCAGTATTTTTGAACTCTGCATATATGCACTCCTCGAGTTCTTCAGCAAGTTCTTCAGGCGAAGCGCAGTTGGACTCCTCTGCCATGTCAATCTTTAGAGCTTGAGTAAGGAGCTCACGACATTTGAGGCGGATTGCGTCAGTAGTATTGGACTGTGGCGGGAAAGACATAGAAGACTTTTTGTCTTTATCTTTGCTATCCTTCCGGTCCTTATCCTTTGAGTCCTTTTTCTTTGATGAGCTGCCCTCCTTTGGATTCCCTGGAGCAGACAAGAACTTCTTCCAATTTTTGATAAGAGTCTTACACAGAGAGATTACTTCCTCATCCTTACTGGATTTCCGCAAGGCATTCACAGTCATGCCAATTCTTGTTTTGGTCAAAACATCTAAGTTGACTGCCATTGTTTGCAAGTGTTTCAGCAGGTCCAGGGCCTCTTCTTGTCCCTGCCAAACACATTGAAATAATTAAAAAATATAATTTAGAGTTGTGACAATTCGCCATCAAAGCATACTAGAATTGTACAAATAAGTGGCGTACAACGCTTAGAGAAGTCACAAACTAGCTATTCTCTATTATTTACTTTTATTGCATGATTTTAAGTACAAATTGCATGGAATGAAAATAGTAAACGATGTGATGCCGCTATTTAGGGATAGTGCAAAGCTTACCGTTCCATCTTCAGAAGTCATCTTTGTCAGCTTCTTTTGTATTTTCATCACATCCTCTTCCACACTCATTTTGGTGAAAAGACGAGGTTCCCGCGTATATTTAAGAAACAATCCCAAAATTTCACAAATCAGCCACCACACCGATCTATCTAAGCACTGATGACTGACACTGACAGAGGAAAGGACCATAGCATACCATAAACATAGACCAGAAAGCTGTCAGATTGCTTGACGCCGTTTGGCGTCATTCATTTCATTCATTTTGTCGGCTCCACAGAGTACCTACATTTAATATAGTCGGCTCGCTCAACGCTTCCAAAACCACAAAATGGCGCCATAGACGCAACGTCTCGTTTTTAACTTTCGTGCATGGTGAATGTGGCGTATGGTTAACGTGACCTTTTATTTTGAATAACTTCTATACGCACGCTTGACTTGGGAGTAAGCTGGCGAATGCGTTACGAAAAGTGTGATCGGGCGAGGCGAATGAGAGGTGCGCGCGCACCTTTTCTTTCTCTCTCCTCTCATACCCAGACACAGTGCAGGAGATGTATTTTTGAAGCATTAGAGCTAAAGAAGTTTTACTTCAGTTGTGTGGTCTAAAGCACACTATTTTTTTTTCATTGGAGCGGGACGCTTGCGCATATTTGAAAAACCAAAAACAGCCAAGTGAAAGTCGGACTCGCGCACCAAGGGTTCCATACAAATCGCATTTTTTTTGTAAACTACACATTGGATTTACCCTTTACTTCTGCTATTATAAATGGTATGTATTTAAATGTTTAACCACTTATGTAAAACAGTGATTATCTGACATGTGAATATAAACCTAACAATTATTTTATTATAAATAAGTGTTTATTTTTTTATTAAATGAGTGTTTTAACTACAAAAACTTAAACCCAACTTTACTTGAAACAAGCACCTTTTATTCTGTGGGGCCTATAAGTTTTAATAATGAAGACACCATTTAATCAATAACTATTATCTAATCAATTAATCAAAAAATCACCTAAATGCAAACTTAGTAACAACAAAGAACGATAAATCGGATTAAAGAACAAACCAATTGCATTAAAAAAGGCTAAGTACCATTATCTATAAAAACGGCAAAAAAATCATGACTGTTGTATGGCAGCCCCCTTAAATATTTGTTTTATTTTAATTTATTTTTAAAGTGAATATACATAGTCAGGTCATAAGTTCTGTCACATGTGCAATATGAAATAATTTAGACATGTTTATTATTTATGTAAACATTTATATAGCAAAATGAACTTAATAAAACATAGATTCTTATGGTAATAAAGTTTATTCAAAATGACCCCCGCGATTTTGAATACAGGCCTTTATTCTGCGCGGCCAGTCGTCTATCGCAGCACGAACGAGGTCCATGTCAATATCGGCGGCTGCCTTAATCAAGGATGCCTTGAGTGACTCCAAATCAGGATGAGGCTTTGAGCAGGCCTTTTCCTCCAAGTGTTGCCATATCTTGTAATCTAACGGACTCAAATCTAGACTGGAGGAGGGCCAGTCTTCGTGCCGGATGAAGTCGATTTCACGCGCCGCCAGCCAGTCTTGTGTGCTTTTCGCTCTATGAGCTGGCGCAGAATCTTGTTGGAATACCCAGTGCCTGTTATTAAACATGGTATGAGAAACAGGTTACACAAGGTTCTTGAGGACTGTATTTTGATACACAACTGCATTAGTTTTTACGCCTTTCTCACAAAAATGTACCTCAGTTAAGCCCCAATAAGAGACTCCCAACCAAACCATGAGCGAGGATGGAAAATGACCTCGTTGGACACGCGGAATACGGTTGCTCGCTTCTTCACTGCTGTGTGCGTACACCTTATCATTTTGTTTGTTGTAGCTCTCTTCCACGGTGAAAATTTTTTCATCCGAAAAAAGAATTTCCCGTTGCTTTTTTCCCGCGTACCGTTTCAACAAAGCGTGGCATCTCTTCAGTCTCAGGTCCATTAAACGAGCGTCCAAACGATGTCCTGTTTTTCTTCGATATGCCCTAAGCCCCAAGTCTTCATTTAACACCCTTTTCACCGTGGTCCTGCTTAACCCCATCTGAAGGGCCAACAGTTTCTGCTTACGTATGGGATTTCTTTGAATTCGCGCCTTCACAGCTTTTATTACTGCTGGAGTCCTAACAGAGCGAGGGCGACCACTTCTTGACCTGTCATCTACACTAGAGTCTTCATTGTATCGTTTTATGGTACGATAAACGAATCTTTTGGTTATATTCAAATTTTTCAGTAAGTCGAAAATCTGAATTCGCGCGTAACCGCAACGATGCAACGCAATAACTGCGACACGGTCTTCTTTAAGTGTCCACTCCATATTTAAAAATGAGGAAAATTCTAAAAAGTACACATTTTTATTTTCATGAAAAATTCGAAATTCGAATTCAATAAACTTTTTTGTGGCCAGCGTTCTAAATTCAAAAGTTTTTATTGTGTGACAGAACTTATGACCTGACTGTGTATAACTAGATATTCTGTGAATATTTCAACCGTCTACCTGTTGCCGTTATCAATATCGAGCAAAAACGAGCAAAAAAATCATGTTTGTTGTATGGGAGCTTCCTTAAATATATTTTTTATTCTGTTTCTTAGTATTTGTTGTTATAGCGGCAACAAAAATACATCATCTGTGAAAATTTCAACTGTCTAACTATCACGATTCATGAGATGTAGCCTGGTGACAGACAGACAGACAGACGTACAGCGGAGTTTTAGTAATAGGGTCCCGTTTGGAACCCTTCGGGTACGGAACCCTGAAAACAAAATTAAATTGGGTAGTATTTAATGGCACATCAAATATGTCCTATTTGCACAGAAAAATGTTCAACAAAAACAACATGTTTCTCAAACATTTTATGTTTCTTTTGTTGCTACATGTTCAACCTAACACGAAGGATAAAGGGGGGCTTCGATTCGCTCACCCCCTTAACCCTACACCTAGGCTACCGCACCATTTTGCCCTGATATTTGCTGTACAAATCGTATATTTGACGTGCGGTTTAATATTTCATTGAATCTAATTAAAGCCTCAATTTTTTCACTGTATGATTAAGACAGGTCTTGCTTAGCAGGGCGTCCGCGTTTTTACTTTAGCCATTAGGGGTGTTTTATTTATTATTTTAGTTAAAACAGATAAGAAAAAATAAATTTAGTTATTGTAGTAAGCTTTTTAGGTACATCCACAGCTCCTTTTTTCGTAAGTATCACGATCTAATTGACTTATCATGTCATACAAAATTAAAGTGCCCAAGCGACAAAACAAGGTAACTTCTCAGATAATTTTTAAAGACATGGACATCAAAAAACTATTGGAAGATTTCTCGGCTATAAATTGGACTGAGTTTTATGCAACGGATTCCGTTGATGACAAGGTAGAATATCTTAATAAAGTTCTGACCGTTCTCTATGACAAACATGCGCCTTTGAGACCACTAAGGGTGAGGCATTTGCCGGCACCTTGGCTGACGCCGAGTATCAAACGGGTCATGGCTAAGCGTGACAGAGCTAAAGTTAAATTAAAAAATAACCTAGTGATGATAATCTTACTGCCTATAAGAAACTACGGAACGTTTGTAATAAGCTTCGCAGAAGTGCAAAGCGACGTTATATACACTCTCGCCTTGAAAACATTACAACGGGTCAAAGGACATTGTCCATTTTCGGCTAAGCGTGGACAGAATGTACGAGGTAATACGAGACAACCACTGATTATAAATAATTCCATTACGAATATTTTCGATTATCTAGTTGTGTAAATCGACAGTTAAAACTTAAAGGGAATTTATGTGAAACACAGTCTTTAATCAGTCGACCGGACGACATTTTATTTTCGGTATTGCCATGTAAAAAACTTAATAAATTACCAATTACAGATAAATCACTTTGTGGTCTCTAAAGTAGCACTTTTAGTACCAATTTTTCTTTCACATAAATAAAGTACATCAATTCAAATGCATTAATACAATACATGCGCGATTAAATAATCGTTGTTCAAATTGACAAAAAAAAAGCTCGATTTGTGGGTAAACTACTTATTCATGGCAATACTAGACAAAAATAAAAATAAACAATTGTCACCGGCGGTCAAGTCACTCACGCCACAGAACACAATAAAAACCTTTCGTTCTGTGTTTGCCGTTTCGATAATTCGTGAATATGTTTGTTTTCTACTTTGGCTTGTTATAATGGACCCCGACTCCGCGTTTGTTGTGTGTTATTGTTGTTGAAATGTTATTTTATTTGAACATAACCTCTCAGTAGACATACAGGAAAAACTCACGACACAGGCATATTGACACTAAATAATTACTGTTATTGGTTTCTTACCAACCTGTACTACAAAACCTAATAGTTAGTTTTGATTCAAATGTCTGTTCACGTTTAGCCGCAACGCCCATACAAAGTGGACAATGTCCTTTGGAGATTTTTATCATCGCTGGGCTTGGGTAAGAAGGACAAGGAGACGACTGCGGTCTTTCCGAATATTAACGTCTTGAATCGTCACTTTGCCACTCCTCCAGTTGTCCTGGATTCATCGGTGAAATCAGTAACGCTGGGTCACCTCTCTAATTTTAAGTTACCCTCTGCTATGCCTTTCTCGTTTCAATGTGTGAATGAGGCGGAAGTCAAAAAGATTATTAAATCCATTTCCACTAAGGCTGTGGGTAGCGACAACGTGAGTCTGGAGATTCTGCTTTCCGTTTTAGATGTGGTTGTACCGGTCATTTTATTACACACATTTTGAATATCTCTCTTTCGACTGGTTTCCATTTCCCAAAATCTCAAATCCGTCCTCTTTCTCACATTACCGTCAGATTTACATTCTCCCCGTTCTTTCCAAAGTACTGGAAACAGTAGTACATAAACAGCTGTTTGAATATATCAACTCGAATTGTCTCCTTATCCCTTTTCAGCCTGGGTTCAGCCCATTTCACAGCACCACGAATGCATTACTTGAACATAACCTCTCAGTAGACATACAGGAAAAACTCACGACACAGGCATATTGACACTAAATAATTACTGTTATTGGTTTCTTACCAACCTGTACTACAAAACCTAATAGTTAGTTTTGATTCAAATGTCTGTTCACGTTTAGCCGCAACGCCCATACAAAGTGGACAATGTCCTTTGGAGATTTTTATCATCGCTGGGCTTGGGTAAGAAGGACAAGGAGACGACTGCGGTCTTTCCGAATATTAACGTCTTGAATCGTCACTTTGCCACTCCTCCAGTTGTCCTGGATTCATCGGTGAAATCAGTAACGCTGGGTCACCTCTCAAATTTTAAGTTACCCTCTGCTATGCCTTTCTCGTTTCAATGTGTGAATGAGGTGGAAGTCAAAAAGATTATTAAATCCATTTCCACTAAGGCTGTGGGTAGCGACAACGTGAGTCTGGAGATTCTGCTTTCCGTTTTAGATGTGGTTGTACCGGTCATTTTATTACACACATTTTGAATATCTCTCTTTCGACTGGTTTCCATTTCCCAAAATCTCAAATCCGTCCTCTTTCTCACATTACCGTCAGATTTACATTCTCCCCGTTCTTTCCAAAGTACTGGAAACAGTAGTACATAAACAGCTGTTTGAATATATCAACTCGAATTGTCTCCTTATCCCTTTTCAGCCTGGGTTCAGCCCATTTCACAGCACCACGAATGCATTACTCAACGTGACCGAGGATAATCGTCTTGCGATGGATGCCAGGAAGCGAACTCTGATCACTTTACTTGATTTTAGCAATGCATTTAATTCGGTCGATTTTGATATCCTTCTAGGCATCCATCGCTTGATTGGTCTCTCGGCGGCTGTGATTTCTTGGTTCGATTCCTATCTACGAGGGCGTCGTCAATGCATAAGGTTGGATGATACACTTTCTGACTGGTTAAATTTGTCTGCTGGTGTACCGCAAGTTGGGGTACTCTCTCCCTTGTTATTTTCAATTTTTATCAATCAATTGATTACAGTTATCTCATCCTCTCTTCACCTCTATGCTGACGACCTTCAGCTGTATAGGCATTTCTCAATCGCCGAGATTTCAGATGCCGCTTCGAATATGAACGCAGATCTTACAACTGTTGAAGTCTGGGCCAAATCATTTGGCTTGCTAGTCAATCCTTCAAAATCGCAAGCCATCATCGTAGGTAGTAGTCGCATGACCTCTAGACTGGGCTCGAACGTGCCGTCTGTTCTGTATGGTACTTTTAGTATTCCTTACACCGACAAAACCTAAAACCTGGGCCTTATCCTGGATAATAATATTCTTTGGTGGCGCACATCAGCGATTTAAGCAGACGCATTCACTTTTCTTTTCATTCTCTGTGGCGCATCTTGCCCTTCAAAACGTTGCAAGTATTTTTGTAATATTTGTGTAATGTATTCTATTTTCAAATTTAGTTGCTGTTTGTATAAATATTTTGTTATTATCTGAACCCGCATTGTTTCACTGAACTTACTTACTGGGTTGGCTGGAACAGATTTATTTTAGGAATAGGCCCGCCTTTGTAAATTTTATTTCCCACTGCGTCAATTGTTTTTAATGTTATTTTATGCTACATAGCATAAAATGATAAATTGTTAAATATAATTTGGTAAAGTAAACATTAATGTATAATATTATGACCTCGAGTTCATGGACCTTGAAATTGATCTTTTGTGCATATTTCTCAGAAAATTCTCAGTTTTTCCGTTTCGGAATATACAATCCGAATCAGGGCACCCCACTACCTAGGCAGTCTTGTGGCTAGACTCTAGAGTGTTTTTTATGAGCCGGAGGTTCGGAGGGGTGCAGATGACCGCGCACTGCTGCGCACCGAGTCAGACAGAGTGGGAGGTGAGCGTGGGTGCGCTGAGTGTGGGGGCATCGCCGCAGCCCCGTAGTAGCCGGAGCTAAGGCAATTTCGAAATAATAATGCGATATAGGTCACTTTCGTAGCAAAAACTATTTAAACATAACCTCAAAAATGAGGTTATAGAAAGTATTTTTTTTCAAGAACGGTACATTACCTTTTTATGGGAGTGATGTCAGGGGGAAGGGGTTCCCTCCCGAAATTTTGTATCGAGGGCAATGAACTGTGGAAGACATCGAGCCTCAAAAAACGGCAAATCTGAGAAGGTTTTGCGAAACATGCACGAATGGTCAAGTTCAAGGTCATGACCTTGAGGTCATTTTATTAAATGTTTGTCAATGTGATAAATTCTGACAACCGGAAGACCCGAAATCCCTAAGATACAGGATAATTAACTAGTTTAGGGGTTTAAAGTCGAAATTATATTGATGACACCATGTACAACAATTTCACTGCAATCTTTAAGTAAAAATTGTAGAAAGTAGTATGTTGAACTAAACTTGATCTTATCTTATCTTAATTAACTTTGAATAAAAAATAGCATCACTGAGAATTTTCTGCGAAATATACTTGAAAGGTCAAGTTCAAGGGCAAGGTCAATAGCTAAGAGGTCAATCAACTTTGAACGACATCTAACGTTAAAAAACGACCAAATTCGTCGTTTCCCCACCCTAATACTCCCACATCCCCACGATCCCGAATGCTTGATGTTAATCAAAAACATGGTATGTCTTTAAAAAGTTTGATACTATGGAGCGACTGATCAGTAAATTGTCATAGTTATGCTATCTGTCTCTGAAACTGTAGCTTCATGTATAAAAAGTCTCAACCAGTCATTCATTAAATCAACCCTAACAAAACAAGCCTTGTTCGTAGGACATAGTTAGTATCTTAATTATATGTCTGTGCATAGTATCTTATTATATGTCTGTGGTAAGACACGGCCATGGACACCATCGCGGTGGAATATGTAATCGCTTTTTATTTGTCATAAATGTACAGTGCTTCGAGTCAATAAAGCAGTGCAATAATCAACGTTTCAATTTGTCACATCGACCATCATCACATCCCTTTGGGAGGGCAGCCGCATGGCGCCGCAACAATTTCCAATGAGGGGCTGCCGGCGATCAAGCTGGGAGCTCAGATCTGGCTGGCATGGGATCCTGCTTGCTGCCGTTCTCACGCGTGACGTTGAGGCGGGGCCACGTGCAACCCCCGGCTGGGAATTCGGCACTTGGGTGCCTGAGACCCATTCGGGGAGGGTAGCCGAATCAACAAGCCTTTGGTTGCCCATTCGAGAAAAGGCTGCAAAATCCACGAACACTTGAAATGGCGATAAAAAAAATATATAACTCGAAAACTAATTATTTACGACGGTTTGCGTATGTTGAAATCATCTATATGCTTAAAAAGCTTACAAAAATCAGCATCTGAAACTGCCCTCTTTCTAAAGTTCTTCCACTATCGAATTTTCAGGTCTGTGGTTTCTTGTATTTGTGAAAAATCTTACTTACAGATTGACAAACTTATCTGTAGATTGAAGGGGTAATGCCACCATCGAAAAGGGTTGCCACATATTACATAAATTGCTGCAATCGGTGCAAATAGTGGATGTAACACACGATTATTTTTAGCGATTTATTAATTTAGGAGTGATACATAAATATAGCCGTTTTGTTAGCCAAATAAAAAATATACATATGTACATAACATTTATTAATAACTAAAATCCACAATATAAAGCACTTGGCACTAATCACAACTTTTAACATCTAAATACGTATTTAACAAGAGGTCTACTCGACCAGACCGTACGATCGACAAATGATTAAGTATAAATATTGCTTATAAAAATATAATTGCTGACACATTGCATTTAAAATTTTCGTTTTATTGAAAACTTTTCACATAGTAATGTGAAATGAGTATGATCTTATGAAGCCGAAGTATGTTCACTCATGCCATATGTATGGTCGAGTGGATAAATTCCACTAATTTCCTCGAAATCTGAGTCACTGTCACTATCGGTATCAGAGCCACTGTCTAAATTGACTATATAGGGCTTATCTAAATATCCGTCGTTTTATCGATAATCCTCTTCAATTTTATGCACGTGTGCACAATATTTTTGCCATTCTAAGGCATCAATAGAACTGAACGCTTCGGTTACTAGTTTCGGCATATTTTAATTTTTGTGCTCTAATTTACTTCTGCTACTCTCCTTTTCATTGAACTCCATACCATCTCAATAGGATTTAGGTCACAGTGATAGGGTGGCAGCCGTAAACATTTGTGATCATGTTGTGCTAATAAATTATCAACTTCGTTTACAGGGTCAGGTTTGTATCATTTGACAATCTCCAGCAACTGTGGTTTAGTAATTTCTGATGAGAATTCGAAACGATTCTCACCTTGTCAATTACTACCAAAGATGATTCTTCAAGATTGGGTAGCAATTTTTCTTTTAACCTCTTTTTGAAGTTTATGTTATTCATTTCGTCGTGGTAGTCCCCACTTTTGGTATTTGATTTAAATACAAGGTCTGAGTTTTGGACAAACCCCGTTTCTCCTCAGGCATGAACCATAATAAAACGTTGCTCTTTAGATACAGGTTCTAGAACTCCATCTGTTTCTTGACTTTGCCAATCTTTTAGTGGTATATGAGGAATGTATATAAGTCTCGTCTAAGTATACAACTGGTCGACGATTAGCTGATAAAGCGTTTTTATATTCTTGCAAATATTTAGCTCTCCACGCAGAAATATCATTGCGCTCGGTTAAAACCTTGCGATTGCTTTGTGTTTTTTGGAAACGAAAGCCAATTGTTCGTAACAATTTACTAAGTGTTTCTCTGCTACCTTGGAAATTTATGTCGTCTTTTAGAACAGTAAGCAGTTTATTAATCGTTGGTAATTCCCTTTTAATCGCATAAAATTCATGCACTATTCGCTTGATCAAACCTAGATCGAAACTGTCAACTTCTATTTTGCCACGTGTCCTTTTTCTTGATTTTCCTGGTGTGGTTATTTTCGTACCCATTTCTGCAGCGGTTTTACCTTCTGCAACAATTTTATAAATTGTTGATAACCTATCTTGTTGACCTAAAAGAAAAATAAACTCATCATTGTAATAAAATTTGAGAAAATGTTACCGAATTCTAGGCGGCCGAAGTCGCGGGCACCAGGTTATATATAATCTAAATTAAATTGGAACTAATAAATACCTACAGCTATTTTTGTTAATAACGTATTATCAAACGATGTCGAGAATTTATTAAATAATAATCTGGTAACACTAACTTGAAGCGGCTGCAATGCCTTTGTATTCTTTTTCAAACGGGATTATTAGAGCTTTTCTGCATCAAAGAATAATTTAATTTTGAGAATAATTTCTCGTACACCACCTTTGATTGCTTTCGGCATGATTATCAAACAAAATACTTGTAATATTGGAAAAACTAATGGACTCTCAACTGAACAACACAACACAACAACAATTGACAGCGAAGTGACATTTTCCAAATGGCGTCCGTAGTTTCCCCTTTGTTAAGATATCCCCTCAGATAAGTTTGTGGCTCTGTACAGGTCCACGCAATCTAGAGATACCTACTGCCATTTATGTCACAATTTTGTTTAAATTGTTTGACAATAGCCAGCCATATTTGCAAGAATTTACCCGACAGTTACCCGTCGGACAGACTTATCTCAGGTCTGAGCCGTGACTTCGCATATCACACACGGATTTACCCGTCGGACACATTTCAGATCTGAATCATGGGTTTTGATTCCCTTGCAAATAGCTAGTCATATACGCACGCATTTACCCGACAGATCTGCCTGACATGACAGCCGTCGCTGTCAATATATAGGGTTTTTGGTGCATCGTTTCCCAAATTGAAGTGGCGGGTCATTGCTATCTCCTAAGTCCACAAAAAAAGTTTTGGTCCTACGGATTTTTGTATTTTTTTTATTTTTTTTTGTAAAATCTTGTTTTTTTTTATTTTATTTTATTTATTTATTTATTCATGGGGTTACAAACAGGACAAGTTACATTACAAAGACAGACAGAGGAAAACTAAACATGAAATAAAAATCTAACTTATCAAAATCAAAAATCAAAATCAAAATCAAAAATCATTTATTTCCATAGGATGTTGTTACATCACTTAGATCCGTCATTACATTTTTTTGGGTGAGTTCACTAACCCAATGGCGGAATCTGTGGAGAAGAGCTCACCGAAGAAACTCCACAGTCGTCGCATCTTTTGCGTTTCCTTTTTTAAATAAAATATTGTCAAATTACAAAATGAATGCTAATTATATATCGAAACAGCCTGTTACTCAAACAATCTATTCCCATGGACATCTGTCCTCTAAGTAATCAGATATCCTGTAGTAACCTTTTTTATACAATTTCTGTTTTATTATTATTTTAAACTTGTCTAAAGGTAAGTTTTTAATATCAGTAGGGACCTTATTGTAATAGCGTATACAATTGCCTTTAAAAGAATTACTAATTTTATGTAGTCGGCTTACATAAGCAACCAACTTGTCTTTATTTCTAGTATTAAAATTGTGTATATCATTGTACTTCTGAAAATTAGTTATATTTCTTTTTACATACACAAGATTGTCATAGATATATTGAGACACAAATGTCAGAATATTGATTTCTTTAAACTTTTCCCTCAGTGACACTCTAGTATCCCTTAGGGTATCCCACTTATGGGGTTAATGATGGAAAACATTTATCTCCGAATAAGCAACAAACTAAGTGCTTATGAAGATAGATCGATATTAAAAAGAAAAAGACAAATAAAAGCATTATTTCATTAAAGTGGACATAAAATAAACCAACCACGTTTTTTAGATATTTTTTGCATCACTGATAGGTACATGTCACAATTGCGTATAGAATGCTTGAACCGACTGAGAGATGAGTCAAACAAGTCAACCTCCCCAATGTTTTTGTCGTGGTCTGCACAGAGTCGATTTATTGGCGCCCTTTTACCAGCATTGGTGCGTGAGACTCTGACGTGGAAGAGCCGCTTGTGCCACGGAGTTCTGAGCGGGACATGGTACCTTACAAGAGAGACAAGCTCAGGGCAGTTGTTGTAGTAACCGGTGCAGATCCGCTTGAGAATAACGGCGTCCTCGAGGGTTCGACGATCGTGGAGGGACGTCTGTCTGTTGTTCGTAAGCAAGTTAACGTATGACTTCTTTGGAGCCCTTACACGGTAATTCAAACTACGAAGGAACTTCTTCTGCACCATTTCAATTTGTGAGTCATACGTCTACGTCACGTAGAAAGGATTCCAAATAGGGAAGCATACTCAAGATGTGAACGAACAAGAGAGCCGTAAATCGGGAGGAAGGACTTGGGTTTCTTGAATCTTTCTTGTTTCTTGAGGAATCCAAGCATCTGATAGGCTTTTTTGGTGATCTGTGTGATGTGTGCGTCGAAAGTCAGCTTTTCGTCAAAGTAAACGCCATGGTCCCGCATACATGTAACCCTTTGCAGAGCGTGTCCGCCTATATGGTATTCACGTGTATTACGCTCTATCACCTGTTTAGTGAATCTGATGTATTGACGTTTATCGTTTGCAAGGGATATGCCGTTACGGATACAGTAAGCGTCAAGTCTGTCCAGGTTCTGTTGAAGCAACACGGTGTCATTTGCAGAGTGGATTTTCCAATAGACCTTTAGGTTATCCGCGTACAGCAAATAGTCATAGTGTTGAAAGCACTGTCTTATGTCGTTGATAAAAATTACAAAAAGAAATGGGCCGATTATAGATCCTTGGGGAACTCCATAGGTTATCAAGACTACATATGACAGTTTGCCATTTAGGACAATAGATGCGAACCATCTGAGTAAGTCTCCTTTTTCTGCCAGTTTTTTTAGCAGCAGCAAGTGATCGACCTTGTCGAATGCTTTTTTAAAGTCGGTGCAGACGGAGTCCACTGCAGTGTTCTGATCCATGGCTTCAAAGAGTTCGTTGGAGTAAATAAGCAGATTGGTAAGAGTGGAACGCAGTTTGACAAAGCCATGCTGTTTGGGATCAAGGAATGGTTCTATCAGGGGATAAATTCTGTTATGTACCAGTTTTTCAAATGTTTAAGCTAGGGTAGATAAAAGGGAAATGGGGCGATAGTTGGAAACTTAATTTTTTGTTCCTGACTTATAGATAGGAATAACATAGGCAAGTTTCCAGACTGACGGCACAATGCCCTCTTGTAAAGATTTATTAAATATTATTGTAAGTGCTGGTGAGATACATTCGTGCAGATTTTAAAGGAATAGTGGTGGAATTTTGTCTGGTCCCGCGCCCTTATTGATGTCCAACTATCGAAGAACCAAAGCAACTTCAGGTACGGATAAGGCTAAGCTGGACAGGTGAAGGGGACTGTTCGGATTGTTCGGAAGATTTAGTTCAGCCGATTAAGGCGAGACCCCTGAGTTTAGCTGTTGCTGTCGTAGCCCAAAGCGCACGACGGCGGCGCATCGCAGTCGCAGTCCAACAGTGCGATACTTGCAACGCAGCCGCGGCTTGCATCGCAGTACGGCAGCACGCCGTAGTTCTAGCCCTGCGTTGTGCCGCAGTCAAGGTCGTATAGATGAGAGTATTTTGAATGTCTACGAATGTATTGAGAGGATGTCTGGGAATAAATTTAGTAATATAAACATGGTACCAGAATTTGATCCTTCTACAAAAAATCAGAACATAAACACATGGATAACTAAAATAAACGAAATTGCACAGATTTATAAATGGGGAGAAGAACAAATAATTCATTATGCGATACCTAAATTAAGAGGGAACGCGAAACGCTGGTATGAGGGATTAACGACGGTCAAATTTACTTGGAAGGAGTGGCAGGCTAAACTCAAAGCGGTATTTCCCGCAGAAGAGAATTATGGGCAGATGCTTCACGATTTGTTGCAAAAGAGGGCGGCTAGGTTTGGGGATTCTTTAGAAGATTACTATTACGAAAAAATAGCGCTAATAAATCGATGCGAAATTGAAGGTAAAAGGGCAGTCGACTGCGTGGTTTTTGGTATAGAGGATAGGACTATACGATTAGGCGCGGAGGCTGCACAATTCACTAATACGGATAAATTGTTAGCATATCTTCGAAATGTAAAAAATAAGAAAATCGAGACGTTCAAGCAGAACCACAAAAGGTACAGGGGATAAACTCAATGACAACAAAGATTTTAGATCGGGCATTAGGTGTCATAACTGCAAGGAAAAAGGACATTTCGCCAATAAGTGTACAAAATCATTTAAGAAATGTAGTACTTGTGCTCGCATAGGTCATGCAAGAAAAGATTGTTACAAAACCAAATTCGAAAATAAATCCGTATTAAAAATATCGATCGGGACACAAAAGATAAATAACATTGTTTAAATTGTTTGACAATAGCCAGCCATATTTGCAAGAATTTACCCGACAGTTACCCGTCGGACAGACTTATCTCAGGTCTGAGCCGTGACTTCGCATATCACACACGGATTTACCCGTCGGACACATTTCAGATCTGAATCATGGGTTTTGATTCCCTTGCAAATAGCTAGTCATATACGCACGCATTTACCCGACAGATCTGCCTGACATGACAGCCGTCGCTGTCAATATATAGGGTTTTTGGTGCATCGTTTCCCAAATTGAAGTGGCGGGTCATTGCTATCTCCTAAGTCCACAAAAAAAGTTTTGGTCCTACGGATTTTTGTATTTTTTTTATTTTTTTTTGTAAAATCTTGTTTTTTTTTATTTTATTTTATTTATTTATTTATTCATGGGGTTACAAACAGGACAAGTTACATTACAAAGACAGACAGAGGAAAACTAAACATGAAATAAAAATCTAACTTATCAAAATCAAAAATCAAAATCAAAATCAAAAATCATTTATTTCCATAGGATGTTGTTACATCACTTAGATCCGTCATTACATTTTTTTGGGTGAGTTCACTAACCCAATGGCGGAATCTGTGGAGAAGAGCTCACCGAAGAAACTCCACAGTCGTCGCATCTTTTGCGTTTCCTTTTTTAAATAAAATATTGTCAAATTACAAAATGAATGCTAATTATATATCGAAACAGCCTGTTACTCAAACAATCTATTCCCATGGACATCTGTCCTCTAAGTAATCAGATATCCTGTAGTAACCTTTTTTATACAATTTCTGTTTTATTATTATTTTAAACTTGTCTAAAGGTAAGTTTTTAATATCAGTAGGGACCTTATTGTAATAGCGTATACAATTGCCTTTAAAAGAATTACTAATTTTATGTAGTCGGCTTACATAAGCAACCAACTTGTCTTTATTTCTAGTATTAAAATTGTGTATATCATTGTACTTCTGAAAATTAGTTATATTTCTTTTTACATACACAAGATTGTCATAGATATATTGAGACACAAATGTCAGAATATTGATTTCTTTAAACTTTTCCCTCAGTGACACTCTAGTATCCCTTAGGGTATCCCACTTATGGGGTTAATGATGGAAAACATTTATCTCCGAATAAGCAACAAACTAAGTGCTTATGAAGATAGATCGATATTAAAAAGAAAAAGACAAATAAAAGCATTATTTCATTAAAGTGGACACAAAATAAACCAACCACGTTTTTTAGATATTTTTTGCATCACTGATAGGTACATGTCACAATTGCGTATAGAATGCTTGAACCGACTGAGAGATGAGTCAAACAAGTCAACCTCCCCAATGTTTTTGTCGTGGTCTGCACAGAGTCGATTTATTGGCGCCCTTTTACCGGCATTGGTGCGTGAGACTCTGACGTGGAAGAGCCGCTTGTGCCACGGAGTTCTGAGCGGGACATGGTACCTTACAAGAGAGACAAGCTCAGGGCAGTTGTTGTAGTAACCGGTGCAGATCCGCTTGAGAATAACGGCGTCCTCGAGGGTTCGACGATCGTGGAGGGACGTCTGTCTGTTGTTCGTAAGCAAGTTAACGTATGACTTCTTTGGAGCCCTTACACGGTAATTCAAACTACGAAGGAACTTCTTCTGCACCATTTCAATTTGTGAGTCATACGTCTACGTCACGTAGAAAGGATTCCAAATAGGGAAGCATACTCAAGATGTGAACGAACAAGAGAGCCGTAAATCGGGAGGAAGGACTTGGGTTTCTTGAATCTTTCTTGTTTCTTGAGGAATCCAAGCATCTGATAGGCTTTTTTGGTGATCTGTGTGATGTGTGCGTCGAAAGTCAGCTTTTCGTCAAAGTAAACGCCATGGTCCCGCATACATGTAACCCTTTGCAGAGCGTGTCCGCCTATATGGTATTCACGTGTATTACGCTCTATCACCTGTTTAGTGAATCTGATGTATTGACGTTTATCGTTTGCAAGGGATATGCCGTTACGGATACAGTAAGCGTCAAGTCTGTCCAGGTTCTGTTGAAGCAACACGGTGTCATTTGCAGAGTGGATTTTCCAATAGACCTTTAGGTTATCCGCGTACAGCAAATAGTCATAGTGTTGAAAGCACTGTCTTATGTCGTTGATAAAAATTACAAAAAGAAATGGGCCGATTATAGATCCTTGGGGAACTCCATAGGTTATCAAGACTACATATGACAGTTTGCCATTTAGGACAATAGATGCGAACCATCTGAGTAAGTCTCCTTTTTCTGCCAGTTTTTTTAGCAGCAGCAAGTGATCGACCTTGTCGAATGCTTTTTTAAAGTCGGTGCAGACGGAGTCCACTGCAGTGTTCTGATCCATGGCTTCAAAGAGTTCGTTGGAGTAAATAAGCAGATTGGTAAGAGTGGAACGCAGTTTGACAAAGCCATGCTGTTTGGGATCAAGGAATGGTTCTATCAGGGGATAAATTCTGTTATGTACCAGTTTTTCAAATGTTTAAGCTAGGGTAGATAAAAGGGAAATGGGGCGATAGTTGGAAACTTAATTTTTTGTTCCTGACTTATAGATAGGAATAACATAGGCAAGTTTCCAGACTGACGGCACAATGCCCTCTTGTAAAGATTTATTAAATATTATTGTAAGTGCTGGTGAGATACATTCGTGCAGATTTTAAAGGAATAGTGGTGGAATTTTGTCTGGTCCCGCGCCCTTATTGATGTCCAACTATCGAAGAACCAAAGCAACTTCAGGTACGGATAAGGCTAAGCTGGACAGGTGAAGGGGACTGTTCGGATTGTTCGGAAGATTTAGTTCAGCCGATTAAGGCGAGACCCCTGAGTTTAGCTGTTGCTGTCGTAGCCCAAAGCGCACGACGGCGGCGCATCGCAGTCGCAGTCCAACAGTGCGATACTTGCAACGCAGCCGCGGCTTGCATCGCAGTACGGCAGCACGCCGTAGTTCTAGCCCTGCGTTGTGCCGCAGTCAAGGTCGTATAGATGAGAGTATTTTGAATGTCTACGAATGTATTGAGAGGATGTCTGGGAATAAATTTAGTAATATAAACATGGTACCAGAATTTGATCCTTCTACAAAAAATCAGAACATAAACACATGGATAACTAAAATAAACGAAATTGCACAGATTTATAAATGGGGAGAAGAACAAATAATTCATTATGCGATACCTAAATTAAGAGGGAACGCGAAACGCTGGTATGAGGGATTAACGACGGTCAAATTTACTTGGAAGGAGTGGCAGGCTAAACTCAAAGCGGTATTTCCCGCAGAAGAGAATTATGGGCAGATGCTTCACGATTTGTTGCAAAAGAGGGCGGCTAGGTTTGGGGATTCTTTAGAAGATTACTATTACGAAAAAATAGCGCTAATAAATCGATGCGAAATTGAAGGTAAAAGGGCAGTCGACTGCGTGGTTTTTGGTATAGAGGATAGGACTATACGATTAGGCGCGGAGGCTGCACAATTCACTAATACGGATAAATTGTTAGCATATCTTCGAAATGTAAAAAATAAGAAAATCGAGACGTTCAAGCAGAACCACAAAAGGTACAGGGGATAAACTCAATGACAACAAAGATTTTAGATCGGGCATTAGGTGTCATAACTGCAAGGAAAAAGGACATTTCGCCAATAAGTGTACAAAATCATTTAAGAAATGTAGTACTTGTGCTCGCATAGGTCATGCAAGAAAAGATTGTTACAAAACCAAATTCGAAAATAAATCCGTATTAAAAATATCGATCGGGACACAAAAGATAAATAACAAGTACGTACAAGATGTGGCCTTAAACAGGATTGCTAGCATGGGTTTTGTTGACTTAGGCAGCGACTGTAGTCTCATCAAAGAAACAGAAGCAAAGAAACTTCTCGGAGGTTGGGACAAATCTTGTAATTCGAACATGACGGGATTTGGCGATGCTACTGTATCTGCGTTAGGTATGCGTGATGTGGAATTAGAAATACAGGGTGTCAAGGCTCGTGTTAATATGTTGGTGGTCTTTGATCATTATTCGAAATTTCCTATGCTGATTGGTCAAGACTATACTGAGAAGCCTTACATCAACATCTTGAAAACAAAAGATGAGTTAAAAATATCGCAGGAACTTATTGATGAAAATGATGATGGTAACATTGTTGTGTATGTGCGAGATGACTGTAAAGTCAATAACGGCGTAGGTTGCGTGGAAGTCAGTTGTTCTGAAAAGTACTCGGGAACGTTAATTATCAACGGCAGTCTAAGAAGTAAACCTAATCAAGAGTACGTTATAGAGGATGGCATATACTTAGCGATGGAAGGTGATGGAGTAGTAGTTCTCGAAAATGTTTGCAAAAATGTGATTCATTTTCAAAAGGGCCAACTGTTAGCTATGGGACATAAAGTAAAGCTTGATGAATCGAAAACTGTAAATCAAATTGACAAAACTGATGAGCCTCAAAAGCTTTTCTCGTTAGATGATATAGTCGTTGGTGATTCGATTACCAGTAAACAGCGAGAGGAGCTTTTGGGAGTCATTAACCGGGAAAGGGTATGCTTTTCAACGAGCCTCAAAGAGCTCGGGTGTACAAACATTGAGAAAATGGGCATATCATTGACAAATCCTGAACCCATAGTATACCGCCCTTACATAATGTCCCAGGCTGAAAGATCAGAAGTGACAAATATGGCTGACGAACTACTACATTATGGTATAATAAGGGAGTCTTCTTCACCATTTGCAAGCCCAATCATCTTAGTGCGAAAGAAAACGGGAGACATACGCCTTTGTGTGGATTATAGAGCGTTAAATCGCAAAACTATCAAACAACACTATCCATTGCCACGCATCAAAGATCAGATGGACCGGTTATCAGGACATCGGTATTACACTTCTTTGGATATGGCTTCCGGTAACTACCAAATAGAAGTAACGGAAGAAGCCAAAACAAAAACTGCATTTGTAACGCCTGATGGACAATTTGAATTTAACCGAATGCCGTTTGGCTTAACTAATGCACCTGCAGTATTTCAAAGGGTTATTAACAAAGTTCTGGACAAAATGCGCTTCAATTCGGTAATTGTTTACATGGATGATGTTTTGATACCATCGATATCTTTTGAAGATGGTTTGCACAAACTCGAAATGGTCTTGACACGTATTCGCGATGCAGGACTGACACTTAAACTCTCTAAGTGCAATTTTTTCCAAACAAAGATAAACTTTCTTGGTTTTGAGGTGTCTGAGGATGGTATAAGGCCAGGACAACATAAAATAGATGTGGTTTAAAAGTTTCCAACTCCCAAAAATGTCCACAATGTTCGGCAATTCTTGGGTTTGGTGAGTTACTTCAGAAAGTTTATTAAAAACTTTGCTGGATTATCTCGACCAGTATCCAAATTATTAAAGGCTGATGCACCGTGGTCCTGGGGTCCTGAACAAGAAGTCGCTTTCGAAGAATTAAAAACCAAACTGATCTCCAGACCGGTTCTTGCCCTTTATGATCCTCAGGCAACCACTGAATTACACACCGATGCAAGCAAACACGGCGTTGGAGGAATCTTGCTTCAAAATCAAGCAAACGGTTTAGTAAACCCCGTAGCTTACTACAGTCCCTCCACCACCCAATGGTCTTTCCTGCCTTCGCGGCTTACAGACCGAATCTTGGGCACTGTCATGCGCTACTTGCCTTCGGCTCTTTCGCGCATGCAGTTTCTTGATGCCCTACAAGTTCTTGAATGCGTCCCGGCCTTTCTCCCTTTCTGGGCAGGCCATACAGTACTATATTTTTTTTTTCGTCGCTCCAAATAGGGCTTGACAACCCAATACGTTACTCAGCGTCGAACTGTAGTACGTAGTACACTGCTGTCCAAAATCTTCAAATATTCTTCTCTTGGTGTGCCATGAGTGCGCAAACTTGCGCAACGCCTTGAAGTTCTGCTCGCAAGAAACTAGCTCCTCGTGGAATATTGGGCCAACCGTTGTCCTCTTCAGTGCATCCAGCATCTCCGATCTCTCGTCCGCGTATAGCCTACATTCCCAGAGGGCGCGATCTCGTTGTCCTCGCCGCATGGGCACTCTGCAGACTCGCACAGCCCTAGCCTGTGTAGGCGCTGTCTGAAGCATCCGTGCCCGGTAAGCACTTGGGAGACCATGAAGGCTCAGTTCAGAATGGGTAGAACCGGACGTTCTACCCATTCTGAACTGAGCCTCACGCCCAAGTCTGGGAAGAATCCATACAGCTCGCGGCCGTCCTTACTGCCCTGCCATCGTTCCTGCCACTGAGCTACGATGTCTGCCCTAACCGTCGTCTTGAGTTTCCGGTACTCCCTGGGGGCCAGTTGGTGTCGCTCCTGAGCAATCCATCCTGCACGACAGACCTCCAAATCGGCTGGTAAAACTCCCGCAAGCACAGGTAACGCTGCGGAGCTGCACGATCGGTAATCCTTCGTTAGTAAAACTAGCGCCGGTCTCTGCGTTCGTATCAGAGTGTCCTGCTCAAGCGTGTGGAGGATGCAATGACACGCGTCGGGAAGGTGTGTCAGCTGGCTGCGGAGGCTGAACCTCTCGGGCTTACTGATGAAGCCTCGGTGGCTGCAGTGAAACAGCTCTGCGCGGATGCTGACCAAGCGATGGAATGCTTGGGTGACATCGAGCGTCGCGCGGAGAAAATTAAGCGGTCGCGAAGGAATGACCGTGGGGAGGGTAACGGAGACCCACCCCCGAAGGGTGTTGTTGGACGGCTGCCACACCTGGAGATTCCGGCCTTCAGTGGGGCAATTGATGAGTGGCCGGCCTTCATTAATTTATTTGATAGTTTGGTCCACGGTCGGGACGACCTGGACAACGCCTACAAGTTGGCCCAACTATTGATGGCTCTGCGGGGTGAACCGAAGGAGTTGGTCGGTCACCTAACGGTCACGGCGGGCAATTACGAGATAGCAAGGTCCATATTGTTGGACCGCTACCAACACAAACGGCGGTTGGTTGATGCGCAGCTGGGGAAGCTGTATAGCATCCCTAAAGTAACCCGGGATGTTGACATCCGAGTACAGGTGCTCAGCCCTGTGCTGGTGGCCACTAAGGCCCTTCAGAACCTTGGTCTTCCGGTAGACCAATGGTCATAGATTGTTTTGTATATGGTTTTGTCACGATTGCCTGCAGCTGTTCAAAGTCGGTTTGAACAGCTGCATGGGGGCAGTAGCACGGAACTGCCCACGCTCGTCCAATTGACGGATTTTTTGGAGGGTGAATGTAGGCGATGCGACACCATGGATTCGGAGGCCAGTGTGCAGCGCCAACCCGCGCGGATGCGGGAGGAGCCGCGCCCCCCACCCCCACGAGGGGGTGGTCGGTCAAAACAATTTGGCGTTTTGAGTGCCGCGCCGTCGGGTGACGGCTGTGTGCACTGCGACAGTGCCGGTCATGAGGTGACCAGTTGCGCCAACTTTAAGGCGCTCGGTGTAGCTGCCCGCAGGAAGATAGTCTTCCGCCTGCTGTGGGGGAACGCTTCAGACATTAACATAATATTTGTGTTGCAAAAGAGGGCTGTTCGTGCAATCTACAATGTGGGTCCCAGAGAGTCACTGCGTTGTAAATTTAAGGAAATTAACATTATGACAGTGCCGTGTCAGTATATTTATGAAAACCTAATGTACGTCCACAAAAATATTGATAAATTTCCTAAGAATAGCGACAGGCACAATGTCAACACTAGAAATAGGAATAAATCAGCTATACCTACTACTAGGCTCCATAAGGTTAATGTATCTTTTAAAGGGCAATGTATTCGCTTTTACAACAAAATACCGACTGAGTTACAAGAATTGTCTGTAAATAAATTTAAAAATGTTGTAAAAAATCACTTATACAAAATATCAGATTATGTAGAAGACAAGAAAGCTTGGGAAGGTTTTTGCTCCAATTCTGTAAAAAATAACGTATAAAGCTGGAGGTTTCTAGTCGCCTCTTTGCCTCCAGCATCTAAAACATTGAGGTGACGGAATTCAAATTGAGTTCTATATTTCCCTTACATGTGTTAGTTTAAGATTTGACATTCTACAAATGTTACCTATTTGTTTCTTATGGAAATAAACTCTTTTTGAATTTTGAATTTTGAGCGTTGCTGTCAACTCCTACGAGAGTAGGTTTGCCTGAAAGCCGTTGAAGAACCGATTCTAGGTGTGCTATGTGGCGACCGATATCGTGACTATACTGGAAGTATGCTGATACTACGTGCAGGCTTTTATCTCCGTAAGCGACGTGAACTACCGTGCAGTGCTCGTTGCTCATGTGATGTAGGAGCGTGGCTGCTATCGCGCGATTCAGTACTAAGACGACAGCTCTGGGGTTGGTGCCACACTGCAGAATTTCGGGCCGACCATTGTACTGTTCCTGGACCAGTACCAAGTCGAGTCGGTGCGAACTCGCTACCACTGGAAGTTCTGCGGTGGTTGCTTCCGAATTTTGTAGGTTGAGCTGCCCGAACAAAATAGTATTGACGCCCTCAACTGCTATCGGTACATCGTCTTGGCCGCTTCCTGCTCCTCGGCATGAAGCCGGGCGGGGCAGTTAGTGGTTGCGGTGGTGTGGGTCGCCACCTCCGATCGCTTGAATCGTTTGCAGGTCGCGCAACATGTGGTCACCGACTTGCAGTCCCTGTGCCGGTGCCCTACCTCACCACACTTCCCGCAGGTAACATCTTTGGAACGGCAGTACTTCTCCGGGTGCCCGTACTGCTGGCACTTGGAGCAGCAAGTCGACCGAATGTGGTCGCACACTTCCGCTTCATCCCAGCCGATATAGACGTGACCTAGTCCTACCAGCTTATCCCTAAGGGCCGGAGAGCACAGATGGTCAGATACCTCGGACCCAGTTGCTTGGAGACCGCAAATTTGCACTCCTCTCGGAACCGGGACGAGGGCCAATCCGGGTCGTCAGCCATATTTATTCGATAGAGCTCCTCAAGGATTTGCTCCCCAGTCAGCTGCGCTCGGATATACCTAAAGGATAAAGATAAAGATAAAGATATTTATTGTTTGATGAAACATAGGTATGGTGGATGTTAATAAAATGTTGGCATATGTATCTCTATGATCTGCCGTAAGGCGTTCAAACATTGGTGCTTAATTGTATAAAATTAACAATAACATTAAAATTATATATACAGATTATACACGCATGCACACATATAAGAGGACACACAATAATTATTGTCATGAAATTTATAAAATGTCGGTAAGAAAATCATTTATTGAATAATATGCCTTGTTAATTAGAATTTTTTTAAGATTATATTTATACACATTTATATTGTTATTTGACCTCAATGTTAACCACCAAAGGCCACCCTTGGCAACCGTGTCTTGGGCTCCGCCACACGTAGTCCCGACGGAACTGCTTCACGCAATTTCTTCGCGGACTCCTCGGAGGCTGTCCTGACAACAACCCCTGAGTTGCCCACTCTGCGTACCTGCGTGACTTTGATCCCCGACTCTGATGGATTCACCGCCGACTGCAGAGCCTTCTTCGTGTCGTCGGACGTCTTTATGGTGTCAGAACCTGCCAGGGTGTAAAAAATTACCGTGGGACCCTTGTGAGGCAGTTGCATGGGAGGCTTCCCTTTTGGCATCTTCAGCGCATTTGCGTAGCAGGGGACCATGTTCTGTGGCTGAGCGGTGGGTGCCGAGGGTGACCCAGACTGCTGTCCTGAAGCTTGCACTAACCGGAGTTTGAGTACGGTCACCTCATGTTCAGTGTCGCTCAGCCTAAGCGCGAGTTGTGCGACCATTGCCAGGATGTCCTGGCCGTGGGCGGCAATGGACGTCTTGTCCGAGATTTTCAGCTTGTTCGAGCTGTTGGTGACCACGCCTATGCCTTTGACTGCCTTGTGGACGGCTTCTATGATGTCAGCTGAAACTGGGTGGGACCTAGCTACTATGGGGGCGGCGACCTGTGCGACATGAGCGGTTACCTCCGGGTCCTGGGACATGGGTGCTGGTGCGGGCGCGGGAGCAGCAGCAGCGGCGGGAGCATCAGTGGCAGCGGTGCTAGGGGCCAATCGTGTAGGGTCCTGCGTAGGGCAGGTGACCGACGACAGTATGCCTCCCACTGGAGGAACCGTGGACGGCCTACCGCTGCGATGCCTCCTGCGGACCATCTCCTGCACCTCCTCGGGTGATGACAAGAGCCGCTTCTGAGTACTTGCCTGCATTGCCTGTGGTGGGATCGAAACTGGGGAGCCCTGGGGGGGGGGGGGGAGCGGGCCAGTGAAAAGCGGGGCTTCATGGGGTTCGTTGCTGCCCCTTCTTCCAGCATACTTTCGAGTACCTGCAACTCCTCCTCTTTACGGGCCATTTCTTCTGCTATGAGCCGCCGCTGCCGCCTCTCCGCTTCGTCGTCTTCATTCATCGTGCCAACTAAAACTTAAACTTTGACAAAAGTCAATCGACCGCTCAAGCCGCACGTGAAACGGAACGCCGTTAACCTGATAGACGTCAACGTCAACTTAACAGCTGACAGACGTCAACGTCAACCTGACAGCCGACAGACGTCAAACGTCAACCTGACAGCTGACAGACGTCAAACGTCAACTTGACAGCTGACAGAAGCCAAGCGTCAACCAAACAGCCGACAGTTGACAGCTGACTTAACGTCACACCACCGCGTGTCGCGCGTGAAACGGAACGCCGTAAACACGATAGGTGTCAAATGTCAACCTGACAGCTGACAGACGTCAAACGTCAACCCGACGGATGACAGACGTCAAAGTCAACTTGACAGCTGACAGACGTCAAACGTCAATCTGACAGGTGACAGACGTCAAACGTCAACTTGACAGCTGACACACAACCTCTAGGCGCACGCGGTCCTAACCTCAAAACACGTGTTATTAATAACCTAGAATCCGGATTAAAATCACGTAGGGATATCAACACCGCACCCGCAATGGGATTAGGCAATAAAATAACTAATTACAGTACCTTTAAATAGCCGAAGTATGACGATTTAACGTCCCCCGCGCTTACCCTCTGGCCGTAACCAAACCGCTATGAAATCCTTATCTGTATGGCACAATACACTGAACACAACGTAAACAATATAAATAAACCACTAAGGAACAAATATAAACAACGATAAATCACGAAACACCACGTATTTAAATATTCTCAATTTTCAAATACGGAGCGCACTCTCAACACGTCCGCACGCCGCAACGAGCCGACGCTGAGCCCTAGCTTACTAAAGTAAGCAAACGTCCCCCAAAGAACAAAACTTTTCGTCTTATGAGTTAGAGACTCTGGCAGTCGTTAGCTCGTTATCAAAATTCAGGCCGTATCTCCTTGGCATAAATTTTACCATCGTCACCGATTGCAACTCGTTAAGAGCCACCTTTCTGAAAAAAGACATGATCCCTCGTGTCGCTAGATGGTGGAGTTTTGTCCAAGAGTTTGACTTTAATATCATCTACAAACCAGGAAAGGCAATGTGCCATGTGGACGCACTAAGTAGAAACCCGTTGGTAGAAGAAGGTGTAATAGAGCAGACGTTATGGATGAGAATAATTCTCCATATTTCTTCTGACTGGCTCTCAACCGCTCAGATGGCTGATAGTGAAATTCAAAGAATTAAACAAATTTTGGAAGATAAGGAATCAAATGAAGTAATTAACTTGAAACAAAATTATTGTGTTAAACGCGGTTTAGTCTATAAAATACCAGAGGAACCAGCCATTTGTGTCCACAAATGGCTGGTACCGAAAGGACTGCGATGGCAAATTCTGCGCGCGTCACGATGATGTTGGCCACTTTTCAATTGACAAAACAATCGATAAAGTAAAGGCCTATTACTGATTTCCTAAAATAAATAAATTCATTAAAAAATATGTTCGATCTTGTTTGCAGTGCGCCCATGGCAAAGTTCCTAGTGGGAAAAGATCAGGGTACTTGCATCCCATCCCAAAAGTACCAAAACCATTTCATACACTGCATGCTGACCACCTAGGGCCATTCAACGAGAGTAAATCAAGAAACAAATACATATTACTTATAATTGATTCATTTACAAAATTCATTGTTCTGAAGAAACACTAAATCAAATAAAACAGTAAAAGTATTTAAAGAATATTTTGCATTGTTCGGTGTCCCAATGAGGTTAATTACGGATAGGGGATCAACTTTTACTAGTTCCATATTTAGAGACTTCATTTCAGAAATTGGCGTAAAACATGTTCTGAACGCGGTCGCGACTCCGCGAGCTAATGGCCAGGTGGAACGCTATAATCGTACGGTATTGGACGCGTTGACGACAATGGTTCCTGATGCAAACGAAAAAATATGGGATGGACAATTACTACGGGTTCAATGGGGATTAAATAATACTATAAATAAAAGTACTGGGAAAACACCAGCGCAGTTGCTGTTTGGTCTAAGACTTACTGGGGACAGCGAAAGTAGTTTGAAATTTGCAGTAAATAACGATGAAAATGCCGTAACAACTGATGTTGCTCAGCTTAGAGAGGAAGCGAACGATAAAGTAACAAAAGCGCAACAAAAGCAGACAAACAGGTTTGTCGTTGTCAGCCACGTCAATTCAAAGTTGGGCAACTAGTTAGAGTTGAGCGAGAGATCGGAGAAAAGGGTAAAAGTAAAAAACTAATTAGTAAGTGTTTAGGTCCCTATAGAATTGTAACGGTGTTGCCAAACGACAGGTACGAAGTTGAGGATACCACGATAACAAAAAAAAAGGGTAAAGCTGTCTTACAATACAAAGGTGTCTTTCCGGTAGATAAAATATATCCATGGTTAGCATTTCAAGCGCCAGATGACAGTGATACGTCTAATGACGTCGTTGTGTATGCTACATGTGGTTGAGTGTGAATGTAAGCATGTGTGAAAATTTATAACTAAAGTTTTCAGTGATAAGTATTTATAAAGTTTTTTTTTATTGGGTAAGATCTCTAATATGATAATAATAAATACAAGGAGGATTTTTCATATGTTTTGTAGCTAGGGTAGCCCAAGTAGGGTAGCTAGTGAGTTCTGTACCAATTTTTTTTTCCTTTCTGCACTTTTCCTTTGTTAGGGATTTCTAATGTGATTATTAACATGGTATAAAGTCTAGTATATAGTTAAGCTCTGACTAATCATAGTTTGTATTGCTAATAACTATGAAAAAATAAAAGTTTATTTTTTCTCTTATATTGTGTCAATATTTTCAATTTATTACACAAAGTTAGAAGTATTTTGATTCTTACATTGCGAGGACGCAATTGTATTGTCAGGATGGACGAATGTTAGCATTATACAGATTCAATTACTTTTGTATTATATAGCTTTAGTAATATTTATAACAATTAAGCAATTTCATGTTGCCATTATTGTGTAAAAATTGGTAAAAACTTTATTTCCGGTGCACGAGGCGCTCAGTTTTCGCGCGAACCTAGAAAATATAAAAGGTGGCGCTCGAGCGGAGCGCGCCATTGCTGTTGTAAAGTGCTTCGGATAAACAAGTTCTAATAGTGAAGTGTTATAGTGTGACTGGTGAAAACAAATTAGGTGTAACCCGAGTGGGAACTAATTATAAGTGCTGGAAGTGAAGTGTTACGGTGTGATTGGTGAAACAAAATAAAGTGTGAATCGAGCGGGAACTGTTTTATTTTACACTTCTGACTTCACGGTGTATCACTAATCTCTAGGTCTTATGATTAAGCTTATCTCCGAAAAGTGAAAATATGTATCATGTAATGATTTAAAAAAATATTAAGTTTATTATTTAGAAACACATTTATGTCGTCTCTAAGCTAAAAAATTAAGGATAATACTCCGTAATAAATTCTAATTCGGCATCGGCGAATGCCTACGAAGAATATTATCCAAATGCATGATCTTAGCAACAGGCTCTGAAGTCACTGAAGCATGCGGCCAGTCACAGCTCTGCAGTGGACTGGGCAGTGGCATCGAAGGCGCCATTCATGCCATGACCGATGTCTTCCAAAGAGATTGCCAACCTGGTTCAAACTGGGGAATGCTCCTCGTTGACGCGAACAATGCTTTTAACGCCGTGAACTAGCCCTCTGGCAAGCAAGAATATACTGGCCACACTGCGCCCGCTTTCTTTATAATACTTACAATGGCCACGCTGAATTGGTATTTCGCGATTCTGATACAAGACTATATAGCAGAGAAGGCGTAACCCAAGGAGACCCACTCGCAATGCCACTGTACGCGCTTGCAACACTACCAATAATTAACAAACTTAAAACAGAAAACACAGTCACACAATGCTGGTACGCCGATGACTCCTCCGCGCAAGGCACTTTCCAAAGCCTACGACAATGGTGGGACAACTTAAACAAAACAGGCCCAGCATACGGATACTTACCACAAGGTAAAAAATCATTTCTAATAGTGTCAGAAACTGACAAGTCTACCGCAGAAAAGACGTTCTCCGGTACCAACGTCTCCATAGTTACCGGCTCCCGCTTCCTAGGAGGCTACATAGGGACAGGAGGGGACGACTTCGTAAAAAAGAATGTAACCGAATGGATATCTATCATCGAGAAACTCACAACAATCTGCAAAAACTCACCTCAAGCCGCTTACACTGCCCTAACTAAAGCAGCTCAGTTTAAATGGTCGTTCCTACTACGTGTCTTAAAAAATTCAGAAGAACTTTTTGAACCCTTAACTAACACATTACACGACAAATTCATACCAACACTAATCGGAGGTGAAATCACAAAACTTGAAACCCAGCTATTTACCCTCCCAGTCCACAAAGGTGGACTTGCCCTTTCTGACCCCTTCAACACACCAAACCGTGCATACCAAATCTCAAAACAGGGATCTACAATACTTTCAACAGCCCTAACCGAGATAAAAGACATAAACCTTGCTGAACACTACAATTCTTTGCGTGACGCAAGAAAGGAAGGAAACAAGGAAAAAGAAACATACGAGAACGAAACTCTAGAAAGCATTCTAACAAAATTACCATCCAAAAAGAAAAGAGCAATAGAAAGATCAATAGCGACAAAAATGAAAACAAAAACATCAACATGGCTTTCAGTAATACCGACAAGAAAAGACAACTTCGACTTATCACCCCACGAATTTAGAGATGCCCTGGCCATAAGATACCACCGCACACCAATCTCCATGCCTGCGACTTGCGACGGCTGCGGCAATGACAACTTCAACGTGGACCACGCCTTGTGCTGCAAAACAGGTAGCCTTATCACACGCAGACATAACGAAATAAGGGATCCTTTCTGTGAACTGTGCCAGCAAGCCTGGGGAAACGTCACGAAAGAGCCAGTCATCTCCGAAGGCGATACTGGGCTGCGCGGAGACTTGGCTTGTCGGGGGGTATGGATTGCCCAGAGGGAGGCGTTATTTGATATCCGTGTCATAGACACCGACGCTCCCTCCCACGCATCACGCCCCGTAGCGGCTGTCCTTCGTTCAGCTGAAGAAGAAAAGAAAAGGAAGTACTGCGACCCATGCGAGACGCGCCACACCACCTTCACCCCTTTAGTAACCTCTGTCGACGGAGTTTTTGCTCCACAAATGATATCATTCACTAAACACCTCGCCGAAACGCTGGCGGACCGCTGGAACCGGACCCCTGCCACAATAATGGGCTGGCTACGAGCAAGAATTCAAACCGCCATCATCAGGGCTAGCAGCATGTGCATCCGCGGCACCCGCCATAGGTGGAATCGCACAGGCCTATATGAGGATGGAGCGGCAGTCCCACACGTCTTGAACTAGAATGCATATCTTACTTATATTCTCTGTACTTATTTTCATGAATCTTTTGCTTAATAAATTTCTTATTGTATAAAAAAAATTTGTGGAAATCTGCAATTACTAATAAAATCTCGGAAAAATCACTATTATTTCTTAAACAAACCGTTTTTTTCAGTTTATATTTATAAAAACGATAAGAAATTTATTAAGCAAAAGATTCATGAAAATAAGTACAGAGAATATAAATAAGATATTCATTCTAGTTCAAGACGTGTGGGACTGCCGCTCCATCCTCATATAGGCCTGTGCGATTCCACCTATGGCGGGTGCCGCGGATGCACATGCTGCTAGCCCTGATGATGGCGGTTTGAATTCTTGCTCGTAGCCAGCCCATTATTGTGGCAGGGGTCCGGTTCCAGCGGTCCGCCAGTGTTTCGGCGAGGTGTTTAGTGAATGATATCATTTGTGGAGCAAAAACTCCGTCGACAGAGGTTACTAAAGGGGTGAAGGTGGTGTGGCGCGTCTCGCATGGGTCGCAGTACTTCCTTTTCTTTTCTTCTTCAGCTGAACGAAGGACAGCCGCTACGGGGCGTGATGCGTGGGAGGGAGCGTCGGTGTCTATGACACGGATATCAAATAACGCCTCCCTCTGGGCAATCCATACCCCCCGACAAGCCAAGTCTCCGCGCAGCCCAGTATCGCCTTCGGAGATGACTGGCTCTTTCGTGACGTTTCCCCAGGCTTGCTGGCACAGTTCACAGAAAAGATCCCTTATTTCGTTATGTCTGCGTGTGATAAGGCCACCTGTTTTGCAGCACAAGGCGTGGTCCACGTTGAAGTTGTCATTGCCGCAGCCGTCGCAAGTCGCAGGCATGGAGATTGGTGTGCGGTGGTATCTTATGGCCAGGGCATCTCTAAATTCGTGGGGTGATAAGTCGAAGTTGTCTTTTCTTGTCGGTATTACTGAAAGCCATGTTGATGTTTTTGTTTTCATTTTTGTCGCTATTGATCTTTCTATTGCTCTTTTCTTTTTGGATGGTAATTTTGTTAGAATGCTTTCTAGAGTTTCGTTCTCGTATGTTTCTTTTTCCTTGTTTCCTTCCTTTCTTGCGTCACGCAAAGAATTGTAGTGTTCAGCAAGGTTTATGTCTTTTATCTCGGTTAGGGCTGTTGAAAGTATTGTAGATCCCTGTTTTGAGATTTGGTATGCACGGTTTGGTGTGTTGAAGGGGTCAGAAAGGGCAAGTCCGCCTTTGTGGACTGGGAGGGTAAATAGCTGGGTTTTTCAGTTTATATAGTCTTTTTCTTACTGTCAGCACTACGTGTCTTTCATATTATCACGAATCAGTCAATTTCACTGCGAAAAACTCTTCCATTCCTAAGTTATATATTTTTTGCAGTTGTTACCCATATAGCGCATTTCAATATTAAAATGGCTATAAAAATTGGGAGGGGGAGTTTTTAGGTTTTTTTTTTCCGATGAATTTCGATGTTCTTCAACCCAGATCGTTTTATGTGCACTTAATGAAGATTCACACTGTATAACTTAACCCCATCTATCAATTACTTAGTGCCTTGCTCTTGTCCTGTAATTACAGGTAACAAGGCCAAGGCCAAATACACTAGCCGTCTTGGAGACTATTTCTTCCCCGGATTTCTAGTTCAATTCCAAAACGGTTTGCCAAAATTTTCATTTTGCCTAATAGTAGAATACTATTTTGATAAAAGAGTTTACGTTCTAATTGTATTTATTGGTAGTTTAATAAATAAAATTGGGTGATTTGCCTGAGTAAACTTACATACCCACATATAATTAAATCGTATCGAACAATATTTAATCAAGATTTTTCTGTGGATTTAATGATCATATTGCACTGGTAACCCTCAGATGTTAACATCATTTGATATAGTTTTCATATGAAATTATATTTATATGTAATTATTAAGTTTTAAAATAATTGAATTTACATCCACGTAGTTTGCGATACACAAAAAAAAATCAACAAGTTTAAAAGGACTGCTAAAAATAATAACAGTTTCAAAATGGAAGACGTAAAGAATTATTTATGAAGGTATGCAGCAAGTTGCACCGCAGCGTTGGCAGTCGTGTATTGAACATGTTATAAAAGTACAGGACAGAATATGTAAAAAGGTTGCTTATTTCTTGCATGTCGAATTGAACTTTTAGAAATTGAATTAAAAAGTTTGCGATGAAGCCTTTTTTGAAGTAAATAAATCACAACTCCTATGATAAATCCACATTCTCTGGAGATCTTGAAATTGCCATTTGAGCAATTTAAAAACCATGTTAAAGCGACTGTCGAAAAAGGGATATTACAATGTTCAAGATTACTTAAATGATGGGACTGTTTGGGGTTAATCTGGCTCAACACAGACCTAGCTGTTAATAATTTTGTAATTATTTATTCCTCCTTATTAAAAATGATAATGATAATTAAGATATGATACATATATTTTGTATTAGTTAAGCTTAAGCAATTTTTAAAAGAGATCTAAAAATCAATCTGTGGGAGTTTCTACGCCCTCCTTCTCCCACAGTGGTCCAATGTAGAGAAGTGGCAAAAAATGTCGATTGCTAAGTATATGTAAATATCTACAGTAATAAAGACATTTGGAATTCGGAAAGTGTTAAGCCAGTCAGTTATTACTTGCCTACCTTCAAATTTAAAAAGGCTGGAAATATTATAATCTTTAATAATAATGTTG
Organism: Argyresthia goedartella; assembly: GCA_949825045.1. Lineage (NCBI taxonomy): Eukaryota > Metazoa > Arthropoda > Insecta > Lepidoptera > Argyresthiidae > Argyresthia > Argyresthia goedartella. Next base: position 12,772,868 of record OX463808.1, on the reverse strand, counting down.
TAGAGCCTGGGACCTTGCAAGACAATAAATCTGTTCGTAAAAAAGTGCTGCTTCTTAGAACAGGGCATACACCAAAATTTCGCCGGTTGAGAATGAGAGAGTGTTGTTTCAATACCGTATGTACATTTTAATGTACGGTTGACTGACGGTTGGAGTGCCTGTATTTTCATGTAGTGTCCTAATTGGGAACCTGTACGGCTTAAAGAAACTGATTAATTTCAGCATAAGTCTTTGAGATTATTCGAAAATTGGAATGTGAATCTTTGGGGATCCACCCCAGTTCTGATTCCGTACTTCACTAATGATTGGTGTAGAGCCTGGTATATTTGTTCAGTTAATTTATCATTTGCAACATATCGTAGTTGCTTAAAGACATATATAGGCTTGTTTTCTTATACGCTTGGATATTTATTTATTTGCAATAAGTTAGTGCTACGAGAGCCAAGTCATATTTCACTATTTACTTAATTAAACAAACAATTCAACAGCATTTATTACTAGTATTATCATAGTCATTATTAATCCATATTATCATGTCATATACTATTATTACCTATATTTATTTAATTAACTATTAACACAAATGTATCACAGTCATCATTAATTATTAGGTAGGTATTCCTATCGTCAAGTCTTGGGTACAATTAATATAATTAAGAATAATCATAGCCTATATTTTAAATCATCAAGTCAAAGGTACAATTCATATTATCAAGCATTATCATAGCACAATCTAAATAATGTAGCTCTAGTAAATTCATTGATGTGGCAGACAAAAATACCAATCCTCTCAGCAACATCGTTAAGCGTGTGCAGCGTGCACGTCAGCGGAGCGTTCCCCATTAGGTTGGCTTGGCACTCCCGCTATGGGCACACAGAACAATCTTGGTCGTCGTCGTGGCGTTATGTAAAAGTCGGGGGCAAAGAAGCCTTTTGATTTAAGTACAACCGCATTTGATACCAATCCGCGTAACAGTTTAAAAATGTAGATAGCAGTATAAGATTTCCTCTAACCTCCAATTTATTGTACCCGACCATGCCAAGAACGAAAAGAGTCGGGTACATCATCGGGTAAAAAGGATCAGGAAAAGGTTCAGATAAAGAAAACGTGTAAATTTATTTTGGACTTTTTCTAACATGTTTTTGTATTTTACCTCATGTGGGGCCCATACACTTGCACTGTACTCCAAGTGATTCCTGATATTGGCATCATACAATGTACGTAGTGCTCCCACATTCGTGAAGTTGTGCGCCTGTCGTAAGATGAGACCCATGTTTCGGTAGGCGTTTTTGCACAGACCGATAACAACTCTTTGAACGACAGACCCGCTGTAAACCGAACGCCAAGGTCATGACCTGTTGCTTAGAAGAGTCATCCACACAGGTGGTGGAGTGGCGTGCGGGCGTATTTGTCAGGTTGAAATCTATGGTTATACCGAGATATTGAGTTGATTTGGTGCTAAGAATATGAGGACAAGTACAGGTATTGTTAGGAGGGTAAGAGCATTTTGTGGGAAATTATTATTGAGTTATGAGAACATCATATGTATGTAGTTTTGTCTAAGTTTAGTGTCAAATAATTAGCTGCAAGCCAATGCGGAACAAGATTAAACCCTTTTTGAGCTAGGGAGAAGGCATCAGCCCAGGTGTCAGCTGTGAAAGTGAGGGTGGTGTCATATGCGAAGGTCACAATTTCACAATGTGCAAGGTTAAGATATCACAATTCATCAACGTAACATAAAACTAGTGTGGGACCTAGAATAAGACCCTGAGGGGCACCGAAAAAACTGGTAGATCATCGCTAACAACTTCCTCTATTTTGACTCGTTGATTTCTATTTGACAGATAACTTTCAAATAGACTCAGCTGAGTTCCTGTTAAACCCAGAAATTCAAGCTTTTTTAGGAGAATTAGGATATATACCGAGTCAGAAGCTTTCGCTAGGTCAAGGAATATTGTGATGCACTTCTTCTTATCATCAAGATCTTCAGCAATTGAATTAGTAAAAGATAAAAGAGCATCTTCAGCAGATTTGCCAGCTCTAAAACCGTATTGTTTATCAGGAACCAGGAACCAGGAATTCGATCACGCAGACAAATATTAAATACAACTGAAAACATACTTTCTCTCAAAAGTATAAGGGTTACATACTACTTGAGAACTGCACACTCTTTTTTCAACTTTAATTGAATATAGCTGACTTTAATTTAGATATAGCCATAAATACTGTATAATGAGTAGATAACACCACACACAAACCTCAGTGGTTTAAGTGTGTTCAAGCATGTAACTCTGTTATTTTTAATATGTCATTAATAAAAAATATAAGTAAACTGACAGTAAATTATTTTGTACCATAAATTTTACTAATATATTGTTTTTACTAATATATTGGACGTTTTTTGTTTATGCGAAGCGAAATAGTCATCCAGAGTTTTTTCAGTATTTTACTATTAGGGAGTTTGTGTTTGTGGGAGCAATTTTTTACAGCAGATTTTAAGAATGACATTAAGTTACTCACGGCTTCATCAGGATCTTCTGTCTGAAATAAGTGAGAGAGATCATAAGACTCAAATTCCTGTGCAAACTTATAAAAATTCAATCGCTTTACGATATTATTCGGATTTGCTTGGGTTGATATCCCAGTCAACGACCTTGAGAAGACAGTGGTAATTCAGTTTGTTCTCCTGAAAATATTACGCTATCTCTTATAATTTCAGGCATGTTTTCGACGGACTGCCGAATCGTTTGTCATTGAATTTTCGTTAGCGGCACAACTGAACTGATCGATAATTCTAACTTGCAAAATAATGAAAATAGCAATATAAGTTAAAGCTGACGTTAAAATATCTGACGATGCACGATGCAATCGTACAAATTCCGGGGCCTGAGATGAAAAAAATCTTAAATAATTACATGTCAAACGTATGTAGGTAACTTAATAAAATTACACAACAACACATTAATCTGTAAAACATGAGTCAGTAAATAAGCAAAGCCTAGATATTGCACAGAATAAACTAGGACAGCATTGGAGTATCTGTCACTACCTAGTCCCTGGTGTGGGAATGAAGGAACTGCTGCGTGGAATAGAAAAAAATAGAAAATTACACACAGAATGACTACTGCATAATTATGATAGGGGAGGTCGACTTCCGAAAAACCAGCAACTACTTTGAACTTGTGCAATACATTCGGAACGCTCTTCAAACTCAGCAACATACGAATATAATCCTGCGTTTGCCGGTCTACATATGCTCAGCCTTCACCACAATGTTTAATGGAAGAGTTGAAACATTCAATAACCTGCTTCATTTGGACAACCATACCCACAAATACGTTACTTTATTAGACTCCAATTATAAACTAACCTATTACGACTCCGGTATTTTCTCGAAGAGGTACGGAACTATAACAAACAAAGGTATGCGTTCAATCTTCGCACTGATCAACCAATCGATTGATGACATAAGAGAACGCAAATAATCTCTTAAATGCGCATAGATTCCCATAAACTGCTGACAGTATCCCGAGACACGCGCACAGAGAGAGAACAACAGTTTTTTCTTTACTAAAAGTCTCAACATGCTACATCAGAACATTGCGGGTCTCATCAATAAATCTGACTAGTTGACAGTATAGCTGGAGGAACTTTATACAGATAACGTTGTAGTCGACGTCATCTGCATCACGGAGCACAACATTATAGCAGGAGATGAGGATTTGGCAGTGCTGCCAAACTACCAACTTGCGGCACACTATTCCAGAGATGATAGGAGGAAAGGGGGAGCTTGTATACTAATCAAAACTGGTCTACACTATAAAGAAATTAAATAAATAACTAAGCTCTCTATCAAGGGAATATTTGAATGCTGTGCCATAGAATTTATTAACCAACAAATTATTATCGTATGTATTTATAGAATCCCAATAAATAAAAATAAAACTCTGCATCTAAACACAATCTATGAGAAAATGGAAAAATTACTACAAAAGCTATGCATTCAACTGGGTAAACGAGTGATTGATTTGGCGGTGACTTCAATATTGATACGCTCAAAAAGACTAGGATATAATCTTAAATTGCAATTCAATCAACCAACGAAATTATCTTCAAAAACATGCCTTGATGATTTTGCCCACAACATAAATCATGTAACAGGAAAAGTCACTGACTACGGGCTCTCGGATCATATAGCACATATTTTGAATTGCCCCGTAAAAAATACTTGTGTAATCGACTCTTGGAAAACTAAGACTAGATCCCACAACAAAGAATAAAGACTACCTAAAATACTATTCAAATCGACTTAAAAAAAATGTTAAATTAACACAAAGATCCCAAAATAATCACTACATACAAAATTCAATAAATAAATCAAAAACATCATTTAAAATTATAAAAACTCCAAACCCCCTCTTCCTAGTGAAACGATAGCGAAAATCAAAATTGACGACAAATACGTCACCGATGCACAAGAGATTTCAGAAACATTTAACAATTTTTACGTAGACCAAATAAAACTAACCAACCTAGGGTCGTGCAAAAAAAGGTATCCACACCCGATAAATCGTCAACAGCAATCGATGTACATGAACCCAACAACACCAGAGGATATAGCAAAACCATAAGCGCTCTAAAAAATAAAAATAGTGTAGGTTAAGACGGTATTCACACAAAAGTAATAAAATATGTCCGGTACATAATTGCGCCTCACATCAGTCAGATTATAAATATGTATGTGTAAAGTCAGCGGTTTGTACCCTGAAAGTTTGAAAACAACAATTGTAAAACCTCTCCTTAAAAAATCAGATAGATAATCAATGACAAATTACAGACCCATTGAACTTACTCCAGTGATGTCAAAGGTGTTTTAAAAAATTATATACAAAACAATATCTTCATATTTAGAATCATATAAAATATTAACACTTTGCCAGCCGAGCTTTTTCTAACCCGCATTCCCGCGTACGCCGGCCATTTTGGTCATTTTTGTATATTTGATACAAAAGGAACTAAAATAGTTACGCATTTAGTTTTTTTTATGTATATGTTAGAATATCTTATGTTTTATTGTAACAAAAAATAAAACAATTAATTTTACATATTTTTTAATTGAAAAAATCTAAATGAAACAGACGTTTTACACAAGAAAAAAAAACTCTTACAGAATAAAAATTGTTGCAGACATGCCCAAAATCACTTTAGACTGTGTAGTCCCTCTGCGTATGAAATTGACCCCTGAACCCTCCTCCGCCCTCACGTAAATCAAACGCATGTGTTTGTGTAGCCAAAGAATGTAGCTACGCAATGTAATAAACGCCGATCACTAAGAAGCGTCGTGTTTTTAATGAAAAATCAAGGAACGGCCGTCACGACGTGGTGTCATGATCGGGGAAATTGAGCATCACGACATAGAGTCGTGATCGGCTGTCAAAGTGTCAACGCTAGAACAAAAGGGTTTCCGTAAAGGGAAATCTATTAATATGGCGATATACGACTTCCTAAAGGACATCATGTCATGTATGGATATTAGGCAGCCAGTGGAAGCCATTTACATGGACATGACGAAGGCCTTTGACTATGTCAACCATAGGATACTGCTTGAAAAACTATATTCGTATGGCATTCGGAATCAGAATCAATCAGAGAATCATACCTAAGTAACAGAAAACAATACACAGAACTAACTAGAATAGATATAAAAACAATAACAGAAAATATATACAAATCGAGTGCAAAAGTGCTGTTTGGTATCCCGCAAGGTAGCGTATTAGGACCTCTTTTATTTATTATTAATATAAGTGACCTCCCAGCAGTGACATCTAATAAAATGACATTATTTGCCGATGACAGCACGATGATACTAGAATGTAATACATTTAATGACTACAATTTAAAAATAGCTGACGTTTTAAAATATATTATTAATTGGATGAATAATTTAATAATTTAATTGCAAACCTAGATAAAACTAAATTAATGAATTTCTGTAAAAACAATCAAAATTTGAAAATCTTTGTGTTAATTATGAAGACACTGTAATAGAAGTAGTTGAAAAAACTAAATTCTTCGGTAGACCGACGACGACGAGGTACGACTAGAGTCGTAAATAAAATGACTTGGAAGCACCATGAAAAACAAATATGTGACAGATTAAGCAGTTCCGCCTTCTTGCTTTACAAATTAGTTAACCCTTAATTGGCCCTGAGCATGCAGAATTTTTAATTGGCTTTCGCATTTATTACCACGACATAAGGTTGAAATACTGGTGGGATGTATAATCCTTCAGTCTAATTAAGGGTTAAAATAATTTGATGATGTCAATATAGTATTATCTTTAACCTTGAATTGGTTCACAGTTAACAATTTATTGTTAAATGCTGGTAAAACCAAATGTATCAAATTCTCACTTCCAAATGTCAGGCAAGTTGGGACCAGTTTAGTGTTGGACAGCAATACGTTAGAATTAGTAAATGACACGAAGTTTCTTGGAATAACCATTGATAACAAATTGCAGTGGGGACCCCACATAGATAAATTGGCTGGTAAGTTAAGTTCTGCGGCTTACGCTGTTAGGAAAATCAGACAAAACACGGATGTGGCTACATCTAGGCTAGTATATTTTAGTTACTTTCATAGTGTCATGTCTTATGGTATCTTGTTGTGGGGGAAAGCAGCGGATATTCAAACTATTTTTATTTTACAGAAAAGAGCTATTCGAGCAATTTATAAATTAAAACGCACATACTCCTTAAGACGGCTTTTTAAAGAAATTGACATACTAACTGTAGCTAGTCAATTTATTTTCGAAAATATAATGTATGTACGCAAGAACCTTACAAAATTTCCAAAACTTAGCGATAGCTGTAATGTTAAACTAAGAAATAATCACAGACTACTTGCGCCCCGGTTTAGACTCGCGAAGGTTAGCAATTCTTTCCAGGGTCAATGCATTCTCTACTACAACAAGATACCTCTGGAGATCTTGAAATTGCCATTTGAGCAATTTAAAATCCATGTTAAAGCGACTTTGTCGAAAAAGGGATATTACAATGTTCAAGATTACTTAAATGATGGGTCTGTATGGGGTTAATCTGGCTCAACACAGACCTTGCTGTTAATAATTTTGTAATTATTTGTTCCTGATTATTAATTATGATAATGACTTAATATTATATTTTGTATTAGTTAAGCATATGCAATTTTTAAAAAGAGATCTAAAAATCAATCTGTGGGAGTTTCTACGCCCTTCTTCTCCCACAGTGGTCCAATGTAGACATGTGGCAAAAAATGACGATTGCTAAGTATATGTAAATATCTACAGTAATAAAGACATTTGGAATTTGGAATTTGGAATCAATATAGGAACAGCTTTGGCTGCATATCACGGTTTTGTCTCATCTACTCTCCGGTACGGTGCGATTTTCTGGGGCAACTGCACAGAAAAAGAAACTGTTTTAAAGGCACAAAAAAGATGCGTCAGAGCTCTATGTGGCCTTAAAAGTACACAGATAGCTGTGAACCATATTTTAGAAAACACAGAATACTGACCCTACCCTCCTTATACATTTTTGAGGTTGCAGTTTTCGTGAAAACTAATTTAATAAACTTTACCGAAGCGTCCACAACTAGTCATTCCCAACTACGTCATCAACATCGGCACAAACTCTGCCTGTTACCATCCAGGACAGCTCTCTTAAATAAAAGTATATTTTGCATGGCACCCAATATACATAATAAAATACCAAATGAAATAAAAGATCAAAATTTTTAACTGTTTAAGAATAAATTATTCTATTTGCTCAGCGAAAAATGCTATTATAATATAAACACTTACCTAAATGATAAATCCATCCAACTGTAATATTTTCCTGTTATGACTAGGTTATGATGCCATATTGTTTAATATATAAAATAGAATACAATTTAATGAAGTATAAATTAATATTCATACACCAAATTGTTGGTAGGACATAGCGATTTGTTGAAATATTTAAGATCCTTATTATAACCTATGTTCATGAATAAACTATTCTTATTCTTATTCTTAAAAATGGAACCATTATATAATAAGATTACTCGTGCGTTCGTCCTTGTGTAAAAAAGTATATAATAAATAAACCACCGATTAAGTTGATATTTGGTACACTTTTCATTATACATATAAAGGTCAGTCAGAACTTTGAAAGGGGGATAAATTTCGCCACATCCCTTCTCAACTCAACCCTTCGCTGTACAAATTTTCATGTCTCTAGGACCAGCGGTTGACCAGCGAACGCCGCTGGTCAACCGCTTATTTCCTTGATAATGTTCTTTTGAGGTTGACAGAATGAAGCGGAAGTCAAAAGAACATTATCAATGAATGAAGCTGTTGCGGAACATTGTAGAAGCATACTAGCAGGTATAGCAATCCGACCTGTCGAAATGAACGCTATGTTACGCCACCTACTACGATGGACTAAGTTAAGGTATGTTTTACCTTACAATAGTCTTACAGTTGTCTACAAACTTTAACTTGATTTGTATTTGGTAACAGTTTTTCCAACAAACGACACAGTTTATGTTGGCGACTAGGGTATCATAAGTTTGACCATGCCGTGTATTGGAAATTATCACAATTCGAGACCTCTATAATTTGGATTTAAGTTATCCGAGGTAGCTTCGTGAACTTAGTGGGCTCCGTGGTCAAAATGAGTTTAATGCTTGCTTCTCACGCTGGAGATGAAGGTTCGAATCCGTGTATCAATGAGATAAGTAATTCCTGTAAGATAGTATTGTCTCCTATGTACATTTATCTTAAGTAATACTTATCTTAAATATAAGACCACACATTTTTGCAAGTTTATTTCGTAGGTGAAGATGATAGAGAAGTGAATTTGAGGTGTTCCAATTTTCCAAATTTTAAACCAGGCTAGTTAAACAACTTCTGAAAATGCTACATAAAGTCAATCCTTATATAAAATATTTGAAATATTTGAAAACAGCCTTGGTGAACCTGCTTCTTGTTATTCATTTAAAATTATCATCCATGCAGAAAAAAAAACCACCGCAGGAATACAGAGGCCGTTTCAACGCAACCTAAACGAAAAAAGTTGCTTTAGTGATGGCAGGTCAATAGTTTGAACACCGTGACATAATACTTGAAAGTAACAGAAAAAGTTTGCAGCAAATCAGTGAGCTTCACCGATCATATGACGCCCTACAATATCCTCTATTGTTTTGTCGCGGTGAGGATGGATATTCAAATTACCACAACACAATCCTATTAAAAAAACGCCTCATAAAAAAATGTCTCAGGCAGTTTTTATTCTTATCGTTTAATGACTAATCATTTTCTTCCGCTTCCCTAAGGAAGCGGAAGAAAATCATCTTATACTTTTTCGATCCCTTTTTAACCAATATCTGGTAGATGAGTACGCTAAAGTAGAGACGGAAAGGCTAAACTTTATTTAACCAAACATAGTTACGCGCGGATAATTACTTACATCTCAAAGATGCTGCTTGCAAACAGGATGCTGAAGCCGAACAGTTTAGTCAAATGGTGGTGCTGCCGTCATCTTCAAATGGTGGTGCTGCCGTTATCTTTCACTGGTGGGCACTCATGCATATATTTGGATATATGCATGAGTGTACTCAGGACACCATGACATACGTACGCCATTATGGTCGTCCTGACCTTTTTGTAGGCCGGCTGACTACGTCTCATTCAGTGAGCTAAGAGCCAACCTCAAGTGTCGCGTAGATACAGCCTACGCCAACCACATGAGTAGTATAGAAAGCAATATTAGACATAACCCGCGCGCATTTTGGAAATATGTAAGTGGCCTACGATCGAAGGGTGGTTTCGAACCTCGGGTCACGCATCGGGGCCGGAAACACGTTGGTGAGGAAGCAGCAGCCGCATTTGCAAACTACTTCTCAGACGTTTTCCTCCCTGATGATCCAGCGCTCGATCCAGATCTGGTAAACATTTCTGATGACTCGTGCACTGCTAATCACATACAAGTTTCACATATTTCCAGTAGGGACATAAAAGAAGGGCTGAAGCAGCTAAGGTCAAAGAGCGCAATTGGACCGGACAACGTCCCTCCCTACTTTTTGAAGGCCTACAGCGATCAGCTGGTTTTACCTTTGGGTCGGATATCAATCTTGTTCTTGAACAAGGTAAGTACCCCACCAGCTGGAAGCTTTCTCGAGTCAGTCCTTTCCCCAAGACAAGTGACACTGCCTCCGATGATCAATATCGACCTACTGCGATCCTGAGTTCATTGGCAAAACTGTTCGAGTCGATCATAAAAGACAAAATCGGTTCGCAGATTGCGCCTTATCTGAGCGACTCGCAACACGGATTCAGGAGTCGCCGCTCAGTTAACACCAACTCGCTGACTTGAATCGAGATTGTGTCGAAGTGCATGGACAAGGGATGTCAATTGTCAATTGTCAATTGTAAGACGGGCTGGTTTCCGCAACTCGACGACGAAAGCGCCTATTTTGCGTGTGGGTGGGAATGCGACATCATTCGAGCCAACCCAACTCCTCCAGGAACGCCAGCAGGCCCTTTACGTTACCGACTATCCCTGGAAGGTCCCTCGATTGACCGAGGTGTTTAGCCCTGTTGTCCGCTACTCCTGTGCACTCCATGAGGACGTGAGCAGCCGTTTCTTCTGCTTCCAAGCAGGCTCTGCAAAGGGGGCTGTCGGTAACACCTAGGACATATAGATGTTTATTAAAGAAACCATGGCCAGTAAGTGCTGCAGTCACCAGTCGCATGCGCGGCCTACTAAGTCGAAGCAAGGTCTTAGCCAGCCTAGCGCTAGGGGACGGCAAGGCCAGCTTAGCTTGCCTGCACTCCTCATGGTTTGTCCAAAGAGTGGCATGATCATTCCTGGTCGACTCTCTCAGAAATGAGCGTACCATCTTGAAGGGAAGAGGGATGATAGGTTCGGGACCATACGCTGTCAAGCTAGATCCTTTACGCGCCAACTCATCCGCTGCATCGTTACCTCTTGATCCGCTGTGTCCTTTTATCCATTGAAGGATTACGCGGTTATGTTGACATACCTCCATTAGTCGTTTGTGACACTCGTAGATTAGCCCTGAGTTAATAGTGTTGCTATTTAGGGCTTGTAGGACGGCCATGCTATCCGAGAGTATTCGAATGGAGGAATATCTTACCTTTCTCGATGCTATGGCATTAGCGGCCGAGATGATGCCCATGCATTCAGCTTGAAAGACAGTATTATGGGCACCCAGTGGAATGGCTATCTTGATGTTTAGGTCCTCCGAGAAGGTGCCTGAACCAGTGCCTGCTTCAGTTTTTGAACCATCGGTAAAAATTCTGAGCTCTTTAACGTCGAGCCCCTCAACCCGATGGTCTTCATGTAACTGTATATAGTATTTTTTGTCAAAAACAAATTGTTTAGGGATTCTGTCACTGCAAGCCATAGAGATGGGAAATTTTTTGTAAACTTCCCCTAGGATGGCGGTGTGTGAGGTCCTGTTTTTCCTCCAAAGTCCTAAGGTGTTGAGTCTCACCGCAGATGACGCGGCCTCCTGCTTAATATACAGCTGGAGTGGCGGAAGACACAGCATGGCCTCCATTGCTGCTGTTGGAGTAGTTCTCATACTACCTGTGATAGCCATGCAGGTCAGCCTTTGGAAGCTTTGTTTGGTCCTGGTCCACCACACCACAGCTCCGTAGCAGACAAGAGGACGGATCACCGTTACGTACAGCCAAAGAATGATGTTGGGAGAAAGTCCCCACTTTTGCCCCATCATTCTCCGACACTGCCAGAAAGCAATACTCGCCTTCTTTAGTTTGTTGTCAATGTGGCTACTCCAGTTGAGCTTGCTGTCCAAGGTTATGCCCAGGTACTTCACCTCAGTTGCTAGCTGGAGTTCCGTTCCAAAGAGCTTAGGTAGGGTATACCTACCAAGAGCCCTATTGTTAGTGAACATGACCATTTCCGTTTTTGTTGGGTTAACCGCCAGGTCATATTCTAAACACCAGCGCTCCACGATGCGAAGAGCTGTTTGTTTAAGGTTGCACACTGTGCTCGCAAATTTACCTGTGATGAGGATTACCAAATCGTCGGCGTATCCTACGGTGTAGTATCCATTAGCGTTAAGCTTGGTAATCAGGTCGTTAATGACCAGATTCCACAGAAGCGGGGAGAGCACTCCTCCCTGCGGCCATCCCCGCACTACATCCGCCGACAGGGACTCACCAGCTAGACGCACGATACGTTTGTTAAGCATGTTTGTGACCCAGTTGTTTACAGCTGTTGACACTCCATGCCTTGTTAGAGATGCACTTATACTGCTATGCTGCGTCTTGTCAAAGGCACCTTCTATATCAATAAAAGTTCCAAGACAGATGCATTTGTTTTGAATCGCCTCTTCAATTGCTCTCTGCATGGAGAGCCGATTCAGTAGACTTACCCAAACTATATGCATGCTGATTCTTGTGTAAGGGTATATGTTTTAACGCTCCATCTCTCAGGTGTCTCTCGCACAAACGTTCGAGAGTCTTAAGCAAGACTTGAGGTGACTTTGACAAGACTTGACAAGAGAGGTGAGACTAATCGGCCTGAAAGATTTAGCGTTAGTGTAGTCGCTCCTTCCTGGCTTCGGTATGAAAATTACGTTTACTACTCTCCACCTTTTGGGAACGTATCCGAATCTAAGACATGCTTTCATGATTCGGACCATTATATTAATGACGGGTTCCCCACCCCACTGTAGAAGTGCTGGGAAGATTCCATCTGGTCCTGCTGATTTAAAAGGTTTAAAGCTATTAATGGCCCATCTCACCTTGTCAGCAGTGATAATATTATTAGTTATGTCTAAGTGGTCGACAGCTTCATGGTGAACCTCTTCCGGCCACACAATCTCTTAAATAGTTCTACTTCCGGGAAAGTGAGTTTCCAACAAGAGACTGTGTGTTTCTGTTGTGGAAGAGGTATATGTTCCATCGGGGTTTTTAAGCGACCCTAGCCTGGAGGTGCCTTGTTGAGCTAGTATTTGCTTGATCAACGGTTTCAATGTCGCTGCAGAATTTCCTCCATGAGTTGCTTCTTTTGAACCGTAGTCGTTTCTTGTACTTGGATTTGGCATCTTTGTAGTTGTCCCAATCCTCATCAGCACTGGTGTTCAGCAGTCTTCTGATCTTAACACGCATCCTATCTAGATCAGGACCCCACCAAGGCTGCCGATTGATGTTGGTAGGCGCTGGTGTGCTAAGCGGGCAAGTTGAATGGTAGCAGTCTATTGAAGTATTAGTAAAATCTGTTACCTGTTGTTCGATTTGTTCGGGTCCCTCCGGATCTGGTAGAGTCTCAGCCCAAGCAAGTCTTTCACCTAGGATAGCTCTGTACCTGGTTCTGTCAGTCTTGCGTGGGTTTCTCTTAGGGACAGTTGGGGAGAACGCTGCGTTGATCTCGAAGCGTATCCATCGATGATCAGAGCATGACGCCTCGTTGGACACATGCCAGCCCCCAACGTCGTCGGATATGTCCGCCGTTGCCAGGGTAATATCAACGATATGGACAAGGGATGTCAAGTGGACGTCGCCTATATGGACTTTCGTAAGGCGTTCGACAGAGTCGATAATGACGTCCTAATGAAGAAGTTATGTGCCATTGGATTTGCCCCACGGCTGTTGGTTTTCTTCGCTGACTACCTCAAGAACCGCCAGCAATATGTGCGACACGGCTGTTTTGAGTCCCAGCCGTACCATACACGGTCGGGCGTTAGCCAAGGGTCTATTCTCGGTCCGTTGTTATTTATCATTATGATAAATGACCTGGAATTAGAGCTTAAACACGCCAATTGCCTTCTGTATGCGGACGATCTGAAACTGATACTTCCCGTGAGTTCAGAGGATGATTGTAGTTTGCTGCAGGAAGATCTAGAAGCGGTTCATAGGTGGAGTGTGAACAATAAACTCCTCTTCAATACTGCCAAGTGCTATGTAATGTCCTTTACGCGCTCCTCTCATCCTATAAGCGCGATATATACACTTGGTACGGAGTCTTTGACTCAAGTGTATTCGATTAGGGACCTCGGTGTTACGTTCGACCCTAAACAGTCTCCACTGGTGAGGGCACGGGATGGCCTCAATGCTCTGCTGGCTGCAGCACCACTGACTGATCTGTTTGGTGATGAGTGGAGGCATATTGTGCGAGAATGTGGCAGGTTCGGTGAGATGAAGGAGTGAAAGTGTTGTCTTAGAAATATATTATTATTTTTTGCATTGACATTTTATTTCAGTACCCTTGACATACCTAATAATGTTTAATACTATTTAAATTTGACCTAAATTTAATGTTTAATGTGATTTAATATGTAGTATTTTCTACGAATTTGTACACTTTGTTCCCTACCTGTGAAATCGACTTACCTAAATTGATACTGACATTGTATAACTATTTGACTTTGTACAGCGCATTGGGTGTATACCTGTAATGTTGTATATCGTACTTGTATATTAAATAAAAAAAAAAAAAATAAAAAAAAAAAATAACAAGTAACGTTTAGCGGTAACCCTCGAAGGCAAGATATAGCAGATGCATTGTTGCCTGGTCAAAAGCCTCATGATCAGCACGATATTATAGCCAGAGTGTTTCATCTTAAGATTTTAAAAATAATGGCGCTTTTAACCAAAGGTCAAATATTTGGAGAAGTACGTTACGTTTATGTATTCTATAGAATGACAAAAACGTGGTTTGCCTCATATCCACATACTGTTGTGGCTGGTTGAACTCTTTTCACCTGATATGATGGATGATGTTATCAATGCAGAAATACCAAATCCAAACGAAGACCCTATTTTACAAGAAATAAACAATATGTTGCACGGTCCATGTGGAAGCCTGAATAAATCTCCCTGCATGAAAGACAATAAATGCACCAAAAATATCCTCGATAAATTTTAAAAGGGATATATTAAACTGCACATCAAAAATACTGCTTTTCACAGCAAATATCAGGGATAAATGCTGCGGTACCATAGGTGAAGGGTAAAGGGGGTGGGCGAAGCGAAGCCCCCTTTACCCTTCGTGTTAGGTTGAACATGTAGGAACAACAAAAAATACTTAAAACATAAACTTAAGTACACATAAAATATTTAAAACCTAAAAAGTGTTTTTGTTATCCCTTTTTGCTGTGAAAATCATTATATTTGATGTGCGATTAAATACTAGCCATTTCAAAAGAGAAACAAACAGCTGATGATGGTAAGCCACCCACAATACAGAAGACGATCTCCGGCTGACGATGGTTTCAAACTGAAAATAAAGCATTGAAGCCGATAATAAGTCGGTGGTCCCGTAAAATCAGGTTCTTTCACGCACGTTCAATGCTCATAATAATGCTGAATTTAGTAATTCTATAAAATCTATTCAGTATATTTTCAAGTATGTAAATAAGGGCAGCGATCAGGCTTTAAAAATGACGAAGTGACATTATATGAATTATTCTGAGGCAGTGTGGAGAATATCGGGATTTTCAATATATCCAAGGTTTCCGCCAGTTTGATTTTGCCAAAACTTCATTTTCCGAAGTCCCTTCGTATTTTGTATGGCAAGAAAATAAATTTGTCAGAAGGAAAAGAGGAAATCCTGTTGATGGCTGGCCGGAAATTAAGAAAGAACACGCTCTAGGTAGAGTACATACGATTCACCCGAATAACACCGAGTGTTAACCGTCTTCGCTTACTTCCGCACGAGGTTAGGGGTCCATCTTCCTACGACGACTTGAAGACCGTCGACGGCGTCCTCCATCCAACTTTTTAATTAGCTTGCGTGGCACTTGGCTTGCTGGAGGATGTCAGACATTGGGATTATACCCTAGACTAGAAGAAGCACCATAATGTGAATCCCCATTTAAAATGCGCGAACTTTTTACTGTAATGCTGGCATTCTGTCAAATTTCAAACCCACTGAGTCTTTGGGAAAAATACAAGGATGGTCTATCTGAAGATTATAAACGACAAGTGGAGATACTTTTTGGCAAAACAGATCAACTGGCAGATGAAATCTATAATAAATGTCTGGTCACTATAGGAAGCTGTAAAATAAATGCCAAATAAGCAAGCTACGGTTCTATAAAACTTCAGGGAGTCGAATTGCTCCGCTCCGCTTTGCTCGGCTCCAGGTAGTTCATGAAGTTGTGACCTAACATAACTTAACTTTAGTATTTGGACAGAAAGTGCAGCAACCAATATGGCTCTAAATTCTAATATAAAATAGGCGCGGTGAAGAAGGGGGCAGGGCAAAAAACAAGAACTGACATGTATTTTTGGCCGTAACTTGAACAAACTTAATCTATATGAATCTTAATATATATACATTTTGAATTTAGTTACTTAATTTAGGAAATACATAGGGGCTTTGTAGCATTTTTTAACTAGAAGCTATTCACTAAAAGCCAGAGGCACAAAACGCTGCAGACGCTGTAACCCACGGGCTATTCAGGCGGTGAATTGACTTCTCAGAAGTGGCTTCCCGGTAAGGGCAAATATTTGTGTGATGAGCATGAATGTTTGTGTCTTAATCTTGGATGTTTTCTATGTATTGAGGTATTTTTCTCTATTAAATATACTTATCGTCGTCTAGCACCCATAACACAAGCCTTATTGAGCTTACTATGGGCCTAGTTAGATTTGTGTAAGATTGTCCTCTTATATTTTTTACTAGTGGTCCTGTTAGAACAGTAAATTTCGCGAGCCCTTCGATATAAATACATACTTAAACATTCGGACATAATAAACTGTCAAACTTGTGGACAAAAGGTTTATATATATATATATAAATAAAGGTTTATATATATATAAACAAAAGGTTTATATATATATATATATATATATATATATATAAACCTTTTGTCCGACAGTTTGGACAGTTTGGACTAGTCATGGTTGTTTATCTATCTAAGTATAATATTTATCTATATAAGTATGTGTATCGTTGTCTAGTACCCAAGATACAGGGAATCCTAGTTTGGGGCTAGATCAATGTGTGTAAATAGTGTCCAAGGTAATAGTATTATTATTATTATCTACAGTAATAAAGAAATTTGAGTTTGACTTTGACTTTTGCATGCGCGCGTTGGAAGAGTTAATTAAGCTGGGCATGCATGGTCAGTTTGTTTGACGATAGAACTGATTCATCAGGGAAGTTCAATAGATCGGATGAAGCCGTTCGATTTCCCCACTCACAGACGTAAAACTGGCTTTCAGTTCTCGGGAACTCGACGCGCGACGGCAGGGCTGCCAGAATGAAAACCCATTCAGCGTTAACAATGCTCAAAAAGCGCAAGATTCTATAAAATTGAGGGACCAAAAAAGTCAAGATTTTGCTCCAATTTTCTACATAAACCTTTTGTCCGACAGTTTATTATGTCCGAATGTTTAAGTATGTATTTATATCGAAGGGCTCGCGAAATTTACTGTTCTAATAGGACCACTAGTAAAAAATATAAGAGGACAATCTTATAGGTTATAATGCGGTACAAGTTTATTTTGCGCAACAATTTAACGAAGAAAGTCCAATCTGAAATTGAATTTCAGGTGCTTGAATTTTACATTTATTTCCATTTTACTATGCAGACTTTTGAGCAAAATAGGGGTATAAGTTTTGGCAATTACTCGCGTTTCCTTGGCCATAGCAGGTCAAATCGGGTGTCTAAGGTGTTCGATTCCAAATCGATATTCGATCGATGGTTTCTGAACGGCCATTTTGAATTTGACGTTAGCTGCCAACCTAGCAGTTTTTTGACAACTGACAGACGAAAGCCCTCGCAATGTAAACGCGTTTTGGTTAGGGTATTGAAATTAAATCGCAAGCCATCTGGAATGTATTCGGGTTTCCCTCAGGATTGTCTATATAGCTGAGTGTGTTGTGGTTCCCCGAACCAGATAAAGTTCGCATTTACGTGGCCGATTGGTTTTTACCACGTAACATAACCTGTGTTGGAACACTGTGCTCATTGAAGCTGGCCCGCCAGTCATAGGAGGTTGGCTGAAGAACCTGTCTACCAAGAAGAGCCTAGGGTGCACCCGGGCCTTGCAGAGAGACAGGAGGTTGACGGGACCAAAGCACAGACCAGGTTAGATCGACCCCCATTACTTCAGCTCGGTGAATCGCCGACGTTCACGCTTCTTGACAACTGATCGTTACGCTACCTCGTAGCTGATGGGCCCCTACGAGGTCATTAGGTGCCGAGAAGCCTGAACATTTTGGTAGCTAGAGCGTGGCTTCCTGAGATTTGCAGCCACGATTTGGGACTATCAATCTGTAGGTATAGGCGGTTATTAGGTAACTTGGTTGTGTTCCTATATCCACATAGATTGGTAGTATTGTAAGCTATAGGTCTATTGCTGGTAGTAGATAGACAGATATTGAATTGAATTACCAGTTAGTCAATCTATTAGTGGTCTAGTAATGCTATTGAATGATTGTTTTGGTTAACATAGGTAGTTACATCTATTGATAGCAGGCTATTACATTGTTTTCAGTTTATAGCAATTTATAACTTGAACTAATATTGACTATCTGTGTGTGTTATAATGATAAAGGGAAACTAAATTGTATTTACAGAATTTATATAGATATAAAACTCGGTTCCTATTGTTTAAGGAAAACAACATTGTTTAAGTTGTGGTTTAGGGTTCCCTCGTTTGGGTTGTAGACTGGAGGGTCCAATAAAATTGAGTTACTGCAAATTGTGAGTAAGTATCGTTCCGATCATGTCGTTATCTGAAATCCAGAAGGGTGTTTCTAAGGAACTCAGATGGTTTTCCTCCGCACACGGTCTGATAGACCGTTTAGATAGGCATGATGTGGTATTGGAGCGGTCTATGGACGTTAAGGAACGTTACAATAGGGTGCTCGAATTGTCCGCGCAGGCGGAATCAGTTGATGGTTGCGCACCTGACAGGCTGTCACGGTTGATAGGGGATGTCGACCAATGTATGGAGATGGCAGCTGCTATCACGCAGAAGGCTGCGGACATACGTAGACAGCGCGAGTCCAGCCATGGTGGTGACATTGAAGCACCTCTGCCGCTTCAGGGTTCGGGGTCCAGGTTACCTGCCATAACTATGCCTACTTTTGACGGAGTGTCCGGTAAATGGATGAGCTTCATCAATCTATTCGACAGTTTGGTGCACATGCGATCGGACATTACCAAGTCTGTCAAGATGGCTCAGCTGGTGGCAGCATTGAGGGGTGAGCCTAGGGAGCTGGTCGCTCATTTGACAGTTACGGAGGGTAACAATGAAACGGCCAGGCAATTGTTGGTCAGACGTTACCACAACAAACGGAGGTTGGCCGATGCCCAACTGAACCGTTTGTTTAGCATCCCGGTTGTGAACAAGGTCGGGGCCATACAGACGGAGGTTTTGAACCCATTGTTGTCCGTCACCAAGGCTCTAGAGAATCTTGGACTTCCGGTTGGTGAATGGTCGTACCTACTGTTGTACATTGTACTTTCCCGCCTACCCGCTGACACGTGCAGACTCGTTTCGAACAGTCTCACGGGAGGTCGGCCGAGGACCTGCCCGCCTTCTCCGACTTGGTCGGATTCTTGGAAGAGGAGGCTCGACGGGCAGAGAATTTAGGGTTGACGGTCACCCATCCTTCGGAGCCACAGAGAGCTGCCGGGAGAGCTGTGAGTAGGGGCCCTCCGACGAGGAAGGACCGCACCAACCAGCAGTCATATGGGACTGTGAGTGCTTTGACCCCACATAGACAGACCTGCCCATGTTGTAGGCAGATTGGCCATGCTGTGGCCAATTGCAATAAGTTCGGGGAACTTAGGGTTCAGGGACGGCGCCGGATGGCCAAGCAGCGGAGCTGGTGTTTCCTGTGCGTCGGGCCACACATGGCTAGGGACTGCACGCGCACAAAAATGTGCGGATATTGTGGTGGGGCCCACAACAATCTGTTGTGCATGAACCGGTCCGGCCAACAGCCTCCACAGGGCCGTACCCAGGGTGACACGGCATGGGGCCCTGAGAATTCGTTTGCGACTCGGAGCGCAACTCAGGGGCCAACGTCCCCACGTGCACAGGGCAGTACTAGGGTGCAGGGCCGCACTCAGGACCATTACATGG
Organism: Argyresthia goedartella; assembly: GCA_949825045.1. NCBI lineage: Eukaryota > Metazoa > Arthropoda > Insecta > Lepidoptera > Argyresthiidae > Argyresthia > Argyresthia goedartella. The sequence continues at coordinate 12,752,748 of OX463808.1, read as the reverse complement.
GTGGCCCTGAGAATTCGTTTGCGACTCGGAGCGCAACTCAGGGGCCAACGTCCCCACGTGCACAGGGCAGTACCAGGGTGCAGGGCCGCACTCAGGACCAATACATGGGGGGCCCTGAGTTTTCGGTTGCGACTCAGCATCCGACCCAGCGGGACATTGGGTGTGTTGAGCAGGCCGTAACGGGCGGGTGGCATGGGACACCTTCGAGCTATGCGGGTGCGGTTCGGACGCCGCCTCAGTTGTCGCCCCGCTCGTCGCCTCGTCCTCGTCGGTCACATGTGATGTCCCCCCCGCTCATGGAGCGGCCACGGTTGAATTCACGCCCACCCCCCTTTACGGGGAATCGTAGGTTGGGAATGGAACCGGCGCGTGGGCCATTTGTACAATGGGACCCTCTGGCGTATAGCTGCATACCTGATCGGTTACAGGCACAGTGGGGCCCCGGGGGTCCTTGCTAGGAATTTGCGGCCCAACCATTGGTTGCCCCCCAACCGGAGACGGTGGTGTTACCGATCGCCTCTGTGCTTGTTTGGGATTTGGCGGGCAACCCAACATACGTTCGCGCCCTATTAGATTCGGGAGCTCAGGGCTGCATTGTATCGAATGATTTAGCAAAATGGTTGGGCCTCAAGGTAAATAGGTATAATAAATCAATACGGGGCGTGGGGAATGTTACGGTTACGAATGTAGTTGGTCAATCGGTGATCACGTTCTCTCCACGTTATGACATTTTGACAAAAACATCCGTGCAAGCTTTAGTAATGACGCATGTCATGGGCAGACACCCCTTGGTGAAGTTGAATCCGGCCGTTCGATTCCTGACATCAGGACTCAAGTTGGCGGATCCCGATTTTGACACTCCAGCCCCGGTCGACCTGCTACTGGGAGCAGACGTTCTGGGTAGGTTTCTGTTGTCGGATCAGCGAGTTCTTCAGCCGGACGGGTTGATTGCTGTGGATACTAAGTTTGGTCACGTGATCATGGGTCCGGCATTGCCAATGGTTAGGCCTGCCGAGTCAGATGGCATACTTGTTGGCTCAGCGTTGTCAGACGTTATCCAACGTTTCTGGGAGATAGAGGAACCTCCCACCGTTCGTCGAGTCGACGCAGACGAAGAAGAGTGCGAGTTGTTTTACCAGAATAGTACTGGTCGCCTTCGTTCTGGTCGTTTTGTAACTCGACTGCCTTTCAGGGCCGATCGACCGCCACTAGGAGAATCTAGGAAGATGGCTGAGACGAGATTGATGTCGATGGAGCGTAGGATGACAAGGGACGCCATATTTAAACAAAAATATGTTGATTTCATGAGGGAGTATGAGTCGTTAGGACACATGTCGGTATCGGGTGTGGACTGGAGATCTGAGGATCATTGTTTCCTTCCACACCATGCCGTCCTACGAACCCCTACCGGCAAGATTCGAGTTGTTTTTGATGGGTCAGCACCTACCTCGAACGGGATGTCCCTGAATCAGTGTCTACATTCGGGACCCAAGTTGAGTCGTGATATTTCGGATATTCTCACGAGCTTTCGGAGGCACCAGATTGTATTTGTCGCAGACATTCGGATGATGTTTAGGCAAACGGTAATTCATCCGGCTGACAGAAGGTATCAGTTGATACTTTGGCGTGAGTCCACGGCCGAGCCAGTCAAGGTCTATGAGTTAAACACGAACACGTATGGGTTACGGTCTAGCCCGTATTTGGCGATGCGTACCCTGCGGGAGTTGGCGTCGCGTGACCGTGTGAGCTATCCTAGAGCCGCCGCTATCCTGGTGCAAGATTTTTACGTCGATGACGTCTGCACAGGGGCAGCCAGTGTAGAGGAAGCTCTGGACCGACGTGACGAGCTCATTCAATTGCTGGAACGAGGCGGCTATGAACTACGCAAGTGGATGTCCAACTCCCCTGAGTTGATGGCTGGTCTCCCAGATGAGTTTCAACAAGACCCGCACGTTTTTGAGAATCCTGACAACCCTAACATGTTCTCAGTACTTGGAATTCAGTACCGGCCCGTCCATGATGAGTTTACCTATCGGGTGGTTTTAGAAACACCGAAGGCCTGGACGAAGCGGTCAGTACTGTCAACGATTGCGAGAACGTTCGACCCGAATGGATGGATTTCTCCAGTCACCTTTGCTCTCAAATGTTTTATGCAAAGGCTATGGGCGGCTCAGTTGACCTGGGACACCCACCTCTCAGGTGATTTGTTGATTGATTGGACGCGAATGTTCACCTCGCTATCGGACATAAATAATGTATCGCTGCCGAGGAAATTGGTCCCTGCTGGGGATTACAGGGCAACCCTTCAGGGGTTTTGTGATGCCTCTGAACGAGGGTTTGCGGCAGCGGTTTATTTGCGAACCGTCACCTCCACCGGGGAGGTCGACGTGCGTTTGGTTTTGGCAAAAAGCAAGGTAGCGCCTATTCGGACAAGGATGACGATTCCAAAACTGGAACTGTCCGGGGCTGCTCTTTTGACCAAACTTTTGAATCACACTCTAACAGTGTTGCGTGGGTCAGTGGTTTTGGAGGATACGGTGTACGCGTGGACGGACAGCCAGATTGTTTTGTGCTGGCTGAAGGCTTCGGTCCATAACTTAGAGGTTTTTGTTGCGAACCGTGTCTCCCAGATTGTGTCGTCTGAGGTCCCACTGACCTGGAGACATGTACCAGGAGAATTGAACCCGTCTGATTGTGCATCCAGGGGATGTCGGGCTCCTGAACTCGTTAGACACCATTTGTGGTGGGGACCACCCTGGCTTGCCAAGAGAGAATCGGACTGGCCCCACAGCCATGTAGTAGTATCTTCGGATCATGGCCCCAGAGCGGCCGTGCATGTTACCCAGAAGGCTGAGGACCCTGACGCCGGGTTTCTGCTGGACCGGTATAGCTCACTTGACAAGTTGATAAACGTGTCCACTTGGATTAGGAGATTCGTTCGAAATTGTCGTACTCCTCGCGATCAGCGAACGTTGAACCCTATTCTGACTCCGGCAGAGCGAAACGAGTCGCTATTGAATTTGGTCCGGTTGGTACAGTCCTCGAAGTTTGGGGCAGAATTGGAGATTATACGAAGTGGACGTTCGAAATTGAAGGGAGCCGTCGCGTGTCTCAACCCCTTTGTTGATTCGACCGGGTTACTTCGGGTAGGAGGAAGATTGCGCAATGCGAATCTGTCGTATTCGGCTCGTCACCCACTTCTGCTCCCCAAGGGGGGACAGTTAGTTGAATTGCTGGTGACTGATCGTCATATTAAAAACGCGCATGCCGGCTGTAACGCGTTGTTGGCCACGCTTCAGCGGGAGTTTTGGATCTTATCTGCCCGCCGTGTCATACGGAACATCGTGTTTCGGTGCATGCCTTGTTATCGACTTAAGGCTGCCACGATGCAACCTCTCATGGGGGACTTGCCCCCTGATCGTGTGAATGAGGTCAGACCGTTTTCAGGTGTTGGTACGGATTTTGCAGGACTTATGGTGAAGAGTTCACGATTGCGTACCGCTAGGCAATACAAGGCGTACCTATGTGTGTTTGTTTGTTTATCCACCAAGGCGGTACATCTCGAGCTCGTTGCTGATCTCTCGACAGAGGCTTTCATTGCTTGTTTGGATAGGTTTGTTTCTCGAAGGGGACTTCCAACTTTGATCCGCTCTGATAACGGCACTAACTACATCGGTGCGGAACGATACTTACGAGAGATAGTCAACTTTTTGAATGTAAATAAAGTGGATATTGCAACGGCCCTCTCCCGTCGGGGTATACAGTGGACCTTCAGCCCACTGATTTGCCCCCACTGGGGTGGGATTTTTGAGGCCGTAGTTAAGTCAGCTAAGACGCACTTGGGGCGTATAGTAGGTCAGACCGCGCTGACTTTTGAGGAGCTCGCGACATTGTTTTGTAAGATCGAGGCCGTTCTCAATTCGCGACCGTTGTGTCCGCTCAGCTCGGATCCAAATGACCTGGAGGCTCTGACCCCAGGCCATTTCTTGATAGGACAGCCACTTAACGCGTTGCCCGAGCACCCCTTCGAGGGAGTGAAATTGTATCGGTTGTCAAGGTATCAGATGTTGCAGCAGTTTACTCAGAATTTCTGGAAGCGTTGGTCGCTCGAGTATCTGCATATCTTACAACAGCGCCTTAAGTGGACTGACAAAACTAGCCCCCCTAGTGTTGGTGACCTCGTTCTGGTTAAGGATGCTAACCTACCGCCACTACGTTGGCGCAGGGGGCGCATTGTTAACTTGTTCCCTGGCAAGGACGGGACCCCCCGGTCTGCAGAGGTTCTAGTAGGAGGCTCGGTTCTAAAACGAGCGGTAGCAACGTTGTCTCGGCTGCCCGTAGATTAGGGGACAGGTGGGTTCCTGTCCGGGCGGGTGATTGTTCGATTCCAAATCGATATTCGATCGATGGTTTCTGAACGGCCATTTTGAATTTGACGTTAGCTGCCAACCTAGCAGTTTTTTGACAACTGACAGACGAAAGCCCTCGCAATGTAAACGCGTTTTGGTTAGGGTATTGAAATTAAATCGCAAGCCATCTGGAATGTATTCGGGTTTCCCTCAGGATTGTCTATATAGCTGAGTGTGTTGTGGTTCCCCGAACCAGATAAAGTTCGCATTTACGTGGCCGATTGGTTTTTACCACGTAACATAACCTGTGTTGGAACACTGTGCTCATTGAAGCTGGCCCGCCAGTCATAGGAGGTTGGCTGAAGAACCTGTCTACCAAGAAGAGCCTAGGGTGCACCCGGGCCTTGCAGAGAGACAGGAGGTTGACGGGACCGAAGCACAGACCAGGTTAGATCGACCCCAATTACTTCAGCTCGGTGAATCGCCGACGTTCACACTTCTTGGCAACTGATCGTTACGCTACCTCGTAGCTGATGGGCCCCTACGAGGTCATTAGGTGCTGAGAAGCCTGAACATAAGGTATCCTCGCGCGAAGGCGGAGAGAACTGCATAGTGTGATTATGAATACATTATCCGAAATAAAATCAATAACTGAAATCCGCTTTATCTAATACGTTTGATACAGTAAACTCCCCCCCCCCCCCCCCTCACTCACCCCATCCACCCCCGACCCCTCGATGTTTATCGGAAGAATAACTGGAATTATTATAAATAAAATAACCCGACTGCATTGTCATTCAATACCACATACATACTTATGAATGCACCTAAAAACTAAATGGTTATCTGATATATGAATGTAAAGCTAACAATTATTTTATTAACTACAAAAACTTGAGCCCAACTTTGAAATTAAATGAAAATGAAATACCTAGTTTATTTGTTCAAGCTGAGTGATTACAGTTCACTTATTATATACATTAATAAGTGATAGATAACAGTGTTAGAGTAACTCTATCTCCCTAAGGTAGGGTTTCCCCTGTGTTATAGGATAAGTAAACTTTACTTGAACCAAGCAATTCTTTGGGGCCCGTAAGTTTTAATTATGAAATCACCATATAATCAATCATTATTATCTAATCAATCAATCAAAAAATTACTGAATGCAAACATAAGAACAACAAAAAACGATAAATCTGATTTTGAAACATATTTTTTGCAATTGCAATATTTTTTATTTAGCCTGCATAGTGTCCCACTGTTGGGCAAAGGCCTCCCCTATCTCAGACCATTCCTCCCTGTGCTGTGCTGCCTCCTCCCAGTTCGGCAAAAACCTGTCCAAGTCGTCCCGCCATCGACGCCTTGCATTTGCAATATTAAAAAAAAAACAAAATTAATTCGGGTAGTATTTAATGGCATATCAAATATATCCTAATTGCACAGCAAAAATGTTCAACAAAAACACTTATGTTTCTTATGCTCTTATATGTTCGAACCTTTTATGTTTATTTTGATCTTACAAGTTCAACTTAATACGAAGGATAAAGGGGGTTTCGCTTCACTCACACCCTTATCCTTCACCTAAGCTACCGCAGCACTTCGCCCTGATATTTGCTGTGCAAATCAGTATTTTTTCCCAATTCAATCTTATTAAACCATCAAACTTTTCATAAAAAAATAACATACTACAATTGATGTAACTACTATTTTATTTATTACTATTGGATCCTGACTAGAGTTGTGCACGGTTAAATGCACGCCACTGTGTTTACTGTGCAGTTAAATTGGTTAGATATTTATATATGTATTACATGCCGACACTACTGCAGATATAAAAATACGTGACACCACGTTCAAAACCAATGGCGCATATATGAAAAGGTGTTTTGTATATTATTTAGAAAACACACATAATAATGAAATATTATAATTAAGTTTATCTTTGGCCTTTCTAAAATATTAAATAGAGAACATTTCTTTGAAAGAAAGTTTTAAGTGGCATAAAATATTTTACCGTTCTAAATGTCATTTCCACGGCCCCATAAATAAAAGACACAAAACAAATAAAAGAGATTTTTCTCTAAAATTTTGATTTAAAATATTTTATAGTTTTACCATATATAAATATACATTTTCGTACATTTGACCGCGTACTTAGAAATTATTTCCAAACCACGGAACAATATGGGTTTCAGAACCCTTATGATTATTTAAATTGATATTTTTTTCCGATTCCCATAGTAACTATCGTCGATAGATCGAATCAGTTCTATCTTCGATCAAACTGACCGTGAATGCCCAGCTTTAAGCTGCCAGTTTAGCGCGTTCGGCGTTAGATCTAACGGATTTTTGGTAACTTTGGTAACCCTTTTTTTAGGGTACCGTACCCGAAGGGTGCCAACGGGACCCTTTTACTAAGCCTCCGCTGTCCATCTGTCCGTCTGTCCGTCTGTCACCGGGCTCTACAGGATTAACCGAAATAGGTAGAGAGCTGAAATTTTCATAGAGGGTGTATTTCTATTGCCGCTATAACAATAATTAATAAAACATACGGGTTTTTAAGAATTCAAGGTATTATTTGTAAGGCCATTTTCTATTGTTTTATTTTTTTATCGGTGAACCTGGTCTCTCCCGATATTAACGGAAAAGATAATTAATTGCGGGTATTGAGTTTTGTGCTTAGTTATTTGTCCTTATAAGATTAATAATTATTCATTCGAATTATAATAAATGAAATGAAGTTTTTATCATATTTGATTTTATTTCTGTAAATAAGTTACTCAATTTCTATCCACTTCTACTTTCAATGAGCAAAGAGTTTCGTTAACCTGAGTACCTGATTACCGTAAAAAAACATTTTATGTGTTAGTATATTTTGATAAAAGAGGCACTTAAAGAATGTGTTTATTTGTAGCTTAATAGATATAAATTGGATTATTTGACTGAGTGAGTTAACTTAAATACATCAAATGAAGTCGTATCGATAAATATTAAAACACGATTGTTTTGTGGAATTAATTATCATATAGCACTGGTAACCCTTCAGATGTTAACAATATTTAGGAGGGATTTAGTTACAATGAGAGACATTATCAAATTAAATAAATGAGCGTTATTATATCATGTATTTTACTGTTGAAAATTGGAGCTAAATCTAGACTTTTTTGGTCCCTCAATTTTATAGAATCTTGCGTTTTTTGAGCATTGTTAACGCTGAATGGGTTTTCATTCTGGCAGCCCTGCCGTCGAGTTCCCGAGAACTGAAAGCCAGTTTTACGTCTGTGAGTGGGGAAATCGAACGGCTTCATCCGATCTATTGAACTTCTCTGATGAATCAGTTCTATCGTCAAACAAACTGAACATGCATGCCCAGCTTAATTAACTCTTCCAACGCGCGCATGCAAAAGTCAAAGTCAGACTCAAATTTCTTTATTACTGTAGATAATAATAATAATACTATTACCTTGGACACTATTTACACACATTGATCTAGCCCCAAACTAGGATTCCCTGTATCTTGGGTACTAGACAACGATACACATACTTATATAGATAAATATTATACTTAGATAGATAAACAACCATGACTAGGATACAAACATCCGTTCTCATCAAAAAAATATTTGCCCCCACCGGGACTTGAACCCAGGACCCTTGACTTCGTAGGCAGGGTCACTGCCGACTCGGGCAAACGTCATTTTAGCTTCTTCTCTACATTGGACCACTGTGGGAGAGGAAAGGCGTAGAAACTCCCACAGAATTATTTTGAGATCTTTTTTAAAAATTGGTTGTGCTTAACTAATAAAATATTACAGTATTATAATTAATAAGCAGGAATAAAGCATTACAAAATTATTAACGGCTTGTGTTTAAACGATTACGAAAAATGCACCTATTTTACTACCAATAAATTCGAGATGAGTGCCAGAATGGATAAATGTCCACCAAATTGTGTTTGGATAAATGATCACCAAACTTCTTTTTATGTTTTGTGTACTTAAGTTTATGTTTTAAGTATTTTTTGTTGTTCTTACATGTTCAACCTAACACGAATAATAAAGGGGGCTTCGCTTCGCTCACCCCCTTTACCCTTCACCTAAGCTACCGCAGTATTTTGCCATATTTTTTCCACCTTATGGTGTTCATTTATCCATTTTGGGTAGGAAAAAAATATTTTGGTGATCATTATATTTGTTGCCATTATTAACAGAAAGGTTGAGTTAGATTAACCCCACACAGTCCCGTCATTTAAGTGATCTTGAACATTATAATATCCCTTTTTCGACAAAGTCGTTTTAACATCCTTTTTAAAAAGCTCAAAAAGGGCGCCCAGTACAACCGCCCGCCGCCGCGCCCTCCACCTGTTTGATGTACCTCAAACCCTTTGACCCAAATGAAAGACATAAAGTAATCCGTAAATAAAAAAATAAACACAGCTATGAAATAGATCATATCCCACCAATATTAGTAAAAAAATATATAAATTAATTTGTTGATCCTCTCACTCCTTAATCAATCAAAGTTTTGAAGTCGCCATATTTCCAGATAGTTTGAAAATATTAAAACCAATCCATTAGAAAGATAACAAAAACTTCAATTAAAGACCCATAGTTTTATTGCCAACCTTCATAAAAATATTTGGAAAATATGGCTAACACGTATACAAATTATTTTAAAGTATGATTTGGTTCGCTTATGTTTATGTTACGTTTTGATGAAAATCAAAACGTCTTCAGACTATCAAGACCTTTGCTGTTTTTAAACATATTCATAGAGAACTGTCCCACCTTAACGAATAAAAAGGTAGGTAGATATGACCAAAATTATGGCAAAGTAATGTACAAAATATTATTATCAGAATGGCTTAGGCATCAGAACGCCTTACAAATGGTTTGAGTCAACAGGCAACAGTTTGTCCACATCGAACACTGCAACCAGACATCAAACGAAATTTAATTGATACGCTCAGGAGAAAGATAACTAAGTTGTTATATTCCTCAAGGACACTTAGAATTTAGAATTTTAGATTTTTAGCAAATCGTTGATATAAATTAAAATCAGAACACATCCTAAGACACTTCTCCTGGGAATTGGGTAAAATCGTCACAATAGAGGACCGATCACCCTCCTGTGGTTAAGCAGGCATCCCACCTCATCATTTTTAATGACAATCATCACTTCTTAGGATGTGTTATGATTTTAATTTTCATCAAGGATTTTCTAAAAATTCTAGATAAACAAAAGTTCAGTTCATTTTTAATAAAGCACGATGATCATAAAAATGTGAATGACGTACTAAAAACCGTATTCACTGACATAACAAACTGGCTCAAAGATCCTAACCTTGAAGCAAATTATAAGAAAACATAAATAGTGCAATTCCATCCATACCAGAACCCCCACTAGATTTGAAACTGGAAATAAATAACACCACAATAGAATCCGACAATAAATTTTGCCTGTTACGAATTAATTTGGATGCAAACTTAAACTGGAAAGGTCATATAGAAAAAGTAAAGACTAAAATCTCAACGTTCATTTATGCTTTTGGTGAGCTAGAACAAAGCAAAAATACAGATACTGTTAGCATACTTTGCGTTTGCAAACTCGTGGCTTAGATATGGATATCATGCTATGGGGCAACAGAGTAGATGCAGACCAACTCTTAGTTCTCCAAAAACGATGTGTCCGAATTTTAACTCATAAAGACGATAGATAATCATGCAAACCGTTTAATTAATTTAACCTTCTCGCGTTACCGTCCATATATGTATATACCTACTTGATATAAGTTTTTACAAGCACAAAAATACATTTACAATTTAAATAAAGGAAACAATTTTTTCTCAAAAATAGTATGAAATGTTCCCATTACATCTGTGAAGATAGTATCCGAAAGTGACTCATCCTGGACAGTTTTTAGAAGTGTCCAGGAAAACGTAAAAGTGTCCATTAAGTAAGTATGAAATCCCATTACATATCATTATATTTAAATATAGAAATATTATTTTTTTCAAAGATAAGCTAAGGAGGTTATTGGCATGGCCTTTAATAAAAAGGAGGTACCATAGAGGTTGACGTGTTTTTAAATTATAAATTAGGAATTCGATACTAACAGAAGAAAAAGAAGAATAAAATTAAACATTTAATAGTTTTATTTTTGAGGAAAGCACTATACACACTTCGACCATAAGTGCCACAGAGCACAGAATCATCACGCGCGCGCCCCTACTAGAGACGGCAGTAATGGCAATGCGTGGGTCATTTCAGTGCTCTGTGATAAGTGCCATGGTCTCGTATTATAGCCGTCATACTCGTCCAGGATGGCTTACTTACTGGTCTCTGCAGTAATGTACTATTACCACACTCTAGAATTTAAATGTTGAACTGCAGTCCACATTACATTCTACAATAGACTACCAAACTCTTTTACAGGCTTAGGTAGTAGAGCTGTGTTCTCTAGACTTGTAAAATCATACTTATTAGATAAATGCGTTTATTCCATAGATGAATTCTTCTAAGATATTCCAGTGTATACGACAAATTCAATTTACTAGTATTTGTTGATAGCCTGCACTTTCCATATTGCACAAAAATCATATAAAAATCAATTTATATGAAAATTGTGTACACAGTCGAGCTTATCTCCAATATATCTCTTCCAGCAAACCAGGTTAGGATGGTAAAGGTTGATTGCTGAGCTGGGGTAGACCCGCAGTGGGTAGACCTATGTGTATGTTGGTATAGTATTATAGTATCTGTGGTTGTAGCTATATCGTAGAATCTGATCATTTCATGAAATGGCCAACCATGGATTGATAATTTCATGAAATGGCCAACAATTTCATGAGATAATCAATTATTTCATGAAATGTTCAGAAAGGTTTGAATTTCACGAAAACATGTATATTTAAAAGCATTTCTATTCAATACTGCGTGGTGTTTTTGTGTTATACATGTCGAACTAACACGAAGACTATACGTCTTCGCGCTTGGATCCTATAACATAACTAATTATTTACTTTCATCTTTCTAAAAATACATTTAATTTCATTTCAAAATACGTTTTGTACTAGCATGAGTTTGGCCAGCAATCGATGTTTTTAAAAAAGGGTTCGGCCGGAATTCGCGCGTAAAAATCGCGAATATACTGAGGGACTACACAGTAATCGGGTTTTTTTCATGTTCGTCATCGGCGCCATTTCAATTTTGCAGAATAAAAAGAAGCAATTACAAAAATTGTAATTTTTATACCAGATTACAGCTACCAATACATGACACAATATACTTTGCAGCCTATATGAAATGCATTTATGGGTGGCCGTAAACTAGTTTGATTGCTACCTATTCCGACCAAAGATGTCCTACACAGCCGCCAACTAGCACAAATTTTACCGGTTTACGGCCATCTTGACGTTTTCACTATGCATGTTGTGATACATGAAATGCATTATTTTTTCACTTCTTATAAAAAGCCTTGTTACTACAATTTGGTTTACAAATTAAAAAATGGCACACCTTAGGTTAATTTTCTACTCCAATGTATGGTCGACAAACAGTACGTCCGTACGTACGTATGGCCGATAAATAAACAAAATGGCCGTTAACGGGTGGAAATGGTAATATTTTAATTATATTTTTTATGAATTCATTCTTTGAATATTGCTATGTATTTATGAAATAACTAAAATTGGAGAATTGGCCACAGCACTTTTATTTACGTGGACAATTTTCACGTTGAATTCTTTATTTACGTAAAGTGGTCACAAAGGGGTACCTTTAGCCTAAAATTAGATGCATTCAACATTTTGAGTTATTAGAAAATAAAACTGAACTGAACTGAATTATTCGGTTACACCCTTAGTCGTCGTCGGGTACCTACGTAGGTTGAAAAAACAAACAAGACGTTACCAATTAGCTCCAAATAAAAGTACTTCAGTTCAGTTCAGTTCAAAGATTTTTATTCATTATAGCACAAACATTGAGGCTTAATGAACGTCATATTATAACATAATCAAGCAAGCATAATATAACATTAAGTAGGTGCCTAATTATTAGTACATAATATATAGGGTGCAATGAACTCGTTTAATGCCCGATGTCGTTGTCTTGTAAAAAGTCAATAATTTTGTATTAGGCCTTTGTGCACAAAGTGTGCTTTATACATTTTGTATTAGGCCTTTGTGCACAAAGTGTGCTTTTTACATTTTGTATTAGGCCTTTGTGTTTTGTATTTCTTGCGGAATTTTATTGTAGAAGCGTATACCATGGACTTAGAGTACTACTTCCATGGCGTATACACAGTGTCCCGTAAAAGCACTACTAACTTTTGTGAGTCTGAACTGAACATTGGAAAAGAAAGTTTATGTTTATTTCTAGTTTGCACATTGTGGCGGCTATCAATGGTTTTAAAGCTACTGATATGTTTCCTCACATATATTATCTTTTCATAGCTATATTGACTTGCAACTATTAGGACGTTGGTTTTTTGAAGAAATCTCTCAGAGACTCTATTACATAGGTTAAAAATAAATCGGATCGCTCTCTTCTGCAAAATGAAGATGGTATGTATGGGCAATCGCCGATGATGTTTATATGTCCAAGTTAATCCGAGAAAAATGCTAACACGCGTTCCATCTGCCGAGCCTTAGCAGCTAACACTCTGTTTGCTTACCTACCTACCTAGTTATTACGCGTGCGTGCACGTTATTTTGAAGTAATGCTAATATTAACTTGATCTTTAGTGGGTACCTAATGGTTGACCAAAACATACAAAAGATTACTAAATCATAATGGTTCCTATCCCGATTGCTTTATATGAATAAATATGCGGGGCTTGAAAACCAGAGAATACTGATCTACGAGTACTATTTGATATAAATAGGTAGGTGTACCTAACAGCTTGATAGTGCATGACTGCATGCATTAAATAACGTTAATGTCAATGTTTTAATTTAGTAATATGGGTAAAATCATCAAAATTTCATCTTTCAAACAAGAAATAATCAAAATAGATTAATACATTTTGACCATGGGTCATCCTAGTCGCTGTTATTGCTGCTAAAGTTACAATGTCAAAAATCATTTGATTACACACTGAGTTACAGAATCTATCTTTAAAGTAGCTCCGCAAAATGCTAATAGGCAGGTCCACACAGACCAAGGATCCTCGCGACGAATTTCCGCGCGGAAACTGTCCTCGAACGAGCGGGGCAGCCGCCTCGGATCATCGCGAGAATGCTGCGCGCGGCAAGGCCGAGCCACGTACGGTCGCTCAGTCACGCGTGACTTAAGACATCATGGCTCCACACGTAATCGTTGAGGCGGCAGCTGTTGCCTTTATTCAAAGAGAAGACAAAAAAATATATAAGATGCCTTCGTATATATTTTTTTGTGTTTTTTTTTATTGGATCCAGTCATTATACAATAATGAAAGCAAATTTTGTGGCAACGAACTGTATCAAGAATGTATTGATGATGGGTTGAAAAAAACTTTGCATGCATTAATGCAGAGGAGTTAGATCTATTGTGTTCACAATTGCAGAGCAAACCATGGAGGAAAGATCTACCAAAGTACCTTTTTATATACCGGTGATAAAACGTTTCAGCTGAATGAATACCCCATGACCATGAATTCAAACACCATATATCCGTTGTGATCGAACGAGGCACGAAACAAAAACACGTGCATCCATCGTGCCCGCGGAAAACGACTGAGGCGCCTTTGAGCAAAAAAAAAGGCCCGAGGCACGGCCACGCAGGCCGAGCTGATACGCGCGGCAAATGCCTCGCGAGACTGCTCGCGCCGTGTGGACCCGCCTCTTGGCTGGTGAGCGCGTCATGCGGGGATTTAAAATTTAAAGATCGTTTATGTAACTCAGTGTTTGATAGATAAATATTATAATTATTTTGTCGTGTACCTTTTTGGCAACTATCGACATCGACTACCAGACTAAAAATGACCACTAAACTAGACTGGAGTACCTACTCCGGTGGCCATAGATATTTGAGTTGACATCATTACGTAAAATTATGTAGATTTTTACGGACGGTGAACGGTGACGGAAAACATCGTGAGGAAACCTTCCTAACTCCATAGCTGCGGTGATGAGGTCCTGTCACGCAAAATGGAGAATTGAATAACCTGCTAAAAGTGGGCACAAATGTGCCTCTGCCATGCCATAGGAAAACGCGTGACGTTGCCGTTATGTTATGTACATTTTTTGTGATAGTAGGGGGTAACTGAAGTTGTAGATATTTCGTTTATTTATTTCGTCTCTCCTAATCTACTAACTAATCATTATCATCCATCAACACTGTTTTGTTCTAGTGACTTTTACATCAGTTGAGAGCTTCGATGCTGGTCATAGTGCCACCTCTGCGCTTGTATTGTTCTTTGGCAGGCTAACCCAGGCTACAGCCACAGTGGCCACAGAGTACATTATTAGTGGCTTGGCTAGCCGCCCTTCCATGCGCCCGCGCCGTTATATATACATGGAGTGGCGAGGCCGCGCCGTTCATACCTACTGCTTCCTTCACGCAGAATACACCTGCTACGATATTTTGAGGTAAATAAACATTAGTCTAACAATTAGTGTACCAGCTCCATTGTTCAGTTGTCTTTTTCTCCTAGATTACTTTAAATCATCAACTCCTGCATTTAAACTACCTTAATTGCAGGATTAGGTAGGTGACTTTTGTCGAGACAGTCTTATACATAAGTCCAACACACACATCCCTTAGGTTGCGTTAACATGTATATCTATTTATAGATAAATTATAAGCATAAATGTGTATGGATGGATGGAGTTGTCAAAGTTATTAAGAGAATAGTGTTGACACGCCTTCGTACTGGTGGCACTAAAGCGGCGACGAGCTTGCCTCCTTACATAAACAAATGTTTAATTGTACTGTATTACATTCTACTTACACATATACCCTTAGGTATGTGCTATTGTCATGTTTTGTGTAATGTAACTACCCTCAATTTTTATCCACATAAAAAAAAAACCTAGTCCTTGTTTTCAGTTTCACGTCCTACGTCAATTATACTAACTGTCACCGGCGAAGTATTTGTTAAGTTTGAGTGGTCCGGGGCCGGTTTCGATCTCAGCTTATTTTTCAAGTTTCTTATTTATTTAAAGTATTTTGTGCAATCGCCCGGTGAATGTATTGGTTACGGCATATGTCTCCAATGCGAGGCCCGAGGGTCTGTTCTGTGCAAGATTGTTGGATGTCAGAGGAATAGACCCTGACCTACTTAACAGCTTTATTGATTTTAAAATATATTTTTTCATGTTATGACCATGACTCGGTCTCGGTAAAATATGTATCGTGTTACCCAAAAAAAGTTTAACAATTTAACCTCAAAATAAACGTCGAATCCCATGTCTTTTAAAGTGTTGAACGCGGGTTTACTTTTTGCTGTAAACGACCAGTAAAGTCTAAATTAAATAAGTGAATTGTATATGCTTAGCAGAAGACACTAACTAATAACGCCTCGATTGTTCACAAAACAAGAGGTAGATACACCCAATGTATACCTAAAATTCAGCGGCAAATTGAAATTATATTTGATGATGGGTTTATTATTTTCCATTTCCTAATCTACCTCAGCTCATAAGCTTTGCATAGGCCTCACAGACATGGATCTTCCGTTAGTTATTTAGTCATAGGTAAATACGTAAGATCTTCCTGCTGTCGCATTCACAATAAAGGAATTGGAGAGTAGATTTTAGATTTAAGAGAGAAGAAGAGAGTTTAGATTTAAGTTTCTTCAGATTAATTGTGCACGAAAAAACAAAAATCTGAACTGTCTTCCAGTTACGAGAGAAATATACTGGATGGCTCTTGATAACTGACCGGAGTAGTTCGGAAGGTTATTATTTCGGCTGGTTGGACAGTTTTAGGTGCTAGCAACATGTGGTTCGTCTGTGTCGCGATCGCGGTGGCTGTGGCCCAGGTGCAGGGCTATTCCAGCGGAGCCCCCGAGAGCGTCTGCGCAGACATGGTGCCCAAACACCCCGTGTCGGCTCAGAAGTCTCCGGCGCCGTACACCGTCACCACAAGCACCAAGGTAACTGTTAGACGGACTCTGTGGGGTGGCGGTCGTGGCTTTGCTTCCCAAGTCGGAGGCCCCGGGTTCGAATCTCAGCCGGAGAAAGAAAAAATACCCACGTCTTGGATTTTTACATGTGGTATGTAGGTGAAAGCATTTATGTGCCTGTTATGTTATGTTAAACTTAGGCTATTGATATTTAGCATGTTAATTGATATATATGTCTATACATTAGGGTATTTTTAAAACACCCACAAGACGAGAGCTCAAGGTGTAACTTCGTGTAACTTGTGTAGTTTGCCAGCATTACAATGATGCTACTACCTACAGACCGTGAAGGCGGGTACCCCAATGGAGGTGGTGATCACGGGAAAGGGGCCGGCTGACAAGATCAGGGGACTGCTGCTGCAGGCGAGGCACGGAGACAAGCCGGTGGGCAAGTTCTCAGTACTGCCCAACGACCCCTTCGCGAAGCTGCTCAACTGCGGCGGCCCTGGCGTAAGTTTTTCTTTAAAAACGTTGTCTCTGTTAACCTAATATAGAGTGTATAGATAATTTTTCCGAAATAATATTTTCCTTGTATTTCTTTTTCCATTCAATTTTTGTTTGCATTTTTTCCCACGATTTATTTTTTCCATACGATTCTTTTACTAGTAGTATATTTTTCTACACGCTTTAATTTCTTCTGTTTCTTTTTGCCAGACAAATATTTTTCTATGCATTTATTTCCTCAATCCGTATTTTCCATATACATATATTTAACCGTTAAGTATAATAATTTCCCAGGTACTTATTTCCTCATATACATAGTCAGGTTATAAGTTCTGTCACTGTGCAATATGAAATAATTTAGACATGTTTATTATTTATGTAAACATTTATATAGCAAAATGAACTTAATAAAACATAGATTCTTATGGTGAAAAGTTTATTCAAAATGACCCCCGCGATTTTGAATACAGGCCTTTATTCTGCGCGGCCAGTCGTCTATCGCAGCACGAACGAGGTCCATGTCAATATCGGCGGCTGCCTTAATCAAGGATGCCTTGAGTGACTCCAAATCAGGATGAGGCTTTGAGCAGGCCTTTTCTTCCAAGTGTTGCCATATCTTGTAATCTAACGGACTCAAATCTGGACTGGAGGAGGGCCAGTCTTCGTGCCGGATGAAGTCGATTTCACGCGCCGCAATCCAGTCTTGTGTGCTTTTCGCTCTATGAGCTGGCGCAGAATCTTGTTGGAATACCCAGTGCCTGTTATTAAACATGGTATGAGAAACAGGTTCCACAAGGTTCTTGAGGACTGTATTTTGATACACAACTGCATTCGTTTTTACGCCTTTCTCACAAAAATTTACCTCAGTGCCCCAATAAGAGACTCCCAACCAAACCATGAGCGAGGATGGAAAATGACCTCGTTGGACACGCGGAATACGGTTGCTCGATTCTTCACTGCTGTGTGCGTACACCTTATCATTTTGTTTGTTGTAGCTCTCTTCCACGGTGAAAATTTTTTCATCCGAAAAAAGAATTTACCAATGCTTTTTTCCCGCGTACCGCTTCAACAAAGCGCGGCATCTCTTAAGTCTCAGGTCCATTAAACGAGCGTCCAAACGATGTCCTGTTTTTCTTCGATATGCCCTAAGCCCTAAGTCTTCATTTAACACCCTTTTCACCGTGGTCCTGCTTAACCCCATCTGAAGGGCCAACAGTTTCTGCTTACGTATGGGATTTCTTTGAATTCGCGCCTTCACAGCTTTTATCACTGCTGACAGAGCGAGGGCGACCACTTCTTGACTTGTCATCTACACTAGAGTCTTCATTGTATCGTTTTATGGTACGATAAACGAATCTTTTGGTTATATTCAAATTTTTCAGTAAGTCGAAAATCTGAATTGGCGCGTAACCGCAACGATGCAACGCAATAACTGCGACACGGTCTTCTTTAAGTGTCCACTCCATATTTAAAAATGAGGAAAATTCTAAAAAGTACACATTTTTATTTTCATGAAAAATTCGAAATTCGAATTCAATAAACTTTTTTGTGGCCAGCGTTCTAAATTCAAAAGTTTTTATTGTGTGACAGAACTTATGACCTGACTGTGTATTTTATGCTTGATTTAACTTACATCCATACACGTCCATTTTGAGTGACAGGGGGCTAGCCCATCGCCGCAGCTAAGGAGATATGAAGGTTTCCTCACGATGTTTTCCATCACCGTTAGAACGTCCACATAGAGTACCGGACTAACATTATACAATAGCGTGCGATTTATTAAAAGAAGGCTGGCTTTCGATTTGACTCCGCGATGCCTAACATGTTGTATTTTCTGTGTTCTTTTTTGTGTCATACAAACCTCCTTAGCCGTGGCGATGGACTAGCCCCCTGTCACGCAAAAAGGGGTAGTTAAAACTGACCAAATGGGGGCGCATATGTGCCTCTGCCACCAGGTATGGAAAAAGGCGTGACGTGTATGGACATAAGATAAATCAAGCATAAAGTGTATGAGGAAACAAACACCTGGAAAAATATTATTTCGGTTAACTATATGTATATGAAAAATACGGATTGGGAAAATAAATGCATAGAAAAATATATGCCTGGCAAAAAGAAACAGAAGAAATTAAAGCATGTAGAAAAATATACTACTATAAAATAAAAGTATGGAAAAAATTAATCGTGGGAAAAAACGCGAATGGAAAAAAATACAAGGACAATATTATTTCGGAAAATTTTACTCCTATCAAGTGTGAGGTGCCTGTAGTTTGGATAAACCCTGCCATATATGTATGTACCCTATAGTTTGGATAAACCCTGCCATATATGTATGTACCCTATAGTTTAGATAAACCCTGCCATATATGTATGTACCCTATAGTTTGGATAAACCATGCCATATATGTATGTACCCTATAGTTTGGATAAACCCTGCCATATATGTATGTACCCTATAGTTTGGGTAAACCCTGCCATATATGTATGTACCCTATAAACGAGTAATAGTGCAGTCATCTTAGAAAGTACCATTCCGTACGTGATTGTCCATTTTTTAAAGTAACCTGACCTTAAAGTATTGTCATCTTATTTTAACTAAGTACCTTACCAATATCCATTTAAAAGCAGATATTTCCTTGTTCCGTACGAAAAAGTAGTCTCAATTTATATCAAAGACGTTCACTACAAACCAAATTACCGACTTCGGCCAAGAAAACCTTCATGTTTTATGCTTGGCTGCAGTTTTTATCTTTAAATTTGTTCCCATGCATATGAAGTTAAATCACATAATTTACATTGTCCTAAAATGTTCACGAAGGCAGATGACAGTAAGGAAGTAATTAATGTAGTAGTTATGTATAAATTATATTCTACAACATGAAGTATTTATCCATAGATAGATAGGTAGATATATCTAGGCACAAAGAGGATTGCCTTAGCAACATTCCATTGTTAGCTTAGCATAAAAAGCTTGGCATTACAATCTTAGATTACTTACTAATCTTAGGTAGATACAAATGCTTTTGCAATACAATACAATCTTGTTAGTGTGCGACTGAAGGTTGTAGGACAAAACATATTGTTTTTTCCTATTTCTCTGTAAGTATACGAAAGAAAAAAATTCTGCACAAATAATAATTTTTGAAGGAGACTTTTAAAAATTCTCAATTGGATTGTAGAGGGAACGTGTTGCTGATCTAGCAACTAACTGGTCGTTGCCGTTCTTAAATTGGCGGCAATTTTCCCAAAAGCGGTACAGATAAAGGTGTTTGGACCACAAAACGCAACAGCGGTGTGGACCCTGTTTTTCTAGCCATGCATATTCAATCAAAGATTGCAATAGTGAACCCAGGCGGAGATAAATCTTTGTTGCATCAGCAACACTCAAGGGCAGGCCCGCAGCTAGAAACAAGAGGTCACATAGCCAAGAGCGTGGTGTTCATCTCTGATTTATGTGTGACACGGGAGGCAGACGACACGGTGAATAATTCGTTGCCTAATATACCTAAGTCGGGTAGATGATAGTCGCGATCTAATATTATGCTTAAAAGTAGGTACCTACGGATGATTGAATGACAGTCCCTGCAGCTCTGCTCTGCCACACAGCCAATGTAGGTGTTACCGTGACCTTCATCTAATGATAGCTTCTGTAACAATCAAATAATATGCAAGCAAGCTAACTTACCTAATGACTTAATAACATGCAGAAATTTAGGACAAAGTATACTAGGTAAGTTCTACTATTACATAATGTACGAGTGTTAGACTGCAAATTATCAGTAATTTACCTGTAATGTGTATTTCTATTTATTCACAAGACCTTGTACTCAACAAACAAAAGTCAGCAAATATTTTTTCTATCCTCATTTCATATTATTATCTAGTAAGGTCCTTGACATATGCAAATTATGATATGGTCACTGAGATTACTTACAACTTGAGATTCATAGTGATTAATTACATATTAGGTATACTGCATGATAAATAAGCTTTATGGATACCTACTTAACATTTC
Source organism: Argyresthia goedartella (assembly GCA_949825045.1). Taxonomy (NCBI): domain Eukaryota; kingdom Metazoa; phylum Arthropoda; class Insecta; order Lepidoptera; family Argyresthiidae; genus Argyresthia; species Argyresthia goedartella. The sequence continues at coordinate 12,731,834 of OX463808.1, read as the reverse complement.
TTTGGTTATGGGTATTTAAGTTGTAGGTATGGGTCTTAAATCTAACATAACTTTTAGATAGATCTAAAAGTTTTAGATAGATCTAAAAGTTTTAGATAGATCTAAAAGTTTTAGATAGATCTAAAAGTTTTAGATAGAACTAAAAGTTTTAGGTATTTTATCGAAACCAACCCGCATGTTATAAGTATTCGTGATCCACCACATACATTTATGCCATTATGAGTGTAGTTATGCATTTCTACATAGTCAGGTCATAAGTTCTGCCACATGTGCAATATGAAATAATTTAGACATGTTTATTATTTATGTAAACATTTATATAGCAAAATGAACTTAATAAAACATAGATTCTTATGGTAATAAAGTTTATTCAAAATGACCCCCGCGATTTTGAATACAGGCCTTTATTCTGCGCGGCCAGTCGTCTATCGCAGCACGAACGAGGTCCATGTCAATATCGGCGGCTGCCTTAATCAAGGATGCCTTGAGTGACTCCAAATCAGGATGAGGCTTTGAGCAGGCCTTTTCCTCCAAATGTTGCCATATCTTGTAATCTAACGGACTCAAATCTGGACTGGAGGAGGGCCAGTCTTCATGCCGGATGAAGTCGATTTCACGCGCCGCCAGCCAGTCTTGTGTGCTTTTCGCTCTATGAGCTGGCGCAGAATCTTGTTGGAATACCCAGTGCCTGTTATTAAACATGGTATGAGAAACAGGTTCCACAAGGTTCTTGAGGACTGTATTTTGATACACAACTGCATTCGTTTTTACGCCTTTCTCACAAAAATGTACCTCAGTTAAGCCCCAATAAGAGACTCCCAACCAAACCATGAGCGAGGATGGAAAATGACCTCGTTGGACACGCGGAATACGGTTGCTCGCTTCTTCACTGCTGTGTGCGTACACCTTATCATTTTGTTTGTTGTAGCTCTCTTCCACGGTGAAAACTTTTTCAACCGAAAAAGGAATTTCCCGATGCTTTTTTCCCGCGTACTGCTTCAACAAAGCGCGGCATCTCTTCAGTCTCAGGTCCATTAAACGAGCGTCCAAACGATGTCCTGTTTTTCTTCGATATGCCCTAAGCCCTAAGTCTTCATTTAACACCCTTTTCACCGTGGTCCTGCTTAACCCCATCTGAAGGGCCAACAGTTTCTGCTTACGTATGGGATTTCTTTGAATTCGCGCCTTCACAGCTTTTATCACTGCTGGAGTCCTAACAGAGCGAGGGCGACCACTTCTTGACCTATCATCTACACTAGAGTCTTCATTGTATCGTTTTATGGTACGATAAACGAATCTTTTGGTTATATTCAAATTTTTCAGTAAGTCGAAAATCTGAATTGGCGCGCAACCGCAACGATGCAACGCAATAACTGCGACACGGTCTTCTTTAAGTGTCCACTCCATATTTAAAAATGAGGAAAATTCTAAAAAGTACACATTTTTATTTTCATGAAAAATTCGAAATTCGAATTCAATAAACTTTTTTGTGGCCAGCGTTCTAAATTCAAAAGTTTTTATTGTGTGACAGAACTTATGACCTGACTGTGTATACCATTTCCAGACGGCAGTGACCCACAAAAAGCACGACGAGAAAGACGACCCACGGACAGTTGTCTACACGTGGACACCTCCTGCCGGCTTCAACGATGAGATCAAGTTCAGGTACCAGACTCAGTTTAATTAGGTCCTAAATTCTCGCTGCATTAAATAGCAGGTGTGATCGTCTCAACTCCGGCTGCGTTACTTATACTGCTAGCTACGTCAAAGGTCTCTTTCTGTTGCTTTTATAATATCTGCAAATATGAGGCGATGGGCTAGATCCATGTCACGCAAACTGGGGTGTTTAATACTAGCTAAATGTGGGCCCAACTGAGCCTTTGCCACGCCGTATGGGAAAAAGCGTGACTATATAGACGCATATATATATGTTTGATTTGTTTAATAATACAATTTTTGTTTATTTATTTTCAGAGCCACCATCGCGCTCAATGGTGCAAAGTTCTGGGTGGGCGTAGAATCAGCTCCCATCAAAGTGACGAACTAGGACCGACCGAGTTATATTGGGATTTGCCAAATTATATTTTAAGTAGATATCCTAGCTATATTTTGTACAGTATTCGTTAATTATTGATTCATTTTCCGTATGGATTAATTTAGTTATTTTTTCATTTTCAATATAGGTACGAGAATACTTATGTAGGTACTTAGGTAGGTATATATGTATTTCTATGAACTTTTAAGTTTTATTTAACCCACAAGTCATTTACTTCTAGGTTGATAGTCGACAGCGATGAAAAGGAGTTTCTTACTCTTTAATGAAAAGAAAGTATTAGTTATAACAATTTCTGTTTATTACATACATAGCACCTAGAAATTCCGATGGTCTTCAATCAATCCACTTAAAAAATAAGGATAATAATATATACAGTATACAATGAGACTAAGGAGAGATTCGATCAACCTATTACATATTACATTCGATATCAGCCTAACATTGTACCAATTTGTTATTTTATTATTTGCTATGTCGACAGTCTTGTGGACGCCAACGACAATACTAATTACATAGTTAGACAAACCACTGCATAGACATTTTTATATGTATTGAAACTAAACGCAATAAGAGCACGGTAGGTACTTACATAGAGGTATCTACAAAAACAAATATTTTTGTAGATTTGTACACATGTACGGCAAGAGGAGTGCTCTATTGCATTGTTTCTCTATTCCTTAACACCTAACAATTGTAGAAGAGACAGTACTTTGTATATCTAGCCTATTCAGCCTCTAGTTGAAATGCTAGAAATACTGTTAGATAGTTTTAGTAATCATTCGTATTGAGAATAGCGTTACGAGATGGGCTCGGGATAAAAGAAATCAGATGCCAATCTAGACGATTAACACACTTTAACAAACACTCACAGTACACAGAGGCACTAGTTTTAGATACATTGCATTTCATTTCAATCGTGGTAAATATTCTGGACGAGTCCTTCAAGAAAGAAGAAATATAGAAGATAAACCTAATGGTTTATCTTCTATATTTGAAACCTAAAGCAAGAAGAGATTTGGAAGTTGGAGGGAGGGAAATTATTCGGACTTCTTCAACATTAAAACACTTGTACTAGTCGCACTGAACTCTGCACTTCGAAAACTTTGATGAAAACACTTTCGAGGTTTAATCAGAACTAACTCACTAATACTAATTACTGATTTCGAAGTAAACATTTATTGTATTCCTGACAAAAACATTATTGCATTCGAGAATGATCAGTATTGTAATAGCGAGAGTACCGTCCCATTTTTATTGCCACGCGGCGCAGAAAAGGTACTTATTCTGGAGTATTCTGGCCGGCTGATTAAAGGCGACTAAGCGGCCGTCGTCACACTACCCCTTCCTAAAACATGCTTGTCCCGGGCATCGTTAGACCCGCAATATCGTGCCAGTCGATCGACATGAACAATCTTAGGTGCACCTCGCTGACCCTGTATCCGGAACGTGATGTGGTTAATCTTGGTCAACACGCGGTATGGTACATCCCATTTTGCATGCAACTTCGGAGACTTTCCTCTACTGCGTACAGGATTATGCAGCCACACCAGTGATCCTTCATCAAATCCAGGATTGTTCTGCTTTCGGTCGTACCGGGTCTTCATCTTTTCGGAAGCATGCTGGCCGTAATGTTTGACATGTTCATAGATGTCATTCATCTTGTTACGTAGGTCACTCGCGTTATCTGTTATGGTCTGCGGTGAGTCTGGTGGAATGCCGGTTATCAAATCCGCCGGCAACCGCAACTCCCGTCCGAAATTCGCAAAAGCATGAGTGACGTTGGTGCTCTCATGAAAGGAGCTACGATCCGACCACAAGAATGGTTGGATGAGCTTGTCCCAGTCCCATTTCTTGCTTTCAACCACCTTAGCCAGGTATCTCTCCAGAGTCTGGTTGAACCGTTCCACCATTCCATCGGATTGCGGATGATGAGACGTGGTTCTTGTTTTGTGAGTACCCATTACTCGGACACATCTCCTGGAATAGTTGGGACTCCAAGTTTCTTCCCTGATCGCGGTGAATTTTTACTGGTACTCCAAAACGGCAGAAGTCTTCATGAACCAACTTGTCTGCTACGGTTGATGCTTTTTGATTTGGGATCGCAAACACTTCTGGCCACTTTGTGAAGTAATCCATGACAACCAGGAAGTAGTTGTTGCCATTGTCGCTAACCGGAAATAGTCCCGCCACGTCCAATGCTATGCGTTCCCAGGGTGCTCTGACATTGTACAACTTCAACGCTCCTCTACTGCGGTTATGTGCTGTACTGCACAAGTGGTACATTTCCGTACCCAGTCCTCTACGTCATCTCTGCAGCTGATCTAGTAAAAGCGTTCTCGTATCTTCAGCAGAGTCCGTTTTACTCCCAGATGTCTTCCTAAATATCCTTCATGGTAGAGATGTAGATTGTCAGGAATTCATGTCAGGCGTTGGGAACAATCATTTTCAGGTGACAATGATTGCCTCGAGCATTTTCCCAATTGCGGCACAACACTCCTTCATGGATAACGAGGCTGTCACATTGTGCCCAATAACTCTTTTTTGCGACACTCATTTTGGCTACATCACTCCAATTTGGCTTGGGCGCACCAGATTCGATCCACCCTAAAATCGGCTTGATGTCAAGGTCTTCTTGTTATGCAGTCTGGAGGGTTTCTTTCCACTCGTCGCTGAGGTCTGTTCTTAGCATCTTGACGGGTACCGTTTCCTTAGCCTCTTGCCTCACACAATGTTTGCATTCTTCAGGGCAAGGTCTTCTTCACAGCGCATCTGCATTTCCATCTGATCTTCCACAGCGATGCTCCGTTGTGAAGTCGAACTCTTGCAGTTGTTCAATCCATCTTGCCATTTGACCCTCTGGATTCTTGAATTGGAGACGCCTGCCTGGTCTACTTGGACGACATCATAATCGTGGTAAGAACATTCGACGGTCACCTAGGAAACCTCGAACGAGTAGTGCAAAAAATTCGGGGAGCAAACCTCCAGCTGGGTCTGAAAAAGTGCTTTTTCTTCAAGCGACAAGTGAATTTTCTGGGTCACGTGGTTTCCAAAGCAGGTGTGCAGACAGACCCAGAGAAAGTCATCGCCGTCAAGGATTGGCCGATTCCGAAAAATCAATAATAATATTTACTATCGTTAAAATGGATACTGACCCGAAAAGAATGCATGTACTTACAAAAAGTCCGCTCGTGCGGAACTATTGAGTTGGCAGTTTTTGTTCCGGATATTGATCCGTCGACGTGATTTACAATCAATCCTGATACGAAACCAACTATCGAAAGTAAAATGCTCAAAAGATGTCATGCGTTTAATTAAGGGTCTAGGGAACATGAATATGGGCGTGGCCAAATGCTATCTGGTTATCATAGCAAAGGAAATCAGAAACGACTCAACAGAAGAATAGTCCTCTTATGGCATAATGATCCATGCAGGACGGCACCTGTTTTCATTGCCGACATCCTGAATATAGTCGAAAGGGATTGGCAGGTGGGTCAATTCAATGAAGGCCCCACTAATAAAAATGGCAGTGACAAGGATGTTTAACTTGTCCTCCTGCTGATTCATAGGGTATCAAGGCTGAGTCCTGCAGCGGACCTTGGCACCTTCGTTGATATAGCCAGACGGCAGATGGACGGTGCTTCTGAAACTGTCAAAAGCAACCTCGGAAGGACCGCTGAATATTCCGCTTGGCAGTCAGATAAAGACTATACTAAATTCTTTTTCCGTTTTCCAGAGCACGAGCTCTCCGGACTTCGCATTTGCACACTTCTCAAAGGTGACAGGAATACCCGTTGATGATATTGATGAGATAAATTGGCTGTTTACCTTAGACTTGGCCATGGAGTTTGTATCACTGTTTAGTGACCCTGACCACACAGAGGCAAATAAACCCGTCCTCATATTTCCCTTAACAAGCGGATATGCGTCTTGTGTTGAAGTATTCTCATTCGTATGTAGCAGTTCCGAATATTTTCTTCATTTTCCATGCCACATGTGCACTGATGCGGTCAGAGAGATCGATGCATACCCGCAAGAACACAGATGCTTACATCGACACACTCTTTCGCAACGCTCTATTCATAGTCCATGCGTTCAGGTCTTCTGCTACAATGACCAAGACCTTCACACATGACGGAGAGGCCATAGATGTGGATGAGTTGCAAAATGAGAACACAGAAGCAAAAAGAGGAAACATTGAAGAGTTTTATTCTCAAGATCCCACTTCTAACACCAAATGTTACGAGATGGGTTCGGGATAAAAGAAATCAGATGCCAATCTAGACGATTTACACACTTTAATCACAAAACACACAAAGAAACAATTACCCGAATAAACCACACCGGGACATTGCCGAGGCTAAGGTTCCCATGACGCTAGCAGCATTTCCACGCTGCACGGCCAGGGAAACCCTTTGCATCAGAAATGCCCCAGAGCGGTAGTCAAAACCTCTATTCCTTAGGCGGCGCCCCAAATCCTTCAAAAAGATTTTACTTTGTGTCCCCAAACCCCAGTAGTCTCGAGCGCAAGGGGCACAAAGATGTAATTGCCCATGAGTGCGGCATATTTTAGGGACTTCTGTCTTGCGGCATACTCGGCAGCTGCACCAGCGCGGGCTGCCGTCGACCTACCATGGGAGGCTGCAAAGGTGCAGAAGGTGCAGGTCGCATCCCAAAGCTGTGAACGCCCTCTCTACCAAGGTCAGGATCAGGCCGTCTGGGCGTTTCCCATCCGACCGGCACAAACCTGGTGGCTCGAACACACTAGGAACGTTGGCCGATACCAACGCCCTATGAACGATGTCATTTATTGCGTGGTGCCGCGAAAACCTGCCAGCGCTCCTAGTGCAATGTTGGCCATGGCGACCCAGCTCATCCAACCATGCCCCACAAACGCATCGATGCGGCTGGCAGAAAGTGCAAGCCAAACGCAAAGCGACAGCTTCAATTCATTTCAATTAACGAAACTTGTGTGGATGCCTTTAATCACACAAACACTTACAGTACACAAACCACTTGCACTAGTCGCACTGAACTCTGCACTTCGAAAACTTTGATTTGAACACTTTCGAGGTTTATCAGAAAAAAAGGGTCAAAAAGCTCTGTCGTAAACACAAAAAAAAATTGCCTATGAGAACAAAAGCTTCTCTGGAAAAATGGACTAATTACAGATCCCTATTGTAATAGCAAGAGAGCCGTCCTTTTTTTATTGCCGCGCGGCGTGATGTGAACAATTATATTTCCTTATTTTGGAGTATTCTCGACGGCTGATTAAAGGCGACTAAGCGACACAATAGTATAAAATCACACCTATAAATGGCAGTTTGTATAGTATTATCATTACATAGATTTTATAGCTAGAGTCACATTCCTACTAAATTATCCGTATCACACGTCTAGTTACAACACAGTAGTATGATAATAGTGATAGTAAAAGTGATCTTCGAAACAGCACTGCGATCCGCATTTGATTTTCAACATAAGTCTTGGGGTAAATGAAATGAGTTAAGTTGATAAGGTACAATTATATAAAGGTATAGAAAAGTTAATTGACAATTTCAATTTAGCTTTCCTTGAATGTCAGCTACATCATACATAATACCTTACTCGAAACCGTTGAGTATTTATCAATATGATGTAACAATTATAAGATATCAATGCAGGTATTGGCTGGATATGTGAGTCTTTGTTGTATCAATATTACAAATAAACTACTGCTTAGAAGAAATAGGAAGATGTATCAAAATATACCTAATTTATGCAAGCACTTAGAACTATAGTGGCAAGATGTTGATATAACTTGAAGTCTTATAAGATCAATAAATCAATAAATACTAGTTTAAAACTAAATTAAAATCCTAAGATAAATAGGAAACCGAAAATAATAAAATTATTTGGTCTGAACTAAATGCGCATGGACTTAAGACTTACTTCTAAACATATTAATATGTTGATCACAGTTAATACTGAACAGTAAATAAGAATACAACGATGACACAATATTGAGTTTTGTAAGGCTTATCACTGATTTTGTACGAAGAAGCTTTGCCTCTTCAGTTGTCTGTATAAGGAGATGTATTTGCCAGCAGCTGAGGTTCTCGGCACTACATATTGCTTACAGAACTGCTTGGGATCCTGGGCCTTCTCCGACAGTTCCCCACAGTCGAGAGCTCGGAGGAACGCTAGGACGAATGTGAAGCAGTTGTGTCCATCTTCATTGTATCTCTCAGCCTCCCATAGCGGGCTTTGGCTAACCTGAAATACAAGTGAAGTTGCTGTGAAGAAGTATATTAGAATCTTATTGGAATGACGCCCTGAATTTATTGGTTTGTGTTTTCAAACCACTATCCAAGATGATCATCCTAATGTAAGTGTAAACCTAAAAAGTAAAGGATTCTTCCCTGCTAAAACTGCTTTGGCTGGCAATAGTTTGTATTTACTTAATATTTTTTAGCTAGCCTTTTCTGAAGACGACGGTTTCAGATGCTTTTGCTGATTTTTACTATGCTTTATTAGATAATTTAAAAAAAGGCGAACCGTCAGAAATATTTCGTTTTCGATTTATAAATCGCCATTTCAAGCAATTGGGAACGTGGGGATGTCCCACATCCCCACGTTCCCAATTGCTGTATTAGGGTGGGGTATCGAAGAATTTGGCCGTTTTTTTACGTTAGATGTAGTTCATGGTTCATTGACCTCGTGGCCATCGACCTTGACCTAGAACTTGATCTTTCGCGTATATTTCGCAGAAAATTCTTAGTTTTGCCGTTGTTTGACGCTCGATGTTGTTAACAGTTTATTGACCTTGAGGTCATTGACCTTGAACCTTCATGCATATTTCGCAGAAAATTCTCAGTTTTGCCGTTTCGGAATAGAATATCCGATTCAGGGCACCCCACTACCTAGGCAGTCTTGTGATTAGACTGCCTAGAGTGTTTTTATGAGCCGGAGGCGCGGAGATTTAAGGCGATTTCAAAATAATAATGCGATATAGGTCGCCTTCGCAGCGAAAATTATGTAAACGTAACCTCAAAAATGAGGTTATATGAAGTATTTTTTTTCCAGAACGGTGCATTACCTTTTCATGGGAGTGGTGTCAGGGGGGAAGGGGTACCCCCAGATTTTTTTACCGAAATATGTACAAAAGGTCAATTTCAAGGTCGAGGTCCAATTGTCAATTGTCAATTGTAAGACGGGCTGGTTTCCGCAACTCGACGACGAAAGCGCCTATTTTGCGTGTGGGTGGGAATGCGACATCATTCGAGCCAACCCAACTCCTCCAGGAACGCCAGTAGGCCCTTTACGTTACCGACTATCCCTGGAAGGTCCCTCGATTGACCGAGGTGTTTAGCCCTGTAGTCCGCTACTCCTGTGCACTCCATGAGGACGTGAGCAGCCGTTTCTTCTGCCTCCAAGCAGGCTCTGCAAAGGGGGCTGTCGGTAACACCTAGGACATATAGATGTTTATTAAAGAAACCATGGCCAGTAAGTGCTGCAGTTACCAGTCGCATGCGCGGCCTACTAAGTCGAAGCAAGGTCTTAGCCAGCCTAGCGCTAGGGGACGGCAAGGCCAGCTTAGCCTGCCTGCACTCCTCATGGTTTGTCCAAAGAGTGGCATGATCATTCCTGGTCGACTCTCTCAGAAATGAGCGTACCATCTTGAAGGGAAGAGGGATGATAGGTTCGGGACCATACGCTGTCAAGCTAGATCCTTTACGCGCCAACTCATCCGCTGCATCGTTACCTCTTGATCCGCTGTGTCCTTTTATCCATTGAAGGATTACGCGGTTATGTACCTCCATTAGTCGTTTGTGACACTCGTAGATTAGCCCTGAGTTAATAGTGTTGCTATTTAGGGCTTGTAGGACGGCCATGCTATCCGAGAGGATTCGAATGGAGGAATCTCTTACCTTTCTCGATGCTATGGCATTAGCGGCCGAGATGATGCCCATGCATTCAGCTTGAAAGACAGTATTATGGGCACCCAGTGGAATGGCTATCTTGATGTTTAGGTCCTCCGAGAAGGTGCCTGAACCAGTGCCTGCTTCAGTTTTTGAACCATCGGTAAAAATTCTGAGCTCTTTAACGTCGAGCCCCTCAACCCGATGGTCTTCATGTAACTGTATATTGTATTTTTTGTCAAAAACAAATTGTTTAGGGATTCTGTCACTGCAAGCCATAGAGATGGGAAATTTTTTGTAAACTTCCCCTAGGATGGCGGTGTGTGAGGTCCTGTTTTTCCTCCAAAGTCCTAAGGTGTTGAGTCTCACCGCAGATGACGCGGCCTCCTGCTTAATATACAGCTGGAGTGGCGGAAGACACAGCATGGCCTCCATTGCTGCTGTTGGAGTAGTTCTCATACTACCTGTGATAGCCATGCAGGCCAGCCTTTGGAAGCTTTGGAGTTTGCTTACCACTGTGGTTAGTTTGGTCCTGGTCCACCACACCACAGCTCCGTAGCAGACAAGAGGACGGATCACCGTTACGTACAGCCAAAGAATGATGTTGGGAGAAAGTCCCCACTTTTTCCCCACCATTCTCCGACACTGCCAGAAAGCAATACTCGCCTTCTTTAGTTTGTTGTCGATGTGGCTACTCCAGTTGAGCTTGCTGTCCAAGGTTATGCCCAGGTACTTCACCTCAGTTGCTAGCTGGAGTTCCGTTCCAAAGAGCTTAGGTAGGGTATACCTACCAAGAGCCCTATTGTTAGTGAACATGACCATTTCCGTTTTTTTTGGGTTAACTGCCAGGTCATATTCTAAACACCAGCGCTCCACGATGCGAAGAGCTGTTTGTTTAAGGAAGGTCGAGGTCCATTACCTCGAGGTCAATGAAATGTGAACGACATCAAGAGTCAAAAAACTCCAAAACTGAGAATTTCACTTTCACATTATTATTTCGTAATCGCCTTAGCACCCACGCTCGCCTCCGCAGCCTCGGCTTGATGCACCAGCCTCGGCCTCTCCGTCTCGCTCGGTACGTAGCAGTGCGCGGTCACCTGTGCCCCTCCGCTCCTGCAGCTCATAAAGAACTCTCTAGAGTCTAGCCACAAGACTGCCTAGGAAGGACTGTCTACCTAGTGGGGTGCCCTGATTCTGATTTTATATTCTTTGAACAACATTTTACTTGAAAAAACGGCAAATTCGTCGTTTCCCCACCCTAATACTCCCATATCCCCATGGTCCTCAATGCCAAAAATGGTGATAAAAAAAAAACTCAATAACTAATTATTTCCGACAGTTCGCATATTTTGAAGTCATATATAAATAATACATATAAAAAATCAGCAAAAGCATCTGAAACCGTCTGCTTTCTAAAGTCCTTGCTATTTTTTTTACAATAACGTAAACTACCTTTCAATCAATAAATCAATATTTTATATAAGGTAGTACCTTCATCAGTATTCCATTCCAAATGACATTCCATAATTCATCAAATTCTTCTAACAGGATACATTGGTCCCAGGCCTCACTGGTGTTGTCAGCCGCCCAGATCTTTGTCCCTGGCTTCACACCGTGGATGCCATCCTCACTGAACTCAACCACACATCCATTGGAGTTGGTCACGCCTATGTGCAAGTCTTTAGAATTGTAGTAGTCACTGCAAAAGTTGAATTAATAGGTACATCTCTTGATTTCATGAACCAACATGAACATGAATTAATTACATAGTGATTTGATTTTTATAACCATTTAGTTATTTGGATCACATGTTGCGGCAGCCTCAAAAAGGGAAAAATTTAAGAAAAAATACAAGGGGCTGGTTCCCCCCTTATCAGCACTCTGACCCATGTTGCTAAATAATAAAATAACTACCATATCCCACTGAGTCGATTGCTGTTTGGTAGATTCAGGTAGGTTGATATTTGCACAATAGGAATTAAAATTTGCACTAAGACTTACTTGAGAAAATCCCCATGAGTAGGCTTCATGACTATCGCCCGGGGATGTTGGGACGCCTTCACAAAAGGATATGGCACCCTGAAGGAAAACAAGGCACTTAGCAAAACCTGACTTATTGATTACTCATCTGCACACTTATGAATCTTACTAGAAAATGCGGTCATACCTAAACGGTAGAAGGTTGTAGTCATATCTATCAAGTTTCTGGTTACACAATGGGCAATGTTCGGGAATGATCGTGCAGAACACTTTATGATCACAATGGTGGAAACAAAGGATACCCGGATCCATTTTCAGGAACGATTGCTATTGATAAGCGATTAATTACAAAAAACCAGTGTCAATATATTTATGAGAGACAGAAATGATTAAGCCATTTAATTAACTACTGCGCTCATACAAAGGACTAAATAATTTAAATGAAATAACGCTATAAAATTACAAAATCCCTATTTTCCGTTCCACATTTCTTTCACAACTCACTTTCTTTTTTGACATTTATAGGGATGGTTCACAACTTTCTGACGCAATGTCGATAAATCATCAATCATTTCGTTTTCCCCGTATTTTTATTGGGTAAAGTTTATTGAGATAGGTAGTATAGGTACGAATAAGTCTAAATATATTTTGTTATAATTTGTAAATACGGTATTAAACTTGCGTGATATTCCTTGGTATCCAGTTTATATGTACCTACTTACATATACTCAATATGCGGAACTCACATCAAATATCCAAAATTTGGTACCTTCCAATATAAATTTTTAAGTATACTTACCTATTAATAATTGTTGTATAAATCATAAGTAGTTTTAATAATAATAGTTCAGATATATTAGACAGGGTCTCCCGTAACTCAGCGTCAAGCGAGGACCGAGATAGGCCTGCTTATAAAGGGATCTAGCAAAAATATTTAAAAAAATGTCACTTGGTTCATCGCTAACTTGTGGTCATAGTTACTAGGAATGTATGACAAGGTGCAGATTTTTTTAAGATTACGAAAATTCTTAACATCAAAGTATTTTTTTGAGTATTTTCCTAGAACCTGTGTAAGTGTCTAAGCAGGCCTATTTTCTGGTACTCGTTTGACGTTGAGTTACGGGACACCCCATATGTAGGTACTTTTTTCGCAGCAGAAATCGAAAAGCTCGAAACATTACAAGGCGAGCGAAGCAAGCTTATCACTAGGCCACAACCATATACATCATGTGGTACACTTTATGAAGAAACTATAAGGTCCGTTAACACGATGCGGGGTGCACTGTCTGCGCAGTAGATTTTTTGGTTTAATATTGTGACAGTATGGGACACGCCGTAAAAATATTGTGGAGTGTAAAAAGAAGTACGGTCATCCCAGACGTGTTTTCTATGAAGAGTCATACAAAAAAAGTTTTACTGTCGTATCACATCAATGTCTCATATGCGTAGGAGCATTAGAATGCACACAATCACATATTGAAAATTCATGTGTGCGTGCCAGTTATAGGGAGTTCTCGCACGCTCACTACGGCAATATCCGTGATTGTGTGTGTGACGGTGTATGCGACTGTTCGAGTAGTGACACGCCAGGAGCGGTTCGAGAAGGTTGTGGGTGTTGCTTTTCGCGCCAGTGTTCTTGTGCCGAAATAAATGGATCACGGTGAGTATTTTGACTATTATTGCAGGTACCTAATCAAAAACTGTAGTTTATCTAGTGTAAGGTTACGTATGCTAGGCTATCATGTAGTTCTAAATCGCTTATTTGAATGAGTGAAATCAATTATCATGTTTTGTTTTAGAAAAAACAAAAAGACACATCAGTCAGCTACTGGAAGATGTTTCTACGCCAGAATCTAGCGAAAACGACGATCCATACCTGGACGACGGTGGAGACTATGGATCGGACAAAGATTATCGTCCATCAGGCAGTTCAAGTTCTGAACAAGAAGATGGCTTTGGAGAAGTCTCAGAACGGCGTCGTCGATCTTATTCTACGTCTAGTTCAGAAAGCAATGCGCCGGTAAAACCATCTGTGCTGCTGCCCATATACTATACTATACATATACCCTAGCCAAACCATACCTTCAGCACGCGTTGGTGGTTTAGGCCAGAGCCGGGGATACCAATACCTACCAGTCTGCAGGGATGGCTTCAGAGGTGGTAGAGCGTGCTGCTGCTCATGCCCCTGATAGTGTGCACTCGATGAATATAGAGGCGGAACAGCCGGCCACTCCCTCAGGGCTTGGCTCTTTAGCCAGTGAATCTGATCCAGAGCATATCCATAATGACGAGGGGTGGACAAAATCGACAATCCCTATTGTTGATTTCAACTTTGACGCGTCTTCCACGGGACCTAAGTTTGATGTGAATCTTATTCGTACACCTATGGATATGTTCAAAATGGTTTTTACAGAAGGCCTCATCGACTTTATAATTGAATGTACGAATAAGTACGGTGAGAAACTAGCTGCTCAAGGTGGATACAAATCGATTGAGTTCAGAGATCAGCTGATAAAAGAAATGTGTAATATTTCTGTTGATGCAAAGGGTGCCGACTTAGTGAGAACAGATAGCATATACAGCAGTCGAAGATTTAGGACAAATGTTGTAAAGGAATGCAGCGTCACAGGAATGAAAGGTCACTGGCCAGAAGTGATGCCGAATGTGGTTGCAACCACCTCAGATGACAGCAAAAGAAAGTTCAAATACTTGAACTGTAAACTGTGCAGTAAAGTAAAAAAACGAAAAGAAACTAAATATATTTGCAAAGGTTGTGTGAAAAGAACACCTTTATGCCCCGAATGTTTCGAAGACTGGCACTTTATGTATGCAAATAACCAGTAAGACTAGAATAGTTATAGTTGATTAAAGTAATAGTAGGCTAGTTCTCAGAGTTCCTAAATTTATGATATTATGATGATAATATTTAATGTTTCTAAGACTGGCAACTCATGTTTGCAAATAGCCAGTAAGACTAGAATAGATAGAGTTGATTATAGTAATAGTAGGCTAGTTGTTAGAGTTCCTAAATTTGTGATATTAGGATAATAATATGCAATGTGTCAAAGACTGGCAACTTATGTTTGCAAATAACCAGTAAGACTAGAATATTTATAGTTTGTTAAAGCAATAGTAGGTTAGTTCTCAGAGTTTCTAAATATGTGATATTATGATAATAAATATTTGGTATAAGAACTAGTAGAAACTTCTGAGTTACTTATCTACTAATTTAAGAATAAATGTTATCGTTTTAGAGTGGTATAACCTTTTGTATTTTGATTGTGAGAACCTATATTTCGTATTTCATAAAATTAAATGACTGATTTTGTGTATTTAATGTGTTTTACTGTGGACATCATAAATATAGCTATAGCAGTAGTGTCATATTCTATGATGTTAATTACATTAAATATGACACTACGGCTATAACTGCTTACTGGCATAACCGTAGTGTAGTTCCGATATCATACTTAGCAGCCTAAATATGACACTACGGCTATTACCGCACCACGGTTATAACAGTACTGTTATGTTATTTCAATATCTAATGTTACTGTATGACGCTACTGATATGACCGTTAACAAGTTGTATGGAAAATTTTACTGTCGTATCACATCATTTGAAAAGGTGAGTACCGTCCCGCATCGTGTTAATAGGTTTGACATAGTGATTAAGTTCATGTTTAGTTTCCACGATTGTCATTGAAATCTTATTTTCTAATTAAACTCAACAAATAAAATATAAAATAAATTATATGTTCGATGAACTTCAGTGTGTTGCTTCATGGAGTTTCGCAATCGCTACATTACGATTATAGAAATCATGAATTCATTTATTTTTGCTTTGATTATCACGTATATCATGTCGAATAGACCACGACCGTATCTAAACAGTAAAATACTACAATTTAATGCCCAAAGGCGCGGGTTTAAACTGACAGTTCACAGTTTGGCGCGAAAACGGACCTACAGTGGAAGTGACGCAATAGTTATTGTTAGTAAGGGCAATGCCTCAATCTCCTTCTCTTTTGTCGCATAGAAAAGGAAAGGTAAACTGACGCATAGCTGTCCCTTTCTGAAATATAACGTCACTTCCTCTTGTAGGGTGTTTTAAAACAAGTACGGTTTGACGTTATTTTAAAGATTAATTTTTTGGTTGAAAAACAATCCTAATATAAAATAACAACGTGCAAAAGAGGGTCCATTTATATTTTTAGATCTCAAAATATAATTAAATGTGATAAATATCTTAACGAAAGCTTCTCTATTGCAGTTCATAAACACATTCTCAAAATACATAACGTTTCGCGAGCCCTTACAATGCGGCTCTTTCTGCTTATTAGGCGAGTGAAGCGAGCCTTTTACTACGCCACAATACAGCCTTCATTGTTACCATGTATGAAGAAACTATTACCTACTGTTTGTTTTAAGTTCATGTTTAGTTTACACGAATATCATTGAAATTTTATTATTTAAACAAACTGAAAAAAATAAAAGATAAAATATGAACTGCAATTATTGTACAGATTGTACTGCCTGGAAAAGATCGTAAGACAAAAACACCGAATTGAAAAATTGCATTCATAGACTCTCTAAAAAGTTGCGCTTTCTGCTAAGGTTATGTGCAATATGCTAAGTAATTTTTAAACTAGAAAAAGTAAATCTTTTGATATTTTAAGAGAATAAATGTTTAAATTAATTATTTATGTTTTAACTATTGAAATTGAAATTATTATAATGGTTGTGGAGAGTAATGAAGTTTTATTGAGTGTTGATAGGTATATCAATTGAATTAAATTTTAATTAGTTATTATTTAATCTACTTAATTAAAATAAATAGTAATGTGTTGATCCTATTTATTGTTACCAATATATGTTTTACTTTATGTACTAGATTATACAGACAAACCTCAGTGGTTTACGAGTACCGTTTTACGAAACTATATATGTATATTTAAGATACAACCAATAAATAAAAAAATAAAAAAAAATGTTTACCGGTAAAATTACACTGTACTATAAATGACAAAATGTAACACCTAGGTAGGTAGGCACTAAACGATTGAATTGAATTGAATTAACGATGTCGATAAACATTCTTATTGGATAGCCACATCTCTATTAAGAGTCATTCAGAAACCAAATTAAACACAGCCGTTTAAAATGTTCTGTTAGTTAAATTAATTAATATACATTAAGTCGGTACCTACTTCATGTCGTGATATGATTCAGAAATATCTTCGTTATTTTAGTTACGATTATTTTACAAAAATAAATTAATCTTAGTCAAACGAACAAAGATATTGTTGGTGAATCTTAATTAACTACAGATAGTTTTTGTTTTGCACCCCGCATCCCATTGGTCATTATGTGTCATTGATCAAACTTTTCGACCAATAAGTTATTTTTTGTCGATTAGCGGGCGGGAAACTTAATGGCGGTAAAATTTAAAAATACTTTGCATTCTTTTATTAACCTCACAAAAACCGAGGGTTGACGGGTCGAAGTTTTGAACCTTATGCCAAGGTTATAAAATTTAAAACCTTTATCGGAAAAGTGGCGTTAGCTAACACCGGTGGTATTCAAGAGGTTAAGTGAAGCGTTTTTAGTCAGTGAAGTGTAGATAATTATTTGATTAAATAACACATTTTCTGTAGCAAACTATAATTACCAATTTCATCAATTTGCAAAGTACACTAATGTTCCAATTTTATCATATTAGGCATTTCATGAGATGGCAGTTTATTTTCAGGCATGATTTTGTGAATGGTTTTTTGTATGTAGTAAGTAACATGACTTACTACATACAAAAAATCATGCACACAAGTTTCGTCAATCTAAATTACAATCCAAATTAATGATAAAAATTACAATAAATCAATAAAAAGAAAATAAAACACTTAAAGAAACAACCGAATAAACCACCCCGGGACATTGCCGACGCAAAGGTCCCCATGACGCTCTGGCAGCATTACCCCGCAGCTCAACCATAAAGACCCTTTGCATCAGAAATGCCCCGGAGCGGTAGTCAACCCCTTTATCCCATGCGGCGCAATTTAAACTTGAAACACAATTCATTCAATACCATAGGTATTCAATTTTCATTACGTAGGCTAATAATGAATTAGGTAAATTTTATCATTTGTGTCATCTTTATCATCCATCAAGCGACGGTGTTGGTTCAGAATTTTGTCAATAAGTGGAAGCCTCGCACGCAAAGCTCGCACGCAAACCGCTCGTCCTTGTGTGTTGACGCGTCCCCATAGCAACCCGACACGACTGTACGCCACGCCTCAGAGGCCACATGACGAGGTCTCGGTACTACATTCTCCCGATGTGAATCCGTTCCAGTGAATGACCGCATCACTGCCACTGAACTTTTGTATCGAAATCAAGGCACGTTAGTTACGCTGTTTTGTGCCACTAAACATAAAACACGATCTAAAGTCAAGACTAAAATCAGGTCATCATGTTTTAGAGTAGGTAAGTTGAGCAAAAATTATGAATAAGTTATTGTTGCGTTGGTATTTTTGACCTACTTGTTTAGGCTATATCATTTTCACTAGCACCAATAGGTCTGCTCGACCTCAATACTTCAGCCCCACTTGTAGCCACGTCATTTCATTCTTTCAGTAAGAAGCTCAGGAGCTGTGTACAGCTGCGATGTGTCTGGGTGCAGTTTCTCCAAGTGTTTGAGGATATGGGTGCGGGAGTCGGGTGTGGTATGCAGGCTACCTGGTGGCTTCTGCTCGCGCCGGTCGTGGCTGCCGGGATAGCCTGCCTGAACAACCCGTGCTTGCATGGGATTTGTATCGATGACGTAAATAGGTATGTTTTCACGCTGTTACAAGAATAGGACGGCTTCCTTTTTTTCGTAAATAATTATACATTTCCAGTGTCAATGTATACGTATGTCACCGTAAGATAGTAAAAACCGTAAGTTCATAAACTAACGTTGTCTTTCTCGTAAGTTGGTCAACTTACGACAGATAGTAAACTGTAGCGTACTGCTTACTATATGACGCGTAAGTTGATCAACTAACGGTTAAAACCGTTAAATAGTAAACTTGAATTGCAAACGAAATACCAGGGCAAAAACTGCGGTAGCTTAGGTGAAGACTAGAGGGGGCGAGCGCAGCGAAGCCCCCGGATAGTCTTCGTGTTAGGTTGACATGTAAGAACAAAAGAAACGTAAATTCTAAACCCTGTCGGTCTGATTTACTATCTGCCGATAGTTGATCAACTACCGCTTCAGTTTATCAACTAACGGTTTTGACTATCTTCCGGTGACATATATATCAAATTAGTTATGAATGCTGTTGAAACACTACTGCTGCTCACTTAGAGCTCTTACACTTAAACACAAGCAGCATGTGCGTCGGCAGCAGTCGACAGCAGCCTTAAAGCTAGCCAAAGCTGTTGTCGACACACAAATTAAAGTATCGGCAGCAGCAGCCAACGGAAGCCTTAAAAAATGTCGACAGCAGACTTATACGCTTCGACACTTTTTAAGGCATGGCTTAGAGTGTCAGTAACATTTTGCGTTATGATATATATTTGTTCATCCGGGCAAAAGGGGGTCAGTTCTTCAGAGAATACGTTATTGTTTGCAGTACATTCTCTTGCTACTGCGTGGACGGATACACTGGCGTGCAGTGCCAGACCAACTGGGACGAGTGCTGGTCGGCGCCGTGTCACAATGGAGGCACCTGCGTCGATGGGATCGCAACATACAACTGCACCTGTCCCGATGGTTTTATAGGTACAGTCAGCATAAGATGTGAGCACGCAAGATACTCAAATAGATCTACACATCACAAACAACCTGTGTTATTATAAAGTGGATGTTGAAATCATTTAGTAAATTTTGCTGTGTAGATGTTTCTTGTTAACTGTTTAGGAATTGTTTAGGATCTATTTAAGTAGCTTGTGTGCCGATATCTGAGGCTGGCTGTAATTCAATAGGGTTCTTGTTAATTCTAATATTTTGGTGTCATTATGATGGATTTAAAGAGCCTACCCGTTTTGAAAGTGGAACATGCTTAGATAGTTTTGCTCATAACGTGCAAAGAACTGTAGGTAAAGTCATAGAACTTGCACTGTCGGTTCACTCTGCAGACATCCTTAAATTCCCGGTCAAGAAAACCTGTTTCCTACAGCACAATTTTATCGTGAGAAGAGACTACAGAGCCGAAAACATACTTAAATAATTCTGTATGTGCATTTCTCAACTGAGCTTTTCTGAAGTCTTTGACTGCCCTGATCTAAATAAAGCGTTCAATTCGTTTCACGATCAATTCGTTTTGTGCTATGAAATTTTATTTCCCTTTCCACAAAAGAAAAAAATTCATGACTACCAAGTCAAAATGGATTACTAGGGGCATCAAATATTGTTGCAAAAGAAAGCGCGAACTTCCTTGGACATTTAGACCTAACCCAACACTCAAAAGCAAAAATACATTCAAACAATACACACATCGGTTAAAAGTGTAATGAATCAGACACAGAAATCACACAACGCTTATACTTTAATAGACATATATGCATTGATAACCTCAACTAATATATGTAAAACAACATGGGGACATAATAAACAAAGCAAAAAATAACATACCGAAAAACAACATAGGTATAATAAATTGTAAAGGACTAAAGAGACAGGGCCCGAACAAATAGCACAAGCATTCAATGACAATTTTATTGACCAAGTACTACTAATACCTAACACCACAAAACATAATGATCTGAGACTTGCATTGCTAAATGATTCTTTATTCCTGAATCCCACAACTACCTTAGACATTCAGAAATATAAAAAATCACTAAAGAACACTAACAGTACGGGTAATGATGGTATTACCATAAAAATAATCAAAACGGTCAATAATGAAATCGCACCAATTCTCAGCCACTTGACTAACCTCTGCCTACAACACGGTGTCTTTCCTGATCTCCTCAAGACCACCAAAACCACTTTTTAAAAAAAGACGATAGGGAAGACATGAGCAACTATAGGCCCATATTGCTGATACCAATTATTGGAGTAAGCCATTTAGCTGTTTATGTTTATTGAAAAACACAAAATATTGGTTAAAGAGCAAAAGGGCTTCAGAAAAAATAAAAATTACAACATGGCAATTTATAAGTAAGATCATGCCGTACATTAATAGTAGCAAACCAGTCACATGTTTACTTATGGACCTAACTAAGGAGTTTGACTACGTTGATCACAAAATATTATTAGATAAACTGCATCTGCATATGGTGTACGAGGTAACGCATATGACCTCATCGAATCCTACTTAAGTAATAGGAGACAATTGACCCAAATCACTCAAATATGCTCTAAATCTCAAATGAAAATGACATCTGATTCTAGGGATATAAAACGTGGAGTACCACAAGGGAGTGTTTTTGGCCCACTATTGTTACTAGTATACTTTAATGACATCCCAAAATGTGGAAATAATCCGATGGTTCTTTTCGCTGATGACAGCACCGTAACATTTATAGGACACAATCTAAATACATATGAATCTGACATTAACAATTCCTTGATCAATTTTAATAGAATGGTTAAATAATAATAATCTTATAATAAATTTTAATAAAAACAAAATTGATGAAATTTAGGAAAGGACATTAAAAATCCATTGACATTAAACATTACCTATAAGGGTAAACAAATAGAATACACATAGACCACTACATCCTTAGGACTGCAAATCGCAACAACATGGAATACACCCATTGATGTCCGGAGTAGTAAACTGAGTAAATTTTCATATGCTCTCTACATGCTATCTAAACAGATAAGTAAAGATGCTGTACTAATGGAATATCATGGCTTTGTCGAATCCTCATTTCATTATGGAATATTGTTCTGGGGAAATGCCACGAAAAAATATATAATATTCAAAGCCAAAGATTAGTATAGAGAGCTGCAGAGGCCATTTCATTAATCTTGAGATATTAAAAGTCCCATCATTGTTCATATTTGAAACAGCAGTGTTT
Source organism: Argyresthia goedartella (assembly GCA_949825045.1). Classification (NCBI taxonomy): domain Eukaryota; kingdom Metazoa; phylum Arthropoda; class Insecta; order Lepidoptera; family Argyresthiidae; genus Argyresthia; species Argyresthia goedartella. The sequence continues at coordinate 12,709,886 of OX463808.1, read as the reverse complement.
GTGAAGTACAATATCCATATCTTTAATTACCTACATGAAGAGCAAACGCAACCAGGGCAAGCTGAGCGCTGACCCACGAAAAACGGCGATAACTACAATAAAGGTATATTCGGCATAACCACCAGAATATATAACAAACTACCGGAGAGATTTAGAGCAAATAACAATATATATACGTTTAAGTATAATCTTAAAAAAAAACTAATTCGAAAGGCGTACTTCTCTATCTATGATTTTTTCCTAGACATTTTATAAAACTTGATATGACATTATGAGGACAACAATTATTGTGTATCCAATACTTTTATGTGTGCATCTCTTGTCTGAACTAAGTATGTATTTTTAATTTTAGTACGAATCTATCGAATGTTTGAACGCCTTAAGGCCTTTAGTGATACATTTTCCTGTTTTATTACAGCGACTCACGAATACCTATGTTTCATCAAACAATAAATATCTTTTATCTTTAAAAAACCACAAAAAAGAAGTTTATTCCTTGATGTTGAACATTTTAATAAATAATGTTCTTACGATAGAAAGTTACGATAGATTAAATGACTGTCTAAACGTGGGCGCAGCTGTGCCTCTGCCACTACTAAAGCATCGCGCTCTAAATTGTATGAAACCTATAGCCACAGGGCGGTCGATAAGCTTCTGATGACTAAATGCAAGCCAAGCAGCGAGCAGGAGCTAGTAATATATACATTTTTGGAATTAGTTAATTTAATACCCAACCCGACTCTTAACATACATACATACCGGTCAAACACATAACCCTCCTTTTGGCTTCGCTATAGTCGGGTGTTAAATAACTGACCATGAAGTTAATTCAGCCATCCCAAACTTCCAGGTGATAACTGCGAAACAAACTACAACGAGTGCGAGTCTAACCCGTGCCAGAACAATGGGACCTGCATCGACATGACCAACGGGTATATCTGCTCCTGTGTGCCAGGCTTCGTTGGAGACCACTGTGAGATGGACATCGCAGTGTGCAACTCTACGGAGGAAGTACGCTGCTACAACGGTGGACACTGTATTGAGGGGCCGGGCTTCAAGTTCTATTGCAAATGTCTTCCAGGTAAGGTGATGTGTTCAGCTATCAATTACGAAATGTCCCGAGTGAATAGTTCAAAGCTCAAAGTTCAAATTTCTTTGTTACTGTAAATATTTACATATACTTAGCAAATGTAATTTTTGCCATTGGACCACTTTGAGAGAAGCAAGGCGAAGTAACTCCCACAGATAGATTTATAGAACTCTTTTAAAAATTGGTAATTGTATTGTCTCTTGACTTATCTCTGCCTACAGGAGGAGCCTGAAAGTTTCTTGTTTCCAGGGTGGGCTGGAAAAAAGTGTGACGACCCGATTGACGAATGCGAATCCAATCCATGTCAAAACGGCGGAGTGTGCATCGATGTTCAGGCTGATTACATGTGCGCCTGCACATTTGGTAAGCAAAAGTCAAATTACTAGGCTTGTAGGTTTATATAAATATTTCTTTCCTATTCGTACTGATTAACAGCTGATATCTTTGTATGACCCCCAAGGGTATACCGGAAAAAGCTGCGAAGTCCAAATAGAATTTTGTGACGACAGCGCTTGCAGCAGCAACGCTGTCTGCGTGCTAGAAGGTGGAGTGAGGGTTTGCTACTGTGTGCCTGACTATCATGGAGAACGATGCGAGATGCAGTACGACGAATGTCTCCTAGGTCCTGGGTAAGATCTAGTCTAAGACCTTATGTAACTCAATTTGCTAGGATTCCAAAAGACCTTCCTCAATCTCTGCAATTTCAAAATTGTAAGGACTAGTTCAAGTATAGTGGTAAGAATACAAATGATCCCAAGACTTCTTGAAATGTTCCAGATGCAAGAATGGTGGGACATGTATTGACGGAGTAGATAATTTCACATGTTCGTGTCCTCCAAGACTGACTGGATCTATGTGTGAATGTCTGATCCTTGATGATGGAAGCTACGACTGCGAATACGTCAGTCCAGCGACACTGCCAGGCATTTCTACTACACAATCATTTATACTAACAACTATGCTTGAAGAATGGACTACTACTGAAATGACAATTTCATTGATTTCCAACGACACCACTACAAGTACACGGTTTATCACCACCACATCAGAAAGTGAAACTTGGGCTATGAGTTCGAGTGAGAAACCAGTTGCAGAAACCGACCTTTCAACAGAGATTAGTACAATTGGACCAACTTCCGCTACATTGTATATAGAAGACCAACAAACTGGAGAAACAGTTGCAACTACACCACCAAAAACTGAAATGAGTGTAACTGAAACAACTAGCAGTACAAGCGAATTTAAGGCAACGGATTGTGATGAAACTTGTGCGCTGACATCAACAGAATCAACGGCGAAAGCGCCTATTCCAGACATAGAAACTCCTACCTCGAAAATTCCAAGTTTAGACATAACTACAACAGAATCCAGTACTTTACATTCAGAACCTACAAGTGATGAAGTTCCTACAACCCCTAAACTAGATGTAACCACAGATAAATTATTTACCGAATCGCCAACAGAAATTACTCTGCCTCATATATCAACCACTCCGATGTCCTCCACTACAACATCAACAGAAGCTTTTGACTTTATTACACCTTTAGATATTGATAATACTACAGAACATTCGGCCTGTTCAGATTCTGTTTGCAACAACCATGGAACTTGCTTCAATACTCCTAATAGTTTTCGTGTAAGGGACTTGCTTGATCTCACTAGTTAGTTTTAATTTGCCAATTGCACATTAGGTAACTGCTATTTTGTTTTCAGTGTCACTGTTACTTCAACTATGGCGGAAAATTCTGTGATAATAAAGTCACAATACAATCTGCTGCTTTTGGTGGAAACTCATACATAGCCCACCACATTCGCAACACAACCTCTATAAATATAGAGTTCAACGCAAAAACTCTCATCACTGATGGTCACATCATGTATGTTGATATTGCTAAGGGAGTCTACATGCAGCTCTATATGAAAACAGGGCTGTTAAAGTTCAAATTCTCTTGTGGGTATCAGACGATGCTTCTGAGTGAATTGAAAACTTACGTCAATAAAGGATATTCTATGAAGATTGAAACCAAGTAAGTCCTAGACACCAACATCATAAATCGCTCTAGGTCGACGCCAGAAACTACACTAAAAACAAATTCTTATTCGCAGACTTGATTTGGACCTCAGTAAGCAGCATTGCAACGCCACCCTGCATCTCAACGACACTGTTGCTATGAGTGGTGGTCAAGTGGCCAATATCACGTCGTTGGATCACAAAACTACTCTATACTTGGGAAATGCACCCAATATCAAGGACATTGAAAACAGACCATTTATTGGATGCATCAGAGATCTAACGGTAATCAAATTGACTCCAAAGAGTAACTTAAAAAATCTTGAATTTTTTGCTGAAATATAAGTTGGGCTTGCAGGTGAATGATGAAAAGTTGGAGATTTATGGAAACTCCTTCGAAGCTGGTGAAATCAGTGAGTGCTCCTCGCTTTCCTGTTTGTCTGGACCTTGTCTCAATGGAGGGTCCTGTAGAGACCATGACGACAGCTATGCATGCTCTTGTGCTAATGGGTATGTTTAAGCCATCTTTCATTCATAATTATAGTAATTACATAAGAATATTGATATTTTTTTATCTGTTTATAGTTGGATGGGAGAGCATTGTGAGCAGTCAGTATGCGATCACAATCCTTGTCAATATGGAGGCAGCTGCGTGCTCTATCCTGGAAGCGGGTTTCTTTGTTTGTGCCCATATGGAAAATTCGGGATCTTTTGCGAGTACAGTAAGTATAACTCTTAAGTCCATCTTATCTTTCCTGAATCATCTGATTCCAATATCATCTTTAGTTATAATGTGTAACCTAAGAGTTTATATAGATAGATCAGTAAATACCTAAGTTCGTAAACTCTTTCTTTCCTAACGTGAAATTATTATTTTTATTGCAGACGTCGAAATAACCAAACCCTCAATAGCACCGTTAGCAGGCGGGATCAGCTCATTCCTCGTGTACCCACTCTCGCCTATGGCTATAAACTCCGAGCGCTTCGATCTGCGCCTACGCTTCCAAACCGATGACATGGACCAAATAGCGCTACTTGTATTTGTTGGTCAGATTGGTTACCATGACTCTAGGAGTCAGCATCTTGCTGTGACCTTCGTGAAAGGGTATCTTATGTTGACATGGAATCTAGGAAGTGGTGAGTTCTGCTCTCCCGCTCTCTGCTGATCTATTAGTTCTGGTTAGTTTGTCTGGAGCTCGACGCCAACACAAGATTTCTCCATAATTGTCTTTTCTTACTGCTACTACACTGCTTAAGTAACGTGAGTAATCGGGTGACTCAACACCCTCATCACAACATCGCATACTTAGTCTCTATCATTGTATTCTTTCAGCTCCACTGCTTGTGTCCTGTAGGTACTTGTGGGTGGAATTGAGGCAGTAGAGCGAGCAGCACATTAATTGGCTTGTTCTGCCTCCCATTTGCCATCGAGTGTAACCAGCATTAACTTGGCAGGTCCTCGGCGAATCTTCACTCCGCGTCCGATCAGCGAGCGCCGCGGCGGTCACATGGTCAGGGTCGGCCGGCGCGGGCGCACGGCCTGGCTCAGTGTGGACGCGCGGTTCAATGTGTCGGGGAATGCGCCGGGGCTGGAGACTAAGATGACTGCCGCTCCTTATCTTTACATTGGTGAGTTTTGTGCATACGTATAAGGGATCCGCTGAAAGGGGCGTGATGTTGGGCTTTCTACTTCCTGGGTTATTTGAAGTTGTAGCATTTTACTTTACCGAGGAGCATATGGCAGAACATAACATGTGGCAGTGCGGTTATATGGTGTATTTCAGGACAACCCGATTGTCGGCATATTTCTAGCAGGTCTATCAGATTGTTAATGTAATGAAACATCCAAATTTACCCAGCCCCACTAATACAATAATGAAAATCATTTTCCCGCATCGTTTCTAGGCGGTCACCCGTCCTCCAGCTTCACTGCCCTGCCCCACGACCTGCCCCTGCACGGCGGCTGGCACGGCTGCGCGTGGGACGTGGGCGGGCAAGCGCTGGGCGTGGGCGGGGCGATGGGCGGGCGGGGCGCGGGCCAGTGCGGGGTGTCGCAGTGCTCCGCCAGGTCTTGCAACGCTCCTAGGGGGGTGTGTGTGCATTCGCCTGCTACTTATGGGTAAGAGTGGTTCTCGTTCTTCGATCTATCATAAGGGTTCTCTTTCTATAAAGTGAAGATTCTAGATGCACCGTTATAATAAAAATGTAGCCTTTTAATGTCCGAACCGAAGGTACAGACAGGACTCGAATTCGATAAAGACGACATACTCCACCACGCTGGCTCAGTGCTCCCAGTGTACCAGTGATGAATTGACCCATATTAAAAGTTATTTACTATCAACAATGCGGTTTTATCCAACAACGCCTTTGGAATTCCCCAAATCAAAATGCATCTACCGCGGTCCAGGCTTATCGTCAGGAGATTTATAGTCTTTATACTTTTAAACAGTTGCATCTGCAACGAAGGTTCCTATGGAGCAACTTGCGCCGCCAAACAGAACCCTTGCGACTGGACCTTCACCAAGTGCCGGGGTCGATGCGTGGTAACCACCACCGCAGACGCCCATTGCGACTGCCCATATGGAAGGACTGGTGTTAGCTGTGATCAAGGTACGCCTCATACTCCTGTTTTCCTGTACACCTGTAACACCATGATAGCGATATAGCGACAATCTCATCTCAGGCAATGATAAATTTTTGCATATTAAGCCTGTCATGCCAATCCAAGTTCTCACAAATTACTCTTCCAAAGGTGCACTTGAGGAGAGAGGCCGGTGAAACTTATCACATCTCTTTTCCGCGTTAATGTTCGTCCACGTCCTTCGAACTTTACCGGTTTAGTAGAAGTATCATTAGCACCTCTGTGGCGTTGCCGTTCGTGGCTCTGTGTCCCAAGCGAGAGGTCCCGGGTTCCAATACCAGTTGAAGAGGAAGAAAAAAAAACTCCAGGTATTGAATGTTTATATGTGTGTGACGTCGCTGTTTCTAGTTTCCTGGACACAGGGTATCCTAGAGCGGGGCCAGAAGCAATGTTGTGCCTGCTTATAAATGTTATATGTTATGTTGTCAGTAGTTCAGCTCCAGTGGGATCTCATTCATTACCCCGTCTCCCCAGAACTATACCCAACCGATGTGCTATTCACCGGACTCCGCTCCTTCGTGAGTCTGTTCCCCCGCCACATCTCCAGTGTCAGCCTGTCTCTGGAGGCCGAAGTCCGACCCACAAAGACAAGGGGGCTGGTGCTGTTCGCTGAAACCCCTCACTTCTACACCGCGTTGTCTCTTCAAGGAGGGCTGTTGGAGTATAGATGGACTGGTGAGTGATGACTGTTTTTTTTTAGTTTCTAACTTTTAAGGAGCCAGTCTTAATTAATAAATCTAGCCTTTGATGTCCCCACTGAGGGGCACGGGCCTTTATCCGGATTCGAGAAAGATTGAGCCATTCTCCACCGCGCTGACTAAGTGCAGTTTGATGGAAGGGTGTCGGCCTAGTGGCTTAACCCGACGGTCAGAAGTTATCAAGCTGCCCTATTGTGGCCTCTGACACAGAGCGTTACGACTACTACCACCGAGTAGCGATAGCCAAAACGCCCTCCTTAAAGACACAACGCTTCAAGGAGGGCTGTTGGAGTATAAATGGACTGGTGAGCTGTTTTTTTTAGTTTCTAACTTTTAAGGAGCCAACCATAATTAATAAATCTAGCCTTTGATGTCCCCACTGAGGGGCACGGGCCTTTATCCGGATACGAGGAAGATTGAGCCATTCCCCACCACGCTGACTAAGTGCGGGTTGATTTTATTTATTAGGTTTTCCAACAGAAACACAGTACAATTACACATAATTTAACAAAAACAACAAGCCATTGTGTGCGTCCAATTATAGGAAAACACATCATGAGCGAATGGTCGTGTGAGATGGAAGGGTGTCGGCCTAGTGGCTAAATCCCACGGTCAGAGGTTATCAAGCTGCCCTATTATGGCCTCTGACACAGCGTAACGACTACTACCACCGAGTAGCGATAGCCAATATACGGAGGCGCCCGAAACAATTGCCACATAGCAGCACATCTCGGCCAGATGTTGCTACCCGCACTATCGTTTCCGATGTGCGAATACCGCTAGGCCGCGGACGCTTCTTTCTAATTAGCAGTCCTAATTAGGACTACCATTTTCTGAAATTTTGTGAATCTAAATCTATCTATATCTAATCTATCAGACTCACAAGATATTGATTTGAATCTAACAATAAAAGCGAGTTTTTCATCCCTTTTCAGATCGCCTTTCCGGGGTAACCTCCCTTGTCCGCAGTGGCATCGTAGTGGCCATGGGTCAATGGCACAACATCAAGGCAGGTCGATACGGCAGCCGCCTGTACTTGTGGGTCGATGGGGCTATTAGCACTGAGGCGATGCTGGCTCATGCGTACCCTCATACTGCTGCTAATGCTTCCGTTATCCTCGGTGAGCTTGTTTGAAACTTTGTGGGAGATCATGAAGAGAATTCAGTTGGAACTTTGTAGGTAATAATTTTAAAAAAGTTCGTCGATTTATACCCTAACTTGATATAAAACAAGTATCCTCCCTTCTGAGAATCAGCGTAAAACTATGTCTAATTTTCTACTTTTCAGGAGGTGCAAGAGACCTTTCGACCCTACCTCCAGACGTGATGTCGGGTCCACCGGAGTCCTACACTGGCTGCATCCGAAATCTCAACGTCAACAACCTTCTACTGACCTTGGAGAAGCAGAATATTGCAGGTACAGGAGTGTGGTTTGTGAAATAGTCTTCAAAATCTCCGAAGCCATTGTTGGTATGATTTGCGTCTTCCTCTTCCAGAGGCCCAAAACCTGGCGGACTGTGACGGCACGCCCTGTGGAGGGGAAACTTGCAGTGGTGGGTCCTGCTCCGTTGAGGGCAACCAGGCAAGCTGCTCGTGCAGCGGACAGGGACAGGAGGCCCCTGGAGCCCGCTGCAGGAGACAGGCCCCTTGCAGGACGACGGAGTGTGGCGCGCCCAGGGGTGACTGCAGGAAGGGGCGTTGTGTATGCGCGTATGGGTATGGTGGCGTCAACTGTGAGGAACGTAAGTGTCTCATATAAAAACAATTAATATTATTTGTAAGGAAGGTATGGTTCATTTATGTAGAAGGTATTTGATTGTTTGATTCACTTTCTACTAAACTCTCGTTACAGGATTGAACATCACGATACCGCAATTTAACGGAGACTCACTGATTTCCATGGGACGAAAGGTATCTGCAGGCTCGCATATGGGTGAACAAAGGATTAGTGTGCTGACCAGCAGTCCCAATCATATTTCACTGAACTTCACTACTGCACAACTTGATGGACTGCTGATTTGGTTGGATATGGTAAGTGATTTTTATCTTTAATTACAGACGATAGAATTCGTATGTTATGAGATATAAAGCAGCCCGCAACCCATTAATGTCATGAAATCAATCTTCTTCGTATAGGACAAGGACTACCTCGGGTTTGGTCTCAACAACGGCTATCTTAAACTGGTCTGGTCGTTCCTTCAAGACAACGCATCTTACGAGATCTTCAGCGATTCAGACACCAAGGTTCTTCAGACCACCAGGTTCCTCAGCAGATTACTGCCCCAGGCTGGGTTCCTGGCTGATGCGGAATGGCATACTGTGTTGTTGAGAATGGACAAGGTGAATGTGAGCCTGGTGGTGGATGGTTTATTGGCGTATGCGGAAGAGCCAGGGTTAAGTGGCTCGGAGTATGATGTCGTTGATTTGAATGTTGGTGAGTTATTATTTTCCTCCGTTTTGGTTTTCGCAATTGCTGCACGGTTGGTATAGAACATAGCAAGCAAAGCAACTCTATTCTATACCAATAGCAAGTAGTTCCTAATCCAGGCACCAGCGGCGCAATTACTGGTAGCTGTAGTATCTGTAGTACTGGTGGCAGATAGCTGTTTTATCATGAGTTAGATAGCCTTATTTATTCACAAAGACTATTTTTGTTTCAGTAACATGTTCTCTCTTTTTTCAGGTGGCGTCGCCGACGATGACAGTACATCAAAGAAAGCGTTCCCTCAAAACTTCAAAGGCTGTATTGACGATATCAAGACCAGTGACCAACCTGCCACCGCCGCCGACTACTCACAAGTTTACAGCGAAAACATCAAATCGTGCCAACTGTTCCCGTAAGGACTCAAAGAAAATTCGTTATTGCCGATAATCAAACCTCCGACTCTGAATGCTTGGGTTAGGTAGCTACTAGCCGATTATCCCTTTTCTTGGCAAAATGCAGTTTAATGCACGACTTTTTCTTTTTTTTTAACAGAGGATTAACAAAGGACTGTTTTACTACTTACTACCTTACTAGTGCGATACAACATCCATGAAATTTGCCATAAATGGCAATATGGCAAAGCGCTCGCAGGTACTCACCGACCGTGAGAAAACATCTTCATTCTTGGATAGTCATTCTTGGAGACTTTATATTTGGAAAATTTATGAAAAATTGCACTTACAGCAAGAGTAATAATATATGTTCTTTACAAATAACGAGAAAACTCATAACAATGTTCACTACAATGGCTTCATATATATCATTTTATACATGCATCTTTAAATGTACACTACCAGGTGCGTAACAATCATCTAGGAAATAACCAGGGGAGTAGTCCAACCTATGATATTTAGGGTGATTCAGGAACAATACAAATAACAAAAGTAACCACGTAGGTATTGCTACCGTGATACATAATTACTGTTTGACCGTAGTTAAGTCCATTGTCAATAAGTGGGGGCTTCCGCCCCCTTATCGACACTCTGATTATTTTTTGTGGTAACACGGATAATGTTTTACGAACCCACGAGCATCAAATGGTCGCTTTTGGAAGGCGTAACTATATTAGATAACCTTGTCTACAACAACGGTAGGAAGATAAAACTATTTCAAGAGTCTGACAGGATGTCTACTATCACATAGTAGGCCTTCTGTGGTCATGAACACTACCATGCTATAGATACATCAAGAAAATATGGGAGTCCTTTAACCTGGCAGTGTAACTCCTGAGGTATGTACAGAGATATTTGCTAGATGATTGTTACGGAGTGGCCTGGTAGTGTGCATTTAAACGTACAGCCATAATTCAAAAATCAAAATATGTTTTCGACGACCTAACATATTTAAGCGAAAAAATACAAAAATCGAAAATTTATGTCCAGCCAAGGTCGTATAGTTAAGGTTTGGAAGGAAAACGAACCAGTCGGATATAGGGTTTTTTAGAACTGTAACTGTAAAGCGTTAACAAAAACTTTTTCGCACCACCTGCTCGAAAATGTTATTTTTATATCAGGCAACCCTTACTAAAGCAAGTCATTAAAGCTCTAGGATTTAGCGGTCATAAAAAGTTGTACTGAATTTACACTCCATGGATTAAATGATTTTCTCTTCTCGTAGTTATTGCTTTGCTCTTGAAATCTAATTTCTCTCAAACTTATTCGAAAATCGAACACATTTTAAATAAATAAAACCCCAGAATGTTGCTAGAAGCTGCAACTGGAGCAATGTATCAAACATACATTTTCACTGTTATGAACTTTAATAAAATGCTGTTTTTAGTAGCCTTGCTTTTATTTTCTCTCAGGAGGTGCGAAAAGTAGAGTATACACCTCGGGGATAAAGCTGTTTTGTCTTGGGCACGCTTGAATCCCTCACTGTACTCAAGACTCAGTCTTAATTCCCTCGCTTTGCTCGGGAATGAACTCAAAACACCTTCGCTTCGCTCAAGAGTTAAATCTGGAGTCCTTTGGTACATTCAGGATTCAATATCGCGCCCGTGACATAAAACAGTGCTTTATCCCTTTGGTGCATAATCTACTAATTGAATAATACGTGCAAATACTCAAAGTACAAAAACACAATATCTAGTCTTCTGTAGAGATACCAAACTTGTCTACTATTCTTTAATTAAGTAGCGGATTATCTAAGTGTGCCTTCGTAGATGTATCATGACGGTAGATAGGTACTGCTGTTGTAGTATCTCCTCTTATTTGATAAGTCTTCTATGTCTGTCTCCCTTCTTCGCCACTGCTCAATTAGATTGCTCAACCAGTTGAGCAGTTGAGCAGTAGGACATTGTTTGTAATAGCTAATATTTTATGCTCTAAGCTCAACTATTTTTTGCTCAACACTGCACAACTATTTTACCTTTACTCGCGAAAGGGCAATTTCTCAAAAAGGTTTTTTAGGTACGGTCATCAACAACTAGCCAAGAAACCTATTCCTAGATGGAGTGGCAGAGGCATAACTTAACATCATAGAGCACCTTTATGATTTTGACAGGTGTCACTGTTTTTGACAGGATTCATGATTTTTCACAGGTGTCATGATTTTTGACAGTTTTCATGATTTTCGAAAGGTATTACTATTTTTGATAGGGTTACTATTTTTGACAGGTGTCATTATTTTAGACAGGAGTTGCTTTTTTTTCAGAGGTGTTCTAATTATCTATTTACACAGTAATAAACTAAACAATAAAAATTCATTAAATCAATAACATAACATTTACAATGAGTGACAGTAACAATGTCAATTACTTACAAATAAATCTATTTACTGAAACATGCACGGAAATGTTCATATTACGTAAATACAACACGAAAATTATCAAATTTACAGACCATTGACTCTAATTTTAATTTTTAAAAAGAAACGCGGCAGAAATGAAAGTGCACTTATTTGAATTTCGAACATAGAGCACGCCAGAAATGTAACTATGAAAGTATAGTTTTATTAAAATTCCGAACATGAATATGCACACACCGGGCTTACACCACAGGCCGTATCAACGAGTTACCTTTGCCTAAAAAAGCATACGAAAAAATACCTACCATTAGATTAGTTAGTCGACTTTCCCCGCCACACGGCAGTAATTTACTATAAGAAGGTCTCATCAATATATTATCATAAGGGGTCAGTGCCTCAAAAGCAGTTGAACAGTAGGATATATTCGATTTTTAACTCATCACTTGGAGTGGATACTTTGCTCCATTTGATTATGTCCATTGTATCCCTCATGAATGCAGCAAAAACTTGGAGAAATCTAGCTGTGGGGAAGGTTTTGTTGATCAGGGGGCATAACCCACTGTTCAACAATAACTATTCATAGTTGAGCAATTTGAGCGGTTGGTATTACCGACTGATCAACTTATACAGTTGAGCAAGCTCACCTTGAGCAGTGGGGAAGAAGCGGTCTGCCTATTATAGAACATATTTGATGCCTACTTAGTGGAAGTAAACATGTAGCATTATGTATTCATTAGAATGTACAGTCAGCATCAGATATATGTGTGCACTTTAGCTTCTCAAATAGATCTACACATCAAAAACAAACAGAAATATGTACACAGCCAAAGTGTCAAAATTATGTCAAAGTCCATGTTAACACTGAGGGTGTTGAGATAATTTTGACTGTTTAGATACATATTTCTGGTTGCTTAGGATGTGTAGATCTGTTTGAGTAGCTTGCGCGCTCATATTATATCTGATGCTTATTGTACCTACCTACCAATGGGGTTGGCCGGTGAAAGCTAATAATAGATGGTTTGGTTCCTTCATCCAGTTGCCACTTGCAATGATGGACTAATTTCTGGATGTTTTTCTGTGATTATTGGTTATCAGAATTTATTTGTTACACAAAAAATATAGTTTTACGTGTGTGTGATATAATGAAACTACTATACAACTTCATTTTGTATTTTTTGGTATTGTTTTTTTCGGCATTTTTTCGTGGTCCTACTTACTTGTCCTACTAGTAGGACCAAGACGGAGACCTATTTCTGTCTGTCCTACTATGTGACTATAAAAAAGTCATTAATTATTTATACCACCTGTATATCAGATAGCATGCCAGCTTGCTGCAAACTTTTGTTTAGAAGATTTTGGTAGCTTGAAATTAATTTATAAATAAAAGTACTAGTTTGGTAGTCGCAGTTTATCTAAGTTTTTCTAATAAGCAGCCTACTGTAATATCGTCGTGAATTAATTGTAACTGGCATTTTAATATTAAATCATCACGATCTCTTCTTTTCGACGACGTGTTGCGTCACTTGTTATTTTCTATTTCGTACAATCACTAATTCATGAAATTCCTAATTTGTTCTACGTATTTTTTCATTTAAACCTTCTATGGAGATGGAGATGTGTGCTCCAAGTAACTTTGGTAAAATTATTTGATTTTGAAAAGGCAACTGAGCAAAATAAGACAAGAATGTTTTATTTCACCCCTTTTCACAATCAATTTAAACCAAAAGTACTAGGAGCACATACCTTCGGTTTCAATATGTAATGGTTTTACAGCAAAGTGGCAGAGATTGCATGTTTCGCTATTTTCCATATACAGGGGGTAGAAGTTTTATTACACATACAGACAGAAATAGTTCTCCCTCGTGGCCCTACTAGTAGGACAAATTAGTAGGACCACGAAAAAACGGCGTTTTTTTTCAGCACTTGACCGGCGACTGAACACACCGTACTGGTAAAGCTTTGGTCTGGTGATCATGACGCACAACGCTGCGGTATGCGTCGCAACGCAGCGTCACGACGCAGCAGTTAGCGTCTCTGCGGAGAGGTGGTCAGTTGATTTTGCCGCAGCTACCAAGGTAGACGTGAACATGAACAATTTTTCTGTAATTTGTGCTTTGCTTGAAGAGGAGGAAGAAGAAGAATTGTTACTGCTTCTGAATAGACAAAGAAAATCTCCGAGGAACATGTTTTTACAACGGAGGAGTGAAGGTTGTTACGAAACCTTAATAAAAAGGCATTTAATTGATTGTGAAGAAAAATTATGTCTTTTGTCTTTATTTTTATATAAAGAAGGATAGTTGCGAACTAATTCTATTAAATTGTCTTCGAAAAATTCCATATTGTTGACCCGTGAAGCACACCGCACACCGCAGCGTTGAACCGAGAATGACGCCGCGCTGTGCGGCAGTACACCTCCCCACTTCACCGCGCTTGCCCCTCGCCGCTGACGCAGACTGCGACGGAACAAGAGAACATTCTCGACGTTTTTCATATGATTGAGTGTCCGGCAACGCATACCGCATATCGCAGCGTTGTGCGTCATGATCACCAGACCAAAGCTCAGAAGCGTGACATTGACGTTAGGGGAACCAACGATTTTGACAGTCGCCAACCCCACTAACTTAGGAAACTAAAGTTTTAGAAGTATTTGAATGACTATTATTTTTACACCAAGTACACGGGATATGTGTGATTGAAATAAACATTATTCGTACATAAAATATAGTTTTATTGATATATTCATGTTTAATAAATTGTATACATAACATCATCAAATATTATATTATAAACATATTCATTTCGTAGTACGTAACTATAGTTCAGACACAAATACAATATGAGATGTTCTCCCCTTTATATTATTTTGTCATAATGCAGAAACAAGAGTCCGCGTTTCGCAAGCGCGTACGGCTTGTCCCTTGTCACGCGACCGCGGCCGCAGTGGCGCCGCCCCCACAAGCTCGGTACAATTTACATACTCTGTCAATAACTTCGTCAGGCATATTTACAAGTGGAATAGAATAGATGGAATGCATCGCTGTCGTATTCAATTCAGCTTTGGAAATGGCTAACTGTACAGTGTATAAAAACTCGTTTAGGAACATTCGATTCCAATTGTATTCAATATACATCAACAGCGTATCAACTTTACAAGTCTCTTAAAATAAATATATTAAATTACCGATCCATTAAATAAATAAACAGATAATTGCACATAGTTAATGTAACTTTTTTGAAATTCAAACATTAACGCTACTTATTATAAGCTGTGCTTATGTTAACATTAAGCCCATAATAAATTCTATATTAGGCTCCATGTACATTAATCACTAAGAATGTATCATAATAAAGTAATTACTGATGTTGGTTATGTTATGGCAATGAAATAAATCCGCAGGAATGTACAATAGATAGTTGTTTGAAAGGAAAGATATAGAGGATACATAGACGATCACAGACATATAAGTAGCTAAATACATGATAGAGCCTAATATATACATTAGGCCAAGATGCATCCTTCATACAATAAATATGTAGATACTTGCTTGTTTATTTAGGTTCACATAAGCCTCGATGGAACAATAAACATATGTAACTGTTAGCTGTCTAACATAAAACCATCTCAGTTCAATGGCAAATATCAAACATTACAAACTGGAAGATATTAACAATATTTTTAACATCCAATTATTTATAAAGCATTTATCATAATATTAAAAGAGTAGAATGTACACTCAGCATCAGTTATTTATGAGAGTTATAAAAAAATAAAAATAAATTCTGCTTTGTTAGGATGCGTAAATTTATTCGAGTAGTCATATGTATCTGATGTTGACTGTACAAGAAATGGCTTTGAAACGTATTAACAGAGTATTATAGATATAAGGTATATAATTTGTTATCGACTTTAGGTAGCTTGTAGCAACCATATTGTCTACAAATTCATTATACAAAAGATTTATAAATTCACAATAACAAACAACAAGTACATGCAAAATGAACAAGTTTTCCCATCAATTTGATTGACATAACCCAAGATTACTAAAGGCCAGGTTTGTAGTGCTTGGATGCATTATGCATTATGCGGTGGATATGCGATAACATTGTTTGATGCCCACTTTACCTCTAAAATAGAATAATTCAATATGGCGACATTCCTAGCGAGGTCATAACGGAAAAATACTTTTAAATGATTGTCATGGTAGTAGAATACAATATTTCAAAGTAAAAGTAAATTTGATAATAATAAATTGTTTTAGGCATTCTCTTCATAGTCAAAAAGACCGCAAAATCTCAGTTAATAATTATCATTTCTAAATAACTCAAAATTAGTCTAAATTAGATTAGTTACCATGGTTTAATTAAACTTCATGCTATATAAAAACGTTAAAAATTTTCATTAATCTATAATTCGCAAAAGCATTTTTGGAATATTCAATACATAGATGAAGTTACATATTTTATATTTCGTTTTATCCTACCATTTACAACAGTACCTTTAAATCGTCTTAATGATTTTTCGCATGTCCTTATGTGTAATTGACAACCACGCATCAGTCACACAATACATTTGTTGTAAACAGTAAAATGCAAGTTTTGGTTTTCTGTCATAGTGTTACTCTGAAACATCTGTGTAGAATGAAAGAAAGCAATTATTATAAAATCAGTCTCATTCGCATAAGGAAGTGATCACAGCACCCAAACTGGAAACTCGTTGCAATAACTCTCGTCCCTCGAACCTTGAACTAAACATTCCTATAGAACAGCACCGCGGTAGTAGTAGTGTAGTTAACTCACCTATCAAATAGGATTATGCTACGGACCGAACAGGAAGATACAAAATAACATATGGCATCCATAGCGTGGAAACCACACATATTTTCTTTACAATAATGTCAACAGATATAATTTTGGATTAACAGACAATATAATTTAGATTTTCTAAACCAGTACATACAATAATAATAATATGGACATTCTTATAATAAAAGAAAGGAAATGGTAAATATATCAAGGAAAAATAAGCGCAGACTAGATAGTATAAAGATTTTATGGAGTTTTCCGAAAGACAGAAAACATGCCAGATCGTAACGCTGCAATTTACTGTAGTATGTAAAACTTAGGGAATGGCAACTATAAATTTACGCATAAACATTGTACACGTAAGAAGCTGTCAATCTTCAGGAGCTAATTTGAACACCGATATTATCTAATAATAATAATATTAATAAATCATATTCTATAGGTAAAGGCCACGCGCAACGTGCGTGGATTCATTAATGATTCCTCTAATATATTTGATAAAAATAAATCTCATAAAAATTCTTAACAGTAACGCCTAAACGAGCTCCTCTCGATGCCTGTCTTAGACGATTTCTGAAACATTTAACTAGAGACGGGGCCGCCAACGTCCCGCCTCGATCCTACCGTAACACCCGGGACCTAGGACGAGACTGTCGCGACGCGCACGGTGACCACCGTAACGTTTCGTTTCCGTCACAATATACACGCATCTCTTATAGATATAATTAACATTCGGTCGTCGAGGGGTCGGGACGCGGCGGTCACAGCAGCGCGAGCGCGCGCACCTGTGCCGCCACGAGCGCACGTCACGGTCGGGGCTCCACCAGCCGCTGCACCAGCACCGCCACCAGCACCGCCAGCACCAGGAAGCCGCCCGCCAGCAGCAGCGCCGCCTGACGCGGGGCCAGCGCGGCGCGCGCACGGGGCCGGGCGGGCCGGGGCCGTGCGGCCGGCGCCGGCGCCGCGGGCAGCAGTACCCGCGCCGCCGGCGAGCAGCCGCCGCGCGCCGTCGCCACGCGCACCATGTACTCCGCGCCCGCCTGCAGCTCGTCCAGCACGCAGCGCGCACCGCGGCCCGCCCACGCCACGCGCCACGCCGGCGCCGTGCCAGCCGCTGTCACCGGCGCCAGCTGCACCACGTGCTCGCCGTCGCCGGCCGGCTGCCACGCCACGGCCAGGCGCCGGCCGCACGGCTCGGCGGCCAGCTGCGGTGCGCGCGGCGCGGGTGGTGGTGCGGCCCACGTGCTCGCCGCCAGCACCGGGCCCCAGTCTCCGAGGCCGCCGCGCTCGTCGCTGGCGCGGATGCGGAAGGCATACTCGCTCGCCTCGCGCAGACGCTTCACCTTGCAGCAGCGCGCCGGCCCGCGGTAGGCGAGTCGGAACTCACGCGAGTCGGGCGCGCGCGCCTCGAGTCGGTACTGCGCGTCGCCCGAGCCGGACGCCTCCCAGCGCAGCTTCAGGAAGTTGTGCGCCGCCTGCGCCACCTCCAGCGCCGGCGGCGCGGGTGGTGGCGGCCGCGTGCTGGCGCGCAGCGGCTCCGACCACTCGCCGACGCCAAGCTCGCTCACGGCGGCGACGCGTACGCGGTACGCCGTGTCGGGCCGCAGCCCCTCGGCGAGGTGCTCGGGCGTCGCGTCCAGCGTCTCACGCTCCTCATCGTCGACGCGCACGCGGTAGCGCAGGATCTCGGCGCCGTGGTCGGCGGGCGCGCTCCAGGCGAGCCGCAGCTCGGTGGCGAGCGGCTCGGCGCGCGGCAGCGGCGGCGCGGCGGGCGGCGCGCGCGCGGTCAGCACGTCGCGCAGCGCCGACCAGGCGCCGCGCCCGGCCATGTTGCTGGCGCACACGCGGAACAAGTACGCCGTGAACGGAACCAGGTTCCTGACGACGCGCTCCGAGTCCGGGCCGCGGTACACCTCCGCGAAGGCTGCCTCGGCGTCGATGCGGCTCACCTCGAGCCGGTAGTCGAGGATGGGTGCGCCGTTGTCGGCGGGCACGCTCCACTGCACGCGCGCCGCACGGTCCTCGAGCCGCACGAGCGGCGCGGGCGGCGCGTCAGGCGGCGCGGCGGCAGCGCGGAAGGCGAGCGGCGGCGACGGCTCCGACGCGCCCACGCGGTTGCAGGCGCACACCGCCAGCGAGTAGCGCGCGCCGGGTCGCAGCTCGCGCACCACGCACTCGGTGTCGGGGCCGCAGTAGGCGCGCCGCCAGGCCGCGTCGCCGCCGCCGTCGTCCTCGCGGCGCAGCTCCACGCGGTACTCGGTGATGGGCGCGCCGCCGCAGCACGCGGGCGCGCCCCAGCGCACGTGCGCGGAGCCGGCGCGCGGCGGGGCGGCCAGCGCGGGCGCAGCGGGCGGCGCCGGCACGGCGGGCTCGGTGCTCACGCTCTCGGGCGCGGACCAGGGGCCGGCGCCGGCCTCGCTGGCAGCACGCACGCGCGCGCGGTAGGCGTGGCCGGGCCGCAGACGCTCGCACGTGGCTTCGCGCTCGCGGCCGCTGTACGCCTCTCGGTAGCCGTCGCCGCCGCCGTCGTCCAGCTCGAGCGTGTACGAGTCGATCGCGGCGCCGCCGTCCTCCGCCGGGGGCTCCCACTTGAGGCGGAAGGCGCGCGAGTGCACCTTGCCGCGCAGCGTCGGGCGGCCGGGCGGGCCGGGCCGCTCGGGGAGCGTGCGGTACGCGACCTCCACCGACCACGGCCCCTGCCCATCGTCCGTCTCGCGTCGCAGCCGGAACCTGTAGTCGGTGGCGCGGCGCAGGTCCGCGCAGGCGTGGCGCGTGTCGGGCCCGCTGTACACTGGCAGGAAGCCGTGCGGCGACGTGGAGTCGGCGCACTGCAGCGTGAACTCCTCGTCGCCGCGGCGCTCCCACGACAGCGCGAGCAGGCGCGAGCCCGCCTCGTCGAGGCGCGGCGGCGGCGGCGCGGCGGGCGGCGCCCCGGCGGTCCAGGCGACGGTCTCGTCGCTCCAGTCGCCGCGGCCGCACTCGTTGACAGCGGCGAGGCGGAAACGGTAGCGCGTCTGCGGCTCCAGGTCGCCGAGCGCATGGCTCTTAGTGCGCGGACGCGCCAATTCGCGCCAGCCCTCGCCGGAGTCGCACTCCAGCAGGTAGTGGTCGACGCGAGCGCCGCGGTCGGCGGCGGCCTGCCAGCGCAGTGCGAGCGCCGTGCGGCCGCGGGACGCGATGCGGGGCGGTGCGGGACGCGCGGGTGGCGCGGCGGGCGCGCGGAACGTGCTCTCCTCGCTGGCGGCCACGGCGGCGCCGGCGCGAATCTGCAGCCGCACCGCGTACTCGCAGCCCGGCCGCAAGTCGCACACCCTGCTTGCCCGGACAATAATACGTGAGTAATGCTAGTAGTGAGCGGTGGCGGGTGAGTGATGGATGATAGCGATGTCGACTCACCGGCAAGAGAGCTTGGGTCCGGAGTAGATGGCCTTGTAGCCGCCGCGCTCGCCCAGCAGCAGGTCGAAGGTGAGGTCCCGGGGCGGCGCGGGCGCGCTGTCCGGCGGTGGCGAGTTCCACTGCACCAGCGCACTCGTCGGCGTCAGCTCACTCACCTGCACGACACACAAACAAACAACACGCGTCAGTTTCACTTACACACATATGCTTTCCTGGATTCCTCTTTACTTCGCCTGATTTTGCGAAAAGCATCAATACCAATATCAATGGTCCATTTCCACGACAAACAAATGCGAAGCTGAGGGAAGCGGAACACCTCGCTCCTGCTCGCTCGCTCGTACCTGCGGCGTTTTCAGCAGGGCGAGCTGGTCGAGGTAGAGCTGCGCGTCGCAGTCATCGTCGCTCGGCAGGCTGGCGCCGGCGCTGGAGGCTTCGCCCTCGGAGCCGGCGCCCGAGGAGTCTGCGCGCGCGCCGTTCAGCTGCTCTTTGCGCGGCGACAGCGATGGCGTGCTGGCGCCGCTGCAGCCGCTCGCCACTGAGCTCACTTCTGAAATATGGTCTTGAGACTTAGAGGATGGTTTTGTGGTGACCTAATAATTATATCACAAGCCCACCAAGGTATCTTGGGACCTAGCAAGTATTATATTATCGCTTTATATTTATTGTTTATTTTATTCTAAAGAGTAATTTAGATCATATTAGACTCAAAAAGTTAAGTTAAAGACTAAAAAGTAGTGGCTCTGTGAGATGTAGACCCCGCAAGTGACACACTAAATTTGCGTTTTTTTATCACGCTTTTATTAGCTTCACCTGTATGTTTGTTTGTTTGTATGTAACCGACTCCTTTAGACTCGATTTTGACCCACTTTAAACGGACAGATTCAATTCAAACTTTGTACACTTATCAAGAATCAGCGACAATGTAATAATTTCATAAGTTTATCTCATTATCCTGATTAGGATCGCCAGGATTAATTAATTTCTCACACAACCTCTGTGTGAGAGCAAGTGAATCAAACTAAACTCTAAAAAAAAGCGTTGGGCGCTTTGTTCCAATCTTTCGTACATCGCGCGCCCAACTCTTTTTGTTTCACAATAATAATAGTATTTTTTATTCATTATTGTTTTAAGGTTACATTAAAATTATTTTTAACTTTTTAGTTCGAAGTGCTTTAAAAGCGTGTTTTTAGTTTTTTTTAATATATTTATTCCTTTATTTTCTACCCCCTCACAACCCCGACCCCTTGAAGTTTATCTGATGAACAAGCAGAATACTGAATTTTCTTTCAGTACTACATACAAACTTATGAATGCACAGCTGGTTATGTACTTGGAGTATGAAATTAGCCACACTAATAACTTTGAAACCCCATAAGTCCGAAATTTTGAAAAAAAAAACTGAATCCACAAGAATATTGCACAGAATTATTAAACCTGCTCACAAAATTTAACTATAATGGGTTGCGACATTTGACCTGTTAAAGAGAACAGCCAGAAATCCAGACAGAAATGCGGACATACGAAAGCATTTTTGTCCAAACTGAAACAGAGACTCTGCACTTGCTTGGTCAATAAATATTTGGTAAGCTCAAAGTAAACTTGAACAATGTGATGAAAGAGCTTGAGATTGATATATTTAATTGTGTAGTTCCATCTGTGAGGTGAAATTTAAGTAGTGTATTTTTTGATTGAGCGATTTGTTTACCATATGTTTACCATGTTTGTGTAGTGTTATTGTAATGTAATGTATTAGGTATTTAGGTTGTTTGTTTATTTCGGCTTTGTAAGATAAATTATATGCTCCTAGTTTTTATATACCTACATCTGCTGCGTGTGTGCGCCGTTATTTGAATGTGCGTATCACTGATCTATTTTTTGTGCGATATCTATTTGTGAGTTCCTGTAATTGGCTTCATACTTCTATTTTAATTTTCTTCATGTGATGTATTCTATCCTATCCTATTAGCTGTTGGTTCTCCTAGAATAAATAAATAAATAAATAAACAAAATGGTAGTCTCACCAATTCCATTATTCCTATTGTTGTTGTGCTTGCGTTCCAGTTTTTGCTTGAGCTTGGAGTGTATTTGCCGGGTTCTCTCATCCTTCTGGTAGACCGGCGGGGGTGGGTAGTGTTGCATCGGGTGTGGTGGTATTGGGTGGTAGTGAGCCTGGAACCCAGGGTTGTAGAAGTGAGGTGGACCACCGGCACCATTTGTTTGAGCCTGAAAGTAAATAAATGTAACATCAGCAAAAACAATCACAAATTTTATCATACAAACATGTTTGTATTTATTTAATGGAAAAATGTATTTGATAAGAACAAGTTGGTAAACAATGTTATTGTATAATCTTATCTCTTGGAAGTGGCCCAGATTAAATACTGTCAGGATTTTTAAAGAAAACACTGGCAAAGAAAAAACCAGCATTTTAGTGTTGGTGCATGGTTTAGCATATACCTGCCCGTGGCGGGCCCCATTTAGACATTTTTGGCAAGTTGGCAGAGGGTGCTTGGGGATATCAAAATTCTGCCCGCTGCGGGCGCCCGCCACTTGATGTATATATATTTTTACCCACTGTGGGCAGTGCCGCTCAAACAATTATAATCATCCCAAAAGAAGCCCGTTAGCCTAACCCACCAGGGCCGATGGCTTTGGTTTGTCTTGTAGTAGCCTTATGACATAACTTGGGAATGTCAGAGGGCTATAAAAGCAACAGCTCTAAAATTATGAATGTAGAAATAACGCTTAATTATTATAGTAGGTATAGGTTACACAGCATACATTCCATATGGAGTTTTATTGTAATTTCAACATGATGGACTACAACCACAAAACTAACCTGATTATCTTCTTTCTTGGCAGTTGCACTAATCTTTTCTTTAGGACTATTCATGTTTCCTTATTTTTATGGCATTGGAATGCAAACTTGAATCACACGGTAAACTTGTGCGGACGTCACGGCCACGTACCGACATACAATTCGCTGATAACAAACGGCAGCAATACCGAGCTCCGTAATTCCGTGAAAATAAGATTAACGGAACATATATCGTAGGCAATAGCTACAGTGTACCCTTCAAATCGGGCGGGTTTTTCGTCACGCGAGTTAAAACAAAATACTTGAATACTGATGATAAATCAACGAATAGGTGTACATGTTTGTTCAGTCTGCTGTGCCTCTGTGGCTGTAGTCGCGAGTAACTATTCAGCTGTAAACACGATTGCGATGCAATTTATTTGGAGTAATTGTGTTCTGTGAATTTATTTCACTGAATAGGTAGGTATGTTATCGGTCTCGATTAGGGGGCGGAACTAGTCTAAACTACACTCCAACCATGCTATCAAATGCAGATTGCTGAGACAGGCAGGCCTATCAAAACTTAGTTTACTTTAGTTTGTCGAAATCGAGCCCAACGAATCAGAATCGTAGATAAACACATTCAATATTCTGCATGAATCAAAATTCACAACACAACACAAACAAGCTAAAACATTAAACAAAACACCATAGACAAAAATGTCAAAATTATATTACTCTATGGTCAAAACATAACGTAACGCTCTGACTTGTCAAAATTAGACACTCGTCATAATATAAATATAATATATTTGTTAATGCCCTTATCTATGGTCAAAATCAACGCCTCCCCTTTTAGCCAAGTGCGGTTTTAGGCCCATATTACACCATCAAAGTCTTTCTCTCCCCCACATAATGATTAAGTGTTCATGAAACATAATGATATTTAATTCATTTATTTATATGATCATGTATACAGGGGTTACTACCAACTCTTTTAGCAGGACCTAAACTGAACTGCCCTGCTTTTCCGTATTATGAATAGTACGAAAAAGCAGAGCAGTTCAGTTTACGTCCTGCTATAAGAGTTGGTAGTTAGTAACCCACCAGGTTGTCCTGTAAACAATGGATAACCCCGGAGCTATTGATAGACCGCATTGTTCAGAACAACTTTCACTACGAAACCGAATTGATGAGAGCAACTTTTCTGTTCCACTATCCTGTACAAATGAAGCTGACCACCCAGCTCAAAATGCATGGAGTTGTCAAAAATAAAGTTGCTCTGAATAAATCTGTTACATAATGAAAGATGTTTAGAATGATGAGGGTAATCAATGGGATAGTGTAATGGGGGCCACATCTGACAGTTGACGTTACATGCACAGAGTAAAGAAAGTAAATAGAGGAGGGCTATTTTCCAAAATTAACGGCGAAGGGAAAAGTTATCCGAAAGGCACAATAAAGGTAAAACACCGCCATCGATCGTACCCGAGTGAGTCATTCTCAAAGTGAAAAAGAACGCGTGTCCGAGTCATTTTCAAAGTTAAAAAAGGCACTTTCGAGCTTCGGTAGCTCTACCGAAGCCTGCGTCGAGCTGCGTGTGATGCGAACCTATCGTCAAGATCATCATCATTATCATGCGTGAAAGAAAAATAAGCGCCATCTCCTAGAGATTTTAGGAGATGGCGCTGAAGACTGCCGAAGACTTTGAGGTTAAAGTTTGACTCTAAAATGCTTATGATTTTATATAATATGACTCTAAAGGTATTTATGTAAGCTCGGCAGCATTGCTAGTACCTATATTACTTGTCCCTGTACAATATAACTTTTCATGCCCACTGCTCGGGAATGTGGCGAAAGATGGTCTGTAATAGTGGTGGTTAATATAACGTATAGCCGTTAAAAATAGCGCGCTATTTACTTGTAACGAATAGCGCGTGCTATAAGTTGAATCAGCTAGAGCTATGTATAACGAAACGGAACGACGCCATGCGCGCTACTTCTAGCGCCTGCGGACTTTATGGCATTATTATTATATTAAAAATAACATAGCGCGTTATTGATTGTTGATTGATTATTCGGCCGGTAGCTCGCAACCGCGCTGGATGTTGCGCGATTTCGCGCGATTTCTCGTACTCGATCGAACGTAACTCGTAAATGTTGACTCTCGTGTAATCTTTGTATGAATGTAAATATTTGTGTGATGATCGAACGATGTGTTTTAGACAGTAACAGTAGTTTTTGTAAATAAATAGTAAAGTAACCTATTATGTGTTTTCACAATTCAAAAAACACACACAAAAAATTTTCAAACTAAGTACGAAGGAAAGTTAAAGCAATACACATATATTATAACAATCTAATTCAATGTGATAATTATTAAGCAGACTATCAATCTAGCGCCAGATTGTAACATAGCGTTTGCTGAAGTTACAACGCCTTCGCCTTCGACGCATTCGTTATAACAACGTCTCAAATAGCATGCTATAAAAATATAGCATATTTCATGTAGCATGTTATCAAAATATAGCCGTTATGACCACCACTAGTCTGTAATAGGGCCCCAAAATAATGAATTTTTAAACGAACGAACGAATGAAAAAATTGTACCACTCCAGCCAGGATTATACCTATGCTTTGTCCGCTCTCTTAATGGTTTTTTGAGAGATAAAAATCTCTACACTATCGACATCTGCAACGAAAAATATGTCTTATACTGTACGCAATAATGAAATATCAAAAGTTCAATAAAGGATTGGCCAGAGTATAATCCGGTCAAATGGCCGGCAAACTAGAGGACACGATTTTTAAGGGGGGGGGGGGGGGGGGGAACTTCTCAAGTGAGGGGGGAGGAGTGTGAATAGAATCGACCGATTAATGCAACCTTTGGCCAACGTAGGAAATTTTGGACAGGGGAGGATATGGGAGAGCCGATATTTTTTTTCATATTTCCTGATCTTCTGTTTCATGCGTTGTTGGTTGATTTTCTGGGTTCTGTTCTGCTGGGTTGTTCGATGTGCTTTCAGTTTCGCCGTCTGTTTCCGGGACCGATCGGGAAATAATGTTGGTTTCATGCGTTAGGACACTGAATTAGAACAGGCACATTGTAGGAAATTTTGGACAGGGGAGGATATGTGATGGGAGAGCCGATATTTTTTTTCATATTTCCTGATCTTCTGTTTCATGCGTTGTTGGTTGATTTTCTGGGTTCTGTTCTGCTGGGTTGTTCGATGTGCTTTCAGTTTCGCTGTCCGTTTCCGGGACCGGGCATATTTGATTTGAGGCGAACCTAACATCATCCCTATTGTGTGCTATTTCCATCCAGTAGCTAGGATTTCTTCCGTAGTATGTAATATCGTGTATGAGGGAGTCTTTTCAGTTGTATATGGGTCGACCGACTTTCTTCTTACTAGTTTCGTAGTTCTAAAAGACTAGCTTGTAGAGAAATAATGTTGGTTTCATGCGTTAGGACACTGAATTAGAACAGGCACGGTGGATGTGACAGCGGCGTGGCGTGGTAGTTTGTCTCGTCAGCGAGCTGGTGCTGCGATCCTGGGATCCCGGTAGGGCATAGCTCAGAGCCTGTCTAATTCACACTTCACGCACTGCACTGTCACATTAGTAGCCAGCTACATAAAAAACAAACACTAGAGCTTGGCATTAACCCTTTACCCGTTTTTTTTTTCCAAATATGGAACGCCATGCGTTCTAGTTCTATAACTTAGACATTCCATATTTGGTACAACATGCAGTGTGTTCTAATTAAGTATAATTGAAATACAATAATACAGTTGGTATGTTAACATGACTTATGTCTCTACATGCTCTTCAGTGGACCCTTGAAACAGCTGGTCCAGTTCCTCCTCTCGTGGTTCAGATTTTCCGCCTGAAGAAGACGTTTGAAGATGTAAGTATGTATAAAGGATCTTGAGTACCGTAGTCGACAGCATCTGATCCATTTTCACCCTCGCTGCTTTCCTTAATTACGACGGCTGTTCATCGAGGACGCATCTCCATTTTATCTACATTTTAATTTAATACATTTACTTATCCTACTTAAAAATTACATTAGCTGCAGGTGAAAAACATTTTATGCTACATAGGTAATGTTCCGAATTCAGAACTTGTAAGTTACTGAGCGCATTAAGGTTCATATTTCATACTAAATTTTAATTAAAAAATATCCAAAAGTTTAAGCGTAACTTGTTCTGACACTGCATAATGTTCCGGATTTGGAACTGTTCGCTCGAGAGTTTTAATGCCTAATTATGTACAGTTACATACACTAGTTTATCTACACACATATCATAAGCTCTCTTTAATGTGTTCAGGAACCGCATGTTCGACCGGCATGGTGGCATTGATAATTCCTTTGCACTTGTTTAGCTTGTACAGTAGTACCAACTTCACAAACAAAGTAGGGGCGGCACGCAGGCGGGCGTCAGCGTTCGAAATTTTAATGTCATAATATGTAGAAAAATTACACATTATGGTTATAATGTGTAATTTTTCAGATAAGAAATGAGTTTTTACCAAGTAGTTTAACATTATGCTGATCGTAACGTGCGGTTTTTGTATGCAGTAAATAGGGTTTATGATACGTGTTGTAATGGTACACGAGAGTCGGTACATTTGATACTTCATTCTGCGTGATAGAGGACTAGCCCAACGCTTGATGAAACTAAGTAAAGTTATACCTTTATTCAAAGCTGGTAGTACATCAGACCCCACCAATTTTAGACCCATATCGATACTACCAACGCTTAGCAAAATATTTGAAAAACTCATACTTAATCAATTGCAAAGTCATTTTTATCTCAATAATTTAATTCATATTGCTCAGTTTGGTTTCACAAAGGGTCGTTCAACAGCCGATGCTGGTGTTGAACTAATCGACAATATTTTTGATGCCTGGGAAGACGCAATGGATGCAATAGGTGTCTTCTGCGATCTATCCAAGGCTTTTGATTGCGTCCATCATGACACTCTTGTCAGGAAGTTACGCCATTATGGTGTAAAAGATCAGGCACTTGGCCTTCTGGAGTCATATCTAACAGATAGGGTTCAGATGGTCGATGTTAATGGGAAAAGATCACCTGGGTCTTCAATAAGTATGGGCGTACCGCAAGGTTCAATTCTTGGTCCTTTCTTGTTTTTAGTATATATTAATGATTTACCTTACCTTGTTAAAGCAAAACATGGGTTAGTATTGTTTGCCGATGATACTTCTTTGATATTTAAAGTTAAAAGACAGCAATCAAATTATGACGAGGTAAACAATGCTATCTCTAGTATAGTGAACTGGTTTACTGTTAACAATTTATTACTTAATGAAAAGAAAACTAAATGTATTAAATTCGTGTTACCCAATGTGAACCCGGTAACTACAGACATATTTATAAAAGGACAGAGATTGGACCTTGTGCAGTCGACTGACTTTTTGGGCATTACTTTAGACGCCAAACTACAATGGGATCCTCATATAAATAAATTGTCGAACAGACTGAGTTCGGCAGCGTTCGCAGTTAAAAAAATTAGAGCTCTTACCGACGTAGACACCGCTAGACTAGTCTACTTTAGTTACTTTCATAGTCTAATGACCTATGGTATTTTATTGTGGGGTCACGCTGCGAATGCTAATAGTATATTTATTCTGCAGAAACGGGCTGTTCGTGCAATTTATAGATTAGGGCCTAGAGTGTCACTGAGGGAAAAGTTTAAAGAAATCAATATTCTGACATTTGTGTCTCAATATATCTATGACAATCTTGTGTATGTAAAAAGAAATATAACTAATTTTCAGAAGTACAGTGATATACACAATTTTAATACTAGAAATAAAGACAAGTTGGTTGCTTATGTAAGCCGACTACATAAAATTAGTAATTCTTTTAAAGGCAATTGTATACGCTATTACAATAAGGTCCCTACTGATATTAAAAACTTACCTTTAGACAAGTTT
The DNA here is from genome assembly GCA_949825045.1 of Argyresthia goedartella. Classification (NCBI taxonomy): domain Eukaryota; kingdom Metazoa; phylum Arthropoda; class Insecta; order Lepidoptera; family Argyresthiidae; genus Argyresthia; species Argyresthia goedartella. Next base: position 12,681,258 of record OX463808.1, on the reverse strand, counting down.
AAAATAATAATAAAACAGAAATTGTATAAAAAAGGTTACTACAGGATATCTGATTACTTAGAGGACAGATGTCCATGGGAATAGATTGTTTGAGTAACAGGCTGTTTCGATATATAATTAGCATTCATTTTGTAATTTGACAATATTTTATTTAAAAAAGGAAACGCAAAAGATGCGACGACTGTGGAGTTTCTTCGGTGAGCTCTTCTCCACAGATTCCGCCATTGGGTTAGTGAACTCACCCAAAAAAATGTAATGACGGATCTAAGTGATGTAACAACATCCTATGGAAATAAATGATTTTTGATTTTGATTTTGATTTGCCGCGCTGTTTTGAATACGAATCGATTCAGATAACGTTTGGGGGTTTTGCGTAGCTCAGTGGCAAGTTAGCAAAAAAAAAACAGAGCCAACGCTTGGGATGGTCCCTGGAAGTTTACAGGTCAGGTTTTTTTTTGTCGCATTCCTGTGAGATGTGTAGGAATCAGAGCCGAGTTGGCTGCGCGTTGAATAAATTGTGAATAACTAAATAATGAAAGGTTATTATGGAACGATACGGAGAAAGCTATTATGTTGATTGCAAATATACAATTGCGATTGAGGTATGATATGGAGAGTCTGACATCACTAGTCTGAATATCATTCTAGTGGTCTTTGCTACGCGCGTCTAGCGGTCGGGTATGCTTAATTAATCGCAACAAGCTTTTATTGGTCAGCGATCAACAGATTCTGTGTATCGGCAGTACCAAATGATTTGAGTGATCACCTACGGTTGATCATAGTGAATATGCGTACACACAATTTGTAGAACGGCGGATCTGCATGGCATGGTTGAAATTAGACCCTGTGTAGTTAGTGATAAGAAGCTTCGCTTGGGCAGAGCGTGTTCGCAAAGGACGCATATAAATACGAGAGCGTGGGGGGGGAGAGCATTCAGTCTCAGCGTCTAGCTACTGTGACAGTCGTCTTTCACGAGTTCTAAACAGTTTTGTCTGCCGTGTTACGCGTCAGCACTATACGAAATTGTGATTGCGAAGTTTCAGTGGGTTTTCGTGAGTGTCTGAAGCGCCGAGATATACCTCGGTTCCTAACCTTTATATCAACCAACCCCAAATTCCAAAACTATCATTGGGTCGTTAGAAAAGAACTTGTAAGTCAAATATCTGAGTCTGAGTCTGGGCTTGGAGCGACCCTAAATTCCTTTTTCCTTCACCATAGGGTTCCTGGATTGGCTCTTAGGATATTCGCGGGCTAATCCTCTCCTCATTCCTTTCGAGTAGCGAGTTTTGAAATTCCCACACACACAGTCATTAAACATTCAAGCACATTCAAATCAAACTCAACCATTTTCGAGTGGTGTCGATAATGGACGTGGTATAACACTAGGTTTTAGACTAGGCTAGACAGGAGTTTAGTTGCGGCTAAACCTAGGTTGGCAGGGCATAGGGAGACTGTTTGATCGATGAGGTTCCGCGGATGGAAATAACAAATTCAGAACAAAGTTAAACCGGTGTCAACACAGATAACATATCCTGTTGATATTTTGACATTTGAGTGTTGTCGGGGACGCGCGAAGAGATCAATTTACAGTCTAAAGTTCATTGTTTAGGTCCGGGTAGGTGTTTTGCATTGCCTTGGGTCAGGTTGGATTCAAGTTGCATCTTTAAATTAAATGTAAATTTCGCTGGAGGTCTAATGTGTAGGCTGAGTCGGTATATATGATTTGGCTCAGCCCAGGACGTGCTGTGGCTAGTGGAATTCATAGTTCGGTATTTATTGAACTATGCACTCCGCTATGGTGTGGGTTAGATCTCCTAAAACAATAATGCTTGCGTTTCGATAACATCCAGCTCAAATTGCGCAGAGTTGAAGGTTTCAAAACGTTACGGACCTTTTGAGGTAACCGCTAGTTCAGAACCCATTTCGGAAAATCAAATCGCAATTGTGTAAACCGGTCTTTTCGGATCGTTATTGCCGTGAACCAAATATATAATTGGAACCACCACAAGCCGCTACTAGCGAGCACATGAAATATCATTGAGTACTCACGTCGTAAAACTACGACGGATATCTATACGATATCACAAACAAATATTATAAACTGTGGTCGACCACTAAAACAAAAGAAGTTCCAATCGCCCATATACACAAAAACCAATTGGTACCATCAACCATAAAATATAACAACGATCGTTTTGGCGCAATACACCGCTGACTGATGCGAATTACCGGCTCGCGGACATATATGCTTTCTCTGTCTAACTTGAAACTGTAACTTCCTGAACCAAACTTCGTTCGACTATTGTACGCCTAACGAATTTCTCAACGAACGAGAAATTCAGACTTATCATTCTTAACTTACAAATCTTACAGCTGAATCGGGTCCTCTCATTTTGAGGTAGATAGAATAGACGATCATAGCTACTGATAGCGGCGGCGCGACCTTAGCCCTGGGGCCGGTACAGTGTGTAGATAAACTATTAAATGATGTGCATAGAGTTCCATATTTGGTACTACAAAAAACGTAACAACTGCATGTTGCTCCAAATCCGGAACATTTTTTAAATGAAAATATTTCCTACATACTATGGTTTAGACTTATTTTGCCGTAAAAAGTCCGTGGGTCCATTGTTCTACCAGCTCATTCACTATTCAATTCCTCAGTTACTAGGAAAAAACTAATAAAAATCCCTTTGAAAAACTGCTGATTGTGAATCTGTCAAATTTTGCCGGCTAACCATCGATATAAATACTAAGGATAGGCCTTCCCGTACTAAATTTCTTACCATTTTGAGGCTAAGAAAAATAGCGCCCCTGTCGGAATTCGTCGGAACCAAGACAGTACGGTCACGTTCCGATTTGTGGTGTATAGACACAATATTAGGAAAGTCGATCTACGGATAACTCTCAAATACCCGGTGACTTTTAATCGGTGATTAGGAGTAGAAATAAAATATATCTAGCTAAAATTTTACTTAAGGGGCGAGGTCTCACGCAATGAGCTCATGTTTAATTAATAAAAGTTGAAACATAATTAAATAGGCATATTAATTTTTGTCTTTGCCGTTAAATTATGAAAGAGGATGTAAGCTCACAGATACACATTAGTAGCGTGACTTGGAATTTAAGATCTTGATTTTAATTTATAAGTAATAAACTACCTAATCGTAGAAAAAGTTATGAATTAGTTAGGGGGGGGGGGGGTAACCAAATGACATTACGAATAGTAATCTAATGACATTACGAATAGTAATCTTGACATTACGAATAGAAAAATAACCAAATCGGATCGTTTTTTAAATATAGGATAGGAGGCGGGCAGTTTCACTGTGCGTCGCGCGTCGCTACAAAGTTACGTCAGTCGAATGGTTGATTTTCGTTTGAGGATTTTTTCGAGAACTATATTTTATAGATAATCAATTTAAAGCCAATAGTAATTGAAAATATAATATTTACTTGTGATACGACACTCCCTGTTTTTGTGTTTTGCGATTTGGGTATGATTTACACCTTTTTACGTAGCAGGTCACCATTTTTGTTTTTGCTGCCGATATGTCAATCGGCTGTCACCGTCCAAGCGCGACTGATTACAAACAGTCCAATTTTCCCGATTTTGTACTGTTTTTGTAGCGACACTTTCAAGCGCTCCGTACCCTGTCCCTACTATTCAAGTCTGTGCGGCTAACTGACGAAACATTCGATTTTAGTTCCTAGGCGCCTTGGTAGGGGCACCACAGACACATATTTAGTAAATTAGTTCCAATAAAATATCACAGATGCCGCAAGCAGTAATAAATTAAATCAAAAGCCGAGTGTTCCAAATTTGTCCATGCGGTAAAGGGAGCCACAAGTAAGTAATTGCGTTTTTCGCTCGTCGATAATCTTTCTTAGGCATTTATCATTTTCTCTAAGAAGCACGATGAGTCCTTCCACTAGCTGTTTGAAATATTCACTCCACTTTTTTCAATCTTATTTGTATTGTATTCTTGCGCCCATTTGCTTGCCTTGTTTTGCACTGAGCTGGAATTACCGTTGGACGTTGATTGTATTTATTGTGGAACTTTGAGATTTAAAGCTGAGAGTGGCTTATTATTAAATGCCTAAATAATAGCAAACAAACAACAACGAGCAACCAGGGACACGTCTGCCCGGTTCGATGGCCCAAGTTCAAAACAATGAATTGGCAAAATGGACAAATATATAATTTCTGGCCTGTTCACAGGACAGAAATAGTACATTGTTGCCCAGGTATAGAAAGAAAACAATAGATGGACGAGTTAGTTCGCGGGCCGAGCCGCAGGTGAGGCCCGCGAAGATGCGAGTCCATCTATTGAACTTTCTACCGAGGCATTTACTATGTGCTTTTCACGCCTAATGTAAGGAAATAAAACAGGGAAACGTTTCCAAACACTCAAAGAACAAAACGCTGAAAACGGCACATTCACACAGCTCATGTCGTGGTTAATAATCACTCTGCATCACTCCGTTTCTGAACGAGTTACTAATGTCAAAAATAATCGACCAATAGCAGAGTAGAAAGTAAAAAAAACGGTCAAGTGCGAGTCTAAATCGCGCACGAAGGGTTCCGTACCACCGTTCAATGGAAGCGATGGTGTGGAGTGAATAGTTTGGATTTTACACAGCAAAATATTATTTACAAAGTTATTGGTGCGGTTACTTTCACACTCCATATACGTAACCAGGTGCATACATAAGTTTGTATGTGGTATTGAAAGAATTGTTGTATGGGAGCCCCCTTAAATATTTCTTTTATCCTGTTTTTTAGTATTTGTTGTTATAGCGGCAACATAAATACATAATCTGTGAAAATTTCAACTCTCTAGCTAGCTAGGTTCTTGAGATACAGCCTGGTGACAGACGGACGGACGGACAACGAAGTCTTAGTAATAGGGTCCCGTTTGGAACCCTTCGGGTACGGAACCCTAAAAAGGCCTCTAAACACTACATTTTACTTTGCAAATCTACATTGTTTGACTGTTTTTGAATTGTACTACTAAGAACTACTTTCTACTCTCATTTCAATCCATCTTTGGCCAATTTCCGAGCAGTGGCGTGAAATAGTAGATTGTTAACCGAGGGCTGAAAGGCACCAATTTCAGTCTCGAACTGTTGGCACTCGAACGGTGAGAGCGCCAACAGTTCAAGACTGAAGTGGCTGGCTTCAACCCGACCGAGTTAAACACTCTACTTTTCATTTCGAATAATAGGAAATTAAACAACAAACACCAAATACAACATCAACAAAATTTATTAAAAAAAAACATTTATTACAAAAAAATTACCTAAACTTTGTAGTCGGACATGACAAGGAGTAGTTACAACCACTTGAGTTGAACCGGTTTGAATTTAACCGGTTTAATTTCATTTTTTTTTTGTTTAACCGGTTAATTTTTGTTAGGGTTCCGTACCCGAAAGGTGCCAAACGGGACCCTATTACTGAGACTTCGCTGTCCGTCCGTCCGTCTGTCTGTCTGTCTGTCTGTCTGTCTCTCACCAGGCTGTTTCTCATGAGCCGTGGTAGCTAGACAGTTGAAATTTTCACAGATGATGTATTTCTGTTGCCGCTATAACAAAAAATACTAAAAAACAAAAGAAATTTAATATTAAGGGGGCTCCCATACAACTAACGTGTTTTTTTTTTGCGGCTTTTTATAGATAATAGGAAGGAACCCTTCGTGCACGATTTCGACTCGCACTTGGCCGGTTATTTTTATTAGCTTTACATGTTCCTAATATTTGAAACCCCGAACTATAAACATTTTCATGCTCCTGATTCCCAAAAAATTCATAACATTTTTATTTTTAAATTTTTCGTAAAAATAAAAAAAAATATACATACAATTTCTATAATCTATAAAATTTCTAATTATAGTGAATTTTGTCAAAACCGGTGTTTTGACACCCAAAACATATACATAGCCCTAAAACTCACAACACTTAAGCGAATTTAAGTATATACTTATCAGATTTTAATACATAATCGTAAATTATAGTTGTAAGTTTTAGCGCTACGGGAAAATTTAGGTTGTCAAAACACGCGTATTGACTTTTTGAAGGATATTTTGGAAAAAAAAATAGTTAAATGTTAAATATTTTTGGAGAAAATTGAAAAACCACGAATTTTTTGTTTTTTTTTTTATTTATATATTTTTGCTATTTTTATATTTTTAGTTTATAGATTATAGAAATTGTATGTATTTTTTTTTCTTTTTAGGAAAAATTTAAAAATAAAAAATGTATGATTTTTTCGGTGGCTGTTTAGGTTATTGCCATTGGTCATTGTTTTTTTTAATACTTTTCAACCCTAGGAGCGACATGGCTCACTTTCAACCCGATATTCAGATAAACAATGACCTACTTTCAGAGTATGAGGGATGAAAAAAACGTTGTTGGCTTGTTTTGTTATGGTTCTATCAGATGTCAACAGATGGCGCTTCATGCTGTGTGCCTTTTTACCGATAAAGCATGCGACGTGCCGTCGCGTGGGAAAAAGCGTGCCTAACGTGTGCTATCCATTGCGGTAGATGGCGGAATCCGCCAGGCGGAGTTCCAAATCTAATTTATCTAGAAAATAATTGCTTCCGAGAAATAACAAAAAGTCTGACGAAGCAACACACGGTACATGTACCGAAGTAGGTAGAGTGCCTTTCAGCTTTAAAATCCCTTCGCCGTTTGGTTGGTTGCAATGACAACAGTGTTGTTAGCTTCTGAAAAAGTGCTACCCAAATGTTAGGGAGAAAATAACATAATTACCTCAAACTTTAAATGCCCATGTATAAGCATAAATAAACATTCATACATTTATGCTATGATATGAGGCATATACATTACTTCCGACCCCACCCACAGTCTTCACAAAATAAAAGGCCCGGTGGCCCAAACTAAATTCAACCTCATTACGTCAGAGACACGGACGCATTCCCCGGACCTTTTATTTTGTGAAGACTGCAGGATAACCAGACTGTGGGAACCAGAAACAGCGACATCACACACATATAAACATTCAAGACCTAGGACTTTTTCTTTATCCCCAGCAAGGGTTCGAACCCGGGAACTCTCGCATGGTAGGCAGAGCCACAACCACAGCGCCACAGAGGTCGTCAATATATAGGTATGTTGCCGATATACGTAGGTGTCGGCAGGCGGCACTTAGGCGCCAAGAAAGTTGGCGTCAGGTACATATATCATATGGGGCACTGGTCCAGTCTGGTTTCTCATAAGTTATGTTCATTACAGCTTTTGTTTTTATTTTGAGACATCTTATTGGCACTTATAGAAACGATGTTATAAAATTGTCATTAGATTAGATGATTTTTATATTGTACATTGTGACATTAAAAAAATGACGAAAGTTGAAAACATTACATCCCCGTAGAGTTTCTTGGTGCTATCTTCTATGAAGGGCGTATTTCCGAAGCACTGGTAGAAAACTGGTAGAAGGTGGAGTTTCCTCGAGATTCAGCCATGAATCACCACGTGAAAGGGAAATTTTTAACACGCTTTTATTAGCTTCACCTGTATGTTTGTAAACTCAAACCATAATCAGTTACTCATTAGTTTAGTTGATCATCAACAGAGTGGATAAAGTAAAATACTTAGGGGTAATTATAGATGACACACTCTCATGGAAGCCACATATAATTAATTTAACAAGTCACACCGGAAAGCTAATTTATATCTTCAAAATGCTTAGACAGTCAGCAGACGAAAATGTTTTGTATACAGTGTATAATGCTAAGGCCCAGTCAATTATATCTTATTGCATAGCGGCTTGGGGTGGCGGACCAAAAACACTAATTATAAAATTGGAAAGGGCTCAAAGAGCTGTCCTTAACGTACTTCTAAGAAAGCCTTTCAGATACCCCACTGAATTACTTAACACTGAGTGCAAAATGCTCTCGGTAAGGCAACTTTTCATCCAGGCTCTTCTGAGAACACACACAAGTCGCCCATAAGAACCTTTGCTACTCCTAAAGCGGAGGAAAGACAGAGTGTTTGAGATAGAAAGCTGTAAAACCGCTCATGCTCAAAGGCAGCTTTAAATCACCGGCCCTCGTCTCTACAACAAAATTAGCAGGGACGTCGAGCTATATCATCTACCCAAAACCGTCTGCAAACCATTAATTAAAAAATGGCTGCTGAGGTTCTCCTGTGGAGATCCGGAGAAGCTTCTTGACTTTCCAAATTAGGAAAACAAAATACAAAATTACCTGGATTCCATTATTCAACTCACTATCCCCCTCCTCTCCTTCACCAACTCCACATGCACAACACACACAAAATTAACACACACACTCACTACACTCTACATTTATACTCTACATTCACATCACACTACACACTCTCTTTATAATAATTAAAATTAAGTATTAGTGTTAGAATTATACCCACCAATTGTGTGACCTAATTTGTTTTATCTACACACGTATCATAAACCCTCTTTACTGCGTACAAAAACCGCACGTTACGATCAGCATAATGTTAAACTACTTGGTAAAAACTCATTTCTTATCTGAAAAATTACACATTATGACCATAATGTGTAATTTTTCTAAACATTATGACATTCAAATTTCGAACGCCGACGCCCGCCTGCATGCCGCCCCTAGTTTGTCTGTGAAGTTAGTACTTACATTCAAATTTTGAACGCCGATGCCCGAAGTTGGTGCTACAGAACAAGCTAAACAACTGCAGAGCCACAATGCCGGTCAAACATGCGGTTCCTGAACACATCAAAGAGAGCTTATGATATGTGTGTGTAATTAGGCATTAAAACTCTCGAGTATTAATGTCCTCCATTATGTAGCAGTCACATAAACTACTATTATACTGTAGATTATTATTATTATTATTTCTGGAGATTTACCTCTTTTGATTACCTGCATAAATATAAAAATAGTTAAGTACCTAGTATTGTACAAAATAAAATATGTGCCCACTCAGAAGTAACTGTCTCCAATGATACAGGTTTTTCCTACTTTGGGAGGCAGGGACCTCAAATATGTTAACCCCTGTTATTTTGAACAATAAAATTATTCTTATTCTTATTCTCTTATTCTTATCATAATTGATTTATTTTTTATATTCTCCATGTATAAGTGTCTGACTTGTAAAACTTGTAAGACTTGTGCATTATATTCGCCTATTGAGTAAAAAATTGCGTATTAGTTTGAGTTTTAAGTAGGTATCTAGCGGAATAACACAAGATTATCGTACATATGCAGTGCAGGTATTCACACTCACATAGTGATGCGGCTGCTGATGATGGGGGGGCGGCTGATGGTTGAGCTGGTGATGCTGCGGCTGGTGGTGAGGCTGGTGGTGCTGCAGCTGCATCAGCGCGTAGTGGCGCATGTTATCGTCGAAGCCCTGAGTCGGGATCAGTTGAGGGATCATGCTGCCGGCCGGCATGCCGCCTGGAATGGTAATGAGGTGGTTTTTAGATGGATTCGAAATGTTTCCTCTCCGTCATCGCTTTCAGTATAATAATAATAATAATAATAATGTTTTTATTCATAAAATCTACAAGCACGAACATAAATTACAAGAACTTATACTTAAATATTAGAGGTAAACATTTAAAATGTCTGTGTTATTATCTCTGGCTTCTCACATTTACACCATTAGAGTCTAGAAACTTAAATGATTAACAACAAATTATACTATAGTATGTAGCCATATTTTACCCTAATGTATATATATAATAAAAGGTACTCAGTGCTGTGGTCGATGCTTCTAATCTTTATGCATATAACTTAGCTTTATCTTTGCGGACCAGTAGCATTTTTTGTGGCTATAACTAAAGTAAAGTAACTACGGTCAGAGGACTCAGAGGGTCGATAAGAGGGCGGAAGGAAACCAGCCCCTACGTCAGTTTAATATAAAGTAACGCTTTTTTTTTAATCTCACCTCACCTCAACTACAAAACAACGTCTAGTATCAACACTCAGCTGTACACGGATGTACGTTTAAAGGCTATTTTATGGTAAAAACAGTCATGGATATAATTTCATTAAACAAAGTAAATAGAAGTGGTATTTTATTTACTCGCTGTGAAAAAAATAAACACATGTCTTTAAAAATATATAATAAATTAATAAAACATCAAGACCATCGATCATATAACATAGAAATATACACATGTCTTTACAAATTAAACATTCAATTTACAACAAATTTACACATCATTAATAATAATAAAAGCTAATCATGGGTCAATTAAACAATAACCCTCTCGTATACCTCGCGCCACGAGTTATGAGCGGTGGCCTTGAATGCGCAGTAGTCACTTTTCAATACTTGTACATATGCGCAGTAATTCCCGCCAACGTCGCCCAGCGCTCTTAATTCGTGGCGCGAGGTATATCTTGTCGTATCTTTGTCTCGTTAATGTCGGATCCCGTGTAAATGAGCTCTTACTCTTTTAACAGATGTAAACGGGTGATTTAGTGTTGGTATAGAAGTACTGTCTGCATTTTTAAATGCTGGTAAAACATTCTGCAGTAAAACTTGCGTGGTTTTTGGCGTCTAGCCGTATCCGCGAGATACAGTTGCAATCCACACATTAGGCAAAATTTTTTTAGGGGAAAATCTAAAATAAAAAAAATGATCGCTCATCAAATTTCACAAATCCGTGTTACTTTGCGGAAAAGGTTCATAAATACAGATAAAATCATTGCAAATAAGCACTATTATTTCTTACCAATCAATGTATCGATAATAATTTAGGAGATGGCTAACCGACTGCCTCAGCAATGTACAAGAACATTTCATAGCAAATAGCATTTAAATATTAATTGATACTGCGTCTCTATTTATTTTGTAGAACTTGTTTGCAATAATTAATAGTTGTTTGCTATATTGTTTCCGGGAGGTTTGTAAACAAACGCGTCGGCATAACGTCAGTCAGACTCGCTTTGCCTAACAGCCTCGGCCGCTGCGTCTCACTCGACTCGGTGCGCAGCAAGCAGTGCGGGGGCAACGCCGCACTGCTGCGTCTCACTCGGTGCGCAGCAGTGCGGGGCGCGGGGGCAACGCCGCAACGTCGTATTAGTCGGAGCTAAAGCGATTTCGAAATAATAATGCGATATAGGTCACTTTCGTAGCGTTATTTATTATGTATGCGGTTATAAAAAGTTATTTTTCTCAAGAACAGTGCTAATGCACTGTTCACAAACAACAACAAATGACACCACTCACATGAAAAGGTAATCCTTTTCATGTGAGTGGTGTCAAGAGGGAAGGGGTACCCCCCGAAATATTTACCGAAAAATGCACAAAAGGTCAATAAATTCTGAGGTCTGAATAAGGTATCAATGAACTGTGAAGGACATCAAGCGTCGAAACGGTAAAACTGAGATTTTTCTGCAAAATATGCACGAAAGGTCAAGGTCAAGGTCAATGACATCGAATTCAATGAACTTTGAACGACATCGAAAATAAAAAATGGTACTGAGAATTTTCTGAGAAATATACACGAAAGGTCAAGTTCAAGGTCAAGGTCAATGAACTTTAAACGACATCTAACGTTAAAAAAACGGCAAGTTCTTCGTTTTTCCACCCTTATACTCCCACATCCCCACGGTCCCGAATGCTTGATATGAAAATTTAAAGAAAAATATAACTCTCACTAACTAAATAGTATTCAATGTGTATTCAAATAGCCAGTTTGGCCAAGCTAGCGAACGATTGTATACCGGGCGTATAATTAATTGAATACGGTATTTGACAAGGTAGTAAGCTGAACCTATTTCAACAAAAACGTTTGACAATATCATAATTGTATATTTCCAGCAGTTGTATTTTATAAACTCAATTTTGTGTTAAAAAGACGGCATTTGACTGTGACGTCACATGCTAGTATTTCATAGAACTCGTGCACAAAATAACCGTTTTGGCAGTTCCTAAAAAGTATATATTTTGTCTGGCAGTCAAATAGCGTATTGCCGTGGTCAATCATACATGTAAAAGTAGTAGTAGTAGATGATAGTGAAAGTTAAAATTAAGGGATTAAATATGGCCAGCACCAGGGGGCGCGAACAAACAAATGCATCTTTAGCTTCAATTCTAGGCTAAACTAGACAACATAAAAATGTAGGATAAATATATGTTATAAAAGGTTTATTAGAGATAAGAATGGTCTTTTAAAATTACCGTGTAACTGTTATATTTAATACTTAAAAATATTTTTCGCAATGCATTATTATTCAACTAAATGAACAAGTGCTCGGAGACGAAATCAGTTTCCTATATGAAACTTACACGTAAAAATAGGTAAACAAAAGGGATTTTTTTTTGTTGTTTTATTTTATTTTAATGTTATTATTACAGTAGTTTAGTAATATTTTCTATAATTTTCTTGGTCTCGGAGCTCGGGCTGCCCGGCGGGGCTCTGCGCGGGAGCATGCGTCAGTCTGCTTCAGTATTTGTTTTCTTTGTCTAATTCTCAATGCCATTGGCCCTTGTTCAGCCCTTAAGTCATTTTTCTATGTCTGTTACTCATATTTATTTAAGTGTCATATTGCATTAATTCTTTTCACTGTTTTTATCAATGAGACAATGAGGGGAAAATGTTAACATGGTGTTTCTTTTATAAGGGTCGATACTATATCGATCAATTGTCATACTTTTGCTATCTGTCTCTGAAAACGTTGCTTCATGGATAAAAGTCTCAATCAGTCATTCATTCAATCAAGCCCCTTTTACATTTTTTTTCAAACTATGTAACTATTACATAAGTAACAATACATTTTCAAACAGAGTATGCATTTAAAGAAATGTCACAAGTTCGGTTTCCAATCTCGCGCCGCCCCCTTTTTTCAAAGATAGATAGATAGCGTCTCTACACGCTAGTAATGGTAGCTCAATGGAATAACATAAATTAATACTTACCCTTTCCTTATTAATAATTAGCTACCACAGTAGCTGACGAATAAGCCTGAATTTTTATGATTTATAATGTAGTATATGATGAAAAACGTCATGGCGAATGACATTGTAATCAAAATTTAAAATGTTTCTCACTTTAAAATCTCGAAAAGTTTCGATTTAAAATAAGCCTTTGTTTAAGATAGAACTACATGACAAATCTGCTGATCGATTCAATGGGCCATGTAAAAAAATAAAGATTCCAAACTGAGAAAACCATTTCAAGATAATTGTGTACTTAACTAAATTCCGTTATTCCCATCAAAAAATATTACAGGATTACTGAAATATCCGTAAAAAACTTAATTTTTCCTCTAGAGCGTAGTTTGGTCAAATTCCCTTCGCCGTTAAGTTGACTTTTCTGTAAAGTTTTACAGAAAAGCCAACTTAACGGCCAACTTGACAGTTGTCAAGTATCAATAGTTTTCCTATGATTCGATAACGCAGATGTCAGTAGGAACTCAAAAAAAACTCAAAACTCAAAACGTTTATTCTGTAAATAGGCCACAAGGGCACTTTCACATGTCATTTCATTTCATTTTTTACAGAACATTTGGTATTATTATCATATTATCAGAAAAAAAAAAAGTACTTAATTATTGTTTCTGAGAGATGTAAAGAGTCTCATGTCATAATAAAATAATTAAAATATAAATAACAGAGATGTATAGTCTCTTTAGTCAATAATACAATGATAATAGGAGATGAACGTAAACAAATATTGATATTTTTAGTTTTTTAATCGCAAACAACAAGCCTTCCAAAACCGTAAGCAAGTGACGTCACGAGGGGTGTATTAAAAAATATATGACATCCATTACCACTATATTCAAATTTATTTCTCAAAACAGCCTAAAATTTCACAAAATAAAACTAGTAAGTAAGTAAGTAAATAAAAACTAGTAAGTAACCTTTTTTTTCTTTACAAACTATAGACACGGCGATTACCTAATTTTGTAAACCAAACACATTGGTCATTTTTCATTTATCGTCAGGTCATCTGACGGATAAATTACCTATGAAAAAGTGTCAAATTTAAAACGGACACTATAATGCGTTTCACTAACTTGTCCCTTCGCCATAAAGTTGGTAGCAATGAAACTACTTTTGCAAGCTTTTAAAATCCGTTTTTTCATTCGCTGCGGAAAAAAAATGCTGCTGTAAAATATAAAATTGGACTCAGTAGTATATTTTAAACCGTAAATAAAAGACTATCGTATCACTAAAAACCTTATCTATTCCAATAATCTCTCTCTGATAATAATGTTTCATAACTAATGCGAGAAAAGACTTTATAAAAACAACGATGTAGTACACACATTTTTATTGGTATTTACGTATTGACAACACTGTGTTGTGACTTTGTGAAGCAGGTCCACACTGGACGAAAGTGACGAACGGAAGCGACTTACTAAAACAAAAAAGGCGGAGTTGCTCACGTCTGAAGGAAATCTTGGTTCTTACAGCCCTTCACGTCCTCCCGGGTAGTGCTAATGAGCAACAAATTATTCTCGAGATGCTAATATCCAGGTTCTCGATAAAAAATGAGATCTTTCAAATACACTTGGCATTGCAAAAATTCATTTCAAAAGAGCACGCTAAAAAGTTAGCACCCCAAATAATAATAAAACAAAAAAGAACGATTGCTCTGTCAAATTGATAATAACATCTAATCGGTCCGCTCCGAAATTTTGACGATTTTGGCTAATAAGCCAATCATTTCGTACTGATTCCTGGTTTATACGTGACTTTTGCTGTTGTTTATTCCGATATCTGCTTACCTGTATACCTCGGCATTGTCACAATAGACACCGATCCAGAACCAGAACTATTACCCATTCTGTTACCCAAAGAGATTGTTATTATAAATAAAAGATATTTATTTACACTTGTATTTTGGGTAATTTTATTCATGTTTTATATAAAATCGCAATTTACTTTAACATAGAATACAAATTAAAGGACAGTGTAATTAATTTTGTTATTAGATATTTCACTGCTCATAGCCATACGTATAGGCATTCGCAGCGCGCTATCTGCATCTTTAGTCTTGATATATGTGCGCGGCATTCTCGTAAAACCAAATCAAGGTTTCTTTCTTTCAGCCAAAGACTGCTTTACCTATATATATATCTATATCCTCACTAATGATGACCCACTAAATTGACTGTATCGTGGCTGCTAAGAACTGTCCCTTAACTGTGCTTCGGCTTATACATTAAGTTCGAACGAAGAGATTCATCACTGCTTCGCATCCCATATCTACTAGCTAAAACAATTAGGCAAGAACCGCATGCATTAGTACACCACCTAATCTACTCTAATACACCACAAACTAAAGTCAGTCGCGCTCGCCGCAGCTCCTATTCACCGCTCGTCCAGTGTGGACGCGCCATGTGTAAAATGTCGAAGTGGCAGTATTTCTTTTCAGCAGAGGACTAAGAAATAGATTTTAGTCAGGGAGAAAATATCATCATAATCAACTCATACTTTATATGTTCATGTACGTTGCCGATTCTCATAGGTATCACTTTTATTGACTTTACGTATTTCGTATCGTGACGAGTTTGTAGCCAACCATAAACCTATTATCTTAATTTTTTAAAGCCGGGAATTGTGAGCTAATTCTGGCAACTGCATATTGCTCCTTCCCAATTTTTTGTGCACTACTACCAACTTAAGAAAAGCACTTTAAATGTATTTAAACAAAGAGTTTCGTTCATCTGAGGATTCACAGGTATATTCTATCTAACACAGTCGTGATAACGTACCGTGAATTCGTCCTTGAGCTTCTCTATACTATGCGTAGAATAGAACTTACGACGTGGCGTATTTCCGTGGTATACAAGGCCATTACGCTCCCATAGCGTACTGCTCGTGTATATTTCGGAATGCTGATACTCACATCTGCAACTACAAAATATACAATAATTTTGCGAACTACTCGTGTATAGTTTGTAATGAATGCGTACGAAAGTTTAGTTCCAAACTATACAGTGTCTCTTACGCACGCTATCGAAGGTATTATTAAATAGCACATCAAAAATACTAATTTGCACAGCAAAAAAGGTTCAATAAAAACACTTTAAATTGTTTATTTGTCCTTAAGTTTGTATTACGTATTTTTTGTTGTTCTTACATGTTCAACCTTCCCGTCCCCTTTACCCTTCACCTAAGCTACCGCAGTGTTTTCCCTGATATTTACTGTGAAAATCAGTATTTTTGATGTGCGGTTTAATATTTCCCTTAATCTCTGATATTAATCGCTGATATATAAACTTAAATACACATAAAATATGTATTTAATAACACGAGTATTTACATTGGGCAGCGCAGTATATAACGGAACCATAAAATTGGCGAAGACCATTCCGAAGTATACACGATTGCGGCGTAATGCTGATGTATAGTTCGGAAGACGTAAGTGAAAATATTGCGTTCCAAAGTAAGTATACGCGATAATTTACAGACCCCGGGTAATGGCCTTGTATATTACAGAAACACGCTACGGCGTGTTCCATATAAATTAAATGCTCTAAACACTTTGTCCATCCAGTTCCGTAACGTTCCGTTATCTTTACTGGTGATATCTTGTACTTCTGTCACTTACATATATATGTATGTTTGCCTGTGTATATGCATGTCTTATTCGAGTATATACAGGCTGACCCAAAAGTCTAACGTCACAGTGACACCGAAAGTAGTCCTGCCTCAGATGCATCGATCAATTCTAACATGACCTCAAAGAAAGCTGCATGTAATTCGAGATATAGTAAGTTTAAAGTTTTTAATGAAAATCCCTATTTTTTCATTGTTAATGATTTTTTTTTTCAGGATTTTTAGGATACCCCTTTTTTCGTATTTTTTTATATATCTACGTTATTGTGAATAATTTCTTAAGACGACACAAGTGTTATTTCATCGATAAATAAAGTAGAATACGATAAATTGATTATTTCGTCTCAGCCTCAATCTTAAAAAAAAAATGTTGAACATGCCTTTGATCAGCTTTCGTGAAAAAAAAATACTAGACACGGAATGAGAAAATACCTTTTCTCAAACATGAAATTAAATGTGGTCATTACGTGCGTTATAACAGGCTTGGAAGTATCACGTTTAGGGCCGCACAACTCGAGAGAACTACTGTAAAGAAATTTTATACAAAATTGCAGGGCTAGGCCGGAAAGTGTTTGTTTTTATGCTCAATGCAAAAGACATTAACGGGCGCAAGAAACTTACGATTAGCTAGTATTTTTAAACTTGAATCTGTTTTTTGGGTGGTGTATTTTTTATTTCATTGCATATGTTTGAGAAAAGCACTATATTGCCTCTGGCCGTGGAAAGGGCTTGCCGGCTTCGTATCACTATCCGGGCTCCCTACGGTCGGCCGTCTATACCTACTCAGCCGGCAAGCCTTTCTTTCCCGACGTCTGCAGTAATGTACTATTAAAAACTTGCCTATGTTATGCCGATTCAGGAATTATATCATAAAACGCTTGTATCATAAAAGGGCATAACATTGGAACTAATGCCACATTTACTCATCAAACCGGGTCTCCGCAGTAAGAAAGGTGTAGCGATAATACTGAACACCTCATTTGCTCCCGGGTTTTCATTGTTTATAAAATGTATGCAAAAGAGAGAGGGATACTTTAATAAAGTTAACTAGTGAGACCGATTCGAGAGGTGTCAGTTCTTAAAACATAACATAACATAACGTCACGCGTATTCTCATACGTCAGCGTTGACTTTTGACTCTGGAATCGGTCCATTAGTTAACTTAATTGATCCATCCATCTCGTTTTATCTCAAATCTTACAAATGTTAATAATGCAAAAGCTTGAGATAAATAAATATAAACATAAAATTTATATACAAGCCATACATTGCTTCTGGCCCCACACTAGGACACCCTGTGCCGTGGGAACCAGAAACAGCGACATCACACACATATAAACACCCAAGACCTGGGATTTTTTTTTTCTTCATCCCCAGTTGGGGAGCGAACCCGGGACTTCTGGCATCGTAGGCTGAGCCGCAACCGCAGCGCCACAGAGGTTTGATGAGTAAATGTGGCATTACTTCCAATTTTATGCCCTTTTATGATACAGGTGTTGTAAGTACCGTTCCCGACGCGACTTAATACGAGTAAGTTTTTAAAGGTATTTTTCTCCCTCAGAGGTCAATGTTTTTGCTGAAGATTTAGATAAGACGAAGTAAGTAAGATAAGATGTAACAAACCGGACATATTTTTCTATGAACTATCATAAGAAAAATGGCGCAATCGCTTTCAAAAAATGATGATCACATTATTTTATTAACTACTTTCAGATTGTGTAGATACATTAGGAAAATCATAAATAAATACACCAAAAAATATATATTTAGGTGGATTTTTAAATAAAATCAGCAACTAGAAAAAAACATGTTTTTTAATAATGGGTTATTAAATGTTTCCATATCTGGCAGCACTGACCTGTCCCATCAGCAACGCGCTCATTCAGCTTATCGAATGATATTATTGGAGCTTATAGACGTGTCTCCTCTCTCATAAAAGAGCATAAGCTACCGCAGTGTTTGTCCTGGTATTTCCTTTGCAATTCAAGTTTAAACCAATTCACAATTTAACTGTTTTATTATAAACTAACGTGTCATATCTTAAGCAGTACGGTACAGTTTACAATTTATCAATAGTTTTAAACTTACGAGAGTAAAAAACTTTAGATTATAAACTAACGGTTTTGACAATCTTACGGTGACATATACACTACAAACAGAATGAACGTTAATAAAGAAATATAACAGATTAGTACAGAACCACCAAGTTAGCTGTTCAGGTTGGCAAAATTAGTGTTCGCCCAAGTAGCACAAAGCTGCATTATATAATTCCACACAAGGTCCACATCGGTTCTTTAAGCACTTTTAACGACTTATTAGTGTTCACTCGGACTGCAATAGCTGCATAGGAAATATCGAGACCCAATATAATGCAATATTTGGTACTGCGTTTCTATTAAGCGCTACACAGACGCCACAGATGCCACAAATTCACTGTTATTCAGCGTTTAGTAGCGTTGTACACTATCAGCTGCAAGAGCGCATTTTGTGGACACAAATAGTGCAGTTTTCTGAATAATGGTTCACAGGTGTGGTGTACCTTTAAAACACTTGCATTTTAAGAGAGAACATACCAACAGACAGACACGATGTGAAGTCTATAAACAAAGATATAATGCTCTATACTGCTTAAACGTGGACTTTTCGTCATTACTCACGTAAATTCTAAGCCCTGTCGGTCTGGTTTACAAACGGTTTTGACAATCTTACGGTGACATTTTTTTTTTAATACGGTTTCTTTTCCGACAAGCCCATTGTGAATGGGTTCAATCAGTTATTATTGATTATAGGCTACAATTATGCGTTGAAGGCTTTGATATAATAGTCAGTTTTTATATATTTATACTCATTTTAATGTTATTGTAGCTGTATTTATTTTATTTTATGAATATCGTTCATACTTTTACAGATAGCCTTTTCTCATGTTTTTCTACCGATGACTCTTGATAGGCGAACGCCCTGCTGTCCGTAAACAGCCTAAAATCCATGTTCACGTTCACGCAGTCAACTTCAACGTCGTACATATTAACGCCCAAAGCATTCCTGCTAGCTATGCTGATCTCCTTGGAGCTTTCAGCGATCAGAGTATACATGGAGTTTTTGTCTAAGACTCCTTTCTCAAACCAACTCTTCCATCCTTCATGTATTCTCTGCCAGGGTTCAGGCTCTACCGCAACGATAGGACGGATAAAGCTGATGGAGGCGTTGCTATCTATTTACGTTCTGACGTTCAAGTCAAATCAAGTCAAAATCAAAGTACCTACTTTATTACTGTAGATATTTACATATACTTAGCAAACGTCATTTTTTGCCTCTTCTCTACATTGGACCACTGTCGGAGTAGAAGGGCGTAGAAAATCCCAAAGATTTTTTTTAGATCTCTTTTAAAAATAGGTTGTCCTTAACTATTACAAATATGAAAAATTTTATTATTATGATTAATAAACAGGAATAAATAATTACTAAATTATTAACAGCAAGGTATGTGTTGAGCTAGATTTACCCCATACAGTCCTGTCATTTAAGTATTCTTGAACATTGTAATATCCCTTTTTCGACAAAGTCGCTTTAACATGCTTTTTAAATTGCTCAAATGGCAATTTCAAAATCTCCAGAGGTATCTTATTACAGTAGAGAATGCACTGACCTTGAAAGAATTGCTAACCTTCGCGAGTCTAAATCGGGGCGCACATAGTCTGTGATTATTTCTTAGGTTAACTTTATAGTTTGGAAAATGTTGTAAGGTTCTTGCGTACATACATTATATTTACGAAAATAAATTGACGAGCTACAGTTAGTATGTCAATTTCTTTAAAAACCTCTCTTAAGGAGTCTGTTCGTTTTAAATTATAAATTGTTTGAATAGCTCTTTTCTGTTAAATAAAAATAGTTTGAATATCCGCTGCTTGCCCCCACAACAAGATACCATAGGACATGACACTATGAAAGTAACTAAAATATACTAGCCTAGATGTAGCCACATCCGTGCTTTGTCTGATGTTCCTAACAGCGTAAGCCGCAGAACTTAATTTACCAGCTAATTTATCTATGTGGGGTCCCCACTGCAATTTGCTATTAATGGTTATTCCAAGAAATTACGTATCATTTACTAATTCTAACGTGCTGTCGTCTAAGACTAAACTGGTCTCAACTTGCCCGACATTTAGAAGTGAGAATTTGATACACTTGGTTTTACCAGCGTTTAACAATAAATTATTAACTGTGAACCAATTCAAGTTTAAAGACACCATTAACATCATCCAAATCTCCTTTTTGTCTTTCAATTTTTAAGACCATTGAA
The DNA here is from genome assembly GCA_949825045.1 of Argyresthia goedartella. Classification (NCBI taxonomy): domain Eukaryota; kingdom Metazoa; phylum Arthropoda; class Insecta; order Lepidoptera; family Argyresthiidae; genus Argyresthia; species Argyresthia goedartella. Next base: position 12,660,392 of record OX463808.1, on the reverse strand, counting down.
GTATCATCAGCAAACAACACTATGTCAGTTAATTTCTCCACCATGAAAGGCAGATCATTAATATATACCAGGAATAAGAAAGGGCCTGATATGGAACCTTGTGGAACGCCAATTTTTACACCCAATCCATCAGATTTAACGCCGTTAACTTCTGCCTTTTAAATTCTATTGCTTAGGTATGATCTTAGTAGATCCAACGCTTTATTTCTAACTCCGTAATGATTTAATTTAATTAAAAGCGTATTATAATCAACACAATCAAACGCCTTCGACAGGTCGCAAAAAACTCCGATAGCATCCTGAGCGGCCTCCCATGCAGAATAAATATGAGATATAAGGGTAATACCTGCATCCGTAGTCGATTTAGCTCCTAGCGAAACCGTTTTGTTTGGCGTGGCGTTTTTTGTACGGTTGAAGTGTGAGAGCATTTAATTGAGTATAATCTTTTCAAATATTTTACTTAGTGTTGGAAGAACAGATATTGGTCTGAAATTTGAAGGATCAGCCTTATCTCCCGACTTGAACAGAGGTATCAGTTTATTGTGTTTCATGAGGTCTGGGAAAGCCCCATCGTCAACACATTTATTGAATATACAAGCTAAGTGTGGGGCTATAACTAGAATTACTGAACCAATGACTTTGACTGATATACCCCACAGGTCTTCCGTATTTTTTAAGTTAAGTAATTTAAACGTTTTGACAATGTCCTAGGGATATACATGATGAAATTTTAAATATACCTTACTGACGCTAGTCTTATTTTTTAATAAAGTCTCTGCTTCATATGGAGATGAATTTAGACGATCTGTTGTGAGTAAGGGTACGTTGGTGAAGAATGTTTCAAAAGCTCAAACAACATCAGCGCTGGATTTAACAACATCATCACCTATCTTTAGGCAGAAATCATTGTCCCTTGGTATAACTTTGCCAGTTTCACGGTTTATGATTTGCCGAACTGTTTTCATTCTATTATTTGAATTTTGAATTTTTCTATTAATGTGTAAAGTTTTTGCAGTTCTACAAACCAACTTGAAAGTTTTGGAATATTTTTTAACATAGTCATGAAATTTTCGATCAAAGTTATAGGTTTTTTGATCATAAAGGTCATACAAGATAACACTACTTTTACGAGTTCCAAGCGTTGCACAGTCATTAAATTTAGATTTACCGTTGTAGTCACTGACTTTCTTTAATTTGAAAACTTTATTGAATTCTGTCTGAATAATGTTGAAGAAGTCTGAGTAGATTTTGTTTGGGTACTGTACATTAAAATCCGGTACTGGCAAATTTATATCTAAGTTTTTCTTATATGTCTCTAGTCTATGGGATGTAATAGGCCTATAAAATGATGGACCGGTCTTATCCTTAATAGCAATTGGGAATGAAACTGTTTGACCACTGTGATCGGAAGGTACAGTTCCTTGCAAAGTTATCAGCCACTTGCCAAGTCTTTACTCTGGTTTGGATGAGCATGAGATCTTCCATGAGATCAGCTTGCACTGCAAAAATATTCTTCTGGGTGTATATTATAGCCCCTCACTTCAGACCGATTACTTTGAAAAGGTACTCAATGACTTGACTTCTCTCCTCTCTATAGTGGCATGCTCATGCTCAGTAATTTTAACACCTCTCTTCTAAAAAATAACGCCGGCTCTTAATCTATTGTAAATTCCTTTAAATAGCATATTCTTCCCCCTGGCGCTATTCACTTTCAAACACACTGTACTCCCTCTCTTTTCGATCTCATGATCATCTCCAACAAAGCCAAGATGGCTTCTCATGCCCAGCATACCTCCCCCTTCGCCTATCGTGACCTAGTTTATATTTCTGTGTACCCCGATTCCCTTAAATCCAATGCCTCATCTATTGGTTGGATCCCTCTTATCACTAGTGAGACCGTTGATTACAAAATCCTTAAATTCAACTCAAGTGTCTTATAATATAAGACACTTGAGATAAATAAGCTAGCGCAAACTCTAAACATGGCAAGTCCATACAAAGATTAACCTCCAATAATGAGTTTCATATAACTCTATCAAATAAACAGATTTATAAGTTGAGTTGTTTCTGATTTTCATACTAACCGCTCCCTTTTCCTCCATATGGGGGCGAATCTCGATAAAAACATACTGAACTGACGTCTCACATCTACCTTCCAAGTTAAGACAGCCTCATAGGTCCAGTAGTTTTTTATGCCCATACAAAGTTCTCCCCCCCCACCCCAAATCACTTGCTTGGTTGATGTCTCATACCTATAAACCACCTAGCTACAACAAATCACTTGCTTGGTTGATGTCTCATACCTATAAACCACCTAGCTACAACAAATCACTTGCTTGGTTGATGTCTCATACCTATAAACCACCTAGCTACAACAAATCACTTGCTTGGTTGATATCTCATACCTATAAACCACCTAGCTACAACAAATCACTTGCTTGGTTGAAGTCTCATACCTATAAACCACCTAGCTACAACAAATCACTTGCTTGGTTGATGTCTCATACCTATAAACCACCTAGCTACAACAAATCACTTGCTTGGTTGATGTCTCATACCTATAAACCACCTAGCTACAACAAATCACTTGCTTGGTTGATGTCTCATACCTATAAACCACCTAGCTACAACAAATCACTTGCTTGGTTGATGTCTCATACCTATAAACCACCTAGCTACAACAAATCACTTGCTTGGTTGATGTCTCATACCTATAAACCACCTAGCTACAACAAATCACTTGCTTGGTTGATGTCTCATACCTATAAACCACCTAGCTACAACAAATCACTTGCTTGGTTGATGTCTCATACCTATAAACCACCTAGCTACAACAAATCACTTGCTTGGTTGATGTCTCATACCTATAAACCACCTAGCTACAACAAATCACTTGCTTGGTTGAAGTCTCATACCTATAAACCACCTAGCTACAACAAATCACTTGCTTGGTTGATGTCTCATACCTATAAACCACCTAGCTACAACAAATCACTTGCTTGGTTGATGTCTCATACCTATAAACCACCTAGCTACAAGAAATCACTTGCTTGGTTGATGTCTCATACCTATAAACCACCTAGCTACAACAAATTTGCGTCATATCATAAGTCAAGTAGTTTTTGTTTTTCATATAAACTTCAACCCCCCTATTTCCCCCTCTTAGGGCATGAATGTCGCCAAATGCCTTCTTAGTGCTACTCTAAGCTATATAAGGAAAGTTTCATATCTCTAGAAACAGCGGCTTGGCTATGATTTGATATATTAGTCGGTCAATCAGCCAATAAGTTAGGACTTTGAATTATACACACAATCCTTTTTTTTTGTAAAGAGTGGGTGGCTTCCGATTTATCGTCGCCGAGATTCTAGTCACATTCTATCGTATGCTTTCAATATATTGAAAAATCCGTTCAATATCCCTTTTCTGGAGATCGGCATCGGAGATCTCACAAGGTCACACTCTTAGCCACTCCAAGGCAAAACACCTCGCCATATGTGCACACTTTCAGGTTGTAGTCGGTCCGACTGTGGACGTTGTGGAACGCACTCCTGGCACTTCAGCCGCACTCAGGCAGCCTTCTCTTTTTTCTCTTTCAAAAACCGGCTAAAAGGGCACTACCCCTCTTTTGTTATTGCATGTATATCATTACATGTATGTATATACCTATAGGTACATTTAATGATACTTATTTATAGTTAGGTATAGGCTATATATTCTGTATTTATAGATACTTAATTTATTCATATGTACCTATATTATATTATGGTTTGGATATTATTAATATTTTGCACTTACTTCCTCCCTCCTCTCCCTCTCCTCTCCCTCTCGCTCCCTCTCTTTAAATTCTTCCCTGTCATGCCTAGGTTTGCTGGAATAAATCTCTTTTTAGAGAAAAGCTCGCCCGTGAATATGTATGTGTGCAATAAAGTATAAATTAAATAATAATTTGATGACCTCTGTGGCGCAGCGGTTGTGGCTCTGCCTGCTAGAGGTCTCGGGTTCGGTCCCCGGCTGGAGGTAAAAAAAACCCAGGTCTTGGATGTTTATATTTGTGTGACGTCGCTGTTTCTGATTCCCACAACACAGGATATCCTAGTGTGGGGCCAAAAGCTATGTATGTGCCTGTATGTAAATGTTTTATGTTTAATTATTGACCTATCGCCCCCACTTTATCAGCATCATCTAAAGCTTAAAATGTATTACTCTGCCTGATAGACGTAACACTATCCTATAAACTAATTTCCTGTAGAAAGTAACCCACGTGCAAGTTTCGTGGAAACCCCAGCCGTCGAGTGACTATCGTATTCGTCACCAAAATAATGCCGTGCTGTGCTGTGTTGTGTTTAGGATGGCCGCCACGTCACGGACCGCTAGTTTAGGATGGCCGCCACGTCACGGACCGCTAGTTTTTTTGCTTGTTTTTGACATTGCCATCCGTTCCGCAGTCCGCAGCGTAACCCTGTGGGTTTATCAATGACATCCAATGGACATGTTTTAGAATTTCGTAGAATTCTGTCTGTCTTTTTGAAAGAACGCTCTGTCTGTGGCGGTGTAAATACTTATGATTTGTTTTTGCTTTTTGTAACTCCGCGTTGAGGAAATGAAGTAACGGATGAATAGTGGGGAGCCTCGGAATGGAAGTCAACCGCAGACTTGAGCATAGGAGGCCCCTGTTTGTTCAAAGCAGGCCGTGGGGGAAAATGTTGTTTGGGCTTCTTTACAATTTTAAATAGAAATGTCGTTCATATGTGTAGGTAGTTTCAGTAGAGAAGAATGAAAGCGACACCTTTAAAAAGTCGAAAACGTAAAATGTCGCAAGATACAGTACGAACAGTGACGAGCAATGTTTTTGTTGTCCTACTTGCTACGGCAATTTTACTGCGCCCTATTGAGGTTAACAGATATGTTACACATCTACAAGAAGCACAGCAATAAATCAGCAAATTAATTTGATAGCCTGAAGTGAATAGATTAACAATTGCTGTAACATGTTTAACATGTCTTTACCGATAGAATTCTATTTTATCATTGTCCTTGCTTGTAGTACCTAACACAAATAAAAACAAAGTGACTGTCCAATTTAAGCTTCCTACACATACGAGGGTGGTCCCAGAAATAAGCGGCCTAATAGCACAAAATAATTCGAACAAAACTTATTTATTTGTCCATAGTCTCCTTTTAACGCAATACACTTTTCCTAACGATGTTCGATAGCTTCGATACCCTGTTTATAGTGGTCTATGTCAAGCTTCTCAAAATAGCCATCAACAGCAGACTCAACCTCTTCATTATTGGCAAATATTTTCCCGCTGAGCCACTTTTTCAAGTTTAGGACCAGAAAATAATCCGAGGGAGCTAGATCTGGCGAATAAGGTGCTTGGGAAGCAATTCTAACTTCAACTCATAAATTTTTGCCATTGCAATAGTGGACTTGTGAACCGGTGCATTGTCCTGAGGAAACAACACTTTTTTTTTCGCTAACTGCAGCCGTTTTTTCGTAATTTCCTCACTTAAACGCTGCAATACTTTTTCGTAGTACTCGCCGATGATGGTTTCGCCTTTTTGAAGGTAATCAATAAAATTATCCCATGCGCATCCCAAAATACTGACGCCATGACCTTGCCAGCAGATGAAACTGACTTCGCCTTCTTTGGAGCCGGTTCTCCCTTTTGAGTCCATTGTTTCGACTGTTCTTTTGTCTCAGAGGCGAAATGGTGGACCCATGTTTCGTCCATCGTGATGAATCGTCGTAAAAAGTCGGCTTTCCAAACACTGCATAGAAACTTACTCACGTTGCTGTTTTTGTTCAATGGTGAGCAATCGCGGCATCCGCCTTGCGCACAGCTTTTTCATGACCAAGTTTTCAGTCAATATGCGATGTATAGCCTACAATGTCTGCTAACTCGTGCACTTTTAGTCTACGGTCTTCCAATACTAGTTTTTCTACTTTTTTCACTATTTCTGGTGTAGTCACTTTATTTGGTCGACCACTGCGATGTTCGTATTGGTAGCTCGTTCGACCTCTTTTGAACTCAGTGACCCAATATTTTATTGCTGTGAATGAAGGAGCAGACTCGTAGAATCCAGCTCAACTTTAATATGGGTTGGACTTAAACCTTTTAAATGAAAGTATTGTATGACATATCGATGACCAATTTTGTCCATGTTTACAAAATTACTCAGATCAATCTCGATTAATGGATATGCAAGAAAAACAAAAGAACGTAGATTATTAGTTAATTAAAAAAAATTTAGGCGCCAAAAGATTTCAGAGACTTTCGAATAAAAAAAATAAAAATCAGCCAGTATTGCTAGCTATATTCCAGGCCGGTTACTTTTGGGACCGCCTATGTATTAAAGAGGTTAGGCTTCCAAGAAAAAAATGCATGTATCAGAATAATCAGGATACGCTTACCTTATGGCTTTTTCCAAACGCTATACTAGCCAGAAATTAAGCTTAGGGTACAATAAAAATAATACTTCTCTACCGCATTTGATTCAGTCTAGATTACCTCAGATTCATTGGGGATAAGCATTCATTTACAGAATATGAGTTGCAAGTTGCAAATCTGTACAACACTAGGAGCCTGTGAGTTGAGTTGAGTTCAGCGGGTGACTTGCCATGTTTATTGTAAGTAGGTACTTTCTCTACCGCATTTGATTCAGTCTAGATTATCCTCAGGTTCATTGGGGATAAGCATTCATTTACAGAATATGAGTTGCAAGTTGCAACTCTGTGCAACACTAGGAGCCTGTGAGTTGAGTTGAGTTCAGCGGGTGACTAGCCATGTTTATTGTAAGTAGGTACTACTGACTATCACGGAGTTTATACGTTCTGCTGTGTGCAGTCTTCATATCTACGTAGCTGCGGCGATGGGCTAGCCTCTTAAATCACGCAAAATAACTTGCTAAATGTGGGCGCTAGTGTGCCTCCACTACCCCGTATGGATAAAGGCTATGTTTGTTTTGTCCTATTTACAGTATATGCCACTCACCGTACTCAGTGTGCACCTGGCACATATGCGCGTGCTGCGGATGCTGCTGCGGGTGCGGGCACATCTCCTGCGACACGTAGTATTGCTCGGGGTAGTACTCCCCGTAGTAGGGCTCCGGTGGCGGGTGGCCGCCGCTGTCCGCGACGCCCACGCCCACCATCGCGGCGCCGGGCACGACGCCGCCGCCGCCGCTCACTGGCGCATGGCCAGCGCGCGCCCGCGCCGCTGACGCGAGGGGACGCACCGCCAGGGGGAACGACCGCTGCGGCAATATAAAGCATTCGATAGGAAACTTAGACATCTTAGGAGACGTACCTAGATGAGTCTACAGATTGCTGAAGGGCCGACGACTTAAGACTTGTTTAGAAGAACCTACACCAAGATACTCCAACATCAGAGGATGAGCCATTGTATTATGTCTAGTGATTGGCATACCTACGTACCTACCTTATCTAAGTAGTAGGATAATTCTTGTTATTTATTAGTTTTCACGGAATATCTCGAGCTCAACGCTTTGTTTACTACTTATAGTAAGTACGAAACGCAAATGTCACTTCGACTGCTTACTACCTTTTTTACTTCTATCTTCTATGAAGGCTGGTTAGCGCAAAAGACGGCGTTGCTATAAGTTTGCTCGTGAAAGCCCTCTTGACACCTACAAATGAAATCTGCACTTGCAACACATGGTGTGGTACTTTGCATAGTGGTTCTTTGAATAGAACTGAACAACTTTGGTCCAGTAATCCAGGGGCGTGAAGGGGGGAGAAGAAACAGCGTTTCTCACGCGCCTCAAACTAAAAATTCAAGCTGGTCTAGTTTTAGTACTAGGCCATGTTTGGTATCGTTTTCTTATAAACGAAGGATGTAGAATTAATTTTTGATGACAAAATGCCACCTTTCAATTCATAAATTTGGTGAAAACCTTAAAAATGAATAATATTATGTTTGATTTTATCTTCTATGGACTAAAACTTAAAATAAAAAAACATTTTGTAATTGTAAAAAATCTTAGTATATTGTTGATTAATATATGTATATATATATATATATATATATATATATATATGTATATATATATATATATATATATATATATATATATATTACTATATCTATATATAGACGAAAATATATTATTTATATTTTTGGATCAGAAGCGATTTACTCTTTAAAAAAAACAATTATTTTAACCTAAAAAAATAACATTTCGTCTTTTAATTAATTATTAAAACAATTTTACAATCAAACTAACAAAGGAACATAATCGACACATAAACCAAATAAAAACAATAGAAAGGGTTCACCGATAACTACAGATCACACCGGCGTTACGTAGATGTCCGCGCGCGGCGACGGTTGGCGAGGAAAAGAGACCCGGGCAGGCGGCGTGCTGGCTTTTATACCGGCTCTGGCACCTCATCCCTTACAAATATTATACCTAATTGCGCTGAAAATTACTTAAAAAAAACGGAAAGCGTGCGTGGCGTTCACTCAGGGTACGAGTACCTTCTACTCGTGAGTTTGTCAGTAGCATCGTGTAAAATCTTCTTCTTTCTTTCTAGTCATTCCCTCATGGCTGAGGATCGTGACTGCCTTGGTTGTTGGTACGGGGCTTGGCCAGGGATCTCCATATTGTTCTGACCTGGGCTGCGTGTATTGTCTAGTGTACACCAAGCTGCAGGTATTCCTACATGTGACCACACCATGTAGGTGGTCTTCACCTTGTTCTTGCTCCTTCTATTTTCCCTCCATTATTTCCTTCTCCAAACATTTAGGGCCTCTACGTGCTACGAGACTAAGGAAGTTCAGCATTCGGTTTCGGCATGCGTCAGAGACACGAATCGTTTTTTTTTTATTCATGGGGAATCAACTCATTGCCTGAGCGCGGCGCGGCGCGGGTTTCCTCGCGGAAAATGAGGGACAGAGCTATGCGCTTGTATGCAGGTGAAACAGAAACCTGTGGTTAAATTTATGGGATTGTTAGGAACATCATTGTGAGCGACTTTCTCTATGAAACCGATTTGATCAGAGCAGCTTAATTTTTGAATTCACCATACAAATCAGCTGACCTCTCGCCCCAAAATGTATGGAAAAGTGAAAATTCAAGTTGCACAGATCAAATCGGTTTCACAGTAAAAGTTATTCGGAATGACGTCCCTAACCACCCCTTAAAATATAACTACACCTTTGTGTCACACCCTGTAACCCGCGCTCGGTACGGGTGCAAAAATCATTGCGACCCACAGATAAAAGTGCAAACATAATTTGGTTTCCATAGATTTTATACTGAACAAGCCGGGTAAAATGCCAAAGGATAGACGCATTTGAGACGTGATGTTGGCGGAAAATATTGAGAGTTTCCTGGATTGTCTTACTGAAATGTCTCAAAGGACACGGCTTCATCAATGTATCTACAGAGGGCTGCCCCAGAGATGTATAAGCATTACATTTCCTGTTTCATAGGTATCAGGAACTTTTAGGTAACAGAACGTCACGGTGATTCTTAATTGAAAAATGTTTTCCTTGCGATCTTGCGATGGTGCTTAGACATCAAAAATAATATACTATCAAAATAGGCTCACTATCTAAGCTCAGCCCTTGCCCTTTTTCAAAGCTTTTACCATTACAATTATTGCATAAAAAATCGAATACAAAGAAATTTATCGATTAACCTCTATACAGGGGCGGTGAGAAAGCCGGTGCTCTTGACTATTTGTGACGTTTTCTACTTAGTAGTCTAATGAAATACACACACCAGACTGTATGAATGATTTTTTGTGTGGTTGCTAATATGTCAAAGACAATAAATATACGACAAAATATGGAACAGTGTTTCAATTTTTGTTGTATTGTGTTAAATTTCGCTTCCATTGTATTTGCTTTTCCAGGGAGCCCACATCTAAAAAATAATAAGAAGATCCGGATTAAATCATATAGCTAAGGTAAATGTGATAAAGTCTGGCATACGAAAGCGTGACCTGAGGAAACGTGGTAGAATTCATAAAACCTCTATGTGGTATCACTAACATAAATCACTACACTCCGTTCAGTTATTCAAAAGATCTTTACCTCTCTTTCTGCTGTACGGAAGCGTTACAGCTAGAAAGAGAGACAGAGGTTTAGAATAACGGAACGGAGTGTGACTATCTATCACTTTGTCGTTTGACGTGCCTTTGACAGCATAATATTGTTGCCATATTGAAACTTTTAAGAAAACTCCAGGCCACGCTTTCGTTTGCCAGACTCTAATTAAACAATTAATTAAATTAGGCCAACGGCTATTCCAACTGTCAGGCTATTCCAACTTCTTGCAATAACTTCCATTCTAACTGGTGGCATCTATGACCACAATGTAAAACAAATTATTTTTAGAATAAACTGTTGATGGCTCAGATTAAATAGATGTAACGTCAAATTTGTATTGCGTTTTGCCTACCTTTTTGTTGATGGTTTGGTTTATATTTACTCTACAGACTAAGGTAATACCTACTCGCCATATATATATATAGTCTGTCAGACAACAACGAACTCTTCAATTGCATCGTACAGCATCTATCATAGTCACAACATAAACAAGACTGAATATTAAAAATCGAAACTTTCGGGAAACGCTATTTCAATTATAAAAGTGATCTATTAGTGAGATAAATTATAAAATTGGATTACAAAGGGCAACAAATATAATGACCACCAAAAAATTTTTTTCCTACCCAAAATGGCTGAATGACCACCAAAAGTTGCAGAAAATATCAGGGCAAAATACTGCGGTAGCTTAGGTGAAGGGTAAAGGGGGTGAGCGAAGCGAAGCCCCCTTTATTCTTCGTGTTAGGTTAAACATGTAAGAACAACAAAAAATACTTAAAACATAAACTTAAGTACACAAAACATAAAAAGAAGTTTGGTGGACATCCATCCATCTTGGCAGTCATTTCGAATTTATTGGTGGCAAATATTCGAATTTTTTGGTAATAATCGTTAAAACACAAGCCACTAAAAAGTCATTTGCCATCTAGTGCGCTATTATACACAGTAAAATTTACATGAGAAATCATAAAAACTTAGGCGAATTCATCCGCTGTCATAAAGAGTAGGAAAATAGTCCTCCCTCTATTTACTTACTTACTCTGTGGTTGTTGGCATTGTTTATGCGTCAACTGCTTGATCGAAGTCGAAGAAGCCATTTTTGTAACCGCCATTGTCTCGACAGGTGTTTGCGAAACAGCTCCTCGCATTTTCGTCAAATACCAGTGTAATAAAGTGTTTTGTTAAGTTCAGTAAATAAATTATGAACAGTAAGTGATTTTCTTTTTAATTTTCTTCACTTTAAGCTGCGTTTTATGCCGTTAACGAGTTAGTTATGATAATCCCGCGAAGTTGTCGTCAGGGGTTATTCCAACTTACGTATAATCGTTATATCCCCACTACATATACATCTGCACCTTATCAGTTACCTGCATACGCTCGCAGTAAAACCCGCGCCGCGCTCGGCATGCTACGGTGCAAAGCTCATTGCCAGCTACACATATGTAGAAGGGTAAAGCTGGGTTCAGACATGCTCTTTTGTCCGTAACGAACCTCCGTTTCGTATCAGAGAGTCGCGATCCAAGAACGCTAGTTTGGACGCCCGTTCGGGACGGTACGTTGGTACGCGCTTCTCGATCGCAGCCGATCAATCTCTAGTCGTTTTTCCCCCCGTTCAAAGACGATACGATACGGTGCGCGCGCGCCAGTTTGGGCGTGATCACGGCAAACGCAGGTCGCACACTTGACACAGAAATGAACACGCGATCATCGCAGCGAAGGGAGCGACGTTAAGGTGGGTCCAGACATGTTCTTTTGCCCGTAAAGGTGAGTCCAGACATGTTCTTTTATCCGTAACGATCCTCCGTATCGTATCAGCGTCGCGATCCAAGAACGCTAGTTTGGACTCCCGTTTGGTACGGCATCACGGTGGTACGGCGCGTCTCGATCGCAGCCGGTCCGGGCGTCCGACCTAGCGTTCTTGGATCGCGACGCTGATACAATGCGGAGGTACGTTACGGACATAACAACATGTCTGGTCTGGACCCACCTTTACGTACCTCCGTATCATGTCAGCGTCGCGATCCAAGAACGCTAGTTTGGACGTCCGTTCGGTACGGCGCGGTGGTAGAGCGCCTCTATCGCAGCCGATCCGATCAAATCATTATAAACCGAAAGGTGGCATTTTTTCATCAAAAATTAACTCTACATCCTTCGTTTATAAAAAAGTGATAACAATCATGGCCTAGTACTAAAACTAGGCCAGCTAGAATGTTTTGTTTGGGCGCGTGAGAACCGCACTTACCAAAATTGTTCAGTTCTATCCAGATAACCACTGTGCAAAGTTTCACACTTCAGTCACAAAGTGCAGATCCCATGACAAGAGGGCTTCCGACTTCTACTATTGGTTGAGTAAGGTGGTGAGGAAGGGCACGCACGAGCCACGATTCTGTCGTGGCTGCGTGGCTCTGATCAATGGTGACTGGTGAGTTGCTTTCAATTACTAAATGGTGTTGTAATATCAAAATTGAGATACTACTAGCGCCATCTGGTGGCAATGCAATTGTAACTCCTAGCTGTATGTTTGTTGAATAAAATATTACTCGTTGTCGATCTGTCGTACACGCTGTGTTTTACTTTAAATTTACAATATGAGGTGACACAGGCATTATATAAGATAAGCATGTATAATGATAGTATGAGTGCGCAGAAACTATTAATGAATCCTGTTTTCTATAATAAAACTAAGCACATCGATGTCAGATATCACTATTGTAGAGAAATGATAAATGAAAACATTGTAAGTGTTAATTATCTATGTACAATCGAACCAACTGAATCATGACCCACTTGCCTGATAATTCGTTTGAAACTTTCAAACTTGTAAGATCTATCTAATTGTCAGTGTCTAATCAAATGATAACAAGTTCGTTACCAAGGAAATAAACCTTCAAGCGAATTTCGACCTACTTGCATTTAAGGGGTTTAGCAAAATAAGCTTATGGTGGGTCATGATTCAGATGGTTCGATTGTACATCAGATATGCCACCAGCTGATTTACTCACTAAAAGCTTAGGTGCTGTAAAACACTACAAACATTTGAATGCCTTAGGTCTTGTTAAAGTGTATCTTTATTCATTGATTTTAAAGTAATCTCTGTTTTGAGTGGGAGTGTTCTAATATCAAAATTGAGATACTACTAGCGCCATCTGGTGGCAATGCAATCGTAACTCCTAGCTGTATGTTTGTTGAATAAAATATTACTCGTTGTCGATCTGTCGTAGACGCTGTGTTTTACTTTAAATGGTAACACCCTGAAAGTGATGATGACCGGGAGATGAGATGTCCTTATGTTGTTATACAGATTTCAGTGGTATAAGGGTTCGGCTATAGGGGAGGAATGAGGCCAACCAACTATATCACTCGAGAGTTTTAATGCCTAATTATGTACAGTTACATACACTAGTTTATCTACACACATATCATAAGCTCTCTTTGATGTGTTCAGGAACCGCATGTTTGACCGGCATTGTGGTTCTGCAATTGTTTAGCTTGTTCTTTAGTACCAACTTCACGCAGACGGGCGTCGGCGTTCGAAATTTGAATGTCAGTACCAACTTCACAGACAAAAGGGACGGCATGCGGGTGGGCGTCGGCGTTCGAAATTTGAATGTCATTATATATGTAGAAAAACTACAAATAATGACCATAATATGTAGTTTTCCAGATACGAAACGAGTTTTTACCAAGTAGTTTAACATAATGCTGATCGTAACGTGCGGTTTTTGAACGCAGTAAAGAGGGTTTATGATACGTGTGTAGATAAACTACTATTAACTACGTATAAAATATAATAGAATATTATATTAAACACTATCGGTAGGATTATATACTTACCATAATCATCATCCTAACATTTCCTTTTTCAAGTTGCCCCCCCCCCCCACCCTAAATACTCTGCTAAAATACCGCCACCCCCCTTGTTTTTTTTTTTGTTATTAAGAATCAAGGGCCGAAATGGGGAGTTTGATGAGAGAGAGGAAACACTAAGCTAGCAAGCAATGCGAGTACTGAGCCAAGTCCAACATTAGTAAAGAGGGCGGCGCCATCCGCCCTTGCAGTTTCATAGGTTAATTAAAGTAATTAACAACTAACAAGACCTGCTCGATTCAGTATTTATTGACATATATCGATTTCTGACTGATTCAAATAATTTAATTAATGTCATGTATTTCTAGAGCTGACTAGAATCGGGGGGCACGGCAGTGCCCCTCCAAGTCGAGCGCGAAGCAAACACTGCCGTAACATCCTTTACTGGTACCATTTTGCCGCATTTTCAGGCCCCTATTTGAGAACCTCTGGATAAGACCAGAACGCAGAAATTTTCGTTATCCAGTAAGCTATAATCACATACTTAAAAGTCAAAATTTCAAGTCTGTAGGTCATTTAGTTCCGAAGTTAAGCGAAAGCAAAGTTTCGCATTTATGACACTCAATCACTCACTCACTCATGATCATCAGAATAGAACTAGTACTTCCCATAAACGCAGAGAGCTGAAATTTGGTAAAGAGATAGGGTTTAAGGGCCACATAAAGGGAAAACTATATAAACTAGGATAATCGAAGATCTGGAGAACCTGGTGACCCTGATTAGAAAATACAAGAGCTTGGTTTTCTCTTGGTATAGATTCGGTGTATACCGTTTTCATATCTCCCGAAAATCTAATAAAATAAATCAATATGCCCACGTTTCTACAAAAAGAAGTGAAATCCCACCAAAAACATTCTGTAAAAAACTAGCCAAGTATCGATGGAGCTGCTTGTTTATCTCTAAAAAGTAATGAAATCTAGACAAAGTCGTGCCAAGTCTAAGGTTCCTTACTGCGATTTCTTTATTATTATATTTAATGTTGTGTGACTTGGCCGTTGAAAATTCTTTATACGTTAGTGGGTACACGTCAATTTTGAACTGCGTCGTATTTAATAACAATAAATTACAAGCTGCAAGTTTCCTGATAGTGATCGTTTTATGCTGCTCGTTAAGGGTATACAAAGAAATTCTATTTTAAGCAAATTAGTATGTAAAATAAAAACAACTTTGCCATGACTTATTTTTTATTGACATTGAGAGTAACAGATATAACACTACAACAGATATAACATTACGTGTTAACAAAATTTACTTGTACCCACTAACGTATAAAGAATGTTCAACGGCCAAGTCACACAACATTAACTATAATAATAAAGAAATCGCAGTAAGGAACCTTAGACTTGGCACGACTTTGTCTAGATTTCATTACTTTTTAGATAAACAAGCAGCTCCATCGAGAATCGGCTAGTTTTTTACAGAATGTTTTTGGTGGGATTATACTTACCAGCCAAACTTGCTTAGAAAGCGTTTTTTGTGACTGTGCGCTTTCACAAGTAAAAATGTAATTAACTGCTTACCCTCCGATCACAGCGGTCAAACAGTTTCATTCCCAATTGCTAGTCAAGATAAGACTGATCCATCATTTTATAGGCTTATTACATCCCATAGACTAGAGACCTATATGAAAAACTTGGATATAAATTTGCCAGTACCGGATTTTCCGAACAGAACCCGAACAAAATCTATTCCGACTTCAACATTATTCAAACAGAATTCGATAATGTTTTAAATAAAGAAAGTCAGTGACAACAACGGTAAATCTAAATTTAAAGACTGGGCAATGTTTGGAATTCTTTAAAGTACAGCTATCTTGTATGACCTTTATAAACGAAAAACCTATAACTTTGATGAAAAATTCCATGACTATGTTAAAAATATATTCCAAAACTTTCAAGTTGGTTTGTAGAACTGCAAAAACTTTACACATTAGTAGAAAAATACAAAATTCAAATAATAGAATGAAAACAGTTTGGCAAATAATAAACCGTCAAACTGGCAAAGTTATACCAAGGGACAATGATTTCTGCTTAAAGATAGGTAATGATGTTGTTAAATCCTACGCTGAGGTAGCTCCAGCTTTCGAAACATTCTTCACCAATGTCACAGATTAATAAATAGCCAATGTACCCTTACTCACAACAGAGCGTCTAAATTCATCTCCATATGAAGCAGATACTTTGTTAAAAAGCAGCACTAGTATCAGTAATGTAGATTTTAAATTTCATCATGTATATCCCCAGGATATTGTCAAAACGTTTAGATTACTTAACTTGAAAATACTGAAGACCTGTGGGGTATGTAAGACAAAGTCATAACTCATAAAGTCAGTTCAGTAATTCTAGCTATATCGGCTTATATATGCAATAAATGTGTTGGCGACGGCGCTTTCCCAGACCTCATGAAACACAGTAAACAGATACCTCTGTTCAAGTCGGGAGACAAGGGTGATCCTTCAAATTTCAGACCAATAGGGATATTACAATGTTCAAGACTACTTAAATGATGGGACTATATTGGGTTAATCTAGCTCAACATTATGGGGGAAATAGGGGTAAAAAGGGGGAAGTTGGCTATAGCGTTATATATCGGCGGATTTCAATTCTAACAGCAATTAATTTCTTCTATATTAATGCAAAAACAAAAAATAAAATAAAAAATGTGCTTAAAATGGGTTATTTATCGATCTACAAGCTAGACGTTTTTAACAAGCGAGGACTAAAGTTCTCACAGAACCACTAGTTAATAGAAATTAGAAACGACTGCTCGGTATAAAGAGTTAGAAACAACTTGTAAATAGAGTGAGGAATTGTTTAAATATGTACGCGAATAAATGGCAGGCACTTGGGAAAACATAAGGATTCTAACGATACCTAACATGTCTAAAGTTTAGGGGTCTTACCGCGTCTTACCACCAAAAAAATAAACTCCTGTTCAGCACTTGTTTAAAGACAAACATGTATAGGATTTGACGTTTGTTTCGAGGTTAAACTATGTGTAACATTTTTTGTAGTAACACGGCAGTTTAGTCAAAATCGTCAGCTAAATAACTCACTCATATATCTACATATTTATATAAAAATGAACCCCTTGTTCCTTGGTAACTATGGTCAGGTAACTGGTTATCTGTGAAAATGTGTTCCTTCAGAGATAGCTATATATTAGCTATATAGCTATATATTCCTCGGAGCTAATTAGTAACAAGGGAAATGAACCCTGCATACATTACACTCCTTTTTACTCGAATGGCCTTAGTGTAAAAAGTAGCATACCTATTTACAACTTCCATCTTTACCCAGGTCATAATCTATAATATTATGACCTGGCAATATGTTATATTAATTTGGGATATTATAAATGCAGCATAAAAAGTTTTCTTGAGCACCTGCAAACTAGCTTCTATTTTTGTAAGTAAGCAATGCGGTAATGGAACAGCTTATATTATTTTATCTATTTTACTACCCCAACATAATATTAAACATCCAGCACCAATTCACAAACAACAATCTAACTTACTTAGCTCTACCGATAAATATTTTAGCATCAAAATTGATAACTCAGCGGTAAATTTTGTAAGTGGACCTCTTTAAATATTTTATCTACACACGTATCATAAACCCTCTTTACTGCGTATAAAAACCGTACGTTACGATCAGCATAATGTTAAACTACTTGGTAAAACTCATTTCTTATCTGAAAAATTACACATTATGACCATAGTATGTAATTTTTCTACATATTATGACATTCCAATTTCGAACGCCGACGCCCGCCTGCGTGCCGTCCCTAGTTTGTCTGTGAAGTTGGTACTGACATTCAAATTTCGAACGCCGACGCCCGCCTGCGTGAAGTTGGTAGTACAGAACAAGCTAAACAACTGCAGAGCCACAATGCCGGTCAAACATGCGGTTCCTGAACACATCAAAGAGAGCTTATGATATGTGTGTAGATAAACTAGTGTATGTAACTGTACATAATTAGGCATTATGTAGCAGTCACATAAACTACTATTAGCGATTCAACATCTGTCGGGTAATAAAAATAAAATTCTAGCCTAAAAATGAGTAATTGAATTTATTTACTCAACTAAAATCATAATAATTTTCCATGACAATTTGCATGTTTTTCCTGGATTTTCGACGAATAGAATAGTAAATCCGAATGAGGGCACACCACCGACCAGACTAGAGAGGCGACCGACAGGTGGTGCTCTACACAACGCGTACCATTCTACGCGGAACCGTCAGCATCGTCACCGAGCGTCATAAAGCGACTAGCGGATCCTGGGAGAGGGGGGGCTAGGGGGCTTTTACAGGACTTGCTTGCTTTCCGGGGCGGCTAGTCAAACATTTGTGATATTGATTTTATGGGAACCTTAACTTAAATTGGAATTAATTTATTCTTATGTAAGTATTATCTGTATAGTATTATAGTATCTGTGGTATTATGTTTTACCACAGATACTATAATACTATACAGGTTTTACCTACCCTCACTGAGGTCAAGCGGATGAACGAGAATCCTGCCTGCGCCACTGCTACCCAATTCCTAGGCAGTCATTTCTAAGCTGTCTTGTGGCTACACTGTGTTTTTATGAGCAGGAGGCACGCAGGGGCGGAGGCCTCTGCAGGCTCGGCTTGCTGGTGGTCTTTTCGCAGGCAGCGGTTCGGGAGATCGCCGTAGTCCCGTTATAGCCGGAGCTAGGGCGATTTCGAAATGATAATCCGAATCTAGTAGATGCATAGCAGTGACTATATGAAATAAAAGTTGTTACACTTATTAGAAGCCGGCAATGTGTAGACGTAATACAAATTTAGTTGCTATAGAATTATCACGATGCTGCTGGGGTACATTAAGCGTAGCTTGTATATTTATTTATTAGGCGCTTAAAATGTATTGCTGGTCTATTAATTCGGTGGCCAATTCATACATTTTGAAGACGAAACTGGTATTTAATAAAAGCTTAAATTACCATTAAATACCGCCCTAATAATTTTAGCCAAATTGGTGCAGTAATTTTGGGGCGAGTGAAATGCGAGCGAGTTACAAAGTTCATCCACCCATCCTCCCAAACTTTCGCGAATAGGTATGATTTATACATGTACCTAAATACATTCTTATACTACATATTTATATTACTAGGAATTCCTGCCAACGGAAAGTGCTTAGGTAGGATATATATGTGCATTCAGCAATGCAACTGATCATGTGGGTATGGTAACTATCTGCAACCTTTGGAAAATTCGAAACCTAATAATAATATGATGCATCAAACCAGTCAGGAGCCGACAAAAACGTAAATAAGCGTATAATTTTGTCTAGGGGATTCCCCCAAGTAACGCAGTGTTCAACAACAAACAGTTAATGATAAAGATAAGTTAATAACATACCTACGAGTCGAGCGAGCTTAGTAGGTAATAGTAGGTATACATACAGCAACATAAATAGATAGTAGGTCTGTACGTTATTCTCGCAATTATCCATGTTCGATGTTCTCAGAATTCATAGTACCTACTTAGGTAATACCACAGATCATTACTCTAGGTAGACGCCGCAAATGCACCTACTTCGCGTGTCATATCATACATACGTACGTTTGTGTTCGGCTGGCACCTACGTTTTTTGTAAATATGAAACATAAAATACACGGTTGGTCCGCATTTACGTATCGGGGTGTTTACGGCTTCTACTTCTATGTATGTATGGTCAATTTTGCATGCCTGTATTGTAGGTGAAAAATGTGATCTTTATATAATTTGGAAAAACCTGTCTGTACAAAAATTTCTTGCAAATAAATATCATCTATGTATGGTCTGTGGATACATATTATTTATTTGCACTAAGTTCAAGCATACAGATAAGATAATATGTAGGTAGATATTTCGATTTAGGTGTAACACATGACAGCAAAATGCCTTATTGGATAAACTATAACTGCACCATCGTATCGTTGTACCCCAACCCTATGTAAGTAGTAAATAATAATTAAGAACTACTAAGGGGTACTCCTACTACTCCTGCCCTCCTCCAATCCAGTATAATGTGGAGGCCACGTTCCACCACTAACTATTCAGTATGTTTGTAATATGGACCGACAACATTTTTTGGGGGGCAGAGGGCAGTTGTAATGAACACATTGCTGCTTTAATTTCGGTCCTCAGTTGCATATTTGTTAAGATATTTTTTTAAGGTTTTGTAGAAAAGTTCCCATTATCTCCCACTTAAACCATACTATTTTTATTTTTTATTTATCTTGGTTAAAATAATTGGTTTCAAACTTGGTAGTACGACTTGATAGCTAAAAAATATGTCAATATCAGTCCCATGCGGAAGAAAACATGCAACTAAGGTGAAGAGGAACACGCTGAAAAAGGTTCTATTTCTCTTTCTCCCCTTCCCCTTTGTGTCCCGAATCACAGATTATTTAATTTTATTAAAAACGGCTCAAGCTAGGAGAAACCATCAAAGGGTAACATGTTTTTTATAAAATTATCTACAAAACAATCTTTGGATGTATATTTCATCTGGTAGAGTATTTCCTACTGGATGTTCCAGAGCAACGTCAAATCCAAAAGTTTTTCGGACATAGGTACCAACTTACCAGCCTGCCTTACCTTGGAAAATGTTGTAAGGCTCTTGCGTACATACATTATATTTTCTAAAATAAATTGACTAGCTACAGTTAGTATGTCAATTTCTTTTAAAAGTTATCTTAGGGAGTCTGTGCGGTTTAAATGATAAATTGCTCGAACAGCTCTTTTCCGTAATATAAAAATAGTTTATCTACACACGTATCATTAACCCTCTTTACTGCGTACAAAAACCGCACATTACGATCAGCATAATGTTAAACTACTTGGTAAAAACTCATTTCTTATCTGAAAAATTACACATTATGACCATAATGTGTAATTTTTCTACATATTATGACGTTCAAATTTCGAACGCCGACGCCCGCCTGCTTGCCGCCCCTAGTTTGTCTGTGAAGTTGGTACTGACATTCAAATTTCGAACGCCGACGCCCGCCTGCGTGAAGTTGGTACTACAGAACAATCTAAACAACTGCAGAGCCACAATGCCGGTCAACCATGCGGTTCCTGAACACATCAAAGAAAGCTATGATATGTGTGTAGATAAACTATTGTATGTAACTGTACATAATTAGGCATTAAAACTCTCGAGTGATATTATTATGAAACTCGCCCTCTCGAGTTTTAATGCTTTCCATTATGTAGCAGTCACATAATAGTAGTTTATGTCACTGCTGCATAATGCCTAATTATGTACAGTTACATACACTAGTTTTCATAAGCTCTCTTTGATGTGTTCAGGAACCGCATGTTTGACCGGCATTGTGGTTCTGCAATTGTTTAGCTTGTTCTTTAGTACCAACTTCACGCAGGCGGGCGTCGGGGTTCGAAATTTGAATGTCAGTACCAACTTCACAGACAAATTAGGGACGGCACGCGGGTGGGCGTCGGCGTTCGAAATTTGAATGTCATTATATGTAGAAAAACTACACATAATGACTATTATGTGTAGTTTTCCAGATAGGAAACGAGTTTTTACCAAGTAGTTTAACAGAATGCTGATCGTAACGTGCGGTTTTTGAACGCAGTAAAGAGGGTTTATGATACGTGTGTAGATAAACTACTATTAAATATCCGCTATTATAATAAAAAGCTACATGTATGCCAAGTTTCATGCTTTCTTCCGGATGGGACCGTATGTCGGGTTAACAAGCGGTACTATGGTGGAAAAGTATGCTATTGCGAATCAGTCAGTATAGCCGCGTGTACTCGTTCTACCGATAGCGTCTTCGCTGGACGTCGAAGATACTCAATTGAATAAACGGCTGCGGGGAAGCGGAGTTGTTATTCAAGTCTGATTCTATGGCCCTTGTTATGTAAATAAGGACGTCGCAGGCTGAAGATGGCTGCGACAATGACTGGACACCACTAGTGCTCCATGGAAGGAGCCCTTGTGATAGACGGGGACTGACTAGTAACACAGATACTATAATCTAGTATAGGGTCCCGCACGCAATGCTTTCCTATTTGTCGTCAGCACTATTGCCAAAAATGCTGCCAAAATATCCGATTTCCAACGAAATTTACAGGTATATTATGTGGCCGTTTGTTGTTTTACGGCCCCCAACATGAAGCAAGATATAAAGATACCCTTTTATGTTTTTTTTGGGCCGAGTGGCGGCAAGCACCTAATTGATATATTATTGTATATTAGAGAAACATTATCTCGTCGCTGACGTATGCTTTGCAAGTTTGCAACCTTCGAAAGTTTGCAACACGGCAACATATAACAAAAACGGATCTTAAATATAATATGCCTACGATGAAAAACAAAACTTATATCCGCTCTGTTTGTTGTGGTATCTGAACTGCTGAGCTACCCATATAAGCAGGTAGGTAGATACCTAAGCATAGGGCGGGAATGTCGACTAGGGATGTAATTCGTTGCCGTAGAATAGAAGTTAGGGGAAAACCACACTAAGATGAGATAAGATGAACAAAAGAAACCGGGAAAACCCAAACTCATATCTACCTGCAGGAGTTTTAAAAGAATAATATTCTTATTCATATTATTTTCTTAGGTACTTAATTATACTTGATCAGTTTCTAAGAAAGCGTGTTCAAAGAATTCATTACTTCCAAGAAATATTCTGCATAATAAATATTGAGGCGCTTAACTCTGGTGCTAAGTGAATCCACTTTGTACCATGCATGACAGTGACCTTTACACTACAGTCAGCAATGTGTACTCTGCGTATAATCTGTTGTATTGTAACATAGAATGAAAATTCCCACATCCCAAAATTAAACATGTATTTGTAAGAGAGGGTTCAACCTGTCAGACAGAAACGTCAAGGAAAGGAGAGTCAGTTTCCAGATGGGAAAATGGAGTTTTGAATGACTTGCTCAACGTAGGCGCATCTGTGGATACTGCGTATACCTGACGACAAGTATCTTGGCGCCTGAGTGCCGTCTTGAGTGGGTAGCGGCGCATGCGAACAAGAGAGATGCATACATGGGCGAGAGAGAGATGGTGGCCTCGCTCAGGCGCCAAGATACCTTTCGATATGTGTTTTTAAATAATTTAACACACGTAAAATACTCCAGAAACCGCACACAAAAAGTGTCAACTCGCTTGGCGGCACCTCAATCTTGGCTGAGGCTTTAATTAAATATATCTCCATTTTAATTAAGGTTGCCACAATAGGCAGCAGCCTGTAATTTGACACAAAACACATTATTTATGAGATAAATGACGTAGGCTCCGTCTGGGCGCCCTAGGTCCTCTGGGCGGGCGGGCGAGGGCAGACTGTGGGCGGGCGGCCCGGATCACTGACGTACGTACGACGTCACTGCTAAATGAAATTTTAGTAAGGAGCATTTAGTGATAAAGCTTTAAATAAAAATGCGGTTAAATATTTTTTAATGTTGTTTTATAAATAGGTCAAACAAAGGAAATATTTTTTCAGCTTAGGGATAAGTTTCAGTTTTAACCACAGTAATGTAGGATAATTCAGTTGTAAGTGGCAGAGACACACACACCTAAGATTTGTTAGATAAAATCTTTATCAGCGTGTGATTTCAATCAATATCGTTAATATAGGCAAATCCAATAGACCCTAGTCTAGGGCGCAATGTGATTTATCGCGGGAGCCTTTGAAGACTCTCTATACTATAGTTACGTAGTATAAAGAGCTTGTCTTTTTCTATTATGTGTTGTTTCTCTTTATTTAGATCTATTCTTTATTTAGAGATTAGTAGCGACTTTTTGTGAACACTTCTATATTTCCCGCTATAAGATTAATAGGTGCAACAGTGTGCGTGCAGACCAGCCCGTATTTCACCAGCCTCCACCCACTCCAGGAATAGACACAAATTGCACTCTTATTGATTTTATCTGGCAGTTATCACACCGCAGAAGCCGCCGCCGCCGCCGCCGCGCCCCGGTGCGATGCCGGAGACAGACTCCTACACATAATGTACCTACTTGTGTAACTACATCAAAAACACGGTCAGCCTCTAATTGAAACTTAATCTTATCTTTATCTTTTAACACATTTCTAGTTAGCAAATTATTTTCGAGCCGTTTCTGCAGAGTAGATACTTCTTGAAAGTAGAAAGGGAAATGGGATGCATATGAATAATACCTTACCTACATACGAGTATAGGTGTCATACAAACTTCTACAGTTTAATAGATAAGGTTTTTATCATTAATATTCCTAAACTCTTTGCCTGAGAAGCAGTTTATGATTTATAGACTAGGGTAGGTAGGATATACCTATCCATAATATGTTAAAGGATAAACCTTACCCTAACGATCATTTTCTTTTGTCAGCCCATTAGAAGAGTATTCTTCACGTACGTAGTATGGGAGTAGGGTTAGACTCAGAGTTGTATAAACGAGATAGGTACGACCGACATCGAGATAGAAAAATACGCAGTGACCACTCCACCCATCGTCCTGTCTTCTAGTTCCATCCACATTGCTTCCCCGGCACTTCACTTCAGACATTCTAACTGCACTATCGGGAAGGCCACATTATCTTCACAAGTGGTAAATGAATGAAAGCTATAAACTATCTGCTAGCACTACTACTCGCAGAGCTCCGGAAATGTCGTACACTTGAACTTTGGCTAGCCTATTCCTGGATCTCGGCCAATGTGCGCGCAACGCCGGGTTTGTTCCTCATGCTGCATAATGAGACCCACGCCCTCCCGCTGCCGCCTCCTGGCCCGGGGCGGCGGCGGGCCTGCTTGACCATATCTACATTTCTACGTATCCGAGGCAGAATCATTTGATCAGCAGATTTCTTTTAGAGAAGTGTCGCCTGTTGTCTTGAGAAAAATGGCTGACTTCATGAATATCATCGTTCATCTTCACAGCCAGACTCGCATATATAGATATAATTCGCAGATGTATACGGTAATAATGTGTTAACGATATCATAGTTTACGGGACTGGGCTAGTTACTAGTAGATGTGATGAACATGAACATGTGCCACAGCGATTGTAGGGTCACTAGGGCAGCGATAAGACCTATGCACGCACGAGCTACGGGCCTCTTGCAACAATGGAAGAAAGCACCATCACGAACTATCTTTTTAGGGTTTCAACATATCGTCGAGTGAGCTATTTTTTGCGACCCGGCTGGAACGACGTAGAAAATCCACGGAATCTATCTATACCACAGTAACTATCGCTAATAAGTACAAATAGGCTTTCACCCAACGATATGTTGTTAGATAAGTACCTACCTTTCTAATAAAATGAAACGAGACCATCAATGACCAAAGCTAACCTCAACAGGAAGGCGATAACCTCACAAGCTAAAATGTCACACGTGTGTGATTGATCAACAAAGTAATACGATTAGTAGGTAAAACAGATTCTACGAACTAAACTAAAAACAATGGAGATAATATTCGCTGACTCGCTGGCTGCTAGGGTCAAAGCAGGGTGCCAAGTAGGACAATGACCTCTGAAACTGGCAACAACTGGGATTGCTTTATCTTATTGGCGTAGAGACAAAATCGCTTTGGCATTAGTATCTTTAAAAAGCGTAAATTCTACACATTCACTAGAGATTGTCTACAGATCATGTAGCTACAGCTACACATACTGAACACACCTATAGAATTGGTGTGTTACCGAGAGTAGCTATAAATGTTTATGGTTCGAGAATTTGCAGAATTTTTGGAAGGATCATGATGATGGACTCTCAGGATGTGTGATTGGTAACAGAGTAAAGAATTTGATAGAGGATGTATTTATTAACGGCCATTTATCGGGGTAATTCCCGTTCATAGTTCATAAAGCTCCTGTTCTAGATTATTGCATGCAAGGGATAGAAGTTATAACAATAGCAAACACGCTAAAATATATTATTAGTGATATTATTATCAATGTAACAGCGATCTCAACAACCATGCAACAAGCAGTTTTACAGATAAAGCAAATGGAGCGCTAACTGTGGCGCAGTATTTATTATGCGCAACAGAAAAGCGCGCACGCAATCACCGTATGTTATACTTCGTATGAAAAAACTGTCATTAGCATTAAGTGCCGCGCAACTATGCCTTCATTATGCACATTGAAATCTATTTTGCCCGGATATTTCAACATTATTTCCATTGATCCGTGCTTGGTTACTTTTGTTTCATATTCCACGCAATTTTCTCTTTCTTTGCGTGAAAAAGGTACCTAATAAACCAATTGTCACATCAACCCAGTAAGATGAGTAAAGTGACTGATTTGCGCAATTTGTTTAGATAAATAAATAAAAGTTTAAATAGTTTTAATCACAAGAGATTTTTTTTAATGCAAGTCAACAAATTCAATAATTAATTGAAACCATAAGGAAGAATCGCAATGTCACAGAAGCTGCTGAGATGGAGCGGAGGCGCTATCTTCAGCAGGATATGAGGATACAGCGACTCTTCCGGTGGCGGCTGATAGCTGCCTGCCACCTACGCCCCGCCGCCGACCGAGCTCACTATATTTAAAACCATATTACTTGCTCTCATAGTTCACGAAGGTTAGGCCAGCGACAGTTGACCTAATCATCACTGTAAAAGTAACAGTTAGTTAATTATGCAGTTAGTAATGCTTATAACATACCTAAAGAATACTGTAAACCAAAAAATTGCGTCTGTTGGTTATGTTTATATGTGTATCGGTTACACCGACCAGATATAAGTAGTACAGTTTATAAAAACACAAAAAATCGCGCATCGCAAAACTGCAGCAAGTGTCAGAATGTCGCAGATTTTCGAGCACCAAGGGAGTAGCACAGGATGCTCGGGCGGGGTTATACACTTGGGTATAAATTACTCTAAGGGGTACTAACATATTAATTAATATATTACTAATTTGCGACATTTCCCTTTTATGTGTTGATATAAACTATTCATATATCAATAGACACACAAACAATAGTGTGCTCCCACTCTCTATCTACAACAAGGTAAGGATCCATGTGATTATCAGTTCACCAATAAATTGCTTCGCGTGTATGCAATGTTATGTAGGAAGTAGATACATATATAAGTATAGCTATGTAACAGGTAGAGCTACTGTCGATATCATGTCAGTCAAGATTTACAGTTTTAGTTGGATTTTGATTCAACAGCACATAATAGTCAGAATGAACATTAGATATACATAATTCATACCTACATGTCATAGATGAATAATTCGGACTAGCTTCATACCTGCTAACTACATTCATGTGAAGTAACTCCATACCATACCATACCTCCCGATAGAGACAATGCCATCAAGACTCAGTTCGACACAAAAAAAACGGCCAAGTGCGAGTCAGACTCGCGTACGAAGGGTACCGCACCACCGTACAATGGTAGGGATAGTGTGGAGTGAATAGTTTGGATTTTACATAGCAAAATGTTGTTTACAAAGTAATTGGCGCGCGGCTACTTTCACACTCTATGTACGTAACCAGGTGCATTCGTAAGTTTGTATGTGGTATTGAAATTATTGTTGTATGGGAGCCCCCCTAAATATTTATTTTATTCTGTTTTTTAGTATTTGTATAGCGGCAAAAGCAATACATCATCAGTAAAAATTACAACTGTCTAACTATCACGGTTCGTGAGATACAGCCTGGTGACAGAAGACACACTGACACCGGACTCTTAGTACTAGGGTCCCGTTTTTACACTTTGGTTACGGAACACTAATAAAACGTAATCCTAGCCTCCCCATCAACGACCTCCAAGAAACAAGCTTTAATCTTCGCCTCAAATCTCGGAGACCCTCTTCGCATTGATCGCATCCCAAATCTCCGAAGGAACAACGCCAGCAGTCGAGTTATGGGCGGAGAGATGGATCTCCACGCCCGCTCCATATGCGCACCTGGTCAAAACCCTGAAAGATCGGCCACACGGCTTCAACCTTCCACGAAACTGCTGGGCCAAACTGAACCGACTCCGGACTGGCCAGGGTCGCTGCGCCTAATGTACAAGTGGGGGTACAAAGTCAATCCTGTCAGCTTCAGCGGAGCCATTCAATGAAGGGCCCATCTCACGGACGCCTGTCCTCTATGGCCGATCGAGGGAGGGCTGCAAAAAGTCCACTCCGCTGACGAAAAGGATGCCGCCTGTGCGACAAAGACATTAAACATAATATAAACATGTATATATATACAGGCACATACATTGCTTCTGACCCCACAATAGGATACCATGTCGTGGAAACCAGAAACAGAGACATCACACACATATAAACTTCCAAGACCTGATATATTTTTTTCTGTATCACCAGCCGACCTCTCGCATGGAAGTCTAATGAGCCACAACCACAGCGGTATAGTAGAGGTCGACAAAACTCTAGCAACCAAACGCCAAATAAATAAACAAATGTAAAGGAAAATTAATAGCAATTCATAAATACTTTCTCATCCATTGAAACTTCAATGCCATTCATTGAAATTCACGTACCGACATATATTTTCCATTCAGCTCAGTATTACCAGAGCTCTAGCAACAAAGAGAATTTTCAACATCAAAAACGTTTTCGGACGGGAAACATTAACATTCAAAGGTGATTCATTATTTCAATTCCGTATCCTCGTTACGACTTTGACAGTTTGTGTTGGTTATTCTTCAGACAGGTAATCGGACTGACCAATACCGAATAGCCCACACACAGCTAGAGCCGGCGTTTATTTTCAGAATGAGAGTACCGCAGAGTGCTATGTGCTATGTGTGGTGGGATCTCACAGAGAAACCGCAACAGATAAAATGCGGTCATACTCAAACTAAGGAATTGCGGAAGCTGGGCTTATCCCTTCTGTCCCAACACTTGAAGGGTTTTGCTATTCAACGAAATGTTATTTTCGTATGTAGGTGGTTTCGACGACCCGAATGGCCGAGTCTACGAAGCCAAGGGTCCCGGGTTCGAGTCCCGGTGGGGGCAAATATTTGTTTGATGACAACGGATGTGTGTACCCTAAGTTGTGGTTGTTTATCGATCTTAGTATAATATTTATCTATATAAGTATGTGTATCGCTGTCTAGTACCCAAGATACAGGGAATCCTAGTTTGGGGCTAGATCAATGTGTGGAAATAGTGTCCAAGATATTATTATTATAGGTATAGGTAGAGTCATAACCGGAACCACGTAATTTTCGTCCACGAAATAATGAAGAAACTGCTTTGGGCGCATTAGGCCAAGAGCCTTTTGTAAATCTCAAAGTTACGCAAAATATGAGTTTTAAAACAGTTGTTTCTTTATTCTAGCTTGTTGATCACGAGTGTCAGCTTGACAAAATAAAACGGAATCTTCGCCTCCCCATCAACGAGGACCTTCAAGTGACAAGCTCCAATCTTCGCCTCAAATCTCGGAGGCCCTTCGGATGGATCGCATCCCAAATCTCCGAAGGAACCACATCAGCAGCCGAATAATGGGCAGAGAGATGGATCTCCACCCCCGTTCCATACGCGCACCTGGTCAAACCCCCGAAAGCTAGCCTAAACCTAGGTTGTTGCTCACGAGTGTCGGCTTGCATTCGCTAATTTGATTATTTCTGCTCGATATAAAATACTCCCGAAGTTATCACAAAATCTGTTTCGCAAAATATATTTTTTTACAATTTCGCACCGGTTTTGAATTTATTCAGTCAGCAGAAATACACACAACATTACATACAACAAAAGAAATAAACGACCAAAAATAAGTGAAACAAACAATTAATAGCAACTATAAATATATACAACAGCAAAAAGATGACACACACAACAGAAAGAAAGAGAGAACAAGCAAGCTACACGTTAGCACAATGAAATTTTGTGGTTACAGTGACGTCATGCAGGGTGTATCGCAGCAGCGAATAGGTTCCTACTCAGCATGTGTGACAGGACCTACAGGAGGACCCGCAACGCTGGTATTCTATCGGTACCTAATCAAATGGGAGTGGAAATTAATTTGAGGGTGGGTGTTAATGTACTACTTTTGATTAATTATATACGAGTATTTGTACATAATCTAAATGAAAACTAAATAATATATTGGAATTTTAAATAAATGTATGGATTGAGTAGGAAGGTTTTATAATTATTACTTTTTATAATTAAAAATTTATAATTAGTACCAAATAAATAAAGGGACAGAAGACAATACCAAAGACAGAAGGACCGATCAATCGATTAAGGTGCGACCTTTAAATTTTAACTAGCTTTAAATTAGCTGACGCGGGGACTCTCCAGAACTGAATCAGATATCTGACTTCTGCAAATGTAGAAGGTGATGTCTTCATGCAATTTTAAAGCATGCAAACGATTTTGAAGCGTGCAAACGATGTATTTGTTATTTATTTTATCGTTATAAAAATACATATAATAATAATAATAATATAATCGGCATAGCTTCTCGAGACAGACT
The DNA here is from genome assembly GCA_949825045.1 of Argyresthia goedartella. Classification (NCBI taxonomy): domain Eukaryota; kingdom Metazoa; phylum Arthropoda; class Insecta; order Lepidoptera; family Argyresthiidae; genus Argyresthia; species Argyresthia goedartella. Next base: position 12,630,014 of record OX463808.1, on the reverse strand, counting down.
TCGCCCATCTCACCCCCATCTTCACCAACAATATCGAACCGGACAGATGTTGTGCAGGAGGCACTCGCCAATATTCCTGCACCCACTGTTGCCAGGACCAGAACGAGAATAAAGTGGACGGAAGATATGAACCGCTCCATATGGCGTGCATATCTCATAGCATCTAATCTTGAACAGAATACCAGATCTTATCTACCAGAATTGCACCGCATATTTACAACTGAATTCCCACAAATTAATGCCTCTAGACAAAGGGTCGGAGACCAAAGAGGAGCAATCCTCAGAACTAAATTACTAACACAAAACCTCCTGGATGAAATTAGAATAGAAGTAGCTACGTCTCGTGATAACCAGCCTCAAACAAACCAAAACTCACAATCAAACAGTCAACTTTTCACACAAATCTTACACACAACAAATACTCCACGACAAAGAATGATCTGGAGCAATGATATTCATATTTTTTATTGCACAGAAATCTTATAGAAATAGTAAGGTAACAAAACATTTTATGAGCAAAGGCGAGCTTATCTCTAAAGAGAGATTTCTACCAGCAAACCTAGGTAGGACAGGAAAAATTGTGCAACAGGAGAGTCCTAGTGCGCAATAAAACTGTACACATCTAATTGTTTACAACTAAAACATAATAATTTAATAAATGATATATACTAAATAAAATACAAAAGCAAAATTTTTTATATATATCAAACATATACTACTTATATATACATATATAAAAGTACCTATCACGAAAGAGAAAGGAAATGCTCTTTCAATCTTGTCTTAAAAGTGAAAATTGAGGGACTATCTCTAATAGCGCAGGGAAGTGCGTTCCACAGTCGGATCGCCGTTAACCTAAACGAGTGTTTGTAAGCGGCAGTGTTATGCCGAGGAGTAGAAAGAAGAGACATCGTGTGGGATCTCCGGTTGCTATGCCTGGAGGAAATAAACTCGAAACGTTCTCGAAGATATGAGGGGTAGCGGGGATTTCGCAAAATGTTGAACAGATAGGAGAGAACGTGCATATCACGACGAAGGCGGATCGGAAGCCACCCCAACTCCTTGCGATACTGTGAGACATGGTCATACTTGCGCAGCCCGAAGACAAACCGAATCCCGAGGTTTTGAAGTCGTTCGAGTTTGTTCAGTTGTTCTTCGTTCGCACCGATCCAGCAAACATCTGCATAGTCGATTAAAGGTAGTAGGAGGGACTGGGCAAGGGTGATTTTAGTCTGCTGTGGCAGGAAGTGCTGCAATCTCCGTAGGGAGTGAAATGACGCAAAGACTCGTCTGCTGACCTCACAAACATGGGGCGACCAGGACAACAAATTATCAAATACAACCCCAAGATTCTTGGCCTTCTCGCTGTATGAGATTATGTTACCATCATACACTATAGTATACTAAATTTATATATCGTTGTTAAAAAAAATATTTTTAAAAATTATAATATTTAAAAAAAAAATTAAATTAAAATTAAATCAGATCAAGATGTAGTTTATAATTAATTTTAAGATGGATTACAATGATATCAACGAGACATATCTGTGAATGAGACTATAATACGCATTAAGTACAATACAAGATAACCAGGCTTGAGTCCAACAAAACTGCCTACAGACCAACACTACACGCCGCTGTGATAGCCGCACATCCTCACCTAGCACACTTCTCTGAACAGAGAATCTCTGACCAACTCAGAGCCATCATTAATAATAAATACATTACCGACAATAGATTACAGCATATACGGGATGAAGTGGCCATGGAAATTGAATCAGGTACCGAAGTACACGTTAATTCACGACCAACTCAGTCACAGATTCACACACACCTTTCATCACCATCACAAAATGACACCCATCATCAGTTATCGAATCCGGAAAGAGAGGAAGATCAAAGTGACGCCAACACCACACACCCACACAATCAACGCAACAATCTTGTAGTACTACCTGAAGAACAAATTGGAGAGTTGGACGAATTATTTACTAAGACATTAGCAGATTTAAAAGACGTCGACCCTACATCAAGGCCATATATACCCAAACAGAAACCAAGTAGACAATTTGCTATTCTAGTACACACCATTAACGTAAAGATACTACCAAAACACATTAGTACTGAAACCGATTTTAATACATTACAAACAATAATTTACTGCACAGCACATACTGCCATCACTTACAATGGTGGCAAAATACGCGGACCCAACGACTCGCAATACCCCAATAAAAATAGGATACCAGCGTGGCAAAGAAGATTGGAAAAAAGAACAGCTGACCTTAGAGCAGATATAAGCAGGTTAACACATTATACACAAGGTAACACCAGCTCCAATGTCCAACAACATGTTGAACGAATCAAGCTACAATATAGGGTACACTCCCAATACGAACCAGATAACACAGACCCTTCTCAATTTTTAGACACTCTAAAACAAAAGCTGAATGCATTAGCAAGTCGTCTACGCCGTTACAAACTGACAACTCTTAGAAAAACACAAAACAAGTCTTTCTACACAAATGAAAAACAGTTTTATAGATCTTTGCTCACCGAAAACTCAAATCGCCCCACACAATCACAAGAAGCACCTACACCAGAAGCATTACATGACTTCTGGTCAAACATATGGTCAAAGCCAGTAACACACAATAATAGCAAATGGACCTCAGATGACCAGCATGCTCTCGAAAATGTTCCAGGAATGGAATTTGATGGTATCGCTATAGGTAATCTGACTTCAGTAATAGCTAAGACACATAACTGGAAGGCCACCTTTCTGATAAAATTCATAATTACTGGTACAAAAAACTCACAATTACCCACCCAATATTATTGTTACAGATAAACGATTTTATACAAAATCCGGAGCACATGCCATATTACATTACACAAGGAACTACCTATATGCTACCTAAAGACCTCACAGATACCATAAACCCAGCTAAATATCGACCCATAACTTGTCTCCAAAACATATACAAAATAATAACAGCATGTCTTAGTCAACTCATATACAAACACGTAAACACCAACCAGTTACTAGCTGAACAACAAAAAGGATGCCGCAAATTCAGTCAGGGATGCAAGGAGCAACTTATCATCGATGCGGCCGCATCTAAACAAGCTCTCCGTAAAAAAAGAAACATTAACACTATGTTTATTGACTATAAGAAGGCCTTTGACTCTGTACCGCACACATGGCTTATCTACGTATTACAACACTATAAAGTTCACCCCACTATCATCTCATATCTATCAACAACCATGCAGACCTGGAACACTATTCTTAAGTTATACAATGATAACAATACAATACAGACTGACAAAATCATCATTCGCAGAGGAATCTTCCAGGGCGATTCACTGAGTCCCCTCTGGTTTTACCTGGCACTCAATCCACTATCAAATCTACTCAATAACACAAAAAAAGGATTCCAAATAAAGTTTGATGACACACACCACACATTATCACATTTACTATATATGGAAGTAACTTAACAGAAATACATAAACTTGCAGATCTAACACAACAGTTTTCTAATGACATACAGATGGATTTCGGAATAGATAAGTGCAAAATACAATCAGTTCATAGAGGAAAAGTTGAGAGCAATACATACATATCAGAGAACGGAGATCAAATAGATCCAGTGGATGACGAGATAGGATATAAATGCTTAGGTTACTATCAAACTACTACCCGGATGGCTGAGTCGGCAGGGACCCTGCCTACGAAGCCAAGGGTCCCGGGTTCGAGTCCCGGTGGGGGCAAATATTTGTTTGATGCGAACGGATGTTTGTACCCTAGTCATGGTTGTTTATCTTTCTAAGTATAATATTTATCTATATAAGTATGTGTATCGTTGTCTAGTACCCAAGATACAGGGAATCCTAGTTTGGGGCTAGATCAATGTGTGTAAATAGTGTCCAAGGTATTATTATTATTATAAACGCAACAGATACATCAAAGGGAGACAAAAAAAATTATCACACAGAAGTTTAGGAAACGGATACATAGCATACTTAAAACACAGTTGAACGCTCGAAATACCGTCAAAGCATTAAACACATACGCCATCCCAATCCTCACATATTCATTCGGTATAATCAACTGGTCCCAATCAGACTTAATAAAACACCAACGCACCATCAACACACTTATGACTAAATACAGAAATCACCATCCACGCTCTTGCATACAAAGACTCACTCTACTACTAGTCTAGTAGTAGGACTAGTCTCTTTCGCTTAATGTACTTTAAGTGTTATGTTGCTCTGTTAATCCTCTATACCTCATCATCACATTGGCTGAGACATTTTCTAACTTTGAATTTCTATTCCTTTTAAAAGTTTGCTGAACTTCTAAGTTCCGCTGTCGGGGTGCGCAGCCTTAACTTTACATACAAGGTCATCTGGATTTACGTTGATGCTACTTTTTGACTACTTACTCTTACATAGATTTGAGGCCAGACAGCCAAGGATTAAAACCTTCGTAGTTATGTAACAATGATTGATATGCAAATTTGCATCTGCAGAGTGAATGTGAAGTTCCAGCAACACAATGTGAAACAAGTTAATAGAATGCAACAGCATTCAGTCTAAATAAAGACGAGCGCAGGTGCATTTCCCACGCGAAAGTAACCACGACCACGAATACACCCCCGCGTCCCGCCCGTTCCCCTCCAGCACTCATGCCCTCAGTGCGCAGACTCGCGGCTGCTGCATCGTGCGCAAGCGCAAATCACAGCGCAATTTTTCCACAGCAGCACTGTCGCTTCTTATTTTATTGGGCCTGATCAGTTGAGTACACACACACACGCATGAATTACGCTTGATGTATGATAGAGAAAGCGAACACATCGATTGTGGAATTAGACGAAAGTCACAAATTCCGTTCTATTAACAATGTTGAGCAAGATAATCTGGCAAAAGGAAAGTTCTCTAGCAAATTGTTGAGAATTATTGAAAGTGGTGAGAATGCTTCGCGTGCTACGAGTCCCGGTAGGGCAATAGTGGTGGTAGCGGCACTTCGTATCAAAGTAGGATGGGTTGCGTTTTCGGGGTGAGGCCACAAAGCGAGCCATTAGGCCCGGTCCCACGGGTTCGGGGCGACAATTGCTATACCCTGATTACACTAATCTGAACCTGCTGAATATCTTTGGAATTTGGCTGTTATCGCCAATTTGAAATAACGAGTAGTGAACAACTAGCATGATAGGAACCAACATGCCCACAGCGTATGTTGGCAGTAATGCCTTCTGTTTTATTCATTAGATCCGATATAGAGATACCCTAACTAATAAAGAGAGCAGGGACTATACTGTTTGACTTTTATAAAAAATACTCGTGCAGTACAAATACTGTATCGAAGTACTTAGAACTCGTACTCACAAAGTTGCTTATGGCAGAAGATAATAAACCTCCTTTTGGGCTTTGTCGCAGTCGGGGTAAAAAGAAAAGAACTAATCAAAGAAACGAAGAAATAACAAATGAAAATTGCCAAATTGGCTGCATGGTAAAAGACTTTGGACTATTTAGATGGACGAAGAATATTAAAAAATATCACAAAATGGCACTTGTTTCAGTCGGAGTATTTGGGCAATTTTTTGTAAGCAGGACCATGTTACCAAATGGAAAAAAATGGAATTTAGTTTTTATTTATTATATTTTATTTTTTATATATATGGGGAATTTATTCAAGATTATACTTTAGTGATCAAATTATTAATAACTAGCCTGAATTTTCTGAAAATAATATTTATCCTTGGTAAGGTGTTGCTTTAGACTTCCATTTGGTAACTTTTTAAAACGCCATTAAATAATCATATAAAGATAATAATTTAATAAAATTTATATTTTAATACTTCAACGTACCCTAATTTTGATAAAATAATAGTTTTATATCTGCTAAAGTATTATTTTCATTAAAATTATGACGAATATCATCCATTTGGTAACGTTTTGGACTCTTAGTTTACATATCTTCAATTTTTGAGTATGTTAGATTAAGCTCTAGGTCTTGATATTTTTTGTTTACATGCCAGCTTATGTCCTTTCAAGATCTAAAGGATAAAACATGATGTTGAACATAATTAAAACAAACAAAATATTAATTTTACTCAGAAAAAAATGATACAGTTACCAAATGGAATACCAAAGTAACGTTTTGGAAAATGTAAAGCTTTGTTCATATGCGATGAAAAAACACACTAAATTGAAAATATATAATAGGTATCTATCTGAAAATTCAAATTTCAAAATTTATACCCAAGGGGATGCAACAGGAGTCCATGGTTTGTATGGAGAAACAAGATTAGTAAGACTATTTTATTAGAAACTTCACAGACGTACAAGTAACGATAAATGAGTAAACAAGTGTTTCAGGTAACTATTTTATTCGAAACTTCACAGACGTACAACTGACGTTAAATGAGTAAACAAGTGTTTCAGGTATTTTCAAATTTAACCCCTAAAGGGGGAAATGGAGTGTCATTGTCTGAAAATCAATTTGGGTTATCGTCAATGGTTTATCGAGTCGCCGATAAAATAAACACCGCAGAAATAATGTGTTTTTTTTTAATGTGAATTCGTAGAGAATCCGCGATCCGTTAATAATCCACATTATTCCTGTAACATGTTTAATATTTGATCGGCCTCAAGATTTTGACGTATAGAGTTTCTCTTTGACATTTTGACTTTTTTTCTTTGGAGCTCGTTTTCTTTTTCCTGTACATCTTTCCTCTTTTTGGTGTATTTCCTTGGAAGAATTTCATCGGATAGAATCTTAATTTTTTTGGCATTTTCTTCTTTATGCGTTCGTTGGTCGGTCGGTATAATCATGGACAACGATTGTATGCAACTCGATGCTAAAACAAAATAATACATATACATTATAATATATTTATTTATTTATTTTATTTTATTTTAATTTATTTTAAGAGTGCAGAAGCAAATGTTAGCGTAAATGATGATGGTCATTTCCGCCAACATTTGCTACTGCAAACAATATCATTAATTACCTTGAATTTTAGTATCCTCCGTAGGAAAGTCAATGGCAAGCATCAGCTGCTCATCTTCGGATGACATTCTTAGCCAGGTTTCATTTCCAGCTGAAAAGCACCACAGAATTTGCATTAAGTATAATAAAATATAAGTATAGCTTCACTATGCTTATGTTTAAAAAAAAATGCAACTAACCTGGAAGTGTAAAGTTGTCAAGTAAAGGGGCCATGTGCTCATCATGCAACACTTCACTTGCGATTACTTCAATCTCCTGCACATTTCCAGCTGAAAAGAACCACAAAAATTGCATTAAGTATAATCAAATATAAGTATAGCTTTACTATGCTTAAGTTTAAAAAAAATGCAACTAACCTGGAAGTGTAAAGTTGTCAAGTAAAGGGGCCATGTGCTCATCATGCAACACTTCACTTGCGATTACTTCAATCTCCTGCACAGGATCATCAATGGTAATCCGTAGTAGAGTATCTTCATTTTCAACTAAATTTACAAAATAATTTCATATTAGTTATATTGCTCAAAATAAAGAACTAGGTATGCCTATACATATAATTATATTAGTGTCTTCATAAATATTAGGAATGTCACCTTTCTCAACATGTTCTTGGCTTGTAGAACCACGAATTTATTTATTTATTTTTATTTTTATTTTTTTGCAGTTTTGATAATTTTATTTTATAGAATAGAGAATTTATATATATTAAATATTTTTTATTTTTTTCGGTAAAGTGAAAAATTAAAAAGTTATGAATTTTTTTAGGGAATCAGTTCGCACTTGGCCGTTTAAAAAAAATTGTCAAGCATAGTGAGAGGTAGGTTCTTCGTCATGACATGAACCATGTAAACATCAGAGTGTGTAATAAAATTTAAAATGGAACGGTTTCTAGTTTTCATTTCCCGGCTTCGAAATCGCGAACTTTCACGGACTCTTTCGACAGCTGCAAAACCTCTTTCCTGAGCTCGGAAGATGTAAAAATATAAACTATCCAGTTTCCCTTCCTTATGTACCTTGCCTTTATAATTCCACTTGGTAACGTTTTGATTTCCGCTTATATGTAACGTTGTCAAGTGGACGTAACGATTTCATTTTCTTAACCTGTAATTGTCGGTTTCTAGGATTCTGTTTCATTCTATGTAAAATACTATTATTTAGTAGATTACCTTATAATTAAACAAGAAGTTGATGCAATTCAGTAAACCAAAACTATAACTTACTTGACTTAATTCTTCGTTTTAAAGTGGAAATATTTTTTTGTTTCGTTACTCGGCGCACGTTCTAACACGAATGATCCAAACACAGTAGCTTGAAGCTAACTTCAGATCGGTAAAAACGGTAGAAAGTGTTGCCAGAGAAATAAGATATGTACCATTTAGTAGTTTATTTCATATAATTGTCGAGATATTGGCGTTACAAAGTAGGAATTCCGCATATGCTTAGAAACGATAAAAATTCTTATTTTTATAATATTAATACTTTTATCACTAAATCCCTATAATTATGCACGTTTTCATAATTAGGGTTATATAAATGACCGGAAAAAGTATTTTTCTATACTTATTTAGTAATACATTTTTTAATAAATCGCCGTCGAATGTTGGTTAGTCGTCATGCTACACACTGAAATGAGGGGGTCTTGAAATTTAATTTTGTATTTAATGAATTAAAATGTTATATTTAGTTACACAATGAATGATAATTTTACAGGATATTTATTATAGATCCAATCAACATAAAAAATATTGTAGTATTTTACTTGTGGATTATAATTAATTACATGTGAAGTCACGTAACAGCTCAAAAAGCGGAATGGACTGTTTTGGTAAAATGACCCATTTCAAACAAAAACAAAAAGGCTTCAAATTATTGAAATTACTTTATTGACTTGTGAACTTTTTCTCTGTGTAATTACCGATGTTTATTAAGACTTTAATAGTAATATGATCTGCCCTGTTAAAAAATCAATGCGCTTTTAAAAAAGCCTTCAACTGTTCGACCAACACATATTCTTAATCCTCGTCCGTGGGAATGGCGAAATCCGCCATTATCAGTTATAACATTGCATTTCAATTGTTATCAATTGAAATGCAATGTTATAACTGATGACAGGATAAATAAATTTTGCCCCCCATACAAATTCACATAGAACAACGCCACATAAAGAAGTTCTAATTCAAAAACGAGACGGTGTCATTCCTTGCATGCAAATATACTGGGGAGTGGCGGGAGGGAGTCCAACTTGCGTCAGTATAGAGTTGACATCACCTTAAGATGGCATTTACATAAACTGGATCGAAAAGAATGACTCAACTTTTGATATTATTTTGGGTAGGTACCTATCCAATTAAATAGATAATACCAGTTCTGAATATCAAGTAATATTCGTTTGGAAAATGCTAGTGGACAACCCGATGCCGAAATACAGACGACGTTAGAGTTTATAAATAAATATTGTTAGGTATGAATAAATTAATTAGGTGAGACCAAGCCTGTTGCTATTCTGGATTGCCTACCTCTAGGTCATAACGTAACATCGAAGTGTCTGCTCTATATCCAAGTTGTAGGCTGCTGCCACATAACTGCTGTAAGATGCTGTAAGTACATACGTATACATTTTAGAATACCCCGGCTAACTACATAATAGGCTAACTACATAAATGGAATATGGCCATACTGCGGTCCTACAGCTCGGCCGCCGTAAACTCGACCCCTGTGATACGCAAAAATAACCCTAAGAGTAGCGCACACAAGGCTCCCGCGAACGAACGCGAGGGTCGAATTTACGGCGGTCAAGCTGTAGTATACACGTCTAAGGTAGGTATATGATGAATATGAAATCAAGAATTCGTCGGGCGTGATTGCCACTCAACACTACTTCATTCAACAAGACAATATATTATAAAGTATTTGTAAAGAAACAGTCACTGTGTTTGTTTTGTACGCAATCTGAATTAGTCATAAATGTAAAAAGACCTCATGCATTACTCATTAATTTAATTAGATAGTAATAAGTGTATGCCATACACACTTATGCATAAAACTATCGTAACAAAAAGGTTTGACGCAAGACCCAGAAAGAAGTCAACATGAAATATCTAAAAACTAACAATTTGAAACACCCCGCCCCCCGCCCCCAACACATTAGTGAAACCTTAAAAGTCAATTTGGTTCACATGTTTCCTTGTTAGGCTAATAACTTTCGAACCACTGAACCGGTTTTAATAAAACATGGCTAAAAACCATCGCAGGATAGTCTACTACAAATTAAAACTGCACTAAAATCCGTCAACCCGTTTTAGCGTTGGAGTGCCACCGACAGACGCACAGACAGACAGACGCGTCAAACGTCGCGTCGTCCGTCACCCCTCTTTTTCGTCGGAGATTAATGAAAACATTTTACCAAAAACGCTGCAACGTGATTTTGCTATCAATAATGTAGGCACGTCTGGCAAAAGGTAGCTACCAACCAATGTGCTACCAATATCTAAGTATTGGATGGGAAAACAATGGCAGTCATAACAAAGCACAAACTCATTCTCTACTACCGACCAATAACATTTATTTAACTAATATGTGTTGGGCCAACAATAGAATCATTTTTCAAACAATGTCCTTCTCATTCGCAGACATTTGATACATGCCCCGTAATGAAATACATAGTTGATCTCCGATAGAACAATAGGAGAGATTCAAACATTGTTCCAGACCGAACTCAGCGCTTGCAGAACGCGTCGGTAGTAAAATCGTTAACAAAGTAGGTATTAGGCAGACTTTGTTACGCATACTTTGCCACATTCAAAAAAATATTTCGGCTATTCGCGGTTAGCCGATGTGTTGCAACCGCCATTATCTCTGAATGTACTATGATAAGAGAGGCTCATACATGGCCAGGCAAAGCTGGCGCAATAGAGCGAGTACGTAATTGTTGGGAAGTATTTACACATATGACTGTAAATCCAGTTTTTGCTTGACAAAAAATCTGGTAATCGCGGCTAGAAATCTAAAATCAGCATCTTGAAAACTTTAATTCGAGTAGGTGTGAATTCGAGTACACAACGAGCGTTGTTCTTACATGTACAACCTAACCATCGCTTCGCTAACCCTTTATCCTTCAATTACCCACCACTTCACCCAGCCATTCAGTAATTTTTCGCGCAAATCAGTAATTACGTCGCCCAATTCAGTATTTTTCCGCTCATTTCAGGAAATTCCGCTGTTTATGGTCATTCGCTCAATTAGTTTTGTTATTCGGTCGTTTTATTATTTTCCAAATATATTCAGAATTTGAAGCTAGCACAACCTAAAACGCTGCCATGTTCTAGATATCAGCTCATCAAATGAGGAAGGGTAATATGCATAGTCTGCGGGTGCGGGCAGGTAACTGGCTCTACAAAACTCACAATCTGCTTACTTATTTACGTACCTATCTACTAAAATGAACTGGGCAAATATTTTTTCGTGATACGTTATAAATACCTGCATGAATATATTATCAGCAAGCAAACTATTTCTATTTCCTTACCATGTTAGGCAATGGAAAATTTATGTTGCCATTACTTATCTTCGTGCCTTTGTAGAGAGATTGTCCAATCCCACTTACAATTAGATATTTTTTTTAATGCAGACTCGGTAAAATACATTTAAAAATTAGTATCAAATACAAAAAATGTAAAAAAAATAAAGAAACAAAATCATTTATTGCCAAACATTAAAAATATAGAAAAAAATAAAAATAAGTACCAATATTTGGCAAAAGGGACAAGCTCAGCAATGCTATGAGCATGAGCTGCACAGCGCCCCTTACTCAAAACGTTAGTGCAATAAGAACAGACGCGAGTCAGATTTACATGAACAGAAAAAGAAAGTCATGTGACTTGGCCATGCAAGAAAATGTCAAATATATAAAGAGAGCAGAATGTTAAGAACACAATAACTTGTATAGTGATTAGCCGCAATGTCATATGGAGTACGAAGAGTCAAGGACAGAGGTCAGAGGACATTGCTACTGAGATCCACGGAGGAATAAGCCGGACGACAAGTATTTTGTGTTCATTCGGCTTAACGTCATTCGCATCGAAATTCCAAACAAAATATACCTAATTAACCTTACTTCACGGGAATAAAATAGCTTAATATAGTTGAGAAAGAGTAAATAGTAAGCAATACCTACGACCGGCTTCTAGAAGAGCGATCAAATGAAAGAAGCAGGAGAGAAGATTGTTAATCTCTTGCTCAACTCGTTTCAGCCAATCACGTGCCGCTATTTTTAATCTTCGATTAATCGCCTGTTACATTTGGCCAATCTTTTACAACTGGGAGTTATTATCCGGCTCTGTTCCTATTGAACAGATGAGCCCTATTGAACAGATAGATAAATTAAATACATTTTGAAAGTAAAATGACAGACGAATCTGTCACATAAAGCTTTATTGATTAGATAAGTTTTATTGGGACGGGCCAGTTAATGCCAATAAATTATCTTACATATTTAATTTCAATATATTATTTCAATACAGTGGGTTTTGTTAGTTAAGTACCAGCTGATCTCAAGCTGATCTCAATGTATATTGTCTCCTACAATAAAATTATACTTCGATATAATGAATATACTCGAATAACAACTACATACTTAATGTAAATAAGGTTAATTACTACATTACAAAGTTTTTAAATAACTAATTTTAAAATAACTAATTTTAAAATAACTAATTTTAAAATACTTTACACCTGTAATGGTAATTGTTGTACCTATATTTTATCTACACACGTATCATAAACCCTCTTTACTGCGTACAAATACCGCACATTACGATCAGCATAATGTTAAACTATTTGGTAAAAACTCATTTCTTATCTGAAAAATTACACATTATGACCATAATGTGTAATTTTTCTACACATTATGACATTCAAATTTCGAACGCCGACGCCCGCCTGCATGCCGCCCCTAGTTTGTCTGTGAAGTTGGTACTGACATTCAAATTTCGAATTTTAATGCCTAATTATGTACAGTTACATACACTAGTTTACCTACACACATATCATAAGCTCTCTTTGATGTGTTCAGGAACCGCATGTTTGACCGGCATTGTGGCTCTGCAGTTGTTTAGCTTGTTCTGTAGCACCAACTTCGGGCGTCGGCGTTCGAAATTTGAATGTTAGTACCAACTTCACAGACAAACTAGGGGCGGCATGCAGGCGGGCGTCGGCGTTCGAAATTTGAATGTCATTATAAGTAGAAAAACTACACATAATGACCATAATGTGTAGTTTTCCAGATACGAAACGAGTTTTTACCAAGTAGTTTAACATAATGCTGATCGTAACGTGCGGTTTTTGAACGCAGTAAAGAGGGTTTATGATACGTGTGTAGATAAACTACTATTATGTGCAGTGCTGTAATTGAATACTTGGCGCAACTTGTTTACGTTAAGTGTATTTGCTGTTGGAGCGTCTTTATAATATATTTATATACTTATATAATTCTACTGAACGTGTGTATGTCACTGAACTCCTAAACGGCTGGACCGATTTGAATGTTTTTTTTTGTATGCGTTTGGGTGGCGCCCTGGATGGTTTAGATTCACAAATCAGCCCGGCAGGACAACGTCTGTCGGGTCTGCTAGTATAATATAAATATATAAAACAAAGTCGTGTTATAGTTACATCAGTTATAATGTTGTAACTGAGGAACGGCTACACTGATTTTAATGATTTGTTGGATCTGTGTCCGCCCCAAATAACAGAATAACTATTAGTTACAATATCGGAAAACTTCTCGGAAAAAAATACAGAATATTTAAATAAGTTAGGTTTTGGAACTCTGCCATCTTTCGCGAGGAGGTACGAAGTTCTCGGGGTCAGCTAGTAAATAAATAGGCAATAAACTAATGACAAACCGTAAATCTAAATATATTATTTCCTGAACACGTAATGAACGTCAATAATTCAGAATGTGAGTGTTCCTCCACTCCAGTTCCATTGCGATTGCGAAGTCAAGTGGCCTCAGCATATCAAGTGTTAGTGTATGTCCCCGTTCGGGCGCCAGTACCACCTGTTTGATTTGCTAGGGCTTGACCCAGGAAGCTCACGTATGAATTCACAATTCACAATTCACAATTCTTTATTGCACAGAACATTACAACAATACAATTATACACGAAATTAAAAGGCAAAGGCGAGCTTATCTCTCAACAGAGATTTCTTCCAGCAAACCTATCTGGATAGGATACATATAAAATGAAAAGGGTAGTCTAGTGCAATTAAATACTTACCAAATACCAATAAAATATGATACTTACTATAAAAATACATATAATCAAAGAAATAGTAGATAAAATAAGAATAAACAAATAATAATAATAAATAGATAAATACAATTACATACTTATATATACAATACCTATGATGAAAGAGAAAGTAAGTGCTCTTTCAAGCGATTCTTAAAGGAGAAAAGAGTGGGACTGTCCCTTATAGTGCAGGGAAGTGCGTTCCACAGCCGAATGGCCCTCAGCCTGAACGAGTGCTCGTAGGCGACGGTGTTATGCTGCGGAATACATAGAAGAGACACCGTGTGAGATCTCCGCTCCTTGCCTCTGGAGAAAAGGAATGAATGGTTCAGTAGGGCGAGCGAGCGCAACAGTCCACTATGACCTTAGCAAAGCCTCCAAGGAAATACATGTATGTGGCATCAACAAGAAACAATAAAAAAACTACAATAGCGACTTCAATTAATGATTAATTAATCATGCTAAGACCACACAGCAAAAACATCTTGGACGTTAGGTATGGAGCTGCCAATCAAGAAATCATTCACTTTTTCTCAGATCCGAGACGTGTTCGAAGGTATCGTTCGATATTGAGCGTGAGACTCATTTGAGTGGAGGAGCGGACTGATCGCTCACGATCCGGAGTAAAGCAGTGTGGAGACTGGCGGTGCATTGTTACATCATGCGGACTTTCTAACTGCCAACCGTCGTCGACATGCCATAGGATTTATATCGTCATCGACTTTAATTAAAGTGTCCGTCGGTAGTTAAATCGGTCGAGAGCCGCGGCGGATGAGTTATCGCAGGTACACACCACTCGCGATTCTGCACTTTGCTGTACCTGCAGGAGTACATCAGAATCAGAAACAATGCTGTTGTGCAATATGTGCAATAGGAACCTCTAAAAACTTTCAATTTCTTACTGCCTTCATACAAAAAGGTTTGTCTCAACAACCGTAGCAATAGCAAGTCAATTTAAATGAGCCATGATAAAACTGTAGAATGCACAAGGTAATCAAAAGTAGATATGTTAGTCCGGTTTTATACTATAAAAACAAATTGCATTAAACGTCAATACATTTCTTTTTTGGTTTTAAGTTTTATTTTATTTTCAACACTAATTAGAAAGAAATTATGCTCATTAGGGATTTCAACCCAAATTCGTGCCAAACCCCACCGTAACCGTTCCTCTTAAGTATTAAACCAGTTCAAAACATTCTCATTTGGTTTTAAACAGTGGTTTTACATCTCTAATTTAGAGCAAATTAAACGATTGAATAGTATATTTGGATGGAAATATTATGATAATAAATGATACATTTGCGCTCTACACAAGTCGCCTACCTATCTGAGAATTAGTAACACGGACGCACAATCGTCGATGACGAGTATCTATCGGAATGTTGATGCAGAATGCAGTGCATGCGCACAGTGCAGTGCGCCAGATAACTGGACCGCGCCGACGACGCACCAGCGCTCCTCGCCGCATAGAGAGAGGGACTGTATCCGCCTCGTGCACTTCTGTCTTAACTTAACAGAACATAAGGGCTCGCGATGAAAATTGATAAGGTTGGAATGTGAGAATGGAGGAAGAGCTAGAAGGTAAGAAGTTTAATGAATGTACAAGATGTAGAAAGTATTAGAAAGGAATCGACGTCGCGCGTGACCCGCAGCACGGTACGCGGCGAGGTGAGTGAGCGGCACGCCGTGCGCCCGCGCCGCCCCGCCGCAGGTTGCGACACCACGCGGAACAGGCGGCCTTCGCTGTCAACCTTTAATTAGCTACTTTTTCGCATACCTACTTTTCTGTCGGAACGAGATGATTGGGAGAGCGGCAAAGCCCTCTTACGCGTCTAGCTGCTAGCTCTAGGTGAAAGCTACATCACGTCTCTACGATATATTGCAATAAACTGCGGAGGTTATCTGAGTCAGCCGTTGCGAGAGGAATGCGTTGCGATTGGTGTCTAACACGTACGTTCTACAAGCGATGATCTATTACCGAGGCCCCTCAATTGCGAGAGCGTACGTCTTCCAGTACTTCATATAACTACATATTATGGCAACGTATTGAATTGAATAGAGGAAGATGATTTCATTGGGTCGTGTGTGGAGCGTGCCTGTGCTCGACCAATAGAGCCGAGACACCGATATACTTACATCTACACACGAATACACAACACAATCTACCTATACTTTAGATATAGCAAAGCCATCTAGAGCCAGCTGGTTTGGGTTCAGCTGTGAAACTCATCTCCTATTTAAAAGTCACGGGAACCGTATTACTATGACATGACTATAAATTTAAATATTAATTTTATACAGAGTATAACAAAAAGGTGTGGTCATATTTTAGAGGGGGTTGTTAGGGACATAATTCTGAACAACTTTCGCTATGACACCGATTTGATCAGAGCAACTTTATAAATTATTCCTCCTTATGTTTTGGTCTGGGCAGTCATCTGATTTGTATGTAGAAGTGAAAAATAAAGTTGCTCTGATCAAATAGCTTTCATAGAGAAAATTGATCAGAATGATGCCGCTAACTGTTACACCATGTAGATGTAGTCATGCCAGTCAAAGCAAGCTGACTCGGTTTCAGCTGTGAAACTTATCTCTTATTTAACGTCACTCGAACATCCATATTGCTGTGAAATTACTATAAATGTAAATGTAACTATTGTATACTCGTATGTCACCGGTAATGTTTAAAATCCATCATTGTAGATAATGCCTAGGCAATGTATAGAATACCTGAAATTGATAGGAAATGTGTGTTTTTTTATTTCAAACGTATCCTAGTATTGCCTAGGAAAATTTTGTAATAAAAAATTGCCTTTATAATAAGCAATGTATGAAATTCGGATATTTAGGAATGAAAATTCTGAATTGCACACGAAATATTATTAAGACCAAGTGATGGATCAGGTAGGGTAGGTGAAGGCTAAGTGAGTGAAGCGAAGTCCCTTTAAGTCTTCGTGTTAGGTTGACATCTAATAAAAAAGCTGACTAAATGCAGTAAATTAAATTTTTTAAGTTGGAAAGATAGGTAATCTTCGATTAAATACTACCCTTTTGCCAATGAAAGTTAAAAAATCAGATTAACTGATTTAAATCGGATTTATTGGATTTTAATATGTTTTTTTCCGATCTATTATAATTTGAAATCTAATATTTATTTTAAAAATATCATATTTTTTGTTAACTTTATAATTTAATTAAAAAATATGTATTATGAAATTATCAATAATCTAAAAGATCTTCCTAAACTGTCAATTTCGTCATATCTAACTAATATGACCAAGGAAACAAAATAGGCTTAAAAATAAAATCATTTGGGTTTTACCGCAGTAGTAGATTCACAAATGTTAAATGTTTTATTGTCCTTATAATTTGTGCGGATTCCAGACGAATTCTTCTTCAGTTCTTGTTATTCACTTTCAATCACACAAGGAGAGGAATGACCGGGCGAAAGACGAAACGGATGAATTCAGACACTAGTTTAAATTTCAGGGAATTCCCGACCTGTGTATGTAAACATAGCATTGGTGTGTGGGCTCCATATTTATGTCGGGGAAAGTCCCTTGACACTTTTTGGCTGATTTAGTTGCAGTAAAAAGTATTGATTTAATACAATGTCTTTTTTTAGGGTTCCGTACCCGAAGGGTTCCAAACGGGACCCTATTACCAAGACTTCGCTGTCCGTCCGTCCGTCCGTCTGTCACCAGGCTGTATCTCAAGAACCTAGCTAGCTAGAGTTGAAATTTTTTACAGATTATGTATTTCTGTTGCCGCTATAACAACAAATACCAAAAAACAGGATAAAATAAATATTTAAGGGGGCTCCCATACAACAATACCACATACAAACTTATGGATGCACCTGGTTACGTACATGGAGTGTGAAAGTAACCGCACCAATAACTTTGTAAACAATATTTTGCTGTGTAAAATCCAAACTATTCACTCCACACCATCGCTTCCATTGAACGGTGGTACGGAACCCTTCGTGCGCGATTTAGACTCGCACTTGACCGGTTTTTCTTAAATCCCTTGATTTTAATGGCGATTTAAATCAAGCGATTTAATCATAATAACCCTGCCCTTTTATATCATAATCTGTTTTACTTGTAATTGAAAAAAAAACTGTAGACATAGTGTTAATTTCATACATTGCCTTTTTTGTTGGAGGGAAAAAAAATGTATGACCCATGCCCATGACGGACCTCCCTGCTATGCCCGGTTCCTAAATATTGAGCGGTTGTCACCTCGTATAGCATACGGACTAAAAACAACCCCTCTGTGTGAATAAGTAGTTATCTTTAGTTGTTACTACTAGCCATTTTAGGTTAGGTTAGGTTAGGTTAGGTTAGGTTAGGTTAGGTTAGGCATGATTAATTTTAGTTTTGACGTTTAATTAGACGTACTTCACTTATGATTACTAATAACTGTTATGCCAGGTTGTATTTGTATTGAATAATTTATTTTGACATGTCAAAGTGTTTTGTTATTTTGTTTGTCTACCTATCATTTAATTTAATTTCAATTAAGTTACATTTTATTATATTTCTGGCTTATAATGATTTCACTTGTATAGAATTGTTATACCATTTAAATAATATTTTAGTTTTAATCGATGTATTTCAGACACAATTGTACTATTGTTTATGAATAAATACTATTGAACTATTGAACATCGACATACACTGCCTGGCCTCGGTTAGGTATTGTTTAGAATCCCTAGGCATTGTATACATTTCTTAGGCAATGTGTGTAATAAAGATCCTTTTCAGATATTATTTCATTCATTCCCTAAAGAGGCCGGGCATTCTATACATTTGCCTAGGCATTGTATACAATACCTGGATTTCATACATTGCCGGTAACATACTAAAGCACAAAACTCTCTGTAAGTAATTCAACAAAATAGATTCGTCGTTTGTTTTGAAGTACCATAAAGATTGTTTAGATTGAACAGACAGAGGTAAGTGGAATGTCTTCAATCTAATTCGGAGAATAAGATGAACTGCAAATGCAGGAAATACAATTGAATTACATACTTGTACAATGTGGACAAATCGTCGACACAAGTGCCTTAAAGTAGAGCAAAATACTAGTCACGCGTGGGTAACGTGGACAAGATAGGCATTCGTATGAGTCCACTAACACACGATTCATTTGCTATGAACCACCTACTACTGGTGATAACACTTGCAAATGGGTGACCTGACGATTCAATAGTTTGCAATTTGTCAACATATTAGTGTTCAGAATATCATAGGCACTATACATCTAAACGATGGACGCAGCAGCGGTTGCGAGGAAATTTAACGTATTAATAGAACCTAATATTGCAGTTGTTAATGCCCTCTCTATCCATAATATATTTATAGACGCAAGTAGGCTATCATTAGTATTATTCTACAAATGAATGGAAGGAATATAGGTACAATAAATACTAATGTGATGGATAAGCTGCTCAACAATGTGGAATCGAGTCGCAGAATACGAGGCAGGTAAGCATACAGCCAATCGTTGTTTGTCGGGGCTTCTCATTGTGAGCAAAACAGGAAAACATGAATAACAGTGCATCATGCACTCGCTCGGGAACAATGAAAAGTTTTTTAAACAAGCTACAGAGACATACTCTACAAGATGGCCGATATGATACCTACCAACTTTGTAGGAGCGACAGTAGAGTACATGAAGAAAATATCAGCTCTCTGAGAGACAAATTAGTATTAAAGATGCTGATGGTCAGCACGACTACATCAGTATCAAGTCCGACCTGCCAAGGCTCACAGCAAAGGTATGCTCGTAGTAAAATGTTTATTCACGGTGTTTTATCGACGTCGAGTGTGCAAAATTTACTTTTGATAAAACGAACATTGCAATACCCAGTCGCGACCTCGTTATCGGCAACCGATAACACTCGTGTCCTGCAGGCCCTTGTTACCTAATCAATATCGATCCGAGTACTCA
Source organism: Argyresthia goedartella (assembly GCA_949825045.1). Classification (NCBI taxonomy): domain Eukaryota; kingdom Metazoa; phylum Arthropoda; class Insecta; order Lepidoptera; family Argyresthiidae; genus Argyresthia; species Argyresthia goedartella. Next base: position 12,609,743 of record OX463808.1, on the reverse strand, counting down.
GCCTATCTACCTGTAGATAGACGATTAGGATATCGGGGTGTCCATTAATTACGTGAGGCGATTTTCTGACCCAATGGTGAGATTTAGTGATATATGGTTGGACCCCCCCCCAATCTCACGTGAGGTTTTTTAAATTTTGTGATTGGTAAATGAAAATTAATGGCAACAAATATAATGATCACCAAAATATTTTTTTCCTACCCAAAATGGGTAAATGATCACCATAAGTTGCAGAAAATATCAGGGCAAAATACTGCGGTAGCTTAGGTGAAGGGTAAAGGGGGTGAGCGAAGCGAAGCCCCCTTTATCCTTCGTGTTAGGTTGAATATGTAAGAACAATAAAACATACTTTAAACAAACTTAAGTACACAAAACATATAAGGAAGTCGGGTGATCATTTATCCAAACACAATTTGGTGGTCGTTTACTAATTCTGGCGGTCGTTTAGAATTTATTGGTACTAACATAGGTGCGTTATTGGTAATCGTTTAAACATGAGCCAAAAAAAATTTGCTTCATTATTTTAGACTAGTAGGTATCTAGGAATGGCTAGATATCATTCTAGAATCGCAGGGATCAAATTTAACAGACTAGTATTTACGATTCACGCGTGATGTAGCTGGTCATGATACTAAGTATTTAGAATAATTTAGATAGGATCACTGAAAACTTAACTCGTATTGAGTATTATTTTATTTTATTGCAATGAATATTGGACTCTTTATGTCTGGAAAATAAATAAATAATAATAATAATACTAATCCTAATAAGTAAGTATATAATATCTGGTTTAATTCATTTTAGTCAAGAAATATTAAATTACTTGAATGTACCTAATTTACTCGCAATTACGTTGAGGGAATAAAATTACGTGATTGCCGATACCAAGTTAATTTGATGAACATTTAGTAAATTTGGGAGAATTTTTTTTAGATGTAACTTTTGGTCAATTTACTAAACAGTCAAACATTTTATTACCTACTGTACTCGGACTCGGAGTAGCTTCTAACACTTTGCAGCGACGTGGGGTCGAATCCAGGAGCATTGATTTCAACTCAATCTTCTTCAGGCGCCTCGGGTACTGTTGCGTCTGATCTAATGACTACAAAACTAATTTCAAATAAGTCCGAATGTAGGTATATTTATTTCGTAGCTAGCCTATAGCAATAATTTATCATTTAAAACTGCAGAAAAATTGAAGTATGTGCCCTTATCGATGTGTGTTCTTTTCAGTGCAAAGCTCAACGATTTCCATTTATCAATATTTTTTAATTAGAATTTCAATTACTTTGACCAGGTGGTTTTATTTATAAGACTTAGGAATAGCTAATGCAATATTTCAAGAAACTCAACAACAGATACTGCGGTAAAACAGTGATTATGTTTTTGCAAAATTTTGCATTTCGTGATTTCATTAGACAAAGCGCAAAGCTGCGGTGAGTTGCGTAAGCGCAAACTATGTTCAGTGTAATTACATAAGGTGCAGCGATATTGTAGCTTGTTTTATAAATGTTTATTGTCGCCTCACGCTTGCCTTCAGACGACTGAAGATATTGCCACAGCACAATGTATAACAAATTTTTGTCATGTTGCAATGCTACAACTCAATTGATGTCTAATCAATATTCGCGGGAATTATACTCCATGGAATCCTTTCTTTTACTTTTAACATTTCCTTATTGCTAGATTATACAATATTTTTAACCGACTTCATAAAAGGAGGTTCTCAGTTTGACCCGTATGTTTGTATGTGTCTATGTATATTTGTCCGCGATTATCTCGCGTTTGGCTGAACCGATTTTGAGAAAAGCATTTGTTTGTTACATTCTGGAGAAGGTTTTGGTTAACTTTGAAGGCGGTTCCCTTTTTTTACATTAATTGCAAATGTAAACAAATGTATGGCTCTGGACCTTTCAAAAGTAAAACGATTCGCTGAATAGACTAATTTAATCAGCTATCATAAGATTCATAAGTAGGTATAATGTTAATAGATATCCCTAATTAAAATAGGTATATCTTATCTCATACATACACATAAAATGGGAATGCAGGTTGCATCAGTAAACAAACCAATTAACTTAGGAAGGTAAAACATACCGATTCCAACTAACGTATTGCCATATTCCACGTTATAAATAGCAAAGGTGTCTTACAAAGAGTCATAACATTAAAAAACCTGTTGTTGTGGAAAAGCAAGTATGCTGGGGCTGGGATTATAGAAGCATAAATATGAAACAAGGAAAATCCGCGACTTATTGGCGAGCGAGACGTCGTTGCCAGCATACCTTATCTGCCGACATGCACAATGAATGGCGAAATCCATTCTCCTGATTCATTGTATTACATGAAAATCATACCGCACTAACCTAGCATTTTCTCGTCATGGAGATAATCCTTGAATGGAAAATTTATAGGCCATTTTGATTTGTTAGAAAAAAATATGAATGAAAATGACGTAGCGTGGATCCAAAGCCCTACGTGATACCTTCTTTAGACATACCTTGAGTGTATGGTCCGGAGTTGTGTGGTCCGGATGCATAACAGCCATCACAATGTTTGACTGACACTCATAGTTTTAGTCTTATTATGTATTTCTGATAATAGTAGCAATGCCATTCAAATTGGAGATCGACCAATAACATCGCAAGAAAAGACGGCTCGTGTAAAACAATCGTGTTCTGATTGTGTATTTCAAATTGACTTTTTTGATTTGATTGCGATTGATGTCAGAAATCGATATTAAGGCTACTGGTTAATATTTCGTTGGGGAAATGATAGCGACATTTAAGTGCCACTCTTCTTGGGCAGCAGTTTGTCCATTCGGCAATCCCTACGGTCCATTCCTTTTTCTGCTTGCTCTGTTATCTAATTACGAAACAAAACACAAAAACAAAATGACTTTTTCGATGCCTACCTATGATGTAGGTATGTACCGATATTCAGATATTTCATATGTATGTTACACCAACGACCATTTTATTAATTAATTTATTTATTTATTAATACACAAAACAGCATTACAGACAAACATTACAACTTAGAGATTTGACTAAACATTTCCGTCTGAAACGCCAAACGAAACCATGTGTATAAAATTGCATATCATATATACTAATAAGTAGTAGTTAAGTACAGCATTGTAATCTGCCTCCCAACGACGATGTGGACATGTGAGAGTGATGTTAGTCTCCCAAAAGCTTTGAGGAATAAGCACGGTAGTCGTTATTGTGCCAAAATTATGCACAAGAGAGATCGACGAACTGTGCATGTCAATCTGCCTACTACAGACGGACATCTCCTCGGTTTGTTTCAATATTACGAGGCATTTGTGCTCGAAACAATGAATGTTTAGCCCTGCGGTGTGGCTGATTGTACCTTCCTTGCATTTGTTTGCAAGTTTAACAGTTACATCCAAGACCTTAGTAACCGTCCCTTCTATCATCTACCTATGTTATACCTATCTACGAACAGGTGCCCATCTGTAACAAAAAGAAGACTCCAAACTGAGAGTTGGATGATGGATGCAAATATTTTGGTTAAAGCATTGTTCCAAAGCGGATGATAAAACAATCTTTGTTTATGATTATTGGAAGGCGCCGCCAGCGACCGCGGTCAACGCACCGTTCCGCCCGCGCCCCCCTCCACGCTACCCCCGGGAGCCCCACGCACCATCACACTACACACACGCGAAAATCATTCACACAAACAGACACAACACAGCATCATACTTATTTCACGGCATTTTGTTTTACCAAGGAATAACAACAACAACACAACAGTGTATGACAGACTAAATATGATTTTAGGACGACACCAGATGCAACAACAGCAACACTAACTTAACAACGAACGAACTTGCTAAAAGAAAAAACTTTCCTTCTTACAAAGCTCGGAACTCTTAATTTACCTCTCTAATGTATTATTGACGTTGATAGTCGGATCGTAAACGAGTTGTGGTGGAGGCTCGGAGAGTGGTGCGGGCGCGCGGGGGGCGGCGGTTCAACGAACGTCCGCGGTCCGCCTGGGCCCAAGGACGCCTCCTTCACTCACGGCACCAATTCACCAGTTAAATATGCCGTCTGCTCTGTATTGCCGACTATACTGGAATTATTGTGTTTGTGCACGCCGGCCTCGCTCGGACCAGTCAATCTAAATGCCGTTTAATGTACTTACTTCTGTACATTCTTCTGTTGTATTTTCATGACATGCATTTAACCAGAGAACAACGTAAGTTTGAATCCTATTAGATATTTTAAATACGTGCATTAGCAATCGCCTGGCAGCCACCTTCGACAATCAGCGCGGAGCCGCGATGTCGAATATCTTTATCGTTTTCGTCATGTGCACAGGCTAAGTTGCCATGGCAAGCAAGAGCTTTTTTTCGCCTTTTCTGACTTGAGGTTGAGGTAGCTTTTGTTTTTTTCACTGGTTGACAATACTCGTCATGTCATAGGCACTCGCCAGGCTGTACACCTATCTTTATGAAGTACTTGTACATGCACTGAATACAGCATAAGTAGGTTTACAAAATTCGATTGCACTCTACTTTATACTACAGCCCATAAATTGATAACAGAGAGGTAGGTGAGTACCGAAAAATGGCATGTTCGGCGGCATAATAAAAATAACAACAAAATAGCTACCCGTCGGCCAGTCTAATACATACCTACAAATTAAATGATGTCAGATGCCGGATGTGTGCAACTTGCAATATTTTCGTGTCGAAACTAAAAGTGAACGCTGAACGCCACATTCCTCACGCGACTAGGATCATACTCGCATAAAGAATGAAAGTGTAGGTAGGTATGTGGTGTTTGCATATTAAGTATAAAATCTATTTACACGTATAAACCACAAATTCAGAAGTAGGTACGAATATGTCATCTAAAAATACTAATTGCAGGTACATAACATAATACATACGTAATAAATTGTATGTCTGTTTTGTGTAGTACAATAAAGAAATGATTAATTACATGAGTCCTACAGAGACTTAAGTATCAACAGTCATTCATAATATTCATCTAATCGAGGCTATACTACGAATAGAACAATTACACTGACGTGATTTCTGCCATAAATTAAGTTCAGCCATCATTACTTCAAGAGCTTTGCCGTATTAACATTGAAAGTTAATTTCTAGTTAAATAGAATTTAGTTCAACTTATTTTTCTTTTAAAATTCTTGCAAAATCATAATTTGCAAGCAAACTGTGCCTCTGCCACCCTGTATGGGAAAATACGTGACGCTATGTTATTCTATGCCATTGTCTTACATATAAATAAAAGTACCAATTGGTTTGCTCAATCAAAATTGCTGTAACTTTGACCTGTAGGCGATATTGCTATGCTCTATCGTATAGCCTAGATAAGGCAGACAAACTAGATCAGCTAGAGTAGGTAGGTAGGTACCTTTACTGCTAACGGCAAAAATGGCCCAACGAATGGTTCAACTTTTCGCCTTTCGTTCAAGAGCCAACGTCAGACCGCGCCTTGAATTGGTATTCCAGCTAACTATTGCGAGATGTTGTGCACGTGCCCAGTACAAACCAACACTTATCATGTCAGCTAAAACTAATACAGGTACTCAGCAAAGTCGAATTAAATGAAACGCTCGCAAAACGTATGGACCTATGGAGTACAGCAAGCAACAAAGATTTAATGGGTGGTACTGGTATTGTCGGTGTCTGTTTCGCTCGAGGACATACCGCCCCTCCACCTGCCGTCATTTTCTTCTTCGTCTGCAAACGAAGCGGCGGCGCAAGAGAAATTCCTTGGGTATGCGGTTCAACGGCCGCGCTACGGCGGCGGCGTGCACGCTCTCGGCTGTGAGCCTCTGTAGCTGCGCGCGCGCACACATGCACAGCGCGCGGAGGTAAACACGGCGGAACCGTTACCCAGAGCTCCTTCAACTAGAGCCTGGACTACCGACTCCGAACCTGCCCTATCACCGTGCACGACCCTTCAACTCGACAACATCACCCTAGCCTCTGGTGCGGTGACCGACTCCAAATTACGCAACTCGACCGTGACGTTTGAGTGACAGCAACCGCCAAGTCCATGAATCAGTTCCACTACAGCAAACAGAAATAAGTCTGCTTTAGATTGTCTAGCTAGCACGACGAAGATCTTTATTGGCTAACAAAATACTGTACAAGAACCACATAGACACGAATTTATATAGCTATATCTTTAATACGTGGATTTAGAGTACACGTAGTTATTTACGTAAACGACAAACAAAACCGTCCACCCAAGGCCTCTCTCTGTACCCAACTAAAAGAGACGTGTCGAAAACAAATTGAAACTATTACGAACGGGATACCCCATTCAAGCTTAGATGAATACATTGGAGGGCCAATAGCTGTGAAGAAAAAATCCATTGTGGAAGGTTTGAAAGAAATTAAGCTGGATACTAAATAGATCTTCAATCTGCGCAACATGATTTACGTATCTAACTATGTCTGTGTACTTGCTTATAAAAATTACCATTCCGACTAATTATAATTTAGCATTAGAATAAAATATTTAGAGAATGAGGAGACTCCGAATTCTAGGCTAGCGTTCTGAATTTACTTGTCAAATTATGAGACGGAAGAAAATCCCAATCGATGTTTCTATAAAAATACCTTGATAATGTAAGAAGCTTTAGGTACAGAATTATGAAAGACAAGAATCTCCAATTTAAAAAATCTCAAGCCGCTGAGCCGTGACGATGACAAAATGTATTGTTTTGAGCCTCTACTATCAGTGCGATTAAAGGTCGCACAGGCGCTCGTACCCTGCGGCCCGGATGTGTCACGCACGCACGCAACAAATGAACGATATTCCAGAGTAGATATAGCTTCCATAACAGTGGAGGGGGAATGAATGAGGTATGGGGATAAGTTTAGGAATGACGACACTCTGTAATCAGACGCTTGCCCAGAGTTTCTGCATCGCGTCTTTCGTACACATTTAGTTTAGAGCAACCAATTGTAGTTTGTTGAAGGTTGAGGAAACCGGGAAGCTGTTGCATCTTATGATAATTTGGAAAGCGGACAGCTTATTATAATTTGGAAATAGATATTGCTATTGCAATACCAGTATAATAAATATTTGTTTTGACATACAAAGTGCACATTCCCGAAGGTAAAGAACTAAAGAATATTGCATCTAATTAAATGATCTTTAGGGGACAAATAAGGATTTTAGACAAAAAAAACTACTCGAATTTAACAATAATTAGCTATCAAATCAAATCAAATCAAAAAATCTTTACGGTGCGCTGTTCGGGACAGTTCCTTGAGATACAGCTAAATTTAGAACTGCTGAATATCGACTCTAGAGATAAAGTTGAGAAACTGCATGAAGCTATTCGGTTTAGTCTAGTACCTTTAAAGGTACATGGAGTCGCAAAATCAGGTTTCTTGTAACGTAACGTAACGTAACACACATTAAATACGCTCAGCATCGTGATCTCGGGTCAAAGAGCGGAAGCACTGACCGACGGACGTACGTACTTATTCCGAAACATTATTTAGCAGTAGTAATATCAACCTCATTATTGTATTGCTGCCAGTGCGTACTGCGTACCCTACAACTTACTTGTATATGACATACTAAAATAAAACATTGGCTTTATTTCAACCTACTTACAACAGGATTGATTTCTAGAAAACACGATGATGTTAAGAAAACAGTTAAATTTAAATTAAGTTAGGTTGAATTCACACATAGCACATTTGAAGGTACCTAAATTAAATAATGAAAGTAGAGTACAGCAGTTCATTAGATAAAACTGGCTTTGACAAGAAGGTAGTTGGGTACCTAGCGAACTAGCGAAATAGCGAACTAGCCAAAACCGACTCTAATTGCAGTGTGATAATGTAGATATATATTATCAGCATGTCCACTAAACACACAATCTAAATTTTGGGACATTTATTTATTCTCAATAACGTGTGGGTGTTGTGTTGACCTTTCGATAAGACCCAAGCAGACATTTGAACTAAGGGTTTTTTTAGTTTCGTGCGGTCATCACGCACACGGGATTGACCACGCGCGGGGGTGCTGTCAGTATCGGCGCCCTGGGTCCCGCTTGCGTATGCCACGTATAACAATGAATACTTGAGCCTTTATTCATAACGAAAAGTTCAGCTCAAATTGTAGTAAATGTGTAAGTAAGCTTGTAGGGTGCAACTAGTACACAGATGATTTTTGCAAAGGCAGTATCAGATGCAGGAGCGGCGGGAGGGGGCGAGGGCAAGTCAAACTGACATCGCATTTAATCCGGCACGGCATCCCATATGGAATGCGGTCGCGGGCCGGCCGCGGCCGCCAGTGACCGGCCGCTGCCGCTGTGCGCACCTCCGCGCGCCGACAGCCTCCATGTTTTCTTGTCTACTCGCTCGCGACACCGGACTACCATATGGGTAGGGGACAGGATAAGCAGAATTTTCTAAGACGGTAGTCTGACTCACAAAACGTCAACATACTCCTTTGACTAAATAAGGCAGATGCTCGAACGTCTACTTTTAAGAATTTGTTTGATTTTCATGACGTCATCGTCGTTGTCGATAAATAAATACCGACCAACTGACGAATATTTCTTAACCGGCTTGTGTTGAAATTAACCGCTACTGAGAATGAAAGGAATGATATCGTTCCAATTAACAGAACGACAATGGAGCAAAAGCATAACGCAGTTCGGATTTCGCAGTATATTGATGAGGCAGCAGCCACGTCCACGTCGTACGATCTACGTCTCGCCGGGACTCCTTAACCATTCGAGTTTTTTTTCACTCACCTTAGACGTAAATAAGTCAGCCGCTTGAAATATCCACAAATTGAATCGCACTGATGATACGGTTATTGTCCGTATAACACAAATATTCACCACACTAAAATGACAACATTCGAGAGGAGGCACAGATTCCGTTATAAAATCTCACAGCTGATTCACTTGCCACCGAGCGACGTGCATCAACTAAGGAAAATGCACAGGGCGGGGTTGTCAAATGTCATAAAATCGTCGGTTAGTGGTGAGCCACTTTTGTTGGTATCAGTAAGGAGCACCAGACACCGGTGATTGTTGTATAGGCGCGAGGCGAACTGACTGAGTGAGTGCGGAGGGTGGGCGGGAGGCGCGGAGGCGAGAGGACCGGGCGCGGGACGGGGGCGGCGGCGGCGGCGGCGCGGCGAGCAGGCGCGACTCGCGGCTCGCGAGGCGACGACGACGTGGCGAGCGGAGCGGGGAGCGGCTTTGGGCTAGTCCGCTTACCGCTTCGCCCGCAACCGCAACTGCCACCTCGTCACGACGACTGGCAGCGGGGATGAGGGCCCGCCACGAACACACCTAGAATCTTTGGGATTCCTGTTTTTACTTTCAACCAATAGGGATGGTCAAGTGACGCTTGTTCGAAATTCATAAAATACCGGCGCTTCTGCTATAATAAAACCTGATAAAGTTCACATCTCTTGAAACTCGCTAGGTAGGTACAACCGGAGGAGAATGCCAGTCTTTGCATTCTTATTTTCAAACAAAATTATTGTAGCAAGTGAGACGCAATTCGCAACCGCATACGGGTTGAAGATTAAACTCTTTAATAACATAATGCAGCTACAATTGCGCCACAGCTCGCCGCGGGAATACACTATCAGTTCCTGCTCTATCAAACAATTATTGCACTTTCTTTCCCATTGTTAGCGTGATGAAATCAGTTTTACTATCTCTGGGCGATCGAGTGAGATTGCCGGCGCGGGCGCGGGTGTGGGCCCGGGACGAGGGGCGGGCGCTTGTTAACTGTCGCACACTTGATGCGGCGTACTTTCACATAAGCAAGTACAAACAGTGATGCACACTGCACATGCAATCATCAGTTGGAGTGCCCACCTATGAATGTGGCACTAAAGAAAGTTTGCACTAAACTCGGTTGGAACTTTTTACTGCCATAAGTGGCTTAGATGGGCGTTTTATGAGTTTTATTAGTCGTACGAGGCCAAGCAGGTTCTTCTAGCCTTTAGGAGGCGAGAGAACTGGGAAGTTTAAATCCTTAACAAATAAATTGATGCAGGAAATATAAAGGATTTCGTAAGTCCGATAACTCATACGTTCAAAGAGTTTCCTACATCTGAGGATTCAAAATAGATTTCTCGTTCTCCGTCATTGTCAGTTCAGACAGCACTCGATCATACTGGTCACACACACACCACTCGCCTTCCGCTCATACAATAATGTGGCTGTAGGTGCAGTTTTAATAGTACCTACCCACATACAGGGTGTCGCGTAACTTAACGTCAAGCGGGCACCAGGTGAAACCAGGTAAAATAAAATAAAAGACGGTTCAAAAATATTGCCTTATTTACGAATTTCAAAAATCATCCTTTATCACATATTCAGTTACTGTGACAACAAACTTAGCTATTCTTCTACGATTTCTTTCCTGACATGATCCTAAATAACCATATATTGATAGCAGGCACAAATTGAGCAGAATATTTCGTCAGATTGATAAAAAATTACGTTGTTTGGTTGTGTCGTGGTTTGAGATCTTGTAAGTCAACTTTGACTCATCACAAGGGAAAAAATATTCTGTACTACCCTCGGCAGGTTTATTTAAAAATTGGCCTATTTAATAAGGATTTGGAAAAGGTTAATACTTGCTACTTTCTTACCAAAAACTGTTAAAAATATTATCAAAACAAGTTGGACACCAAAACATTTTAGGTTAGTTCAAGAAAGGGAAAATAATGACTACATTACTGTCTATAATAAAAAAGTTACGTTAATTTGTTGTAATAAAAGTTCATTTTACTTCACATGAGTAAATGATCAAATTGTTTGCCTCCAGCACGACATCTTTTAAGAAATTATATTTTTATTAGTCTTGCGTAACTCGCTGCATTGATGTCTTCTGTAGCTTGAGCAATTTTGTGGCGGAGGTCACTGATATTTTGAATTTCTTTTGCATCAAATTTTATTATATGCAGCCCAGTATATTCCGCGCAGTATATTTTTACTAAATAACTAAAGGTCGTTGTTGCTCATCATAGGTCTCGCTGTATTAAACTTGAACCTTTGAACTTTATTTTTTTTCACAAAATTAAGCTTAATTAATATTACAATTACTGATTAATTTGTTTCGCTAATAGGTACAGTGGTTTGTTGGCCCCGAACTAGGTACAGATGTAGTGAATAATCCTTTCCTATCGGCAAAACTCGGAACAACAATAACACCCGAATGGTGCCGATGTGTCTATGAATTACTGTATTATTAAATTACGTGTAGGTATCAAATAAATCGCATACTTTATTTATATATTACACTGAGATGTTTAAACCACCACGATTCTATCATATAAAGAATTCGTTAGGTTAACAAAAATATAACTAGTTACTGAGGACGTTTTATTTCAATAAAACGCACTGATAAAAACCAAATTCCGGTTGGGATGATCTAATGATTGTAAGTCAAAACTACAGTAGGATTTTGCAGACCTTTTTTATAACAATAAATTTTTGTAATTAATTAAAAATACTATGACATAACAAAAAAGACACCTCCACATAAAACAAAACAAACCAGCAGAGAAATTAATATAAATAAATATGATTTTCTGATTGGATGAACGACTTAGATTATGACAGCGGGATAAGAGGAGGAGGAGCGGGGTGGACAGTGTGATGCGAGACAATACTTCCAACTTCCATATCACAGTCAAAATCAGATCTATTTTCTGGTGTATCATCGTCAGAGTTTTCATGAACGGTGATTACAAAACTAGCCATATAATTTTCCAACTCAGGTTCGTGTTTTCGGTACTCGTTTTCGCATTTGATGGCGTGGTCACATACTTTGGCCCAAACATCGGAACCAATTATATTTACCTTTTCCTGTACCAATTGTTTCACAGTAGTCATATTCATACTGATGTTTCTTTTGGATACGTATCCCTTTATTTGAGACCATATGTTTTCAATCGGATTGAAATCAGGATGATATGGTGGCAATCCTAGTACGCTGTGTCCATATTCGTTCATAAGTTTATCTATAGAGTATTCTACAAAGTGTTGTTTGTACTTGCAAATAATTTCATATATTTCAAGTTTTGTTAATGACGGATCAATCGGAACGTTATGTTTGGATGGCCAATCAATCATGTCTTGCTTCCTGGTATTTTAATTAGGAGGTTTTTCTACGTACTTATTATGATATGCAGCATTATCTACTACTAGTACCGAATGTGGAGCTAAGTTTGGAAAGAGTTGATTACGAAGCAATTTTTCATAGTTTTCATTGTTCATCGCATTGTGATAGTCATCTGTTTTATCAGTAGACTGATACATTAACAATGCCCCAGGTATAAACCCCTTTCTACTACCAGCGTGCACTGTTATAAGACGTTGTCCTTTAGAAATTAACTGTTTCACTCCGTTTTCTGACGAGTCAGCCCAGCTTTTACCTGCCAAATGTGAGGTATGGATGTATGTTTCATCCATATAAACAATCTTTCTCCCTTGCAATCTGTACTTTTTTTATCGCGGCTAAAAACTTTACTCTTTTTAAAAGAACATCATCTTTCTCGATAAGTAATTTTCTGTTGTTTTCAACGTTTTTATACCGAAATCCCATTTTTCTAAGAATTTTTCTTAGCGTAAAGTCACATCCCTTAAAATTTATGGCTTCGGATAACATGGACTTCAGGGCTTTAATTGTAGGTACTTGTTTGTATATCAAATAGAAATTATACACTAATCGGCGTATAACGTTGTAGTCAAAATCGTCAAGACCTAGACAAAATAATTTATTTGGTCTACCCAACTTTGCCGACTTCGGACTATTGGAAGTGGATTGATTTATGTATTCTTTTTGCAATATTTTATTTACTGTTCGTTGAGAAATTCCACTGGCCTCCGAAACTCGTTTTTGGACTTTACAAAAGTAAGCAGTATAGTTGGTATGTTTGAATTTATCATTTTCAGTTAAGAAATATAAATAAATATTGAAAATAACTTCGCAGGCTTGCCGATCTAAACGTTTCCCTTTTCTTAGTGCTTTCGGCATGTCTGTTATAAATTGTTATTGTGGATCGAATAAAATCAATGTTTATTATTTACAAAAATGACAGACAAGAGTGAAATGTAAAGTCAAAAAAAAGTAATATAGGTGGCCTGCATTAATACACGAGTCCATGAAGTTTATCACAAAATCGAACATAAATATCAACAAAATATTTCTGTGGTATTAACTACTCTATATAGATACTTCCTCTTGCAATGCGACCGTTCCCTACGTTGTCTCGATGGGTACTGAGTGCGAGTGAAGTAGTAAGACAAAAACGAACATTTCCGAGAAAATACGAAAGGATTATTCACTACATCTGTACCTAGGTCCTATATTTCAGGTATACCAACTCGCCAACTCACTACAAGTTAATTACAAATACAACATGAACTCATTATGAGCGGCGGCTATGTAATACAATAATGCTTGTGATATCTGTGGTAAAGTTATTATGCTGAATTAATTGATTGATTTTGGATTTAATAATTTTTCTAAAACATGCTAGAGCAATATGTTATAAAATTAAAATGATTAATTGTATGGTAGTGTACGTTTTAGTGTGCATGGGTGTGTATCTGTGTATGAGTGTGAGTGTGCTGTAGCGGGCCCAGTGCAAGAGGTCGTAGCCGCCGCTAACAGTAGCTATGATCGTCTATTCTATCTATCCCAAAATGAGAGGACCCGATTCAGCTGTAAGATTTGTAAGTAAGAATGATAAGTCTGAATTTCTCGTTCGTCGAGAAATCCGTTAGGCGTACAATAGTCGAACGAAGTTTGACTCAGAAGATACAGTTTCTAGTTAGACAGAGAAAGCATATATGTCCGCGAGCCGGTAATTCGCATCAGTCAGCGGTGTATTGCGCCAAAACGATCGTTGTTATATTTTATGTGATGGCACCATCTGGTTTTTGTATATATGAGCGCTTTGGAACATCTTTTGGTTTAGTTTTAGTTTTAGTTTTAGTGATCGATCACAGTTATAGTATAGATATCCGTCGTAGTTTTACGACGTGAGTACTCAATGATATTTCATGTGCTCGCTAGTAGCGGCTTGTGGTGGTTCCAATTATATATTTGATTCACGGCAATAACGATCCGAAAGGACCGGTTTACACAATTGCGATTTGAGTTCCGAAATGGGTTCTGAACTAGCGGTTACCTCAAAAGGTCCGTAACGTTTTGAAACCTTCAACTCTGCGCAATTTGAGCTGGATGTTATCGAAACGCAAGCATTATTGTTTTAGGATATCTAACCCACACCATAGCGAAGTGCATAATTCGATAAATACCGAACTATGAATTCCACTAGCCGCAGCACGTCCTGGGCTGAGTCAAATCATGTACACCGACCGATGAATCTGTCAATTATGTATATAATATTTACACAACTCGATTGAGTTCTCTCCTGTCTTATCTTATTTATCTATCTTACTATACAACCTCGTTTACCCGCAATTTATCCTAATTCGTATTACTATATATATACAAATTGTTTTTTTTTTTTGTTTTTTTTTGTTTTTGTTTCCAAACCATGCAAGATCCTTAAATCTACAAAGTAGTTACTCAAATTTACAGCTTACAGCTTAATTATATAACCTTTATACACTATCTTATTTATCTACGCCCTTATTCGTCCTCACATAATACTTGGCTATATTTATAGTATTGAAGTTACCCAATATCTCATTTGAACCCGGATCTACTAACGTATAACAGTTAGGATATACCACTGCCGAAACAACATAAGGCCCTTTATACAACAACGAAAATTTCCGCATGATTTTATGTTCTTTATTTGAACGCACAAAGGTCTTAAGTTTCACATAATCACCTATACGATAGACTTCTAACTTACGCCGTTTGTCCGCCTGTCGCTTACGTCGTTCACTAGAACTTTTAGAGTTTTCTATCGCTACATTCCGCACCTGTTCCGAATCTCGCACACTATGGCCTAATAACCATTCATCGCCTAATTCCTTGTCAATAGTTAACGGTTCCCGCCTACCAAACGCTAACTCATTAGGCGCAAAGCCTGTGCTTGTGTGTTCGATATTATTATAGCAATTCTGAATGTCCGGTAACACGTCTACCCAACTACGATTACTTCCGCCGCAATAAGTTCTAATCAGCCGACCTAGCTCGCGATTCACTCTTTCTACGCTATTAGAATTTGGACAATACACCGACGTATGAGTGACCCGAATCCCCAGCTGTTTGAGTCCAAATTCCCAAACTTTCGATATGAACTGTGGTCCTGAGTCCGTAATTATAGTTTCGATAGGTATTTCCCTATGAAATCTCTTTGTACAAGCGAGCACGCTCCTACCTGTCGCTTTTCGCATTGGATATAATTTTATTACTTTACTGTACACGTCTTGAATCTCATATATATATTGATATCCGAATTTACCTACGGGCAATGGCCCATAAAGGTCCGAGAAAACTTTCTCACCCAACTTTTCCGCCAACACCGGTGTACAAGGACCAACGGTATTGTTAGTACTTGGTTTGACCTTTTGACATATGTCACAACTTCTTATCACCGCGCTTATCACCCTACTCATATGAAGAAAATAATATCTGTCCTTCATCAGTGCTAATATTTTATATCTGCCGTAGTGACCTATTTCTTCATGTATGTGTAAAATAAGTTCCTCCTGTAGTGATTTCGGAATTACTAGCAACTGTACGTTCCGCTTCGGCACGTGAAATATAACGTATCACCTACTAGCTTATAATTTTCAAAACCTCTTGTCCCCGTATCTACTACATTACGTCTGATACAACCGCTAATTCGATTTAACCGCTCATCTTCGCTTTGTAATCTCGCAATGTCCCGTAAACTCGAAATAACACTTGCGGTATTCGATGCCTGAAACCAGAATATCCCCGGCTGAACATTTGTACTGTCAATCATGCCTCCAGGTCCCGCTATCTGCCTGCTTAGCGTGTCGGCAATTTGATTATCAGTCCCTCGCACAAATTCTATGTCGTAATCGAATTGCTCTAAAAACATAATCCACCTCGTTACGCGTGCACCCAATAAAGTCCACGACTTAATGAACGTCAAACTTTTATGATCAGTTCTAATAATAACTTTTTCTCCCCGCAAGTATATCTCAAATCGCTTTAAAGTGTATATAACTGCATACATTTCCTGTTCACTGATCGACCATCTAGTCTGGGCACCCTTGAATGCCTGCGAACAGAACCCTATAATTAGTTCCTGGCCCGATTCATCTAATTGATAAACATAGCCCCCAATTCCTATAGCGCTGGCGTCACATTGAACATAATATGTTTTTCCCGCCAATGGCTGACTCAAAATTATACTTTCTGAGAATTGGTTTTTTATCTCGTCAAAAGCACTTTGCATCTGCGCACTCCAGACGAACTTGACTCCAGACCGCAATAAATTGTACAAGGGCTGTGTTAATGTTCCAAAATTTTTTATAAACCTCCTAAAGTAATTTATGAACCCCAAAAACGCCCTCAATTGCCTGACAGTTCTGGGTGACGGATATAATTTAAGTGTTTCAATTTTGTCCGGGTCCATCTGCAAACCTTGTGTAGACAAAATATGCCCCAATAACTTGACCTTTTTTTGTGCGAACTCGCATTTTTTTAGTTTGCATGTGAAGCCCGCGTCTTTCAATTTACTCAGAACCGTGTCCACTTGAGACAAATGCTGTTCGAAGTCACCCTCAGTTAAAATTGCCAAATCGTCAACAAAATTTAAACAATATGACCTAACCTCTGGCCCTAGAATTAAATCCATCGCCCTCGAAAATGAACCCACACTGGTTTTCAACCCCTGAGGTAAAACGTTGTAAACATAACTTCTGCCTTGATATACAAAACCCGTGTATCGTTTAGATTCGTCTGATAATGGTATAGAAAAATACGCATCTTTGATATCAATAACTCCTATGTAATTTATCCGGCGCCCGGATTGCAATATCTCACTCATTAAAGGTGTGGTTTCAACCTCCCCGACCATTCCCATGTTTAATTGTCGTGCATCTAGAAGAATACGGACCTCTCCTGTTTTCTTTAATGTACAAGTCAATGGACTGCTGAAATCCGTAGATTGCCTGCTAATAATACCTATCAATTCCATCTCTTCCAAACGTTTTGTTACTTTATCGCGATATGCGAACGGTATGGGATAGCTTCGTTTTACGAAAGGCGTTTCATCTCTCATTTTTATCTCATGTATATATTTATTTGTCCGACCTATCCTATCGCTAAACAACTCTGCATGTTTATTTAACACCGGCAATAACCTTGTTTTGTGTTCAACAGGTATTGATGAATTATTCACATATTCCTCTATCATATTTCTACTGGTATCTTGGTTCTGTACTTCCATTGTACAACAGCAAGATTCCTGATTAGGGCCAGTACCTAATGGTATTTCACACATCCGCCCGGCGCTTCGTATAATTAGCCTCTTATTACCCTCACACATTAAACTCGCTCGCGTCTGTTGTATAAAATCAAACCCCAAAATTAAATCTTTAGGCACCCTTGTTAATACTAGCATTGGAGTATCGATAACGCATTCACCTATTGTTAATGGTAACGTTACTAATTTATCAACCTTTTCCTTACTGACTCCAAACGCACCTGTGATTCTCAAACTTGGAATCGGTATTTCCGTCGGTTTTCCCAATTGACTGCATACTTCTTCGTACACTCTCCGACTTATTACACTGATTTCGCTCCCCGAATCAATCAAACTCCTTACAACAATATTCCCAATACGCACATCTATCTCAGGTAATGTCAAAGTACTACATAACTCGCGCCCACACTCAGTCGAATCGTCGTCTCTGAATATCGTATGTAAACGTCTGTCATTTCGATCTCTACAATTCGATCTAGATTTTTCATCTAAACACACGGCATATCCGTGCGCTTTATGCGCTAATAATTGAATAAATTCATTCACTCCCACGTTCGAATCCAAATTACACAAATCATACAGTCTATGCTTTTTCCCAATTTGATCGGATGTCCACCCGAACCGTAATAAATATCTGAGCGCGAACGACCCGCGCGAGTCCACTAGTTTTTTGAATTCTGACTTATCGCATTATTCCTGTCACTTGAACTTTGCCCTGCCTCTGTATCTCCTGAATTATCATTGCCCCTCTGAAACCCTATTGCCTTGAAGCTAGGCTGCGGCTGCCTGCCTCTACGGCGAAAATAACCGCGACCACGCGTCCCAAATTCGTTTCGCGCCTTCGTTACCGCGTTATAATTATTACTACGACTTATCGCGTTATAACGTAACGTATTTACCCGCATAGCTCGATATTGCCCACGCATATAGCTATCCCGCCTCACGTTATTCGTATTCATAGGTTCCGAACCATGTATCGCACTTAATCCCCCATCGACATTCCGTTCTAAATGCCGAAGGAATTCGACCGCATCCCGTATGGTCATAGTCTCCTTTCTAGCAAAAAACGCTACCTGAATATCACGCGGCAACTGTCTGAAAATCGTGTTGATTTTCTCCGTATCAGTAAACGGTATCGTAAGCTCATATATGCTATTCAATTGAGAGGCAAAGAATTCTTCCATACTTTGACCTTTCTTAGAATCAAACTTCGCAGTTAGGAATCTTTGTTTAATTAATTCCTGTTCATTATCACCCCAGAATACCTCTCTGAAATCTTTTTCAAAATCCGAATAGGTTCGCCATGAGTCTCTGTATATGCTCATTCGAACTTTCGCAATTCCTACCAAACTATCCGTTGCCCATATCAAAGCCCTAGAACTATCTCCCGAGACTTTAATATAAGCCTTTAAATCTCTTAAGAAAATCATCGGATTTTCCGAATTCCGCCCATCGAATGTCGGCAACTTCTGTGTCATTTTCACAATGCATGATTGACGTTTTTCTACCGATTGTTCAAACGTCTCTAGTTCCTGTCTATCAGTCTGTCTGTCCGAAGTCCTACTAGCATTGCTCGTGCTGGAACCCCTTTCCAAACTGTCTAATCTTTTCACTATTTCAGATAACAATTGCGTCACCTGCCCTGACGCCATTTCACTTGTGTGTGAAAGTGAATAATAATAATAATATTAATAATAATAATACCTTGGACACCCTTTACACACATTGATCTAGCCCCAAACTAGGATTCCCTGTATCTTGGGCACTAGACAACGTTATATATACTTATAGAGAAATATTATACTTAGATAGATAAACAACCATGACTAGGGTACAAACAACCGCTCTCATCAAACAAACATTTGCCCCACCGGGATTCGAACCCGGGACCCCCGGTTTCGTAGGCAGCGTCACTACCGACTCGGCCATTCGGGTCGTCAACCCGTGCTATCGTCTCGTGCTACCCGAATAACGTTTTTTTTTCCTAGTCGTAGCTCGTCTGAAAACAATGCCCCTTTTTTTTGCTTATTTCTTATTTACAAAACTGAACTGTTTAAAATCGTTTCTACGTTGTGTTATTTTTAAAAGTAACGCGTTAGACCTTGATTCTTTTAGAATATCTAGGTATCAGACTATCTAGGATATCCTTCGGTCTCGGCACCAAAAATCTGTAGCGGGCCCAGTGCAAGAGGTCGTAGCCGCCGCTAACAGTAGCTATGATCGTCTATTCTATCTATCCCAAAATGAGAGGACCCGATTCAGCTGTAAGATTTGTAAGTAAGAATGATAAGTCTGAATTTCTCGTTCGTCGAGAAATCCGTTAGGCGTACAATAGTCGAACGAAGTTTGACTCAGAAGATACAGTTTCTAGTTAGACAGAGAAAGCATATATGTCCGCGAGCCGGTAATTCGCATCAGTCAGCGGTGTATTGCGCCAAAACGATCGTTGTTATATTTTATGTGATGGCACCATCTGGTTTTTGTATATATGAGCGCTTTGGAACATCTTTTGGTTTAGTTTTAGTTTTAGTTTTAGTGATCGATCACAGTTATAGTATAGATATCCGTCGTAGTTTTACGACGTGAGTACTCAATGATATTTCATGTGCTCGCTAGTAGCGGCTTGTGGTGGTTCCAATTATATATTTGATTCACGGCAATAACGATCCGAAAGGACCGGTTTACACAATTGCGATTTGAGTTCCGAAATGGGTTCTGAACTAGCGGTTACCTCAAAAGGTCCGTAACGTTTTGAAACCTTCAACTCTGCGCAATTTGAGCTGGATGTTATCGAAACGCAAGCATTATTGTTTTAGGATATCTAACCCACACCATAGCGAAGTGCATAATTCGATAAATACCGAACTATGAATTCCACTAGCCGCAGCACGTCCTGGGCTGAGCCAAATCATATATACCGACTCAACTTACACATTAGATATCCAGCGAAATTTACATTTAATTTAAAAATGCAACTTGAATCCAATCTGACCCAAGGCAATGCAAAACACCTACCCGGACCTAAACAATGAACTTTAGACTGTAAATTGATCTCTTCGCGCGTCCCCGACAGCACTCAAATGTCAAAATATCAACAGGATATGTTATCTGTGTTGACACCGGTTTAACTTTGTTCTGAATTTGTTATTTCCATCCGCGGAACCTCATCGATCAAACAGTCTCCCTATGCCCTGCCAACCTAGGTTTAGCCGCAACTAAACTCCTGTCTAGCCTAGTCTAAAACCTAGTGTTATACCACGTCCATTATCGACACCACTCGAAAATGGTTGAGTTTGATTTGAATGTGCTTGAATGTTTAACGACTGTGTGTGTGGGAATTACAAAACTCGCTACTCTAAAGGAATGAGGAGAGGATTAGCCCGCGAATATCCTAAGAGCCAATCCAGGAACCCTATGGTGAAGGATAAAGGAATTTAGGGTCGCTCCAAGCCCAGACTCAGACTCAGATAAATTGACTTAAAAGTTCTTTCCTAACGACCCAAGGATAGTTTTGGAATTAGGGGTAGGTTGATATAAAGGTTAGGAACCGAGGTAAATCTCGGCGCTTCAGACACTCACGAAAACCCACTGAAACTTCGCAATCACCAATTCGTATAGTTCTGACGCGTAACACGGCAGCCAAAACTGTTTAGAACTCGTGAGGGGACTGTCACAGTAGCTAGACGCTGAGACTGAATGAATTCCCCTCCCACGCTCTGGTATTTATATGCCCCACATGCGTCCTTTGCGAAAACGCTCTGCCCAAGCGAAGCTTCTTATCACCAACTACACAGGGTCTAATTTCAACCATGCCATGCAGATCCGCCGTTCTACAAATTGTGTGTACGCATATTCACTATGATCAACCGTAGGTGATCACTCAAATCATTTGGTACTGCCGATACACAGAATCTGTTGATCGCTGACCAATAAAAGCTTGTTGCGATTAAATAAGCATTACCCGACCACTAGCTGCGCGTAGCAAAAGACCTACCAGAATGATATTCAATCCAGAGGTGTCAGACCCTCCATCTCATACCTCAATCGCAATTGTATATTTGCAATCTACATAATAGCTTTCTCCGTATCGTTCCATAATAACCTTTCATTATTTAGTTATTCATAATTTTATTCAACGCGCAGCCAAATCGGCTCTGATTTTTACACATCTCGCAGGAATGTGACAAAAAAAAACTTGACCTGAACTGAAATTCCACGAATGAACCCACGCGTCTTTTTTTTGCAAACTTTGCCAGTAAGCTACACAAAACCCTCAAACGTTATCTGAACCGATTCTCGTATTCAAAACAGCGCGGCGTTGGGCTAGCCCTCTATCACGCAGAATGAAGTATCTAATGTACCGACTCTCGTGTACCATTACAGCGCGTGTGTGTGGTGTAATACATTAATGTACAATAGTTTAGTAGTTAATACAGATAAAATGCCAATTGAATTAACGCTAGAGAAAAAGTTTTTTTTTTGACGCACTAATGCTATGTTGAATACCAGTTTATTATCGATTGGAAGTTTTGCAAGGTTTTTAGGCAGTCTAACTGCAAGCTGCCCGGCCGTTTCTTACGGTTGGGCACAAACCTACCAAATCGCTAGAACGTGTGACTGTACTTATACGTGATGACTTATTATGGTGGCATTCAAATATTGAGAAATCATATAATACTATTAAAACTAGATCAATGAGTTGGAGATTTTTACTGACGCTTCACCAAAGGGTTGGGGTGCAGCTTGAAATGGGGAGAGAATCGGAGGTGCCTGGAACGAAGAAGAACGCAATAATCTCATAAACTACCTGGAACTGCAAGCTTTTTAATTAGCTTAATTAGGGAATAATTAGAAGAATTGTGAAATCCTACTTCGAGTTGACAATACCGACTGCCGCTTACTCGTACGTTAATCGCATGAGCGGTGTTGAATATATACACTTAAAACAGCATAGCACGACTGAACTGGGAATGGTGAGAAAAAAAACATCCTTATTTTTAAATCTAGAAATATTGACACGGAATGGGAACTCATTATTGAGTCGTTTTACAAGATAGTATACAATTTTGGAAAACCCCAAATTGACCAATTTGCTTCAAGAAGTAATACCAAATGCAAAAAATATATCTCATTTAGTTGAAGTGGTTGCCGATCCGTCTTCGCTGGGATTCACACATCTCAATTTTCTCTACAAGATTTTACGGAATCTACGCTATCTAACCTTCCTGCGAGACAGTGTTCAATTCCTTTCTTGCAGCAGACCCCGGAGAACTCACGCAGTTTCCATGCTCACAACTCCACATCATAACACCGCGTCCTATGAGCACGGGTTTAGACCCCGGGCCATTCGGTTATGGAATGCACTCCCCTGCACCATCAGGGATAGTCCTACTCGGAACATATATTTAAAAGTCGTGAGACGAAGCATTACCTACCTTATATCATTAGAATTATAGGTAGTATACATGTAAGTATTTATCAGTATTTAATAGTAGTAGTAGTTAGTATACTATAAGTATATAATTTAATATTATAGTAATTATATAATTTATTTTACTTATTAATATGTATGTAAGTACTCGTTTATTTCGTTATATTGTTGTACACATAGGTATACCCCTGCTCAGCTAACAACCTTTCCCGTCTTAACCTGGTTTGCTGGAAGAGATCTCTTATTAGAGATAAGCTCGCCTTTGAGCACTATTTTTATGTAACTCTTATTTGTTATATGAGTTTTGGGCAATAAAAAAAATATTAAATTATTTAATATTATGGAAACGTGATCGGTTTGCTTATGATATCGACGCTTTACCGTAAACTGGAGTAATTTCAACTTCTACGCATTCCCTCCATTTGCTCTCGTTTTAAAAGTCCTACAAAAAAGTATAACCGACGAAGCAACGGGAATCGTAGTTGTGCCGTGTGGGCTGTCACAAACGTTCCGATGTTTAATGCCCTATCAAACATACATATCTATCTTTAAACAGTGGTGGGAATATTGTACCGAAAGGGAGATAGATCTGTTGGAGATAGGTGTCCATCCATGTGTTGGAGATAGGGCTCATCATATGGCACTCTTAATAATCGTAGAATAGCTTTATCCCTTATTTTTGTAACTAAGGCGGGTCAAAACGAACTTGTAAAGAGATTAAAACCCATTTTTCCGAAATATTCGGCAACCTGGGTTCCTAATGTAGTCCTAGAAAAAGTTGCCGAAAAGTTCTCAAATAGATGGTTAAGTTTGGAGGACCTGACGAAACATTTAGTTATGTTGTTGGCTCTGGCTATTGAATAACGGGTATATACCTTAAGTCTAATTAAGTTACCGAATATAAACTTCGGTAGTGACAAAATTATAATTTCCATAACAGAGTTGATTAAAACAACTGCTATTGGTAAAAAACATGTGTTCCCAGTTTGTCACACCCATCTTGGTAACACTGTTACAAACTGGAAAAAAAAACAGTTTGTAACACTGTTACCAACTGCGAATGGAAACATAATGTGATTCCCGTCTTATCGCACCCTTGTGTAACAGTGTTGCAAACTGGGAAGGAAATAGTGCCAGTTTGTAACACTGTTATAAACTGGCACTATTTACCTTCCCACTTTGTCATACCATTGATCATGGATTGACTTAAGTAGGTAGGTAGCTATAAAATAGTTTTGTCAAAACCAAAATGGTTTATTTTAATATTTAAACTTAAAGTCAGAAGTAGAAGAAAGAAACTGTAATTTGGAATTCAACTTTTAGCTAATTTATTTAAAATAAGTACTTTTATACACTTGTATAGTTTGTAACTTATCTTATTTTTCCTACAGTATAATTTTTAATTTATGTGACAAAATAAATGAATCCCTTTTGAGAAGAGAACCTGAAAATAAATGGTTTCACTGATGGATTGGTGCTCGTTAGCACTGCCCAGAGGACACGTGCAGGGCGGTGGTGGACAAAAATATCCTGCGGAAATCAGTATATACCTAATCTACAGGATTTCTTTTAATTCTTGAATACATTTCAATGAACTATGATGAGGTGGTTTACTCATATTAATTTTTATTTATTTATGCCTTTGACCAGCAGTGGGTCATTATGGGCTTATCTTAGTATTAGTAGTAGTAGTAGATAAGTAACTAGTGTTGTACTTTAAATAAGCCAATTTTGGAATAGACTTGCCGAGGATAGTACTGTTTGTTTTTTTCCGTTATGATGTGTCAACGTTGACTTACAAGATTTTCTCAAACCAGACATCTCGACCAAACTACGTACTTTTTGGGTCCCGTACCCAAAGGGTAAAACGGGACCCTATTACTAAAACTTCGCTGTCCGACTGTCCGTCCGTCTGTCTTTCCGTCTGTCACAAGGCTGTATCTCATGAACCGTGATAATTAGACAGTTGAAAATATCACAGATGATATATTTCTGTTGCCGCTATAACAAGACATACAAAATAAAATAAAATAAAACAGAATAAAATAAATATTTAAGGGGTCTCCCATACAACAAACGTGTTTTTTTTGGCGTTTTTATAGATTATACCCTTTGTGCGCGAGTCCGACTCGCACTTGGCCGTTTTTATATCAAACTGAAATATTCTGCGCTCAATTTGTGACTGCTAACAATATCACGGGTATAAATAATCATGTCGTAGAAGAGTTGCTAAGTCTGTTGTCCTAGTTACTTAATATGCGGGATGTTGATTTGTGATTTTTTTTAAATAAGTCAATATTTTTGAACCGATTGACATGGATTTTTTTAATTTTACCAGACCCTGTATAGGCTGGGCTTTCACCTGGTGCCCGCTTGAAGTTGAGTTTCGGGACACCTTACTAGCAATTACTTCTAGCTTATAACTATGCCTTCTAGGTTTTAAGTGTGCGATAAGACGCGATGCTATTCCGCGCATTCCTACATAACGTTGCTGATAATCATAAAATATTATGTAAACGAAAGTATTTCAGCAAACAAACATGAAAATGACATGACAGTTTTTAAAGTAAGTTCCAGCCAGTTTAGGCTGATGCAAGCTATAGCTTTTGATTGAAGACGCGACTTCGCCCGCGTAGTTATTTTTCAAAATTCAAGTTCGAGTAAGTTCGAGCCAGTGCGGTTTGATGGATGGGTTTCTACTGTTAATTTAGCAAGATATGTGAGTGGTCTTCTCTTCTTACCCATCCATAATTTACCGGAAGAGATCTTTAAATTTCATTCATACGCCAGTCGGCAGAGGGACCAAGATGACGGATTGATTACAAAAGGTGGTGCATTTTTTTGTTATCATGTAGATATGGGTTCAATTGAGTAAACATCAAAAATGGTAACACGAGATATCACGGTACAACTTTTCACAGCTACAAAACCTCGAAGTGTTGGGATTTTTTATGGCTCCTCTAATAAATTACCTACAGTGCAGCCAGTGATTCATAACTCTAGAGGGCCTACCCACCGCCCCGTAGCAATGGGGTAATGAAGCTTTCCCCACGATGGTTTCCTTCACCGTTATAACGTCCGTATATTGTACTAAAGATAAATTACATCTCATTGGAACATGGCCATCACCGGGATTCGAACTTGCATCTTCGGCGTGACAAGAAAACGTGAAACACGGGATCACGGAGCTCTTCACGGTCGACTATGTTCTAATTATTTAGAAAGTTTGAAAAAAAAACTTTAGTTTTTCGACTATGGTTTTCTATAAGCAGGCTTGAGCATGTGTTCCCAGTTTGTCACACCCACTGGAAAAAAAACCAGTTTGTAACACTGTTGTGACTGTGTGTTGGTAAGACCAACTGGGAATGAAAATAGAATGTGATTCCCATTTTGACACCCCTGTGTAACAGTGTTACAAACTGGGAAGAAAATAGTGCCAGTTTATAACACTGTTACAAACTGGCACTATTACCTTCCGACTTCGTCATACCATTGATCATGGAGTGTCTTAAGTAAATAGGTAGTCAAAAATGGTAACACGAGATATCACGGTACAACTTTTCACAGCTACAAAACCTCGAAGTGTTGGGATTTTTTATGGCTCCTCTAATAAATTACCTACAGTGCAGCCAGTGATTCATAACTCTAGAGGGCCTACCCACCGCCCCGTAGCAATGGGGTAATGAAGCTTTCCCCACGATGGTTTCCTTCACCGTTATAACGTCCGTATATTGTACTAAAGATAAATTACATCTCATTGGAACATGGCCATCACCGGGATTCGAACTTGCATCTTCGGCGTGACAAGAAAACGTGAAACACGGGATCACGGAGCTCTTCACGGTCGACTATGTTCTAATTATTTAGAAAGTTTGAAAAAAAAACTTTAGTTTTTCGACTATGGTTTTCTATAAGCAGGCTTGAGCATGTGTTCCCAGTTTGTCACACCCACTGGAAAAAAAACCAGTTTGTAACACTGTTGTGACTGTGTGTTGGTAAGACCAACTGGGAATGAAAATAGAATGTGATTCCCATTTTGACACCCCTGTGTAACAGTGTTACAAACTGGGAAGAAAATAGTGCCAGTTTATAACACTGTTACAAACTGGCACTATTACCTTCCGACTTCGTCATAACATTGATCATGGAGTGTCTTAAGTAAATAGGTAGTTATACAAAAATAGGATCGTCAAAATCAAAATGTTTTTTTTAAACATTTAAACTTAGAAGAAAGGAACTGTAATTTGGAATTCGTAACAATTTCAAATGTAGGTAACTCTTATCATATTTATTTCTTGCCAATTTCTTTAAAATAAGAAAGTTTATACTCATGTATGGTTGACTGATGTAAACCTAGAAGACTGATTATAATTCATATAAAATACCTACATTATAACATAATTAAAATTATCATTGATCTCTTGACAGAACATGTTCATGTTGTCATAAAATCTATTGTAGTTCATTGTTGCTGCAGAGGCAACAGAACTACACATTCCGTGAAAATTTCAACCATCTACCTATTACGGTTCCTCAGATAGAGCCCGGTAACTGACAGACAGACAGGCGGACAGCGGAAGCTAATAGAGTCCCGGTTGGCACCCTTCGGGTACGGAACCCTAAAAAGGCATTTATTTTACGTAAAAAAAAAAAAAAAAATCTGAAAATAATATCCATCCAGTTGGTACCACCATATATATGTCACCGCAAGATTGTCAAAACAGTTTAAATTGTAAACTACCGTTATGCTTACGAAGTGACGTGTTAGTTTATAATAAAACCGTTAAATTGTGAACTGGTTTAAACTTGAATTACAAAGGAAACACCAAAGTAAAACACTGCGGTAGCGAAGCCCCCGAATAGTCGTCGTGTTAGGTTGACATGTAAGAACAAAAGAAACGTAAATTACAACCATGTCGGTCTGGTTTACCATTTGTCGATGGTTTACAAACTAACGCGTCAGTTTATAAACTAACGGTTTTGACAATCTAACGGTGACATATAAAAAGTTTGATCAGAAAAAAATGTTTATGTAGAAAAAGTCTAATAAAAAAATGCTTTGGATATTTTATATATGCCATGCGCCTTTGCCATCGTGGGATTCTTATCATCTGAATCATACGATTTGAATGATAAGTATGTGTCTGTAGAACAACTCGATAAGTTCCGCAATCACTCTATCCCTTTACACTCCCGCCCGAGTATATGATTGTGAGTTTTTTCTTTGAATAAATCTTGACTATGAAGAAAAATACACCATATTATAAGCTACAGATATCGCCATGTTTCTTGGAGCCTGAGCGAGGCTACCCCCTCTCTCTCGCCAATGTATGTGTCACCGTTAGGGTCTAGTTCAGATTCTCGTCATTGCAGATTCTTGATAGGGCAGATTCGTGTTAGGGCAGAAGCACAGTCATCGTAAAGTTTGGGACCGCTCGTCCATTTTCGTAACCAGACTCATAACCAGTTACGAAAATGGAATTATTTTTCCACATTCGTAACTGAGTTACGAAAAGGGAATGTTTTTTTCCATTTTCGTACTGAGGCTCGGGGCGAGTCTTAGTCTGCACGAGAGCTTCATCTTCGCCGGGGGAAGAAGGCCGTCGATACTTGCGAGTCGGAAACTTGTCACTAAGAACTGTTTGCATGTGGATAAATTCGAATACTCTCCCTATATCCTGCAGCGGTAGTTACAATACCATACAATAATATGTATAATAAAATATCTGAAAATAATATCCAACGCTATGTTAGACATACCTACATGCCAGTTCTAATAAATAATCATGTCGTTAATGCAGTAAAGTTAAAGCATACCTAAATTAATATTACGTAACTAAAGTTAATAATTCCTCCGTGTCAGCATATGTCATGGATTGAAGGAAATCGCGTAGTTTGGCTTTACAGTGCTGATAGCATAGGATGATAGCGTAGGAAATAAGTATATTTTTGCGTTTAATCTATTATATACGAGAGGGCCCAGAAATGCGAAGAATATATGTGCGAATTTGTGTTTAGTATGGTCCCTACATACTCTATCTACTCCCCGCTGTAATAGGATATTTTCAGAAAAGGGAATTTGTTTATGTGGTTTTAAGCTCGTGTTGAAAATAAATTGCTGTCGAACTGTTAGGACTCTACAGCATTTATATAGCTCAGTGGTGGGAAAAAGGAAAGGACGATTTGTTGCAACCTTCAATACGACTCTTTGTGTTCTTTCTTATGGCATCAGGTTTGTTTTAGGGGCTCCTCCCCACGAAGTTATACAGTAGCTAAGCAGGGACTGGCAAAGTGCTTAGTAGACTTGTTTAATTAAGTTAACCTTAGAGAATGAGCGAATCTTTTTAAAGATAAAAAGGAGTTTTCGTATCCGTCTAATTAAGCACTTTATATGTTCAAGGAAGGAAAGAGTGGAGTCAATAATAACCCCTAAATATTTTAAACTGTTAGTCTTAAAGATGGTGGGGCAATCACAATGAGCACTTAACATATTTTTACAAGAATGGGCACGCAAGTTTCCTTCTGGGGCATTTGGATGAATGGTACGCACTGAAAATTTCATAAACTTTGTTTTTCTATATTGAGAGATAGGAAATTTTGCTGCAGCCAATTTGCAACAGAATTAAAACCTTCTTGCGCGAGTGAAAATTCATCAGATTCTGTTTTTGCCGAGAAGATGATTGCGGTATCGTCTGCATATCACACAATATTCCCAAAATTTATTCATTAACACACACACAGATCATTAATATACAACAAAAACAGCGTTGGACCCAGGATACTTCCTTGGTGTATCCCAAAATTAGAAACTACTTGTTCGCTGCTTATGTGATGTTAAATGTTTATATACAGCAAGTGTACGATTGTCTAAATAACTTTTAAATAAATCCAGTTGTTTTTCCCTGATTCCAATGCGTTCCATTTTATACAAGAGTCTTGGAACAGAAATAGTATCGAATGCTTTTGCGAGATCTAAAATTCCTATTGCATGATTTCCTTTGTCAAATTCCTTCACTACGAGGTTTGTGAGAAAATCGACGGCGTCGGCGCTGGAGCTTTGAGGTCGGAATCCATACTGTCTATCAGATAAAGTAGTGTTTTTGTAGGTAATTCATGAGCCTGTTATTTATGACTTTTTCTAGGATTTTAGAAATTGAAGGAAGTACTGAAGTGATTTTGTCACACCAGTGTGATGACGAGTAATTTATTTTCCTCGTGGTCACACTACTTTAAACGATCTTGTTAAAGTAGTGTGACCACTTGACTGAATATTATAAGAGG
Source organism: Argyresthia goedartella (assembly GCA_949825045.1). Lineage (NCBI taxonomy): Eukaryota > Metazoa > Arthropoda > Insecta > Lepidoptera > Argyresthiidae > Argyresthia > Argyresthia goedartella. Next base: position 12,579,578 of record OX463808.1, on the reverse strand, counting down.
CATGCGCTGCCAGCAAGCTGACAGCAGTTTGTCACTTGCTGTCAGCCACACGAACAATAGTCGCGCTTCTGTAGACGGCGAGCGCAGACGCACGCTCGAGAGAAATGTGAACATATCCCTTTACACCCACGAGAAAAACCAATCTTCCCCAGTGCGACATTGGGTGTCTGACTAGTTAGTTATATCCACATACTAAATATTTTTGAATTCTCTCAGATAGACTCACGATGTATCAACGTCCCTCCTTAGGGTCTAGGTCAGATTCTCGTCATTGCAGATTCTTGATAGGGCAGATTCGTGTTAGGGCAGAAGCACAGTCATCGTAAAGTTTGGGACCCTACGTCCATTTTCGTAACCAGACTCATAACCAGTTACGAAAATGGAATTATTTTTCCACATTCGTAACTGAGTTACGAAAAGGGAATGTTTTTTTCCATTTTCGTAACTATATTGACAACTCAGCTGCATTCAAAAAATTTACATGACACCAAGTTTCTTGGCGGCCGAGTATGTACCGCTTGGAGGGGGTAGCGGCGCATGGGAACAAGAGAGATGCATAAGCCACCGCAAGATAGTCAAAACCGTTAGTTGATAAACTATCATTTTTTCTCGTTAGTTGGTCAACTATCGCCAGATAGTAAACTGTAGCGTACTGCTTACTATATGACGCGTTAGTTGATAAACTAACGGTTAAAACCGTTAAATAGCAAACTGGTTTTAACTTGAATTGCGAACGAAATACCAGGGCAACCACTGCTTAGGTGAAGACTAGAGGGGGCGAGCGCAGCGTCTTCATGTTAGGTTGACATGTAAGAACAAAAGAAACGTAAATTCTAAAACCTGACGGTCTGGTTTACTATCTGTCTATAGTAAACCACCTTACGCGTTAGTTTATCAACTAACGGTTTTGACTATCTTACGGTGACACATACATTGGCGAGAGAGAGGGGGTAGCCTCGCTCAAGCTCCAAGAAACATGGCGATATCTGTAGCTTATAATATGGTGTATTTTTCTTCCTAGTCAAGATTTTTTCAAAGAAAAAATTCACAATCATATACTCGGGAGTGCAAAGGGATAGAGTGATTGCGGAACTTATCGAGTTGTTCTACAGACACATACTTATCATTCAAATCGTATGATTCAGATGATAAGAATCCCACGATGGCAAAGGCGCATGGCATATATAAAATATCCAAAGCATTTTTTTATTAGACTTTTTATACATAAACATTTTTTTCTGATCAAACTTTTTATATGTCACCGTTAGATTGTCAAAACCGTTAGTTTATAAACTGACGCGTTAGTTTGTAAACCATCGACAAATGGTAAACCAGACCGACATGGTTGTAATTTACGTTTCTTTTGTTCTTACATGTCAACCTAACACGAAGACTATTCGGGGGCTTCGCTACCGCAGTGTTTTACCTTGGTATTTCCTTTGTAATTCAAGTTTAAACCAGTTCACAATTTAACGGTTTTATTATAAACTAACACGTCACTTCGTAAGCATAACGGTAGTTTACAATTTAAACTGTTTTGACAATCTTGCGGTGACATATATATAAATTGGATATTTTATATACGCCATATTATATTCTACATTCCATGAGGTCGTTGTAGTGAACGTAAGGTACGCGAGCGAAGATATTTCCTCTCTGCGCAACGTTCGTTCAAACCCTGTTTGCTGGGAACCGTGTAGCCGGACGTGCTTCTCCAAGGTGACCTTTGCTGGCAGCCGTGTATTAGAACCCTTTAGCATAAACATTAAGATAAAACAACCCATACATTTGAAAGCCCTTTATTTATGAATCAGGTGTAAGGTCTGAGCAAAATTTATGGAAGTACTTACAATTAAACTTAGACAATAATATACAAGAACTAGTATTAAACATAGAAACGGAATACATAAAACTTCGGAAAAGTTTCGTGATTTTTACGGCATTTCGCACGCTGGAGGCGCTACTCGGAAGTTGAGCTAGGGCCATCCGCACACACGGCTCCGCGACGACGACGCGACTGCAACGCAACTCATGTGCCCACATAAAACAGGTGTCAAACAATTTGCAGGCAACTCAAATGCAACTCTAAAGTAACTAAGGCCTTAAAGTCATAAGTTATAAGTTACACTGAAGTACCACGCGACTGCAACGCAACTCATATGCCCACATAAAACAGGTGTCAAACAATTTGCAGGCAACTCAAATGCAACTCTAAAGTAACTAAGGCCTTAAAGTCATAAGTTATAAGTTACACTGAAGTACCAGTCTAAGGTCATTGGACTCCATTCTCAAGTCCGCCCACAAAAAGCACTTGTAATGACACTATTTACACTTATTTGTTATGTCTGTTAATTCGATTCCTCCTGATTTAGGGCAGATTATAGGAGCACGATTACTTCTATTCTTCATAACTAAGCTCGTTACAGTTTCAGACACAGAGTAACCTAAACCTTTACTTGTCCATGAAAAATGTATGCTCTTTGAAATAAACGATTCGACAATCATTTAAATCTGCGATGAGGTACCAAACAAAGTCAAGTATTATCTGACAATCAGATCAATATTTACAAAACCTTCCATAGGCTCGACTTTATTTAAAGGCGTAGCTCGGTATCTCAACCGTGTTTACACTTGGATAAAGAATCATCCACTAGTGGAAAGCGCCAATATAAGAAGAATTTGTGAGCAACTGTGCTTTTTTCCATTGCTTCTCAATCGTTTCCCTATTAACTTGGATCTTACAACTCTGTTTCTAATTGGGTTGATGAGGATGACTGATATGAAAACATGCCATAGCATTATGTACCAGACGTCGTTTGTTTACGTTCGTTCGTCTGGTTCCCACAAGCGAGGGGCACCTAAGCCCGTATCAATAAACCGCTCTTAGCTCTCAGACTTCTGAGAATTAGCCCAAGCGCTTGAAAATGACAGATTCCATATGGCGAAGCCATCATTCTGACATAGCTCAGACAAATTTGTGGTTTATTAATAAGAGAGGTTCCAAAGGCATCAATACACGTTATCTAATCTGCACATTGTAATCGTTGGCATCACAGTTTGTTTACAGCCACGGGTGCCAGGCGGGGTCCATGCGGCACAGGTTGTCGTGGCTGTTGGCAGCCGCCACCAAGGTCGCCACCTTGCTGTCGGGCCCGTCGAAGTGCGCGAGGTTGTTGAGTCGCGCAGTGATGGCGCTGACAGCCTTGCTCACCATGTTGACGATGGTCTCGTTGTCCATCTCCAGCGGCTTGCTGTCGGCGGCGGCGGCGGCGGCGGCGGCTGCAGTGGGCTGCAAGCCGGACTTGTCTTCGAGCCGCTTTCTGTACCCGGTGACCATTTCGTCGCGGAGTATCGTGCGCAGGATCGACTGGATCTGTGGACGGACGGGATTCTTAGGAGAGTAACAGTAACGTTTCCAAGAAGACAACAATATGACCAAGAGATGACGTAATGTTCTGTTATAGGAGAAGTTCGATGATAAATAATGCGAGAGCACGATCGTTCCACAGTTTGGTGTCGCTCAAGTGATGTCTTCACCTTGAAGTTGGGTGTGACGAGGCACCGCGCGACGGCTATGCACGATGCGGTCAGCGGGCCGGAGATGCCGATCGGTGTGAGCAGTTCCGCGATGTTCGGCGTCAGACGGAACGGCACCGGACGGTTGCAGTCCAGTTCACCTGTATCACGGAATCATATATAATGTTTTATTCTTAACGTAGTTAAGATAAAACAAATTATCTTAGCACTATGAAGCTACAACTTGTAGCAATTTTGAAATAAAAGTAAGGCGGCGGGAGAGTTCAAGCACACCACAGAAGAAGCAAGACCATTTACAAGGCGTTAGGCTAAAGGCGGTTATTTCAAAAGCAGTCATAAGCCATGCAGAAATATAGAAAAAGTGAAAAGTATAGAAAGAAAACAAAAACATTCTTACCACTAAAAGATTTAGTCACGACTCACACCGAAAGCGCGTCATACACATGCCGCCATCAGACACGCCAGCCAACATACCTGTGGTGTCGTCCACGTCAAACTTGAAGTAGGAGACGTTGAGCAGACCCGAGTCCTGGTGCACGTACAGCATGTCGGGGTTGAGCCTGGTGAGGTGCAGCACGTACTCCGCGAAGCTGGCCAGCGCGAGCTGCACCGTGAGCATCTTGCGGAAGGTCCAGTAGTCGGTGGGCGCGGCGAAGGTGGCAGCGGCCCACTCGCGCAACAACGCACGCGGCACGCACGTCGCTTGCACCTCGCGCAGTATGTCCCGCAACACCTGCTGCGAGGCTTGTGTGCCGCGCGCCTGTACGGCTGCTAGCCGCTCGTAGTAGCGCGCCACCGGAGCGTCGTACTCCACGCCCCTGCGCGGACCACGAAACTATATACCACCGCGTTTCAAATAGAATAGAAGGAGACAGTGCCGTGTCCATGACCGCGCATCACATCATCAATAGGAAAGAACGAAAGAAGACTTACCTGTTAGCACACTCCGTGCGATAGATATCTAGCAGCGAGATGGAGCAAGGGTTGTCCTCGACAAGTCGCATTTGAGGCGAAACCGACACCACTCGAGGTACCGTGAAGTGAAGGAACCTGCGAGTATATATATAAATAAATCAAAATACTATATGTGCTGTACTAAAGCCGTTAGCAATTTCAATTTTAGTATTGGTTAAACAAATCATGTTTCAGTTAAAGCTGACCGACTAGTGCGGTAATAACACACTCGCACCAATCTATCGAGGGTGTTATTAATCACTTACACCCTTTCCAATTCTAATTCTCATCACTAATGCGAGGACATATTTATTTCTCATTAAAAATATATTTCCAACAATGTTTTCAACAAGATTAGCATGGCACCAATTATTATTATTTTTCATAGATTTTCTTGATGGGATTGAATGGGAAAATGAAAACCAATTTGGTTTGTCACTTTCAAGCGCCTTGCCGAGGTCTTGCCTCAAATATGAGGTCTTGTCCCAAAAACAAAGAAATGACCTTCGTTCTATTTTCAAATTTACTTAACTTCCTAAATCGCATTGACCTCCCGCATATTGAGTTAAATACAACTTATTTTCAGAGCATCAGTACTAAAATGCATTTAGTCCCAAGTCGTCCGCCGGCATTGTCATCGTGCGGCGTAGTTGCGTGTGTACCTGCGCGACGTCTCCTTCTGTTTGCCGAGGTAGTGATTGAGCATGCGCAGTAGCTGCAGCACTCGCTCCTCGCGCCGCGCGTCACCCAGCCCCGAATCGTTCACCACGAGGTAGGGGTAGATCTTGCCGTTGTGGCCGCGGATGTACAGCCGTCTGCGAACGAGATTCATTCAGTGCATAGATAGATGGCTCTCAAACAGTATACAGGGCATCCCAAAAGTAATACGTCTAGTAGTGAACGTAAACTTTGAATACGTATGTATGATCCATTCCTAACTTATCTGTCTTAATCCAACCTGACCCATCATAAAGTAAAGCAAAGGAACGTGACCTATAACCTAAGCCAATCTAAACTATCCCAATCTACCTCAACCTTACCGCACTTAACCCCTCCCGTGCCCTGCGCCCCCAACTCGCTTCTAGGGTCTCTTGCTTACAATGCCATTTAACACGAAAAAAAACACCTTTCACGACAAAACTGTAAACAGTGCAGCCATAAACGAGCGTCACAGCAAGTGCCGCTTGCAAGTGCCGATTTAGACGTTATGTTCATTGACTTTTACCTAGGCGGTCAATACCTATCTCATTCCTTTACGTAACGAACGAATCTCACACCGCTGCCTATAGCAAGAAATTTATTCATAAGTGACTGGTGGAATTACTGTGTATAGATACAGCTCTTACCCGAAAAAAAAAATGCTTTGATGGCCTCTATTTTCATGGAATTTAAGTGGATTTACAATATAGGCTAGATATAGATTTAGATAAACATAAACATTTAGATACAGCCACATACATTGATTCTGGCCCCACCCTAGGATACCCTCGTGAAGGACTATTTGAAAATTGGTCTTTAAAGACCGGAAGGCACACGAGGGGTTAAGTGGGCTACTAAAGAAACAGTGGTGATACTTTAAGAGGACGATTTTCCTAATTTCATGCAACTTTCACTGAGTTCATGTAAGGCTTTATCGATGCATCTGAGGCAGGGCTACCTTCGGTTTCGTTGTGACGTATGACTTTTGGGACACCTTGTAGATATCCATTAGTTGAAATAAAATATTGCCCTTCAAATGATTTAGCCCATATTTATTTGCCAGCCACAACAATAAACACACAACAGGCAAATATCGATATTGACCAATCTTTTGATGACCGGTTTACCCTAGAGCGGGTAGTGACCCTGTCTACGAAGCTGACGGTCCTGGGTTAGAATCCCGGTAAGGGCAAATATTTGTGTGATGAGCATGAATATTTATTACTTAGTCTTGGATGTTTTCATAAGTATTTATCTCTATTAAATTTTTCGTCGTCTAGTAACTATAACACAAGCCTTATTGAGTTTACTATGGGCCAAGTTCGATTTGTGTAAGATTGTCCTCTAATATTTATTATTATTATTATAATCTTTTGACGTAGATGGAGTAGGCTTATTTCAATTTGTTATATTTCATTTGCTTTATTTATCATTGTGTGCTTTATCTTTGTGTTTTTGTGTGACTAAACAAACATTTTGAATGTTTTTTTTTATTATACGGCTCTGGATACAGGTCCTTCAGCCGGGTATGAAAATAAATTGATGACGGAATGAATGAATGAATGAATGAATGAATGAAAGACCGAACTTCTCCCGCTCACCTCGCGCTGGTGTTATGCTTCTGCACGATTTCGACACGCGGCATGAAGCGCGCGATGCGCACGTGGTAGTGCGTGTGCTTGGGCAGCAGGAACTCGCCGGGCAGCTCCACCTCGGCGGTGCGCAGGCTGAAGTTGGACAGGAAGCGGCACTTCTCCTCGATCAGGAACGACCTGGAGGTAACGACGGGGTGTTATGCTTGTGGCGGTCAACGTGGTGGTAATGTGGGGTAAATGCCGCCAGAGTAATAAATAAGGTAATTTTAAGTTAAATAAGGTATTAATGAATTTAATAAATTAAATTCAAAGCTGACGCTAACAAATAAACTATACAGTTTCTTTGGCACTGAGCGTTCTGAGACCTCTCTTTCTCGCATACCTATATATATATATATTTATACTATCATCGCAAGAAACACCTAAAACGGCTTATATCGGCAAGACGCAAAATCGGACTTTTCAAGATTGATGTGAATATATTGAATCTAATTTATGTAAGAGCATAGTTATGAGGTTAACCTCTTGAATACCACCGGCGTTAGCTAACGCCACTTTTCCGTTAAAGGTTTAAAATTTTATTATCATGGCATAGGGTGCAAAATTGTGATCCGTCTCAACTACCCTCGGTTTTTGAGAGGTTAAAGAAAAAAATAATCAATGATATAGTTTTTAAACCGTATTAGGTAAATTACACCTATTGAATTGAATTGATCGTACACCTAGTATTAAATTAATGACATGCTCTAAAAAGTTTGTAATTATCCAACAGATTAAAGAATATTTTGATTGATTGATTAATTGATCAGAAAAGCAACAGGCTTTACACACAAGCGTACTGTATGCGATACCTAAGTATTCTGCTAGCTTCTTCTTCATTATCTTCTCACGCACCCTTTCTGGGGCGTGGGGAGTCGGGGTCAGGTCGACGGACCTCTTCCCGAAGAATCGCCTCTGTCCACTCCTGTGGACAGGTCATCGGATGGCCCCTGCGGGCGGTGGTCTTCTTGTGGCGCTGGTATGCAGTGGGTGATCGCCGGCTAGGCAACCAGGTCGCGTGGCAGGCGGCGGCGGTCGGGCGGGCGCGCGTGGTGCGGCGCCAGTTCGGCGATGCGCGGAAGGTGTGATGCATCCGCACGCGCGAACATGCCCTTCGCCAGCCTCTGGACAAACTGGTCCACGGTTTCCCATCTTAGGTCCCTCTGGATTGTCGCGTTCCTCACGTAGCGGGGGGCGCCGACGATGGTACGCAGAGAGAGGTTCTCTCTTCTGCTAGCTGTCACCACCCGCAGCATGTTTACCCCCGCGAGGTGTAGCGACGAGGGAAAGTGAGAGACAGAGCTATACGCTCGAATAACGTCCCTCTCTTTCCCGCGTCGCGACACCCCCCGCGGTCAACGTGCTACGGGGGCAGGACCTAGTTATGAGGCATCGTGATTTTGAAGCTTATGTCATGGTAATAAAATTCATAACCCATAACGGTTGTTGAACGTATATACGTTTTCAGGTACCAAGGGGTTAACTAATCTTCGTTCGTCCCTGGCCCTGGTTACTCTGACGCTGATGCTAAAATCATTCATCTCTTTTCCTATTAATATATCATTTGATACTGGGTATTTATTCACTCACTATTTTCTGATCATGTCTTCGAAATATTTTTTCCATTCAATGTTACTATTTTCCAGTACTTTTCTACCTAGTTCTCGTGCTTAAGAAGTGATTATTGCATTCTATCTTTTCAAAAAGACGAAGAGGGCGCCGATGCCATTTTTAACCCCCGATGACCAAAAGAGGGGTGTTAATAAGTTTGAAGTGTCTGTCTGTCTGTGTGTGTGTCTGTGTGTATGTCTGTCTGTGTGTGTGTATGACTGTCTGTGGTACTCTAGAGCTCAAACGGGTGGAGTGGAGTGGCAAACTTTAATGCGGTGTTTTGTAAATGATAGTATACTTCCCTGCAATGGTTGATTTATCAAAATCGGTTCAGAAGTTCGAAACTTATTAGCTTAACAAGGACACAAGTCAACCAAATTTTAGACTTTTAACCCCCGACGACGAATAATATGAGTGTTATAGGTTTGAGGCGTCTATTTGTCTATGTGTGTGTGTGTGTGTGAGGGTGTGTGTGTATGAAGGTGTGCCTTTGTGTGTGTCTATCTGTGGCACCCTAGCGCTCAAATGGGTGGGCGGATATTGGTGATGCGGTACAAGTCAGAGACGACGAAAAAGAGGGGTATGGCATAGGCGCTCAAACGGATGGACGGGTTTTGGTGATGCTGCACACAAGTCAGAAAGAATGTATTACTGAGACGATTGACTTCCACATTTTAATCTTTGTAATTCTACCAAAGCCGAATTGTCACGGGGACTATTCAATAATTTTCTCTGATTTAGTTCACAAATCGCAACTGTAATTTTTTCACGCCACACAGAGTTAGGTATGCTTGACCTTTTGCAAATAATTTACTGCCCAGATATACAACAGCCTTTTCTACTTTAGTTCCTTGCAATTCAAAGAGTCGGGGGTTTTTTAATTTTTTAATTTTTAGTTATAAATACACAAGTAGAAGTGCAAGCTTCCACGTGAGCAAGATCAAAAACGATCAACTCAACAGGGTCGATGGAGACTTACGCAGCACTATGACAGGGACTTTGCGGGTGTGCGGGAGGTGTGCGGGACGTCACCCTCTCACGATTTCCTCTTTCCGCAAAGTAGAATAAATGAAAATCACAAGAATGCAGTGAATGACGTACTCAAGAAATTGTTTAAGATGATTGTGGTGATTATTATTCATAATTCATAATTCTTTATTGCACAAAGATAAATAAAAAGTTACATTTGTTGAAAACATAAGTACAAAGGCGAGCTTATCTCTAAAAAGAGATTTCTTCCAGCAAACCAAGGCATGGTAGGAAATATTACCAAGAAAGGCTAGGCAGTGCACAATATCAAATAACTATATCTATAATAAATAATAAATAAATAAATTGAATATCTATAAAATATGTAAAATAAAATATATATATATATACCAAACTACTAAATAAGTACCAATAGATACATAAACCTGTACATATAGTAATAATATACATACTTTAACTACTATCATGAAAGAGAGAGGAAGTGCTCTTTTACCCGGTTTTTGAAAAAGAAAAGAGTGGGACTGTCTCTTATCTTGCAAGGAAGTGCGTTCCACAGTCGGACCGCCTGCAACCTCAAGGTGTGCTCATACGCCGAGGTGTTGTGCCTTGGTGTGGCTAAGAGTGAGACCGTGTGAGATCTCCGGTGCCGATCTCCTGAAAAGAGATACTCAAAGCTCTGTCGAAGGTAGCTGGGGTAGCGCGGATTTTTCAATATATTAAAAAGATATGAAAGAATATGAAAGTCTCGGCGACGACGAATCGCTAGCCACCCCAACTCTTTGCGATATTGAGAAACGTGGTCGAATTTGTGCAACCCGAAGATAAACCGAATCCCGAGATTCTGAAGTCGTTCGAGTTTGTTCAGTAGATCTTCGTTCGCGCTTGCCCAACTGACATCGGCGTAATCGATTAGCGGCAGGAGAAGGGACTGTGCAAGAGTGATTTTGCTCTGCCGTGGCAGGAAGAACTGCAGCCGCCTGAGGGAGTGGAAGGACGCAAAGACCCGTCTGCTGACCTCGCTGACATGTGGAGACCAAGACAGATGGCTGTCAAAAATAACCCCGAGGTTTTTGGCTTTGTCAGTAAACTCTATTGTGATGCCATTGTACGATACAGGAACAATGGGCTTTTGTAATAAGGAAAGAGTGTGCCTGGTTCCTAAAATCATGGCTTGTGATTTGGTCGGGTTTACCAACAGCCCATATGATGAGGCCCAGTCTTTCATATTCTCGAGGTCAGCATTCAGTGTCTCTACAGATGAAGCTACATCGCAGGGCGAAAAGTGGCGATACATTTGGAGATCATCTGCGTACAGATGATACGAAGAAGAGAGGACGTCGGAGATGGAGTTTATGAAGACTGAAAATAGAAGAGAAGAGAGAATACCACCTTGAGGCACTCCTGAGGAAAGATCACACCATTGAGTTTCAGTCTCTTCAGACTTAATTGGTTGCTGACGACCTCTCAGGCATGAGTCGAACCAGTTAGCAGCGTGGAAGGACACATTCAGTGAGCTCAATATTGCGACACGGATGTCAAAATCGACGCAGTCGAAGGCATTGCTGAAGTCAAGCAGGGCTAGCACCGTGGCCAACTTCTGATCCATCGCTAGCTGTATGTCATCAATGACTTTCAAAAGTGCTGTGGTAGTACTATGCCCTGGTCTGAACCCAGATTGGTACGGATTAAGAAGTTTGTTTGATGAAAGGTAGGAGGAGAGTTGGGAGTGAACTATGGATTCAAGGACCTTAGAGAGAATGGGTAAGATAGATATGGGCCTATAATCTTTGAAGGAGGAATGATTGGAATTTTTGGGCAGTGGGATGACGAGTGCTTTCTTCCACAGACTAGGAAAGGAGCTATCAGATAGAGAGAAGTTGATAATGTGGGTAATTGGAGGAAGCAACTCTTCAAGGACGCTGTGGATCATTTGATGGCTGACGTTGTCGCCACCAGCAGCTTTGGATGTGATAGCTAGCACTGCCTTTCTAACTGCGCCAATTCCAACGAAGCTGAAGTTGAACGGTGAAGTGCAGACTACAGCCTTTAGCCGTAGACGACGAAGGGTTGCCTCCTTAGCGGCAGGGTCCATCACGACGGGGGGAGAAGAGAAGAACTGGTTGAGACCGTTGAGATCGACATTACCTGAAGAGGATTCCTGGGACTTGCCAACACCAATGGTTTTAAGGAACTTCCAACAACTTTGGGGTGTACATCTCTATACGCTCATGGATGTGTCGTCGCTTGGCATCGCGGCACATGCGGTTGCACAGGTTACGGAGGCGTTTGAAAGTTAGAAGATTTTCGTTGGTTGAGTCTCGCTTATATCGCCCTTTCGCACGGTTTCTTTTTGCCATTAAACGCTTGATGGAGTCGGTCAACCATGGGGCAGGGAGATGTTTGACCCTGACCTTTTTCATTGGTGCGTGCTTGTCGAACAGTCCCAGGACAATCGAGTTAAACTTCAGGATTTTGTCATCAACCACCTTGGCTGTGTTGGAGACGATCATAAGATCGAGAAGAGAGGGAGTACAATGTGGTTGAAAGTGAGTAGCGCCAAGGGGTAGAATATGTAAGTCAAAGGAATGTAGAATAGATTCAAGTTTGGCGGAGCGGGCATTATTTTTTAGAAGACAGGTGTTAAAATCACCGATTATGAGAGAGTCACTATAGAGAGGAGTTAAGTCATTTAGTAGCTTTTCAAAAGATTCAAAGTAATCGATGCGAAGTGAGGGGCTATAATATACACCCAGAAGAATATTGTGGTGATGCAAGCTGATCTCAAGGAAGAGATGCTCAGCCGAACCAGAGTACAGGCTTGGCGAGTGGCTGATGACTTTGCAAGGAATGTCAGAACGTAAATAGATAGCCACGCCGCCATCAGCTTTACCCGTCCTATCATTGCGATAGAGCCTGAACCCTGGCAGAGAATACATGGAGGAAGGAAGAGATGGTTTGAGAAAGGATTCTGAGACAAGAACTCCATGTATTCTCTTATCGCTGAAAGCTTCAAGGAGATCAGCATAGCTAGCAGGAATGCTTTGGGCGTTGATATGCACGACATTGAAGTTGAACTCCGACTGCATGAACACGCGTTTCAGGCTGCCGGAAAGTGACGCGCCCGCCCACCCGCTTCCTGCACTGTCAGAGTCACCGGTACAAGAACATGAGAAAATACTATCTGTAAATTTATATATGATATCCATAAAATAAAATAAATATGCTACAATAACTTTAAAATAAATATATAATATAATATATATATAAATTAATTAAAACTGACTATTATATACTAGCCTATAATGTATAATAATAATCAATAATAAAAGCCTAAAACCAGTCACACTGCGTATGCCGGGAAAGTAACCGAAAAATACACAACATCTAAAATACATAACATAGAGAAGGAACAATAATGCAGAAATATTAACACCTAAGTATTTGTAAATGGAACGAGTTCGTCTCGTTTCCATTTTAACATGTAAAATTGTATACAGGCAGGAAAATAAAGGTGAAAGTGACGGAAAGATAAGAATACATAATCATTAGTAAAGTGGAACGGAACGGACACGGGACGGACAAAATAAATTAAGCTATTGATAAAAATGGAACACACCGTGCGTTACGCTCTATGCACATTACAAGAATAAAGTGACAGATGACAGTTGACATTGACAACAATCAAGTTGTTTTGTTTTGATTGATTGAAGTGAGATGAAATAATGACCGCTACTATAAACTAAAACAGACAAATATTAAACCTACCTGCCAAAAGAAAACATGTATAACCCGCACAAATAAGGAGACACTTCGGGTCGGAGTTTGTCGGCGATAAGTGAAGTTGCAACCTTCTTCTTGGCTGCCGGCGCCGGCGGCGCACATTTGCGCCTGATGCTAGAAGGACGTTTACCCGGGCCCGACGCTGCAGCAACCGTGGGCGCAGCAACAGCAGCGGATGACTTCTTCGCAGTCTTCTCTCCCTCAGACTGATTGGCGGAAAGAGGGAACTTGTTGGTGTACTCCAGCAGCTCCGACATACACTCCACTTTCCGCCTGGTCTTGTCTGGGAGTAATAGGACGATCCTGCCCTCAGTCGTCCAACAGTTTTGAACACTGAAGTGCTTCCTACCAGCCATGAACACTGAATGTCTGGACTTAGTGAGGAACTCCGTCACAGTTATCCCGGTCCCTTTTAAGGCGGTCTTGCCCTTCCACGCCTCGGTCCGCGCTGCAAAGGATGAGAACCGAACAAGCAAGGGGCGAGCTTTGGTTGCCTTATTCTTCGGGCCAAGTCTGTGCACTACACTAATGTCCGACACACAGTGCGGGGACATCTTCATCTGGTTGCCTAATAACGCCCGAGTCACCACATCAGCCTGTTCCTCTGCCTCCTCCGGTACTCCATGCAGCTGAAGCACCTTTCGTCTGGTACCCATCTCCAGCCGGTCCTGACCCACCAGCAGCAGCTCTAACTGTGACCGCAACATGTTTAGGCAGTTCCACGTGAATGCTTTAAATTCAATGAACTCACTGCTGATGGTGGTGAGGTCTGGAGGGGTGCTGGACAGCGACAAGGTGGAGGCCTCCCGCAGTTCCATCTCATAATGCGCCATCCGGGTTTTAAATGTTTCCTCAATCTTGTCCATGTTGGCGCTCAGTTTGTTGTACAGGTCCATGGTGATGTTAATTGTGTGGTATGTTAAATTGTGGTAAGTAAAATAATTGTCCCGTGTGGAGAATGGGTTCTGGCTTAAATTTAAGTTATAATGTTTGACATATAATTGATGATTATAATATAAAATGAACTTAAATTGGAGACTCGAAAATTTAGTTGTGGTTGGCCTGACTACCCTCTTTTTTATGAGTAATATTATTTATTAAGTAAATTATTAATTCTACGAGCTGATTTGCGACGACTAATGATGATTGATGTTGGAAATAAGAATAACTTGGTACATACGGTGGTGACTCTGCATGCAAATTGAATAATAACACTGGACATCGCAACATAGACAGCTTACCTCTGTTTTGCGCCTGTATCTTACTTATCACGGTTAGATAGAACAGCTACGGCATATCTTTACTTTATAGCTCAGAATTTACCCTCCGTTTTCCCCCAGTCAAGACATCCGACAAGACTGTCATAAGGTCACTTGCGCTAACCTTCGCACCCTACACGGATATGCCAAGACACATCTATCGCAACTGTACCCAGCCCAGCACAAGACTCACTTGGGCAGTATCTTGGTCTTGGCCTCGAGTATCTTGACCCACTTCCTCAGCTTCTGTATCAGGTTCTGCAGCTTCATCGCGTCGGGCTGCGTGAAGTCGAAGTCGGCGGTGAACTGGCCCTTCATCTTCTGGAACACCGGGTCCTGCACCGTGGCCTGCGCGCGCCGCGCCAGGCTCTCCGAGGCGGCTGAACAGAATGCACCACTTACACTACTTGAAACACTTTCTGTCCACATACAAAATGAGGTGGTTCACGTAACACCAGCAACGGGATGGGTTGTGGTTGGTGGTTAGTGAGAGGTTTGATGGGTTTTTGGTGAGTAGCGTGGTTGTTTTCTGCCACAGTAGAAAGCTCTCTTTCTCAAAAGAAGAATGTATAATATAAATAGGTCTTAAAATTCAAAAAGTGTTAATGATATATATATATATAACGCATAGCTTGCATTGAATACTTTGTACCTTCGTACCATAGCACAACAACAACAACAACAACACATTTATGTGATCCGTCTGATTTCGGCAACCATTTCAACTGGTCTGTAATCGTCGTCCGTGGCTTGTGCAGTGCGGTTGATGATGGTCACACATTGCCGCCATGAATGTCTAGGTATATACTCACTGATGCCGATGCCGATGCCGAAGGTGGAGACTAGTTTCTTGACGAAGCTGAGCGTGTGCGGCGTGAGCGTTGCGTCCGCGACGCCGGCGCGGTGCTCGAAGGCGACGGCGCGGCACTTGGCGAGCCCGGCACGCAGCTGTCGCAGCACCTCCTCGTACCAGTTCTCGCGGAACCACACCATCTGCGCACACATTGAGTTACTCGGTGCACAACAGCTACATAGGTGTATCTGTGGTGTAGGTAAAATTTTGCGGATCAGGCAAGTAGGTAACTTGCCTGATCCGCAAAATTACTAAGACCGTTAAAAACAAGTCTTGGTATAATGTAAATAAAGCCCATTAGAAGTACTGGAATGGAAATACGGTCCACAGCGATGTTCTTGTTTTGAACGTTATCTGAATCGCTAAAAGGTTATGGTAACCCCCTGGACTTACTTGAGGACCATTATGTCCATTCTCCAGGAATTGAAAATTACGAATCGACTCTCAGAGATGTGCCCAACCAAATGCTGAACTTCTTTGGTCTTATTGCACGTAGAGGCCCTGAGTGTTTGAAAAAGCAACTAATGGCAGGAAAAACAGAAGGAGCAAGACCACCTGAGCGTCAATGTAGTCACACTCAGAAATACCTGTAGCTTGGTGTTAAAACCTTCTTAGTTACTAATGTCTCATATACTGTTTGGCAAGAATTTGAAATATGAAATGTAGTATCCTGTGTCAATATCGTTTACAATTATGCTTTACTTGATCTTGAAATAATTATATTATAATTTATTACGGTTATGTTGGTGTTTATATTTCAATACTTGGTCTACACGAGGCACTACAATCAGCTCAGTATAGGACAAAATACAAATCCCTGTCAAGCCCCGAACCAACAAGCATGACAGTCACGATCCTCAGCCATGAATAAACAACTAGAATGATATTAAGTAACTCTGCTATGCGATATGAACAAATAATGGGCTGTAAAATATTAAAACGATAGATGCTATGTTTTTGACAGGGCTATTGCTAGCTATAATCTAGAATTGAATATTATCAATGATCGTTAGTTTTCTCCGACTACATAAAATAAATAAAAAAGGGCTCAAAATTAGCAACTAATGACAGGGTGCTCATTCTATACAGATTAGAATTAGTAAACCTTCGTAATTCAGAGATGCGCTAGGAGTAACAATTGTAATTTAAACGTAATGGTTTCAGTCAACATACTTCTAGATGGCGCTAGGCAGTTATCTTAGAATGTAAAAATAAAATTGTTACAGAATTGCAAATTGGTTGGTTTTTAGTAAATCTTTTTAAACTTTATTATCTATCAAATTGAAATATCAGTAATGGAAAAAATCGGTTGTTGTTCTCTTGAAATGTAATCTCCTAGCGCCATCTCGTGGTATTTGCAATATTGCTATAGTGCTGCGATACCGGCCTCGAACTAAAGATGCTTTCGGTAGCGTCTCTGATTACGCCAGTGACCTATTTCGTTCTACGTGGTCTATCTGTATAACTATAATATAATAGTATCTATGGTAATGTGCAAGCTACCTGGTCAACGATGCCCTCCAGCGATGACAACACAGTGGGATGTATCTCGCGCTGCAGCTGCATGATTTTGGAGCAGCGCCACATCGGCAGCGTCGCCTTGATGGGGCCCGTCTCGCCGGCCGGCGCAGCGCCCGCGGCTGCCGGCTCGCCCGGCTTTGCCGCACCCTGGAATGATCATTATTTAGGAGTCACTTTTGAGATATGCTCCGGATAATTGGTCGTTTCCAAGATGTCCTTGAGGTATTATTTGAAGCTACATACAACTGACATAGTCGATGTGGGCATGCCGACCGCCAGCCTAAAATTGAATTGAGCCGGCCATGTGTGTCGAATGCAGCCAGTCAGATGGGCAAAGATAGCCACTGAATGGAATAGCCTACAGATGGACACCGGCGTAGAGGAAGGCCCAGAAGAAGATGGCGGGACGATCTGGACAAGTTCCAATCAGAGTGGGTCGATGTTGCGGCTACCAGAGATGTGTGGGCTCGAACCGGGGAGGCCTTTGCCCAGCAGTGGGACCTGTAATAGGCTAACAAATAAAAACTTGCATGGAGAAGCTGGAAGAACAACCCACTTATCACATGAGTGGACTGCAACTAGAGCAGGGGCGGCTCGTGATATATTTTTTTGGGTGTTCACTAAAAATAAAAATGAAAAACGACAGCTTACCTCATTTTTTTATTTGTAAATAAAATCCATTCGCCGATCTTTTTGGTGAGCGAAGTTGCCCGCGTAAGGCAACTTGAAACGCACCACAGAACACAACGCAATCTATTAAACGCCGTAAAATATATCGATTTTCATCAACACGTTCATTGAACTCTCTAATAGATTTTCGATACGCAGAATCAAGCGCCTTACGAATATCTTGTCGTCCGATAGATGCTAATTGGACTTCACATAACATATGAGATCGAGATTGCGAATGCTTTTTCACTTTTATTGAAAGATGCGCTAAATCATCAACACCGGTTTCTGTCCATGCAGATTCACCACCACCACTAGCAGCAAACACCAGACAGACCAAACAAAACAATTTATTGCTGTCTACACATCCACACAACCAAGGGGTTTCTAAATATTGTTCTGATTTGAAAACTCGCGTAAACGTTTTACTTTTCGTACAACATTTTTGGGTAAGTCCTAGTTCAGGCCGTGGTGGGCCCTTCGACTTTAGTTCGAGACGCTTTTCGAGGGTCTTTTCACAGTTTTTAATAATAGTGACACTATATTGTTCCATTTTTCACTCGATTGTCACACACAACACTCACACAAACTGTTTTTAGTATTTATTTATTGCGAAATGTCCTGAAATAACTGGCGCAAAACAGGCAGGACGACACGTTTGATTGTTGTGATAAGAGCGGCAACAACGCATAGGTACTTCACCGCGCCGCCGCCGCTCACGTTTTGTCGGCGCCCAGCAACCACACCGCGATCTGGCAACGTCGAGCGGAGCGGCGCTCCGGAGTAGCAAATTTTCTCATAGAAATCTTTTGTTTCACGCGCCGGACTGTTGTAAAAATTCTCTTTCGCACGCACTGACTGAATACAGGGCTAGGCATTGTACTGAAATTGGTTTCATAGGAGCGCAATCGCTGGCGCTCCACTCGAATTTACTTGACATGGCGCCAAACATCAACGTTGTGGGCGTAGGTAGTTGTTTACTATTGAGCGTCTATACGCATATTAGAATGTCTAGGTAGGTATAGGGTTATAGGTAAGTAATATGAAAAATAATAATACAGTAGGTAATTTTGGTAGAGTGGGAGTGCACTGCACCAGCGCTCCATAAGACGAGCCGCCTCTGAACTAGAGTATAATTGGGAGAAAATCTGAAGTCTTTTTCATTGTATGGTTCGCGACAGGTTCGGATGGCGTTCGGGAAGACGTTATAAATTATGATTAAAGTAACTTGCCATGTCTATGAGTGCTAGCCCAACCTGTCGCGAACTACTCTGCCTTTTTCTCTTTGAATGCCACCCGTTCAGCGACAGTAGCATAGATTACCAACAGCCACAGAGTGTTCACTCACCGCACAAGTAGTGGGCAGATGTTGCGCGAGGTGCTCTGCGGTCTTGTAGCGCTCTCGCTGCTCGATCTTGAGCGTGAGGTAGAGCGTGCGGATCGGGAAGTACACGGCTTGCGGGTAGAGCCGGCCCACCTGTGTGCGAACAGCGGATGTTATTTCATGATATTGCGTTTTGTATTAGGCAATAATCCCAGGAAAGACCGTCCCATTCTATCATTCTGTCTTACATTCTTTTTCTTAAGTTTATTATTCAGGAAAGTCCCACAGTCAATACGATTGCACTCGTTCATACATTCATATTCACGAACATTTTAACTAGAGGTCAACGGATATTTATGTCTTGGTCAACCCCTACGTTACGAAGTATACTCACGTGACTAAGCAGGTTGAGTATCACGTTCCCGTCGTACTGCACCAGGCAAGCCAGCAGCTGCGGTATCCACGGCAGCCACTGCACCGGTGGCACGCCCACCGAGTACTTGTCCAGTGCTTCGGCGAGGCTGTTCTTCTCGTCGTCGTAACTGAGCATCCAAAGTACCTGGGGAGGTGGCGATGTTCAATGATCTACTAATGTGATGGTTATAGCCGAGCCGACTAATTTACTTATTTACGCACTTGTAAAATACAAATCAACCATGCTTGTTTTTATGTACCCTGCTGGGCAAAGGCCTCCCCTTTCTTAGAACACCTATTCGCTGCCCTCGCCGAGTCCGGCAGGAATTGTCCAGGTCATCCCTTCATCGAAGTCTCGGCCTGCCCCCACGCCGGTATCCGCCATCAACCACACTCTATTAATGGAAACAAGTTAATGGAGCGCTGTCTCTGTTACACAATTTCATACAAAAGTCAAGGTCAAAAAATCGCTAGTGGGCGTCAACCAAACTGGTTCGAAGTAAAGGCGCATTCATGATGTGCCTACGTTTTGTACTCTCAACTAAAAAAAACGTGTTTCAAGTTACTAGACCGTTATGAGGTGTACTGCTAAAATGAAAATACTTGTATGTATTGTACAAACACAAAATATCCGATTTCCTATTAAACTTTATTTAACAGCTTTTATCTTATCACATATAAAAATAAATACCTAATACATGCGTACATTTGCTCATGCTTCATATAGGCAGATAATTAGGTACACGCGATAATTATACGTAATTTTAGTGTAAGTATAGTTTAATCTTACTTCTCAATCACAAAGTCCAATAAACAAGCCGGGTCACATGAAAAATATAGCAATAGATATCAATATATAATAACTAACACAAAATAATAATAATGCACATCAAAACAGTACGAGTCATACGAACAATCTAAAAAACTCTCGCACTGTGACCACGGTCTTAGTGTCGTAGCACTTCCACTCAGACGCCAGTGCATTTCTTTCTCGTTAACTTGTTTCGGCAAATAGAGTACAGAATCTTGACACGATAAGGAAATGACAGAACGCTCAATTCAAAGTTAGCTCTTACCTTAGCGCAATA
This sequence comes from Argyresthia goedartella, assembly GCA_949825045.1. Lineage (NCBI taxonomy): Eukaryota > Metazoa > Arthropoda > Insecta > Lepidoptera > Argyresthiidae > Argyresthia > Argyresthia goedartella. Next base: position 12,559,245 of record OX463808.1, on the reverse strand, counting down.
CTTCCTCGACTTGGACTCGTTCTGATGTCGGCAAGCGTGCAGGAAGCACGTCATCGCCGACACTCCCACCGATATGGTCCGCGGGTCCCGAATGAAGATCTGCTCCAGGTAATCTCCCCACAGAGCCCACGCCTTCACCAACGTATCGTGAAGTTGTACCGCCGCCGCGAACGCCTTGTTAGCGTCTTCAGAACGCCCCAGCTGAGCTAGCAACAACCCTTTGAACGCGTAGAACTCGGCTGTCATCTCTTTAGTGAAGTACTTGAAGTTGGTCGACTCGATCATGTCGAGCCCCTCTTGCAGCTCTTCCTTGCCCTCTGTCCACGAGGTCTGGATGTGGCACTTGACTTGTTGGCGGATCTTCTGAAAGCAGTCCACTATGGGCACGCTCGGGATGGTGTAGATCCGGTGGAGCGAGTCGAGGCACACGCCAGGCAGGTTGTGCTTGCGTGCGATCTTAGCGAAGTGGATTATCGCCTAGAAAATAAGATTTAAGAACGATGTAGTGTGCATGCATGGATGTACAGATGTCGGCAAGAGTGCAACGGTATCCCTGGGCGTATGATGGAACGCAGGTGACGCATGTAATGCATGAAGAACTTACTGACAGCCGCATACCCTGCGGCGCAGACACGTGCGACGCAAACTTGTGTCAGTCCTCCGCTGCGTCTCGTTGTAGGGCCAGCACATATTTCTGCGCGATCGTGCAGATCGTTAATTGTTTGTACTAGCTAGGAAGCGAATGTGTATGTATATCTGCGTCGCAGCACGTCTGCCTCTCTTGCCCTACCCTGCGAATCTGTACTGTGCAGTGCTCCGTCGCGTGCGCCTCAGCACATGATTAGCCTATGTGTAGTGTGTACAAACCTGTGCGCTAGCATGCACGCCCAGCATGGAGTGATTGTGCGCATGCTCCGCCTGCGAGTCGTAGTGCGACGCGATGAACGTGTAGTGGTGCTGCCGCCACGTGAAGATGGCGCCCCAGTGCGACAGCGGGTCCGACACCACCGGCAGCCGATTGCGCCACGTCTTCACGATCGCCTTCATGTCCTGCAGCGAAGTCGGTCGGCTGTGCAGCAGACCCTGAAGGGAGATGGGAGAGAAAAGTCAGTCAACCTAACATTCTGTAACACTACGTCAGTCTAAAACTCAACACCTGACACTGACACCCGCCCGTGACGGCCAGGTCCGTATGCATGGCGTCACATCCGAGGTTCGACATCTGGGTGCCGGAAGAGCTGTGCAACTCCAGGGTCGCTGTCGGTGGAACACCATCAGCGCAAGGTAATGAGGTATTTGTGTATCGCCGACGTACATACGAACCCCTCCCACGATTGGACGTTGGACACGGTGGGAGTTCGAACACTAGTCTAGTTTGGTCATATATCACATTTTCACAGATTGTGTTTTAAACGGTAGAGAGCGACCCCGCTATGAGACAGGGACCAGTGGTTTGATCAACAACATCGACCCGGATGCGCCAATAGAGGCAAGCGTGCGTCAGTGTATGTGCACGCACCGTGTGTATCTGCTGCGCCTCGCTGAGCTCCATGAGCTGCTGGGCGGCGCGCAGGAGCGGCAGGTGCGCGTGCGACACGACGCGCGGCAGGCGGCGCCACTCGCGCACGCACTGTATGGCGGCGGCCTCGGCGTGCGGCTCCACGCCGTTGAGCTGCTGCTCGTCGTGCCGGTCGCAGATGCACAGGTAGCCGCGGTACAGGTTGATCAGCCACGCTGCGGACAACAGTCAACTGCTGACTAATACCCCTGACAAACTTTATATTTCTATATTAATCTAACCTTTATAGTAGGGGAGGTCAAGAGGGTATCTCGTCAGTAACGCGAGCGCTTTAGCTTAAGATATGGGACATACTTTACACCCTGTTTATTATCTCCACCAAATCTGAGCTCTCCATCTAGAGCCGCGCCGATAGGGCAATAAAAATATATATATATATATATATTAATACAGTTAAATGCACAACATTACAGACTATGTCTAATTCATTGTACACATACAAATATACAAATAACATATATACACTTCCATTTAAATCATAACAAATTATGGTATTTTACATGTCAGTTCAATAAATGTTAATAATAATAATAATTCAATAATAAAAAGGTCATCGCAGTCATTTGGAATTATACTTTAGTTACATAACACAACCCTGTCACACATTCTCCTCGCAGAACCTTCCACATTCTCGCACAATATGCCTCCATGCATCACTAAACAGATCAGACAATGGTGCTGCAGCCAACAGAGCGTAGAGACTGTCCCGCGCCCTCACCAGCGGAGACTGCTGGCGAGCCACCGTGCGATGCGCGCCGCCCGCTAATAGCCGCTGGTACCTGCGCGCTCGGAGGTATTTGTCGGGCACGAATAGCGCGCATACCGTACCGACAAGCGCGACACAGTCACTGTCGCCTCGCAACAATCGACACACAGTCAGAAGCTGCTCGGTGTTACGTCTGACCTCTAGCGAGTTGTATCCGAGCATACCCAATATATAAGCGGTTGGATAAAGGTAAGGATAGTATCCAAATTTCCTCTTTTATAGGTATCTTAAGAAAGCTTTATGTACCTTCTCGAGCAAAAGTATGTAAGAGCTTTCGTGCGGATTCCAAACAACCGAGCTAGATTCAAGTTTGGTTCACACTAGGGCCGTGTATAGAAGCTGGACCACACCCAGGTTCCGGAAATCCTTACTATTCCGTATTACAAACCCCAATATTTTAAAGCATTCCTTGGCCAAAGTGCTTATATGCTCATGGAATGTAAGTTTAGGGACGAACGTAACACCGAGGTCCTTAATCGAATACACTCGAGTCAAAGACTCAGTGCCGAGTATATACGTCGCGTTTATAGGCTGAGAAGAACGCGTAAAGGACATGATATAACACTTGGCAGCATTAAATAGGAGCTTGTTGTTCACACTCCACCTATGAACCGCGTCTAGATCTTCCTGCAGCAAACTACAATCATCCTCTGAACTCACGGGGAGTATCAGTTTCAGATCGTCCGCATACAGAAGGCAATTGGCGTGTTTTAGCTCTAATTCCAGGTCATTTATCATAATGATAAATAACAACGGACCTAAAATAGACCCTCGGCTAACGCCCGACCGTGTATGGTACGGCTGGGACTCAAAACAGCCGTGTCGCACATATTGATGGCGGTTCTTCAGGTAGTTAGCGAAGAAAACTAACAGCCGTGGGGCAAATCTAATGGCACATTACTTCTTCATTAGGACTCTGTTATCGACTCCGTCGAACGCCTTACGGAAGTCCATATAGGCGACGTCCACCTGACATCCCTTGTCCATGCACTCCGACACAATCTCGACTAACGTCAGTAAGTTGGTGTTAACTGAGCGGCGACTCCTTAATCCGTGTTGCGAGTCGCTCAGATACGGCGCAATCTGCGAACTGATTTTGCAATGTACGATCGACTCGAACAGTTTTGCCAATGAACTCAGGATCGCAATAGGCCGATATTGATCAACGGAGGCAATGTCACTTGTCTTGGGGATAGGACTGACTCGAGAAAGCTTCCAGCTGGTGGGGTACTTACCTTGCTCTAGAGCAAGATTAAATATCCGACCTGTTCGATTCCAAATCGATATTCGATCGATGGTTTCTGAACGGTCATTTTAATTTGACGTTAGCTGTCAATCTGGCAGTTTTGAGAACGGACGGACGAAAGCCCTCGCAATGTAAACGCGTTTTGATCAGGGTGTTGAAATTAAATCGCAGGGCATCTGGAATGTATTCGGGATTCCCTCAGGATTGTTAATATAGCTGAGTGTGCCGTTGTCTCTCGAGCCAGATAAAGTTCGGATTTTCGTGCCCGATTTGTATTTACCAGTAGAAACATAACCTGTGTTGGACACTGTGCTCACCACGCTGCCCGCCAGTCATACCTGGTTGGCTGAAGAACCTGTCTATCAAGAAGAGCCTAGGGTGCACCCGGGCCTTGCAGAGAGACAGGAGGTTGACGGGACCGAAGCACAGACCAGGTTAGATCTACCCCACATAACTTCAGCTCGGTGAATCGCCGACGTTCATCACTTCTTGGCACCTGATCGTCACGCTACCTCGTAGCTCATGGGCCCCTACGAGGTCATTAGGTGCTGAGAAGCCTGAACACGACCCAAAGGTAGAACCAGCTGATCGCTTTAGGCCTTCAAAAAATAGGGAGGGACGTTGTCCGGTCCAATTGCGTTCCTTAGCCTTAGCTGCTTCAGTCCTACCACTATGTCCCTATGGGAGTGGTGGAGTCATCAGAAATCACTCGCGTCGCCCAGGATTCTAAAACTTCGTGATTCAGTCGTTATAATCCTTCACTTGCTCGTGATTCATCTATGGCCCTCGCTTTAAATCCGTCCTTATTCACTAGTTGCATAAAATACTATTTTTCGTTATGTCATTTTACCCCCTCCACTTTTTTTAGGCAATATTTTTTTCATATTAGACTTGAATTATGTTGCGGTTATCAGGGTAAGTATTTTTGCAGAAGATTTCAAGACTCATCTATTATAGTTACTGAAAAAAGTGCCTGTGACTGACGGACGGACGGACATGCCAGTGATAAGGGTTCCTTTTTACCTTTTGAGGTACGGAACCCTAAAAAGGGTACTTGTACGGTTCTGCCATACATGTTAGCAACTGCTATTTGCTGATGTAGCGATCTACTTGGCCGCGAGTATTTTTACATCATAATTTAATATTTTATCCTAACTAACGAGTCCGTCACCAACCGTCGTCGTAAGACATAGACTTATCGGAAGAGTTGCCACCTTTTACTGTGTGTACCTACTTATATAATAAAGTGCATAAAGATTGGGAACTTTACTTTCCGCGACATGCTAAACCATCTAACTCGAACATCTAAATCTCATCGAAGAGGGAAGGGGAGGAAGAGGGAAGGGGAGGAAGAGAGGGAGGAGAGGGGAGAGGGGAGGGGGGGAGGTTAATGTTTGTATGGATTGTCCATTTTTACTAGTTACTCAATAAAGATCAAGTTGATGTGACAGCTTACCCAATTCCTTCGGGCAGTTGTTCTCGACCTCTGCCAGGGCCACCTTCATCTGCGGCCAGTTGGGGTTCCGCCACGAGCTCTCCAGTATGAGGAACGGGTCCCGGCAGTTCCGCGACTGACCCAGCTCGAGCAGGGAGTCCCATTGGTTCAGCTCCTTGGCGCATTTGAGCCAGTGCTCTGTCCACAGTTTGCATTCTTTCTGCATGTTGTACGAGGACGGATTGGCGGTGTACTCCTGCTTCAGCTTGGCCATTGCGACGTCGTATGCTGACTGAAAGGTAAAGATAACGCATTGAGTAAAGAGTTTATGAGTATGCGTTTGAAATCTGAATATACCTCTGTATAGGTCCGGTACGGGCTGCATACCTGAGCTTGTTCGAAGAAGCCCTGTTGTTCGAATGCGATGGCCACGTTAGTCTCGCGGTACCGCGCGTGTTTCTGCCACAACCCCGACCACATGTCTTCTTCTTGCAGCAACTCGTACATGTCACTCAGCGAATCATTCACCTCCTGAAAAGTATCATGAGCAATTACTGATAACCTCACTCCTCAACGGAACACTAAGCCAAGTTAGATGACTGGACTTTTAGTTAGGACTTCACTGTTTCATAAACTTTTTTGTACTGCCTAGGTTTGTAGGAAGAAATCTTTCTTAGGAAATAAGCTCGCATCTGCTCATATATATTTTTATTTTATTTTTAAACTTTTCGTGCTTTCGTTAATAATAAATACAAATGACAAAAAAATGGGTCTCCCATAGTAACTTATAATCAGCTGATCGGCGCATTTATTTTTTTCATTTGCGACCATGTTTCTTAGAGAAAGTAGTTCATATTGATGGGTAATATCATTCCTTAAAATATAGAAACTGTTTAAAACCACAGCCTCAATATTTGAACATAAACTGGATGGAACGGCCCAAAAATGCAATCTAGTGAAATAAGCGGAAGATGTTTACGTTCATGTTTCCGGGAGTCTGAAGTACAATACTCATCTCTACCACGTACTTGCGCACGTTGACTAGCATTATGAATATTTACGCCAGTATGCGTTCGAGACGTAACTCTGTTAGCGAAGTTCGCTTACCAGTCACACAATTAAAAAATTCTTTCTAGAACTCACAATGGGCGTGGTGGTCTCGATGTCGTAGTCGTAGCACTCCAGCATGTCGCGCTGACTGCGGGCCATAGAGGACTGATCCATCGCCATCTGCTCCAGGTTGAGGGTCATGCGGTGCCAGAGGTTGTGCGTCTTGCCGAGGTACCGCATCATTGGCCTGCAGGTGGTATGGGGAAGAAAACTGTCAAATTAGTTCCATGTAGAGGCCGCTACGTTTGTGAGACAAAGTAAGCAAAGAGTTTCGATCATCTGAGGTAACAAATGAATCACAGAATAAGTAAATAAAGCAAGTTAACGCAAAGAGTTTAGAAACAGGGAAATGAATTGTCAATAGCCAATTTTGTCATTGACAATGTTTGACATGTGACAAACCAAAAAGTTTTGCGTAGTCTTTTCATTGTCGTTATGCTTCTATTATGGGTAAGTGCAGCCTTGTGGCGTGCGTGGCATTATAAATGCTTTTAGAAAAAGTGATCGTTCTTAACTTTAACGTTAAGTGAAAAAATAATCTGTGAGAATATTCAAGAGTAAAGTATAGAGAATAATGAAGGTATACTCACGGTTTGATAGTAATAGCGGGGTTGCACCGCGCCAACGCCTCTATGAACGTGTTGAGCGCACTGAGCGGTTGGTCACGTTGAATCACGTGGGCACCCGATATTATAAACGGCACCATTTCGTTCATCACCGTCTGACACAGAAAAACACCCATCAAAATGTTTGTTAACACAAAGACGCTAAACCATGTATTTGCGGGAAATGTTTCTGAGGTAGAATATTTAAAGTTACGGGGCAATTCATCGAATGTCCCAGGTTCACTGGGAGAGCTGTCATTATTATTATTTTTTTTATAATAATACCCTGGACACTATTGACACACATTGATCTAGCCCCAAACTAGGATTCCCTGTATCTTGGGTACTAGACAACGATACACGTACTTATATAGATAAATATTTTACTTAGATAAACAACCATGACTAGGTTACAAACATCCGTTCTCATCAAACAAATATTTGCCCCCACCGGGACTCGAACCTGGGACCCTTGGCTTCGTAGGCAGGGTCACTGCCGACTCGGCCATTTAGCTCGCCTTTGCAATTTGTGTTATATGCATGGGGCTACAGCAAAAATAATTACTTAAATAAAAGGGCTTATATTTTACTTTTTATCAAATTGAGTAAAAGTTATATAAAATATTACATTTTCATTACTCATACTCTGAAAGGGGGTCATTGTTCATCCAGGCACCGTGCTGAAAGTGGTACATGCCTGCTCTAAAGCAGAAAAGTATTAAAAAAATATATATGAATCGTAGTTTAAATTGAACAACGCAATGGTAGTAACCTATACAGCCATAAAACGATTAATTCTTCATTTATTAGTTTTGTTGACATTTAAATTCTTTTTGATGTTTATAATTAATATAATGTACTTTATGTATTTATTAGTCACTTTCAAGGCGAGATGTGATTTGCGAAATAAATTAAAAAATATTTCTCTAACGCTCAATAACTGTACAAACGTTAATATTAATTTCAAGTGACTTTGTTTTTTAATAAAATAATTTTGATTTCAAGTGACTTTGTTATTTAATGAAATAATTTTGATTTTAACTGGCTTGTGTTTACTTTCCTCGTATTCTTAATGAAAAGTAGAGTGTTTTACTCGGGTGATAGCACCCATTTCTGGTGTGGTCTTTCAGCCCTCGATTAACAATCTACTATTTCGTCCCAAATTAACAAAATGCTTACCAAAATTGTACGCCCTATTTAATACTAAACTACATGGAGTCGCCTCGCTTCGCTTCGGCTCCAGGTTGTGTTATAAAGTTGTGACCTAACAAATCTAACTTTAGCATTTGAACATAAAGTGACCCGTAGCAACCAATACGGTTCTGTGACTACAGGGGGGCACAAACTTTGGTGAACGTTTAACATATTTGGGAGTCATAACTCTATTAGAGAGAGTGGTACTTACGCCTAACTGCCTCTCATCGAGCACAGCCCACAGCTTGGGGAAGAGCCGCAGCCACGTGTGATGTGCGAGCTGCTCGTCCATGTGAGCTAGTTGCGCACACGCCGCTACTAACTGCGGCGTGCGCACGCGTCGCGCTAGCTCCAGGAACTCGGATTGTTTGGCGATGATCTGAGTGAGTGCACGTTGTCTGTGGACAAACTTTATGGTTAGTGGTGACATTAAAGGCGTTGATTTTTTATCAGGACCACCTATACTATAACAGTCCTTTATAATAATTGTTCCTAATAACTGTAATAATAACTGTTCCTTTCTAACTAATTAAAATTTAATTGCCCTGCGGTTCATTTAAAATATATATAAATAAAACTGAAAAGGCGGGTACGGGGAAGATGTCCAGCTCTGGCGTCGATAGAACACTTGAAAACTGCTTTAGTCGAAGAGTGGCAGGAAATACCACAGGATTCCATCTTATTCTTTGGGAGACATCTCCTATCGGAGGTTGGCTCGGAAAATATTGGTGGTCGTTGAATTTAACCATGCTGCGAGGTTTCGAAGCCAGTGAGTTCTTCTGCAGCCAGGTCTTCGGCGGCCTGGTATTATTTATATTATATAATATTTTTTCTTTTCATATTACTTCCTATTCATTTAGACGTCCAAAACTTCGACCACCAATTGCAATAATTCCCTTTTAGGTAGGAAATTAAATTAATATCAAATATATTTTGATATCATTTGTAAGCTATCAAAATTACCTTTCAAATGATATACCACAATCCATGGTTTATTGCATGGAAGTTGTGGAGATTTATTTTGAGCAGCGCGCGATGAAGTTTATTGCTCGCGGGTGTACTTAATGAGACTATTCAAATGACCTTAAACATTTTATTTATTTATTTATTTATTAATACAGATTCATGCACAACATTATAGACGATATCCAATTCGTTGTACAGATACAAATATTCAAATAACATATATACCCTTCCATTTAAACCAGATTGAAACAACAAATTATAGTATCTTACATGTCAGTTCAATAACATGATACCCCGCTTCCGTAAGTTGGTATAGAGTTGGGTATATTGAACATTCCAGGTGGCGCGTGCAGTACCAGGCAAAAATTAGCCACGTCTTAGCATGATACAAATATACCGGTATAGACAAGAATCCAAGGACAATTCACCATACGTCACCACACTGGCGTAGTGTAACTTAAAAAAAAATAAAAAAATATTAGAGGACAATCTCACATAAATCGAACTAGGCCCATGGTAAGCTCAACAAGGCTTGTGTTATGACGATATATTTATTAGAGATAAATACTTATGTAAATACTTACTGCCTTATTCATAAACGTCTTATAAACCTATTTTAACTATAATGCCGTTATAATTTGTTTGTCTTTGTGTGTCACTTTGAAATTTGTGCTTGTGAGAAAAGGACAAAGCACATTTTAGCTATCATAGGTTTCATAATTTTTATGAATAAGGAAGTTAGAAAACACCCAAGACTAAGAAACAAATGTTCATGATCTTCACAAAAATATTTGCCCTTACCGGGATTCGAACCCAGGACCGCCAGCTTCGTAGACAGGGCCACTACCCACTAGGCTAAGCCGGTCGTCACATTTACTTGTATAGGTGTATTCAGGAAAGAAGAGGTGAATGGTTTCGCACTATGTACTGATTGCAAAAAAGGTGATTGATGGATACATTAATTAACAACAAAACATAACCCATGCATGAACCATTATACCTATGCCATTAGAGTAAGTCAACCTTAACCCCAAACTAAAGTTAGAAAATTTTTAAAAGTTAAAAATAAAAACCGGTCAAGTGCGATTCAGACTCGCGCACGAAGGGTTACATACCACCGTACAATGGTAGGGATGGTTTGGAGTGAATAGTTTGGATTTTACATCAAAATAATGTTTACAAAGTTATTAGTTACTTTCATACTCCATGAACGTAACCAGGTGCATTTATAAGTTTGTATGTGGTTTACAGATAAATAAATAAAACCTTGGCAATTCCTGGTAGGTTTTCCTATAATCTCTATATAGTCTGGTTTCAGTTTTGTATGTTCTGTATTTTTTTCATAATTTTAGCTGTCGGAGATATAATTGGAATGGTATTTTTTTGCACTTTTTGATCATAAATTTTGAAGTTATTAAAACTAAAATTTATAAAGAGCCCTTTCCATCGATACGCTACATGACTTATTACGGTGTTTTTTTTTCGTTTTGTCATTTTACCGCCTCCACTTTGTAGGCAACTATTTTCTTCATATTAGACTTGAATTATGTTGCGGTTATCAGGATAAGGATCTTTTGCAGAAGATTTCAAGACTCTATCACTTATTGTTCCTGAGAAAAGTGCCTTTCACAGACAGACGGACGGACGGACGGACACGCGAGTGATCCTACAAGGGTTCCTCTTTTTGAGGTACGGAACCCTAAAAACGGCACTATGTTTTGGGGTATACATGTCATACTATGTTTAGTTTGTTACACAGTCTAGGATCGATATTTCATGGTTTGGTTGATGACCGAAAAAATAAAAACACAGCACCGCTTTTAGCCATTGGTTTGTCACCCTCATTCTTTTGCACTTTTTAATTTATAAATCACGGTTTTAGCAGTTTGTTTTGAAGATGTCCACTTCAAAAGTTTGTCGACGTCTATGTTTATTTTTATTTTATTTCCCATGCAGTTTTCTGTTGAGTTTGCTGTAGAACAAAATATAACTTAGATTTAAAAATTCCGCCGACATCTACGTCTCGTTTTCGTTCTCGTTCACATCAACACAACCTACGTAAAAACATCTTTACCTGTGAGTCACGCTCTCTACTGATATCACAGTCGTAATGACAATCATATTGTGAATTTGTCCTTGAGTTTCTTGGTTGTGCCTGTGTAGTTGTATCGTGCGTTTTAGCTGTCATCATTTGTTAAATATCAATGAAGGTCCGAGGACACATACCTATTAGGCTGCTGCTTGGTCAGATCGTCCTTCTGATTATAGTTGCTGTCGAGGTCCATATCGAGCACATCCTCCTTGTCGGGGTCGAGGGAGTCATTGAACCCGTCCGCCGACTCCTCCTTCACGCTGCTGTACATCACGAAGGACTTGCGCTCCTCGCTGTCGGCGCAGTTGTTGATCACGGACGTGATGTTCGGCAGGAGGTACTTGGGGTTCGATAGCCGGATTTGGCTGGCTGAAAGTAATTGTTTGATGATTTAGAATTGCATCTGCATCTGCGTCCCCAAACTGCGACTGCGGTGCCGAGTTCCAGACTGTCGACCACATAGTGCGTGAGTGCCCTTTGCAGGCTTACCCTGGAGACACAGATGAATTCATCACCCTAACAAATGACGCCACTAACTGGTTATGAAATTTGGATATATGACTGTGAAATCCTCGATAAATATGATTAAATTAAAAATTGCAAAGGAAAAAATCTCAATATGAACTTCTTCTAAAATCGAGACGATACAACGAATAAGTGCCACCAATAAGAAGGCGAGTCAACACTATTCTCTGAATAACTTTGACAACTCCATGTAAATTTTGCCGCCCAGTCATAATTGGGTCGACAAAATCAGTTAAATTAATTACCAGCCGTACCAGCTGGAGTAGAAAGTTTTGACTTTCACCGGGTTTATTTCGTTTCCTAGGTTTCAAAATCACGTTTCTTCAGCCAAACCACCCATCTTCAGTCCACTGTATACTCACAAGAGACACATGTGGCCAGCAGCAGCTCGAGGCACTGCTTGATCCAGTAGTGCTGTCCTATGTGCTCCCAGTTCTGCGAGCACACGATGTAGAGCAGGCGGTCGTAGACGCGGCGACGCACGCTCTGGTCGAACACTTCAAAGAACTTGGCGCGGATGTGCGGCTGCGTGCAGCGCAGGCCTGCGAGGAAGGCTGGCTCCAGCTTGGCGGAGAGTTCGGTGCTTTTCAGCGTCTCGTCTCTGTTGGGAGTGTGGTGGTTTCGGGGGTGAGCATTTGGATAAATTAGGCACTTAATCATATGCCCGGGCTGTTAAAAAAAGCCGGCATTCAAGCAAATGGCTAAAGGTCATCGGGCACGTAATTAAACAAAACATTTAATGATTAAAATAAGACGGATTTCAACCTTTACAATGGGATTGCTTCGCTCCGCTCCGCTTCGGTCGGCTCAGAAAGTACATAAAGTTGTGACTTAACATAACTTAACTTAGTGTTCGGACAGAGAGTGACTCATAGCAACCAATTTAAAATTTAGTCAAGTCTCGGTTAGGCAGATTGTTAAAAAAAAATCGAAGATGTTTTATTTTAATCAGTAGACTGAGGATTTGATTGAAAACCAGCCGTTTATGAACGGCCCGGGTTTTTCATTAAGTGCCATACATAATACAAACACGACCTCTGTGGCGCTGCGGTGGTAGCACTGCCTACCATGCGAGAGGTCCCGGGTTCGATCCCCGGCTAGGGATAAAGAAAAAGAAAAAACCCAGGTCTTGGATGTTATATGTGTGTGGCGTCGCTGTTTCTGGTTCCCACGACACAGGGTATCCTAGTGTGGGATCAAAAGTAAACGTTTATGTTGTTGTTTATAAACAAATTAATCTGCCAACAGTGAAACAAAGAGATTTGTTTTCGAAGACTGGAGATTGAAATCCGCATTAGCTTAAAAATACTAACGCCCACTGACAATTTGTGAGCTAAATTGTCAGTGGGCGTTAGTATATTGAGCTGATGCTTAGGCGAAAATGCTTTCGCATGTCTGTCTGGATTTCCGGCAGTTTCTCCTCTACATGTCGCATTTCTCAACCGATTGTCGCGAAATATTGTGAGCAGGTTCGATTATTATATAATTGCTGTCCTCTCCGAACTGGTAAATTTAGATGCAGAAAAAAGGTCCGTATTTGTCTTATATACAACACGGAACATGACGCACCTCACAGCCCACTAGACACTCACCGGTAGACAAAGTTGATGAGCTCGAGGAACTGCGCGTTGAGGTCCGCATCGTCGGGGAAGCGTTTCTCCACGTACTGCATGAGCTTCACCAGCAGAATGGACTTCTCCCGCAGCGAGGGCGCGGCGGCGGCGACGGCTGCGACGGCGGCAGGGCTCGCGCGGGACTTCACCCACTCCTCCACCATGCGCGTGATGGCTTTCATCACCTAGGGAGGTCACATGGCAGGTATAGAAGGGATTTTTGCAATCACTATTTATTTTTCACGCCCACTGCTCGGAAATTTTGCGAAAGATGGTTTTAATGGGGCCCTGAAACAATGAATAGTTGAACAGGACTACAACAATATATCTGGCCTGTTCACAGGACAGAAAAAACGTTGTTGGCTTGTTTTCCCCATTTGTTGTCTGTCCCACTCATTACTCTTTCAAGAAACGTATTGAAACTCTTTCTGAAAAGTTATTGTATGTATATTATTATACGTAAAGTGTATGCAGTATATATCGGTACTTATTTATTATTATTTATTATATATAGTATTACTGTATGTATTTAATTTATTCCTAGGAATTTTATTTATAATAGGTGCACTGCATACCCTTTCGTAATACTTTCTGCTGTCATGCCTTGATTTGCTGAAATAAATCTCTTTTTAGAAATAAGTTCGCCTTTGTACATTAAATTAATATAACTGAATTTAATTATGCATTATTTATCATGTCAACTGATGGCACTTCATGCCGGTAAAAGCACGCGTCATGCCGTCGCGTTGGTAAAAGCGTGCATGACTTGTGCCGTCAAATTGATCTAAAAAAACTTCTGTGTATTTGTTTTTCATCGCAGTAGTCGTAAAAAGCACTATGTAATGTCGCGGCCAAAAGTGCAATGGATGGACTCGTGTCAAACTCACTCGTCTATTGCTCACTTACCAGCCTCTACAACAACGTACTATACATCAACAATGGAATGTACAAGGATGACGATAAATTGGTTTTACGGTGCGGGCGAAGTCTTCAGCTCGAGAGATATGGAGAGAGTGTGGAGCGTGCGCCAGCCGTCACTGTCGTCATGACGGAAGGGCATAGACCCCATAGGATCTTTTGTACCAGCTGTTCATTAACTACTTAGCTGTTCTATTCGAATGTGGGCTATCGCGTGCCGCTAGGGGCGGACGCTCTGGTGTAACGGGAGGTCTCCAGATATTACTAATGTCTTATGGGACTTCAATGTCAATAAAGGAACTAGAATCTTCTAACAAATATGTTATTAATTGTCAAAGTTATTCAAATGTACCATTCAATAAAATCGATAAATATATGAAATTTACCTTGACGTCTTTAGTTTTCTCGATAAGTCCAACGAGTACAGTTCCGATGAACGTTTTCCTCGTGTCGACTTGCATTACAGCAACACGCGCCTTCAGCAAGTCGAGGGCCAATATCTGTTGACGAAATACATTGTTATTGTTAATACTCTGTCAAGTACCATAATTCCGGCAGACCCACAACTGCACAACTGTGCGAAGATCGCTCTAAGCTAAGACGAGGGGGGACCAGTCAGTGCGGTCGCCTCTACAGTTTTATACTCTGTGGTCACTGATTGCACATTAAAACTCACTCAAAGACGCCGTCTCAACCGCCATTTCGCGTTTGTGTCTCGCAAGTTTTATTTTGATGAATAAATGTATCAAGACTATCTGTGTTTGTGTTTATTATAGTTTTATACACTATAACGCATAAATAAAACCAAACATTAGGCCTAAATTTTGCTTTAATATTAAAATAATACAGAAAAAAGTACAACTTAGGGAGCTTCATATTAGGTAACACATATGTGCTATATTAGCTGTATTCAAACTGAAATAAAGGCGATGTGGAAAGGAAAAAGGGTGAAGGATTCTAATTAGAGTGATATTCTTACAAGAATTAATCTTAATTCCAACTAGAATAGGAGAATTTCATCAAAAACTGAACATTAGCGCTCAAAATTCCTAATGTGTGGAATTCCCGCTCCGGTACTCACCGACACGGCGAAAGTTACAAAATGGCCGCCACAGGCGACTGGTTATTGTATACTATATTGTATATTCTTATTATTGTGAAACAAGCCCGGCAGCTTTGGTCTGTAGAGGCCTTTAGTCCGTTGGAGTGGCGTTATATTGCGAACAAAAGTAAATAACCAAGAACTAATAAAAGAGAGCAAAAATAAAGAGCTAAAGAAGGAAGAAGAGAACCATGAACCAACTCACCAACAAGTCAGACAAGGCAGCGTCCTTGTTGTCCCTCGCGACGTGGTCCCTCGTCATGCGCTGCAGCACGCGCATGAGCGGCAGCAGCAGCCGGTCCACGTAGCCTGGCGAGCTGGCGCAGCACGCCTTCAGCATCATCAGCGGACCCAGCAGCGCGCCCGCGCCCGCGCCGCCCGCCGCCGACTTCTCGTACGCGGCGAGCCCTTCGAACGCGTACTTGCTCACGCACGCGTATAGGGTCTCCAGCTCCTCGTACTGGGGATAGAGACGGTAAATTAGAACTGTAATTACATATATGAGAATCTGACATTTATAGGTGGGTTTTGACCCCCTCATTCTGCAGTACCGTTTGACGACCTCTGCGGTGTTATGGTCGAGGCTGTCCTTCACAAGGGCGAGGTCCTGGGTTCGAATCCCGTCTGGGGAGGAATACAAAGAGTTCTTGGCTGTTACATGTTTGTGAGGTCGCTGTTTTTGGTTCCCACGACAACCTATCGTGGGGCCAGCAACAATGTATGTGTCTGTATCTAAAAGTACATTGTTGTAGAGGCTGGAAAGTGAGCAATAGACAGACGAATGAGTTTGAGGGCCGAGCCGCAGGCGATGTCTTCTAAGCGACGAATCCATCTATTGGACTTTTGGCCGAGACATTACAAAGTGCCTTTCATGACTACTGCGAGGAAATCTTTTTTTTTATTTTAGACAGCATAAGTCAGGTACGCTTTTACCGACGCGATGGCATGACGCGTTCTATGCCGGCAAAAACCGACACGGCATGCAGCACCATCTGTTAACATGTGACAGAACGATAACAAACAAGCCAACAATGTTTTTTCTGGCCTGTTCAAACAGACCAGAAATGTTTTTTGTCCTGTTTAACTATTTATTGTTTTGCGACCACATTACCGCAGCATTACGAGCAGTGCAAACTGATTCGTCTAGAACATGCTAGCTGGACAAAAGTCACCTCCTAATTTTCAAGAATTAGTGGTCAGATGTCATTAGCAACCCCCAGAAGGACCATTTCCAAGAATTGTTTGTCTCAAAGTGAGGATGTCATTATGTAATGACAGGATGAGTGTTACGATTTTGTATTTGATTAATTCACTTGCAAATTTGCTACACATGTTCCATGCAAGTTTGTCCCATGAGTTATTTTGTGAAAAACCAAGTGTTGTGCTATGGATTTTATTGTTGAAGGTATGTAGATTCTTTTATCATATTAAAACCTCTCCTAAATGTCTGTTTTGTGTCCAATTTAACTGGTTAAAATGGAGTCTGGAAAAAAAACGTAAATTTTTACCTTTTTAAAAGTTTAAAGGACCACATCTTTTTGTTTTTGGAGAAGTTTGTGTCAATTTTTGCGAATTTTTAGAGGGTTTCATTTTAGGGATTTGTTTTTTTCGCGGTGTATTTATTTTAGAAGTGTTTTCCCCGGACTTGAATTGCATATAATTTTTATATAATTCCTGAGTCTTAGTTATTTTTTCCATTTTTTCTTTTAAATCGACATTTTCCAGAGTAAATACGTCTACTTGATCATGTGCGCTTTCGAGTTGTATTGAGAGTTCATCTATTTTCTGGGTAAGTTCCAACATTTTTTCGCTATTTTCGCGTGGGAGGTTAGGTAAGCTAGTCGCGGTTGAAGTATCAGCTGGAATCATTACTAGAAGTGTCAGATATCGTACGCGAGAGGTCGGTCAGTTTGTTATTTTTTACGTTTGATTTACTACGCGTCATGGTGTAACTAAAGCCACACTTATTTAAGTGACCCAACCGTTGGTTTCATATTCAAACCACCTCATGTCCACTCACCTTGGAGGCCTGTGCCGCGCCGCTGGGCTCGGTCGGGAAGAGCGCCGTCAGCTTGGCCAGCAGGTTGTGCGTGAGGCGCACTATCTTGGCGTTGCTGGCAGCCACGCACGCAGCCAGCCCGCGCTGCAGCGGCTTCAGCGCCGCCAGCGCCTGCTCGCGCCGCAGCGCGCCCAGCAGGAACGTCAGCAGCTCGAGCGCAGTGCACGCGTTCGCGCACGCCGCGGCGTTCGTCTCCGCTGTCGAGAACACCTGCCGGACCATACGGTACTTTCTTGATAAGTCAATTCAGATACTTTTTAAGAATTGTCAAAACGCTTATTTTGTTTGAGAATTGTTTAGAAAACTGCAGAATAATGTCATGGAATATTCAAATGTTGGTCTAATTTTCATAAAATTACGTTTATTATTTTAACTGCCCAAACTGTCGGACGTTAGCAATATAGATGAGCCGTTTTACTGTCGAAAAGTATGACATTCAAAATACATATTGCTTATTTGTTTGTTTATCCAGGAAAGTACCGGATTAGACAAGTTCACGATTTCCTGCCAAATCAAAGTGGCAGTTTGTTTTTAATCAACCAGTAGCTACGAGTCGTGCCGAAGTGCAACAGTTTGTGCAAACGACAATTAAGCGAAAATCACTTCGCTGAAGAGTCGAGGGAGGGTCATATGGAGCTGAGGGATAATGGATAAGGTGTCTTTTCTTCTCTAAAACACGAGACTTCAGTCGTGAGTCGGCATAGCCTTGTGCACACCGCAGGCGGGACAGGGGCGGGAAGGTGGGGCGGAGCTGGTGTAATGTGCCCCGCTGGTCGTGTTCGTTTGTCTGCCTGTGCTCACCTTGTCGAGCCAGGCGAGCTTGGGCTCGCACAGCGCGGGCCACACGTCCGGCTTGAGCGCCGCACGCAGCAGCTGCACGCAGCGCCGCGACAGCTGCTCGCCGGGAGTGGCCGCCAGCGCCGCCGCCGCCGCCGCCGCGCCCGCGCCGCCCGCCGCCGCCGCCGCCGCAGCCGCTGCGTCGTTCACCTGCACACACACACACACACGTCTACACTTTAACATCTGTTTTTTTAGAAATTGACCACCACTGTAGCCCGCCTTTTCTCAACTTAGTGGTTTCTTAATTTCATAATCAGCGTGGCACAGCCCCCGCCGGTGAGTGCAGCCTGAAAGCTGCCGCTCTCACCGCTCAGCTATACATTTTCAGGATCGACATGAAAATGACCTGCGAGAACGTTGAACGTCACATCCTGAAAAAATTGAAGAAGAATCCACAGGCTGGTCTCAAGGAGGTGAAGGTACAGATTGAGGTGTTGGAGTCAAAAAAACCCAAGGAGTTCCTGTCCTTCAAACTTCGAGTGCCGGCGGACCTCAAGACCATGTTCCTGGCCAAAGATTACTGGCCGGAGGGCATCGTTTACCGACGCTACAGGGAAGCGAGAACGAAAATTAAAATCCTTAGCTAGGTTAGATAATATTTTGTGTGTGTTTTTATAATAAATTATGTATCTCTAGTTGTAAGGTATTTATAGACATGGGTTTTTGTTAACCTGAAATAAAGATTATTATTATTATTATAAGCAATGTACTTCCAGCTGCCAGAACCAACGGTTAGTCGATAGGCGGGCGAATGGACCAGAACCAGAGATTAAATGACGATTCCAAGAAGAACAGGGTGCCGCGTCAAATTGTAGTGTCGCCTTAAATTTAAGATACCCAGCCCGTCGGATGGGTGCAGGTTATCTTGTCTGGCAGGGTAACGAAGAAGGTTATAATAATGAGCGCCAGTATCCAAATCTTATGTGTTAACAACACTTCTTCGATAGCCATATGCGCTTTTATTGAAAAGATGCCCTTGTTTCGGACAATTCTACTAAATATATTCACATGGGCAAGCTCAAATTGCAATCATATTAATAGTGGGATAAAGTGACGATCATGATGATTTTTTCAGATACTCACACATGCGCATTTAAATGTCCATTATTGGATTTATTAAGAGCATTAGACCATCGCGAGACTCACCTGGCACGCGAGCCGCAACAGCAGGTTGACGACGACGTCGACGTGCTGCCGGTCGATGGGCTTGCCCGCGTCGGGCTCCTGCTTGACTACACTCGTGGACTGCGCCGGGCTCGCCCAGCCCGTGTTCAGCGCCTTACGCTGCTCGTTCGCGCTGTCGTCGGCGGACAAACGCTTTATTGAGCCGCTGGGCGACATGGAGGCCTGTGGAGATATAAGATAATATTTAGGTCACAAGCATCTTCTTCTTCAGCATGTTTCTGTCCACCTTTACCAAAATGTCGCAAACCGCAGTAGATGGAGGTATTTTGGGAAAGCAAGTGTTGCGACTCACGGCTCGGTCCGGCGGCGAGTGGTCGCGGATGCGCTGCAGCTCCCACTTGAGCACCACCTCGGCCAGGTCGACGGCGAGGCGCCGGTGTTCGATGGAGGCGGTGGCAGCCACACCGAGTCGCTGCATCGCCGCCACCATGTGACCCACCAGCGCGTGACGCACCGGGTAGTACACCTGCCGGGGAAACAGACAACATCATCCAACTAAATCTTGCATTATTTAATGGTAGTCTTAAGTCATTCGCTGAGCAACCTCCCGTCGCCGCTACCCTGGCAGATTATTGAATTCGGTATCTAAAAGAATTTCAATTCGAGATAATTGTGTTCTTAAATAAATGGCGTTGTTCCCAACAAAAATATGACTCGATTACTGAAATCTCTGTAAAAAACAGAATGTCCTTTGTACTCTATAGTGTAGTTTACTCAAATTTCAGATGAAAGAAAGTCTTTAGTTTAAATTTCAGATGAACGAAAGACTTCAGTTCAAATTTCAGATGAACGAAAGTCTTTAGTTCAAATTTCAGATGAACGAAAGACTTTAGTTCAAACTTCAGATGAACGAAAGTCTTTAGTTCAAATTTCAGATGAATGAAAGTATTTTAGTCTTTAGTTCAAATTTCCTTCGCCGCTAAGTTTTTCTGTCTTTCAATACAGGAAAACTTGTTGATTGACCGAGCAAATACAAATAAAAATACAAATATTTTTATTCAATAAAGAGTTGCTTTAAGCCATGCATGTCAAACTCAAAGTCATAGGTGGGCCAACACACAGGTCGTGGAATCAGTGGGCCGCAAAACCCAGAAATAAAAAATAAAACACATTGCGATTGTAGTATGAAAAAGGTTTTTTAATAATAATCTTTAAAACAAGTTACAACTTCTTACCGGAAATTTGACATCTTTTTTGTTTAATTAAATTGTCTATTTCAGGAGTAATGTTATCAGCGGAAATCCATTTCAAAACTGAACCCAAGTGTGAATCGGTCAATCGTGATCTTGTGGGAGATTTGTTTCCTTTCATGAGGGAAAATAATTGCTCACACTTGTAGGTGCTTCCAAACATTGATATAATTTTACAAGCAAATTTCCGTATTTCTTGGTACTGAACAGGTAACAACTTGTAAAAATAGAGTGCACCAACACTGTCAAATTTTTGTTTCAAAGGGGTCTGACATTGAATTTCTATAACTTCCATCTGCAAGTGAACGGGAACTTTATCGACATCGATAGAGAAAAGTCCTGTAAACAACGAAAAATGGTCTTCTTGCAGTTTAAAATCTTGAAAGCGCCTTTCGAATTACGCCTGAAGACTTTTTATTTTCTCATTATATTTGTTATATGAAATAAGATCCCTTGTGCTTTCCTTATAAGCTTTACAAGTCGGAAAATGCGACAAATTATCAACTTCCAACTGTTTTTCCCATAGCATCAACTCGCATTTGAAAGCTTTCACTTGATTATACATATCTGTTAAAATTTGAAGTGGTCCTTGCAATTTAGTGTTTAATTCCGACAAGTGTTTTATGATATCCACCATAAATGAGAGATCTTGTAGAAAAGATATATCGAACAGTAAGTTGACATCCTGTCCTTTCACTTCCATGAAAAGGCGTATCTCCTCTTTAAGTTTCCAAAATCGATCGAGAACCGTAGAACACGATAGCCATCGGACCTCTGTATAATACGGCAACATTGTTCCAGCGCGGCGCGCGCGCTTATTTAAATTGATCGTGTTTGCGGGCCGCAACTGGAGGCTGTTGTTAAAATTGGATTGGGCCGCAGGCTAATACGTAGAGGGCCGCATGCGATGTTTGACATGCATGCTTTAAGCAAATAATATGCATAAACTTACAAGTACAAAGACATTTAAACAGAGCAAGCGAAGGGTCTCCGTTTCAGCTTGGGCAAAAATGCTTCCATACGTCTGATTTTTTCCCGGCTCTACAGGTCGCATTTATCAACTGATTCTCGTGAAATGTTGTGAGCAGGTTCGATAATTATGTGTTTTTTGTCGATTCAGTTATTGGAAAGTTTTCAAAATGGCGGAGATATGGGGTTGCAAAAGTAAAAAAACGCTACTGCCCAAACGGATTGACAGTTTTTAACAAATTAGGTGTCGTTGGATATTGGAGACCGTGAGATTGACATAGGCCATATAATTTTAGTAAATAGTCAATAGGTTGGATTTGAGATCACAAAATGTTGTTTACTAAGTTATTGGTGCGGATACTTTCATACTCCATGTGCATAATCAGGTGCATTCATAAGTTTCTATGTTATAAGTTCGGCTTTCCACCAACAGACTCGCGAGGTCTAAAGCTCCCAGAGCCACTAATGTTATAACTTATAATGATTCAACCAAATTCTGATTTCTTACGTTGCAATTTTTAACATGATGCATGCTGTGTTTACCTGCAAGTGGATGGACATATACAAAGTGGTAATCATCTGTTGGTAAATCTAAATAAATAAAAGAAATGCCACCATGTAGAGTGTACACTATTGCAGACAATATGTGTGTCTACCTTGTAGTGCCGCACCACCAGCTGCAGTATATGGAAGAGCTGTTGCACGGAGTGTCCGTCCTCCACGATGATCTTCTTGGTCCAGTGTGTGAGCATGGTGTTCCCGTCCTCCATGCGCTGCGGCATCGCCGGCGTCAGTATCTCCAGCGCCTGACGCACCACCGAGCGCGCCTCCACCGCGTGCGCTTTCAGGAGACTATGGAACACTGTTGGAGACACGATTATTTATATACTTCTCAACAGTGGGCGCCATTTTGTATAGTTCCCGCATCTGTGCGATTTTCAGCACAAACATCCAAACATTCATACCTACATGCATCCAAACTTTCACATTTATAATATTAGTGGGATTCCCCAAGGGGGAAAATGAGAACATGGTCTTGTTTCGTATTTATTCCTCACCTTGTAAAACTATCCGCTTGTGGATGGCGAACTTGGCAATAATGTGACTCAACAGAAGATGTCCATGGTACCTGCGAAAACACCGAAACGTCACTTCGACTTCGTACTCAACACCATATAACTCACCAATATAAAAACTTAAAAAAATCGACTTCAAGTTCTTCCGCGGTCGGTATGCGAATGAAGTAGTATGTGTCCATGATAAACCAAAACATCATCTGTGTATATACTTTTTTGTATTTATTGATTTTTTCAAAAAGCGCTAAATCTATTTTGATAAAATTTGTATGGGACCAACTCTGAAGTATGGCCTACCAATAAAAATAAGAATCATCAACATCGGTTTATAATTAACGGAGTAATCGCGTAACAAACACAAAAAAAAAGAAAAAAAGAATTAAGAACCTCCTCTTTTTTGAAGACGGTTGAAAGCGATGTTCATAAATACAGCATTAACAAGATTTTTTGTACGTTATTTACTAGCTTAGACCTTATTCATATGACAATTTGTTATTACATACCTGGTAGCGGGGTCGACATAGTTCTTCCCCAGCAGACATGGCCAGGCGAATGTCATCAACCGACGCAGTTTGTTCCCCTGCTTCTTGTTGTTGGCATCGTGGATGTGCGCCGACGCCTGTTCCAGCAGTAAGCACGCAAACTGCAGCAGCGAGATTCGCACCGCGTCCGAACAACCGAACGGGTTCTCTGGGTCGATCACCTACGTTTGAGGGGTTTCGTTAATGGAGAGATAGACAAACATCATCACCATCATCGTACTGAGTCCACATCAACCCACTGCTGGGCATAAGTATTAAGCCTTCTGCAAATGGAGCTAGGCGACTGCGACGCAACTCATATGCCAATATAAAACACATGTCAAAAATACATGCAACTCTAAAGTGTGGGGGATCCCCGTCGCGTCCCCGTCGCGTAGCCCCGTGTGCAGTAGGGGGACGATTCTAGTTCACGTCCGCAGGAGTGTACACACGGAAAACCCTGCACGTGTCCCCCGGGTGGTGCTCGACGAACTAGAAACCATAGGCAAATCAAAAAGAAACTTTTCCTTTGTAGCCTATTCTTATAAGCCATACGACTAAATAAACATCTGCAGTAGGTCTCCTCTCTATAGCGGCAATCCACACGGTCTTGCGCCAACCGCATTCATTGAGATCCTGTCGACTTGATGACTTTATCGCTCCTTCTGGCAGGCGTTCAAAAGTAAGCAAGGCTCTCTGCCGCACAAGCATATCGCAGGCTTCAGTAGTATTGGGAAGTCTAGGTCCCTTTTCACAAGTGTGAGTGAGTGTGCGAGGCTTGTCAAATAGTAGCTTTACCCCTAGGCAACTTTTGTATGCTCTGTGATTTTTTTAAATCACGTCAAATCAAGCGTATAAGGCCCCGTAGCCAAGTTGCATTTGCTAACTTATTCGCTAACGTTTGCCGCGCAGTCACTTGATCATTTGCACGGCGAACGTCAAATCGCATACATTATCTTAGTGTCGTAGCGAGTGATAAGTTAGCGAATGCAACGTGGCTAGGGGGGCAGACAGCAGATAGCTGGCAAAGAGCCTTAAATGCTAGCGACAATATGACATTTAAGATGCACTTAACTTAAGAACAATCGGTCAAGAACTCACGTTATTAATGAACACCGAGACGACATTATCCGGGTTGTCCTGATAGGGCGCGGGCGGGCCGCCGACGATCTTGTGCCCCTTCTCGAAGCTGACGGCGAAGCACGGGATGAGGACCATCTGGAGCACCTTCGCCTTGAGGTCCTGCGACATGCTGTCGGTGCCGAAGTGCTCCACGAAGCGGAAAAACGCCGAGCGCTTCCACTCGACGGTGTAGGTCTGCGCGACCGTGTGCTCGAGGAAGTCGCGGAGGAACTAAACGTCATCAAAAAACATGTATCTTTTGTGGCACGGTGAATAAATGGTAAATCTACTATCATCATGGATCGAAGGAGCTCCGTGGTCAAGATGCAGGTCCTCATCCCGGTGCTGACCGTGTACAAATGAGATAAGAAATTTATATTGAGGCGATCTAACGGTGATGGAAAATATCGTGAGGAAACCTTCATTACTCCATAGCTACGGCGATGGGCTAGCCCAGATGGGATTGCCAGAGGGAAAGAGGAAATCGCGGAGGGGGTGACGTCCCGCGGTGGCTCCTTAATACTTGTAAATAATAGTTTTAAATATAAGGAACGAGTTGACATAGTGAGCCTGTCTGTTGAGCGTACCATGGAAATAGCCTGTATTGAACTTGAACAACTTATTGTAATGAGCGTATACAGACCACCAGATTCATCCTTTGATTTATTCGAAAAGAAAATGGATGAAGTGTTGATTAAAATCAGCGATAAAAACAATTTTTTTATAATTTGTGGTGATTTTAATGTTAATCTGTTAGAGGATAATAATATTTGTACTAGATTAAAATCTTTATTTTTATGTCACAACATGAACTATCTGTTTTTGGAGCCTACTAGAATTACTGCAACATCTGCTACCTGCATTGACAATATATTTACTAACATTACGCCCATTTTCAAATCGGTCATCAATAAATTAACCTCTGATCACTCTGGTCAGATAGGTATATTCAATATTAAAATAAAAAAGGACCAAAAAGAGGATATTACATGTGTGCCCGTTAGTGACACTCGGCTTGAACACTACAGGAATAATATTTTAGATAAACTATGGGAAATACCATACAGTGACGATCCAAATTTGTTGTACAACTCAGTATTTAACCTTGTCAAAAATGAATATGATACGGTATTTAAATCAAAAACTATAAAAGTTAATAACAAAGCTTTGTTTAGTGATTGGGCGACAGTTGGAATTCATAGGAGCAGACGAAGATTATATGAACTCTATGAAGAGAAATCATATAACAAAAATACGGCCTTTCTAGATTATGTTCGTAGTTATTCAAAAATTTTTAAACGCGTTTGTGCCGTAGCTAAATCTAATTTCATTAAAAACAAAATTGAATCTAGTAGCAATGTCATGAAAACGACTTGGCAAATTATAAACAGAGAGACTAGAAATGCCAAAGCTACACATAATAACTTCAAGCTTAAGATAGATAATCAATTGCTAAGTACAGACCTAGAAGTAGCAAAAGCTTTCGAAAATTTCTTTACGGACATTCCAGTTTCAACAACCAAGTCTTTAAATTCATCTCCCACTGCTGCTGAATCTATACTTAAACAAAACTTTGAGGAATGTAAAACAGATTTTAAATTTAGGCACGTAAATAATGAAGACATTGTAAAAGCGTTTAAATCCCTGGAAATGAAAAAGACAGCTGACGCCCATGGTCTATCAGTAAAAATTATTAGTTCCATTGTAGATTGTATTGCACCTCACCTTTGTTGTATATTTAATCAATGTATAGATAGTGGTGTGTTTCCTGACTTGATGAAACTAAGTAAAGTTATACCTTTATTCAAAGCTGGTAGTACATCAGACCCCACCAATTTTAGACCCATATCGATACTACTAACGCTTAGCAAAATATTTGAAAAACTCATACTTAATCAATTGCAAAGTCATTTTTATCTCAATAATTTAATTCATATTGCTCAGTTTGGTTTCACAAAGGGTCGTTCAACAGCCGATGCTGGTGTTGAACTAATCGACAATATTTTTGATGCCTGGGAAGACGCAATGGATGCAATAGGTGTCTTCTGCGATCTATCCAAGGCTTTTGATTACGTCCATCATGACACTCTTGTCAGGAAGTTACGCCATTATGGTGTAAAAGATCAGGCACTTGGCCTTCTGGAGTCATATCTAACAGATAGGGTTCAGATGGTCGATGTTAATGGGAAAAGATCACCTGGGTCTTCAATAAGTATGGGCGTACCGCAAGGTTCAATTCTTGGTCCTTTCTTGTTTTTAGTATATATTAATGATTTACCTTACCTTGTTAAAGCAAAACATGGGTTAGTATTGTTTGCCGATGATACTTCTTTGATATTTAAAGTCAAAAGACAGCAATCAAATTATGACGAGGTAAACAATGCTATCTCTAGTATAGTGAACTGGTTTACTGTTAACAATTTATTACTTAATGAAAAGAAAACTAAATGTATTAAATTCGTGTTACCCAATGTGATCCCGGTAACTACAGACATACAGTGGAATTCGGGTATAACGACAATGAAGGGACCACTCTATTTTCGTCGTTATATCCGGAAGTCGTTACAGGCAAAGGTAAAGAGATACAGACACGTACACATGTGTAGTTTATATTCATTTATTATTGAAAATATTTGCACATAGTTATTCACCGGTACATTTAAAAAAATGTGTAATATTAGTTTGCTTCAATTTATTTTAATATATAAAGCTCCGAAACGTACACGCTTCCCTTACCTACTTAGTTGATATCTATAAACAAAAGGTAAAGGTCTCCACACTTGCTGACCATCTGTGTGCAATGGATGTAAACAAAAGATAAGAAATGTTTGTGAAAGAAAAAAATCTTTGTGTCTTTGGCGGCCGACTCCGGTCGCAATATCTGCATGGGATTTCTAGGAATTTGTTACAAATGATTCATTAAAAACAGTCGCTACACCCGAACTCGGCGTTACATCCAAAGTCGCCATAGCCACATGAATTTTGTACTAAAGTATGCTTTAAATTCAAGGGACTTAGATTTAACGTCGCTATAGGTAAATGGTCGCTACAACCAAGGTCGTAATAAATGAAATCCACTGTATTTATAAAAGGACAGAGATTGGACCTTGTGCAGTCGACTGTCTTTTTGGGCATTAATTTAGACACCAAACTACAATGGGATCCTCATATAAATAAATTGTCGAACAGACTGAGTTCGGCAGCGTTCGCAGTTAAAAAAATTAGAGCTCTTACCGACGTAGACACCGCTAGACTAGTCTACTTTAGTTACTTTCATAGTCTAATGACCTATGGTATTTTATTGTGGGGTCACGCTGCGAATGCTAATAGTATATTTATTCTGCAGAAACGGGCTGTTCGTGCAATTTATAGATTAGGGCCTAGAGTGTCACTGAGGGAAAAGTTTAAAGAAATCAATATTCTGACATTTGTGTCTCAATATATCTATGACAATCTTGTGTATGTAAAAAGAAATATAACTAATTTTCAGAAGTACAGTGATATACACAATTTTAATACTAGAAATAAAGACAAGTTGGTTGCTTATGTAAGCCGACTACATAAAATTAGTAATTCTTTTAAAGGCAATTGTATACGCTATTACAATAAGGTCCCTACTGATATTAAAAACTTACCTTTAGACAAGTTTAAAATAATAATAAAACAGAAATTGTATAAAAAAGGTGACTACAGGATATCTGATTACTTAGAGGACAGATGTCCATGGGAATAGATTGTTTGAGTAACAGGCTGTTTCGATATATAATTAGCATTCATTTTGTGATTTGACAATATTTTATTTAAAAAAGGAAACGCAAAAGATGCGACGACTGTGGAGTTTCTTCGGTGAGCTCTTCTCCACAGATTCCGCCATTGGGTTAGTGAACTCACCCAAAAAAATGTAATGACGGATCTAAGTGATGTAACAACATCCTATGGAAATAAATGATTTTTGATTTTGATTTTGATTTGCACACCTGGATAGGCCCTGCGTCACCTTTGTCGTAGTGCTGCGCAAGTAAAATGAAGATTCCTTAAGTGTTTCTTGCGATAATAGTATAGATAGATTTGATTTTGATTATGATAAATAAAATATTAGAAAAAATATCCAACCCTCATTTTGTCGTGTACTTTTTTGGTAACTATCGGCACTATATTGGCCATTAAACATGACAAGGACAGTGTACATGTGAAATGTTAAATTCCTCAGATAGACAGATAAACTTTATCTGAGGATTGGAAAACGGCGGTAAATTTATTATTTTCCGACCCACCTAAGTCAAGTCAAGTCAAGTCAAATTTCTTTATAACTGTAGATATTGACACATTCTTAGCAAACTTCATTTTTTGCCTCTTCTCTACATTAGACCTAGGTGGGAGAAGGAGGGCGTAGAAACTCCCACATATTGATTTTTTGATCTCTTTTAACAATCGGTTGTGCTTAACTAATACAAATATTACAATATTAATTATTATAATTAATAAGCCCATACAGACCCGTCATTTAAGTAATCTTGAACATTTAATATTTAGCAATTTCAAATTTTCCAGAGGTATTTTGCCAGAGGCAATTATGAGGAGAGCGACATCTTCGGGAGTAAAGTAAAAGGCTTGAGATGCGCGCAAATACTAGACTCATTTATTGTAGGAAATCCTAGCTTATATACAACTTACTACAAAACTACGTGATGAATACAAATACACCTTATCTGTGACGGTCGTCAACTTATCTTAACATTACGTGGAAATATGACTAACATAGTCGACCGGCACAGGTACTCCCCTCTTAAGGTAAAAAAATAAATGAATGTACTTATAACAATGAACAAAAATCTAAGTTAGAATCAAACAATAACCTTAAATGAATCGAAATAACTTTAAAAATGTGTATACCATAACTAACTTATATCAACTGCAATAATAACTAGTAGGATTTTAATAAACATAAATTAGATAGTAATTGTTGTAGTAGCGAATGCGCTGACCCTGGAAAGAATTGCTAATCTTCGCGAGTCTAAACCGGGGCGCAACTAGTCTGTGATTATTTCTAAGGTAAAAATTACAGCTATCGCTAAGTTTGTATGATATTGTAAGGTTCTTGCTTACATTCATTATATTTTCGAAAATAAATTGAATAGCTACAGTTAGTATGTCAATTTCTTTAAAAATCTCTTAAGGAGTCCGTGCGTTTTTAATTAATAATTGCTCGAATAGCTCTTCTCTGTAAAATAAAAAAAATAAAAAGAATATCCCCTGCTTTCCCCCACAACAAGGACATGACACTATGAAACTAACCAAGATATACTAGCCTAGATGTAGCCACATCCGTGTTTTGTCTGATGTTCCTAACAGCGTAAGCCGCAGAACTTAATTTACCAGCTGATAGCTGCTATATGAGTTCTGGGAAAACTCACTCGTCAACACATTTATTGAATATATAAGTTAAGTGTGGAGGGTTATAACTATAATTACTGAAACAATGACTTTGACTGATATACCCCAAAGGCCAGTATTTTTTAAGTTATCTAAACGTTTTGACATTGTCCTGGGGATACATTACTGACGCTAGTGTTGTTTTTTAACAAAGTCTCTACTTCATATGGAGATGAATTTAGACGCTCTGTCGTGAGTAAGGGTACATTGGTAAAGAATGTTTCGAAAGCTCGAGCTTTGGATTTAACAACATCATCACCTATCTTTAGGCAGAAATCATTGTCCCTTAGTATAACTGATTAATTCCACGCCTCAACCGAACGGCGTGGAATCATGAGGGGCTGGGTTTTTGCCAGCACGGGAGAAAATCGTGATTGATACCTTACCTTGCCGTCGCAGACCGGAACTCGAAAGCTCGATTCGAGGCAGGAATACGGGATAGGAGCACAATTGTGGTAGGATAGGAACCGAATCTCACGCTGTCGCCGGCGTGCTGCTTGCCGACACGAGGAGTCGCCATCCGATACGACGATGTCCTTCACAACACGAATCACTGACGCGAATCTACTTATTTCCCGACGATTATTATGATCAACACTCCGACCAGGCCCGACACCTGTGTTAGACAATTGTTACACCGAAATACAGTCAATGGCCCGACGCCATGAGCAGACATGTTTTTTCTCACGACAAGAAAAGATAACCTCTAATTTTTCATCTCGTTGGTACGAGTGACAGCTGCGGTTCCGTTTCCGCTAGTGATGTCCCGATTACTCGCGGTCGATCCGCGCAACAAAAAACCGGTGCGTTCCGAAGCATAAATATTAAACAGTCACCCTCCCGGACAGGCCCGAACCTGTCCCTAATCAATAGGAAGGCGAGAAAGTGTTGCGACCGCTCTCTTGAGGACCGAGTCCCCCACCTTGACTTCTGCTGATCGAGGCGTGCCATCCCGACCCGTGTACAAATTGACGATCCGTCCTCGTCTCCATCTCAATGATGGCAGGTTCACATCCTTAATCAGCACCAAATCACCGACTTGAGGGGGGCTCGTCCGGTCAGTCCACTTAAGGCGCTGCTGCAAGATGTGCAAGTACTCAAGGGACCACCGTTTCCAAAAATCTTGAGCCATCTGCTGCAACATCTGCCACCTGGTTAACCGACTTAACTTAACATCACCGAATGGGTATTCTGGCAGGGCGTTAAGGGGCTGACCTATCAGGAAGTGACCCGGCGTCAACGCTTCCAAATCATTTGGATCCGAACTGAGCGGGCACAACGGACGCGAGTTCAGTGTCATTTCAATTTTACAGAACAGCGTCGCAAGCTCTTCAAAGCGTAGAGAGGTCTCACCGATGATCCTCGTCAGGTGCGACTTAGCCGATTTAACCGCAGCCTCAAATATTCCTCCCCAATGAGGACATCCCGGCGGACTGAAAACCCATTCAATCCCTCGTCGGGAGCAAGCCGTACCGATGGCATCCTGCTTACCGTTCAGGAATTGAGTGACCTCCTGCAGATATCGCCTGGCTCCGACAAAATTTGTGCCGTTGTCCGAACGGATTAATGTCGGGAGGCCCCTTCGTGAGACGAACCGATCTAGACATGCGATAAATGCCTCTGTAGTGAGGTCACTGACCACCTCCAAGTGGACTGCCTTCGTGGCCAAGCACACGAAGACGCACAGGTATGCCTTCACTAATCTGGCGTTCCGTAGCTGTGAAGACTTGACCATGAATGGTCCCGCGAAATCCGTTCCGACACCCGCAAAGGGCCGGATTTCGTTAACCCTATCCGAGGGCAAATCGCCCATCTGGGGCTGCATCGTAGCCGCCTTGGCCCGATAACAAGGCAGGCACCGAAATACGACGCTACGCACTAAGCGTCTTCCCGATAGAATCCAGAACTCGCGCTGGAGAAACGCCATCAAGGCGTGGCATCCGACATGCCCATTCCGAATGTGTCGATCCTATAGCAACAGTTCGACCAACTTCCCTTTCCTAGGGAGTAACAACGGGTGGCGAGCCGCATAAGGCAGGTTGGCATTCCGCAGCCGACCTCCTACCCTCAGCAATCCTTGAGGGTCAATAAACGGGTTGAGCCGAGCCACAGCTCCCTTCAGTTGGACGCGTCCGCGTCTCAGAATGTCCAATTCGGACTTGAAGTGCACCGTCTGCACGTTCCTTACCAATGCGAACAACGCATGGTTCCGTTCCCGTGGTGTCAGGACCTGTGTCCGCACTCGTTGCGCCTCAGAATTCCGACAATTCCGCGCAAATCGGCAGATCCAGGCGGTCACATTGACCAGCTTGTCGAGCGAGCTGTACCGTTCCAGCAGGCTGAACTCCTCTTCCGGCTCTGGTTGCGTCGTACAGACACCGACTGTCAAGGCGCCGTTCGCCGTGGTAACGCGTGGACTCATTGGCCAATCCGATTCGGCTTGAGTCAACCATTTTGGACCCCACCACAAGGGATGTCCAACCAACTCCGGAGCGTGACACCCACGAGACGCACAGTCTGCTGGGTTCATTTCCCCTGGAACATGTATCCAGATTAAGGGAACCTCCGAATTCAAAATCTGCGAAACCCGATTCGCCACAAAAATCTCCAGCTTGTGAACTGAAGCCTTCAGCCAGCATAACACGATCTGGCTGTCCGTCCAAGCGTAGACCGTATCTTCTAACGCTATTGACCCACGAAGAACCGTCATCGTGTGGTTGAGCAGACGAGTCAGGAGAGCCGCTCCCGAAAGCTCTAACTTGGGAATGGTCAGGCGAGTGCGCAACGGCGCAACCTTGCTCTTGGCCATGACCAACCGCACATCAACCTCCCCCGAGGAGTCGACCGTACGCAGATACACCGCAGCTCCGTAGCCCTTCTCCGAGGCATCGCAAAACCCATGCAGGGTGGCGGTGTATCGTTTGGTGGGGACCAACCTCCGTGGCAGTGAAATCCGATTGATGCCAGGGAGGGTCGAAAAGAACGAGTCCCACTCTGAGCTCAATGACCCGCCGATCGGGTCGTCCCATTTCAGCTCAGCAGACCACAATTACTGCATAAAACACTTGAGCTGAAATGTTACCGGGGTGATCCACCCGTTTGCATCAAATGTCCTAGCCACCGTTGAAAGGACGTTCCGTTTCGTCCAGACCTTCGAGGAGTCCAACTCGACCCGATACGAAAACATGTCTGACACCGGCTGGTACTGGACGCCTAATACCGACAACATATTTGGATTTTCCAAATTTTCAAAAATGTGGGGATCCTGCTGGTAGTCATCGGGAAGACCAGTCAGTAACTCTGGAGAGTTCGACATCCATTTCCGGAGCTCGTAACCTCCACCCCGTAGGAGCTCAACTAGCTCGTCCCGACGAGCGAGCGCCTCCTCTACGGAATCTGCACCGGTACAGATATCGTCCACGTAGAGATCCTGCTCCAGGATTGCTGCTCCTCTAGGGAAGTTTAACCGTTCTCGATCCGCTAACTCCCGCAGAATGCGAATCGCCAAATAAGGACTAGACCGTAGCCCGTACGTGTTGGTGTTCAGCTCGTACACCCTGATGGGCTGATCTGGGCTCTCTCGCCACAGTATCAGCTGATACCGTCTATCGTCAGGGTGAATGACCGTCTGTCTAAACATCATCCGGATGTCAGCTACAAACACAACATTGTGTCGACGGAACCGTGTGATAACATCCGCGATGTCATGGTTCAACTTCGGCCCTGAATGCAAACACTGGTTCAGGTTCATGCCGTTAGATGTTGATGCCGATCCATCGAACACTACCCGTATTTTGCCCTCCGGAGTCCTCAAGACCGCGTGATGGGGCAGGAAGCAGTGGTCTTCACGCTTCCAGTCGATACCCGAAACCGAAATGTGGCCGAGCGACTCGTATTCCCGCATGAAGTCGACGTACTTCCGCCGGAAAATCCCGTCACGCTTCATGCGTCGTTCCATCGACAGAAGCCGCGTCTCGGCTGCATGGTGTGAACTGCCCAGCGGCGGGCGATCACTCCGAAATGGAAGACGTGTGAGAAATCGACCTGACCGAAGGCGACCAGTACTGTTCCGATAAAACTGTTCACACTCTTCTTCAACCGGGTCCAACCGGCGGACCGTAGGTGGTTCCTCCACCTCCCGAAACTTCTGTATCACCTCCGAGAGTACAGAACCGAATAAGGGACTACGAGTCGCTAGGCGTGGGGCAGCCGGCATGACCGGACCCATTACCGCATGGCCCAGTCTGGTGTTGACCGAAACCAGACCAGTCGCCTGCAACACGTGGACACCTGGCACTAACAGGTATCCCAAGGCATCGACACCCAATAAAATGTCTACTGGGCCCGGAATATCGAACTCCGGGTCAGCCAGTGACAACCCAGCGACCAACTGTCGCACCGAGGGCGACAACCGTACGTGAGGGTGTGAGCCCATCACATTAGGCATGACTAATGCCGTGACCGTCAGATTCACCGATGAATCCACCCGTGACGAGAGAGTAATCCGACATACTCCCTTAACGGAACCGACTTCCGTGTTCCCAATTCCCCGAATGGAATGTGGATACTCCCTTACCGAAATGCCCAACCGTCTTACAAGGTTGCACGAGACTAAGCACCCCTGGGCCCCCGAGTCCAATAGTGCTCGTGCCACACAAGATTTGCCGTCCGAACTCCACGCTATCACCGAGGTGGGGAGCATGACCGTCTGTGGAGTGGCGGCACCCTGTAAGTGGGCGGCGTGTCCCTAGCGGGAACCTCCGCGGGATCCGAACCCGCTCAGACCTCCGTCGGCCTTGGAGTAACTCGGCTGCTGATATGCCACCGGCATATCAGACCGTATGTACATCAAGGGGTCCCAACCCGTATAATAGGCCCCTCGCTGTCCCGGTATCCGATCATACCGGACGGTGTACGGTGTGCCCGGTGCGCACCGTGGATGAATGGGGGAGAGCGGATCCAACCTGGGGCGCTCTAGGAATGGGGGCGACATCCGACTGTTCGCCTCCCTGTTCGCCTCCCAGAGCGACGGGCAGGGTGGCGCAGAAGATGGTGGGCTCCCAGCCTTCGCGCCACTCATAGGTGCCATCTGACACCCGCCCGTAACACGCGGTGAGCCAGCGGCCCGAAGTCCTCGCTGACCATGGACAGCGGCGACCGAACCCCGGCTATCCCGCCTGTTACCCCCCGCGCTGCCCCCTTCCCCTCGGGGGGGGTCCCGTCCGCGGGTACCCCAGTCACCCCGTTGGTGACTCCCGTTGCCCGGAGGGGGACTGGGTCCGGCCCTGGTTGGGCCCTGTGACCGACCAACCTGAGTCCGGCCCTGGTGACCGTCCGAAGGGCCTGACCGGTTCAAGCACAACACGATGTGGTGCTTGCCACCACAGCACTCACAGGGGGACGCGCGTAAGCACTCGCTCAGCGGGTGCGGCCCCAAACAACCGAAACACAATCGGTGGCGGAAGACTACCTTCCTGCGGGCAGCTACCCCGAGCGCCTTAAAGTTGGCGCAACTGGTCACCTCATGACCGGCACTGTCGCAGTGCACACAGCCGTCACCCGACGGCGCGGCATTCAAAACGCCAAATTGTTTTGACCGCCCACCCCCCCGTGGGGGCGTGGGGCGCGGCCCCTCCCGCATCCGCGCGGGTTGGCGCTGCACACTGGCCTCCGTATCCAATGTGTCGCATCGCCTGCATTCACCCTCCAAAAAATCCGTTAATTGGACGAGCGTGGGCAGTTCCGAGCTACTGCCCCCATGCAGCTGTTCAAACCGACTTTGAACAGCTGCAGGCAACCGTGACAAAACCATAAACAATACGATATATGACCATTGGTCTACCGGCAGACCAAGGTTCTGAAGGGCCTTAGTGGCCACCAGCACAGGGTTGAGCACCTGTACCCGGATGTCAACATCCCGGGTTACTCTTGGGATGCTAAACAGCTTCCCCAGCTGCGCATCAACCAACCGCCGTTTGTGTTGGTAGCGGTCAAACAATATGGACCGGGCTATATCATAATTGCCCGCCGTGACCGTTAGGTGACCGACCAATTCCTTCGGTTCACCCCGCAGTGCCATCAATAGTTGGGCCAACTTGTAGGCGTTGTCCAGGTCGTCCCGACCGTGGACCAAACTATCGAACAAATTGATGAATGCCGGCCACTCATCAATTGCCCCACCGAAGGCCGGAATCTCCAGGTGTGGCAGCCGTCCAACAACACCCTTAGGGGGCGGGTCTCCGCTACCCTCCCCGCGGTCATACCGTCGCGACCGCTTAATTTTTTCCGCGCGACGCTCGATGTCGCCCAAGCACTCCATCGCTTGGTCAGCATCCGCGCAGAGCTGCATCACTGCAGCCACCGAAGCCTCATCCGTAAGCCCGAGGGCTTCAGCCTCCGCAGCCAGCCGACACACCTTCCCGACGCGTGTCATTGCGTCCTCCACACGCTTGAGCAGGACATCGTCCATGTCAGGTCGCTCCACATACTTGTGAGTATGGGCGAGCCATCTCATCTCCTCACGGACACCATACCGCAGTACCGTCAAGGGCGAAGGTGCCATGGTTACCGATTCAATTGTTTCTGGTCCTATGCTTCACTACCGAACTAAGAACAGCCAGAGACCAGCACTTGCCCGTCAGCGCTGGGCACAGAAATTAAAACTAAGTTGTAAAAACCAAGGCAACCACTAAAACAATTAAATCCTAAACAATATTTAATATGGTCGCCCTGTGGACATACACCTTATAAATATACACTCTAAATCAATTAGAGAATGCCACCATAAAACACAATACAAAAATAACCCACAAAACTTGATTATGAAAACAATACAAAATAATAAGTGGTGGGCTCCGAGACTATAAACCTAAACAATATAGCACCCTAAACCACACTGGATTCCGAAATCCAAGCTATTTTTAATATAATGAAGGTAGCTGTGACCTTCTAGAAGTGCCCCTCCGACATGACCCACACTTCTACTGAGGTCAGCAAAATCAGCCGTGCAAAGGTCCCCGTTACTCCAGGCGGAAAGACCCGCAGTATGAGAGGGACGGAATCGGAAAAAAATGAAAAACCGTAGCGCTAAACAACAGAATAATTGTTTAAAAATAAACTACTCTATTTTGTTAAAAAGTTTTTTCAGGAGATTTTGCGAATACATAATATCTACATTTTGAACGCAGTTCCACAATGAAATTAGTTAGGATTTCAGAATTACAGGAAAAAATAATATAATTTAGAGGTGTTTTCGTAATTAAATTCTATCGAGAAAATTTCATCCAATCGCGTTTTTGTTTTGGTGAAAATCTTAATCAAATACTCAATAAACGTTTACCCAAAAATCAAATCTGTAGATGACTTCATGGTGGAGTAAATGGATTCAAAAAAACCCCATTTTATTTTCGTAGCACCTTAATACCCCTTAAATAGCCCGACCCTGCTCTGTAAACCGAAATAACACTGCAGTACTATAGAACCCGACGTTCTACCGCAAGTAATACAATCTAGTTACTTCGCAGAATGACTGTTCAATCCTTTATGCGCACAAACAGTAGTTTCCGACTACAAATTTATAATAATTGTTAACTAAATTGACAATTATACTTTCACTAACCGAAAATGAACTTTAATTGTGGTATACCGACCACAGACTCACTCACAACTGATTGCCGGCCAATCTTAGATATTCTTTTCTCCCAACTACCATGTGGCAAAAAAACAACCCTACAACCGTCCGTGAATCGGTGATTTCCCACTAGGAAACCGCGCCTGCTACCAAAATGATTAATTCCACGCCTCAACCGAACGGCGTGGAATCATGAGGGGCTGGGTTTTTGCCAGCACGGGAGAAAATCGTGATTGATACCTTACCTTGCCGTCGCAGACCGGAACTCGAAAGCTCGATTCGAGGCAGGAATACGGGATAGGAGCACAATTGTGGTAGGATAGGAACCGAATCTCACGCTGTCGCCGGCGTGCTGCTTGCCGACACGAGGAGTCGCCGTCCGATACGACGATGTCCTTCACAACACGAATCACTGACGCGAATCTACTTATTTCCCGACGATTATTATGATCAACACTCCGACCAGGCCCGACACCTGTGTTAGACAATTGTTACACCGAAATACAGTCAATGGCCCGACGCCATGAGCAGACATGTTTTTTCTCACGACAAGAAAAGATAACCTCTAATTTTTCATCTCGTTGGTACGAGTGACAGCTGCGGTTCCGTTTCCGCTAGTGATGTCCCGATTACTCGCGGTCGATCCGCGCAACAAAAAACCGGTGCGTTCCGAAGCATAAATATTAAACAATAACTTTGCCAGTTTTAAGTGTTAATTATATGCCAAACTGTTTTCATTCTATTATTTTAATTTTTTATTTTTCTATTAATGTGTAAAGTTTTTGCAGTTCTACAAACCAAATTAAAAGTTTTTAACAGTCATGAATTTTTCTATCGAAGTACCACTATTACGAATTCCAAATGTTGCCCCGTCATTAAATTTAGATTTACCGTTGTAGTCACTGAATTTCTTTAATTTAAAACTTTATAGAATTCTGTTTGAATAATGTTGAAGAAGTCTGAAAAGATTTTATTTGGGTTCTGTGTATTAAAATCCGGTACTCGCAAATTTATATGTATGTTTTTCGTATAAGTCTCTAGTCTACAGGATGTAATAGGCCGAAAACATTATGGATCAATCTTATTTTTACTAGCAATTGGGAATGGAACTGTTTGCCCGCTGTGATCGGATGATAAGCAGTTAATTACATCTTTACTTGTCAATGCAGTCACAAAAAATGTTATATAAGCAAGTTTGGCTGGAAAATGTAATTCTAGTCGGCTCTAGAAATACATGACATAAATTCAATGATTTGAATAAAGTAATTAATCGTTGTTTCATTGTTGTATCTACAAGCAAATCTACATTAATATCGCCACAAGTAATTAACTTTTTTTCTGTTATTACAAAGTTGAGTGAGGGCTTCCTCCATAATTTTCAAAAATATTTCGAATTGCCATGGCCTTTTGCCTTTTTCATCCCTCGGAGCTCTGTAGACACAAACATTAATATGGCTATCTAACTCAACACAGTAAGTGCGAAAGTCTTTACGTTGTTTTACGTTAATATATTTTTTACTAAGATTAAAGAACCACCTCTCAGCAGTATTTATATTGCAACAACTGACAATTTTGAAATTTTTCATGTCAAACGACATCATATTTTCCTTTAACCAGTGTTCTGTAATACAAATAACATCGATGTCAGATTTTTTTAGAAACAATTCTAATAAGGTCACCGAATATCGTATATCTAACTGGAACCATAAGATCTATCTATGCCATTAGAGCCCATATCTTGCTATGACGACATGACATTGCATTTACATGCATTATTTACACGTAACTTGGCAAATGAGTAATTATTTTCGCGTAGAGGTTATTACTTATTACACTATGCACTACACCAGAGTGAACGTTGTGACGTCATAATAGCGCGCGCATAGCCCTCACGAAAAAGAGGCAGTGCAGTGTCTGTTGTGAAGTTTCAATTTAATTGAGAATTATTCTTGGAATATCTATTGCTTTAATTTTATTTTAACGTAGCGCGAGAGGTGGTAAAATACTGGAAAGTAGAAGATAAACAATTTCTATTGTTGGAGGGTGACATGACATGACAATTGACAGATAGATGGATGACGTAGCGCGCTTTCGCCGGTTTATAATGAACGCGGGAGAATGCGGGCTATTTGCGTACTTACAATGTAAACCAGAGAGTGAGTATACAACGATTGCAGTGTGCGCACCAAATGCGCATCGTAAACCGTACTGTTACTGTGTATTTTTTTAATGACATATTTGGTTTGTCTATTAGAACACGTAGTAGTCTGCTAACATGTTATTTATGTTGCCAACACATATTTTCTAGCATTTCCTGCCAAAGTGTTATGTTTTGATAAGAGAGTTAGTTAGTAAACAAAGAATTTCGTTAATCTGAGGTTTTGTTAATTTATAATTGTCATTTATTGACATTTCAGTTACTCGAATTTTCGACCATGGATGAGTGTATATCAAAATTTCCACGAAAGTGGTAGGGACTTAATTACCGAGCCTATACTTATTATTTCTAGACTTACTTGGAAATCTGGAATGAACCGGTCACAGAATGCTCGCAGCAGATGGAACAAGAGGTCAATGTTGGAGGGATGGTGGCAGAAGTAATGCAACAATATCTTCACTATCAGCTTAGGCTCTTTCCAGTGCGTAGAGTCGACATTCTCCACCTTCTTGTGTCTCTCCTGAGAAACGAAACGGTGTAATGAAACAAGACAATAAGTTAAAAAAATAAAACTCGACTTCGAGGGAAAACGCCGCTTTCATAGAACGCCGCCGACTGTAGATAGTCAGACCAAACTACTTTTTTTAGTGTAATCTACTCTATTGAAGATGAATGTACCATCTATCTACTACACGTATGACTTTGTGAGTACTATACTTTGTGAGTGCCTCGAGTAGGACAACAAAAAATATGTCCACAAAAGTGGGATTTAGTCAAGCGCGTCAGACTAACATATGTTGAGTTTATGACATGCTGATAAGTGTACATTTCAATAAATGTGACGATTTGAGCGTAACGTAAGGGAGTCACTAAACATTTAGTGGAGTTACTAAACATGGTGTAAGGTATCTCCCATACATTAACCAGAAGCGCTCGTTATTCACGAAATCCCCTCTAGGCCTCCCATACGACAATAGCAAATATACAATGCTGCTTTTAACTAGGTTTGTATTTCTTAACTTTTTTCTGATAATTATCAAATAAGCACAGTATACTTGCATGGTACTGATCATTACACCATATCCTCTTGAGAAGCTCAACCAAGTCGTGCTGCGTGGCTAGCCACTGGTCGTCGTACTTGATCAGCAGGGATATCACACGGATCGCTTGGAACTGCATCTCCGTTTTGTCAGCCTGTCACAGAGGAAGATATGCGGTCAATCATCAATCATCATATTAAGATAGAGTAAACAAAGTTACATTGGACTCGTCGGAGAAACACTTTGCATATTTGGTGTGGTAGTGTAGAATAGATTGTTTTATATGTTGTGTTAGCAGTACACAGGACCGTGTGGGTCCAAACAAACACTGATTA
This sequence comes from Argyresthia goedartella, assembly GCA_949825045.1. Taxonomy (NCBI): domain Eukaryota; kingdom Metazoa; phylum Arthropoda; class Insecta; order Lepidoptera; family Argyresthiidae; genus Argyresthia; species Argyresthia goedartella. Next base: position 12,518,536 of record OX463808.1, on the reverse strand, counting down.
CAACCACAAAACTAATAGCCAAATACAAAGATAATCAGTTCAGAAATAAAACCCAAAAGATGGCATATAAAAAATCCAGTGGCACCATGACATGGCAAAATTAACCTGAGTTGTTAGACTGTCATTAATTATGTTGAATGAACCTGCGCGGCAGTGACCGTATTAGCGACCAGCAGCTGCATCAGTCTCGGCTTCCTGGCCGTCTGCAGCGCCTCGCGGTACGCTGCGCCAGCGTCGGCGTGCCTCACGAGCGACCACTGCGCTCCGTTGATGTTGTTCAGCTAACTAACCTGTGCTATAGCCTGCGCGGTAGTGACCGTATTAGCGGCCAGCAGCTGCATCAGTCTCGGCTTCCTGGCCGTCTGCAGCGCCTCGCGGTACGCTGCGCCAGCTTCGGCGTGCCTCACGAGCGACCACTGCGCTCCGTTGATGTTGTTCAGCTAACTAACCTGTGCTATAGCCTGCGCGGTAGTGACCGTATTAGCGGCCAGCAGCTGCATCAGTCTCGGCTTCCTGGCCGTCTGCAGCGCCTCGAGGTACGCTGCGCCAGCGTCGGCGTGCATCACTAGCGACCACTGCGCTCCGTTGATGTTGTTCAGCTAACTAACCTGTGCTATACCCTGCGCGGTAGTGACCGTATTAGCGGCCAGCAGCTGCATCAGTCTCGGCTTCCTGGCCGTCTGCAGCGCCTCGAGGTACGCTGCGCCAGCGTCGGCGTGCCTCACGAGCGACCACTGCGCTCCGTTGATGTTGTTCAGCTAACTAACCTGTGCTATAGCCTGCGCGGTAGTGACCGTATTAGCGGCCAGCAGCTGCATCAGTCTCGGCTTCCTGGCCGTCTGCAGCGCCTCGCGGTACGCTGCGCCAACGTCGGCGTGCCTCACGAGGTACACGAGGAATCGCGACCACTGCGCCTCCTTGATGTTATTGTCGCTCATTATCAGTTCCAGAGTTTCTTTCGGGTATCTGCGAATGGAAATTAATTAAAAAAATATTCATACAGCAGGAGGTAAGGAGAGGGAATCCCAAATTTCCTACGCCCAAGGAGATAAACGTTCATAAATGGCCTTCAGTCAGCTGGATTGTGGGGTACAATTAACATGTCTTTCCAAAGTTATTCATCAAGAGCAAACGCTTTGTGGCTTTGAGCAAACGCCTCAGAGCACCCGTCACCTGAGTAAGAACTTGACAAGGGGCTCCCTAAACGGCGAGCCAGCCTCGATCATGAGCGCCTTCTCTGTGTGGAAGATGAGCCGGCATAGCACGTCGATGAAGCGCGCCGACGCGGCTGGGATCTGGTGGAATATGCCGATGAGGATGATGATCTTCTGCTCGTTCTCGCCGTTCTTGGACACGCTTTGGAGGAAGTTGCCGCCTGTGGGAGACAATCAAATTATAATATTGTGCATTCAGGTACGCCTTAACAAGATTAAAGGCTTCGGCACACCGCAGGCGGGACAGTTGTCAATATTGTCAAATGTATGGACAAATGGCCGGCACACTGACACAATAGCGCGGGGGCGCTTTTGAACTTGGTGTAACATGCTTTATAGTTTGTTGTATTTGACACGCGCCACGCTACCGCCATGCTCCTGTCCTGCTTGTGGTGTGCTGAAGCCTTTAGTGACGGCGCGGCGTTGGCGACAGATAATATGCAAGTTGTTTGCCTTGTTGGTTGCTATTATGGCACCGTCTATCTGTTTCTCTATGTTTATGTATGCTCTCTGTCTAAAGTCAAATCAAGCGGTCGTGATGTCAGGTGTTCATGTGGCACGCTACTTGTCCTCAGCAAATAGATGCCATCATGCTCAGCCACATCAGCCCACTGCTGAGCAATGAGTAAATAACTATAAACTAAAAAAATAAACACAGTTAAGAAACCTTAAGTCTAAAATTTGGTACACTTGTTTCCTTGTAGGCTAATATTTTTCGAATTATTGAACCGGCTTTGATAATATATAGCTAAGAACCATCGCAGTGACATGTATTTTCAGTTAAAAAACGCATTCAAATCCATCCACCCGTTTCAGTGACAAACACAGACAGGCGCTTCAAACTTACAAACAACCCTCTTTTTCGCCGGGTTTAAAAAACACTTGCCTCTATTAGATTGAATGGAGAAGTCGAGTAGTTTCTTCAGCAGCTGCAGGAGCTGCTCGCACAGCTTCTCACTGAAAGTGGACGGGAAGAGTTGCGTGAGGTAGGAGAGTCGCTTGGCCCCGTTCACGCTCAGGTTGCGATGGTCACCGAGCGTCAGCAGCAGCGGGCGCATCACCGGGTGCACCATGTCCATGTCGATTTGGAAGCCCGCGAGGAATTTCTGCATGCACTCGAATCCCGCCTGTGGAGTGACGCACGTGTTATACAAGTGACGATGAGGATGGGAAGATTTTTAGTGGGGGGCACTGTGTGTTGGTTACATGTCAACAGCAAAGTTCTATGGGTATTGTCAATTAATAATAATACCTAGTACACTATTTACACACATTGATCTAGCCCCAAACTAGGATTCCCTATATCTTGAGTACTAGACAACTATATACACACTTATATAGATAAATATTATACTTATAGAGATAAACAACCATGACTAGGGTACAAACATTCGTTCTCGTCAAACAAATATTTACCACCAACGGGACTCGAACCCGGGACCCTTGGCTTCGAAGGCAGGACCACTGCCCCCTCGGCCATTCGACAACTCGTTTCTCTCATTAACGAAATCGCTTATAATATTACTCTTAATACATTTGTAACCTTAGTTGAACGAAACTCTTTGCTTACTTACGCAGTGTTTGGATACACAGAGTATGTAAGCAGACACATAGCGCACGCTACGTGGAAATAAATTTACAGTTTTCTTCCCCACTGTAACAGATTGACTTAACGTACGCACTGGCATTTGGTTCGTGCGCTTCCGTGTTTTGGATGACACTTTAAGCTGTGGGTCCAAGCTAGCGTTTGACAGTAGTTGTAAAGCCATAATAGGGCAGCGTGAAATCTTCTGACAAGTCAATTTGACCTTTATTAACCCGATACCCATCAGCAAGCCGCTCTACAGTAGATCAAATTGTTTATTGAGACTGACTCCCTTATAGCTCACTTACCTGTTTCAGCTATGTTATTGTTCAGACTCTTGTAGAGCATGTTATCTTCTCCTTTCAGAGTCGCTCCGAAATGTAGTGACAGCCCGCGAGAATGCTCACAGCGGACGCGCACAGGGGGCCGAGACTTAGGCCCTTGTAGCTCACTCACCTGTTGCAACTCCGTGTCATTCTTCTCCAGACTCTTGTAGAGCACTTGGAAGATCTTCTCCCTGCAGTGTCGCTCCTGGATGTAGTGACAGGCCGCGAGCGCGCTCAGAGCGGAGGCGCGCAGGGGCCCTAGACTGACGCCCTTGTAGCAGGGCAGTTTGCCGAGCATGGCGTCCTCGGCCTCGCAGAGGGAGAGAAGTTCGCGGAAGAAGATCTTGTGCTCATTGATGTTTAGGTCTGTTGGGAGGAAGCATTTGTAGTACATTATTACCGTGACGGGGAAAGTCGGCAATTGAAGGACGAATATTTCGGACCGTACGCCAGCTTTAAAGGTCAAGTGGTTACATTTGGTTTAATAACGTACATCATCGATTTGGCCGTGTGCTTGACAAGAGGTTTGTGTGTGCTTCGTTTTCGAAAATATTGTGTTTTTATGGTTATTTTGGACAATTTGAAGTGGTTATTCATGATACATAAACTACAGTGATACATCGGCATGGCGTGTGTGGTATTGGAATGTAAATTGTAAATCCCATACCTTCCGAAAAGAAAATGAAGCAACATTGATCTGCTTCCATCAATAAGACTCAATGCTTTAACTGTTTTTTCCCCTAGGATTCAATTGTGACCTACTGGAATTGCTAATAAGCTATATGATAGCATTCAAAAATAGTGTTTTGAAGTGAATAAATAATGATTTTGTGAAATTAAATAATATTATCATGTTTGATCTTTTCTGTCGGTGATAGGGATGGGAATGTGCCACGTTCCCAGTGAAAAAGTTATCAATTATCTATTTCAGGTTACCCAAAGATAGCCTAGTAAAACAAATGTGGACAGATGCAATTTCACGGAGAAATTGGACTTGGACAAAAACACATCACATTCGTAGCAAACATTTTGAAGACAACTGTTTTATAGACAAAGATAACAAGTGTCGTAGATTGAAGCCAAGTGCGGTACCTTCTTCACGGCTTTGTCTAGATCGCAGCTCTTTGGTCTGATTATATTTAATATATAATCATATGGCCTCCATGGAAGTCGACAATGTTTCTGTGCTGCAACAGCTTTGCCAAATTGATGATGAAGATGGCATTATTCAAGTTGAGTTGTCAAGTGATAATTACCACCACATTTCTGAATCTTCACAGCATTACAGTTATGTACAGGTTTTGAAGTCAGAAAATTAAAAAAACTCTTTAAAAATATTTTTTCTTTGATTTCCTTAAAAAATCGGGTTGGGTTGCATAACCCATTAGCAGATGCCACCAAAACATGCTTTGAAACAGGTTTTGAAGTAAGAAAATTAAAAAAAATCTTTAAAAAATATTTTTTCTTTGATTTCCTTAAAAAATCGGGTTGGGTTGCATAACCCATTAGCAGATGCCACCAAAACATGCATTGTGGCTGAAAAGATTCTACGCAAATACGACATACGAGTTGGATCCAAAAATATCTTGTCCGATATAAAATACACGCTGGCGATGCTAAATAATATAACATCAATAATATCTCGATCGCGTACTTTCTCAAATCTCAACGAACATTCGCTCTAGCCGTTTTTTAGTAAGATACTCACTAAACACTTTTTTGTGGTAACGAAATTTAGAAGCTTGCTAACCATTTGTTTACTGATAGATGATGATTTTGCTAAACAAGTGATCATACCGTGTTTTTATTATTTTTTGTAGTAAGACGGTATCCGTGTTACCATAAAAACTATTAAACAGAGTTTAACCTCAAAATAATCGTCAAATCACATACATTTTTGATTCTAAACAAGTGTTGACCAGTGGTTTATTTTTTTGTGGTAACGCCCTATATGTTTAAAATATTTTATGTGTACTCAAGTTTATGTTTTAAGTATTTTTTGTTCTTGCATGTTCAACCTAACACGAAGGATAAAGGGGGCTTCGCTTCGCTCACCCCCTTTTCCCTTCGCCTAAGCTACCGCACCATTTTCCCTGATATGTGCAAATCAGTATTTTTGATGTGCAGTTTAATATTTCCCTTTACTTATTTACTCTGTGGTGTTTTCCCTGTTTCGATTTCACAGCAAAATAATAAAAAACCAGAAAAAAACGAAAAGGATGCAAATTCATGTTCGAAATTTAAATAAAACGTCACTTTCATATTTCAATTTTTGGCGCTCTTTATGTTCAAAATTTAAATAAGTCTTCGCTTTCATAGTTCAATTTCTGACTCAAATTTTTTTTTCGAACGTAATATGCAAGGTTGAGAAAACAACTTTAGTGAACTGAGATACCCTTTTGTGGTGACCAGTTACAGCACCCAAGACCTCCCTTTTCCTCCCCCTCTATAATTTGTTTACTGATAAATTTCATTAAAAACACATAACCCAATGATTGAACATGATTTCTGGTCACATTTTTCTGGGAACACTGGCGTGATAATGTCACTTACCGATAGTAAATAGCCTCGGTTTCAATGTAGTACAGAAGGTGGTTCCGTCCATGAGACCCATCTGAGCGTTCGCGGGCTGATGACGTAGCAAATGTTTCTTCGGAGGAATTATGTCAGCCAGAACCTCTCTGTGCGGATCCATCACTTCTGTCACTGTCTTGTTCTGGAGTTCTGCTATAAGTTTTAATGAACGCATGGCCTGAAAAATATGACTTGTCAGTTCTGAAAAATATAGCAAAGTATCCCAATTAAATAGAGAGCCCATATGAGTCGCACGACTGACCTGTTGCCTGACGAGCAGGTGCGGACTGGTGACCTGGAGCACGAGCTCTTGCAGCACGTCGTGTAGCGCGCGCGCACGAGCCTCGCCGCCGGCTGCAGTAGCCACCGCCCCTGCTCCCTCGCCGCCCGACACGCACACGCGCACCAGCCGCTCCAGGTTGACGGTCGCCATGTCGATGGCGCCCGACGACACCTCGCCCGTCAGGTCCATCATCACGAACAGCACCGCCTTCAGGAACGTGAACACGTGCCGATACACCCACTCGGGCGCCATCTTCTCAAACATGAACTTGACGGCGATGCAGCCGCCCAGCTTGGCGTACCAGGCGCGCTCGTAGCACAGCGCGGACATGCGCTCCGCCAGGTACTCCATGAGCGGCAGGCGGCAGGCACGCTCCCTGCCACCCAGCACCGTGGCCGCCGTCTCGATCATGAGCACGAGCGCCAGGTGGCCCGGCTTGCACAGCTCCTTCTCCTCGTGGCCCATCACCACGGCGATCGCGTCCACCAGCACGAGCGCGTCCAGCCCCTCCTGGGGCCCGCAGCCGGCGAAGGGGCCTGCCTGCTGCGCGATCGCGACCATCGTGTAGTGGCGCACGAGCGACACCATGGTCGGCAGCACGTGGTGGCGCAGCTCCTTGATGGCGGCCGCCACGAACATGCCGGTGAGCGCCGTGCGGTGCGTGTCGCGAACGAGCGAGTTGGCGCACTTGTAGTAGGGTCCGCTCTGCGGCTCGATCTTGCCGTCGAGGAAGCTCGGGTGCGAGAACAGCTTGTGCAGCGTCTGCTTGTCGTCGTCGAGACAGAGCGACGCGGCGAGGTAGCAGCGCAGCACCTCCCAGCACTGCCGCCGGTAGAAGGGCTCCGTGGTGCTCGACTTGAGCGCGGCGAAGGCGGTGTCGATGGCCTTGTCCACCTCGAAGTCGACGGGCTTCTGCTGGTCCTGGAAGTAGGCGAGCACTGCAGGCGGCGGCGCCTCGGTCTCGCGGTAGTCGAGGCGCTGCGGCTCGATCATCATCTTGCGGTTCCCGCCGCCGAACTTGCCGAGCACGCGGAACGCGATCTTGGCGACCTCGTTGTTGTGCAGCGTGCGCCACAGCGCCTGCATGAGGTCGGCGCGAACCGGCTGGATGTGCTCGTACAGGAAGTCCGGCTGCAGGTTGTCGACGCACAGCTCGAGTGTGCGCAGCCCCTGTGAGATGAGGGTATGGGAGCCGTTCAGCGCCGACACCAGAGGATCCATCAACATCGGCAGGTAAGGCAGCAGACTGCTCAGCCTGACCGGTACGGTCAAACAGAGCTCCACGAAGAGATCCTTCATGTGCAGCTTGTGCAGCCCGCTCTGTAACCTGTTCAAGCCCTCTAGTAAGTTCGGAAGGAGCGGCAAGAACTCTTGGTATAGCAGGTCATGACTTCCGCCGCCGATGGAGCGGAACAGAGCGCGAAGTAGAAGGAAGTAATTGTAAGGTTCCTTGGCGGTCATTGCGTAGTCCATCGCCTTGTTGACGATGCTATGGAGATGTGGACGCAACATTTGTTCGTTTTCCGTCGGGAATAGGCTGACCGACCCGAAGACTAATTTGAAGAGTCTCAAATACAGATTAGATCTATCTAGGTTTGTACCCATCTCTTCCATTCGTTCTAGCAGATACTCTACGAGGACTGTGGCGAATATCGGCGATGTAGCCGGGTTCGATAGGAAAGTGTTGGCGATAATTTGCAGCGTCATATTCTTGTTGATTCTTTCCACCATGTGTGATATCGTTGCTGTGAATATCTCTTGAAACGTTTGTGGGTTCATCATCGAGAACTGAAAGTGGTAAAATATACATGATTAGAATTAGTAAAAAACGTGTGAACGGCAACGCATAAAGACTAGCCCCTAGCCTAGCCTTTCATGGCCGTTCCCAATTTTCAATCGGAGTAGCGAAGTGAGAAAGCCAGTAACTATCTGTTAAGCCTTGGATTGACTATTCGGCCCTCAGCGATTTTGCATCCCTCGCTGCACTGGTGACCCTAGCAGATACTCACCACGCCACTGAAGTGCTCGAGCACCTCCTTCTCCTCCTTGGAGCGCACTTGCGGCTGCGCAGGCGGGCCGGTGGCGGCGGCTCGCGGCGCGGACAGCGTGTAGATGTCGAGCGACACCAGCCCCCAGCGCACCAGCCGGATGAACACGAGCGTCTCGGCGGCACTGAACTGCTTCTGGCCGGAGATGGTAGCGGCGCCCTCACCCGATGTTGTTGTCTGGAGGAAGGGGCAATGTTAGCTGGTTATTCGGTTATAGGGATCCATCCTAGTGAGAGGTCAAAACGAATGTGTCTCTCGAAATCTTAATTTTGGCAAGAGCGTGCTTGAAAATTTAAAGCTGCAGGTTTTCATGGAAGGTTTTTATTAATGTGATATCATCCTAAAGGTGCAAGTTCGTAGCCGACCGCAACTACAGACGTCTATTTCCCACCCACCTTGATGGAGGCGCAGCCCCACGTGATAGTCTTCACCCCGCACACCAGCGTCTTGACCAGCGTCCTGTAGTCCGCCACATTGAGGCTGTTCGCCTGCGCCGCCGGGAAGCCGATACGCGACTTCTCCTCGGGCCTGGAGAGGCCCTCGAAGGGGTCCGCGGGCTTGTCGTCCTCGGTCTTGGGTTCGATGCCGGGCGTGCTGGGCGCCGCGGCCGAGGGGCTCTGCTTGCTGCGGGGGAAGGGCGGTTAGTGAGGGTCAAAATGAAAGTGAAATATTAAACATCAAAAATACTGATTTGCACAGCAAATATCACGGCAAAATGCTGCGGCAGCTTAGGTTTACGCGTTAGGTTAAACATGTAAGAACAACAAAAAATACTTAAAACATACTTAAAACTTGAGTACAAATAAAATATTGTATCTACACACGTATCATAAACCCTCTTTACTGCGTACAAAAACCGCACGTTACGATCAGCATAATGTTAAACTACTTGGTAAAAACTCATTTCTTATCTGAAAAATTACACATTATGACCATAATGTGTAGTATTTCTACATATTATGACATTCAAATTTCGAACGCCGACGCCCGCCTGCGTGACGCCGCTAGTTTGTCTGTGAAGTTGATACTGACGTTTAAATTTCGAACGCCGATGCCCGCCTGCGTGAAGTTGGTACTACAGAACAAGCAAACAACTGCACAGCCACAATGCCGGTCAAACATGCGGTTCCTGAACACATCAAAGAGAGCTTATGATATGTGTGTAGATAAACTAGTGTATGTAACTGTATATAATAAGGCATTAAAACTCTCGAGTGATATTATTATGAAACTCGCCTTCGGCTCGTTTCATAAACCCACTCTCGAGTATTAATGCCCTCCATTATGTAGCAGTCACATAAACTACTATAAAACATAAAAAAGTGTTTTTGCTGTGCAAATCAGTATTTTTGATGTGCGATTAAATACTAGCCAAAAATAAATAGCCAAGACTAGGGGATATGAGAATGTAAACATGCATGACAGCATGCTAATTCTGCAGTCTAAACCGTCAAAAATAAACGAATTAAACAAGAGTATAAAAATCGTTCTGCTAGGGTCAGTTTTGACGCCTTGGGAGTTGAAACATACATCACTCCTATATTTCTTTATTGACATTATTATAAAATCCCTTCTTGTCTTGACTACAGCTACTTCTAGCCGGAGCTTTCCCGTTCATACCGACCCTGTTGATAGATGATGCTATGCCGCTATTAAATATTATATATTACTCAGCGATTTTGGTGACTGGTAAGAATGACTATGACTGCAGTATATCTTGGGCGGTTCGATTTTTTCTTGCACGAGTATGGCAATAAAGAATTGAGGCAAAAACAATCCCACAAGAAAGGGAAGGAAGACGACTTCAGCTGTTTTTGACTATGATTTTTTCTGCTCATCCAACATTTCATACTAGTCTCAAGGCTGTGATTGTGACTCACCACTTGGCCATCAGCGCCGGCAGCTGCAGCTTGGAAATAGTCTTGAACTTGAGCACGAACACGTCGAGGATGCGCATGAGCAGATGTCGGCCGGGCGGCACGCCCCCCGCCGCCGCTGCCGCCCCCGCCGCCCCCGCCTCGCTCTCGGAGCGCTGGCGGATGCAGTCCACCAGATTGAGGAGCAGCTTGCACGACATGGTTTGGATGCTGTAGGGAAGGCATTGTTTGGATGGTGTGGTGCCGTTATTCTTCTTCTTGGGTCTTATAACTCCTTGTGGAGCATAGGGCCTTAAGATTTTTCCACATCAGTTGATAATTAGAGGCCCCAATTACAAACTCCGATTGATTTGGCTTTGTTGGCAACTGTCCGCCCCCAGGAACACTTTGGTCACCCAAGCTCTTAATTCCCTGGTGTCATTATCCGGGGGGCAGATATGAACACAGAAAGGAAGTGAATTAGGTAAACATGAATGCGAGCTGTAGAGGACCGTGTCGAGTACCGCGGAGTGGACGAGCGGCCGCAGCAACTGTGCAAGAACCTCTTCGCTTAAAAAATTAACTACATTTATGTAGGTTCACGCAGCCGTGATTTCAATAGCCTAGTCAAATTGATCAAGCGACTTATTAGAAGACGATTATTCATTTTTTCTTGCGATGATATTGGTCGATTTCGAATTTGAATGGGCATTGCGACTGATATCAGAAATAAATGGCTACTGGAGGCTGGATGGAAGGATAGATTACCTAGTTGGCAAGGACTCATCGTGCACGTTCTTGGAGAAGAGATGCGCCGCTATAGCCAGGTCGGAGAGCGGCAGGTGTTGTCGGACGTGGTGCACCAGGTCAGCCAGGGTGGAGTACGCGAGCGGGCGGAGCGACTCGTGCACGGTCCAGCCGCCGCCCAGGAGGACGTCCTCGTCGAATAGACGCTCCATGTACGGCACGAACTCTGGGGTGGAGGGAAGATAGGTTACATAGATGTTATTTTACATATTAAACTTCATCATTTATTTACCTCAATCAAATAAAATAAACCAATTAGGAATGAGATAGGTTGATTATTGAGCAAGGGTAGGTAGGATTGAGTACCTTTGTACAACTTATTGTGATGAGCATCAGAACATTATTGGAACAACTGGGCACCAATCCAAACATGATAATCTGGATAACAAAAATGCTGGAATCAAGAATAATCTCTTTGGAAATCAGCGATAAATCAAATGTAAAGTGGCCAAGGGCTGTTCACAGGGGGCGTACTATAACCACTACTTTGTGCACTAGTAGCTAACGACCTGGTGACACAACTGAACACAAGAGGATTTTACCCACTGGCATACGCCGAGGACGTGACAATACTCGTGAACAGCCTCTTTATAAACACCATATTTGACCGCATGCAATTAGCACTACGGAACATAGAAACATGGTGCAACAAAAACAAACTCTCAGTAAACCCCGCCAAAACTGAGATGGTACTATCCACAAAAAAGATAATCCACGGCTGTTACAGGTTGTCCAAACTCTTTAGTGAAACACTAACACTTTCAAAACACGTGAAATATTACGTTAACAAATTAAGTTGGAACAAGCAAATGGAAACGACACTATGAAAGCCACCATATCATTCTTCCAGTGTTGGAAGATGGTAGGGAATGGATAGGGATGCATGCATGCATAGTAAAGCATGTCGATGGATGTATGTATAAGGCTTTAGTGAGAATATACATAATCACATATGGCTCCCTGGTATGGTGGCAACGAACAACACAAACCATAACAGCAACACAACTACAGCAGTTCCAGAGAATGGTATGTGTAGCCATCACAGGCTGCATGAGGCCAACGCTATTGCGGCACTAGAAATCATGCTAGGTATGAAACCACCATTGGACCTATGCATACAGCAGGTGGCCAAATCGATAGCCATAAGGACAGGACAATGGAAAGGACAAATAGCAGATAAAGGACACTGCACAATTCTAGCAAAAGCATTTGAAGAAGTGCCTAAACTGAATTACTATTCCGTAGTAAATACGACATTATAGCTAATGACTTGGCCAACTAAACCAAATCATAAAAGCATAACAATGTACAGTGACGACTCAAAGAAAAGCTTTTCTCGCCGGAATAACATAACATAACATAGCGTCACGCCTTTTCCCATACGGGGTGACGGCGGCACAATTGTGCCCACTTTGAGCCAGTTATTCAATACTTCATTTTGCGTTTCAGGGGGCTAGCCCATCGCCTCACCTATGGAGTAATAAAGGTTTCCTCACGATGTTTTCCATCACCTGTGTTCTCGGCGGAACTACACATTAAACTTTCCCTAAGCTTCGGAAAGGAAAGGACAGTGTTTAAAGAGTCTGAGTCTCCTACACGGGGCAATGCACATGATTAATGATGCAGAGGGGAGTGACATTATCTTCAAAACAGACTGCGCAGCCATACTAAGCGCACTAAAAAGACCGTTAACAAAATCAAAACTTATACTAGAATGTCACGAATCTCTCAACAGGCTAGGTGGGAAAAACAAAGTCACCCCAGTGGATCAGCCCAGGGCAACTGTGAGGCAGACAAGCTAGCAAAATTAGGGGCAGGAAGGCCAGCGATAAGCCCACCACCATTCACGCCCTTATCAGCGGAAGCTCTACGGAAAAGACTCAAAGAAGCCGTACTGCAACAAAATTATGTATGGTCTAGCACACAAAACTGCAAAAAACACAAAACTATTTATTCATAACTAAGTATAACCATAAATGTACTAACTACCTAATGAGACTGCCACGCAGTAAAATACAAATACAAATAAACCTACTTACAGGCCATTGTACACTATAAACAAACACTTGAAAATTACAGGTGCAACAGTCAACAAGTGGTGTATGGAATTAAAGAAACAGTAGAGCATATGCTGCTGGCATGGCCACTCACAATAGAAACCAGGATGGCTATCGTTTGTTGGCGAAAAAGGCCCAGTCAATAGATATAGGTGAAAGCGGAAACTTACTAAGTCTCAAGTCTGTAGCGAGAATATGTCTTGTTGCTATAACCAGTTCTTTTCGCAAGTGGGCAACTTCTGCAGGGCACAGTGTGAGGAGTCCGATGATGCCTTTGACCATGAGGTTGGCATGGCTGGCGATCGTCTCCTGGTATATCCTGATGATGTAGGCGAGGAAGGCGAGAGTTTTTATTTGTGCGCCCATAAAGTCCACGAAGACTTCTTTGTTGAAAGACGCCGATTGTCTGTGGAGAAATGAGATGTAAAAAATGGGTTGGAAAAGTGATTGGTGTTAAGAAACACCACTTAGTGTTAAGGAAAACCATATGAAAGCATATTGTTATCAATCCATCATTGTAAAGTTGGATTTTGATTTGAGGGTTTAATTGTGTACCAACATGAGTTCGATTTAAATGAATAGATAGTTATAAATTCATTATGGCTATGAGAAGCCTTAATATTTTCAGTGCAATTAGAACTTTCTGTCAAAAAGAATGTGAACCTGTGATTAGCAGCTGGCTGAAGGATAATAGTCTCCATGATAAGAGGGATAAAGTTGCTGACTTCCTGATGCACATTCTGTTTGTATAGCTGGTACATGAGCACCACAATGATTGGCAACTCTTGGATCACCTTCAAGGACAGCACTGATTTTGGGATGAGGTTGTACTGGAAGAGGAGAAAATTAAACCTTAAAATCTATAACATGGATAATGATTATGTTTTGTGATGTCATTGCTTATGATATCTACAATATCAGAAAATATAAACCTTAAAAAAACTGAATAGTAGTTATTTACTTACTGTTACAACTGTACCATCTAACAACTTCTTTTCAGTATGTATCGGCGTAACTGTATACGTCTCTTGCAATAACTGCTCAATGTTGACTTCTGAAAGGTCCTTGACTCTGATTGTTGGACGGGGTTCAAATATTTTGGGCAAATGGTTTGGCAGATCAGAGTAAATTCCTTTTACCCATTGTAGGAACTTGTGTATCTGAAAAAAATATGATGCATGATTTATTAAATAATTCACTTTACCCAGCAAAGCATTAGAAGCGTCCGTGGCCTAGAAATATTCGCATTCGGAAACAATGAAGCTGTTCTGGCCGAGACAAGCAGTGGATGGTGGTCCGTTGCTATGTGGCATTTGTGTCGACATGTTATGCTGTATGCCCCGGCTTTATCATTTCTCCGTGGTACTAGTTGTAAAGCTGTGTCAGAAGCTCGAATAATCCCCGGGCCTGTATCTACACCTCTAGGAATATACTGTGCAACCTCAAACAAGTTTCTGTTCCAGACACGTGTGTGCCGTAAGGCTGCATAAGGCACAAAACTCCAGCTTTCCAAAGATTGTTGTCGCCTGTCTACATGCCATAAGAGGATGCTCCGCCCCCGTATGACATGACGAGGCTGATGACATACTCTGAAGAATTCGGGCTGCAGCTGATAATAGCCACGGATTCGAAGGCGTGTGGTGTGCCTTGGGGATAAAAAATAACAACGACCGAGGTAAGCTTCTCGTTGAATATCTAGTGACAACCAACCTTAACATTATTAATATAGGTTCCGAACCAACATTCGTCACCAGACGAAGTAGAACAATCTTTGATATAACCCTTGCAACCGAAGAAGCGACGAGAGCCATCTAAAACTGGCACGTGTATGCGTGTGGCACTGCGATCTGCTCACTACAACAGGGCACGAGCGACATCAATCCGGGAGTCACACCGCTCGTCGCCGCTGTTACGGCATCAGCGCAGGACGTGGGCATGGCTAGTCAGGAGTGGTCAACGACGAAGCAGTTGTTGTCAGAGCTGGATAGGCCGGCCGCACACTGACGGGAGCAGTTCAACGGAGGTCACAACGCATTCTTCAGTTTACAATGGTCGCTGCCTCAACTAGGGCCATCGCCGTTAACTCACCGTTTCCCGCTAGCCCCATGGAGCACACCACTACCACCAACCTAGAGTCAACAATCTGCCAACATCAATCAAGAAACTAAAGGAAATGTTCCATCTGTGTTTTCAAGTGTACGGCGTACGGCGTACAGAGTACGGCGGAAAAAGCTCCTCAGATGACTCGATGCACAGCAGCCCCACAAGTTGCAGCTCCTACCGCCATCTTGAGGCAGTCTCAGAGTCATCAATTGCTCTCTTCGCTTGAAGTCGGATCCGCGATCTGTAGGGACTGGTACAAGACCAAGACGAGAGACCAAGTTTGGACTTATTGTTGTTTTTGTTTTATTATATTGTACTTTTTAGGGTTCCGTAGAGAAACACGGAACGAGCCTTTGACTAGACTGAATTCACCAGCATAACAGCGACACTGGTAAAACACGGAGCAAACGCAGTTATTATGGGGTGGATAGGTAATATGTTGAGTAAGAGAGTCATTAATCGAATCCCAACACGCATTGGTAGCGAAGGGATGCCCCCAGGGAGGTGTCTTCTCGCCGCTGCTTTAGAAACTGATGGCGTATAACCTCATCACCAGACTGAACCCACAACACTATTACATGGTAGGATAAGCCGACGATATAGTGATACTAACAAGTGGGATAGTCACAAGCACTGTATAATATACACACACTGTATAATATACACACACTGTATAATATACACACACTGTATAATATACACACACTGTATAATATACACACACTGTATAATACACTGTACAGGTTCCAAAGCAGCGGCGAGAAGACACCTCCCTGGGGGCATCCCTTAGCTACCATATACAGTGTATATGATGTCTCCCAAGCAGCACTGCGGATCGTGGAATGCTGGTGCACAACTAACGAACTATCAGTCAACCCAAACAAGACGGAAATGGTAATGTTCACCAACAAGCGCAATCTGGGCAACTATCGGACACCCAGGTAGTTTGATACAGAGCTACAATTTGCTGCTGAGGTAAAGTACCTTGGTGTAATACAAGCAAGCAAGCTAAATTGGAGCAACCATCTGAACAACAAGATAGATAAAGCAAGTCACATTTTGGCAGTGCTGAAGAATGGTAGGTTAAACCTGGGGGCTAACCCCAAAAACCACCTTTTGGCTTTACTCAGCTGTCATCAGATTATAAAAAGCGAGAGTCTGGTGGCCACGATCCAAACTATCCACTGTCGAAGCAAAACTACAACAACTCCAGAGGCTGGCTGCATGAGGACCACACCCACTGCGGCCTTGGAAGCCATACTGGATCTGCCGCCGCTACACCTCTTCATCAGACAGGAGGCGGCTGCAACTGCAGTGAGTCTTAAAAAACTTAACCTGTGGAGACATGCTAGGGTACCCCACACTGAAATACTCGACGAGTACTAGGTAAGGAGGCACTACTAGAAGTGAAGCGGCTACTGACAGGATGCCCAAGCAATGTCTTCGACAAAAGGTATAAAATACAACTGCATGAAGCGCCTCATGGGATGGGAGGGCGCGTGTTAAGGTTGAGCAACCCTTACAATTATCATTCGTCAGCACTAAGTCATCATCCTAAAATGTAGAACGTACGTCATAATCTAAATTGTCAACGCTTCACTATTTTAGATATAAATATCATTGTATTCTAGATTTAATTATTATTGTCTTAATAAACCTAGTGGAAACTCTGTCCGTTTAAATAAATTATTTTTATTAATTCCTCCGCCACACCCAACTTAATTGGCGCAGCCGGTAGGATTTCAACAGTTGAATCCATATTCATCGTCCGTTTCTACGGTTAAGTTGAATCTACCGAACAAATAAATATATTAAGAAGAGGCGAACGTAGTTCCTGAGGAGTCAAGCGGCGACGTCACAGGAACGAGACCAGGACCAGGACCAGGACCAAACATCGGACCAGGACCAGGCCAGGAGAGGATCAGGACCAGAGGACACTTCGGCAAACAAGCAATATTCCGAAAGGACATGGGTGCGACGGGATTGTGAGTACACCTTTTCACCATTCCTTATCATTCCGTATTTCCTTTCGTTCATAATATCTATACGTGTTGTTAGGAATTAGAAAACGTCATAACAAAGTCGTGTAGGTAGGCTGTTATTTGGGAATTCACATTTTCTCGAATAACAATTTAGATAGTGTTAGTAGTCAATTTTAGAAGTCTTTAGTTTTGATAGGTTTTTTTTTCTTATCGTTCAAGATGGATAATATTGTGAGAGTACCCATGGAAATGGTCAAGATCATTCCAGTATTCGATGGGGACTCCAGATTATTACCACTGTTTGTTAAGAAATGCGATTACATCCTAAACACTTTCCAAGGGGGAAATTTGCAAAACGAGTACTTGTTCCATGTTATAACTAGTAGGCTTTCGGGGGAAGCAGCTAAACTAGTTGGGGAACGAGAAAGCATTAATACATGGGATGAGTTAAAACATTTATTGGGCCAAAACTTCGGCGATCCAAGGTCCGAAGAATGTTTGGCCATGGAACTGGAAACATTGACGAAAATCAAACGACATTATTGGTGGCCGAACATGAAAGAAACAGTTACAGCTATAATTAACTCGTGTGAACAATGCAAAAGAATGAAGTATGAAAGGAAACCCGTAAAACCAAGTATACAATTAACTCAAACTCAAAATGCACCATTTCAGGAAGTTTTTATGGACCTTCTTTATATCGAAGGGAAATACTACTTAACAATAGTCGATGCATTTAGTAAGCTAGGACAAGCTATTAATATCCCAAATCGTAGCACACCAGAAGTAGTACAAGCTCTTATCAAGTACTTCAGTATGTACGGCTTACCAAAGAAAATAAATGGCGATTCTGGAACCGAGTTCAACGATGAATTGATTAAGAAACTATTAAATCTATACAAAATAGAGTTACATATTGGCACCCCAAATAATCCCAGTTCAATGGCAATAGTAGAGCGTTTCCACTCAACAATCATTGAGATTTATCGCTTAGCTAAGTATGAGAAAAGCGAACTTGACGTCGCTTCTGTCATGACTTACGCAACAATGGCGTACAATAACTCCATCCATTCCGCAACTAGCTACACTCCTTTTGAGATCGTTTTTGGAAACACAGACTCAAACAATGTATTTGACATAGATAGGGAACGAAACCTAATGCAAAAATTACTTCAAGATCATAGGAAACGATTAAAAGTATTATATGAATATATATCGGATAAACTGCAAAATGATAAGATTAAAGCTAGAGAAAAAAGAGGAGGTGAGGACCCACCTGAAATAAAAGATGGCGATGATATCTTTATGAAAAATACCCGAACAAGAAAAGCGAAAGATCTACCCCGTTTTGAGAAAGCGAAGGTCATAGGCTCACCATCTAGGAATATTATTCCAGTCGAGATAAAGAAGATAAAAACAAGGGTAGCTATTAAGAATATTAAACGTCCTCCACAGGTCAAACCTAGTACTTCTAGTACTAGTCGGACAGATCGGCAGCCTGGAACTTCAAAATCTAAACCAGAATCCGGGAATAACACCGATAAAACTTGGCACAGCAGTGATGAGGACTAATATATGGACTATTTTTAAGACATTAGATTTAGAAACTGTAGTAAGTGAAGTAGATAATAATATACTACAGTATGATAAGATAAACGTTATAGTAACTAGTAATAATGAGTATAAAATGAATTAGGAAGTTTATGTAAGCAAATTGAATCATTAGTAAACGAAATAAAAACTAGGATTAATCAGATTTTACCTACTTTTAGAGTAAAAAGGGCATTATTTAGTCCTTTAGGTTCGTTAGTAAAAATCATTTCAGGAAACTTAGACGAAGAGGACGCAAAACAATACAACTTTGAAATAAGTCAGTTAAAAAAGGAAGAACATTCAGTCGAACGAAAAGTATCCTTAGTAGTTAACGCTTTAGATAAATTCACTAATCTATCAGATAGTATGAATTCAAATATTAAATACTTAGATAACAAAACAGTTGAGATTCAATCACTTCTTGAAACAGAAAGCCGACGTTATAACATAATAATAATAATAATTTATAATTTAATTTATTTATTTATCATAACGAGGTATTACACTAGGATATGTTTGAGCTTAATTAATACATGTAAAGCATTATTTGAACTCTAGTAAAAACAGAAAACATCTGAACCTGAGCTAGGTGGTTAACCTGTATTTCTGGATTCAGCGCTCTTCCTAATAATTACAGTATAAGTGCTATACATTACGAAAAATGAGTACCTGTTATTCATTAGACCAAGTACAGCTAAATCAGGAAAAATAAACTACAAAAGGGAGCAAAATTTACATAGGCTTAAGGCCTTGGTGAGTATAAGAGAGACCTCTCTTTGAATATCGTGAGTGTGAATGAGTGTGTGTGAGAGGGTGTGTGGTGAGGAGTTTACAGGCACTTGATATGCTTTTTGGTACCATACTCTTTAATATATTTAATAATGTCAAGGAGTGCAAAACAAAGTAAGACAGATTCAATTACAAAAAGAACACATATTATTACTATCAGGAATTAATATAAGAGGTAAGATTGATGTTTAGCACCTAATCTATAGTCATTAGTAGTTGTTCTGTTTGGTCATAATTCAGAATTTGAAGAGTATTAAAAATGGTTTTCTTGAAATGATAGGTGGTAAGAGAGTAAATGTCTATTTTTCTATTGATTTTATTATACAGCAAAGGTCCAAGGAAAGGGAAGAATCTGTGAGCAAAGGAGGTCCGGAAAGTTTTAGGTTGTGGACACACCCTATCGTTACGGCGCTTGATCAATAATTTGGGATCAAATGTCATAAGTGAGTGCTGTTTCAAAATGGTAAAGTAAACAAAGAGTTGTCTAACTGTAAGAACATTACATGACCTGAAAAGAAGTTCAGTAGGGTAAAAGAATGGACGGAAAGTGCAGACCTTTAAGATTACCCTTTGTGCTCTCTCTAAATATAAAAGCGTGGTCTTGGGAGCTCCACCCCACGACGTGATGCAGTATGCCAAAATAGATTGACAAAGTGCAAGGTAGACACTTTTCATCAATATACCGTCAGCAACATGTCGTAGGGTTTTGAAGACATATATGAGTTTTCGAATCCTGCCACTAATCATATCAATATGGGGTCTAAATCCAAGATTTTGATCAATTATTACCCCAAGATACCTAATGCTGGCGGTTTTTACCAGAGCAGGACATGAGCATGAATTTAGAGATGGGTCAGGACAACAATGAGCCAAAAGTACTCCATTTGTATTATGGGTATTTCGAATTGAGAAAGATAAAAACCTAGTTTTATCTGCATTTAAGGTTAATAAGTTTTCCCTTAGCCAAGAAGTTGCTCTATTAAAACCAGCCTGTGCAACATTAAAAGTATCTTCCCACGTTTTTGATGAGAAGAGCAGAGCCGTGTCATCCGCATAAGTTATAACTTTTCCCTGAGCAGGATTCAGTTCGCATAGGTCGTTGATGTAAGCGAGAAATAGAGTCGGACCCAGAATGCTACCCTGTGGTACACCGTAGGAGATGGGTAAATCGCTGCTTTGATAATTACTTATCCTCACAAACTGAGACCTAGCGGTGAGGTAGTCCTCCAGCAGTTTGAGTTGGACTCCGCGGATTCCCATTCGGTACAATTTTGCCAGGAGAATGGGTACAGAGACCGTGTCAAATGCTTTGGCAAAGTCCAGAAAGATACCTATTACATTATTGCCTTCATCAAGATTTTTTGTAATATAATCAGTCAGTTCGTGAACTGCATCGCCAGTGGAAATACTTTTGCGAAAACCAAATTGTGACGTCGACAAGAGTTTATTGCTTTCAAAGTAGTTGACTAGTCTTGAGTTGATTATGCGCTCAAGCAATTTGGAAATTGATGGAAGTATTGAAATAGGCCGGTAGTTATTAACACAGTCCCTGTCACCAGACTTGTGGATGGGGAGCACCATTGATCTTTTCAAGGTCCTAGGAAAAACGCCGTTTGAGAGGCACATGTTAAAAATATGGGTTAAGGGAGGAATGAAAAAATTCTTGTTCAGTTTAAGGATTCGGTTTGAGATTTGATCCCAACCCACTGCACATGTGTTTTTCAGACCCAGAATAAGTACCTCTAGTTCGTCTAGATCTGTCTCCAGCAAAACAAACGACGACGTAGTTGCTTTAAAAGATGTAGTAGTTAACAGTGGTACTGCTCCAGGGGAAGTCCGGTTACCAATAACTCCTTTCGCTAGATTTTCTCCTATATTAGCAAAAAAGTCGTTTACTTTGTCAGTAGTGTTAATGTTTCCTCCAGTCCCTAACAATTCAGTCGCAACAGTTTTCGTTTTGGTTGTGTTTGTGATTTCCTTGATTGCCTTCCATAGCCCCATAGGATTATTGCCAGCTTTCTTAATTTGATTTCTCTCGTACAGTCTCTTTAGTTTTTTAAGTAGATTATTACAAAAGTTCCTATATCTTTTATATGTGGTAAAAAAAATAAAGTTACCTGGAGAATCTTTTGACTTTTTGTGCAACCTGTCTCTGTTTCTCATACAGCGTAGAAGTCCCGGAGTTATCCATGGCTTGATAATCTTTTGTTTCCGTGAGAGTTGAATAATGGATGAGTTCAGATTAATGGCTTGTTGCACAGAGGATATCAGATTATTTAAGGATTCATTTGCATCCGAGGAGGAGAATATTGGTTGCAAGTCAATGTTTTTTAGTTGAACACTAAGACCTGCATAGTCTATATTAGGTGCAGTTGCTTGAAATATAACCCTTTTTTGTTTGTTTTTGATACATAGTAACACTAGTTGATGGTCAGTCAGAGTAGAATTCGTAACTAGGGTTATTGACGGCTTTTTCGTTTTTAATATAACATGGTCAAGGCATGTTCTTTCCAATCTAGTTGGCAAGGAGTGAGCGGGAAGAAGACCATGAGAGGCACATATACTGAGATATTCATGCGCCCTAGAGTGAAAAGAGTTGCCCGGAAGTATGTTTATATTAAGATCGCCAATAATCACAACGTTACTGAATGATTTCAAGTTGTGAAGAATTGTGTTCAAAGATTCAAGAAAAACATCAACATTGTTATGAGAGGGGGACCGATAGATAGCAATGACAGCGGTTTCCGTTCCCATCTTAATTACAAGGCAGTTTGAATCGCGGCATATGGGTTCTTCAATTAGCACTTTCAGTTCCTCTTTAACATAAACCACGACGCCATCGTTCTGAAGATAATTGTTAACAGAAGCATAATAGTAGTAGCCCTCAATTTGTGGGATGATAGTGGACCTAGATAGACGACACTCAGTGAAAACGTTAATGTCACATTTAAAATTTAATCTGTTTTGTAGGACGAAAAAACCATCCATATTTCCCGAGATACTACGAATATTCTGAGTCAATAACGTGAGAGAGTCGGAGGATTTGGGAAAATACTTAAGACAGTCCTCTACCTTACAGGCAATTGACTCAGAAACAGCAATATTGTCTAGGTCGTTGATAAAGACGTCATCAAGCTCTGCACCGAGAGAGAAAGCAGTAGGTGTGTGTCAGCGAGTGACAAGGGAGACACTTAGGCTGACATAATTTTGGATATGGCGAATAATAGTAGCCAAACTTATGAAAAAAGCGACATATGTGAAAAACAACGCAAATCATAATATTATAATAATACAAAGAGCTGCATAAATAAGCGACATAATTACATTAATCAATAATTTGTACCAAATTTCCAATAACTTTCGTACTATTTATAATTTCATTCAAGAAACCGAGACCGCTATTGCCTTCAGCAAGTTGCATACCCTACATCAGTCAATATTAAATTCCACAGAGCTTATGCAAGTCCTTATAGAAATTGAGAAACATGATAATTTAATTTACCCGGTAACAAGGGAAAACCTAGTTAAGTTAGAACGTAATATTTTGTTAAAATCATACATTGACAGGAATAAGTTAGTTTTTGTATAAGAAGTACCGCTAATAGAACCCAACACGTATATATATTATAAAATAATTCCCATTCCTATATACAATCCCTTAAACCGAAAAACCGTTACCATCATTCCCAAACACCCCTACCTAATGGTGAATAGGTTGAAATACAGACCCGTAGCGAACCTGTGTGAAGAAGCCGAGGACAACAAGTTCTTGTGTTTGCGAGACGACCTAGCACAGTACCCTACCGAAACCTGCATAGAGGAGATAATGACGCTAAAGGACAACTGCAGCAGATGCCACCAGCATCCTATACACATGGAAAAAGAGAAGATACAGAGGATAGTCGGAAACTGTTGGCTGATATACTCCGAAACAGGACTAATCATCACGGAACACTGTGAAGACGAAGTTTACAAACAGAACATACAAGGGACATTTCTAATATGGCCGAGCCAACACTGCACAACCCAGGTACAAGATGTCGTAATAAAAACACCGACAAACGCTTCAACGATCAATCTTCAACTACCGTTTGTACAGATACCAGAAGTACGTCACGGCATCAGACAAGAAGACAAACGACTCAACCTCCGAAACGTGGATTTCAGTGATATCAAAGACATTATCAACAGTGCAAAGTTTAGTGTCAGTGAAAGTATTTCAGACGACTATATGTATGTTGTGAAAAACATAAGTGTATGGACAATTTTACTCTATTCTATCATTTTTATTATCTTGTTATCACTTCTAATTAAATTCAAGTTATATACAAAATGTATAAGCTGAAATTCTCCGAATACGTCTTCAACGTCTTCAGATAATTCCTCTCTTAAGGGGGGAGGTGTTAAGGTTGAGCAACCCTTACAATTATCATTCGTCAGCACTAAGTCATCATCCTAAAATGTAGAACGTACGTCATAATCTAAATTGTTAACTTCACTATTTTAGATATAAATATCATTGTATTCTAGATTTAATTATTATTGTCTTAATAAACCTAGTGGAAACTCTGTCCGTTTAAATAAATTATTTTTATTAATTCCTCCGCCACACCCAACTTAATTCGCGCGATGGGAGGGCCTCAATCAAAGAGAACTAAGGATCTTCACAGACGGTTCTAAAACAAACTCAGGTACAGGCGCCGCGGCATTCTCGGAAGATCTAAACATGAGGAGATCAACATCATTAGGTGCCCACAACACCGTCTTCCAAGCCGAGTGTATGGGTATCATAGTGGCTACTACAGCTATTGCAGAAAGAGAGGTAAAGTATTTCCTTATCCGCATACTATCCAACAGCAAGGCAGGCTGCAGGCTCCCCAAAGCAACACCATATGAGTGTCACCAAGCCTGACAGCGGGCAACACACCTCAGGTCGCCGAGGTCGCTCCAGGAAGTCGTCGGCAACATCAAGAGTTTGCTAGGCTTCCTATAGGAGCTAGGTTGGCAGGAGTAGTGACCCCAACCTACATCATGCAAAATTTAAGATGTCGAGTTGCGGGAAAGTGGCCCTCGATAAACTATAACTATTGTCTTTAACCTTGAATTGGTACACAGTTATTAGTGTATTGTTAAACGCTGATAAAACCAAATGATTCAAATTCTCACTTCCAAATGTCAGGCAAGTTGAGACCAGTTTAGTGTTAGACAGCGACAAGTTGGAATTAGTAAATGATATAAAGTTTCTTGGAATAACCATTGATAGCAATTTGCAGTGGGGACAACACATAGATAAATACCACCAAAGAGATAATTAATTTATCTTAAGTACATTATATGGATGTTCTAACGGTCACGGAAAACATTGTGAGGAGGCCTTCATTACTCCATAGCTGCGGCGATGGGCTAGCCCCCTGTCATACAAAAAATGGAGTATTGAATAACTGGCTCAAAGAGGGCACAATTGTGCCTGTGTCACACCGTGTTGTTCCGGTTTTTAGTTTTTTGAAATTTCTGATATTGAAGAGGATCTTTCTCTTCCTATATATTGTAGTATGTTTGTAGTAATAGTAGTAGATATTGTAATATGTTTGGAAAGAAGCATGCTGGGAATAAGAAAAATAGATAAGCTGAGAAACACAGACATAAGAGCTAGAACAGGTGTGACAGACATTCTCACTAAGATAGACCAAATGAAATTGAGTTGAACGGGCTATATGGAGGAAAATATTAACAGAATGGTACCCTGGAGATGGGAAACGGAACAGAGGTCGACAACACAAAAGATGGGAGGATGAACTTAAATTAACAGCAGGTTACAACTGGAATAGAGTTGGAAGGATAGGAAGCAATGGAAATCGTAAGAGGAGGCCTTTTCCAAGAGGCACACCGAGCTCCGGGACATACTGTAGTTAAACATACATAAGAAAAGAGCAAGATGCCAGACAAAAATAAGGAGTTTCGGGATATAAAGGCTATATTATTATTATTTAAATTTTATGTTATTAAGTTCTGCAGCTTAGCCGTTAGGAACGACAGACAAAACACGGATGTGGCTTCATCTAGGCTACTGTATTTAGTGACTTTCATATGGTATCTTGATGTGGGGGAAAGCAGCGGACATACAAACTATTTTTATTTTACAGAAAAGAGCTATTGGAGCAATTTATAATTTAAAAAGAACAGGCTCCTCAAGAGAGCTTTCTAAAGAAATTGACATACTAACTGTAGCTGGTCAATTTATTTTCGAAAATATAATGTATGTACACAAGAACCTTACAATATTTTCCAAACTTAGTGATAGCTGTAATGTTTACCTAAGAAATAATCACAGACTAGGTTTAGACTTGCGAAGGTTAGCAATTCTTTCAAGGGTCAGTACATTCTCTACTACAATAAGATACATGTGGAGATTTTGCCATTTGAGCAATTTAAAAAGCATATTTAAAGGACTTTGTCGAAAAAGGGATATTACAATGTTCAAGATTACTTAAATGACGGGACTGTATGGGGTTAATCTAGCTCAACACAGAGTTTGCTATTAATAATTTTGAAATTATTTATTCCTGCTTATTAAGCATAATAATTAATGTTGTAATATTTGTGTTAGTTAAGTACAACCAATTTTTAAAAGAGATCAAAAAATATATATGTGGTGGTTTCTACACCCTTCTTCTCCCTTCTCCCAGTGGTCCGATGTAGAGAAGAGGCAAAAAATTATGTTTGCTAAGTATATGTGAATATCTACAGTAAAAAATAAATTTGACTTTGACTTTATCCAGGTAAAGGCCCTTTGGTGGGGACATTAATGCTAACTTACAAGTACAAACATCAGCAAAAAGAATACTCACATCAACTTCCGGGCTATAAGCTGGCCTGTACTGTTTATGCAACTCCATGAATATCTTCAAACAGACCAACACATTTTCTTCATTTTCTATTTCCATCAGCTTCAACATAAGAACCAGTATACTCTTGACATACGGCCTAAGTGTTTCACTTATTGGCAAGCGATGTATCATTTCTAGAATTAGTTTCCTAACTTGCTGTATGTTGTATTCCGCTATGAAGTGTGGTTCTCCCTCTTGTAGGATCTTGAGGAATATTTTGAGGGAGTGGTCAAGAAATTGTGGATATTGTGGCGAGCTAAGAATAACCTGAAAACAAACAAAACACAACTCAATTTGCCAAGTACAGGTGATGATGTTGAAAGGAAGGGCTAGTAAATTAACCTTTCTGATACTCATATAAGAAAAGGAATCGGCATGCATGACCCTACTGATATTATTTATACACGATAGGTACCTCAAAGTTCTCGCTAAGCTCTTGGGCAGCCTTCAGTTTGATTTCATCCTTAGCACCGGCATCCGCGAGCATGGTCACGTAGCTCCGGTACGTGTTCATCTGGGTGTGCGGGTCCCCGGGACCCCCTGTGGGCATCACAGCCATCATCTTTGATCACAAATCCACGGACCAAACGCTCAACAGAGAATCAGCATGATTATACAGTCTTGAACATTGCACAAGCGCAAAGCTGCGGGTTGTAGTTTGATAGAATTTATCTACCTCTATTTAAGTCTATCTATTACTTGTATACTCTACTCTACACGAATGTTTTTCCACACCACAATAACTTTGTATTTAAAGCACTTTGAAACACAATATTTATTTATTTTCTAAACAAAACGCTACAAATTCGCTCGTCTGCGCCGCAACCATAAATAAAGTAAACCAAATGAATGAAATTAAAAAAGAAAAACTGCTAAAAAAAAACAATATTTTCTCTGGACTTCGTGTTCCACGGTTATGTATTTACCAATTATTTTTGGGAAGACTGGGTAGAAACTCGGGTAGATTGGGAAAATATCCAAAATCAAGGGTGTAAACTATTTTATAGAAAATTATCATATTTCTAGAATGAACTGAGATGTCTATGCATTCATACACAGTCATTAACATTAACATACGTTGGTTTAAGTCATTTTAAATGCTTAATAAAGCCTAACTTGCTTTGTGGGCGACCTCTCTAGCGTAGCGGTTGTGGCTCTGTCTTCCAAGCGAGAGGTTCCGGGTTCGATCCCCGGCTGTGGCAAAAAAAAAGATTTTTATTTTTTGGAAGTTTCTATGTGTGTGACGTCGCCGTTTCTGAATCCCACGACACAGGCTATCCTAGTGTGGGGCCAGAAGCAATTTATGTGTCTGTATGTAAATGTTTATTGTTTGTCGGGAGGGGGGGGGGGGGGGGGGTTCTAAAGAAGCGACTCACTAAGACTGGCATATATTAATGGAGGAACAAAAACATATAAAAATTTAATTTGATTAGTATCTTGTGTCACAATCTACTAAAAGGGTATCCTGCTATAGTGACCAGACCTTCATAACGTTATAAAATATAACGCTATACTGTGTTTTGTAACGTTATAATCAATTTGTTTTGTTATTAAAGCGCTATTATAACGATAATAGAATACGAACTCGCAAAACAATAAATGTCGCCGCTAAAAATATATACAAACTGTCAATGAATAAACGTATAATAAGAAACTAGTTTGTTCAGAATCATGAGCAGAGTCGATTTTACTGACTTCAAATTTGGTCATATTTTTTGAGAAAAGAAGTTATTTTTGTTTTTTATTGCTGAGTTAAGGCGCGACCGTCCAGTTTTACCAACCCCTGCCTATACTCAACTCCTACTGAAAAGAAGCTTACTTACACATCTGGCCGCCCCACCGCCACCGGGCGCCCGGCTTATCTTTGCCAAAATGAAACCTGATTTCGTTTTCTTTACTAAGCAAAACGAAAGGATAAATTCGTAATTTCACTTACTTTCTTCATCCGCATGAAAAAAAAGAGAGAGCCTCTGCGCCGCGAGCGCAAATCACGGAAGGGGTAGGGGTGGATGTGAGGGGTGCGGGGATCTCTTTGTTTGTTTTGTTTAGTCCATCGGTGTGTTTAAGTCTGCGGTCAAATGTGCGAGCGCATGCGCGGCGTGAGCCAAGCAATGGCATTTTGATACACAAATGTGAAATGGTGGTGTAATGACAGTGTCAATCTAGCTGTGTTGGTGGACTTTGAGTGGTTTGGGGTACGAGTGTCTCTCAGAACAATGCTAACAGCTACACAACGACTGTACCTACTTTCAAACAAACCCATTGATATAGTATTTCTAAATGGGTACTTACTATGATGTTGGTATGGTAAGCTAACTAATCTGAAAAACTAACCCACCTTTAGGTAGGTACTTGCTGCCAGTTCAAAGCTTGAAAAAAGTGTGATGGATGATTTGATTGAACTCGCGGGCGGGCGAATTTGTCAGAAATTACACAAAAACTTAACTCTCAAATATTTTCTACAATATTGGGCAAATATTTGATTTTTCTTTCTCAATATTTTTTTATTAAAAAATAAGTTGGGGTGTGCAAGGTTATGAATTTATTTATTAACACGTTGTATATTATTGGAAGAAGATCTATGTAATTTTGAATTTATTTAATTAAATTACATAATAAATTAATTACAATAGTAATATATACATAATTCGATGAAATGTATTTATATGAACAAAAAATGTGGTACAGTATATTGTCTTAAAGTGACTCGTTTTTGAGCTATCGGCCTTTTCAACCGACTTCTAAAAGGAGGTCTTTTTTGTTATTTTAATCATAAAATAACTTTTCCATCATGTATCTAGTATATGTGACACTTTAGGACAATGTACGATATGTCATTTTGGTCACATAAATATCACCTATCCATCCATTTATGTAAGTTTCATTGCGCAATGCCGTCCAAAAAAAATCAATTATAGTATCGACTCCAATAATTTTCAATATTTAGTCTCTTTTGGCATCAGTTTAGGTCAGTCAAGTCAAGAACTAGTATTTATCAATAAAATACCCTCTATAAACCCATATCCATCGGATAAATTGAAAATACCCTCGTATTGGGAAGAAAAAAATCGGTATTTTCCTTCCATACATTATTTATTTCTGGGAAGATTGCCCATTTATGGACGTGAAGGCCACAGAACATTTAATAAATTATAAAATGTTCTGTGGTGCAGCTTTTGCTTTTTCCTTCGGCCAGTTTCGGCTATGTGTTGATTATTTGTTATAATATCTACTGGCAACATTTTGAGGTTTGTCGTATCTATGCGGAAGTTTATCTTGTTTATTCCATGTCATCGGCATCGATGGATGCTTTTTACATTATTTTTGTAACACAAAAATGGGTTGAAACTTGAATAAAAATGTCTTGCTGGCTGTGAATAAGTGAAATTACATGAATGGTGACAACATAAAATGAAATCATGGCTGCTTTCACTTCGCTGTTTCTCATAACAGTGGGGCTAAGATGTACAATAGCCTATGGATACGACTTCATATCACAATACCACAGTAAATCGAATGAGACATTCCACTTCTACCACCTCTCGATCGACAAAGTCAGCGGGCAAATATACGCGGGTTCACTGAATTATATCCACCAGCTGAGCCCAGACTTGAAGCCTATCCATGTAGTGCGGACGGGGCCCAAACTTGATAATCCGTCGTGCCCTGCGAGTGGCTGTCCGTCGTCCAGTGCGACATCGCTCATCGACAATGTGAACAAAATCCTGGTGATAGACCACGAGTCGAGGATAGTGATTGCGTGCGGCTCCGTCTCGCAGGGCTCCTGCGCCAAGTACAAGCTGGGCGACCTGTCAGCGGAGCCCGAGTTTGTACCAGTGAACGTCGCGGCCAACGATCCGGATGCCTCCACCTTCGCGTTCATCGGCCCCGAGCGGTACAACTCGTGGGACCGCTCCAACGTGCTCTACGTCGGCACCACGTTCACCAACAACGGCGAGTACCGACACTACGTCCCGGCCATCTCCAGCCGTGACCTGATGACGCTGGAGCTTGCACAGGAGACCTTCAACAAGCAGAGTCTGATACAAATAGATGTCAAATACAGGGACAACTTCCTAGTGCAATATGTGTATGGGTTCAATGCAAGTGACTATGCCTATTTCATACTTATCCAAAAACACTCCCACCTGGCTGGAAATGAAGAGCTCGGGTATGTGTCTCGTCTAGCTCGTACTTGTGTGAATGATGACAATTACAACAGCTATACTGAAGTGACATTGGAATGCCAGGTGCGTGAAGAAACTATTAATGGTAAGAGTGAACTTGTCAATTACAATTTAGTTCAAGATGCTAAGATAGGTGAGGCTGGATCGAGTCTGTCTAACCAGCTGGGTATTGATGTAGGTGATCCCATTCTAGTTGCCTCCTTTAGCCCATCTAGAAGTATCACCAATGAACCCAATTCTAAGTCAGCCATATGTATGTTTTCATTACAAGATATAGAAGTTAAGTTTAATGAAAATGTTCACATGTGCTTCAACGGTAGCACTAAGTCACGCAATATGGGTTATATATCAGGCATGATATCTGATGGCAAATGTCCCAGTGTAGGTTCCACAGGCAACATACTAAATTTCTGTGAAGTAGGTCTTAAAATTAGTGGTCTTTACCCAATAAAAATGCTTCCGTTGATCCATTGGAACAACACCTTGATAACTTCTGTGACTATGAGTGTGACAGGGTCTCATACTGTAGCCTTTGTAGGAACAAGTACTGGAGTTCTGAAGAAATTATTGATTGAAGGTGATAAGGCAATTGAATACTCCAGTGAAGAATTAGTGCCTGGCCAAAGAATCTTGCCAGACACTATAATGTCTCCTTACAAGAGATCACTGTATGTCTTAGGAAGGAACAGCATAGTTCAGATTCCCACGGAACGGTGTTCAGAACATGGAAACTGCTCATCTTGTCTTGAATCAAATGATCCTCACTGTGGCTGGTGCTCCTTAGAGAAAAGATGCACTGTGCAGAACATGTGCCAAAAAGGGACACAAAGTGCACCAAGATGGCTGTCCCAATATACTGGTCAACAATGCATTGATTTTGAACAAATCATGCCAGATAGAATATCAATGAATGAAGTGACTACTGTACAACTTATTATCAGGACCTTACCAGAACTGCCTTTTGGGGCTAAGTATAAATGTGTTTTTGGCAATGTCACTGCAATAGATGCTGCAGTAACTTCCAACGGTCTAGCCTGCCTCACACCTGACACTAAACATAGACCTAGCATTTCACCAAATGAAGATCATGTTTATGTCCCTCTGTCCGTACATTCTTCAGAAACTAACAAAGATTTTGTGTCTCGTAACTTTGCATTTTATGACTGCTCCAGACACACAACTTGTCATTCCTGCATAATGTGTGAGTGGGCCTGTAATTGGTGTATTTATGATAATCGATGCACACATGACACCTCCATGTGTCAGAGAACCATCATTAGTGGCGAGAATAATCCCACAAAATTACTCACTCATGGTATTGGCCACTGTCCTCGAATAAGGCAACATAAGAAGCCAATTTTATTGCCTAATAATGTTCCCAAGGAATTAGAACTTGAAGTAGAAAACTTGCCTCGTCTACAACCTGGGCACACTGGTTTCCAGTGTATTGTGAGCATTGAGCTGGCTAACATGATATTACCAGCTAGAGTTGAAACTGTTCAAATGACCAATCATTTCATTGTGTGTGATAAAACTACATATTCATATGAAGAAGATGTTGGCGAATATAATGTGAGTGTAAAGGTTGTTTGGAACCATAAACACTACATCGACACAATCACCATCACATTGTACAAGTGCGATATTCTTGGTTCCCATAGGGAACATGCTGATTGTTCCCTCTGCATCACACGAAGTTCGATTTACCAGTGTACATGGTGTGGCAACCAATGCTCTTACAGCGAAACCTGCCTTGAAACACCTGTCTCAGAATGTCCTAAACCAAGGATAGATATGATAAAACCATTAAGTGGACCTATCGAAGGTGGCACACTGGTGACTGTCGAAGGGAGCAATCTAGGTTTGAGAGTTGAAGAAGTGACCGGAAAAGTACGAATTGGTGACGTACCTTGCGAAATTGTTGACTTTGAAGTGTCAGTTAGCATTACCTGCCGTACTGGTCAGTCTAACGGGTCCACGGTTGCTCCTGTGATTGTAGAAAATGACGCAGGGTATACAGAATCATCTGTACTGTTTAGCTACAAAGATATCAAGCTTCAAAGTATATATCCGTCAGTCGGCCCCGTGTCAGGTGGAACACAGTTAGCTATAGGAGGACAACACTTGAACATAGGTTCTGCTGTATCAGCGTATTTGGATGAATTGCCTTGTTCCGTCAATAAAACCCAAACCGCCAATAGTAGACTGATATGCATTACTCCAAAAGCTGGGATACCTCGAGTAGTTCACACTCTCACGGTTGTTATTGACAACGCGAATAGAACTTTGTTCGGAGATTTGTTTAATTACACCGCTGACCCCACCATCATGGAAATAAAACCATTGAAGAGCTTCGTCTCGGGAGGTCGAATGATAACTGTACACGGGACAAGTCTAAATACCATCCAAAAACCACTCATGAAGTTGTATTACGCAAATGAAAATGTTCCCGTAAATCATACCGAATGTGTGGTCCTAAACTCTAATCAAATGGAATGTCCTAGTCCGGCAATAAATAAGAAATACCATGAAATTCTTCAAGCAACGAAATCACAAACCAGTACGCCTCAAATTGCCATGAAAGTAGGATTTGTGATGGATAATGTTGAAACAATGCATGATTTAGAAAAATATTTCAACCCTCCTCGAACTCACATGGTCTACGAAAACGATCCTTACGTACACCAGTTTCCTAATAGGGTTAAATCTTATACTGGGGATCCTCTGGTGATTGAAGGGGAGCATTTGAGGTCTTCAAGTGATGAATCCGACGTTGTGGTTACGATTGGAATGCAGCCATGCAATCTCACAAGCCTTACACCGACACAGTTGCTTTGTACACCCCCAATACTACAACCGTCAAATACTGACGAAAACGGCGTACAGTTATCAGAGATAAATTTACCTCTGGTTGTGGTGAAAATAGGTAAAAATTTGCGATTTCCTATTGGATACCTTCACTACGATTTGCTAAGAAATTACAACTTTCCACCGGAAGCTATCGCTGGTATCGCAGCTGGCACCTTCTTCTTGGTACTAATATTTATGATCGTTCTAGTCATGTACCGCCGCCGAAGCACAAAAGCCGAAAGGGAGTATAAAAGAATTCAAATACAAATGGACACTTTGGAAAGCAATGTTAGATTAGAGTGCAAACTTGCGTTTGCAGAATTGCAAACTGATATGTCTGATTTGGCAGCTGATTTGGAACATTCTGGTATTCCAACTCTGGATCATGTGAATTACGTGATGAAGGTGTTTTTCCCGGGAGTATCCGATCACCCCATTTTGAATGTCCAACGGCAATTTATCAACACGCCGAGGACTAACTACGATGCAGCAATGATTCAGTTTGAGCAGCTTCTGAATAATAAATGTTTCCTTCTGTCATTTATAGACACATTGGAAGCACAAAAGACTTTCAACATCAGAGATAAAGTTAATGTGGCGTCTCTGTTGATGGTCATATTGATGGGTAAGATGGAGTATGCCACTGATATTTTAAAGTCGCTTCTGCTGCGTCTGATTGACAAATCAGTATGCAACAAGCATCCGCAGTTGATGCTACGACGCACAGAAAGTGTGGTGGAGAAAATGCTAACCAACTGGATGGCACTGTGTATGTATTACTATCTGAAGGATTACGCAGGGTCTTCTTTATTCCTTCTATTCAAGGCTATAAAACATCAAATTGAAAAGGGAGTCGTCGACGCTATAACCCACGAAGCTAGGTATTCACTCTCCGAAGATAAATTACTTAAGGAACAAATTGATTATCAAACCGTTACTTTACACATAGTGCAAGACGACTTTGATGAAAAAGTGCAATGTAGAGTTTTAGACTGTGATAGTATATCGCAAGTCAAAGCTAAAATATTGGATTCTTTGTTCAAAAATACTCCATTTTCTATGCGGCCTTCCGTCCATGAAGTTGATCTGGAGTGGAGACATGGCAGAGGTGGACATGTCACTCTACAAGACGAAGACGTCACAACGAAAACTCTTAATGGCTGGAGAAAATTAAATACACTAGCACACTATGGTGTCAAAGAATCTGCCGTCATGTCTCTGATATCGCGGCAGAATGATAGTTTTAACACGCCATATAAAATACCATGCAAAAACTGTACAGGCATATACTGCTCCAACTCACACATACGAGTCTATAACAGCGATATTGGGGCAGACCAAAATGTACATTTCTATCACTTGGTGAAACCCATCGAATATCAACACATCATTAACAAAACCTCGGACCACAGTCACAAAGCCATACCTGAAATATTCCTCACGAGATTACTGTCAACTAAAGGTACCGTTCACAAGTTTGTCGATGATTTCTTTAGTACAATACTTACTGTGAACGAAGTTTTGCCTCCGGCAGTGAAATGGCTCTTCGATTTATTCGATGAAGCTGCGCGGGCGCACGGTATCTTAAACCCTGAAGTCGTACATGCGTGGAAGTCAAATAGCTTGCCCCTAAGGTTTTGGGTAAATTTAATCAAAAACCCCGATTTCATATTTGACATCAACAAGACTTCCACAGTGGATTCATCCTTGTCTGTGATCGCACAAACATTCATGGATGCTTGTTCTTTGTCGGAACACCGTCTGTGCAAAGATTCACCATCCAACAAATTGTTATTCGCTAAAGATTTACCCTCTTACAGAGATATGGTTATACAGTTTTACCAATCCGTGTCACAATTACCTCAAGTCACAGACCAAGAACTCAGTACCTCTATGCAGCAGCTATCAGTCCAACAGCTGAATGAGTTTGATACACTATCGGCGCTAAAAGAGTTGTATATCTATGTCAGTAAATATAGAGAACAAATTATTTTTGGACTAGAAATGGATCAACTATGTAACAAAATGCACTTAGCTCATAAACTAGATAATGTAGCGTGCACGATGGAAGGTGACCCTACATCTATATGCTGACTGTATGATAAAATATGCTACGATTTAATTGCATTTAATTAATGCCGACACAATACCTATTTTGTACTAAGCTTTAATTTATTTTCAAAATACTCAGACCTAGAACTGATTTAATATAAAAATAATGTAAATTATCAGTTTGATAAATTTGTAATTAAACTCAATTTTTTTTTTTCCAGTGAAGTGATTATTGATAATAGTTATATATAAGGACATTGTAATCCAGTGAGTCCTGGATTGGTTATTTCGTTAACAATTTTAATGCATTTACTTACTGTCTGTCTCTCAAGTGGCCATATTTTAGTGTCCATGGTTAATTATAGTATTTTTAGATTTAAATATATCTGTATATTTATTGCTCTCTCGTTTATAAGTCTGTGTATTTTTTTTTCTCGAGATATTGAGAGATTATTTTTGGAACCAGATCTGACTTCATAAATCAACCATAATTTAATGTAAAATATCACGTGTATGTATGTCGAAATACCTAAAATAACTATTGGTGTGTATTACGCTAAGATCTATTTGTAAAGAGATTTAAGTAATATTTAAGGAAAATGTTGTGATATTTGTATTTGGAATATTGATGGCAGCTTTAGAATAATTTACTTGATGCTTTTCCCCTCACATATTTTTTTCCATTACCTTTCATAACTTCGGATAATTGTAACATATTTAGCTCTTGCATTTCAGTATGCCATTTATTTCTTAGTTTTCGATTTTGATTCTAACTTGGCCGCCATATGATCTCGTTCTAAATGTCTAATACAAAATGACAAAATGTAATATTCCATTTACAAAATATTTTAAGTAAATATAGGTAATTTGTTAGATTTTAAGCAGCGTAAATTCACCCGTCTCTTAAAATTTTATATTATTGACTTAGATATAATATTATACTTATTTATCAAAATAAATGTCTTTCAATTCCGAGTTCCTGTAACACGCAGAGTAACACACAGGACGATTCGCTTTGTTTGACGAATCGTCTTTTTTCACGATTCAGGCATGTTCACACAGGGTCACCAGACAGAAGCCGGACTTTTTTTCTCGTACCAGGGATGCCAACTATCTCATAATTTCAGTACTTAATCTCTTACTTTGAAAAAATACATATAAAATTCAAAATTTGGACTACTTATTACTAGTTACACTTGGGGAGGTCAAACGAAAACGGGGTTTTACAGGAAAATAAACTTCTCTTCGGATATTTTGACAAATCGTAAAAAATAAGATTCCTCAATGTGAATCCGGCTTGTATCCCGTGTGAATGAGCTGCAATAAATTAAAAGTAAAGACATTTCATTATTGCAACATTTATTAAGTCAATAAAAATAAATTAGTCAACATAAATTATTGTAAGTATGTATTTCATGAAACGAATAAGCTCGTCAATTATTGAATCTTTACATTCAAACAAGGCCCTTATTTTCGTTGAAGTTTAGTGTGCGTTTCTATGGCGCGGCCACTTTTTAACCCTAACTTTGACAAATTTATGGTTTTGGGAATCAACTTTTAAAATTTTTTCAAAATCTTGGCAGTTCTTTTCAAAAAATAACGCAGTGGCCGCGCCATAGAAACGCACATGAAATAAATTTTATCTACACACGTATCATAAACCCTCTTTACTGCGTACAAAAACCGCACGTTGCGATTAGCATAATGTTAAACTACTTGGTAAAAACTCATTTCTTATCTGAAAAATTACACATTATGACTATAATGTGTAATTTTTCTACATATTATGACATTCAATTTTCGAACGCCGACGCCCGCCTGCGTGCCGCCCCTAGTTTGTCTGTGAAGTTGGTACTACAGAACAAGCTAAACAACTGCAGAGCCACAATGCCGGTCAAACATGCGGTTCCTGAACACATCAAAGAGAGCTTATGATATGTGTGTCGATAAACTACTGTATGTAAATGTACATAATTAGGCATTAAAACTGCTCGTTTCATAAACCCACTCTCGAGTATTAAAACCCTCCATTATGTAGCAGTCACATAAACTACTATTATGTGACTGCTTCATAATGGAGGAGGATTATGGTCATAATGTAATTTTTCAGATAAGAAATGAGTTTTTACCAAGTAGTTTAACATTATGCTGATCGTAACGTGCGGTTTTTGTACGCAGTAAAGAGGGTTTATGATACGTGTGTAGATAAACTACAATTAAATTATGATTTGCGCAAGCATTTTAAGGCCCAGCCTTTAGAATAGATATTAATTAATAGCTACTCAATTTATAAGCACATAATAAACATAATTCAATGTAAAGTCAGCACGACAGTTACATGCAGAGAAGAGATGATGCCTCGTCCTCATCTCGTTGAGTGAACATATTCCTATTTTCTGTTTGGTCACATGAATCATCATAATAAAAGAAAAGGGCAAGACGACATCGATTAGATAGCATGTAGACACTAAACATTTGTCGTCATGTTTGATACTTTTCAAGACACGATAAAAATAATAGTGGAATAGATCATAATAAAAGCATAAATGCGTGTAATACTCTCTAACGAAACAAACTGTATAGGTGCATACCTACATAAACTATAAGAATGTTCATGAAATAAAGAACGGAAAAATTTAGACTATCTCAAAGATTCCAATTTTGCGAATGAAGTAGTCGCGAAGAACGTTAATGAGAAAACCTTTTTGACTGCTTTATAGTATAGCTTTGGTAACTACCAATGCTTGCGTGAAAATAAATCGAACTGGTTATTTTGGTTGGGTATTTCACCGGTATTGGAAAATATGGTTGAAGTAGTTAGTAGGTATATAATTTCATTATAGTACGTTTCAATACTTTCAATATCCGAAGTTTAACCTTTGACGCGCCCTAGTCGGCAAAGGCCGACTACTGAAATTCGTGCCACTGGCGCCATGTCGGCTATAGTCGACACAATTTTTTTTAAAGAGACCTATAGAATTAAATTGTATTTTGTTTGCACTTTTTGTATTTGATTTATGGCGGTCAAAAGGTTAAGTAAGTCACAGCAACAGATGAACTAAGAATCCAACGCAACCATCTATCGAGGTGTTTGGAAGTTTTGTATTTATCATCTGTCCAAAAATCCCTCAGTGAGCCAATGGTGGATCGGAAGCGGAATGGTCCCGAGTGGTGGGTGGGTCGGAAGATATTATAAGCACGGGTAGAAGCCTGGAGGGGCGGCGGTATTCAAAATCTCGATAAGAACTTGAATTCGATAGGCCAGAGCCCGACCGACTGGAACCAGAAATACTAGGCTTATCCCCAGCAGTGGGAGGAAATAAACTGCCGATGATGAAACCTATTGACGAAGTAGTTTATTATTTCTTGATAGGTATGGCAGTAAATTCAGTTTAGTACCTGCTAGAAATATACGATTCAGATATTAATAGTGTCTTTTCGACTATAATGAAATGATGTACTACTACAAAAATACTTTTTATGACCTGGTCAAATACGCAATAAAAGTACCAGTTCTATTTATTTTCACGCAAGCATTCGAAACTATGAAGCAGTCAAAAAGATTTTCGCATCAACGTTCCCCGCATTCGAAACTTTGAGCTAGTCTTTTTTTCATTCTCGCAAAAACGTGCTTCGCACAATCATTGTTTTCACGTCGTAGGGGACCCACTCAATTTACTTTGTTTTATAAGTAAACAAATGTTCCAAAAGAAAAAAAGTGGACTTGTACGATATAAAGGTGATAAATAATTTAGATTAGCTGTTCATAAATTAATTATGTCACTAAAATTACTCTTTCATGAAGACAAACGGACTACCCAGGTCTGCGACTTTCGATGGTTGAATGATGCCTTCGACATATGGGGCCAATTCGTTACTGGAGATTGCATCGCGGCCGCTCCGAATGAACGACGTTAAATCCAACTCAACTCTTTTGTCTCTGGCTTCAATACTAATATCGATATTCGATAAAATCATAAAATATTAATTGGCAATTTGACGTATTGTGTGTGCTAAACTAATAGTATCGCATCGCACACACAACGTTTTGTAGATTAATGTCATTCAACTATCAATAATTGATTATGTAGACTGTGGCTATGAATTTCCTTCGACGTTAATTATAAGGCAAACAAATCTTTAAAAAACTAGAGATTTCGACGCAGATATAATATAATATATATAATAACATTTAATTCAACATATTGAAAAACATATAAAATAAAATAAAGATAATAAAAACGAGATCTCTTACAGCTAAACCGGATTGGTAGGAAATGTCGAAGTCTTATAGGACTGGGGATGTTTGCTTTCTTAAATAGTATCGGGTACTTTTTGAAATAATGAATACATGGACTTCCTGTCCTTCAAACTTCAGGTGCCGGCGGACTTGAGGAAGCTGTTCCTGGCCAACGTTTATTGGGACGATGGCATCGTTTACCGACGCTATAGGGAAGCGAGGACCATTAAGAAAATCGCTAGCTGGGATTAAATGTTTTAATTTTTTCCTTTAAGGTATTAATCTGTGGGTCTTTTGTTGCCTGTTAAACCTACCAAATACGCTATTTGTGCTCAGTGAATTGCATGTATGAATCATTTTAAAATTCAAGTGGTTTGGTGGGCAGTGAAACTCTTATAACGTCTCGTTCTTTGAGGGTATATTAGAATCTTAATTAATAATAATATTTTTAAGTAACCCTTCATAACATCCCACACAGGCAGACTTCTGCATTTATTCTTAAAAAAAAATAATCGGTTCACCTAAGTTATTTAGTTACTAATGGTGCGTTGCTTTGCTACAGCTATGGGTATGTATGGGTACTTATTAGAAGTAATAACATTGTGATGTTTCTGGTAATTATGGATATGACACCGTAAGATTGTCAAAATCGTAAGTTGATAAACTAACGTTTTTTTCTCGTTAGTCGGTCAACTATCGACAGATAGTAAACTGTAGCGTACTGCTTACTACATGACGCGTTAGTTGATAAATTAATGGTTAAAACCGTTAAATAGTAAACTGGTTTAAACTTGAATTGCAAACGAAGTACCATGGCAAACACTGCGGTAGCTTAGGTGAAGACTAGGGGGGGCGAGCGCAGCTAAGCCCCCGAATAATCTTCGTATTAGGTTGACATGTAAGATCAAAAGAATCGTAAATTCTAAACTCTGTCGGTCTGGTTTACTATCTGTCGATAGTTGATCAACTAACGGTTTTGACTATGTTACGGTGACAGATACCCAAACAGGTATTATTAATTATTGTGATTATTGCACTCTTCTTTATTCGATACGATGTCGATCGGTAACAATAATTGTACATTATGAACCAGTGTGCAAAGTTGATAATCACAACACACCTTTCACTTCGCAGCTGGCCGAAAATAAAATAAATTACGTAAAAATTATGGCAAATTTTATGTTGTTTTTTGTTTTTTACGTAAAAAAAAGTTTTTTAACGTAATAATTAAAACCACACAAAGAAAACTTCAACAAATATATGGAAAAGGGCGCGCGGTTTTGTTTTTTCCTCTTGCC
Organism: Argyresthia goedartella; assembly: GCA_949825045.1. Taxonomy (NCBI): domain Eukaryota; kingdom Metazoa; phylum Arthropoda; class Insecta; order Lepidoptera; family Argyresthiidae; genus Argyresthia; species Argyresthia goedartella. The sequence goes on along the minus strand of OX463808.1, from coordinate 12,477,805 downwards.
GCGCAAGCGATGCGCGAGCAAGTATAAATAAAGCAACTGTGATGAAAAAATTATTGTCGTTTATGTGACTGATACATAATGGAGAGCATTAAAACTCGAGTGGGTAATAATAATAATATTACTCGACTTTTAATGCCTAATTATATACAGTTACATACACTATACCAACTTCACAGACAAACTAGGGACGGCACACAGGCGGGCTGGGCGCATTATGCTGGTCGTAACGTGCGGTTTTTGGACGCAGTAAAGAGGCTTTATGATACGTGTGTAGATTAATTCATTTAGTTTAATAATTACACACTATTACTGTTTATTTACCCTACCGCACAAATGCTTTATACTTAAAATTTTGTATGCCTACAAACTATCCCTTCGTCCGCTTTCATAACCAGTTAAGTAAGAAGATATTTTTGTTTCTCTGTTTGATAACTGGTAGTGAAATAGTGAAAGAAGAATTGTATTTCTACTTGCTTAGATCGAAATTTTTCCATTATTGTAACCCGTAGACAGATTCGTATTCGGGCAGATCTCGAGTATATTAACGAGTATTTTCTCAGATGGGGCGGCAGAGACACAACTTCATATATAAAAAAACTATGATTTGTGACAGGTTTCACTATTTTGACAGGTGTCATGATTTTGACAGATGCCACTATTTTTGACAGGTTTCAGTATTTTAAAATGGCTTGTGTTCAAAACGATTACCAAAAACGCACCTATTTCCCTACTAAAAAATTCGAAATGACTGCCAGAATGGATAAATGTCTACCAAATTGTGTTTGGATAAATGATCACCAAACTTCTTAAACTTAAGTTTATGTTTTGAGTATTTTTTGTTGTTCTTACATGTTCAACCTAACACGAAGGATAAATTTTACCCTTGACCTAAGCTACCGCACTATTTTGCCCTGATATTTTTTGCAACTTTTGGTGTTCATTATACATTTTGAGTAGGAAAAATATATTTTGGTGATCATTATATTTGTTGCCTTTTAAAATTAAGTACATATGATGATAAATGAATCAACAAATGTTTATAATTTATTAATCAAATTATATTTTTTCACTACTTGTTGACCTTAATTTGCGTATTCAAAACTTTATTTTTACTGGCTGTTTAGCGGTTCTGCCAGTGCCTTTTTATACGTGCATCGTTAGCGCGGCATGCAAAAAAAAGTCAGTGCGCCATTTTCTATATTTGTTGACGTTTGCCTTGTGCGGTTAACATAACATAGCGTCACGCCTTTTTCCAAACGGGGTGGCAAAGGCGCAATTGTGCCAACGTTTAGCCAGTTATTCAATACTCCATTTTACGTGTCAGGGGGCTAGCACATCGGCGCAGCTATGGAGATCGAATTTTCCCTCACGATTGAGTGGTTATTTTTTTTCCGCAACAGAGTGTTGAAAAATTGGACTCTCAGCTACCTTTTCGCTGCCGTCTCGTGTCATCTTTGCACACTTGTATCGTAATGTACTATTATCACAACTTGTTAGGATGATTATCACAACTTGTTAGGATGATAGATAGATATTATTTATTTTTATTTAACCTTTAGATGCGTTTGAGAATGTATTTTTTAAATATTTTCAATGATTAACACCTCACTAATACTCACTATACATAAATTTATCACAGGCTTTTATGGACATAATGAAGCAGTTTAAAAACTATGATTATTATTAACATTGTGTATTGTCGGCAAAAGCGCGAATCTTAATAAAAAGTTTTTTCCAGACATACTTAATATTTCGAATTGAGTGTCTAATTCTGAACACATCAACACAAGTGCCTAGCTAAGCTGGCCTATCTTACATTAATCGCTATAAATAATAAAATACCTATTCTTTTAGATCTGGCTCAAGTATTTTTTAAACAGCAGGAATTACATATAAATCCATATTTTTTTAATGTTTTATGGTTTAATAAAACTAAACAACAAAACAAACATAGCTCTTGTTGTGACAGCAGAAAAAAAATTCACAAAATGGTGCCTTCTTAAGTATTTGACAAGAAATTAAATAAAAATAGGTAACAGTCGGTAAAACACTCTTCCTTTTATTTTGAATGGAATTGCGTGACAGAGACAACGCTCTATTAACTCGTATTGGCAAACAGACTATACTACTAGCACATATGCTATAATACTGTATTAAAGTAGATTCATTCTGAGAAGGAGCGTTTGGCATCTGTCAAGAGTAGAGACAGAAATACATGCCGGTCTTCTTCTCCTTGTTTCGTTTAGAGAAGGAAACGAGACCGACGCATAGCTCTGTCCCTACTGTTGACAGATGCCAAATGCTACGTCTAAGAATGGTTCCACGTTAGTAACTATTTTAAACAACAACGCGAATTATCGTCGTAATATTAGTACAAAATCGATAAAAAAAAGTAACCTAACGATCACTAATGTAGAATATCGTTTATCTCATGTTACTCGAACTCGCAAATTTTACATCAGCTCGCTTCCAAAGAGTCTATATCTAATATTTTACCATTTTGTGTTTTAGCATCTACAAAAAGTCACAAACATGTCAGTTAATTTTCCACCATCACTAAAAAAAAATACTTGTAATTGTTATTACCAAATATTAGATTAGTTACCTGAACTGTGGTGGGCAAGACGAGAAAGTTCGCACCACATATATGTGATACACAAATAAATGACGGCAACATTTGCAGAATACTGCGTGTTATTTTTATTGAAATATTTGATGTGTATATAAGTAGAACACCCATTAGTCCGCTAATATGACGCTTATGTTGCCATCAATTACTTTCCAGCATTTCCTACCAAGGTGTACATAGGTATATTATAGTAATTCCAGTGCCGATTTGATCTCATTTCCTGGTTGCATGGTCCGCTATTACGTTGGTTCCGTAATGCTTACGTCAATCGGAAGCAAGTGACAAGTTGTAATATAACAATAATTTCTAGCATACCTAGTCTACTACGTCAACTCTCTCGCAGTTACCTCAGACCGTTGTCACTGCAGCAGAACCTTACCGAACCTGCTTATGCAGCGGGTCGGTATAGATGATAGTTGAAGGCAGCAAGTCTGGTTCGTCATCGGATACGGTGCAGTCGCTGGCGGCAGCGTCTTTGTGCGAACATTTGTGGTGCGCCATGAGCATTCCCCCGACCAACCCGACCAGGGCGCGGTCCAGCCAAGTCACGGGGTTGGCGTACAGCAGCCCGCCCTCGTAGAAGCCGAGGTGGCCGCCGTGGGCGAGCTCCAGGTACATCGTCTTGTCGCGCGAACCTCAAATGAGAACAAGAAGCGGTTAGGATGATGCGTATCAAGCGTTGCAAATGCAATGCAACATACTTTGGATAAGTAATTTCAAAATTCGGCAAGTATCTGATGTAAACAAATCAAAAGGCGCCAAGTCAACCGCGAATTTTAGTACCTATGACGCGCTCAAGTAAATACCACTTGTCTGGACTTATTGTTTGTTGCCTTAACTGCGAGGCTCTAGATGGAAAGCTAAGAATTGAAGTTACAAAACATGGTGTAAGGAATCTGACGCGATCGAGTAACTCGCTAAACAGCTAAGTGGCCTCTCTGGCAAAGAGTTTAGTCTACCAAATCAGCATTTTCGACAACAGCATTTTGTTGTTGTTGTTTCGGTTACATCACATACATTACCGAATTTTCAATTTACTCTTTCAAAGTATGTTGGATTGCTTCATCCAGATAAGATATGAGAGATGCCTTACATTGCACCATGATAAGTAACTCCACCAATTCTAGGCTTTCCATCGAAGCCGCACCGTTAGGGCAACAAAAAATAGTCCATACAAGTGGGATTTTCTCGAGCACGAAGGACTAAGATATGTCGCTCGAGTAAATCCCTCTTGTACGGACTTATTTTTTGTTGCCCTAAATTTGCGGCGATCGAGTTACCCACGAGAGCCCGTCTTGCCAGCCTCGAGTTACCCACGAAGCCCGTCTTGCCAGCCTCGAGTTACCCACGAAGCCCGTCTTGCCAGCCTACTAAGTAATTGATTTTTCGTCTGTGTGTTGTGCCAGTGATAAGATCTAAATCTTAGAAATTTTAATGTATCATAATGGTATCCCATCCCTCGTAGATACTATTTTGTATTCAATCCCATGTGAACTTACATTTTGTATATGTTTTATTGTCATACGTTTACTTCTGGTATAATCTGTGTTTCGTTTCATGTATTGTAACAGGTGAACAAACGCTTATCTTATCCTATTCTGTGATAATACAGCATATTTTATTAGCCATTACTGTCCAACTTTCCTTCGATTCATGTGCTGCTTTATTATGGAAGATAACCTACCAGCATAATAACAATTCGTAAGATATGTATAATTCGCTAACTAACAATGCCAATATAGCTACAGCAAGACACGTGTATAATAAAAATCGTTCCAAACACTCCCGACTGACAAGATACTTACAAACCCGTGTAGTTAAAGTTTTACGCGTGTAAACTCACGCACAATACAACAAACAACGGTCACTGTCATCAAATAATTAGATCTAAATCATGTTTTAAAAATATTTTCATCTTTAGTGACATGTCATGACATGTCACTAAAGATGATAACATGAACATTAATTCTGATAAGGCATGCCTTATCAGAATTAATGTTCTAATTTCAACATTCTGGCCGTGATATATTACGTCAACTGAGCATTGTACAACAAATTAACAGGTGGATACGATTCTAGTTGCTAATACCACGGATCAAAATCGATACAATGAAACAAATCATAGAATTAGCGTTATTTATGGCGGATTTAATTTATCGGTTTTAGCACCTAGATATATATGATGCTAAACCTAGTTGGGTAGTAACAAAATGTTGTGACGTCGGTCGCCGTTGCTGGTCCTACGACCCTAGGTTAGTAGGTCCCAGGCCATGAATGCGCGTAAAACTCGAGCTTGATTCGTATCCAATAGTTATTTTTTGCATTATTGAACCTCTGGGAATCACCAACCTCGTCTGCAGGGGCGATGGATAGATCATACTCACTGGCGAACTCCCTGATGAAGGGCAGCAACGGTTCCGGCACAATGGGGTCGTCCCTTGAGTTCACGAAGATCATCGGGGTCTTCACCTTGTCCAGGTAGAATGCAGACGACGCCCACTTATAGTAGTCAGTCACGGAATCGAAGCCGTGCACTCTTCTGCAATAAATACAGATTTTTTATTTAAATTACTTAACTTACGTGTATTTTCAAAAAGCTATCAATAATGAGACACAACATATTGGAGAAAATTACCGAGTTTTATTAATCACCGTCAAGAGCAAGACGTAGACTACAGTAGGAAACCGAATTAGCTGGGCCGGCCTAAATACTAAATTAGTACACCGCCCGGCTACCTAATTGCCGTTTCTCTCTGTACATTAAACTGGTGTAACAAAATGACTCAAATTATTATCACACCTAATCATTTGTGAGCAGATTACAATCATGACATCATGGCATTCGGAAGCGATAATGTCACTATTATATTCGTATCACGGCTTCAGTGAGTGAGCAGTGAATCATTCGAGTGTTACCTACCAAGACCCTGCTGTCACGGCTGTGGTCAAGGTCAGTGACGTCATGTGAGAATTCGCTAACAGAAGAAGATATTTGAGGTTTCGAACTACAATATTAAAAACTAAGTTTAGGTGGAGGCCGTCTACCTTGGAATATAATCATGGGATTTACTATCACTTTTAAGGTCAACGTTGTTTATTCTTTCAACTTAGATATTATTCAGCTTTGGATTCAAATACCTACAGCTATTTTACAAGTAAAAGATGGTAGATATGATTGAAGGTTCGAGGAGCCAATTAAACTTGTTGCTTGCCATGTTTTAGTAGTTCCTAAAGTTAGCTAATCTGAATAAACAAGTAGGTTGTGAAAGGAACCTACTTAAGAACTTATCAAATTAGGTAGGTAACTTTAGGCAGATACGTTAACGACCTATAAAAAGTTTTTTTCCTGTAATGAACTCATAGATAGAGCCTACCTCGAATACTCCTCGTCCAAGTCTGGCAGTGTTCCGGCGGATACAATCATATTCTCGTCGAGGCCATATTTTGTCTTCATCTCCACATTGAGCAGTACCCGCTTGTGCCTCGTGATAATGTTGCGATAGTTGTCCGTCATGATGTAGAGATAGAACCGACGGAAGTTCTGCCATTGCAGAAGATAGCATAGTGCGCTGGGAATAAACGATAAGCTTGAGACCGCTGGCCAGTTGGCACCTGACGACGATTTTCTATGAGAAAGTAGAAATTGTCTGCCGCTTGATAGGCATCAAGGTAATACACATTAGCGCACACGTGACGCGATTCCGATGGCGCACAATAAAACGACTTAAATAACCGCAATGAAACATACCGGCGATTGTATTTACAATGCACAAAAGCAATACTTTACAGACTGCAAAAAGGAAATACATGTTCTAGGGCGATCATTCCTAAGAAGAGATTTCTTACAGCAACCTAGGATGGACAGGATATTATTAAACAACAGGCATCTACTAAACTTACTCAATAGCATTGTAGCCCTGACATATAGAAATGCCGCCTATTATGTTGGTTGGCCTCTTCCTGTCCTCGCCCAGATACTTGGAGACCAGATTTCCGCCCAAACTGAAGCCTACTAGTATTATCTTCGTGTTGGGATACCGCTCCAGAAGGTTGTCTATCATGTAGTTGAAGTCTTCTGTGTGACCTGTAAAACATGAACATTTTAAGACTTGAATCTTCTGCATCTGCAATCATGTACTTATCAAGCTCAGCGCACGTCATAAAAGAAGAGCTAACGAGTAATAAACATTACAGTGTGGAAAGAACTTGGGGGAGTCCATTAATTGCGTGAAGCGTTTTTGTCGATTTCCTGACCTCCCGGTGAGATTTGGCTCGACGTAAGCGACGCTAAATCTCTCGTCTGAATTTGCTTCATTATTGTTACCGCTCAAGCCCCAATGTCATCTACAGATGGCATTTTCCCGTTATAGGTTATGAAATTTAATTTAACGACATGAGGTTCAAAATAGCGATGCCTCAAACAATAATGGGATCTGGGGCTCGAGAGGTTAAATACTAGTATTTAGGATTGATTAGATTATAGTTTAGAATCGCAGTTATAAAATTTTGCAATAAATACAAATGGGAACCACTGTAGTTTTTAACATTATTTACTTCAATTGATCAAAAAAATAACTCGCAATTTTACAATGTTTTTGAGGGGGGAAAAATACGTGAGATTTGCCAATTTGGTTTGACACCCCTCCGCCGCCCCCAAAACATCTCGCGAAATTAATGGACGCTCCCTTACCTATCCATAAGTTAAGTTATGATATGACTTAAGCCTGTTTCGGTGAGTGACAGAAAATGAGAAAATGGTATAAATTAACTTTTGCGATATCTTACCTACAGTACAGAGACAAGTATGAGAGGTCTTACGATGATTCAAGAAATGTGTACCTGTTGCAAATATTTATTACGACTAATTACGAGGCGAGGAAAGGAAAGGGTCTTCGCTGTCGCTTGAAAATTTGGGTAGCGGCGCAGCAATAGCACTAATGTATCAGTTGTCACCTACCTAACTTACTTACCTAACTATCCTAATGAGTTAATTATCGTTATTATGCTATCCTAATGACTTTTGAATAGTTCAGCAGTAAGATGATTTAACCCTTTACTGCACACTAACCCATAAATGGTTTCATAGGTTTTTAACTATAATACGAAGCAATAAGGTTGAAAATCGCGATCTATTTCGTGTCAGGCCATGCTTTAAGGGGTTAAGTTGACCGACTCGTTGTAATACGGTTAACCCCGCGGCCCACGCGCCTTCATCATTTGCAAGAACTACGTCTACTTAGAGTTTCTGTCATATGAGTCCATTCAAACTGTAATTGCATTACAAAAATATATACTGATAAAACTCCCAAGTACCGAACAGTAACAGTGCAGAACAAGTAGTTTGTAATCGGTGTGGAACGCCAACCATTGTAATACAAATTACTGCATTCATGTGAAAATGTAGAACACCGACCAAAACCGCCTTCTCGTTAAGAGTTTTGGTCGAGTTCGACCATTTCGTTTTTATTGTGGTTTAAGTATCCCATTACATTTGTTATGGAGTCATTTTCATATGTACCTATGTGTTTAAACGATTACCAAAAAAAACTAAAATTTACTACTAATAATTTCGAAATGACTGCCAGAATTAGTAAATGATCACCAAATTGTGTTTGGAAACATGATCACCAAACTTCTTTTTATGTTTTGTGTACTTAAGTTTAGTTTTAAGTGTTTTTTTTGTTCTTACATGTTCAACCTAACACGAAGGATAAAGGGGGATTCGCTTCGCTAACCCCATTTATCCTTCACCTAAGCTACCGCAATGTTTTTCCCTGATATAAGCTGTTGCCGAGTTGACGCCATCTTGTTTTCCAACACGCATACCGCAGTATTTTGGCCTGATATTTTTGCTACTTTTGGTGATCATTTTTTAAATATTTTGATGATCATTATTTTTGTTGCCGATTATTTATAGTACCTACGTATACTACTAAAAAGACGTAAGGACAAATGAACCCCACCTCTGCCGCTGTGGTGACAGGGTAGACCAATTGGTACACCACGGCCTCTCCTTTCTGCAAAGCGCCGCCGGCCGGTAGTCCCGTCATGCCCGTTGTGGCATGCAAGCCATTCTCGCGAAACCAATGGCCTGGCACGTGACGTTGCAAGAGGCCAGAATTCATTACGCTCATCCCCTGGCAGATCGGGAGGTCGCTGGATTGGGACGCCACATGCGTGGATAATTTAGCTCTGTGTCATGTAACAGCGACCTCAGCCGCGGCCGGCTGCGGAGGGTATCAAACAACGTAAACCGAGAACCTCAGGGTATGGGGCCTTAAAGCGTAGAAGCGTCAGGAGCCCGCAGAGCTGGCACCTACATCGCTTAAGGCCCAGTTCTGGCTGTTGAGGTGAGGGGCGCCGCATTCGCCCGTCGTCGTCTTCTGGCGGGGTAGCGGGCGGCGCGAAATAGCATCGAGCCGCCCGGCAACGTTAAAAATTAGGTGTTTTTAGGGTTCCGTACCCGAAGGGTTCCAAACGGGACCCTATTACTAAGACTCCGCTGTCCGTCCGTCCGTCTGTCAACAGGCTGTATCTCACGAACCGTGATAGTTAGACAGTTGAAATTTTCACAGATGATGTATTTATATTGCCGCTATAACAACAAATACTAAAAAACAGGATAAAAGAAATATTTAAGGGGGCTCCCATACAACAATTCTTTCAATACCACATACAAACTTATGGATGCACCTGGTTACGTACATGGAGTGTGAAAGTAACCGCACCAATAACTTTGTAAACAATATTTTGCTGTGTAAAATCCAAACTATCAACTCCACACCATCGCTTTCAATGAACGGTGGTACGGAACCCTTCGTGCACGATGTAGACTCGCACTTGACCGGTTTTTTTTTCGAAATTACTGAAAAACGGAAATAATCTAATTGATAAAATTTAAGGATTAATACGGAGCTCTAAAAGATGAAAATTCAGGTATAAAATTATGAGAAAAATCACTAATTTTATACTAAAATTATTGAATCTCCTTTTAAATACAGACTATGTTAAGGATTTTTTACGATCGAGCCAAATTAATCCAATCGCGTAACGACATAGAATTTAAACTATAGATTATCTCTTTGTGAATAAAATATATTTTTTAAGACCTATGAATTTATTAGAAATAATTATATTTTTTTTTTTGCCAAAGCTCTCTTCAGTGGTTTTGTGTGATCTTGGGCCTTAACGTATCAGTTTAGCGATACAGCGAGGAAATGGTGCCAGTATATTGGGCACCCTGACGCCCGGCAGCGGCGGTCTGGTGTTTTTTTTAATTTAATGTACATTTTAGTTTAGTTTTAATTTGTTGTCCATTGGTCTATGACGACGTCTAGTGGTTAGACCAAGGTTATGGTTTTAGAAAATTATGAAGAAGTATCTGAATGCGTGATTATGATTGATGATGAACAAGTGAATGAGATTATATACTAGGGTAGCATGTTTACAAGAGATGGGAAAGAGAGGAAGATATTGAAAGGAGAGTGCGGGAAATACAATAAATGGGGCACTGCACTCCGTGAGAGTAGCCAAGATGTGTCACAAAAGCACGTTTGGCTATTCATATTGGAGTGTTCAGTCCGACATTGACGTTTGGTACATAGTGAATGTTGGGTATGGCAGGTATGGCAGAAGTAGCATGAAAGCAGAATAAACGCAGTTAAAATGAGCTCATTGAAGAGATGTGTGGAGTAACATTGAAGAATGAAGCTATAAGGGAAAACTGAGGCTAGAAATTTCAGCTTAGATGGTTTGGTCATGCATGTTGAAAGGATAAATGAAAGGAGATTGACGAAACAGATATATACAGCGGGTGTGAATGGAGCCGTCGGACGGGGGCGCCCAAGGTCCTATTAAGACCACATCGGCGATTTAATAGTGAAGGGGCAAATTAGAAGTTCCCGTAACCGGCGAGCTTGTATGAAAGCTTATGAATGTTGTGTAAGCGAGAGATGTATGCAAGGATCGTAGCCAGTGGAGGTCTTTAGTCTCTGCCTACCCCTCTTCCGGAAAAAGGCGTGTGCATTTATATGTCTAGTGGTCTAGTGGGTTTCACGCTTGCTTCTCACGCAAGAGATGCAGGTTCAAATCCGGTGCTGGCCATTTACCAAAGAGATAATTAATTTATCTCAAGTACATTATCGGACGGCCCGGCTGAACTATAGCTACTTGGTAGTAGTAGTCGTAATACCCTTCCACCAACCCGCACTTAGCCAGCGTGGTGGAGTATGGCTCAATTTTACTCGTATCCGGGTAAGGCCTGTAATATACAAACTAAAATCCGGTTCCACAATCTGTATATTAAATGAGTTATACAAAAAGCTGCGATTTGAAAGCAGAAACTCTAAGCAAAGCCAGCGAAAGTTGGTACAGTATTGTTCGTATACCTACACTACAGTACCACACGTTAACACTGTCCATCGAAACATGTCCGTGACTAAAGAAGTAACATTGACTAACAAAACAAATATTCGGTCATGGGCGTCATGGCAACAATACATACCTACTGAGGCAGAATGTGGATTTCATGCACGCGCAAAGTACTCTGACTCACTCTCCTCACTTGATGAGTATGAAACGGAAACTCTAGATTTATTTTGAGGTAGAGAAGAGTGTTAATTTTATGTTAGTGTGAGATAACTCTTCTTCAGTAAAAGTGCGTTCATGCACTTATCATTTTAAAGCTTTCCTTGAAGTGTTTGAATACGTAATTTAACCAGGCCGGATCCAGGGGGAGGTCATGCATGGCCGTCACGAGGGGGCCGGGAGTGGACTAGCTCTACATAAATACCTTTACTTTGTATAATGGCAAATGTATGTAACTTATCTATATAACAATAAACTTGCAAGCGTGCAAACATATTCTAGACAATATACATGTCATGGACCAAGTGATAAATCCGGGCATTATGAACAATACCCGGACATTATGAATAATGACAAACTACTTTGGGCAACGTCAATAATTATAACTTGAACTTCCTTATTTATCACTTTTCCCAGAAATTATAAATATCGCAATGTGGGTTTCGGGCAATGTGATTATGATTACACAGGTACTATCAGGGAAAACACTGCGGTAGCTTAGGTGAAGGCTAAAGTGGGTGAGCGAAAAGAAGCCCCCTTTATCCTTCGTGTTAGGTAGAACAAGTAAGAACAACAATATTATCATAGGGCAGCAGAGTACCAATGAAAAGAAACATTGTTCTGCCTCATAGGTGATAGACATTATATAAAATGCCCGGGCGACTTGATTATTCTAATAGTTGTTATCACACTGCCCTCTCATTTTGGGCATAATAAAAAATGCGCGGACATTGACCCCTTGATTGACTCTGGGTATCCTAGGTACAAAATGCCTTTATAGGTTTTTAATTCTATTACCATGGCATAAAGTTCAAAATTTGACCCGTTGAAATGTCAAAGTCAATCATGCTGATAAAATGGGCGATTAATTACATGGTCCATAACATACAAACATCAAAATTCGTAAACTCAGGCTGAAAAATCTGATTTCATTTAAATGATTATTCAGCTTTAAGACGACACTAATATCTATAGTTGTAAATACTTTTATGATAAATGCGATATTATGTGTGGTGATTGATGGTATTGAGCAATCTCGTTTGCTCGATGCTACAATTCAACTATTTTTTATTTACTCGCGCCGCACCTCTTAGCAGATCTTATCAACTACTCGACTTGCTAACCATCCCAAGTAACACGAAGCTGCATCACATAATTCCATACAAGGTCCACATCGGTTGTTTAAGCAGTTTTAACGACTTGTTAGTGTTCACTCGGGATGCAACAGCTGCATATGAAATAACGAGACCCAATATAATGCATAACTCTGTACTGCGATTCTATAAAGCGCTACAAGGACGCCACAGATTCACTGTTATTTAGCGTTTAGTTGCGATGTACCCTAACAGCTGCCAAAGTGCATTTTGTGGACACAAGAAGTGCAGTTTTCTGAATAATGGTGTAACTTAAAAACACTTGCATTTGAAGAGAGAACATACGTACGAATCTCTAAAAAGCAAACAGTCACTATGTGAAACGTGCACTTTTACGCGGTTACTCAGCTGATTGAGTATACTCGTATATCAACATGTTACCTTTAAGCAGTTACATAGCAGCGGACTGTTATAGATCTGTACGCTCGTGCCCATCAATTCAGACCTGGGCTGAATAATGGAATTTATATCGGCATTTCATCTGCTGGTTGAATTATAATTTACTATTATAAGCTACGCGTAGACATTTGTATAGCATTTAGCATTAAATTAAAGTTAACACTTGACAACTACTTTATTCGCCATTTTTAAGCACGTGACGCGTATTATTGTAAAAACAAATATGTACTTGCATCAGCCTATTTTATTTTTAACTTTTTTTGCATATTTGTGGATATTAAGAGAGCGCATGAAAATTTTGACCTATAATATGCATACCTATTACGTATTTCAAAATAAAGTTACATTCCCGATATAAAAAAATACATAATTGAAATAAACCAAAGTTTTACTTAACTTATTAGTTATTTACAAAATGGTAACTAAAACATCTTCATTTGCACGCCCAATATCACTTATTGCACTTCAACGCATATATTACTCGAAATGATAATTTCCTATAACTGGATACAGCAGCTATTCATAACTCGAAATGATAGCCATTTGTAATTTCCTATAACTGGATACAGCAGCTATTCATTATTCAAAATGATAGCCATGTGTAATTTGCTATAACTGGATACGGCAGCTATTCATTATTCAAAATGATAGCCATGTGTAATTTCCTAGAACTGGATACAGCAGCTATTCATTACTCGAAATTATAGCCATGTGTAATTTCCTATAACTGGATATGCCAGCTATTCATAACTCGAAATGATAGCCATGTGTAATTTGCTATAACTGGATACGGCAGCTATTCATTACTCAAAATGATAGCCATGTGTAATTTCCTATAACTGGATACAGCAGCTATTCATTACTCGAAATGATAGCCATGTGTAATTTTCTACAACTGGATACAGCAGCTATTCATAACTCGAAATGATAGCCATGTGTAATTTCCTATAACTGGATACAGCAGCTATTCATTATTCAAAATGATAGCCATGTGTAATTTGCTATAACTGGATACGGCAGCTATTCATTATTCAAAATGATAGCCATGTGTAATTTCCTATAACTGGATACAGCAGCTATTCATTACTCGAAATTATAGCCATGTGTAATTTCCTACAACTGGATACAGCAGCTATTCATAACTCGAAATGATAGCCATGTGTAATTTCCTATAACTGGATACAGCAGCTATTCATTATTCAAAATGATAGCCATGTGTAATTTGCTATAACTGGATACGGCAGCTATTCATTATTCAAAATGATAGCCATGTGTAATTTGCTATAACTGGATACGGCAGCTATTCATTATTCAAAATGATAGCCATGTGAAATTTCCTATAACTGGATACGGCAGGTATTTATTAGTCGAAATGATAGCCATGTGTGATTTCCAGGGCGGCTTGCGCCGCCCCCGTAACGGTTCTTCCATCGTAGTTGTTGCTTGTCTATGTCTTGGTATAAAGGCATATTACATTTCCGAGGCGACTTGCGCCGCCCTTCATAAGAGAGTTTGTTGCCGACGATTAAGTTTGCGCTTGCAGCTTGAGTTGAATTGAAGCTTGTCCTGTCCTACATAGACACTAAAGATTACTTAAAAGAATTTGACGTAATGAAAATATAAATTAAAAAAACCCGATTTAACACTGTACTAAAATCATTTTATCGAATCTCAATAATTACTTCTCATCTGCATGTTTTGTGCTTTTTAGTGTACCTCAGTCGGGTTTTTAGGTTTTTTGATTACGTCATTTATTTCCTGCCTTTTAGAAGAAAAAAAAACGAAAAATCTTAATTTAAAACTAAGGTCTATACATAGCTTGTGCAAGACTAGGAAATATTTATTTTTCACACCTTTCATTCGGAAAAGTAAGTCTTGCTCCACGACGAGAGGGAGCAAAATGCTACTTTTCTGTTTAAGCTACTTTTTTAATTTATTCATCGGCATATAGCATTTACGCAATATGCCAATTGAACATAGATCTTAATAAAATAATAGATTTTAATTTCATCGTAATCGATTAAAAACGAACACGTTTCAAGTTTTAACTTTAACAACGTTATATAAATTTTTATAAATTTTTAGTAATATTTAAAAAAAATGTCACAATAAATTATATGTTTTACTGAAATCAAAACTATCGATGACCGTCATTGTGATATAATGAATATTGATATCCGATACCATTGTAATATTCGATTCGATTATTTTTAAACTTTGGTAAAAGTAGCACAGGAATATTTCAAATGTGGTGACCTTTCCCTAGTCCTTCACAATCCGTCATTATAAAAAAATATGTTTTCGTTGTTCGGTTACTGGTTCTGTAAAAGTGTGAAAGTATAATTCCAAGTATAGTTATTTCTTTATTTTTAGAGCATTTTATTTGAATTTTCCTCATAGTCGTCGGTGTGAAAAGTAGTATGTGTCACTCAGGAGCAAAATTA
This sequence comes from Argyresthia goedartella, assembly GCA_949825045.1. Lineage (NCBI taxonomy): Eukaryota > Metazoa > Arthropoda > Insecta > Lepidoptera > Argyresthiidae > Argyresthia > Argyresthia goedartella. The sequence continues at coordinate 12,462,593 of OX463808.1, read as the reverse complement.
TTTTCGTCATGGGCGTTAACACTTGAATCCTTCATTACATTCAGGGTTCTTCGGGATTCTATCGTAGAATCTTTCGCTTCACTCTGGATTCAATGTACCGCCCTCGCCGTAAATTCATCATTTTGCTCCCTTGAGACTAAAATAACCATTGATACCCCACTCGAGGGCATGTGTAATTTCCTAGCGAGGGTCTTAATTTAAATTAAAAAAGGATTTTAATTTTGCGTACCCAGTGACACTCGCGCCATCGAGACGAATCTAATGTCGTATCGTCGCAGAAAATCAAGTTGGCATTCAAAGGCCTGAAAGGGTATTGTCCGAAAAACTTTGGACCCGGGCCCGTATGCTACTATTGACAGGCCTCTAAATCAAAAATATTTTATTCGAATTAAATTTTTTACAAATAATTTTTCGACTATCAGCTATCATGGATCGCTTCGCTCACCCCCTTTATCACCTAAGCTACCGCACCACTTCGCCCTGATATTTGCTGTGCAAATCAGTATTTTTGATGTGCGGTTTAATATTTCCCAATTTAATCAAATTAAAGCCTCAAACTTTTCATTGTATGATTAAGGCAGGTGTTGTTTTAACAAGGCGTCCGCGTTTTCACTTTATGCCAATAGGGATGTTTCATACATAATTTTCATTAAAACAGATAAGAAAAAAGAAATTTAGCTATAGTAGTAAGCTTTTTAGGTATAGCAATGATAAAATTATTAAATATAATTGGTGAAATAAATATTTATTAGTTTGGTGCAGCAAAAGACACGAATTTTAGGAATTCTGTTATTTGGAAGGAGAATTTTTAGTGCATGTCAGTATTTTAGTTTGATTAAGAATATTTGCTATGCAAATCAGTATTTTTGATGTGCGGTTTAATATTTCCCAATTTAATCAAATTAAAGCCTCAAACTTTTCATTGTATGATTAAGGCAGGTGTTGTTTTAACAAGGCGTCCGCGTTTTCGCTTTATGCCAATAGGGATGTTTTATACATAATTTTCATTAAAACAAATAAGAAAAAAGAAATTTAGCTATAGTAGTAAGCTTTTTAGGTATAGCAATGATAAAATTATTAAATATAATTGGTGAAATAAATATTTATTAGTTTGGTGCAGCAAAAGACACGAATTTTAGGAATTCTGTTATTTGGAAGGAGAATTTTGAGTGCATGTCAGTATTTTAGTTTGACTAAGAATATTTGCTATGCAAATCAGTATTTTTGATGTGCGGTTTAATATTTCCCAATTTAATCAAATTAACGCCTCAAACTTTTCATTGTATGATTAAGGCAGGTGTTGTTTTAACAAGGCGTCCGCGTTTTCGCTTTATGCCAATAGGGATGTTTTATACATAATTTTCATTAAAACAGATAAGAAAAAAGAAATTTAGCTATAGTAGTAAGCTTTTTAGGTATAGCAATGATAAAATTATTAAATATAATTGGTAATGTAAATATTTATTAGTTTGGTGCAGCAAGACACTAATTTTAGAAATTCTGTTATTTGGATGGAGAATTTTGAGTGCATGTCAGTATTTTAGTTTGACTAAGAATATTTTTGTATTGAAAACGGAATTTGTGTTTGACAAGCCAGATTTGTTGTGAACTGGGTAAGAAAGATCAGCTTGTTTTATTAGGAATTATGATATTGTTGTTGGCGCTTCTTTTGATCAAAGGGATTATTTGTTGAAAAGTCAGTTTTTTGGTATACCGTAGGTTAATTAGAGAAGATAATTCGTTTGCATAATTTTATTTTGAGCTACAGTTAAATATTCCCCTTATATAATTATAATAACTCATTTCCACATGTATTCTATTGGGCACGAGCCGACGTCTCTAGCTCTGAGGTTCGCAGGCCAGGCGGCTGCCATGATTTCCTGACCTCACAACTGCAATCTCGGTAGGTAGTCGAGGTGAATGGTGAGCTAGCAGCCAACCAACGAGCAACTCGGTAAACTTGTACGTATGTGCTGACTGAAGGCAAAACCTGACAAAAACTGGAAGTAAAGCTTTGTTTATTCTTAAATTCATATAGATCAGATAAGTCTTAGTAGCCAGAAACCGAAATTGTTTACAAATTCTGAAGTTAAGATGCCAAGTCTAACATAGCCAGCCCAAAACTCGGCTGGCTTCAACAGAAGACTTCTACAGATCTTCCTTAAGTTTATGTTTGATTCCATCTATTGGCGTTATTTTTGTGTTACTTTATGCACAGCACCTATCTTTACATCACATGCACACGATGACGCATACATATTCAGTTTTATCTGCGTTAAACGTGATAGTTTCATAATTTCCATATGGTTTCGATAAAATTAACATTGGCGTTTTTAACTCAGCAGCCGATACCAAACACTACTCAATATTAGCCTTAAAGCCATGTAACGTCAGGTTAAAGAATGTGGCACGACCATGCGATGCACAGTAATTTGCACAGCAGGCAGTGATTTACCAAGGCTTAAAGCCAGGTAAGTATGTAATAACAAATTAATTTTCAGGTAAAATTGCTATATTTTGTAAAAATTCAAGCTAATATATATTTTTTGTTTCCTTGTGATTTTAACCCTAGCTCCGACTTTTGTCTTGTCTTGACGATAGACGACGTGTACTCCACAATAAAAAAACTATTAGTTATTCTATGACAATACGCATAACACAAGAGACAGAGACGACAGAAGTACTTTTAGATAATGTTTTTTGAATGAAATAGATAGACTGGGAAAGAAAGTCAAACTGGACGTCACAAAACGACATACCTACCTGCCTATTTAGAGTTACAAACATAAAAAAATAGAAAGATAGGTAATAGAACTAGTACGTTATGAATCCATTAATTAGGCATATGAAGAAAGGCAATACACGACCGTCAGAACCTAACTCATGTGTCGTGCGTGGTAGCTAGTCTAGATATTGGACTTAGGCGCGGAAGTAAACACATCATCATCATTTCAGCCTGTTAATGTCCACTGCTGAACATAGGCCTCTCCAATCGCACTCCAGCGTGACCGGTCCGTAGCCACCTGCATCCAACGAGATCCAGCGATCCTCACCAGGTCGTCGGTCCATCTCGTAGGTGGCCGACCCACACTGCGCTTGCCAGTACGTGGTCTCCATTCAAGGACCTTTTTGCCCCATCGGCCATCCGATCTTCGCGCTATGTGGCCTGCCCATTGCCACTTCAGCTTGCTTATCCTACGGGCTATGTCAGCAACTTTGGTTCTTCTACGGATCTCCTCATTTCTGACTCGATCTCGTAGAGAAATACCAAGCATAGCCCTTTCCATAGCTCGCTGCGCGACATTGTAAAAGTAAACGTAAACACACCGCGAAGTGATTCCGATGGTGGGTGCCTACTTACCGCAAGAGAATATTCTAGAGCCGGTGACAGGCACGCTGTTGAGTGCGCCGATGTGGTTGAGGACGGCACACCGGTACCCGTGACACTGGGAATAGTGCACGTAGGTGCGGATGTAGACGCTCTCCGAGGTGTTACCGATGCCGGGGCAGATGGCCACTGTCACGTCATCTAAACAGAAAACAAACGTCGTCAAAAACGTCGCAAAATTAGGAATAGCTTTTGAGATTCCTAACATAGGTATATTATACGTGTTTTAAAATCGTTTCAAACCAAATAAGGCTTTACTACTCCTCCTGCCTACATCTGTACTACACACAGTACACAGGAAACAAAAAAATATAGTACCGGTTTTTGACATGGTAAGCCCTTAATGTATGAGTGGTGACATCTATTGATTATCTTAGTTTCTAAATGGAGATAAACGTCAAATGCCGCGTGGTCCTCTTTTTTCAAAATGGCGATGGAAGACGGACGTGTGTTGATGCGTGCGCGCAAAGGTAAGTTAATCGATTAAAATCTTATTGAAATCTATATTATTATTGGACTTCTTGCGTTTATGAAGTTATTGGAAGTATGAAATAGTGATATACAGTTTTATTTTCGTGTAATTGTGTAAAACATGCAAGATACCGTTTTGTAATTTTTTATGTCCTTTGCAGAGGACAAATGTAGGCAATGAAAGTTTTGACACTTAGACTACCGATGTACTTTGTAAAGTACATTGATAGATTATTTCTCATATTTATGCTTGTTCCAGCTTTGACGGACAATGGCATAGAAGAGGCTTTACATGATTCTGAGTTTGACTTTTCGGGTGATGATTCTGACGAAGATCCGGAGTTTGTGCCGCCAGAACTTACCCAAAGAGCCAATGATCATCATGATGACTCAAGCAGTTCAGATGAAGAAGAAAACACATTGATTCCTTCAGCTTCTTCCCCGGCGTTTTCCAGTAGTTCCCTTACCGCATCGACATCATCACGGTCTCGTTCAAGAGGGCGCGGCAGAAGTATTTCACGTGGACGTGGTCTTAGCCGCGGTCGTGGACGTGGTCTCAGTTTGAGCGAGGATACCCCACGGCCCCAGTCATCACCTCTGCCAACCCGCCAGATTTCTATCAGGAATCGCCAACATAATGATGGCTTTCAAGACACATGGACCAAGGATACCTTAGATGCCGAGGTTACTGAATTGATGCAGCCAGCATATATTCACAAAGAAACCCAGGATTGGCAATGGAATCAATTCTACGATCAATATATCGACGATGATATTTTAACAACTATCGTCAACTGTACGAACAGGACACATATCTTAGAGACAGGAAAATCCATGGGGCTAACTTTGAGAGAACTTAAAATATACATAGGAATAACAATGATAATGTCAGCACTGCAGTATCCCCAAATTGATATGTACTGGTCAGAAAAGTGAAAAGTTCCACTAGTTGCAATGTCTATGACAAGAAACAGATTTTCTTTATCAGACGACGGCTGAAATGTGTCTATGATGCTGAAGTAACAGCAGAACAGAAGATACAAAAAGTTTGAATCGAATCTTGGAGGGGTATCACGAACAAAACCGGCCTAAAGAAATGAGTATTGACGAAATGATTATTCCCTTTACTGGAAAATGTCCGATGCGCCAATACTGTCCTAATAAACCGAACCCTGTTGGGCTGAAGGTGTTTGTTCTTGCTACGCCACAAGGTGTTGTTTGTGACATGGTGATATATCAGGGTGATACAACATTTCCCCATCTGATCAGCCAAGGATTCGGTCTAGGCGAGGCTGCAGTCTTACACCTGACTCAAACTTTGGACCCTGGTCACTATCTGTTCTTTGACCGGTACTTTACCTCGGCCAAACTGTGTGACGAACTATTGAGACGCGGATACCATGGGACAGGTACTATAATGAAAAACAGAGTTCCGAAAAATTGCGTTTTAACAGAAGAAAGAGTTTTCCGAAAGAAAGCAAGAGGAAGCAGCGAAGTTAAAGTTAGAGAAGACGGTAAAGTCACTGTTACGATGTGGCTAGATAACAAACCAGTCTTGATGATGTCTACTTGTCATTGTGATCAAAACCAAGATGAGTGCGAGCGATGGTCAAAAAAAGAGAAACTGTATGAAAGAGTCAGAAGACCTGTGGTAATAAAGACATACAACCAAAATATGGGTGGGGTCGACCTCACAGACCGAATGCTTTCTGTTTGCCCATCACGTAATCGGACAAAAAAGTGGACAATACGTGTTATCTCACATCTCTTTGACCTGGCAGTGGTAAATGCATGGCTGCATTTTCGCATTGTGCAAGTAGAAAAAGGTACGCCTAAGAAAAATATAATGCAGCTGCGCGAATATAAGTTGGATTTAGGCACAAAGCTTATTTCGGATAATGAAGGGAATGATGACGAAGGCGAAGGTGATGTTTATGAAGAAATAGTGCCGAAACATAAGAAACGCAAAGTACTCATAAAGCCCATACCGTCAAAAGAATGCCGTACAAAAGTTGCTAAACATTTACCCGAATATGGAATAAAACAGTCGCGCTGTAGAAAAAACAGATGTGCTAAAAAACAACAGTGTTTTGCAAAAAATGTGATATATATCTTTGTCTTACGCCAAACAGGAATTGTTATTCCGATTTCCACCAAAACATAGAGTAGTATGAGGGTGTAAGTATTGATAAAACGGTGTATTCCCGTTGTCCCCATAGCCCGTGTCCCATGAGTTGTGGACATCAAAATTGTAATAAAATAATTAACTTTTAGTCCTATCTACCCCAACACCTTTGACAGAGGCGATGGGCCGATGGATACAACGGGAAAAAATATTATTATTTCATTACGCTTTTGTTGCCCAAAAATCATGGGGACACGGTCTATGGGGGGGGGACTACAGGACTACACGGATAAAACTTGATTGATCTCATAACGTGTTCCTAAGTAACGACTGATTATTAATGTTAATTTTATGACAAAAAAATATTATTTTTAATAGTTTTGTTTGGAAGAAGTTTTCCCTTTTGTTTTATTTAAAAACTTTACGAAACCTTAATATAATTCAAAGGTTAAAATATACAGTTTTGTGTTTTATTTTCTTTTCCAGTAGCAATTTATATCCTTGAAGTATTCTATGTCCTACACAAATCACATAGTAATATCGTCACTTTGTCCTAATAGAAATAGAATAGAAATAGAAATATATTTATTTGACAAATAAACACAAGGATATACAGAAAGAAAAAGAAACCATAGTACAGTTCGGGGTTGAGGTTTTTAGATGCCAAAATGGTTTGAGCTCAGCATGTGTTACGTGTAGCAGTGAGCTGCTCGTAACGCTGGTTTTCAGCTCACACCATTTCCTAAAACTAGAAACTTAAAACTAAACTTATAATCTGAGTAAAAGTAAATACGCAGAAAGAGCTCAAGCATAATTATGCACCAGTGGCAAAATGCAACAACAATAAACGATCGGAAATTAAAATAAAATAATATAAATAAAGCCAATCATATGTTAAAAAACAGACATACAAACAATCCAATCATACAGTCATATGTTAAATGTTGGGGTAAGTGAGTAGTGTAGCTTAAGTAGTGGAAATATGTGAGACTGCGAGAGAGTGAGAGTTTGGGTAGACCTATTATGTATATATGTATACCTATGTAGAGGTATTTGGTGACGTCAACTGTGCTCTGTCCTATAGTATGGTTTTTTGTGCTGCTAACAAATGTGCCTTGAGCTTGTGTCTGAAGGAGCTAATTGATTTCAGATCATGAAACGGGGGTGGTATATTATTCCAGCATTTGGTTGCAGCATAGCGAAAACTACCACGGAATGCAGCAGTCTTGTGTCTTGGACACGACAGCAGAGACGTGGCTGCTCTTGAGTTAGTCTGGTTCCTACGGGACCAGTTAAGTTTAGAGTAAAGGTATTCCGGAACCTGAAATCTTACTACTCCAAACAACAGCGTCGCAAAGTGAAGATTTCTTCTAGCGCTAAGTTTTAGAAGATTGGACTTATTGATATAAGGGGTGACATGAGCGCGGGGGGGTACGTTGAAGCAGAACCTGGCGCACGCATTCTGAACACGCTGAAGTAGACGTTCAGATCGGTTCAGAAGGCGCGCGTCATATACCGTGTCCATATAATTTAGTTTCGAAAGCACAAGGGATTCACACAGCTGCACACGAAGATCTATGCTGAGGAAAGGCCTAATTTTGTACAGTATTTTCAATCGATAGAAGCAGTTACGCACTGTATTTGCGACATGTTTCTCAAATCTGAGGGTACTGTCCATCAGCAACCCCAAGTTACGAATTTCGTCAACCCTTTCGATGCTCTTTTCCATGATTTTGATTTCAGGCTTGTGAGAAATTATATTATTTATTTGTTTTTTACTTCCAATGACCATAAATTTTGATTTATTGGGGTTAAGCATTAGACTATTTTGAGTGGACCACGCGACAATACGATGGAGATCTTGATTGATCTTTTCAGTAGCAGCAGAGGTTTCGTCTGGTTTAAAGGATAAGTATACTTGTAAGTCGTCTGCGTACAAATGATAGGAACAGTTCTCTAAACAACGAGTAATGTCAGCGCTATATAATATAAATAGTATGGGGCCAAGTATTGATCCTTGTGGAACGCCTCTCGTAATCGGAGAATCAGCTGAGGACAAGACGGAGCCGTCTCCTCTGCGAACTTCCACACGCTGGGTCCGGTTTTCTAGGTAGCTATGAAACCAGGCAACAGTGCTTGATTCGAAACCATCCCATATATAGGACAAAAGTCCTACATATAGGACATAGTGAAAACTCGTTTTTCCAGGTGAAGGATTTTTTTTTACTATTTTTCCAGCACATCATATCCTATTACCAATGTTATACTAAAATTTCAACTGCATACTCCAGAAAAAGTGTCTCCTGTAGGCAGGAGGTTAAACGCGGGTCAACACTATTCGCTGGATAATTTTGACAACTCTATACAAATGTATAATGCCCGAGCTACATGAGGATAGTTTTTCAAGCTAGGATAGCATGCTAGTGTTAGTAAGCTAGCAAGCTAGTGACTCTGGCTTCATGAATACAGCTTCATTTCTAGGGTAGTAAGCTAGTGAGAAAGTTAGTAAGGTAGTGTCTCAATCTAGGATAGTTAAATGGGATGGGTTCTATTTTTTGAGCTAGTAGACCCCACCACCGATTTTACTATCCTAACTTGTGTACTAGCTTCATGTGGCCGGCAAAGCTAGTTTTCGATTGGCTAGTAAACTGTGAGTACGCGTTTTATTTTTATGAATACCTACGTGTTTTCAGAGTCAATTAAGGATAAAAGATGCCTAAACTAATTAACGAGATTAATTTCAACTTCGTACAATTGTACCGTGAATGTTTATGGAACGCCAGCATTCCATCTCATACAGTCAAGCCGTATCGTGATTCAGCACTACAAAAAATATATCAAGAATTATTGAAAATGGGCATAGCTACTTCCTTGGTTACGTTTTTCTATCACGTCTTCTCCATTGATTCGTCTAGTGCGAATTAGCGTAGTTTCCGAAGTAGTGTTTCTGTCGAATAGTGTTTTTTTATACGAATGCAGTTCATTTTACATAACGGACATGTTGTCATCTTAGTTACGGCAATGGTCCTGGCTTAAAATTATCTAGCATTGTGTAAACAGCTCTAGCATGTTCTTAACTGAATGGCCCGCGGCGAACAATTTGGGTTTATTTACGTCTCATCTCATTCCAGTTGCGGTTTTCTGGTCAAAGTTATTTCTCCAGATAAAAATGTATTTCGTTAGGCATATTTAAAGATCTATGAATTTCTGGTAGGTAGGTATATCCCCTGTAACCTAACAGAGTTCTTGTGACGTGGATAGATGTCTACCGTAAATTACGTTCCTATAACTAACTAAAAACGTAATTAAAAGTCAGATCTCTTTTATCAATATCCGTTATAACAAATATCAACTATTCAATTTCTACTAACAATAAATATTATGAAAAAGGTCATTAAACTTGTCGATTTCCACAGCCCTGACATGAAAATACGTAATAAATAGCGTATACAGCTATGTAAATTTTTACATTTTGCGTTAGCAATGTGAATATTGGGAAAGAAACTGGTTTATCGATAGTGTAAATTTAAAAATAACTAACACTATGTATATATTGTGATCAAACAAGAAATTCCTACAGAGACATTGATGTTGTTATTTTACTAGATAGGTAGGCTATTTCTGCTTCTTCAGCATGATTTGGTCCACTGTTGCCCATTACACAGTTTATTATGATAAACAGATATTGTAATTTTAGTGTCGGTAAGTAGCCTAACGAGACGTTTCTTAAAGGAATGGTTTTAACTTACGCCTCATATATTAAACTACTATTCGTAACTAAAACGGATTGTTTCTCAAATATAGGAACCGGGCATAAGAGGTCTATTCTGTGTATTCTCCCATAACATAACTTAGATGCATGCCTTTTCCTATATTCTAGGGTGGTAGGGAAATAATAAACTTTAACTAATTTTGGCACATTTTCTGGAGGTACAAGCCATCATATGAGTGCTCATTTACCTTCATGTTCTGTTCCCACAGGTTCATAGAGATCATATGTGAGGGTGGACTTGTCCGGTAGCACCAAGGAGATGCGTCCTCCTATTGGCCAGGGGCAACGGACTCTCCCAATTAGACTATGCAAGATAGTCTGAACATGTCCACTAAAGCCCCAGAGGCGTGTTGGAACATACCTGCAATAAAACACTGTATTAGCTAGTATGTATTTGTTTATGTATATCTAATGATGACTTAAGTCTGTGAATTGGTGTCTTATTCAAAGAGTTATTACTAATTAATTTCAAATATAAAAAAATGTTTAAGAATTACTTAATTGTGGTGCTCACCCATATTGCTGTGTGCTTCAAAAGGTTTGGCATGCTGCACCCTTATCCACATTATGATATACAATTATCAATATTACGATACAACTGTTATCAATATTACAATACAACAGGTGTGAGCTACCTTAGGTGTTCATTTGTAAGTACGCTCGGTCAGAGTGTCGATAAGGGGGTGAGGTTGTCTAAAAGCAAAAAAAAGTTTTTTTCCTTGGCACCCCCTTATCTACACTCCAACCCTTATGGAGCCACCAGTCTCGTAAAATACAACGCCAGTTTATTGTTAACAGGGTACATACCCACATGGATCATTTGCTATGACATCATCGTCACATCACCATTCATCACGACATGATCCCTCCATGCATCAAGATATGCATTGATACGCAAAAAAACATAATAAAACATAGCGTCCCGCCCTTTCCTATACGGGGCGGCAGCGGCACAGCTGTGCTCATGTGTAACCAGTTATTCAACAGTTCATTTACACAAAAATACTAAGATAATTCAGTGTGATAGGTAAAAATTCAAAAAAGAACAACGCACACTTACGGTTCACTTAGAAATGGTGAGATAAATAAAATATTTTCTATGAAGGTTCGATCTCTCCCAAATATCACAGGATTTTGCGGCTGGCTGTTCACGTTCAGAATCCGAATCAGGACACACAGAATGACCGCAACTACAGCCAATAGCACGGTTGACATTTTGCAGAAACAGAACACACGCTTAGGGGCATTAAATTAAGAACATAGCAAGATAGATTAATTTGTTGAGATAAAGTGAGACCATTGAGACCAATAAAAATAGCACACAACACAAGCGCATACCCCCTAGGCCATCGTAAAACTGTCAGTGTCAGTGTCAGCCAGCTGGTGAATGATTTTAATGTTTTTTTTTCAACTTACGGCTGTTTACACTTGCCGGAGCTGGTCAATGCAGAATGAAAGAAAAACGGACATCAATTGCTTGACCGTATGTAGTGCCCATAGAGATCCACTCCGGAAGCCAGCTTGTCGGTGTGACCGTGTGACCAAATGTGGCAGTTTCCTGCCTTTTTGGCAGTTTTAGTCCAGTAATTTAACCACTCGCAGATTATGGTGACGTTTTATGAAACTGGCAGTTTTTGGAAGTATGTATTTCAAGATATTAAAATATAAGGGAAAACTTTACCAAAATTTTAAATGGCAACATCCACTTTACCTGTGGTCTGGGACTGGGACTCATCTTTGTAAATTGTGTTTACAGTTCATTCAATTATGAACTATACGTACCTAACGTAACATAATTAACATTATGTTCATAATAATCTTTATTCAGTTTATTCTTTTTAGTAAAACATTGCAGAATATTTAATTACTTTTATTTCTGACTTCTTCAAAATCATTCACTTCGGATGATAAAAATTCTTCTTTTCAATTTTTGTAGACTAGACAGACAGACTTTAATGACAACCTACTGAAACTTTATTTTTATGTTTTCAAGTTGGCAGAATTAAAGTTTTCAAGATTCTCACTCAAATAGGAAATTTTGTCGGGCAAAATATTTCCCCAAGCTCAATATTAAAAAAAATTGGCTGTCTGTAAAGTAAATTAAATTCTAATAACTAGAATTAATATAAGTCCGAGTAGCGTGGAAGTTGGACAATTAAAATTTATTCATGAAAAGTTACAGCAGACATTGTCAAAACACAAAACAATCATAATATCATAGAAAGACAGGCATGACACACGACAGATATTCAAAATATAAATCTATATCAAATTCCAAAGAGTTTCGGACAGGATTAGCCTCATCCAACACGGCCCCTTAATCCTGATACGATCCTCATATAGGAGTTTATCATTAACAGTCTGTGCGGCCCCTTAAGGTAACACTATACATGCTGCATAAGTTTATCTACAAAACCTTTATGTTTGCAAGCAGGCAGTCCCTTAGTAAGTTAATCTGCTAACATCTCTCCACTTGGCAAATATTTTAATTCAATACTTTTATTATCGACAGCCTCTCTAACAAAATGGTAACGCACATCAATATGTTTTGTTCTACGATGATATACCGGGTTAGATGCTAGCTTTGTTGCCGACTGATTGTCGCAATAAACGATGACATTGCTAGTGTATGCTACTAACTCTGTAAGAAGAGCTCGACAGAAAACTGACTCTTTGCACGTTTCACTAAGTGCTATATACTCCGCCTCAGTTGATGAGAGTGCCACGCAATTCTGTTTATAAGCACCCCAACTAATCAAGTTATTAGAAAATGAAATGAAATGAAATTGTTTATTCTCCAACTTAAAACCTATGTTTTTTTTTTTTTTTTAATCACACTTTATTTAAGAACTTTTTATACAAAGTACATGCCAGTTCTATAGTAGCAAAACAAAAATTCTTCTTAATTATTCTATAAATAAACTAAAAAGCATTTGAGCGCCCTCACTACTCGGCTCTGATAAATAACTATTTACAATACCTACATTATTAACTTCTATATTTAAATAATTAAAAACATTTAATCTTTTAGGTTTCATCCGTACACACTCCATCAAAATGTGAAAAACATCTTCGACCACACCACATGCGTCGCATTTTGGGGAAGAAACTAATTTCATTAAATACTTAAATTTATTTAATGGAATGTGGCCAGATCGAACTCTATTACTAGTCACAATATCTTTGCGGGACAAATCTACATTATTAAACCACGGAACATGAGGAGGTTCACATTGGAAGGTTTTGTACCATATTCCTTTTTCACGAGACAAAACATCATAATATTCTTTCCAAATATCAAACAATTTTCTTCTAATTATATACAGCATTTCTGTATAGTGAGGTTTTATAAATATTTCAACACCTTGATTAATAGCTTCTTTAGCAAACTTGTCGGCCTCCTCATTTCCCGCGAGACCAATGTGTGATGGTATCCACTGTATCTTCAACAGTCTACCCTGTTTAACAAATTTAAGAATTTTGTTAAGGATACTGTAAGCTAAAGATGTCCCACTCCCACTATTTCCAGTACAGCAACGGGTTAAATGCTGTAGGGCACTTTTGCTATCCGTGAAAATGACAACATTCCTATGACAGAGACTAACATTTGTCTCAACCCATGACATAGCCTCCAAAATTGCAAATAACTCTAGTGTCATAATGGAGACACCTGATACAATTTTATAAGTACCCACAGTTTTAACCTGAGGATCATAATATGCAGCACCTGACCCATTTATGCTCTTTGAACCATCTGTAAATAATTTGTACGAGCCATCATATTTATTACGAATCTCTTCTAAAACATCAAATTTTAATGATGTCGTCAGAAAGTATCTTTTGGCTTTATGAATACAATTCAGGTCAGCACATATTACATTCCTCAAATCTATATTAGTCACCCAGGTATTCAAATTGAACATGGGGAGAGGGTCAGATGATGAAACATGTATGTATCGCAGCTCATTCTGAATTACAGGTAGAAGTGGTCTAACTTTATTTTCCCAAAACTCATTATGAGGAGGGTTACAAAAATATCTTAAAAGGTTAGTTACGTCATTGTTTCTCCACGACAGACTTTTCAAAACATATTTGTGTGCCAAAAACTGCCTCCTTATAGAAAGTGGTGGAATACCACATTCTGACTCCATTACGTGGATTGGGGTACTACGGATGAAACCACCTACTACTCTAAGCGCCTGGTTCTGAATTTTATCTAACTTTTGCAAGTGGCATTTAGCACTATTATGAAACAAAAAACTACCATAATCCAATCTACTTCTGATTAAAGAAATGTACAGCCTACGTAGATGCTTGGGATGTACACCCCATCCTGATCCAGCCAAAACTTTTAGAATGTTAAGCATTTTACCGCATTTTTCCCCGATTTCGTTAATATGTTTGCTCCATCGCAACGAACTATCCAGCCATATCCCCAAATATTTATAACAGTCAACACAAGGCAACACAGTGGAGTTAAAGTTGATGTTAACAACCACTTTTTTATGACCCCTACTAAAATTACAAACTTTAGATTTGCTTGTTGATATATCCAGACCAATTTGTCTCAAAAAAATATGCATGATATTCAACGCATTTTCCATGTCAACAACACAACTTTGAAGGTTGCGCTTGTAATAACTTTGGTAAAATACAAAATCGTCTGCATATTGAGCAACAAATAAATTTTGGACAAGTGTAGCAATTTTGGAGGTCATAATGTTAAATAATAATGGAGATATTGGGTCACCTTGAGCTAGGCCGATACATGACTTTCTGCATAAAGCTTTTCCTGAACAACCTGTTTCTTGACTACTAATGTACCTCTCACTCAAAAATTCCCAAAAATATTTACAAAATTTTGTACCGACTTCCAAGTCATCTAAACCTTTCACAAGCTGGTCCACTAATACATTATTGTACGCGTTACTTATGTCAATAAAAGTAGCCAGTGTAGATTTATTTCCCGAAAAACCTAATTGTATGTACATAATCAATCTTGCAAGAGAATCTAGACACGACCGCGATTTTCTAAAACCAGAAGTATTTCTGGATAAAAATTCGTTCTTTTCCACATACCACTCGAGCCTTTTGCCTAACATATTGTGAAACAGCTTGCAAATACAAGAAATTAAAGAGATAGGTCTAAATTGAACACTGGTATCATCATTAGAGAGCGGTTTGGGAATAGGTATAATTTGAATATTACGCCACTGGGTAGGAACAATACTAGTGTAGAAAATTTCATTAAATAATGTTAACAAAAATAACTTTCCTGAATTAGGTAAATTGAAAATCATTGAATACGTGATTTTGTCAACTCCTGGCGCAGTATCCTTCTTTTTTAAACAGTTTACTAACTCTTGAATATGAAAGGTTTGCTCTAATAAAGGGTTACTGGAGGTAAAGCTAGGAATCACGGGCAAAACAAAATCAGGAGCAAGTTCAGAAAGAAGCCGAACTTTATTTTCTTCTGTTGGATAAACCCTGGCTTGTCTAGCTTTTTTCATCCATCGCATCTTACGCCACATTTCTGAAGAGGAAGTTATCTGATCCAAATCCGAGCAAAATTGCCTCCAGCCCTGTGACTTAGCCCTCGTAATTTTAATATTAACCTCTTTACATTTTTTCTCTAACTTCGTAAGATTATATGGGGTGGGATTTTTCCTAAACTCTTTTAGCGCTAATCTACGCTGGGCTACATTATGTGAGAGGGATGGTTCCCAATAGTTTTTTGGATAAAATTTCGTGGTGGGATCTGTACAAATTTTAACTAATGGTATATTTAAGGAAGCACTTTTGTTAATTTGATTTACAAAGTAATCATAATTTTCTTGTATAGATAAATTACTATTATAATCAGAAAGATGCTGGGTAAGGAATTCACTATACTCACTCCAGTTAGCCGAAGCGAAGTTTCGCTTAGATACAAAATTTAAAGAATCTATAAAACTAAAAGACATTTTGATAACTAAATGATCACTACCTAGTGTTTCGTGTAGGACTCTCCAATCAAAATTTGTTGCAATATCAGAAGAAACGAAAGAAACATCTGGAGATGTCTGTTGTAAGATACCATTGACTAACTTAACCCTGGTGGCCTGACCAGTATTCAAAGAGACATAGTTATACTCTAAAGCGGAGTCAAATAATTGATTACCTCTACTGTCATTTTTATAAGACCATGATGTATGATGTGCATTAAAATCTCCTGCTATTAGACATTTTCCCTTTACAATAGAAAACAATTGATCCCAATCAGCTTGACAGGTTTGAACACGTCCACTAGATGCTGAAGACGGTATATAAACAGCAATGATATGTTCAAGTTTCCTACAATTCATAAGTCTCAAGTGAAGTAGTTCTATACCAATATTTCTACATACTGTAGGGTAGACTTGAATTTTAATAGACCTATGAACAATTATTGCAACACCACCATATGTATCATCCCTATCTTTTCTGAAAATTTGGTAGTTAGATAGGTTCAAAACTGTCTCTGGGTCCAGCCAAGTTTCTGATATTATAGCAATATGAATTTTCTCTCTGCAAAGTAAGGCTTCGAAGTCATTATTTTTAGGTTTTAAACTTTGAGCATTCCACTGCACAATTTTAACATTAAAATTTCTTGTATGATGTGAGCTATCCATTAACTAAGTTACCTAGGAATTTACTGATCAAATTTCCTTCTGTTGTAATTGTCTTCAAAAACTTAACTAATTCATTAAACGACCACTTTAGTAATTTGCCAAACCAATGTCCTTCAGCCCAGCATGTTTCAATCAACTTTTGTATTAGACTAAAACTGTTGTCAAAAGATATTTTCTTCTTTTTTTCCTTTTCTTTAGTTTCCTGTTCTCTCATATCTTCCACATTCTGCTTTTCTGATTCTAAGAATTGATAGTCTTCATTTTTATTGTCTTTACTTTTTCTTTTCTCCTTCACTCGTTTGACTCTTTTCCTGTTATCTTCCGTCATTTCTATACAATTTTCTTCCTGTGAAGAATTCTCGGCTTCATACTGATCATCCTCATGTTCATTTACTATTGTTGTATGTTCCAAGGATGCATAAGAGTTTCTAGTCAATACAACGTCACGATACAATCTCTTTGTGGAGCCATTCTCTTTGATATCGGAAGAAATATTTGGAGGTTTTCCTTCATTTACAGCGCATAGGTCATTCTTATATTCTTTGCGCCTAATCAAGTATACTTGCAGGGCCTTTTTATAGGTTGTACATTCTTCGGACATTATTTTGCGAATATCACGTTCTTTTGCATACAAAGGGCATGATTTGTCAATCGCCATGTGTTCATTTTTGCAGTTAATGCAGATATATGCTTTTGTATCACAGTTAGGATGATCCTTTCCGCATTTAGGGCAAATAACTTTCTTTGTAGGGCATTTGTTCAAAGAGTGGCCAAACCTCCAACATCTGGAACATTGAGATACTGGGAAGATATACGGTTCGACTTTGAACCTGCAACCAAAAGCTGTGACGCATTGAGGCAAAGTAGTACTTTTGAAGCAAAAACGTACCGTCTCAGAGTCTGCCCACTTTCCTTCTTCAGTCAAACGTTTTAACCTTCGTATAGAAATGATATCGAAGTTACAGCTGAATGACTCCATAATTTCTTTGTCTTCAATGTCTAGCTCAATTTGCTTCACTATACCGTAACAGCAACTCAACTCCAGTGCCATATTGCATCTATATTTCAACTCTTCAAGTTTTGTGCACTTAATCATTTTTTCCGCATCATCCCTTTTTTCAAATAATATAAATGCCTTGTATGGTGATTTGTATTTAATTTTCTGGACATCGACGATGTTAAGTTCTCTAAATAATTTTGCCATTTTGAATTGCTTTGGCAAAGGTTGTTCTGAAATCATACACACTTCATACCCCTGACTGACAGACTCCTGAGACCCCTGCAGAATAATTTCTTCATTTTTATTTTTTTGTACTTCAGACATACTCCGGATAAAACGTTTAGCTTTCCTATTGGAAGGACTTTAGCGGATGACCTACTTTTGTTGACCCTGAGGGGGGGAGGGGGGGATGGGGGAGGGGAGTAGATGCCCCCCCTACTACTCCCCCCCCGCGGAAATGCCTAGTTTCTGAGATATGATTATTTAAAGTTTTGAGGTTATGTTGTTAAATTAAAACAAAATTTAGACTGACCTTGATCTTTAAGTGGGGGGAGGGGGTAGATCCCCCCCCCCCTACTACTCCCCCCCCGCGCGTAAATGCCTAGTTGCTTTCTTCGAAAGGGTCATTTTTCTGCCTCGACACCTTTCTCCTCCACAAATGCTCCATAATGCTATCATCAAAATTTACATGAAAAGTAGCCACAATAACCTACTCTAGCCAATCGTTTTTGTTTGCATACGCTGCGCTCCGCTCCGCTCCGCTCCGCTCCGGTTTAGCTTCTTCAACGTTCTAACATAACCTATAACCCGATTGAAAAGTAGCCACAATAACTTACTCTAGCCAATTGTTTTTGTTTGCATACGCTTCGCTCCGCTCCGCTCCGCTCCGGTTTAGCTTCTTCAACGTTCTAACATAACCTATAACCCGATTGAAAAGTAGCCACAATAACCTACTCTAGTCAATAGTTTTTGTTTGCATACGCTCCGCTCCGGTTTATCTTCTTCAACGTTCTAACATAACCTATAACCCGATTGAAAAGTAGCCACAATAACCTACTCTATCCAGTTGTTTTTGCTTGTAAATATCGAGAGAACAAGAAAATAGAACATTCGCGAAACTACTAGAAAAGGGACTACTACTTTGCCGCCCAACCAAAAACGCGGCAAAACGCCCCAACAAAATGTGTTCCGTTTTAAACAAAAATTACACCCTGTTCATTATCAAAAGTGATATTTTACGAAAGAAATACTAAATTAACTTTGATTGACGTAAAATAAATAAACAAACATAAATTGCAAGTTAAATGAACGTTTTTATTAAAATAGGTATTATTAAAAAAAGATTCCACATTTCCTCCTTTTTTTAGAGAATTCTCATCTTTTCAAATATGCGTACAACGAAATGTAGGTAATATATTTTGACCACAGACAAGATTTAAACATATTATTTGCGTTGCGTTACATAATTTTACAAAGCATTTTCAGCTTTTCAAAAAATCATATCTTAAAAACTATTAAATTCCGCACCCTGAAACTTTCAGAAAGATGATCAAATGACCCCAGCATGATGCTAAAAAAGTTTGGACGCCCCAGTGAGTAGGTCATCCGCTAAAGGTGAGCCTTCCTATTTATCACCATAGTAAACACGCCATCTTTATCTTCCGACGACTCGTCGGAATTTCTCAACCTTTTCCCGGGCCTATTTGAGGGTAGAACTAAAGAACCTTGAGAATTGTCCCACTCTAATTCCTGTTGTTGCTCAGTAAACATAACGTCCGAGTTTTTATCTGTCAACAACTCACCAGTACCATCGGGTTCTTCATCAACACTTTCCGACATCGTAACTCACAAATAACTGCGAAATCCGAAACAAAATCAAACGAACGTCTACAAAATTTGCACAAAAAATAACAAAGAACGCGTGCGAACGCGTAACCGTCTCACGCGCAACTGTAAAACCTATGTAGTTAAACTCATGTACATCTCATTGCGGTATTACGTCTAGTGATAGGCATGAATCATTGAAGCATTGAACATCCAACTCCTAAACTAGTGTTACCTGTATCTTAGGAGTTGGGGCTCTCTTTTTTTGTAGGTACACATTATAAAACTAGACATATGGCTAATTTAGTACAAATTATAAATAAGTTTAAATAGATAGATAGTTGTCGGGGAGGCAACATGAATTATGTAGAGTAAGTAGGTCCTCAAATTGTGAGTAATGCCCCGCTACAGTTGAGGGGCCAGGACATCGAGTGGCAATCGACGGTGAAATACCTCGGTTGCAACATCGACTGCTCGCTGCGCATGGTCCCGATGGTGCAACACTGCATCAACCGGGCCAAAGCCGCGCGGGCAATGCTCCGGCCTGTCCTGTCGTCCAGCCTGCCTCTGAGAGCCAAGCTGCGGGTGTACAAGGCCTATGTGCGCTCGCGGCTCACCTACGCGGCTCCAGCATGGTACGCCCTGCTGTCGAAGACCCAGAAGGCACGGCTGCACGGCCGCGGGCATGAGGCAACCACAAGTCCTCGACCCCGCAACCGTAGTGGTTCTCGCGCTCCGCGCGAGAACACACTCCGCAGACCACGCTCCTTGTGAGTAATGAAATGAGTGAAAGGTGTGTATGTGTATGTGTGTGAGTGTGTGTGTGTGTGTGTGTGTGTTTGGGTGTGTGATGGTATGAGCGTGTGTGCGTTTGAGGGTGAGTGTATCTTGAAGATATTGTATTTATGGGTTTTATTATATTGTATCTGGTTTATCTTAAGCAAAAGTACTAAGTAAACATTCGGTGTCGTCGTAGTTGAGTTTTTGAAGCCATTTGAATAATGTTATTTTGAGTATAAGTTTGGGTAAAGGATATATATTTAGAATTCTGTTAACCTTATTGTATAGGGTAGGGGCGAGGCAGCAGAAAAATCGGTTCATAAAGGCATGTTTGTATTTTACAAGTAGACATATTCTGTCACTACGTCTCTTGACCAGGGTCTGTGGTTCGAACTTTAGGAGGAAGTGCTGCCTTAGCAGTACCGAGTATATAAACAGTTGCCCAACAGTGTAGATCTCACAAAATTCATAAACTAAATTTGTAGGGTACAGTCTTGGTTTGAAAAAGCACACCTTCAGTACAGCTCGTTGTGCTATTTCTAAGGGCATCAATGAAGTTTTAGCAGCGCCACCCCAGGACGTAATACAGTACGTAATTATCGACTGACAGAGGGCTAGGTAAACCCGCTTTACCAATATTGGGTCCGCTACGTGTCTAAGATTTTTGAAGACGTAGATAAGTTTACGTACTCTTTTTGCAGTATTGTCAATATGTTGGTGAAAATTTAAATTCTGATCGAGGATTACACCAAGGTATTTGGTATGCGATATTCTGGTTAAATATGGACAATTTAAAAGTTACAGACCTGGGGGTCAGTGCAGGAGTGTGACACTATTTTATGATCAGTAGATGATTGTGTTGCATTTGTTATAGTGAAAGCAATGTAATTTGTCTTATCATTATTAAGAGTAAGATACGTACGTACGTAACCAATGTGATACAGAGTTAAAACCAATTTGTGCTGCATTAAAAGCTTTATGCCATGTCTTGTGTGAAAATAATAACGCTGTATCATCAGCATATGATATAATCTTGCCGTGGACCAGGTTTAATTTGAGCAGATCGTCAATGTAAATAAGAAATAGGATTGGTCCCAAAATACTGCCCTGTGGAACTCCCATCTGCACAGGCAGGTCAGAGCTTGTATATTTATCAAACATTACACATTGTTGACGTCTGCAAAGTAATATGGGGATAGAAACCGTGTCAAAGGCTTTAGCCAAATCCAGGAAAATACCTACAATCTTGTTGTTATTGTCAAGACCACCGACCACATAATTGGTTAATTCATGTACTGCGTCATCCGTAGACTTTCCAGGCCTAAATCCAAATTGACAGTTGGAGAGTAGGTTGTTATTTTCAAGGTAGTTGATAAGTCTTATATTAATTATCTTTTCTAGAATTTTAGATATTGATGGTAGGATGGAGATAGGCCTGTAGTCATTGACACGGTCTCTATCACCTGTCTTATGTATGGGGTGTGTTACAGACTTTTTTAAACAATTTGGAAATGTTCCAGCAGCAAGGAAGTTGTTAAAAATGTAGGTTATATGAGGTATCAATATTTTTCGATAGTTCTTAAGGAGTTTGTTTGGAATCTTGTCCCAGCCAGTAGCGCTGGTATTTTTTAGACCAGTTATTATGTTATTAACCTCATCTTCATCAGTGTCTAGGAGAACAAAAGAGTTAGTTGGAGGATTATTTGAATTTAAGTTTGGGGTATCTAAATTAGATTGGAGGATTTTGCTAGCTAGAACATCCCCAATATTAGCAAAATATTGGTTAACGTTATCAATAGAGTTTTGAATATCATTTTGAATGAGTAATTCGTAAGCTGATGCTTTCGTTTTCGTGTATCTGGTCTAGTAGTGACAGCTAAATACATTAAAGCACCTATCAATTGTTGATAAGGCAGTTTCGCATCATGAGGAAGATTATTAGAAAACTTCAAATTGGTTTCCAAAGGCGTCGTGGTCGGTTTGCAATCTGTCATGTCAAATCGCTCCAATACTTTATTAATATAAAGTTCTTGGCTCAAACTCAAAAATCGACCACTTACACGTAAAAACCGCCTTCTTAAATGGTGATTTGAAGGAAGATATATACATGTGTCAGCCAGATGGATTTTTAAAGCCTGGTGAAGAACACAAAGTTTATAAACTCAAGAAAGCTGTGTATGGATTGAAGCAAGCGTCACGTTCGTGGTATGAGAAAGTGAAGCAGGTATTGATCTCTTTACAATATACTCAGTGTCAACGAGAGAACTGCATATTTGTGAAGCAAATTGGTAAGAGAATTCTCATTATTGCTCTTTACGTAGATGATTTCTTTCTATTCTATAATTGTGACCAATTATGTAAAGATCTCATAACTACTTTACAAAGTAATTTTACAATTAAAGTGCTAGGACCAGTCGCACAAATTTTAGGAATTAAGGTTAACCGTTCTAAGAACGAGTTAAGTTTGAGCCAAGAACTTTATATTAATAAAGTATTGGAGCGATTTGACATGACAGATTGCAAACCGACCAAGACGCCTTTGGAAACCAATTTAAAGTTTTCTAATAATCTTCCTCATGATGCGAAACTGCCTTATCAACAATTGATAGGTGCTTTAATGTATTTAGCTGTCACTACTAGACCAGATATATCTTTTGCCGTTTCTTATCTGAGTCAATACAACTCTTGTTATACAATTGAGCATTGGAACGCTGCTAAAAGAGTGTTGCGTTACCTAAAAGGTACCAAAGACGTATGTTTAGTTTATAAAAAGTCTAGCACAAAGATCGTTTTAGAAGCTTTTACGGATGCAGATTGGGCTAATGGAGCAGATAGGAAATCCTATACGGGGTACCTATTGACATTTTCTAATAACTTGATTAGTTGGGGTACTTATAAACAGAATTGCGTGGCGCTCTCATCGACTGAGGCGGAGTATATAGCACTTAGTGAAACGTGCAAAGAGTCAGTTTTCTGTCGAGCTCTTCTTACAGAGTTAGTAGCATACACTGGCAATGTCATCGTTTATTTCGACAATCAGTCGGCAACAAAGCTAGCATCTAACCCGGTATATCATCGTAGAACAAAACATATTGATGTGCGTTACCATTTTGTTAGAGAGGCTGTCGATAATAAAAGTATTGAATTAAAATATTTGCCAAGTGAAGAGATGTTAGCAGATTAACTGACTAAGGGACTGCCTGCTTGCAAACATAAAGGTTTTGTAGATAAACTTATGCAGCATGTCTAGTGTTACCTTAAGGGGCCGCACAGACTGTTAATGATAAACTCCTATATGAGGATCGTATCAGGATTAAGGGGCCGTGTAGGATGAGGCTAATCCTGTCCGAAACTCTTTGGAATTTGATATAGATTTATATTTTGAATATCTGTCGTGTGTCATGCCTGTCTTTCTATGATATTATGATATATTTGATAATGCCTGCTGTATCTTTTCATGAATAAATTTTATTTGTCCAACTTCCACGCTGCTCTGACTTATATTAATTCTAATAATCCATTCATGATTGACAGAATAATCGCGTAACAAAAATACAAAAAAAAACAAAAGGCTAATTGAGAACAGCCTCCTTTTTAAGTCGTTTCTTTAGCATTTTTGTAAATCAAAATTAAACGTTTAGATTCTAGTCTTTAAAAAGTCGGCATTTTTTCGGCACTTTATTCGAAGTGTGTGGCACAATTTGACTGTTTTTCATCTTTAGCATGGCAGGACTTCCAATTTCAAGATGGTCACACAAACTTGTTCTACAGGTTGGTTGGTACTTGGTAGGTACTAGTCAAGGACTCGCTGGAGTCAGCCTGTTGCAGAGAACCTTCGCGAGCTTATATACTTGAGAGAGGGCTGATAGGGCGATAATTTGACAGTTTCGCTTTGTCACCCTTCTTATGTAGAATCGTGACGACGGCATTGTTCCACGATTTCGGAGTGATGCCTTCAGTGGATGGAAGATGAAATCTGGAAGAACGACAACTGCGTAAACAATCTGATCCAGACGCATATAATGCCTTGAAAAACATAATCAGGAAGAAAATTCGCGCTACTCATTCTAAATTCTATGCGGACAAATGTGTAAGGTTGGTAGAGCTCAGTGTTGCCAAACCCAGACTAAAACTGCAAACAAGCTTTCAAAAAGCTGTAGAAAACTGTAAATTTCTACTTACAGAACTATAAATCTACAGCATTTCTTATTTTGTATTATTTAATAGCAGTAATCAATAAAACAACATAATAAAGTAATAAATGTATACTTATATAAATCAACTTTAAATCTTAACAAATTTACAATATTTCTACTAAGACTTCCTCGTTTTCAGTTTCATTTTTATTCTTGAAATCGTACATATTTTTATTAAATCTCTTTAAATGCTAATTGGTAGCATTAAACTCAAAACAATTTTTTAATTTCAGATTTTTGTGTGTAAAGTGCCTTTTATGGTGGTGGTAGACAGTTTATTCCTAAGTTTGGTTTTCATAAGTTT
Source organism: Argyresthia goedartella (assembly GCA_949825045.1). Lineage (NCBI taxonomy): Eukaryota > Metazoa > Arthropoda > Insecta > Lepidoptera > Argyresthiidae > Argyresthia > Argyresthia goedartella. The sequence goes on along the minus strand of OX463808.1, from coordinate 12,438,083 downwards.
TTATTTTATTTATTTATCCACTCACGCCACCTGTGCAATTAAGCAAACCGTGCCTTAGACGTTGCTAAAACCGACTTGTACGGGTTACGCAGCGAATTAAATATATGGCGTATATATAGAAAAATATGTAGATTTGGAGGTCTGAACTAAAAACTGTGACGATATGGACAAAACTGTAAATCTACAGTTAAAACTGTAGAGTTGGCTACACTGGTAGATGGTAGAGCTTAACATCAAATAGTTTTAAACTACAGAAAGAGAGCTCAATTTTTGAATCACTCGCGTCTTGGCGAGCGATTGCCAAGCGCAACGATTGGTTCATTTACTAGTCTCTACCAATCGTGTCGCTGGCGAGCGCTCGCTTGCGTGGCGAGTGATTCAAAAATAGAGCGGCAGAGATGGTAGGATTGCCGAAAAGAACAAACCGGAATACATTAGTGGATAAAAGTGGTAATGTACTATTAAAAATTGAGAGCAAGAAATCTACGTGGAAACTGTTGAAGAAATGTTCGCAGATGCAACTAGAGGAATCACAATAACACCATACAATGAAACTGGATTTTGAGATCAGAGGTAGTAAAAACTCTAAAGAGCCGACACTGGAAAATATCCAGGTCCAAATCAAATTCATGTCGAGATTCTACAACCTATAGAGGAGCACCTTGTTGATGCGGTAACCAACCGTTATATTATTCAAAATAAAATTTTGTGCAAGTGACGCCGGGTGTAATACTTGTATTTTTTTTCTTGGTACTAGTGGGATAAATCAGTCTCATTTGTACCATCAACGGTACTGACCAATGGTACAGGTGGTCCGGCGGAGAATCTTCGTACGCCTCCCGACTTGTATGATAAAATCTTACATCTCTTTTTCTACATCAGTAATGGGTACATATTTATTTTCTATATATATTTTTTTACGTTTGCATATAGGCATTGCTTCTGGCCCCATACTAGGATACCGTGTCGTGGGAACCAGAAACAGCGACGTAACACACATGTAAACTTCCAAGACCTTGTTTTATTTTTCTCTACCCCCAGCCGGGGATCGAACCCGGGACCTCCCGCATGGTAGACTGCGCCACAGCGGTCGTCAAATTTCTTAACATGTATTTTCATCCAATGTCACAATTTTCCAGTACTTTTTACCTTACCTTTTCATGTAGACGAAGACTCAGCCGCCGCCATTTTTCAAACACAAGTACAAGTGTAAGCTTCAACTTTAGCAAGATCGAAAGCGATAAACAGGGTCGATGCGGATTTGCGCAGCACTATGACAGGGCCTTTGCGGGTGTGCGGTCGTCCCCGTCACGGAGCCGCAATTTCTTCATTCCCCTCTGGCCTTCAATCTTGACATGAGACATTATACCTATTTATTCTTTACAGGTTGATCAGTATCATAACAGAATCCCCCCTGCGTTAATGGAGTAGTATGGATAAATTAATGCCCCCCGCGCTGCATAGGGGAGGTGAATTCAAAAATAACTTTACAAAAATGTGTTTTATTTGTGATTCAGAGTGAGCAAGATCTATTTTACCTTATCTATCTACTTTTAGTAAATATTGTAACGGTAGGTTTAATTATCATATTCTGTTAAATGTGATACAAGAAACTTTTATTTTACATGTTTAATCATAATCATGTAGTAAGGCATTTGCCATAAGAAAATAAAGATAAACTGTGAACTTGTGTTATTATTAAATCCAAACATTAAATTACTATAAATCGTGTATAAATAAAGTAAGTGTTTATAAAGATCATCACGACCACAGGTTTGTGTTAGAATTAAGGAAATCACTTGCTTGTTTGCACTACAGCAATATTTTTGCTTGTGATTATAGCAAATGGAGATCAATATTATCAATCAGCTCTATTTTAACTTTTTTCCTTTAGCGAAACAGTAATGTGTCCGAAAAACAAGTTTGCGCATTAAACCTCAGGAATATTCTTACAAAAATAACTATAAATATATTGCATAAATTAAGTGTCGTATATTTCAATACGACACGGCGTAAATAAGTCATAACAAAATGTTCCACAATGAACAATTCCTACCTTACCTGATGTTGCACTATCTTTGAATAATCTGTACAAACCCTATATTAAAATATTGTGATTAAGATTAAGTGAATACCGTGGCTGACCTACTATAGACAAAAATTATAACAAGAACATAACCGACCGCGGTGCAACCTAACATCAGGACAATAATGGCAAAATCAATCTTACGCTTAAACAACTAGGACCTTCCAAATATTCGTTCCCTTACAAAGAACTTGAACATCAACTTATATAAGTTACTTATAAATTAAATTTTAACGAATAAGGAAGGGATTGTAAATTTCAGCTGGCATGGGCTGTTCAAATACTGTGTTGACCCCTTTACACTTCTATTTCTGAATCTAGTCAGTAGCAACTTGATACAGTTCTTTACTTGATAAACTTCTGACTCGAATTAAAATTAAAATGTATGGAAGCTATGCCTCGGCCAGATAATAAATTACGTTTAAGTTTTAACTGAAAAAAAAAACAGTATTTTACATATAATGTGTCTATGTCACAGTAAGATAGTCAAAACCATTAGTTGATAAACTAACGCGGTAGTTGATCAACTCTTGGCAGATAGTAAACCAGACCGACAGGGTTAAGAATTTACATTGCTTTTGTTTTTACATGTCAACCTAAAACGAAGACTAATCGGGGCTTGGCTGCGCTCGCCCCATCTAGTCTTCACCTAAGCTACCGCAGTGTTTGGTATTTCATTTACAATTCAAGTTTAAACGAGTTTAATATTTAACGGTTTTAACCGTTAGTTTACCAACTTACGCGTTGTATAGTAAGCAGTACGCTACAGTTTACTATCTGTCGAAAGTTGACCAACTTACGAGAAAAAAACGTTAGTTTATTAACTAACGGTTTTGACAATCTTACGGTGACATATATAAACAGACATCTGAACTCTGGTCGAGGCAATACAATATATGTACTGAAAAAGAACATCACCATGACAGGTGACTACTGTAAAGTCGAGAGCACATCAAGCTTGACATCTGCTTTTCATACAAAATAAAACGGTAAAAAGTTGATGCTGGATGCGCTGTCAACTGTACACTCCGTCATCTAAAAACATTTCGATACAAAGATGCCGCCTGTGCGTTCTAAACGGATATATAGTTATATGATTTGATATTACATTATTCAGCTGCTTTCTTACAGCAACATGTTTATAGGCTGCTTTATGCCTGTAATAGTTTTCAGTATTCGAATATAATATGCAAATTCTGATTTCAGATTCTTTCGCTCAGCTTACAAATATTTGAAACCTGTTTTCGTACAATATGGTTTTGGGGATACATTTTTAAATACAATTTCTAAAGCCAGTCTATTTCGAATACAAGAATGCTCTCTTGCTAATATATTTTACAAGCATTGTTTATCCTGGTGCATTTCCCGATAGCATTTACACTTCAGATGTCATCCCAGTCCACTGAACACCAAACAGCTAGCACTATACCTTCCAAACTGCCGCACACCAAAAGTTCTGTCAGTAGAAGCGATATTTGCATAACCGACAGCCACGACTGCGCGCCTGATGGTTATACTGTATTGTCAGTAGGACGTGAAGGAATGACGTCTTTGTGGGTACCGTCAGCGTATGAGGCAGGTGAGGCACAGGTCCGCGGAGCCTATGCAGTCGTCGTGGCAGAAGGCGCCGCAGTTCTTGCAGAGGATCATGGCCTTCAGGTTGCACACGCACGCGTCTTCCGCGCCCACGCTTCTACACCGGGCGACGCTCTGGAATGACAGGTGGTACTCATTAGATGCATGTAAATGTTCACGCTCACGTTCGGTCCATCTACCTCTCCTCTAGACTGTTCATAGTCTGGGAGACCACTAAAGGCTGTTTCGGGAGTTCGAGGGCGTCAGATTAAGATATGGGAGGTACCTTACACCCTTTTTAGTAAGGCCCAATGTCCACGGCGGCGTAGTTTCCTAGACACTTCAAAGTATGCACGAGGCGTATTGCACACGTAAGTTTTTAATTATTTGTGGAAGGACGGAGCTGTTATTTTGGCTTATTACTACATGCGAAGTCGCTAAAGACGACAATTATATTGGACGCATCCATATATAGAAAAAAAAATATAAATCATAAAATATTTTTAGTTATATCTTTTCTAGCCTATTCAGCTAGATTATTGTTTTACAATCATGGATATTTTTAAACTATTTGAACAAATTTCGCAGCCGTACCCGCCATTTTCGCAAAAATGACCATGCGCGTCCGCTGAGTGTACGCTCGGGCGTCTAACGTGCGTACGGCAGGCGTCATGCAGCCGGCATGCAGCGACGCGAGCGCGACGTTGCCGCTTTGTCGACAGTCTCATAGTTTTGTATGTATAAGCCCCGCAGAATGAATGCGCTTAACGTCAAGGCGTGTGTCGTCATAGTGGCGTCAGTTCCTGTGAGTGTAGTTAGCAGACAAATACAAAATCTCCAAGTAAGTCCAATACTATCTTTGTAAGAAGTATTGCTGCTTGAGCAACCACCTGAGCTGAGTATAATAGGTAAAAGCCCCGCAGAAAGGTAATGCGCTTGACAGATACCTTCAAACTTGTTATTTGACGCCATCGCCGAGATATATGAAGACCATCATGTGAAGAAAACTTGCCGCGAGTGAAAGAGAGAGAGAGAGACAATGTTATACGATCATTAGGTTTCTATTTGATTTAATTATCACTTGTAAAGTTATTAAATATTGTATAACCATGTTACATTTGTAAGGGCTCGTGAGTTTTTTTACTTATCCATGTTCATATATATATTCGGAGATTATCAGAGAGTTTTCTTCCAGAAAACCTCCAAGGCAAATACTGTATCCAACTTTCTTTGGGGTTGTCACTTTATCCTACTGCAGTCAGTTGTACCTTGGCAAGAAATCCCATAAAAAATGGCAACTAAAGTAACATTAAAATAGTATAGAAGATCCCGCGAATCGTCGCGCACGTCTGCAAATGTTTCCATCATTTATCTTCTTGGTTTTCTTGCCAAGGTGCAGCTTGGCACGGCTCTACCTACGGCAAGAATAAAGGTGAGAAACGAGGATAGATATGACTCTACCCTTATTGGCCCATATGCAAAGGAAACCGACAGCTTCTAATTACTATTGATAAAGTAGGTTGTGCAATGACCAGTGACATAACAAATGATCATGTCACTGTGGACAGAACTCCACCAAGGCTTTCCATCTAGAGTCGCGAGGTTAGGGCTCCAAAAAATATGTCCAGTCTAGTGGGATTTCCGAGCGGCTCAGACTATAATATGGTGAATTAATGTTATGCTGATAACACTGCTGTGTAAGTTTCAATAAATCTAACAATTTGAGCGTAACGTGAGGGAGTGGGTGGGTCACTGTTTCATAAAAAAGTCCCACACACACATACCCACAATTCACATGTCACTGCTCTTGATAGATTTCTAGTATTATTTCTCACGTTCGTTATTATTGGCAGCTGTTACTTCGGACACTGCTTTATGGACACAATCAAGAAACATACTAACCACATTAGTGTTTTGGTTGGCGGGCGGAGCGCTGGACGCGCGGGGCGCAACCGTCGGGGTCCTGTGCACGAGAATGTACTGGCCCAAGTTCTTGTTGTCATTCACCTGAAACCGCAAAACACCGTATTGAATATTCGTGACATAATAACAGTCACCTACATCTCTCACATTTAGAAATCTAAATCCTTTTCAAGTTTCTGTTTTAAAGGACGCCCTCTTTCTTCAATATGACGGGAGGCAGTTCAGCCCTTCACGTCCTCCCGGGTAGTGCTAAGGAGCAACAATCAACACTATACTGGACTCATAGATTGTCCAAAATTACTGTCTAGTATTAATTTCACTGTTCCTCGCTGCGGATCTAGACTAAAAAATTTTTAATCAATACAGTTTTTAAATTAAAGAAAGTCAGTGCCAACAACGGTAAATATAAATTTAATGACTGGGCAACATTTGGAATTCGTAAAAGTAGAGCTATCTTGTATGACCTTAATGATCAAAAAACCTATAACTTTGATCGAAAATTTCATGACTATGTTAAAAAATATTCCAAAACTTTCAAGTTGGTTTTTAGGACTGCAAAAACTTTACACATTAATAGAAAAATACAAAATTCAAATAATAGAATGAAAACGGTTTGGCAAATCATAAACCGTGAAACTGGCAAAGGTTATACCAAGCGACAATGATTTTTGCTTAAAGGTAGATGATGATGTTGTTAAATCCGCTGAGGTAGCTTGAGCTTTTGAAATATTCTTCACCAATGTACCCTTAATTACAACAGAGCGTCTAAATTCATCTCCATATGAAGCAGAGACTTTGTTAAAAAACAGCACTAGCATCAGTAATGTAGATTTTAAATTGTATCATGTATATCCCCAGGATATAGTCAAAACGTATAGATTACTTAACTTAAAAAATACTGAAGACCTGTGGGGTATATCAGTCAAAGTCATTGGTTCAATAATACTTGTTATAGCCTAGCTTATATATTTATATATATATACCTAGCTTATATATTTAATAAATGTGTTGATGATGGAGTTTTCCCAGACCTCATGAAACACAGTAAACTTATACCTCTGTTCAAGTCGGGAGACAAGGATGTCCGTCAAATTTCAGACCAATATCGGTTCTTCCAGCACTAAGTAAAATTTTTGAAAAGATTATACTCAATCAAATGTTCTTACACTTCAACCGTACAAAACAACTCCACGCCAAGCAATACGGTTTCACTAGGGGTAAATCGACTACCGTGCGTGAATGCATTCTCTACTACAAGATACCTCTGGAGATCTTGATATTGCCATTTGAGCAATTTAAAAAACATGTAAAAGCGACTTTGTCGAAAAATGGATATTACAATGTTCAAGATTACGTGTAAACAAGCTCTGAACTAGAAAATAATTATAAAATCATCTATTTTGCTGAGTTTGCGTTTGCTTATCTTTTCACGAGTGTGATATCTACCCTCTTAGTGTCCAATGATGGAATCGTACTTTTTGTTAGTACATTAAGTGGCAATATTGCAATCTTGTGAAGCGTTTCTGACTACAGGAACAGAATGAACTCCCAAACGTTAACCAATAACCCTAGTTATGCTACTGTGACACAAAACACAATGTTCCCTAAAAAAGACCAGGCAATTATTATTGACGCATTAGAAAATGTGCAAATCAAAGATTATGCCCAAGCTTTAGGAAGAATAATCGAACCATCCCAAATTCGCTTTTTGTCCAGAATATCAAACAATAGAATTTGTATCTACGTTTCCTCGAAGTTAATCGCCGATGACATAATTGACAACAAAAAATATGTCACAATACTAAACCAAAAACTACCCATTCGACCGTTGATCAGTAGAAACAAACGCATAATTATATCTAATGTGTGCCCCATTATACCGCACACCGAAATAGAAAAGAAACTCCACGATATGCATATTACGCCGATGTCACCTATCTCTTTTTTACGTGCTGGTGTCAATGAAACGGGCTACAACCACATTCTCAGCTTCCGTCGACAAGTTTACGTGACTCCTGAGGATTTCACCCGAATTCCAGAAAAAATCTCTATCGACTTTGAAGAAACGAATTACTGGATCTACTTTTCATCGGATACTATGACTTGTTTTGTGTGCAAAAAAGACGGTCACGTAGCTTCTAAATGCCCAAACAACTACGTCGAGACGAATGCTTTCAACGACCAAACACCACAGGATGCTACGGCTACGGAGACACAAAATTTCAAACGCCCACATCCACCCACTGAATCTACGACTACTTCCGACTTTATGGAGTCCGAAACAGCCAAAGACAACACGCCCAGCAACGTGGACATCGACGAAGACTTTGAGAGCTCCTCCCAGTCTAGCTCAGACGAAGTTTACAAATCTAAGAGTGGAAAGAAACTTAAAAGAACACCTCACAGTGATCTGGACTCAATCGATTGGGACCTCTTGGAAAGCTATGTAACCAACTCTCGTAAAACTTACCCATTGTCTACAAAAGAAGTTAAAGAATACCTCAAAGATACTTATGGAGTTAAAAACATAGCAGACATCACTTACAGTTATACAAAAGAAATTGATGCTTTGATTGAAATGTTCGCTGACTTGATACCTAACATTCCATGTCGCAGTGTTAAGAACAGACTCTCACGTCTCGTAAGTAAACTCAAAGTGCTATCTCGCAAAGAAAACCACCAACCAAATAAGTAAGTTAGTTTTAGGTAAGTAGACAAGCCCCCCCCCCCCCTTATTTCCTTTTTTTAAAATTATATATATATATATATATATATATATATTTTAATATTTTTTATTGCACTCATGAGAAATTTCAAGTTTAACATTATTCAATGGAACTGTCAAAGCCTAATACCTAAATTAAGCGAGTTGGACTCATATTTACATAATGAAAAAGTTCATATATGTCTTCTGTCTGAAACTTGGCTAGAATGCAAAAATCTTATTAATTTATCAGGTTATTCTGTCTTCAGAAAAGATCGAGCAGATGGATACGGAGGTTTAGCTATCCTGGTTCACCAATCTATAAACTGTACACTCAAAACCCTTCCAAGAAATAATAATAATAATATTGACATGCTATGTCTTGAAGTCCTTAATAGCTTTAAACTCCAACACATCATAGGTGTCTACTCTCCCTCAAACATAACAGTAAGCGTTAGAGACTACCAAGAACTTTTCAGCCACTTTTCTGAGAAAACTCTAATCGTCGGAGACTTCAACGCTCATCACACGGCTTGGTCATATACAACTGACACACGGGGTAGACTCTTATCAGATGCTATCTTAGAACATAATTACGTCTTTCTTAACAATGGAGATTTTACCCGATGTGCCCAGCTCAATGGTGATATAATATGTACATCACCTGATATCTCCTTTTGTAGTGATGATCTTGCATTCGATTTTGACTGGAACGTTACTAACGAATCTTTTGGCAGCGACCATCTTATTATTTCTATTAAAACGTTAGATAACACACAAAACTGCCAAGAAACGAAAAGAAACATCAAAAAGGCCAACTGGGCAGAGTACACACAACACATTAAGTCTGCTTGTGGAGAACTTCACCTTGAAGACAATGTACAGAGTAGCTACGATAAACTCATAGAAATAATTGAAGAAAGTACTAACAAATATATTCCTTGTACTAAATTAAGTCATAACCCTAACAAATTCAAGCCTAAACCTTGGTGGAATCCTGATTTATCGAAGGCAGTAGCAGAGAGAAGATTATCTCTTAAAAAATTCAGGCAATCACGCACGGTTGAAAATTACTTAAGGTACAGAGAAAAAGTTGTTTATGCTCGAAAAGTAATAAAACTTGCTAAAAGAAATTCCTGGCAACAGTTTTGTGATAGCATAGACTGCAATATGCCAAGTCGTGAGATCTGGAGGAAACTCAGATGGCTTAAGGGTTACCGAAGTCCTAAAGAATTCTTACCGGAAAGCGCCGCACTCTCCTTTGTAACAGAACTCACTCCTGATAGCGTGTACTTCCAACCCCTAGAGTTTAATACTAATGATTCCAGTCCGCTCTCTTTCACACTTTCAGAACTTAACTTGATTCTTAAAAGAGCAGACACATCAGCTGGTTTAGATAACATTACTTACTCTATGATTAACCATTTACCCGATAATGCGAAAGAATATATGTTACACATATTCAACTCCATCTATAAAAAAGGTGAGATACCAGGACAATGGCGTAGGATCAAACTGATTGCCATTCCAAAAAGAAATTCAGATACTTCTAAGTATCGTCCCATCTCACTTATTAACTGTATTTGTAAGACCTTTAACTTAATGATAACTCGTCGCCTTGAGTACCATTTCGAAAGCAACAAATTATTTAATGATAGCACTTTGGGTTTCCGTCGTGGACTTTCATGCCAGGACAATCTTAGTAGATTTATCGTAGACACCGAAACTACTTTTATCAACAAAAAATACCTTTTATGCGCTTACGCAGACATAAGTAACGCTTATAACAATGTGGCAATTGAACCTCTTATTACCTCTTTACTTGATTTTGATGTGGATCCGTTTCTATGTAGATATATAAGAGAATTTTTAAAAGAAAGATATTTGATATACAGGCTTCGGGATGGGAGGGAAATAATAAGAATAAGTAGACAGGGTATAGCTCAGGGTGACCCAATGTCACCTATATTATTTAATATAGTCACAACAAATGTATGCAACACACTCATGAAGTCAGTTAAGGTGTCTCAATATGCCGATGACTTCGCTTTGTATTGTGTTAACCAAAATATTGATTTTTGTGTTAGCACTATCCAATCAAGTCTTAACAGTTTTATAACTATGTTAGAAGAAATTGGTTTAGAAATATCGCTCTCAAAGACTAAACTTTGCCTTTTTACTAGAAAATACAAAGTTCCTCATATAAATATAAGAATAAAAAACATTGAAATTGAGGTGATACATTGTACAAAGTTTTTAGGCGTTTGGGTGGATAGCCGCTTGAATTGGACTCGCCATGTTTTAGAAACTGCCGAAAAATGTATTGCGTTCAGTAATATCCTTAGCTCATTAAGCAGTTCAAAGTGGGGTGTTCATCCGATCCACCTAAGAAGACTGTATTTAACACTGGTACGATCTAGACTCGATTACGGATGCATTATTTATGGCAACGCCAACTCTAGACTTTTGCAAAGGTTAGACGTCATCCAAAACCAATGTCTTCGCCTTTGTGGAAGTTTCATTCGAGACACCCCAATTTTTGCCATGGAAAGCGAACTTTGTATCTTACCCTTTAATTTGAGAAGAATCTATTTAAGTAACAAATACTTTCTGAAACTCTCTTCCAGAGCATCCGACCCCTTGAGAAAACAGTTAGAAGTTTTTGACAACACATTAAATACAGGCGCTAGCTATTGGCGTAAAAACCAACTTCCTCTTTTGCTTGAAAGTTTCAGAAAGTACTCCAACCTAATTGTGTCAAAATCTGAGATTTTACCCCAATTCTTACTTTCTCACGACATTAAGACTCTCCCTTGGGACAAAATCATATTGCATAGAGTGGACACTATTATTAAACCTAAAGCTCAACTACCCACTCATGACCTTAAACAACTTAGCGAAAATATGATAAACATGCAGTACTCAGACCATTCTAAAATATATACTGACGGATCCAAAACTAGACACGGCTCTAGTTGCGCATTTTATGATGAAGCTGAGAATTTTGGGGTGAAGTTTCTAATTGAAGATCGATGTATACCGATAATGGGGGTTGAACTAACAGCAATTAAAGAAACAGTACACTACATTGAGTCGACCACAAGTAATAAAATTGTAATTTTCACAGATTCTAAGAGCAGTCTACAACACTTAGTGGGATGTGCTAAGGGCAGTATCGTCGGTAGACACGAAACTTACCTCATTATTAAATGTATCCATAGAATGATACGTAACGGGGTTGAAGTTCGTTTACAATGGATTCCTTCACACGTGGGCATCAAGGGTAATGAGATAGCAGACTCACTTGCATCCGAGGCTCTTCGGAACGGCATACCTCTCGACACGGTACCGCACTACACTGATCATCTTCCAAAATTGAAAATCGACAACTACTTTAGATTTAAATCCTATTTCAATGACTGCTCTCAAAACAGAGGCATCTGGTACAGAACCGTTGTAGAAGAACCACCTCGCGTACCTTGGTTTGCCTCACGAAGCTTCAACAGAAGAGAACTAGTTCTTTGCTTCCGAACCCGAACCTACCACATCCCACTTAACAAATTTAGTTTCATTATGAATAAAAGAGACGACCCTAATTGTACCCGATGTGAGAGGGAGGAGGACCTCCTTCACTTAGTTCTCGAGTGTAAAATAAATGAACAACCAAGGCTGGACCTCCTCGAAGAAACTCGGTGCTCTGAGGGGGATCTTCTCTTCCTTTTTCATCGAATTCTAAGCTCAGAGTTCACTGTCGAGTATAGTAACAGATTCTTAAGTTTCTTGATAACCTCTTTGAATCTCAGATGGGAACACTACAAAATACTTATGTAACTAACCAATTTTAGATTTATTTAATGTTATTTTCTTTTGTTAAAGTAATACTGTAAGCACTGTAAACCTCTTTGAATCTCAGATGGGAACACTACAAAATACTTATGTAACTAACCAATGTTAGATTTATTTAATGTTATTTTCTTTTGTTAAAGTAATACTGTAAGCATTGTAGCTTTGTTAATTATTTTTAAGCTGACTTAATCATAAGATGTATGGCTTATAAAATAAATAAGATTAAAAAAAAATAAAAAATGTTCAAGATTACTTAAATTATGGGAATGTATGGGGTTAATCTGGCTCAACACAGACCTTGCTGTTAATAATTTTGTACTGATTCATTGCTGTTTATTAATTATGATAATGACATATACATATATATATATATATTTTGTATTAGTTAAGCATAAGCAATTTTTAAAAGAGATCTAAAAATCAATCTTTGGGAGTTTCTACGCCCTTCTTCTCCCACAGTGGTCCAATGTAAAGAAGTTGCAAAAAATTACGATTGCTAAGTACATGTAAATATCTACAGTAATAAAGAAATTTGGAATTTAGGTGCGGGACTATAAGGGGCGGCGGGTGCGGTGCTATGCAACAGTGGGTGCGGGACTATGCGGGAGCGGGGCTGTACAATGGTGGGTGCAGGACTATACGGCGGCGGGAGGGGGGGCTGTACAATGGTGGGTGCAGGACTATGCGGCGGCGGGAGCGGGGCGGGACTATGCGGGAGCGGGGCTATATAATGGTGGGTGCAGGACTATACGGCGGCGGGAGCGGGGCTGTACAATGGTGGGTGCAGGACTATGCGGCGGCGGGAGCGGGGCGGGACTATGCGGGAGCGGGGCTATATAATGGTGGGAGCGGCACTATAAGGGGCGGCGGGATCGGGGCTATACAATGGTGGGTGCGGGACTATACAACGGTGAGTGCGGGACTACACAACGGTGGGTGCGGGACAGCAGGGCTATACAACGGCGGCGGATGCGGGGTTACACGGCGGCGCGACGGTATACGACAGGTTGTAAGCCTACCTCATTATGCGGCACCACTAGCTGCCTCACCAGCACAGGAGGCGGCGGCGGCGGCGGGTGCGGGTGCGGCGGGGCGCGGCGCGGTGCGGGGCGGGTGAGCAGCGCCGGGGGCGGACGCAGCTGGCCCCGCAGTGCGTCACGGTTGGGGCTGTTCTGGATGACGGCTTGGCAGATCTGGTAGCTGCGCTCGAGGTTCACCGCGCCGGGGGGCACGCGGTGGGCGCCGCGTCTGTACACGATTTGATGAGTTGAGCCATCGATGCAGACTCGAGCCTCCGCTAATTGACAATTAACTGCCAATAGCGGGAATATTAAAATAAATGGTATGAGTGTGTAACGCGTCGGCACTGGAGGAGAAACTACTACACTACTCTCCCTCAACCCAATCTCGACCGTAAAACGTAACGCTTTTCTAAAGCTGATGCACCAAGTTCTAACCCCATTAAGCCAGTAATTCAACACTCCATTGCATAAAAGCGACGGATCTTGCCCATTCTTTCTCTTTAATACAAAATCATATGTACCTAGCCGAATCTCTCCCTGATTTCCCTTTATGTTTCCCGGACTTAGCTCCGTGCACGTGACCAGACGAGTTGACCGGTCCATTGCCACTGATCGAACCAGCTGGCTCCATCTCTTGTTTTATAGAAGTTTCCTTCATCGAATTGCAGCTCTCGGAAGAATTGGATGACTCCATATTATAATTAGCGTCTCTGTCTTTATCCGTGATACAGTTTTCGTCATTCATGTTGCCGTCCTCCATACTTGTTTTGGAGTCGTCACAGTCGTACTTGGAGGGGTCGGCATGTGAATTGGGGAAGTGTTGTAGGTTCATGATATTTTCGCTACTTGGCCAGACGTTCTTGGCATCCCACGCTAGGGCTGAGTTTTTGGGCTTTGCTGCATCCTGTTTACTGTCATCGGGGTAGGAGACCATCTGAAAATAAGAATGTGGTGATCATATTTTTAGGGTTCCATATTTAAGTTAAGTATTATATTAAAGCTAATTAAGTAATTATTTTATTTATAATACTCACAGCAGTATTCGTGACCTCCATCATTGGGATAGAAGAATTTTGCGTCATGGGCATCGTCACTACTGCCGTTACGTCTGAAAGTGGAGTAGAACAAACAAACATTGTAATATGACCATGAACATTTTCATTGAATACCATAAAGTATATAATAGTTGAATACTTACCCATGTCATTACATAGGTAGGTATTCAACTATAATTTATTCTATGGTATTAAATCAAATAAAAGTTTTATTCATATTGCAGGATTCATTTCACACATTAAGGCCTCATACACTAATTCTGCGGGCAGCGGGGCGGCGGCGGCGGCAGCGGCCGCGGCCGCGGTAGCAGCTCCTTTCGATGGATAGGTTTATATAGAACGCGTGAACGAAATTCTTTCGCAGTATGTATAGCACTGATCACGGAAACTGCGGCGCGGCGGGGCGGCGCAGCAATTTCATATTTAGCTAGTACTCGTAGATACTTACTGTTTTCACTTATGTAAGAGGATAGCTCCATCAGGTTTGCATGCGGCGTAAACTTAGTATCCTCGTTCTCTGTGGAACAAAAACCATAAAATAAGAATATTGTGGAACTAAAGATGAATCAAATCAATAGTGTACTTGTTCTAGATAAGGAAAATTTGGTACAAATTTTTAAGTATAATTTATATGGCAAAATAATATGGGTTAAATATTAAAAGTGGGAGAAAACTAGCAATAATAGGTAAGTGTACTTACGCGACGTAAGCAGAGTAAGTCCACCCGTCTCCATGATAAGGGATTCAGCATCCTTGAAATCTTCATCATAGAAATTTTGTACAACAATGTTATCATTTATTCGGTCTTCACAAATGCTGTTAAATTCCTTGGTTGTACCTTTTAGACTAGATGAGGCATACTGTGGTGATTGGCATTCCATGCTCAGAGGAGCTTCTATGTGTTGATATTCTACACTTTTGGTCACTAATTTGTCATTTTTGGGAGAACTTACTTCTGTGTCTACAGCAGTCAGTGTGACAGCATTATCATTGTGATACTGTTCTGAAAGAAACCCATCATTTTGGTCTTCAGATAATGATACTTTATCATGATATTGCTCATCTCCTACTCCCTCAGGCAGTTCCGTCCCTGAACCACTTAATTCTTCACTGTCTTCTTTCACAGGATGTATTTCCTCAGTTGATTTTTCCACATCATTTTTAATACATAAAGGCGAATGGACGCTCTCCGTGTCTGTATGCAATGGATGTTGGTCCATTTTTATACTGGATATTGAAGACATACTTCTTTCATCATATTCATACATGGAAACAGCTTTACTGTCCTCACTGTTAGTGTCAGTTGGATCTGGATCTTGGTCTGGGTAATTATGCAGCTCATCATTTTGGACAACCTGATCATTTACATGTGAGGTTACAATATCAGAACAAGTATGTTCCATCGCTTCTCTGTTTTGACTTAGCAATCTCTGTGATTCTGACAATACGGAATGACTACCCTCTTCAAATCTTAATCTTTTCACAAATACATCTGGGTCAGTGTCATCACTTAGCCTCTTAGTAGCTTCATGTAAAGCATCTGATTCATCCGCCTTATGTTCTTCAGAATCCTTAGATCTATTTTCTTCTATTGTTACTATACTTATTTCTAGTTCTTCTTTAGGGACGCTGTTTTCTGAATCACACTCAGGTAATAATAGTGGATCAACAGGGGTGTTAGACACTGAGTCATCCAATCTTGGAGCTGATGAGGAATCTGAGAAGCTGAAGTCGACGGGACATTCCACATAGCCTCGGTTGTGATTTTTTGTAAGATTCAGTGGGAGCAGGTCCGGAACAGGAGCTGCAGACTTTGAGCAGACAGGTGACTGCTCATCTAGGGGGTCATCCGACTTAAGTGATGATCTGGTGACAGCTCCGACAGAACGAAGTCTTTTACTTGTACTTGATTTACTCTTTTTAATTTTTGGAACTGTGCTACTGCTAGTGATTGAAGCTGTTGGCCGCAATTTGATTGTAGTTTTCAAAGACGGTCTTTCAGAGTGAAGGTTCAAGGAAGATTTATCTTTCCTAATTTTGTCACCCCATAATGGTTCAAAATGTTTCAGTTTCCAAGGATCTATTTTGCTTTTTTCTTTTTCTGCTTCAGTCTTAATTTTTTGTTGATTTTCTGGGGTGAATTCTCCCCCAGAGAGGCAGTCATGCCACTCTAAGCAAGCTCGAGCAAAGAATTCATTATTAAGACTAGATGAACTAAGGCGGCCTGAAGAACTTGGTCGGTCAACACTGGGGAGCAGCTGACCAAGTTTGTATTGATAGAGAGGTGGGAGGAGTGAGAATGTGTGCTTATTGAGAAGTGATCTTATGTTCGTGTTAACCAATATTGAGTCAGGAGTTTCAAGGTCGACACAGCCTTCCTTGGTTTGTTGTAGCTGCGCTGCCGTAGATAGCTTCTTGCCATTTCTTTTTCTAGGCTTCATACAGAACCCTGGTATGCTGGCCAGCACTTCTCTCATGGTGGAGGGTTTGCTAGTGCTAGTTTCTGAGGCTGCTGCTGTCCACTCTCTGTTCTCAGGTAGTGGTGGAGGTGGCAGTGGCTTCACAATGATGCGTGGAAGAGGCCTGGAATGGCTCGAACTTTTCTTCCGTCGCTTGGATTGTTTTCTGGAGCAGTGCTTACTTTTTTGTCCAGACAAGCCTACTTCGTTAGGAATACATATCATTGAGAATTCCTCGTTGTTATTGCACACTACAAACTTGCTTTCTGATGAGTTATCAGAGAAGTCCATATCGTTTTCAATAGGCTGGTTAATGTCTATCTCCATATTTATGATTAACGATAGGCTCGCAGCTAAATAATATTACAATTCAACAGCAAAATAGTATTTTTACCGATAGTGATCACTACTTCAACCCATTGTTTATTTCCACACTAACGAGTTTCGTTCAACAGTTTTCAGATATATTTAGGTTTACTAAACGGAGCATCACTTTCTTCACTGAAATACTGGAAGTATGTATGAGAACATTCAATATTTCTTCTTCGCAGTGAATAAAATGTCACAACAACGCAGGAAAATGGATTCCATTGTTTTTTTAAATTCCATTCACAGATTAGTTCACTCAATTATATTCGGTCATGTTTTTGAATTTCTTTCAAATGAACCATAGACACAGTTGTATATTTTTCGAAATGAAAACGAATGAAATAATATAATGTTGCCATAATTAGTGTTTCCGGTGTACTGCCTCTCTCTTTGATTCGGCTTTTTCACAGCACTAGCACGCTGTGTTAGACGGAGACGCCATTTTAATTTATGTCTGGGCTCTGGCGTGCTCGTATAAATTTCTGATTCGTGACGAGGAATTGAGGAATTGTGTGAACTTCTTTAGGTTAAATTTGTGTTATAACTTGAATATTATTGTATTTTATTGACATAATGGGCCGTGGAAGGTGTGTACTTTTGTTTTTCTTCCGATATTTTTATACTTAGTAAAGTTCAACGCACTAGCGACTAAAGTGCATGATTTTCAATTATACATGTTGTGTCATTTATCTATAACCACTCATTATTTATGATCTTCAAATCGAGTATCTTGCCCAGAAATGAGCATTAGTTTTATTCCCCTTGGTACTGTAGTAGTGCCTAGCATATCCTGTCATTGATTATCACCATAATCCTCACATTATCACCATGTGCTGTACCTATCACAGGGATCGCAGTCGCGATAGACGCCGCAGTAGGAGCAGGAGTAGGAGTCGCAGCCGTAGTCCTGGTTATGGCTTGGGTGGCGGCGGCGGCGGTGGCGGCGGAGGAGGCGGCGGCGGTGGGAGGGGCTACGGGGGCGGGCGTGGCGGCGGTGGTGGTCGCGACGGCGGTCGACGATCAAATCCTGGCGAGAGCCTCCGGAAACCCAAGTGGGACTTAAACAGACTCAAGCCCTTCAAAAAAGATTTTTATGTGCCACATCCCGACGTGGAGAGAAGATCAGACTCCGAAGTTGAACAATGGCGAAGCGACAAAGAAATAACTTTAAAAGGGCGCAACATACCCAAACCTACTCTGGCATTTGCTGAAGCAAGTTTTCCGGACTATGTAATGGACGAAATTGAGAAGATGGGCTTCTCTAAACCTACTCCTATTCAAGCTCAAGGTTGGCCAATAGCTCTGAGTGGTCATGACATGGTTGGCATAGCATCTACAGGATCAGGAAAAACTTTATCATACATTTTGCCAGCCATTGTACACATAAACAATCAACCAAAGTCCAGTAGAGGTGATGGCCCTATTGCCCTGGTTCTAGCTCCAACAAGAGAATTGGCCCAACAAATCCAGGAAGTCTGTGACAAGTTTGCTAACACCTCAAAGATCCACAATACATGCTTGTTTGGTGGTGCCCCAAAAGGCCCACAAGCTAGAGATCTGGATGCAGGAGTTGAGATTGTCATTGCGACTCCAGGTCGACTATTAGACTTCTTGGAGGGTTCCCGAACAAACTTGAAGAGATGCACTTACCTGGTACTTGATGAAGCTGACAGAATGTTGGACATGGGTTTTGAACCACAGATCAGGAAGATTATTGAACAGATCAGACCTGACCGTCAGACACTCATGTGGTCGGCTACATGGCCAAGGGAAGTCCAGACCCTTGCATCTGAGTTCTTGAAGGATTACTTACAGATCAATGTTGGGTCCTTATCATTAGCTGCCAATCATAATATTCTTCAAATCATTGATGTGTGTATGGAATATGAGAAGGAAACAAAATTGAGTACGCTCCTAAAAGAAATAATGGCTGAAAAGGAAAACAAGACCATAATCTTCATTGAAACCAAAAGAAGAGTGGATGATATAACACGAAAAATGAAACGAGATGGGTATGTATTCAACACTCCATTTTATATTATTGGATTAGCCCCATTGCTGACTTATCTTCAACTTTGATAAATGTAAGTTATAATTGTAGCCCATTAATGTCCCCATCGAGGGGCACATGCCTTTACCCGAATATGAGTAAGATTAAGCCTTACTCCACCACGCTGGCTCAGTGCAGGATGATGGAGGGATTTCACAACCACTAACCATGAGGCGATAGTAGCCGAGACCTACAGCTTAACAAGTCATCCGAAACACTGAACCTCCGATAATGTACTTAAGATAAATTAATTATCTCATCTGTACATGGTCAGGATTCGAACCTGCATCTCCAGTGTGAGAAGCAAGGGTGAAACCCATTAAACCACGGAGCCTTGTAATGTAACTTAACACCTACCATTCCTACAGTTGGCCAGCAGTCTGCATACATGGAGACAAATCACAGAATGAACGAGATTGGGTATTGCAAGGTAAGACTTTTTGGGGATGCTATTCTCTTAAAATCAGATGAATTTGTTACTGAATGCAATGTTTATTATTTACAACGTCCTATGATTTTTTAACTCACCGCCTTTTTACTCTCTGTTCGAAATGATTACTTATTGCTGGGTACTGACTTATCTGAATTTACAAGATCACAATAATAATGAATGTCAATATTCGAGAGACGGTCAATGAGAAGCGGATTCAGACTGGAGACAGTGCGGTCGCGAGTGCCTGGCCATGCGGCAGCTTGCTAGTGACGGCAGTGTAACAAACAGTGACTGACCTCTGTCTGCATGTGCAGGCCGTGGGTGTCGCAGCGTCGTGCGGCGCCGGCCCGGGGCTCCGCCGCCGCCGCCGCCGCCGCCACGCGCCGCGTCGCCTTGTATTTGACGAGGCCGGTTTGTGCACTCTGACTGACGCGACCGCGTGCCGTCCCCGCGGCTAGTCTGAGCCGCTTCTCGCGAGCCGGTGTGCCGTGCGGCGGCGCCGGCAGCCCCGCCGCCCACTCCCGGGCCGCCGGGACTTGCTGTCGCAGCGCCTCCGCCCGGCCGCCCGAGGGGCCACGCGCCCGTGGGCCTGACTCACACCAACGCTCACTTTGTTGTTTTATGCATAATATCAGCATGTATATTTCGACGGCGTCTATATTATTCAATAGTAAGTTTCATTTAGGATAACTCGTTAATGGAATTGGAAAGTGATATTGGCCTTTCACTGTCGGCGCACCGCTAATCGAAGGCAAAGATATGCTTCTTAAATTATCCACCCACCACTTGTTCATAAGGTCCCGAATGTAGGTATTTCCAGGATCCCTAAGTATCTTTTTTTAATGAAATGAAATGAAATAATGAAATGAAATGAAATAATTTATTTGCGTTGATGTGGTACAGTCATAGGTCTTATATCAGACAGGTATCTTCACTAATTTCAGAGTTGGATAATTTAGAGGTTGTATTGTCGACTAGGATAGATTTGCACATAGCCACAAACCCAAATGCAGAATACTTCGTCTGTAGGGGAAAAATATGTTATATGCTTTTATGGAGTCTGAAATGAAGGTAACCCATTTAAATCGCCAAAATCTGAATAACACATATGTTGCAGTCTGAATTACAGGGTGTTGTGTGATAGCATAAATCTAGGCTAAAAAAGAGCGATGAATAACATAGAGATGGACATATCAACTTTGTATGTTTACTCGTATTATTATTTTTTTTATAAAAATTGTCCACAATTTATTTTCCATAAAATCGAATGATGATGAAAATCGACTGCGCAAAAAGGGCCCGGGCCTACGAAGTTAATGAATTTTTGAAGTTAATAATAGATTACTAACCTATGTAGTTTAAAGATAAGTTTTTTTTTGTGAACCCTTTTTGTGACAGGGGGCTCATAATAATTTTTATATGGGTTATCTGCGCAACAATGATTTAACTAGACTAGTAGGACAGTAAGGATTAAAAACCGGCCAAGTACGAGTCGGACTCGCAAGAAGGGTTCCGTACCATTATCTATAAAAACGGCAAAAAATCATGTCTGTTGTATGGGAGCCCCCCTTAAATATTTGTTTTATTTTCGAAGTGAATATATAACTAAATATTCTGTGAATATTTCAAGCGTCTACATGTTACCGTTATTAATATCGAGCAAAAAAATCACTTTTATTGTATAGGAGCCCCCTTAAATATTTGTTTTATTCTGTTTTTTAGTATTTGTTACTATACAACAACTACATCATTTGTGAAAATTTAAACTAACTATCATGGTTCATGAGATACAGCCTGGTAACAAGCGGACAGACAGACGGACTTACAGCGGAGTCTTAGGTGCGGAACCCTAATAAACTACCACAATTGGGCGGATCTACCTATAGCTTTTTGTCTTATTTTAGTTTAAACTATTTTTTTTTCTTTTCTGTAACTGGCCTCCCCTTGCTGGTGACTAGTCTAAAAATTCATCTGAACACCCTGTATAAACTTTATTCTTGCATATATAACTTCTGAATTAATTAAACATAAAAAACAATAATTTCCTAACTGCCTAAAATGCAGATGAGTTCGTCCACCCTAACCACGCACGCAAAACAGTTTGTCTACCACTTAGTAGTGTCTCTGCTGCTCTCAATAACTGCTTTTATCCGCAGTGGCGTTGATCAGCTCTGCAAACTCTTCAGGAGTAATAGAATCCCAAACTGCCTGAAGCTTCTGTTTAAAATAATTTTCTGATCTTGATGGATATTTCTTTTTTAAAATCATTTTCTGATGTTGATGGATATTTCTTTAATCTTTTTTTCATTTTTCACCATAAAGTTTCGATCGGGGACAATTATACTACTTGGCGGCCAAATCATCGCATGAACTTGCTAGGAATTAAGCCATGCCTTCGTTGTACTTGCAGGGTGTCATGAAGCCCCATCTTATTGAAAAATGAATCTATCTTGATGTTGCAAATTCTAAATGGCCGGTAAATCCAAAATTTCCTGGTTCTTTGTAGCTTTAACATTTCCCTGGACGAATTGCAGCTGACCCAAACCCTGTGCTGACATGCAACGCCATTACTGATGCTGGAAACTTCACTTTTCGCTTAATGCAGCCTTATGATAGGCCTTACTTTTATTTCTGATTATTTTTTTTCGTCATCGCCAAGAGTCACCTCAAATTCTAATACATCGCACCATATTATTCGACGCCACTGATCTGAAGTCTAGTTCTGATGTTTACGAGCGAATTCTAATCATTTTTTTGCGGGTCAGTAAAGGCTTTTCTTTTGCTATGTAAAAACCATACCCCCCCCCCCCCCCCCCATACTCTCGAACACTTGTAAGTGTCGATGAAATCTTTCTGGATCCTGTCCCGCCATTACACAGTGAGTTCTCCTGCTCGGGCATGGAACATTTTTCTTTATTATTTTCTTCAGAACCCTGTTCTCTGCGTCACTTGTGATGCGGGGACTGCCGGTCTTCTTTAAAAATGCTTCTGATTTGTGTTGTTTACAATGCTGGATGAGTAGACCTTGGTTGTAAGAGTATATTTGGTGTATTGACTTCCATATTTGGTGTATTGACTTCCCTTTATTAATATTAGAACTTATGTATTTTCGGACCTTTTCAGAAATGGGTTTACCTCTATCCATAGTTTAAGAATATTGACCAGGAATCAGTTTATTCTTCCTATTTATACCATACCAACTGCCCGCGAAACTGATGACAGGTTTTATTTAAATTCAAATATTGAAGACAAGGATTTGTCTTATCTTGTCTTAGATTTTTACGTCCGGTTTCTGACTTTAACTAAGGTATAACTCAACATCGACAAACTTTTGCACCAATCAACATAAACGTTAAATATTAACATACAGGCACATACATTGCTTCTGACCTCACACTAGGATACCCTGTGTCGTGGGAACAACAGCGACTTCGCACACATACAAACATCCAAGACCTGAGGTTTTTTTCTTTACCCACAGCCGGGGATCGAACCCATGGTAGGCAGAACCGCTGCGCCACAGAGGTCGTCAGGTCAATTGGGAACTAGCTAGATGAACTATTTTGCTTGCCCCGACACTAGGTTAATTTGAGGATTATCGTCCCATATCGAAGCTATGCCTTTTGGCCAAAGTTTTTGAAAAACTCGTCCATGGCTCGGTTTACAAGGCTCTTAGGCATTCAGTGATGCCCAGCATCGTTTTCGTCAAAAGCGCTCTAATATAATGTAGCGCTCTCTAATAGAAGCGCTCTACATTATATAACTTAAAATGGTAAGCAGGTTGATAGGTCTATACAGACTATCAAAAGTGCTTTGATCATATTGATCACGGTGTGTTGCTTTCAAAGCTTAATGCAGCAGGGTTTCATGGTGACTTATATCGTTGGTTTGTATCCTATATCGACAATAGGACTCGAGCTGTTGTGCTTTAAAACTATTTGGCAAGGTTGACCCATGTCCCATCGGGTGTCCCCCAAGGATCAATTATGGGCCCATAATTGTTGTATTGATATATGTTTTCATCACACCCCGCTTTTATACGATATGAAAATAATTTAGGAAATACATGGCCCGACGGACTGTCGTAACTTACAAGCTGATCTGGATAGATTTGAAACCTATTGTACAATTAATAAACTAGAACTATTAAGTTCTAGTTTATTAATTTCTTTCCATTAGTAAAGAAATGCGTCTGTATGTCATTCACTCGTAAGCCTAATATAACTGACTTCTGAATACAGATCGCTGTGTCACAATTTGTCAAGGGTAAATTATATTAGGGATCCGGGCATCACTCACACATAGTTATTATTTAATCTGCACATTGACTACATTGTGGGCAAAGCCTCAAAAGTGCTTGGTTTCATTATGGGGATGTCTGCTGATCTGACATCTGTTAAGGCTTTAAAAATAATGTACTGTACATTCGTACGCAGTCACCTAGAATATGCTAGTGAGATCTGGAATCCGTATTATCAAGTGTATATTGAAAGGTTAGAAAAAATCAGAAAAAGTTCCTTCGTTTCCTAGATTTCAAAGTAAAAAGGTATTCCACTGGCTATGGGAACCTTTGAAAAAAATACCACTTCCTGCCACTTGCTGTACGTCGAAACAAATGACGCTTGCTATATATCCAACATTGTTAATGGAATGGTGGATTGCTCGGAGCTACTGAGCATGATCGGCTTGCGCACTAACACCATGGCCTTGCGTCACTACTCGCTGCTTTATATCCCGCGTTCGAGCACGAATTATAGGTGCAATACATTTGTCATACGTGTCTGTAGATTGTTTTATCATTATATCACTGAACATTACTTCGATTTGTTCACAACGAGTATACAATCTATTAAACCATCCATCACAAAAGCACATTTTAAATAAATAAGTATTTAAAAGAATGGGTTCAGTATTATAAAGAGTAACATTATTGCTTAGAGAATGCATCTATGTTATTTATCCTCCAACTAGCAGTTTATGTGACTGATACATAATGCCTAATTATGTACAGTTACATACACTAGTATATCTACACTCACATAAGCTCTCTTTAATGTGTTCAGGAACGGCATGTTCGACCGGCATTGTGGTATTGATCATTGCTCTGCACTTGTTAAGCTTGTTCAGTAGTACCAAATTCACAGACAAACTAGGGGCGGCACGCAGGCGGGCGTCGGAATTCTAAATTTGAATGTCATAATATGTCGAAATATTGATCCATTATGGTCATAATGTATAAGATTATATATTAAGATATTCAGATAAGATATGACTGTCCTTTTTCATAAACACTCCTGTCTTGCCTAAGTTTGCTGGAAGAAATCTCTTTTTAGAGATAAGCTCGCCTTTGCCTATAAAATTTATTGTAACTGTCTGTTTATCTATGTTTTCTGTGCAATAAAGAATTGAATATGACTTTTTACCAAGTAGTATATCATATACATACCTTATTTACTGCGTCCAAAAACCACCAGTATAAACTGGTGGTTTTTGGACGCAGTAAATAAGGTTTTGGACGCAGTAAATACGTTTGTAGATAAAATCATACTAATACAAGAAATTATTCACTGTGTAACTTATACAGTGTTTTTTTTGCTTTGACATGTACTCGACGTATTTAAAGGACAAAACACTATAAGTTAAACAGTGAATAACTTTTTTATTAGTAAGGCCGTATAAATATTTAATTTAGTTGAAATTTGAATTTTGTTCTTTTTAGGGTTCCGTACCCGAAGGGTGCATAACGGCTAAAGCCTCCGCTGTCCGTCCGTCCGTCCGTCTGTCGGTCACCAGGCGGTATCTCATGAACCGTGATAGTAAGATAGTTGAAATTTTCACAGATAATGTATTTCTGTTGCCGCTATAACAACAAATACTAAAAAACAGAATAAAATAAATAGTTAAGGGGGCAATACGACAATTCTTTCGATACCACATATAAACTTATGATGGTACCTGGTTACCTACATAGAGTGTGAAAGTAGCCGCACCAATAACTTTGTTAACAACATTTTGGTATGTAAAATCCAAACTATTCACTCCACACGATCTCTACCATTGTACGGTCGTACGGAACCCTTCGTGCGCGAGTTGGACTTGCACATGACCGTTTTTCTTTTTCTATTTGTGAAAGCTTATAATTAACTTTCTACAACATAAATATATTTTTAAGCTCTTTATACACAATGTAAGCTTTCCTGAAATAAAATAAATAAATAAATTGTAGAACTTCCAACAGATATTAATGACAACGTTAAAATGCAGTAGAATAAAGAGGCATACTTTTTTATAACATGTGTATTTATTATCATAAGCTTGCCCGCAAAGGTTCGAAAATCTCTCAATGTACTACTATTGACGAAGTATTCTGCATATACTTCTGAAAGGTAAAATACGATTCTAGTTATACTAAACATTTCATAACATACTTTCTATAGAAATATATGTATGTACCTAGATATTTATATTTTATTGAAGCCAATCGGAGCCAAGAAGTTATTCATTAATAAATTTTAGGTAAAAATACTTACAATAAAAAAATGAATCGCCTTGGGTGTTGCTTTAGTTACATTATATCATCATCATCACACGTAGTATGCCGAGCACGGGGGGGGGGGGGGGGGGCAAACCCCCCGCGGGGTTGGCATGCTACAGGTGCATGTTCCCTACTATTAATAGTCAAGTAGACAAGATCGTCAAATGTACATGAACTCACAGGGTCGGGCGTCTTCATAATGTGAACAAAACCTGCTGATGAAATGAATCTTCCATAATTGTTTATCAAAACAACATTTATGCGTAATATAGCGTCTGTATGAGACTCATTATATCAGTTGTTTTTCTTCCGTATCAAATATTTTCCGTATTAGATACTCACCTCAGCCACTTTCCACAGATTTCCGTAGTGGAAAAGCCCCTGTTCTTGTAGCTACGGACGTCGCCGCAAGAGGATTGGGTATGTTATTGAAACAATCGGGCATTATTGTATCATTTGTTACTCATAATCTAGGATTTTCCGTGCATATATGTAATTACAAAATTTTGCTTGTGCTTTGTGTAAATTTATTTATTTTAATTTTATTAAACCTTTGCGGCAATAACAACCAGTTTTTTTTTTCAGACGTTGACGACGTAAAGTTCGTAATCAACTTCGATTACCCCAGCAACTCCGAAGACTACGTCCATCGTATCGGAAGGACCGGCCGCACCAACAAAACCGGGACCGCATACACATTCTTCACGCCGTCGAACGCGGCCAAAGCGGCGGACCTCGTCTCCGTACTGAAGGAAGCCAAGCAGGTCGTCAACCCCAAGCTGCAGGAGCTGGCCGATCGCGGCGGCGGCGGTGGCGGCAGGCGTGAGTGCTTCCTTGTATCCTCATCAGCAGCAGACAGACTACAGAAATAAATACTTGCTCAATCGATATTAATGTGAATGCTCATCTCATTAGAGTCGATAAGCCGATCGGCATTTAAATAATTTTTGGCTATTTCATGTCGTTGCAGGTCACCGCGGTCGCGGTGGCAGGTCCCGCGGCGGCCGGCGCCGCTCCCGCTCCCGCTCACGCTCCCCGCGGCGTGGCGGCGGCCGGCGCTCCCGTACGCGCTCGCGCTCCCGCGACCGTCGTCGCCGTCGCCGCAGCTCCTCCTCGCGCAGCCGCAGCTCCTCGCGCAGCTACTCGCGCTCCCGCTCACGCTCCCGCAGCAAGTCCCGCTCAGGCAAGTGCAGCCCGCCGCCCCAAGCCGTCGCCGTCGCCGCCGCCGCCGGGCCCGCGCCGCGCACGCTGCTGCCCACGCCGGGCACGCCGGCGCCGGTGCCGCCGTTGCCGGCCGGCCGCGGGCCCGCCACGCCGCCGCCGCCCGACCGGGACGAGCGCGTCGGCCGCCAGCCCGCCGCCGGCGCGCCGCCCCCGCAGCCGCCGCAGCCCCCGCAGGCCGCGGTGGCGCCGGCCCAGCTGCCCTCGCTGATGACTCTCGACCCTCAGATGATGTGCATGCCGCCGGGCATGCCGGGGCCGGGCTTCATGATGCCACCGCAGTTCTTCCCGCCGGCTCAGTTCGGCATGATGCCGCCGCCCTTCGCGGCCGCCGTGCCGCCGGCGGGAGGCTGGGCGGCGCCCCCGCCTCCGCCGCCGCCGCCGCCCGTGAGCGGTGCCGCCAACGGCTTCCACGACGGCGCTGGCGCGCGTCGAGGGGGCGCCGGCTCGGATGCCAGGAAGCGAGGGTCCCGCTTCGACGCCCCCGGCGATGCGGGCGCCCTGGCCCCGGGAGCATTCGGGCCGGGCTTCTCCGGCGGGTTCGGCTCCGGGCCGGGCGCTCCGCGCGTCAGGGACGACGGGCGCGCGGGGCCGCGGCGACGCGACCGGGACGA
Organism: Argyresthia goedartella; assembly: GCA_949825045.1. Taxonomy (NCBI): domain Eukaryota; kingdom Metazoa; phylum Arthropoda; class Insecta; order Lepidoptera; family Argyresthiidae; genus Argyresthia; species Argyresthia goedartella. The sequence continues at coordinate 12,410,191 of OX463808.1, read as the reverse complement.
CGACGCCGGCTATGACGCGGGCCCGGGCCCCGGCGCCGGGGAGGCAGCCTCCGGCGGCTCCGGACCCGGCGACGGCTACGGCGGCGGCTTCCCCTTTGGCGGTCCCGACATGCCCCATGGCGGCGCCAACTTCACGGCTTTCGGGTCGTACAAGAACAACAAAAGTTTCCATAATAGTCAAAATGACAATGCGCAGAATAATTTCAATGCCGACCACAGCGCCGGCAATAACTTTTATGGTCACCAAAATAATATGGGTCCCGGGAGGCCTCAAGGCGGCTTCATGAACCAGAACCGAAACGGTGGTGGGAACATGATGAATAATGGCACCATGGGGTATAATAATGACCGCCAGAGGAATAACCAACGTCGGTGAAACGATAGAGGTTTGTTTTATTCAAACCCACACACTAGTAATAACTATTCTACTCTATTTATAAGTACCACTATACGAGTACTGTATACCTGCTTCATTGCACGCGAAACCTAGTTTACCTGACTCGCTCGACCCCACATATGAGTTTGTTTGTATGACGCTGGGTGCCGGATGCCATTCATGCTCTTAATGATGTTAACAATCCAGGTACAGTATCCCTCAATACATGTTGTATGGAATCCAGCGTTCTTTTTGTCTGACAGGAGGAAACTGTTTGTACATTTTTCTAACACAAAACTACAAACATATTCCTCTTTTCTTATTTGTTGTTTGTTTTCTCTTACAGAAAATGGTCACAACGGGGACTCGCGGCGTCGCAAGAGAAGATAAATTCCTCAAAGGTTGTCTACATGAAGTATTCTCAAAATGAATTGAATAATCTGCAGGAAAAACCAAGTGGTTTACCTGATATGACGATATATTATGATCTGTGTTTTAGAGTATTCATTCCACGATATATTTAATTGATTAGCTAATTCCTGATCCCCACAAACAACTCCTGGGAGTGCAGTTTCTATTTATGTTAAGAAACCCATAATGTAGATTTAGTTAGATTTGGATAATTATCCACATATGCGGCTCTACGTTATTTTAAGTTACATTGTGTAATTAAATTTGCAGTAGTCTCAGGCAAATTTAATTTGCCTGCCGCATAATACATACTAAATTACATACCAATATTCATCTTTTAGTTAGCTTACATAAATATATAGTAGTAGGTATTTTGTTTTCATATCAGTGTAATAATATTATGATGGAATACCACATGTATTGCATTGCATTTTGTATCTCTAGGTAAGTTAGACATTCACTATATTGGTGTAAGAAAATACTTAATAAAGATGTGATTACGAATGTTTAAGTGTAATTCTTGTTTATAGGGCACTATGGTCAATCCGCGTTAAGAAAATGGCAAGTCACATACTTTTTATTTTTTACCTACACTACACCGAAATTCATTCGACCGACTCACTATTTTCTTATCAAGACTCGACGTGAGATCCCGCCGCACCTACGCGGCCCCGGCATGGAACGCCCTGTGCTCGGAGACGAACAAACGGAGACTCCGAGCCCATCAATCAATCAAGCATTCTTCTCACGCACCCATTCTGGGGCGTGGGGAGTCAGGGTCAGATCATCGGATCTCTTCCTGAAGAAGCGCCTCTGTCCACTCCTATGGACAGGTCATCGGGGGGCCCTCGCGGGCGGTGGAGATGTTCTCACGAGGGGTGTTCCTTTGGATGATCGCCGGCTAGGCAACCAGGTCGCGTGGCAGGCGGCGGCGGTCGGGCGGGCGCGCGTGGTACGGCGCCATGTCGCGGATGTGCGGATGATGAGAGCTATCCGCACGCGCGAACATGCCCTTCGCCAGCCTCTGGACAAACTGGTCCACTGGTTCCCATCTGAGGTCCCTCTGGATCGTCGCATTCCTCACGTAGCGGGGGGCGTCGACGATGGTACGCAAAGAGAGGTTCTCTTGGGCTCGGAGTCTCCGTTTGTTCGTCTCCGAGCACAGGGCGTACCATGCCGGGGCCGCGTAGGTGAGGCGGGATCTCACGTAGCACTTGTAGATCCCGAGCTTCGCCCTCAGAGGGAGGCTGGAGTCGAGAAGTGGACGCAGCTTGGCGCGTGCCACCTTGACCTGGTTGACGACGTTGTCGACATGTTGCTTCATGGTGAGCCGGCGATCGATGGTCACTCCCAGGTACTTCACCTGCGGAGACCACGCGATGTCCTGTCCTTGGAGCTGGAGTGGTGGTGGAAGGGGGGACTGGCCTGTGATGAGCGCCTGCGTCTTCCCAACGTTGACGGACAACCGCCACTTGGCGAGCCAGTCGGGCAAGATGTCCAGGGTGCGCTGCAGTTTGACGGCAGCGTGCCGTGCCTGGATCGACGACGCGTAGTAGGCAGCGTCGTCGGCGAAGAGTGCCAGCTGGGCACCCGGCCCGACGGGGATGTCGTCCGTATATTGGGAGTAACAGGCTGGAGACAGGCAGGACCCCTGAGGGACGCCGGCTGCAACGGGGTGTTCCTCGGAGACGGCGTCTTCCACCATCACTCGGAAGCGGCGATTCTTCAGGAAGGAGGCGATGATCTGGACCAGTCTTCTTGGGGCTGGAGACGTCGACAATTTGTACAGCAACCCCTCGTGCCATACTCTGTCAAACGCCTTCTCCATGTCCAGGAGTACTGCGACAGTGTATTCCTTCTTGTTTAAACAAACCGTCATGTCATTCAGTACTCTGGTGAGCTGAAGCGTCGTAGAATGCTCGGGCCTGAAGCCGAACTGTTCTGGGCGCGGCTGGATGTGGGGCAGTAGCTTCGCCAGCAGGAGTTTCTCAAACACCTTTGAGATGGTACTCAGTAGAGTTATCGGCCGATAGCTCTCAGGCAGCTTGGAGTCCTTGCCCGGCTTGGGCAACATGATGACCAAGCCCTCCTTCCATTGGGTTGGGAAGTGGCCCGTGCGCAAGATACCGTTAAACAGGCGTTGGGTCCTCTTCGGGAGCTATCGGCGAGGCGAAGTACTCTCGCAGGTGTCTCTCGACTGCTGCGACGTGCTCCACATCATCCGTAGGGTTCGGCTTGAACTGCTTCTCGAGGCATTCGGCGAAGATCTCCGCACGGTCTTGGGCTCGAAATCTTGGTAGGCCGTCGCTACCCAGGATTGGTCGGACGGGAGTTGGAGTAGTCGACAAATCCCGGCATAGGCGATGCACGGAGGGGACGTGGTCGCCCATGGACTCGACGTGGCGTTCCCAAGATTCTTCGGCGTGGAGATCAAGTCGGCGCTTCAGCTCTGCCGTCATGGCGTTGAGCCTGGTCTTCATCGTTGGGCAGCGGGTTTGCTGCCACTGCTTCCGGAGAGCGCGCTTATCGCGGATGAGTGCGCGTAGCTCAGCAGGAAGAGGATTGGGCTTCCCCCCGCGAGCTACGGTGTGCGATGATAGGTCGAGCGCGTCTCCGAGCCCAAGAGAACCTCCCTCTACGTACCATCGTCGGCGCCGCCCGCTACGTGAGGAACGCGACGATCCAGAGGGACCTCAGATGAGAATCCGTGGACCAGTTTGTCCAGAGGCTGGCGAAGGGCATGTTCGTGCGTGCGGATGCGTCTCACCACCCGCAAATCCGCGAACTGGCGCCGTACCACGCGCGCCCGCCCGACCGCCGCCGCCTGCCACGCGACCTGGTTGCCTAGCCGGCGATCACCCAACGGAGCACCACACGTGAGAAGATCTCCACCGCCCGCGAGGGCCCCCCGATGACCTGTCCATAGGAGTGGACAGAGGCGCTTCTTCAGGAAGAGATCCGATGACCTGACCCTGACTTCCCACGCCCCAGAATGGGTGCGTGGGACGAAAACTTGATTGATTGTCCCGTTCATTTGCCCGCCAGCTGTCCCACGCGTAAAAGCTACGTAGGTATTTCGTTAGTTCGGTCAAATCCTCTGAGCCTTTTCATTTAGGAATCCAATATTGATTACTTTTTGTTTCTCATTGGATATTTAGTGTGAAGTTCTTGTAAAGTGTTGTGTTTTCTTAAGTTGATTTGTTCCTTTTGTTTGAATTTTGTAAATTCGAAATAAATAAGCATTAGGGTTTGTGTACCTAATCGTTTTTGTGTACCTAATCGTAAAGTGTTTAGTTTTCTTAAGTTGATTTGTTGTTTTTGTTTGAAGTTTGTAAATTCGAAATGAATAAGCATTAGGGTTTGTTTAGTTTTTTTTAATGAAAATCTATAGTAGTTTCTAAAATCAGAAGTGGGATAGAATCCAAGAAAAGCCCACTGAAACAAAGGGAACAAAGCAAATAACAATTTTATCCGATTATCCACACGTTTTGATCTATTTAGGATCCTTGTTCTATGATTGATTGATTGATTGATTGAGTATTGAATCAATCAAACTAAATCATGTGAGTACGTTTCATGGTACACTTTCGAAATGCCTCGTAGTAGATCTCATAGTTCATTAAAATATCGTTCACGAAAAGGCTCACGTGGTCAAAAAAGGTCGCGTTCGCAAGTTCGAAACCAGGATCAAAGTAATGCGCGATCTCGAACTCGTTCAAAACACAAATCGGTATCAAGGTCACGAAGCAATACTCGCAACCTGCGTCAGCGATCAAATTTCCGTGGATCTGAAAGTAGGCGCTCGTTTGCCCAAGGGCGTTATCATCGTTCGGTAACTAGATCACCTCGTCGTTCGAAGAGTAGGTCCCATCGTTGCTGTCGAAGAAATAGTGATCGCTGGTAAAGACGTTTGACCACACCAGATGAATCTGTCACGCGTGAAAACATATCCATGACCACTAAAGCGAATACGCATAAGCAGTTTTCACCAGAGGTTACAGTTCCCCCTCAAACCGTTCCAGAAGTCCGTTGTCAGTCACTCGATTCCACCACTCAGCGTTCTGAGGCGCCCACACTTGCACAGGCGATAGCCGAAGCCTTCAAGTCTGTACAACCGGTAAGGTCACATCACAACTTTGTCTCGAATTTTGACCCCTCTCTAATCAACTTTGATTCGTGGTGTGATGAGGTGGATCGCGCCAAAGACGCTAACGGGTGGAATGATCATGAAACCTTGTCTCGTGTGGCTCTGTGCCTCAAAGGCGATGTTGTTGTCGGACTGGGTCACCAATGACCGAACTGGTCTAAACTTCAAACGAGAGTTTAAACCGCTATGTCCCGGTAAATTAGATTATGCTAATATCCCATTCGCGGCAATACAGACTACCTCTCATGAGTACAGTACATATGCGGAATACGCGCGTCGTACACTTTTGCGTTTACGAGTAGTTCAGGGGCTTAGTGACGAGTTGAGAACGCTCATCATCATCTGCGGCATTGATATCGCTCAAGTACGTGCAGCTGCTGCTAATGCAGAATTGACGCCTGTCAAACTAGTTTCATTCTTGTCAATCTACGTAAAGGCGTCTCGGCATAAACAAGATGAACGTCCTCAGCTCGCACCCAAAAGACCAGCACCTCAACGCCCAGTTATTAGCGGTGACAGGAAATGTTACACTTGTAATCAATGTGGACACATAAGTCGTGAATTTCCCAAAAGTCTTAGATCACTCTAAGTCCGAATTCGTGTTAGTTAGGGTCAGGTACGGCCAAGCCCCCGAAAGGTGGTTTTCTCCAACTCTTCCCTCCCAGTTAATGTCAATTTTGATGATTCCTTGGTCTTGCCGGATAATTTCGATGATACATAAAATATTACGCGACTAAAACTGCGCCTATTGCCCGGTTGACATGAAAAGACGCATGTTTGAATTAAATGACTTTTGTCTCGGGGCTGAATGAGCTTGGCTGTGACCTGCATCACATAACAACCGGAAATGCGTCACGCCAACTTTCAGGAGGAAGAAGACCACCCAGAATTCATCACTACACCTGTTGTTTGGCACCGAAGCAACTACGCCAATTATCCGTGCTCTGGTACGTGACTTAGCGTCTGGAGATTCTCGACCAAATCCAAGGCCAGACAGGATGAATATCAAGACAGGAAAATATGTGAGTTTAAACTTAACGATCTGGTTTTTGTAATAAAATATTCCCAGTCCACAGGAAAACTAAATCCTGGAATGCGAGGTCCATATAAGGTAACCATGGTTTTGCCCAGCGGCCGTAATGAGCTGAAACTGCTCACGGCAAGACGACCCAAGCGGCAGCCCAGTATATGGTGGCGTGGCGATGCGAGTGATGCTCAGAGATGTGCCGCATTATTTGCGGAGTTGAATTTTCCTCTCTGTGTGTTTCAGACTGAGTGAGAGAGGGTGCCTGGATCAGCGATGAGTTCGCTAATGCTGTGGCTTGCGATACACTTGGTGTGTGGAACCCATGAGTGTTTGTCACTAACTGGGTGGTAGAAGCAGACCAGATGCGTCTCTTCTGGCACATGAGATAGATTCGTTGTGTCTCATGGTGCTGGATAAGCTAACGTTTCACGTGTGTCGTGTCTCGTTATGCTAGTTTGGCGAACGATAGTGCCTCGTTCGTGACACACGAGGCAGAAAAACACGATGATGATTCTGATGTGCCTACGGATGCTGTCCCATCGGCTCTGCCCAATGTTGACCTATATATGCCTTTGCTTGACCTCGGTCAAGACACAGACGTCGCGGGTCCTAGTGGCACCACTGCTCCCGGAGCTCGGGTCGAGGACGACCCTGTGTCAGGAGAAGCCGTTTTAGTGACATCCCTTGTTGATGCACCCTGGGCGGACGCCCGTCTATATAAAGAAACCCGCCATCTTGTCTCGCTCGTTCATTTACCCGCCAGCTGTCCCACGCGTTAAAGCTACGTATTTCGTTAGTTCGGTCAAATCCCGTGAGCCTTTTCATTTAGGAATCCAATATTGATTACTTTGTGTTTCTCATTGGATATTTAGTGTGAAGTTCTTGTAAAGTGTTGTGTTTTCTTAAGTTGATTTGTTCCTTTTGTTTGAATTTTGTAAATTCGAAATAAATAAGCATTAGGGTTTGTGTACCTAATCGTTTTTTTTTAATGAAAATCTTAGGGTGATATGAAAACAAAAACCTTACTCCACTATAAAGTCGTCTACAGAATTGATATTCGGGTTAACGTTTAATGAATATTTAAAAGATTCTTACTGAAGGAAAACGCGAATGGATGAAATTTTCTCGATAGAATTTAATTACGAAAACATCTCTAATTTGTTTTATTTTTTTCCTGTAATTCTGAAATCTTAACTAATTTCATTGCGAAATTGCATTTAAAATGCGGGTATTATTCGTGTATTCGTTAACTCTCCCTGAAAATATTTTTGACGAAATAGCGTAGGTAGGTATTTTATGTGGCGCTACGTAGTCGAGCGCATTGTTTGCGCTATTTTATTTCTTATGTGAAAGTTATTAACGCTGTCACTTTCGTTTACATTCGTATTCACATCCATATTGAATTCACAAAAAAGAGGTGAATCCAAGAATTATAGGATCTCTTGTTATATTTATTCAGACTTATATCGTAAAACTAGTCCTCTAGGCTTATAAACGCCATTATAGGCGATTTTTTTTGGGGATTTTGGGCCACCAAATGTTGTCCCCCCATTTTCGAGGGCGCACACTTAGGTTTAGCATACACACACAATACCACAGAGTACATTTATAAATACCAAACGATCCTAGAAAGTATAATCTTTGTAAACTGAACCAATTGGATCACAATGATAAATAGTGTGTCTTTAGCGAAAATCCTAAGTCTATGGTGTCTCTAGACCAGGGTGTTGCTATAGCAACAGGCCTGTTTTGTTTACTTACCATAGCAACGGATTTAACAGGTAATCTCTCCTATTTGACAACAATAGAAAACAATGTTATTGAGTCTTTTTCTAATAAATTATTTTAATCCTGGTTACTTAGCATATTCTTGCTCAAACCATCTCCACTCTAGTAATCATGAGTTTTTGTGTTGATTTAGTATCAGAAGATTCATTCTACGAAAATATGACACTGGGGATCACTAAACTATTGGGTAAGCAAAAGTTGTATAAATTTGCTTCTAAGAAATATAATATAATACATATTCCATTCCAATAACTTTGGTATAACCTACTTAGGTAATGTATCTAGAATTTGACAAAAAGAAGAATATTTAATAAGAATTAGCCTTATGCTTAGGAAGGAATTTGAATTCTTCTGGAACTGGTCCTAACAGCATTTCACTAATCTTAATCCAATCAGAACAATTATTTGAAGCCATTAATGTTTCCATATCATTTCTGCCAAAGTAAGTAGGCGGCCTCTCATTTATTTGCTGTGGAGGTCTTTCTAAGAGCCCAACAGGAACATAACGGTACAGGAAGGACAGCCACTCAAGCAGGAACCTACGAGTGTTCTCTACCCCCTGTGTGTCAGAACCCCAGTGTTCGAGGCCATAGTTGGTGTATTTCTTCAAGATATCAAATCTTTCATTACTGCTGATGTCCCACAGCCTTTGCTCCTTTATTTCTGTGAATATCCATGGCTTGATAAGGGCTCCACGTCCAATCATAACCCCAGCAGTGGTGGGAGCGATTTCCCTTCTCTTTTTATAGTCATCATAGCTCAATATATCACCATTTCCAAACACAGGGCAAGGAGCTGCTAGTTTTGCACAAGTTTCAATATATTCCCAGTCAGCTGACCTGGTGTATCTTGCTTCCTTTGATCTTCCATGGAGGGTAACCAATGAAGCCCCCCAGGCAGCCACTTTTGGTACTATTGTGTGTGCTATTTTCTTATCTTGGTATACACCAGTTCTCATCTTGATTGTGAATGGCACACTGAGGATTTTGGAAGCACATCTCACTGAGGCTTCTAAAGCAGCCACTCTATGCATCATTCCAGAGCCACCACCTTTCTTATAAATCAAGTCTATTGGACATCCTAAGTTTAAATCTACAAAGTCAACTTTAGCAGTCTCTTGCATGAGTTGAGCTACTTTTGTTATAGTATAAACATTGTTACCACATATTTGTACACCAAAGATGTCTTCACACTCATGCCTCTTGACTAAAGCCCATTCCTGTTTGAAGCCTTTCAGCATAGACTCACACAGAGCCATTTCCCCGCAAGTGATGTCAACACCAAACCCTTTGCATATTCTTCTGAATGGCAAGTTGCCTACAGTTGTAAGAGGACTGAGGTACAGTTTATCACGCCAGTTGATATTCTTAATTTCTCTTGGTAAGAGCTTAATCAAGTCTTCATCTGTTACAACTCCTGTGTACTCATCTTTTTCTTTTTGTTCAATATCTTCAGGGGCTCCAGTGTCTTTATTTGAAGGTTTGTTTCTTTTATCTAAATGTTTTGCCAGTTTCTCTGTTAAATTGAAGTCATATGTTCTCTTCTGCAGTTCTTTCTGTACTGATGGTAGCAGAGTGTTTTTAGTGTCTTCTTCCCATTGTTGGAGTCTTTCTTCATTGACTATGTTGTAACCTTCAGCAGATATATGACTAGAGCCAAACCTGCAAGATATACCACGTGGGCATCTGCCTCGTAATTTGAACACATGACATTCATTACCAATGTCTTCATGTTTTAATTTCAAATATTGTATTGGATCGTGGACGAATATGCAGTTTTTATATTGACATGTCTGTTTCTCTTCCGTCGATGCTAAATTTACAATAGTAGGACAGGGTTTGCTCCGTTTGTCGTCTTGATATGTTTTTGGTCTAGATTTGTTTTGGCCACGTTTTTTGTCTTTAGTCTTCTCTTCTGAACCCTCGTCAATTTTAAGCTTCTTGTTCTCACTGCCCTTTTTCTCCGGATCAAGATTATCTTCCAGCTTATGTTTGCCGAGATTAGCTTCCTCGGTTTTGATAGGTTTGTCTGATCTTTTCACTACAAATTCTTCTTTTATGGCACACACACCAGCATTTGTGGACATTATTGCCTGAGAATTTATTTAACAAATCAACATAAAACAGCAACCAAAAACATTAAAACTTTTAGGTTAGTTAGTGCGAAGAAGAGGTTATCTTTACTTTGACTCCGATTTGATTTTGGCATTTAAGCAGTGTGACCACACTCAAATTGGTAAATCTACTTTTACAGCTTTCGAAAACTACCAAATTCTACCAAAACCTTGACTTGAGCTGTACAGTAGAGATGAGATTATTGGTTGTTTTTTTATTATTGGTCAATGGTTAATTGATAAAAAAAATATCGATAATTTTGTTGGTTGAAAATATTACTTGATATTTTTATTCAATCAACCAATCACCTCACTGACTGAAATATCACTTCGTTGTGTAAGAATAAAAATATCAACAACAGTAACTGTGTTAAACTGTGTTTTATCGTAAGAGAAATAGAGCATACAATCAATAAGCGACAGAAATATCACTTCCGTTTATTTAGAATAAAATATCCCCAACAATAATGAGCAAATGTGTGCTATCGTAAGAGGGATAAAGCATACAGCATAAGATACAGGGAATCCTAGTTTGGGGCTAGATCAATGTGTGTAAATAGTGTCCAAGGTATTATTATTATTATTATTATTATTATATAATTGATTAACTTGCTGTACCTAACTAAATGAATCCTGCGACGTTGCCGCTCCTAATTCGACCCGAGCGAGAGAAAGTGCGACGTTGTCAAATCTCCTGTTAAACGCTGACTGAAGTTGATATGATATTTTTATTCGTTAGTGTTAATTTTGTGTAGTGTTAATGGTTGATGGTTATATTCCCGCCCGGACCGGACTCTGAGCGGAGTAGTTGATATGATATTTTTATTCGTTAATGTTAATATTGCTTATTGAATATCATGGTTAATTTTAAATATTAGTTAAATTTATTGGTTGATGGTTATATTCATCATCTATACTGTACAGCTCAATTCAAGGTAAATAACAGCATTATTTATCCCTAGGGGCGGCTTGTAGAAGCTGCTTAAATCTAGATTTAGCGTCATAAATCGATTAGGCATCTGTAAAAATGTGTGTCAAAATTAAATTGATTAAAGATTCTAAATCTAGATTTAAGCAGCTTCTGCAAGACGCCCTAGGTATCCTACATACATATTTGTTTCTTTCTCGCATATCCGTAAATGCATTTTTATAAGAAAAATAGCGCCGATAGTCTGTAGATAGATTTATATATATCTAACACGTATGTCGCATGCAAACGGGCATACAAGATAACTAATGGACGAGGAAACGCCGAAAATACTACGAAATATAAGGTTGCCAAAATCCACCAAACAATTTTTTACTACCAAAACAAGTCCAAAAAGCCTCAAATATACCAAAAAAGTAGAAATCTATAACATGTGGTCAGGCTGTGCGAAACGCTAATTATTTTCATGGGTGCGTTCAGAAATATATCTCAAAAGGTAAATTTCATACAGCTACGAAGCGTGGGTCGGTCTGCAAGAAAGAAGACCTTATCACGATTTTTCTAAGTACACTTGAACTTTCAGAAAGCGATCCCCGCATTTGCAATGTGCAAGTCGAACGGAGAATGCCCTGTGACCGTGTTGCCGTATCTAACTGGGAGCAACGGCATTCCGCCATCCTGCCTGAAGATCTTCGCAACTTCTATGCCTCCACGGACGGATTCCAATTGACCTGGAGTTACAAGTACTCTGGTACCTATTACTTCACTACCCATATAATAACAATCAATAGGTGACCCACTTCAAGCCACAGTCAGGATCTGATCCTTGCAAAGCTATCCACGATTCGCCCCTTGAATAATCTATCGCACAGACGTGGTATGACGAGCTACTCCCCATGCAGTACATTCGTTCACGGTCTATTATCGCGGTGCGGCAAGTCACCAGTCGCATCGACCAGCAAAATCGAATCGCCACCTAATTTACACTGGTCGATAAAAATCGCAGGTGAATTGGTAATTTCTATTCAAAATGTCGATAAGATCAGTTGAACTGCATTCTGCGCCCGTAGCATGGCGAGTCGCGAAAGGTGAGGGGCAGAGCTTTGTATAGCGTATAGCTCTGTGCCTCACTTTCCCGCGTCAACACCCCTGGCGGGGTCGGCGTGCTGCAGGTGCTGGAGCGAGCGAGCAACTAAAGCCAGAAATCGCCTGCAAATGACCCTTTTCATGGTAAATTTTAGTCACCAGCCGCATACAGCCGGCCGCCGCACGGTGAAAGTCGAATGCTAGTCTACTTTGCGGTTTTCAACTTAGTCACCTGCGGCCTGGTGGTGTCTAAAGCCGGGTTTTAGTCACACAATGCAATTACCGTGGGTGTCGTCCTTATTGCGTCATAGGGTGTTTGTAAACACCCTATGACGCAATAAGGACGTCATTGTATTTTGACGGGGCACCCTTCCGGCTAGCTCAGTTCAGCGTCTCAGCCTTGTCCACGTTGGTATTTTGTACTTCTACAATAAGCCTCAATTCCAGGATTTTGTTTAGCTATCATAAGATGGTTTGCATTCAGGGAAAAGACAGATTTACAGTTCGGTATTCCAAAGGAAGAGGTGCTATAAACTATCCTTTAGCCCCCTATTACAGGATAACGGCACGTGGACTATGTGTTGAATAAGCGATGGGGAGGGATGGTGATAGGAAGGCGTGGACGATTGGGATAGGACTACCTTGACGACTGCCTTGATTTGATTGGGGGGTAACCTTGAGACGATATGGAATACTGGATGGTGCACCTCAATGGCGGAACCGTGATACCCTCGAGAGAGGAGGGTAATTGACCGAGGCTAAAGCGTCCGCCAACAGCTGCTCCGATCGATCTGGGGTCTTCTCACGTACCCCATCTGGGGCGAGGGGAGTCGGGGTCAAGTCAATGGACCTCTTCCCGAAGCTTCGCCTCTTACTACTCCTATGAAGGGTCATCCTTACGGGTGGTGGTATTCGTGTGGCTCTGGCTAGCAGCGGTTGATGGCCGGCCAGGCAACCAGGTCGCGTGGCAGGCGGCGATGGTCGGGCGGGCGCGCGTGGTACGGCACCAGTTAGTAGTTGTGCGGGTGGTGTGACGCATCCGCACGCGCGAACATTCCCTTCGTCAGCCTCTGGACAAACTGGACAAACTGTGTGGGGGGGGGGGGGGGGGGGGTGCGTCGAAGGCTCCGTTTGTTCATCTCCGAGCACAGAGCATACCATGCCAGCGCCGCGTAGGTCAGGCGGGATCTCACGTAGGACTTGTAGATCCCGAGCCTCAGAGGGAGGCTGGAGTCGAGAAGTGGAGGCAGTTTGGCTCGACCTGGCTGACGACGTTGTCGACGTTTTGCTTCATGGTGAGCCGGCGATCGATGGTCACTCCCAGGTGTTTCACCTGCGGAGACCACACGATGTCCTGTCCCTGGAGCGATGGTGTAAGGGGAGTCTAGTCTTTGATGAGCGCCTGCGTCTTCCCAACATTGACGGTTAGCCAGGACGAGCCAGTCGGCAAGATGTCCAGGGTGTGCTGCAGCTTGACGGCAGCATCTTGTGCCTGGACAGATAACGCGTAGTAAGCTGCGTTGGTGGCGAAGAGTGCCAGCGGGGCACCCGGCCCGATGGGGATGTCGTCCTTGTATCGTGCGTAGCAGGCGGAAGACAGGCAGGACCCCTGGGGGATGCCAGTTGCAATGTGGTGTTCCTCGGAGATGGCGTCTTCCACCATCACTCGAAAGAGGCGATGCCCTGGACCGTTCTTCTTGGGGCTGAAGACGTCGCCTATTTGTACAGCAACCCCTCGTGCCTTACGATGTCGAACGCCTTCTCCATGTTCAGCAGTACTGCGACAGTGTATTTTAGCGAAAGTTAGCAATTTTTTCAAGGGTCAGTGCATTCTCTACCACAACAAGATGACTTTGGAGATTTTGTAATTGCCATTTGAGCAATATACATAGTCAGGTCATAAGTTCTGTCACATGTGCAATATGAAATAATTTAGACATGTTTATTATTTATGTAAACATTTATATAGCAAAATGAACTTAATAAAACATAGATTCTTATGGTAATAAAGTTTATTCAAAATGACCCCCGCGATTTTGAATACAGGCCTTTATTCTGCGCGGCCAGTCGTCTATCGCAGCACGAACGAGGTCCATGTCAATATCGGCGGCTGCCTTAATCAAGGATGCCTTGAGTGACTCCAAATCAGGATTAGGCTTTGAGCAGGCCTTTTCCTCCAAGTGTTGCCATATCTTGTAATCTAACGGACTCAAATCTGGACTGGAGGAGGGCCAGTCTTCGTGCCGGATGAAGTCGATTTCACGCGCCGCCAGCCAGTCTTGTGTGCTTTTCGCTCTATGAGCTGGCGCAGAATCTTGTTGGAATACCCAGTGCCTGTTATTAAACATGGTATGAGAAACAGGTTCCACAAGGTTCTTGAGGACTGTATTTTGATACACAACTGCATTCGTTTTTACGCCTTTTTCACAAAAATGTACCTCAGTTAAGCCCCAATAAGAGACTTCCAACCAAACCATGAGCGAGGATGGAAAATGACCTCGTTGGACACGCGGAATACGGTTGCTCGCTTCTTCACTGCTGTGTGCGTATACCTTATCACGGTCTTCTTTAAGTGTCCACTCCATATTTAAAAATGAGGAAAATTCTAAAAAGTACACATTTTTATTTTCATGAAAAATTAGAAATTCGAATTCAATAAACTTTTGTGGCCAGCGTTCTAAATTCAAAAGTTTTTAATGTGTGACAGAACTTATGACCTGACTGTGTATTTATAATAAATAATATTGTTATATTGGATTAGTTTAACATAACTATATTTTTTTATCTCAATATCAATGTCAATGAGTGCACCTAGCTCAGCAGGAAGAGGTGAAGGCACACCATCGTTTTAGGTATAGTGCCGTCATTGGCATTCCGCGTTTAAGGTAGCTCGATCAAAAGGGGTGGGTTACCCCCCGCGAGCTACGGTGTGCGATGACAGGTCGAGCTCGTCTCGGATCTGGCTGGTCAGTAACCATGCCAGGCGGTCAACACCTTCCGCCTGGTTGACGGGGCAGGTGGTGGAGGACTGGTCCGATATAGTAGCGTCGACATGATCCTGGTGGAGATACCCGTATGAGGAGCTCCGCCAGGACGAGAGGTAGAGGTCTTTGGCCCGATGGGAGGTCAGGGAGAACCTTCTGGCTGGTCAGTTTCCGGAGAACTTTGACAACCACGACTTCGATAGTGTCCCAACCGGCCCGCGGGTCGAAGTGGGTGGACTCATCGGGGCCGATGAAGTCATGGTTGGGGCTTACGGAGTGGGCATGGATGGCTGGGCACGCTCTGGAGGAGTTCCAGGCGGTGTGCTTGGAGTAAAGATCGCTGGCGACGAGAGTCGGGTGCGGCAACTGTAGCAGCCCCCGTGACTCGGTGGTGCGGGTCTAGGAATTGGGGGACTCGTACACGGCGTAGTCGCAGCAAGTGGCCGGCGAACTGGAGCTCGACGCCCATAGCAAACAGTGATGCTCCTGGGCGTCAACGAGTTGCTGGACGATCTTCCTCTCGACGATGACTGCTAAGCCTAAAGGCCCGGCTGGTGGTGGACCTCTCGTCCTTGCGGTAGACGAAGTAGCGGGGCTGCAACAGTTTAGCGCTTCCGGCTAGGCATGTCCCGCTGATGAGCATCACGTCGACGGGGTAATCCTCAGGAACACGTGCAGCAGCCGCTTCTTCCCAGTCGGCGACTGCGCGTTATAGTAGATGACCCTGAGCGACTCACTCATTGCGGAGCAGAGCGGTGAGTCTGCCCAGGGCAGTGGCGTCACTGAGGAGGGCGGTGCAGCTCCGACTCCCGTAATCTGGTTTATACAGCCCGGAGTTCCACGGATTCGCTGCTGGGACGGCGTGTGGCGAGGTAGCTGTAGGTCGATGACGTCATTCATTGTGACGACTGCGTGTGGGCTGCTTGGTCATGGAGCTGGCTTGTGGCTGTTACGAGCTGGCCACGTATCGTGGCGGTTCCGTGCGCAGGCCCCTCTTATCCATATGGGCACTCTGGGCACGTGCCGAGGGCCCCGCGATCGATGGGGCCCCCTCGCCCAACCGACAACGTATGTTATTTCCGAACAAATGTTTTTATTATTCTCGATTTATTTCAATATCTCATCCAAAGCAATAAAGGCAGGCCAATTCACATGAAAATAAATTTAAAAAGACCGCCAAAAGTCTGCTTTGGGCAACTCCTAGGTGGCACTAGTAAATAGTATCATTTTTTTGTGTGAAGTTGTCGTTCTTCTTGTCAAGTAATTGTTTTCTGTGGGCAACTCCTAGGTGACGCTAGTAAATAGTACCTATTTTTTTTGTGTGTGAAGTTGTTCTTTTCTGTGGTTTCCCGTTATTGTTGTGTAAACTAAAAGTTTGTATTGCGTGTATTATCGGTGTGAAAATTAATAGTGTATATAATAGATAAAATGTCGAAACGGTCATATCCTAGTGGAGCTGAAAAAAGGAAAAAAGTGGTACATCAGAAGAATGCAACTAATAAGTTGCCAAAACTGACCTCATATTCCTCCCATCATCAGATCCTGACCTTGTGTCAATGGAACCAATGGGAAGGTAAACCCTTTCAAACAAAAAAATAATTTTTCAAATCGGTCCATCCGTCTAGGCGCAACAAGGGAACATACATAAAAAAAATGTCGCGTCGAATTGTAAACCTCCTCCTTTTGTGAAGTCGGTTAAAAATAGGGCTTTGTAGAAGTCATAGGGGCCCCACTATCCGAATGTGCCCAGGGCCTCATACAGGTTAAAGACGGCCCTGTCCGTGCGGCCGGTGCGATCGTTACAGGATGATATCACGACTGTTGTGAAACAAACTGTCATTCCAGCTGATGAAATACTGCCGGTTGGCTCGATACAAATCAATCCACTGAGCGAGCTGTGCTTGTCGCCTGCTCTGAAGGATCTGCTTGACTTCTCGATGTCGCGACAATCCAGCGGCCCGCGGCCCGTACTCAACACCAAGAGCAAGGTGCTCGAGCTCGACGCCTGCAAGACTATTGGCAAGGTAAGTGAATTTATATGTAGGTACTTTAAATATCCCTAGAGGTATACCGGGCGCCACGACTAAAGAGCTTTGTCCTTGAATGCGCAGTAGTCACTTTTCACAAGTGTTTGGCGCGGGGAAGTGAGGAGCGACGGGGGCGGTAGTCAGCGCCGGCACCTGATTCGTTGATCAGTCGCTTCCCGATGCCCGCGCCGAAAGCACGTCTCGAAGCTTCTTGAGTACAGTCGCATACAATATTACCCAACGTTATCTTTCGCCCCGGTCGAATTACAAATTATTAGTCAGCGGGAAGAAAAGAGTGTGCAGGACTATTACTACAAGTATCTATATTCACTAGGCCCTAGTGACTAGGGGCATTCTATGCTAGGGGGTTATTTATATATAGGTTTCAACCTTGACGTTAACAAATGTTGTCAATAGAGAGTACCTATAGTTTATTTGACACAAAGTCCATTATTTACATCGGCTAATATCCCAATCAACAAAATATCAAACAGAGAAAAAATAGAAGTGAAGAAAGTCCTGAACACTCATTCCTTCACACTAACCCTAAAAACGCACTTCGGAATTATGTCGCGACTGTACACATGCGCAGTAATCCCCGCCCGTTTCTCCGAGAGCTCTTTATTCGTGGCGCCGAGTGTATCTACCTATCAATTCCTGTTTTACACATGAAAAAAAAATCTTCTTATACTTACTAGCTTTTAACCATATTGAATTAATATCTACTACTACTACCTACGTTATCCCCAGATCTTGGAAAATTATATGTGTGACATAGTTGTTTCTGTGTGCGGCTTGAAGCCTGTATACATATAAATGTTTTCGTCACATTCGTCCCAGGTGTGCCTGGTGTACACAGACGGCGCGTGGTCGATCTGGCTGGCCACCCGCGAGGGCGCGTGGGGCTGGCTGGCGGATTCGTTCACGCACTACCTGCGCATGGCGCTGGTGCACATGGGTTTGCCGGGGTGGCAGGCCACCTTCGCCAATCTGCCGCTCATACCTTGGGCTGAGGTAGGGATTCTGGCTATGGCGTAGCCTATAACGTAAATATCAATATAACGACCAATGATCATCTATCCAACAATAGTAGGAAAAAGTAGGCAACTCTCGTTACGGCACAACCTCTTCCGACACAGGTTTTAGATTCGAATCCTTTACTAGTCTACCGGTGGCAGGCGCCCATTGCTTGCATGATTATAATCATCATGTCTGCCTTTTTAACAAAATTAGACTTGGTGCATAGTCATTCTACGCTTCAGGTTTCGACGCAAACGAAAGTAAGTACACAAGAGAAATGCCGTGGACTAAAGTGGAGCTTTTCTAAGAAGGCATTGGCATCTATCAACTTTGTCGCAGTCCACTCCTTGTTTCGCTTAGCATAGGAAGGGTGACCGATGAATGGACAAAAAACTTCTAAGAATGGCTCCAATTAAACCTATAGGTACTTATATTTGTACGGCCTATACCTACTGATCATTCGGTGCAGGATAGATTCATAAACATTAATAAAGTCATATCAGTCATAAACATAGAAAGCATAATTGTTATATCTACTTAGACTATAATTATATAGCATCAACATAATAAGGCAATAATAATAATATTTATTCACCAAAAGAGGTACATAGGTTGATCTTTTATTAAATGATAAACATTATTTCAATAAAAACAGAATCATCTGAACCTGAGCTAGGCGGTTAAACCTGTATTTCAGGATTCAGCGCTCTTCCAATTTACGGGACACGTGCTTAGTAAAGACACGACGACACGAATGGCCGAGTCGGCAGTCCCGGGTTCGAGTCCCGGTGGGGGCAAATGTTTGTTTGATGAGAACGGATGTTTGTACCCTAGTCATGGTTGTTTATCTATCTAAGTATAATATTTCTCTATATAAGTTTATATATCGTTGTCTAGTACCCAAGATACAGGGAATCCTAGTTTGGGACTAGATCAATGTGTGTAAAAGGTGTCCAAGGTATTATTATTATTATTATTATTATTAGTTGCTCGTTATTTATGTACCAAAACTTTAGCAAATAAATTCAAGCTAATACAGCAATTCATTATATTTTTTTTTTTATTAAATTACATTATGTTAACAAAGGTATAACGATAATTTCGCATCGTAGAGAGACATAAAAGGAAACACACAAGTAAAAAATTAAATACTCAAATGCCGAACAAACTTAACACTAAATTCATATTTCAGCTAATATTGTATCCGAATGGCCGAGTCGGCAGTGACCCTGCCTAAGAAACCAAAGTCCCAGATTCGAGTCCCGGTGGGGATTTTTTTTTGATGAGAACGGATGTTTGTACCGTAGTCGTGGTTATTTATCTATCTAAGTATACTATTTATCTATACAAGTATGTGTGTCGTTGTCTAGTACCCAAGATACAGGGAATTTTAGTTTGGGGCTAGATCAATGTGTCTAAATAGTGTCCAAGGTATTGTTATTAAATGTTGTTTTTATTTAAATCCCCTTCGCTCCACACAGCTTCGCTACGATCCGGCTTTGCTTCTTCTAAGTTCCAACCTAATATGGCTTTTAATTACCAAGTCAGTCGCAAGCTCGCACCGGCTAGCTGGTTGCACAATGCTATACAAATTATATCCGATTGTGAAACTGCAATAATACCTGCAATTGGCTCATCAGCCAAAAAATATAAATTTAAAACAAACAATGTACAAATTTTTGACCTACAGCATAAATCTGCCTTCTTACATATGATAAATCATTATCAAAGTCATGAAAATGCAAAAACATCCATTAGACGACTCAAAAGAAGTTCAATAGAAAATATACTAAAAGCTTGTAGGCTAAACAAAACGGTAGACTAAGGTATTGTTATAAGAAAGTACTATTATGCCATTGAAGTTATGACAAGCTCATTATGCGAATACAAATTAGGAAATACTAAATGATGCGAAGTAAAGGGATAGGTACCAATTACAGCAACTGTTCCTTCTCCTGGCGCCGCACCTGCTGGAGAAGCCGGACGTGGAGGAAGCGGCCCCGCCCGCCGGCGCCGACACCGCCCTCAACCACATCGACCCCAGCATCTTCAAGGCGTCCACGCGCCACCACAAGTCCTCCAACCGACAGGCTAATAGTTAAAACTATTCACGCTGTGGTTACGATGGGAGCATTAACCCCTCATTAAGTTCTGGACACAGGCCTCTTCTTTAGCGTCACTCCTGAATCAACGAATTATCAATGCGATGCAACTTTGTTAAGAAGTTTCTTGTACCAGTACTCGCATTACTAATCTTGTAGATTTTATGTAAACAAGGCCAAAACCTTTTACATTGCCGTTCGTATTAATTTGTTTACAAGATTAGTATAGCGAGTTTAGTAATTCAACGGCCGATCAGTATGTACCAGGAAGTATATTAATAGTAACTTTATTGTTTCTTAGTGGACTGACACCACGATCTAAATGCAGGAGCAGGAATTTAACTTTCCTAATAAATCTGTTCAAATTGAATTGCAATTTTATTATTAGACATTTGAAGAGATGATAGGACCATTTCCCTGACATACTTTTCACGAAAACTAAGAAGAAATGAAAATACTATAATTCACATAATTTCAGTATATTGAATAATTCTTGTTATAATAAAATTTAAAGCTAAATAACAAAACAAATGGACGGAATGTGAGATTCAAATGAAGAAAAAAAGCTATGATTACAATAAGTAGAGTAGCTTATTAAGTAATGTCGACGAATACTTAATTGTAAAATACTTGTATAAACTATAATATATAACGTTCGGCACCATATCCTATCTATTTCGCTCGAAAAAAATATAGATCATGGAGGTAAGCAATAATAATAACATTACATGATTTATTGATAGCGCGGTTCACTTATTAGTACATTACTGCCCCGGTATATAATGACTGCGTTGCTGGCAGCACTGTTGGTGTACTAAGGAGCGTAGCAAAATATTTTTGCCCTTACCATTTTTGAAACAGTAATGAATTTTCACAGGAAATTCCTGGTGGCTAAAACTCACCACCAACGAATTACCATACAACTTTGATGGCGCCTATTCAAGTCGCGCTGCAAGCGACTTTGCTCAAAGGAGGTTGTCAAAATAATGAACACTTTAAAAAGCATTTTTGAGTAAATTGAGTTTATGTATAAAATTAATTTATGCTAAAAATAACTGCTTTATAGCTTCCAGCATCAGTTACGAGTAATAAATCGAAATCGTAATAGAAATCTCTGTTGAGAGATAAGCTCGCCTTTGCCTTTTAATTTCGTGTATAATTGTATTGTTGTAATGTTCTGTGCAATAAAGAATTGTGAATTGTGAATTGAATAACACTACAACAAGCTAGATACAAAACTGTGACTTCGCAAAACGACTTAACTTCGAAGCTGTACATATGAACAAGCGTTCAAAGCTAAGAATATGAGATTAGGCCGATGAAGGTATATATAAAATCATGGTAAAATGCATGAAGATATGTGAAAAACAACCCCTGTAAAATGGTGTCGATTCATAAATAAGTGATGCTTAGTTTAGGTGGGCGCCTACTCTTTTGCTCTCTTAAGCTAAAGGCATTATCAAACAGCAAAGATATGTTTATAAAAAAATATAAAACTAGCAGCAGTGGTAACAGATGTAAAAATCTGGATCTTAACTTAGGCCTGTATTTCGAAACGTTGGAATGAATTGTCTCGTTTCCAAACAATTCTCTAATGCTATATGGTTCATGCAAATAAGTATGATATAATGGATATGATTTATACTGCCTTTTCATTTAACTTATGTTTGCTAATTTTGCATGTGGCACAATATACTTACAAATAAAACCTATCACTTAAGTGAGAATAGTGTACAATTTGATTAAAGAAATTCATGAAACTCGAGAGCAATTTCATCACTCCTGCAACGTATGTGTGATGGATTATAATACTAATTGTAAAATCTAGTTCATTCTAAGATAGTCGTAATAAGTAGCCTATTTGAGGATGTTTAGAAGACAGCTCAAACACAAATACGTATCTTATAACATACGTGACGTAGTTATAATTCATAAAACAATTTTATCGATGCATCTATATAATGAATGTACCCTATTAATGACCCCACCGAAGGGTACGGGCCTTTACCCGGATACGAGTAACATTGAGCCATACTCCATCACACCGGCTCAGTGCGGGTTGATGAGGGGGTGTCGGGGTACTGGCCAACACGGCTGTCAGAAGTAATCAAGCTGCCCTATTAGGGCCTCTGACACAGCTTTACGACTACTTAACGAGTAGCGATAGTAGCCGGGACCTACAGCTTAACGTGTCATCAGAAACACGGAATGCATCTACTTTATAATAAGGTCATGGCAGGGATCTCGATTCTAATCCAGTTGGCCTCGCTTGATCCCCTTGATTATGTTAGCATTATTGTCCAATTAACTCGAGATTTTTAAATTCCTACAGCAGTAAGGATACACACCAACTTCGAGGACCGAGATTACTGTATACTTTTATTACGCTGAAAAAGGCTTGATAAATTTGTGGCTTTTAAAGCACAAAAGTTAATTGACAATTTTGCCTAATATAATTCACCAAGTTAAAAACTTATAACAATTTCTCCCTCCCCGGTCGGTATGCGAATGAAGTCTGTGTACACGAGTCCTCATCAAAACTTTTGCTACATTGAACCACAAACCAAAACGTCATCTGTCTACCTTATTTTTTTTTTCAAAAAGCGCTGAATCAATTTTGATAAAATTTATTCAGCGCTGATGATTATGACCTACCAATCAAAACAAGAATAATCAAAATCGGTCCATAATTGACGAAGTAATCGCGTAACAAACACAAAAAAAAAACAGACGAATTGAGAACCTCCTCCTTTTTGAAGTCGGTTGAAAATGGGGATTTACCAGAATAGAGATCTTGAAAGAGCATCACAAGCGACTTCGGTTTATCTACAATTACCTAGACTACTTATGCCTCACGCTTGCAGGAAACTAGCAGGTCTTTAAACTTTAAATTAACTATTCCTTGCAAGGCACACAAGGCAAGGATGATAAGCCAAGCACAATTGACAACATTTCAAATTATTGACCCCCTCATTTTATTAGCTAATTCGAGAGTTAGTCGAGAGCTTAAGGGATTTTCATTTTAACATTTTCCATAATTTAGATTTTTTATATTTAAATAATTTTTTAAGTCTTGAGTTTGATGTTGGCATAATGGACCATGTTGACGCCCGCCATGACCCCACCTTACATGCTATCTCTGTTGCACGCGTAGAACTTGTATATTGCTATTCTTCTGTTAGTTTTATGCGGGTGTGGGTGGACGATCAAACAAATCGAACGCACGGCTATGCTAAATACGATACAAGTTAGATGTTATGGTGACATTGACAGCTACATAGTGTCTGCTAGTATTTTTTTAATGCTAGGAAAAGGTATTTGTAGTTCTTCTGCCTACATCCTCGATATCTGAATTATTTTCAAAGTATCTTTAAAACGAATGAATAGAAAAATATATTTAAATGTGCTTCGTTTTAATATTTCTCAATGGACATTAAATATTTTTACCTAAACAAAAATAAAATGTTGTCAATTGTGAACTCTGGTGGTTACTAGCTGCTCCAGCAATGTTTGTAGTAAAGCCATCCTGTCTGGTTATTCTTACTTATAAGATATGACAATAACTCATCTCTACACCTTTATGTATCCCCTTTTAAATACTGCTAATTTGTGTGAGGGATTTGTGTCAGGTTTTTCTTATTTTTAATAACTGGCCCGATTCAAAATCCACACATAATTTTTATGAGAAGATACCGCGGCCAGCGCTGGTCTGATTGCTTCATTTTTAAATGCCAACAAATGTATTTCTCACCAATTTTGACTAAAAAATTTACGAAATTTTCATCAATTTTTGTGCTCCCATACTAACGTTAGGTTTGTTTGTTCACAACTTTATAATACTTACAACCTGGAGCAGTAGCGGCATGCAGTTTGGTATAAAATAGGGAGTACAATTTTGATTAACATTTAGAAATTTTGGTGAACATTTGATAACTTTGGGATGTATTTTTATGCAACTTAGTCAATTTGCTAAACCACAAAAACAAACCCTCTTTAATTGCGTAACCTTGAGAGTTCTCCGCCAAGTCCTGTGGCTACCCCCCGCCTAGTATATCCAGCTCACTGGCACCCACTGGTGGTCCGTGGAGAGCGAGTGAAGCGCGTCCATCACCTTCTCGTATGTGGTGTCGGGGTTCACGTTGCACAACACCAGGTCGATGTACTTCTCATTCTGGCGCTGGATGCGGGCGCTCTCCTCCAGAGTGGTCTTGGTGTCCTCCTCCTGTGAAGGAGCCAAGTGTCAATGGACGGTTCGACTCATTATTCAGGCTTGAGCCATGTGCAATTCGTGAATTGTGAAGGTCAATATTGTTAGATGTTAGAATGATGTTGTTGGATTTAAGGTTATTTTAATGTAAAAGTGTAATTTACACTAACTACGTAGTGTTAAAAACATACGTCAAATTAGTTTTAATAATATCATAGTGAATGTGTGGAAATAATAACTACGGTGTTAAATAACTATTAGGATTAATTTCCAAATCTAAATTAGCAATACATGGTAAGGCGTGCAATCATGCATGGTATACCAAATCGATAACAATATCAGAATATATGGAAATAGAATTCACTGAATATAACATGCAAACAGACTAATCAGACTATAAAACCAATAAAATTGTGGAAATTAAGATTCTGGCCGACTTGCACCAGACTTGACAAACCCTAAATACAGTTTAAACACAACTTAAATACAATACAGCTGGCAGAAATAACCTTGCCGTGCTTGAACTATTTAACTTGACCTAATTGTAATTAAGATGTGTTTAGCGTACGTATTTAGCGGCTGTCAAAAGTATGCTGCAAGTCACCCTTTAAGTCACTGATTCAGGTTACCCCACCGTCAGCGAGTATCTTAGTGCCCCAAGCGATGTCTTTGCATGTATGTGAGTGTTAAGGTGATACGAAAAAATAAATAATAGGAATACGAAAGTTAACGAATGTGACAGCGTTAATTACTTCCACATAAGAAAGAAAAGAGAGCGCAAACAATGCGCTCGACTCAAGCTAAACTAACGTAGCGCCAAACCACATAACCACATGGTTTGGCGCTACGCTATTTTGTCAAAAATATTTTCAAGGAGAGTTTTCGTATACATAATATCGACATCTTAAATGCAATTCCGCAATTAAATTAGTTAGGATTTCAGAATTAATTAAATTTTATCGAGAAAATTTCATACACTCGCGTTTTCCTTCAGTGAGAATCTTAATCAAATACTGAATAAAAGTTAACCCAAAAATCAAATCTGTAGATGACTTTATAGGGGTAAATGGATTCGAAAAAAACCCATTTCTTTTTCGTATAACCTTAATTAAAACAGATGTCGCCACTTACCTCGTAGAGCGACGCGAGCGACTCCAGCGTGCGCGCGCGCCGCGAGCTGTACCGGATGGAGCTCTGCCGGTCGAACTACACGCATGCGCACCACACACAAGGGAACACTTAACTAAAACTAAATAATCTAAAGGCTAATTCTTACTATGGGCCATTATATGGACCACTATAGCAGGGCCAAGATAAAAGATCACATTTGTTTGACACGTATTAAATATTAAACAAAAAATCATTTAACGGAGGCCACAATTATTGTTTCAAAGTTGCAACTGCGCAATTGCTTTTAGCTGAAAAAGTTATTTATCAGTTAAAAATACTTATTTGTTGTAATGATCACAAAAAAGGTAATTTTACGATTTACTTTGACCAATGATCCAACCTAAACATAATAAATATTTCGTTCTCTAAAAAACTGAATGTCGTTACAAGGTTACGCCGGTGAATCTATTTTATTTTAAAATACTTAAGATGTCACCTAATAAATATATCAATAATTAATTGTATGAAATGAATACTGCATTCAATTCACAGATGTTTGAAGCCCGTAACGATTTATTCAATTTGTTCGATGTTTAACATCTGGTCACCCACCGCACTATGAATCTGACAGATGTCAAATGTGAATTCTTATCTAGGCCCTACAATAGTTGCTAGGTATATAGCTAAAATATAAAATGTTCGTTCCGATACTTCAAAATTGGGAGAGATGTCGTCAAATGCAAGAGGACCTAGGTATAAGACTAAATAGGAACAGTAAAACAACAATATAATACTCGATCGCAGACTACATATTCAGACAGAACTTGATGTAAAATAAATTAAGTTAATATCATGCTAAGTATAAACTCATATAAATTGGTCTGACTGGTTTTAAAGTAAGGCCCGAAATACCTATAAAAAGCGAATTAGCACGCATCTCGGATAAACTTTTTCATTCTAATAAAAATCTGTGCAATGTCATAGTGGACCCGAGTACTGCGTGTCAGAACACACTATGCCGCAATTACGTGACCGAAGTTCGGAGTGATTCCGCCCGCAATGCTATCTCAATTACCATCAACACACTTGCCGAAATTACTTCGCGGTTTGACGCAAACCGAACTTATATTCGGCGGCAACGCATCTCTGTACAGGTAACATTAACCCAGCTGACCATAATTTAGGGAATGATAGAAACCATCATTATGAACATCTTTCCTCAGCTGATCGGGTCATGTACTGATGGACGAATATTTTTTCCATTTGCGACCATATGTTTCTTGGGGAAAGTTGTTCATAATGATTGTTACTATCACTCCCCAAAATATGGTCAGCTAATTAAACGTCACCTTGTATAATTCTGTCGCATACCTAATTTCCGCGCGTATGGTGTGTCC
Source organism: Argyresthia goedartella (assembly GCA_949825045.1). Lineage (NCBI taxonomy): Eukaryota > Metazoa > Arthropoda > Insecta > Lepidoptera > Argyresthiidae > Argyresthia > Argyresthia goedartella. The sequence continues at coordinate 12,383,468 of OX463808.1, read as the reverse complement.
AGCGTAAAATCAGCTGCGGACTTCGGTCGCGTAATTTCGGCACGGGGCGGCGGTGTGTCGACTCACTAAGAGCTATAAGGCACTAGCGGCTGGCCGGACGCGGTTGAGTACTAACTCGCGTTCTATCTCTCGGGCTGAAACATTCTGCAGATAGCTGTTATCAGTTTACCTGCAGGTTCCTATTCGAGGCGTAGGTATGGTTCCTGAGTTGCTCGATGCCTGGCGCGTCGATCATCACCACGTAGGGCAGGAACTCGCTGCTGTTGTGCAGAAGCTTCAGAGAGCCGGGCGCGCAGTCCAGGATGCACATCTTGCCTGGTGAGGGTTGTGGGGTGAAAACTATTAAGTAAACATTTGGAAACCCCCACACAATAGGTGAATCATTAAGTCCTAATGCTTAAGGTTGGCTGTCCTGTTTCCTTGTTAAGCTTTCGAGCATTTCGAGCTAATGAACCGATTTAAAATAAATCATGGCTAAGAACCGTAGCAGGGATATGCTTGCCCTGAGCTTGAGCCTGAGGATTCTTAGCCATAACCATTTACAGAAAACCACATTAAAATCTGTCCACCCGTTTGAGCGCCAGTGTGCCACAGACAGACAGACAGACGCTTTAAACTTACAACACCCCTATTTTCAGTGGGGGGTTGAAAAAGTAACACAGCATAACATTTGTACAGTGTGTTTGGAGGATGGAGCAATATTTTTTTTGGGGAGTAGGGGACATCATTCTGAACAACATTCACTACGAAACCGATTTGATCAGACCAACTTTATTTCCACTTCTCCATACAAATCAGCTGATGACCACTTGGTCCAAAATGTATGGCGATGTCAAAATAAAATTTGCTCTGATCAAATCGGTACGATATTTTATGTAAATATAAAGGCAAACGTAACTATGCAGTTACGAGATCTGTTTTCCTTTACATACTAACTAACTGCAAATTGGAATTATTGACCTACGAGTAGTGAGAAATAAGCCATAAATAGTCTTATTTTTGTCATACTATCGTAATATTTGAAATGTAATTATAATTTTTAATAAAAATATATATGTCTTTTTTCTCCTTTTAAAACGTGTGTCTGCGATCACACGGATTTTAATCTCCATATCCACTCGTCTGTGGGTAGATCACAAATGGTCCGCCATTTTGAATCGTATTGCTTAGTAATAATGTTCAAAATCTATGAAAAATAATCAGTCACCTGTGGATAACTCCTCGAAATCATGAGTCCTTGAGGGTCTTGCTTGACAGACAACAAAGAATAATATGCAGGGTTCCGTCGGATAATTTGTTATGAAAGTTTAAAATGGAGGAACTAAATCTCGCCAACCTTCCTTGATGACGGCGCGTATCGAGTCGAGATGCGTTCCGTACAGATGTCCGTTGTGCTCCCCGTACTCGAGGAACCGGCCCGCATGTGCGTCCCGCTCCATCTCCTCGCGAGACACGAACCAGTACGACGTGCCGTCCTCTTCTAGCGGCCGCGGGGGGCGGGACGTATCTGCAAGGCGTTTGTGAACCGATCATGGTTTGGTTAACTTGTACCCTCGTTTAGCGTTTATTTTGCCACATTTCCTAAAGTCCAATTAAAAATTCTATGACGTGGTTGGAAACACGTCAGAAATAAATGACCGCGAAGTAAATGTCAAGTAATAACATATTATAAACCATTTAAATGGTGACATTTCTATTATTGCAGTCTATTAACACCAAAATGTGACATAAAAATGATGAAAGAATGCGTGTCTAGACAAGATAATATAAACGCGAATAAAAACTATCTACATTTTTATTTGCATCTTCGCGCCGAATGAGCCGCGCTTCAGGCCAAGACCATTGCCGAATATTCCGGTATTCGGCGAAATCTGTATTCGTTGCATCCCTGATGCCAGAGATGTAAGCCTCAGACACGAAGTCGTTTTTGAATCGGTCGTAATACTTCATCATAGAATTAATACAATAAGTACGTAAACAAATTTATTATTGGCTAGTATTTAATTGCACAGCAAAAATACTCATTTTCACAGCAAAAAAGGATTAGAAAAAATACTTTATGTTTTAAGTATTTTTGTGGTTCTTACATGTTCAACCTAATACGAAGCATAAAGGGGGCTTCGCTTCGCTCACCCCCTTTACCCCTCACCTAAGCTACCGCAGTATTTTGCCCTGATATTTGCTGTGAAAATCAGTATATTTGCTGTGCTAATCAGTATTATTGATGTGTAGTTTAATATTTCCCTTTATTATTTATCTGTAAACCAAATACAATCTTATAAATGCACCTGGTTACGTACATGGAGTATGAAAGTAGCCGCACCAACAACGTTGTAAACAACATTTTGATAACCAAATACGATCTTATAAATGCACCTGGCTACGTACATGGAGTATGAAAGTAGCCGCACCAATAACGTTGTAAACAACATTTTGCTATGTTAAATCCTAACTATAAACTCCACAACATCCCTACCATCGTACGGTGGTACGGATCCCTTCGTGCGCGTTGACCGTTATTTTAATTAACGGTCTGTGTGGATCCCAGTTCACATTCCGGGACTTCACGAATGTAATCCCGGGATGTGAATCCCGAAAAATGAGCCAGGATCTTACTTACGAGGGACTACAACGCCGAATCTCTCCGGGTGGTCCTGTATCATGCGGTTCTTCAGAGTGCGCCGCCCCACGCCCCGCGTGCCGACGAGCGCCAGCACGCGGCGCAAGAAGGGCGGCGTGCGCGCAACCTCCTCGTACAGCGCGAGCTCAGCGCCCTCTAGCTTAACGCTGCTGCGAGATTCGTAGACGAACTTCTTCTTCTTCTTTGATATCTGTCGAATAGAGGATATGTGATAAGTCTCCAATCGTCAGGGCGTTCTAAAATATATGTACTTTGCGACGATCTATGAGACACAGCCCTGGGAAGACAAAATAAAACCAAATGGAAAGAACAACTTCTTGAAGGAAAATTAAATGAAATGAAATTCATTTATTCGTTCGATCTTTGGTTACAAGGCGGTCATAATGTTAAGATATTTCACAAATATCTGCCTTATAAGGCGTAAAATATTATAAAAGTATAATTATGATTAGATTAAAATAAAATGAATTTTCACATGCAAATACACTATATATTACCTCGACCGTTTTAAAAGAATGATTATATATATATATATATATATATATATATATATATATATATATATATATATATATATATATATATATATATATATATCTCAATATATATATAAGGCTCAATATAAATATATATAGAAAGATTAATTAATCCGAGTAAATACATTAATTCAAGGAGGATGTGTATAAACTTAATTAAATTAATTCATTTATATTGCTCTCGTCACTGTACTATTTTAAGTTGTCAAAATAATCAAAAAATCTCTTTGATGGAGTAGAAGCGATGATGCATAAGCCAGCTGTGTAATTTGTTTTAAAACATATTAAACGGGAGATCTTTCAATTCTGTAGGCAGAGCATAAAATATTTTATAGCCATATGGAACACGTTGTGTTGGGACTTTAGTTTATTTTTTTCCGGGTAGAAGTAAACTATCTGTAATTTTTTTTCTCTGAGTCCGTTTGCTTTATCTTTATTTTTGGGAAAGTATGCAGGATGTTTTCTTACAAAAATGGCAATTTGGCTTATGTGCAGACATGGTAATGGAAGAATTTTCAGTTTCTTGAACAATAACGATCTGCCTTTTATGGTGGAGAAATTGACTAACATAGTGTTGTTTGCTGATGACACTTCACTGGTCTTCAAAATTTATAGACAAAAAGAAGATTTTGATGATGTCAATAGAGTATTATCTTTAACCTTGAACTGGTTCACAGTTAACAATTTATTGTTAAATGCTGGTAAAACCAAATGTATCAAATTCTCACTTCCAAATGTCAGGCAAGTTGGAACCAGTTTAGTGTTGGACAGCAATACGTTAGAATTAGTAAATGACACGAAGTTTCTTGGAATAACCATTGATAAAAAATTGCAGTGGGGACCCCACATAGAAAAATTGGCTGGTAAATTAAGTTCTGCGGCTTACGCTGTAAGGAACATCAGACAAAAACGGATCTGGCTACATCTAGGCTAGTATATTTTAGTTACTTTCATAGTGTCATGTCCTATGGTATCTTGTTGTGGGGAAAAGCAGCGGATATTCAAACTATTTTTATTTTACAGAAAAGAGCTATTCGAGCAATTTATAATTTAAAACGAACAGACTCCTTAAGACAGCTTTTTAAAGAAATTGACATACTAACTGTAGCTAGTCAATTTATTTTCGAAAATATAATGTACGTACGCAAGAACCTTACAAAATTTCCCAAACTTAGCGATAGCTGTAATGTTAACCTAAGAAATAATCACAGACTACTTGCGCCCCGGTTTAGACTCGCGAAGGTTAGCAATTCTTTCAAGGGTCAGTGCATTCTCTACTACAACAAGATACCTCTGGAGATCTTGACATTGCCATTTGAGCAATTTAAAATCCATGTTAAAGCGACTTTGTCGAAAAGGGGATATTACAATGTTCAAGATTACTTAAATGATGGGTCTGTATGGGGTTAATCTGGCTCAACACAGACCTTGCTGTTAATAATTTTGTAATTATTTATTCCTGCTTATTAATTATGATAATGACTAAATATTATATTTTGTATTAGTTAAGCATAAGCAATTTTTAAAAAGAGATCTAAAAATCAATCTGTGGGAGTTTCTACGCCCTTCTTCTCCCACAGTGGTCCAATGTAGAGAAGTGGCAAAAAATGACGATTGCTAAGTATATGTAAATATCTACAGTAATAAAGACATTTGGTATTTGGTATAATGGTTTACAGGACTCCCCGGAATATGACCCTGTAATAACTTCTATGCATTTATATTGTGTTAAAAATACTTTGCTTACATCTGTGGAATTTCCCCATAATATTAACCCGTATTACAGTAGAAACGCCACATACGCGTGGCACGCGCTGAGAGCGACTTGTTCTAAGATCACCTCCCAAAGACGACGAAGAGCGAATATAAATCTATTTAACTTAGAATATATCACATCCACTTGTGTTTTCCATTTGCAGTGTTTATCGAAGTGAACCTAAAAACTTAGTGGAGTTGACTCTTCTATTTCTTTGTTGTCATATGTAATATTCAATTTAAGGGGTTTTCTATTTTCTGTGTGGTATTGCATCATTTTTGTTTTACCTAAATTAACATTCGAGTTATTTCTATTTAGCCAGTTTGTCACGAGCCACATTTGTCAACATGTTATTGATATTAGTTTCATAATTGTCTAAGTCATCACATTAATAATTACGGTTGTGTGTGTCATCTGCAAATAGTATAGTCTGATGATCATCATTTGTTATGTTAGGAAGGTCATTCATGAATAATAAGAATAAACTAGGGCATTCCCTGTGGAACCCCATAATTGTTTCTTATGTAGGCTGATTTACGTTTTATTACGACCCGAATGGCCGAGTCGGCAGTAACCCTGCCTACGAAGCCAAGGGTCCCGGGTTCGAGTCCCGGTGGGGGCAAATACTTGTTTGATGAGAACAGATGTTTGTACCCTAGTCATGGTTGTTTATCTATCATCATATCATATCATCTTTTAAGGAGGGAAACTGCCTTATTATTAAACAGGGTTTCGATACTGCGATACTAGCTATATAACGACCCAAATGGCCGAGTCGGCAGTAACCCTGCCTACGAAGCCAAGGGTCCCGGGTTCGAGTCCCGGTGGGGGCAAATATTTGTTTGATGAGAACGGATGTTTGTACCCTAGTCATGGTTGTTTATCTATCTAAGTATAATATTTATTTATATAAGTATGTGTATCGTTATCTAGTACCCAAGATACAGGGAATCCTAGTTTGGGGCTAGATCAATGTGTGTAAATAGTGTCCAAGGTATTATTATTATTATTAGTATGGAATTTTCATCAAATCCAGCAACACTGTGCACTTATATTTGTCTTGTAAGTTGCTTTTCATCCATTTATTTGCTATAAATGCTTCTTGAAAAAAAAAAAAAAAAAAAAACGGAATAAGAGAAATTCCGTATTTTTAGATTTTTCCAAGAAGCAAGCCATGCTGCACAAAGTCAAAGGCTTTGCTCATATCGAAGAAGAATGTAACGACTGGTGTTCCTGTGTCGATACACTCTGTGATAGATTGAACAAGTTGAAAATTTGCAAGAGTAATTGACTTATTCTTTACGAAGCTGTTTTGCTCTGGTCCAAAACTTTGATATTTTTCCATGACGGAATGAAGCGTTTTAAAAGTACAATTTCCACAATTTTTGATAGGATCGGTATAAGTGTTACTGGTCTACACACTTTTCACAACAGCATAAAACCTTTCAAAGTGCCGTTACTAATATTTAGTAACGGCACTTAAAAATATGTAAACGTAATAGAATTATAATTAAATAGTAACTAAATAAATATAAAGTATAATATAGATTATTAAATTACTTTAAAATACATAATGTATAATAACTAATGCTTCATACCTAATTTAATTTAACTGTAAAAAACCTCATGTTAGAATTCTATCGTATTTTGGCTATGGCTGTTTATCATTATATTAATGTGTCAAGGAGGACGGCGAGGTTTCTGTGATACAGGTCTTTAGACTTAGTACAGAGCCTCAATGACTAGTAAGTGCATGGTATATAATGAATGTACAATTTTATTTTTATTTTTTTGAATGGTATATACTGGTGTGAGTTGGTTTTATCTCCATGTTTAAATAATGGCTTTACAATGGAACGTTTAGTTTTTCGGGAAATAAACCATTTAATTTTTTTAATTAGGTTCCAAAATAGCTCGACTTTTATTATTAGCATTTACTATGTAGTTTCGGTTACCTATTCTTTGTGATTGCATAATAAACTTTCTAAATGTCTTGGTGTAATTTTATTTATTTAGAAAACCAACAGCATTACAGTTTAATTCTATTAATTAAATTACTTTACTACAGCCAATTGTAGGTTTCCATAAATTACTTAATTCAAGACTCCTTAAATTATGGGGTTAGTAAAATAGATAAGTTATTTATTCGGATCTATGTTTTGTGTATTATTGAGAGGGAGTTGGTGTGAATGAAGTGTGAGTGTGAAGGTTGGTGAATAGCTATGATTGAAACTGTATTGTTATCCGCAGAGAGTGTCAAGAATTTATGTTTAAAAATAATTTTAATAACGAAAACATAACTTTCGTTTTTTAGCGCTACATTTTTTTATTCCTTTGGTGATCCATCTAGTGTTATTGGATTTTATTGTCATTTTACTGGGCATTTTGGGAAGCAGAGATTAAAGAAGAAAACTACAATCAGATTCTAAAACATCACAGAATGTAAGTGATGCCATACAAACTAAGAATTTATCTATATTTTCGTTATTAAAATCTCTTTTCTCTTCAAACCAGAACCTCTTTACATTTTTCAGTTTCTTGGGATGTCTAGAGTTTGACCAGTATTGTGATCAGAGAGACGTAGTTTATGTAATGAACTAATTGCTGTATGAATTTTCCTGATAATCAGACGTTTTAAGTCTTTTTGGATCTGTTATGTGAGATTTCATGTTGTAATGATCTAGAATGTCGGAGCCTTAATAAAAACGTATTTGATTTTAGTAAATCGATGTTTAAATCAATCAATATTCGTTTTTTGTCTTTCTTCGTTAGTATGTCTAGTAGTCCCTCTAGTTTAACGAAAAAATATATCTATATCAGATTTTGGCGCTCAGTAAATACACAATATTATCATGTTATTATCTGTGACTTAACTCTGCACACTTTATATGTTTCTTAGCTAGAATACATACACTCCCTCTCGCCTTATGTCATGTCGTGAATAAAATGAAACTAGATATTCTTTTATGGCTAGGTTATTTTCATCTCCTGATTTTATGAAGGTTTCTGTTAGACAGATCAGGAAGTTCGTCTTTTGTTGTCACTCGTTGTTTGATTTTTTGTTGATCCGTTTGTTTTTGAATAGATAAGGAATTGTTCCTTTTTTGTAGTTTCCATGGGGTTGAACTTTTTATTGTTGGTGTTTATTAATGGGAAGATTAAAAATTCATTGTTGTATGCTATTTGGTAAATTTCTATGTTTAGTTTGTAGCTCATAGTTTTTATATGTCTGCTTGTAGCGTATTGATGAATTTGGTGTTGGGGAAATGTTTACACATTAGTTTTAATTAATTGTTTTGCATGTTAGAATTTACATATACATTGGTTTTAATATTTAGTACAAATATAGTATAGATACTTCAACTCAGTTGTGCGCGCGGCGCTTTGTGTGCGTGCGCTTGTAAATATACAGGGTTCATTTGTGTCGCAGTGACGCGGCAGTCGTCGTCCAAGCAAGACGTGTTCTTATTAGGGTTTGCGATCCGGATATCCGGATATCCGATTATCCGGATATCCGTACAGTTTTTGGATCCGGATAATTTCTGTCGTAAATTGCGGATATCCGGATCTTAAAGTTATGTCAGATTGACATGAAAACATCCTAAAAAATAAATCTTTTTTTATTTATTTTTTTGCTATATCTACCTACATATGTATACGTCTCTTTTTTGCTTTTGCTTTGTACAAATTAATGACAATTTCAAAGAGTGATTTAATGTAATGTTAAATATAGATAGAGATTTTAATTTAATTTCATACATTACAGTCGGACAAAGTTATTAGGTGCCATTTGACGTTTAAGATATCCATAGAAAAATAATCAGCTGCACACACAACATTGAACCATATCTTCATGACTTAAGTAAAAGTCAAATGGCACCTAGAGATCGCGCCACCGTGGAAGCAAACTGCGAACAAAAAGCTGATTTATTGACAGCAGAAGCTGCATTGCAGTTTATGATTGAAAAACTTGATCAAGAAAACAGCTGCGTCAGCGACGAGCTCATGGTGTCTTTAAAGAAAAGGATCAGTGAACGACGAATTCCTATATTAAGTGGCACACTAAAATACTTGCACAACTGTGCCAATTTTTATAAAGAAGGTCCTTCAAGTTACCATTTCCAGAATCCTGATAGTGAAGAGATATTAAAGTTCATCGCTAAAATGAATACGCAATACTTTTCGCCAAAACCGCAGCCGGAGCCGATGGAACCTATGCTCGCTACCCTACCAGCACAATCCCAATCGCATACTGAAGAAGATACTGCTAATTTGAACACAACCTTCTCAATAAAGGAACAGTTGCAGAAAAGAATAAATGAAGCCATTTCAGCAACACCGTCAACTTCATCAGCACATAGTGATTCTTCTAGTCAACTAGACATGGAAACGAAGGTCCGAGTTGAGATGGCTCTATATGACAGTGGCGGCGAACGGGGTTTACATTTGTCGCGAGTGTACAAATTACTGAATACTGTACCACCAACCAGCGTAGAAGCTGAGAGAGTATTCTCCGCCGCAGGCTACATGTGTAATAAAATTCGTAGTTTAATGCACGATAATACTCTCGATGCTTTAAGTTTTTTAAGATCATACTACCAAAAGAGTCAGGTGAATAAATAATAGTGTTCAATAATTTAACAAAAATAATTTATATTTACGTGCCTTCTCTTCATTCCACAAAGAAACATCTTTGTATCGTTTTAGTTTAATTTTAATTATTTCAAATAATAAAAGTTTAACGTTTGTTGATTTTGCATGTTATTCTATTTAAATTTTAAGAAATGTTTCTTTTTTTATCGTAGTATTATAACGCATTAGTTAATAGGTCTTTCTAGTTAAGTATGAGAATATTATTATAAGACTTTAATATTGTTGATTTTGCAAATTTTTAATAATGATAAGAAAATCATTGTTATTTCGTTAAGATTTAACTTTCCAAATAATTTATGAAGCTGTTATTATTGTGAAATACGATCACATCAGTCCATTCAGTTCAATAAACAACAATTTCCATGCATTTTATTTTGTTTTTTATTTTTTTAAATATCCGCAGTCCATTTAGTTAAACAAACAACTATTTCCATACATTTTACTCTGTATTTTTATTTTTTTAAATATCCGGATATATCCGGATATCCGGATAATCAAATTTCAAAACGGATAATATCCGGATAGTAAAAAGTTCCGGATCTTGCAAACCCTAGTTCTTATCGCTTTTTCTTACGGGTACAGTCGTTAACAAAAATGTCTAGTTCTTCGCGGAGAAAATGTTTAAGGAGTCAGGTAAATATTTGTTAATTTTAAATTTAGATATAAATAATTATTATTATGATTCTATTTCCTATAAAAATTAAATATATTATATTAAAATGAAATGAAATATTATATCCTTGTTGACGTTTATGTATTATTGTTTTAGACTCGAGAAACCATTGCTAAGGTATACGAATTTCTGAAAAAAGATGCGAGAGATATATTGCAACTAGTAAGTGATCCAGTTTGCAGTGCAAGTCCAATTTTAATAACTAAATTAAGTGAACATTTAAACAGCGTACGGAAAAGAACAGCAATGGCAGTGGGGGTATCAGAGAGAACAATAACTAATATATTGGCTGAAGGAAAAGAATCTGACTCTAAATTTAAATCTCCGCATAAAGACCGCAAAAAACGTTCAAAGAAGTTAGAATTAGACAACTTCAACGTTGATGTTATACGTTCAACTATTCAAAATAACCATTTAGAACATCACGAGTTACCTACCTTGCTAAAGTTGAAAAGAATATTTCAAGAGAAACTTAATTATGATGGAAGTATTTCGACTCTGCGCACAGCTTTGTTAAAGTTGGGATACAAATGGCGAAAAACTGTGGATAACAGACGTGTTATTATAGAGCGGCATGACTCCAAAAACTACGGTTTTCTTACCTGAAAAACTTGCTCAGATACCGTCAAGAAAATCGGTGTATCGTATATACAGATGAGAGCTATATCTTAACAAGTCATGTGCAAAACAAAGGATGGGGTAATAAAGATGGACCACCTTTAAAGAGAAACATGTCTAAAGGACAAAGAATTATCATTGTGCATGCTGGTTCAGAACAAGGTTTCGTTCCTAACGCACTACTGACATTCAAAGCAAATAGTGTTTCCGGTGATTATCACTCTAATATGAACGCAGAAAACTATGAAAAGTGGCTAAAAGAACGTCTTGTACCGAATCTGCCACCTAACTCTGTAATTGTGCTTGATAATGCCTCATACCACATAATGTTCAAAATGACAGAGCTCCAAATTCTAATTCCAAAAAAACAGAAATGCAGAGATGGCTGACAGAATAAAGATAAAGATAAAGATAAAGATAAAGATATTTTATTTGTAAATGTGGGTTACAGGGTTGTTAAATAAATATTGTTCTTGCCACATTCTACCTTAAAGGTGTACAAATATTAATTTAAATTAAATTAAATTAAATTAAATTTAGATTAGATTAAATAAAAGTTACATTACATTACATATGTCCGTTTGAATAGTCAATACTGAAAATTACATAGATTCTTAAAACATACACTAAACAATCACTCTTGAAACAATCTTTCAGTCACCGTTGAGGAAATCTTGTACGCTATAGTAGGCTTTATTAAGCAAATGTTCTTTAAGCTTTGATTTAAATAAATTAAAGGATTCTATTTCTCTGATACATTTAGGTATAGTATTATAAATTTTTGGTATCATCCCAAACACATTTTTTTGAAATAGTGCGGTAGAGTGCCGCGTGATGCTTAACTTAATGTTTCTTTTCGACTTTATTTTATTAAAATGATCCCAATTATTTCTTATATAAACAGCCATTTCGTAAATATATAACGATGGTAGAGTTAATATTCTTAATCTTTTGAAATGTGGCTGACATGTTTCTATTTGTTTCAAGTGACATATCGCCCTTATACATCTCTTTTGTGCTTTAAAAGCTCTGTCTTTATCCGTTGAGTTGCCCCAGAATATAACGCCGTATTTGAGAGTCGAAGCCACATAAGCATGATATGTTGATAGCAAGGCAGTGACTCCAACTACCTTAGCGAGCATAAACAGAGCATATGAAAATTGGCTCAACTTTGTGCAGACATTGTCAATGTGTGTTTTCCATGTCAAGTGGGAGTCGATCGTTAATCCTAAAAATTTTGTGTCATTAATTTCCTCAATTATTTTTGTACCATAGTGGATGTCAATTTTATTTGTTATATTATTGTAATTGTTTTTAAATGTCATTATATTAGTTTTATTCAAATTTATTATAAGATTATTTTGTCCGAGCCATTCAATAATATTTTCTAGGGAATTATTTATGTCAGATTCATAGGAATTAATATTAATATTCTGGCCTTCTGCTATCATTGTACTGTCATCAGCAAACATGACAATTGGGAAACTAACCGCGTCAGGTAAATCGTTTATATAAATAATAAATAAAAGTGGTCCCAAAACGCTACCTTGTGGTACCCCATATTGTACTGTCCTTGAATCTGAAAAATAATGATGTTCTGTCTTACTTGCTTTGTCTATTCTGGACATTTGAGTCAGTTGTTGCCGGTTGCACAGATAGCATTTAATAAGATTAAGCACATTACCTCGGACGCCATACATGTAGAGTTTATTTATCAAGATGGAATGATCGACATAATCAAACGCTTTGGTCATGTCCATGTACAATGCTGATACAGGATTTTTATTATCTAGGCTGGTGACTACGCGAAAGAGGAAATCATAAATAGCTTGATCTATTGTTTTATTTTTTCGAAACCCTTTTTGTTCTCTTCTAAATAAATTGTTTCTTTCAAAAAAGGCGTTTATAGCATTATAAATTACTTTTTCGACTACTTTGGAGAATACAGGAATAAGTGCAACTGGTCTATAGAAGGACATATTTTCTCTGTCATCTTTTTTAAACATTGGCTTGATAATTGTTGTTTTGAGCTTTTCAGGGAACACTCCTTGTTCTATGCACAGGTTTATGACGTGACTTAATATTGGAGCTATGATCAACGCTACATGCTTTATCACGCTTGTACATATGTGGTCATACCCCGTACTATTTGTATTTTTCAGTCCTTTTATTATTTGATGTACTTCAATAGAAAAACATATAGCTTTTAATCTAGATATGAAAAAAAATTAACTGTATGATTTGATAAAAAAAAACAAAGAAAACCATATTTGTTATAAGATTGATGACCATACTTCAGCCATATGGCATAAAAGTTCTTCGACTGCCACCATATCATCCTGATCTAAACCCCATAGAAAATGTGTGGGGAATTAAAAAAAAATTATATTGCATCGCATAACGTCGACCAAAATGTGACGGGAATAATGGAACTAATAAATGAACGTTTAAGTCAAATTGATGTCAGGTCAAAAAACCCATCTGGAACGCTTCCAGCGGTGAAAACCGCAAGCGTCTCCAAACAGGTGCGAGAATCTGCCTCGGCAGATACTCAAGCCTCAACTGGGCGCACTGCCACCATCAGTGACCTACCGGTGCAAACCGGTAGTGATTCCACTGTGGAGGTTAGCTGCAAAAAGCCCGAAAGTGAGTCGAGAGGCAGGGCCACGGGGCAACCCGGTGCGCGGAGCCATTCGACAAACATCGCCGAGCATTTCGCCAGCGCCTGGACGACGGTTGGTCGAAAGGGTAAACCACCCAAGCAATCTTTGCAAGGGAAGGGCCCATCGACTAAACGTCCAGATACGGTGCAAACCGGACCAGGGCGTAAGGCGAATCGTCGGTGGAAGAAAAAACAGCGTTTGGCTGCCACATCGGCCGCTGCCGGCGTAGATGGGGTTCCATTTGCCACGGTGACGACCGATGGCGGTCCCGCTGTTAATACAGCTGGAGCTGCGGGTAAGGTGACCGGCTCCCGTGGTGTCAAAGGGGCAACCCTAGACTCAAACGGGGCTAAACCTACCGTAGCGTTCTCTGGTGGTCCAACTTCTAACAAGAAGTTGAAATCTGCCAAGAGATCTGGCAAAAACGAGCGCGCGGCTGCTAAGAGGGCTCGACTAGAGGATAGTATTTCTCCTCGAGTGGAGCCTAAAAAGCAGTGCACGGAAGCGCGCAGAGCTGGGGTCACCTATGCTCAGAAGGTGAAATCTGACCAGTACATCGCCGTAACTGACGTCGCTACTGGTCATATTTCACAGGATCTGTCAACGCTCATCCTCAACGAGATTGATGACAAAATCTTGAGGGAAGCGTTGGCGGATCCGAGCAAGGAAAACCCCAAATTCGGTGGCAAGCCTCGTTACGAGGACGGCCACCTTAAACTGTTCGTGGAGGACGAGTACTCCCTGAACTGGCTGCGGGAGTGTGTCTCCGGTGTGTCTACACCATCCAACGTACAGTTGGTGCTGAAACGCCAATCGGAGATGGTCCGCAGGGTTCGATGTGGGGTGCTCATACCCAACGAACGAGGCAAGTGGAAGTCTGCGCCCGACGTCGGCGTAGTCCTCCACTTTATGAACAAGTGGGCACAGGTTGACCGATGGCTCCTCCAGAAAGTGGATGAGCAGCAGGACAACCTGTTTCTCATCACAGACGTCCCTGAAGATGTGGTGCCGACCCTGCTGGGAAGGGGCAGACAGCTCCTTTTTGGTAGTGGTTCGGTCTACCTCAAATTTCAGGGACCCGGTGGGAAATTTGTGAAGGAACCACCGGTGGCAGCGCAGACCAGCTCTAAGCTGGTCATCACTGGGGTTTCATCAAGAACAGCCAAGCCCCAGAGTTCCACTCCAGAGCGGCAGCAAACAGGCCCCGATGCAGTCGGGGAAAGTTCTGCTGCTCAACCGCAGGCCGAGCACGCGCACTGGGAGGCCATGCTGCTTGGTGAAGGCGATGAGCCAGAACCAGCAGTGGTGCCCTCTGAGGGCGAGGAGCTGTCCATGCGGCTGGAGGAGGAACTCGTCTTGGAGGTGGAGGAGGGGTTGACCAAAAATGGCGTCCCTCTCCCGCGATTGTAAAATCCTCCAAGCCAACCTCCAACACAGCCAAACTGCAACGGCCCAGTTAAGACGCTGGTTGGGGGCAAACAGCACTGCCGTGGCTCTGATCCAGGAGCCGTGGATCAACCGCGGTAGCATTCGAGGGCTCGCCAATTTGAGAGGTAAGCTTTTCGGTACAACTGATCACGATAACCCTAGAACGTGCATCATAACTACTAACAACATCCCAGCACAGCCATTAACAGAGTTCTGTTCCAGGGACCTGTGTGCCATAAGGCTGCAACTGCCCGACACAGCTAGGTGCCGCGAGCTCGTGGTGGCCTCCGCCTACATGCCTGCGGAGGACAACCCGCCTCCACACGACCTGTGCCGGCTGGTGGACCACTGCGAGAAGTCGGGCCTCCAGCTCATCGTTGGGGCCGACTCGAACGCGCATCACCCACTGTGGGGCATGCCAGATATGAACAGCAGAGGTAAGACACTTGTTGAATACCTATTTACTACAAACCTCAATGTGCTTAACATAGGTTCTGAACCAACTTTTGTTACCAAGCGGAGCAGAACTATCGTTGATATTACCCTGGCAACGGCGGACATATCCGACGACGTTGGGGGGCATGTGTCCAACGAGGCGTCATGCTCTGATCATCGATGGATACGCTTCGAGATCAACGTAGCGTTCTCCCCAACTGTCCCTAAAAGAAACCCACGCAAGACTGACAGAACCAGGTACAGAGCTATCCTAGGTGAAAGACTTGCTTGGGCTGAGACTCTACCAGATCCGGAGGGACCCGAACAAATCGAACAACAGGTAACAGATTTTACAAATACTTCAATAGACTGCTACCATTCAACTTGCCCGCTTAGCACACCAGCGCCTACCAACATCAAGGGGCAGCCTTGGTGGGGTCCTGATCTAGATAGGATGCGTGCTAAGATCAGAAGACTGCTAAACATGGCGATGAACACCAGTGCTGATGAGGATTGGGACAACTATAAAGATGCCAAATCCAAGTACAAGAAACGACTACGGTTCAAAAGCAGCAACTCATGGAGGAAATTCTGCAGCGACATTGAAACCGTTGATCAAGCAAATCGGGTAAGGCAAATACTAGCTCAACAAGGCAACTCCAGGCTAGGGTCGCTTAAAAAACCCGATGGAACATATACCTTTTCCACCACAGAAACACACAGTCTCTTGTTGGAAACTCACTTTCCCGGAAGTAGAACTATTCAAGAGATTGTGTGGCCGGAAGAGGTTCACCATGAAGCTGTCGACCACTTAGACATAACTAATAATATTATCACTGCTGACAAGGTGAGATGGGCCATTAATAGCTTTAAACCTTTTAAATCATGGTGATGGAATCTTCCCAGCACTTCTACAGTGGGGTGGGGAACCCGTCATCAATATAATGGTCCGAATCATGAAAGCATGTCTTAGATTCGGATACGTTCCCAAAAGGTGAAGAGTAGTAAACGTAATTTTCATACCGAAGCCAGGAAGGAGCGACTACACTAACGCTAAATCTTTCAGGCCGATTAGTCTCACCTCGTTCTTGCTTAAAACTCTCGAACGTTTGTGCGAGAGACACCTGAGAGATGGAGCGTTAAAACATATACCCTTACACAAGAATCAGCATGCATATAGTTTGGGTAAGTCTACTGAATCGGCTCTCCATGCAGTTGTATCCACAATTGAAGAGGCGATTCAAAACAAATGCATCTGTCTTGGAACTTTTATTGATATAGAAGGTGCCTTTGACAAGACGCAGTATAGCAGTATAAGTGCATCTCTAACAAGGCATGGGGTGTCAACAGCTGTAAACAACTGGGTCACAAACATGCTTAACAAACGTAGGCGGAGGTAGTGCGGGGATGCCCGCAGGGAGAAGTGCTCTCCCCGCTTCTGTGGAATCTGGTCATTAACGACCTGATTACCAAGCTTAACGCTAATGGATACTACACCGTAGGATACGCCGACGATTTGGTAATCCTCATCACAGGTAAATTTGCGAGCACAGTATGCAACCTTAAACAAACAGCTCTTCGCATCGTGGAGCGCTGGTGTTTAGAATATGACCTGGCGGTTAACCCAACAAAAACGGTAATGGTCATGTTCACTAACAATAGGGCTCTTGGTAGGTATACCCTACCTAAGCTCTTTGGAACGGAACTCCAGCTAGCAACTGAGGTGAAGTACCTGGGCATAACCTTGGACAGCAAGCTCAACTGGAGTAGCCACATCGACAACAAACTAAAGAAGGCGAGTATTGCTTTCTGGCAGTGTCGGAGAATGGTGGGGAAAAAGTGGGGACTTTCTCCCAACATCATTCTTTGGCTGTACGTAACGGTGATCCGTCCTCTTGTCTGCTACGGAGCTGTGGTGTGGTGGACCAGGACCAAACTAACCACAATGGTAAGCAAACTCCAAAGCTTCCAAAGGCTGGCCTGCATGGCTATCACAGGTAGTATGAGAACTACTCCAACAGCAGCAATGGAGGCCATGCTGTGTCTTCCGCCACTCCAGCTGTATATTAAGCAGGAGGCCGCGTCATCTGCGGTGAGACTCAACACCTTAGGACTTTGGAGGAAAAACAGGACCTCACACACCGCCATCCTAGGGGAAGTTTACAAAAAATTTCCCATCTCTATGGCTTGCAGTGACAGAATCCCTAAACAATTAGTTTTTGACAAAAAATACAATATACAGTTACATGAAGACCATCGGGTTGAGGGGCTCGACGTTAAAGAGCTCAGAATTTTTACCGATGGTTCAAAAACTGAAGCAGGCACTGGTTTAGGCACCTTCTCGGAGGACCTAAACATCAAGATAGCCATTCCACTGGGTGCCCATAATACTGTCTTTCAAGCTGAATGCATGGGCATCATCTCGGCCGCTAATGCCATAGCATCGAGAAAGGTAAGAGATTCCTCCATTCGAATCCTCTCGGATAGCATGGCCGTCCTACAAGCCTTAAATAGCAACACTATTAACTCAGGGCTAATCTACGAGTGTCACAAACGACTAATGGAGGTATGTCAACACAACCGCGTAATCCTTCAATGGATAAAAGGACACAGCGGATCAAGAGGTAACGATGCAGCGGATGAGTTGGCGCGTAAAGGATCTAGCTTGACAGCGTATGGTCCCGAACCTATCATCCCTCTTCCCTTCAAGATGGTACGCTCATTTCTGAGAGAGTCGACCAGGAATGATCATGCCACTCTTTGGACAAACCATGAGGAGTGCAGGCAGGCTAAGCTGGCCTTGCCGTCCCCTAGCGCTAGGCTGGCTAAGACCTTGCTTCGACTTAGTAGGCCGCGCATGCGACTGGTAACTGCAGCACTTACTGGCCATGGTTTCTTTAATAAACATCTATATGTCCTAGGTGTTACCGACAGCCCCCTTTGCAGAGCCTGCTTGGAGGCAGAAGAAACGGCTGCTCACGTCCTCATGGAGTGCACAGGAGTAGCGGACTACAGGGCTAAACACCTCGGTCAATCGAGGGACCTTCCAGGGATAGTCGGTAACGTAAAGGGCCTACTGGCGTTCCTGGAGGAGTTGGGTTGGCTCGAATGATGTCGCATTCCCACCCACACGCAAAATAGGCGCTTTCGTCGTCGAGTTGCGGAAACCAGCCCGTCTTACAATTGACAATTGAATTGACAAGTCAAATTGATGGAGAGATGTGGGGTAATACTTGTCGACATGTACAAAAGAAAGAAGAAGAATACTATCGACATTTTGACATGGAATCAGAAATCGTAATCAACCTTGGTGAGAGCAGAGAATCCGACAATTCATCATTTGATTTTTCAAGTAGCGATTCAGAATAAGTATATGTTCAATACATACATTAAATTACAGTGTGCCAATACCAAATTATTGTTTTTTTAAGAACCCGTATATTATCAAACACAACAAGTTAGCGCTCCTGCACACGATAACTGTATTTGTACCCGACTGTACCTCTTGTCACGCACACAAAGTCACTGTATATGTACAAGGTTTACCCACACATAGCGCCGCGCGCACAACTGAGTTGAAGTATCTATACCTAGGTGTAGTAAGTTTACAAAGAGCATTGCACACTTCGAAAAGAAAAGGGTATGGTTGTTCCTCACTTGAGCCTAATCCACGGATTAAAATTTCATCCTGTTTCATACAATTGTTTGCCCTGTCACAGTCACTTAAAATATATATGTAGCGACTGTAGTGTGATGTCCTATGGTATCTTGTTGTGGGGAAAGCAGCGGATATTAAAACTATTTTTATTTTACAGAAAAGAGCTATTCGAGCAATTTATAATTTAAAACGAACAGACTCCTTAAGAGAGCTTTTTAAAGAAATTGACATACTAACAGTAGCTAGTCAATTTATTTTCGAAAATATAATGTATGTACGCAAGAACCTTACAACATTTTCCAAACTTAGCGATACCTAGCTGTAATGTTTACCTAAGAAATAATCACAGACTATGTGCGCCCCGTTTTAGACTCGCGAAGGTTAGCAATTCTTTCAAGGGTCAGTGCATTATCTACTACAATAAGATACCTCTGGAGATTTTGAAATTGCCATTTGAGCAATTTAAAAAGCATGTTAAAGCGACTTTGTCGAAAAAGGGATATTACAATGTTCAAGATTACTTAAATGACAGGACTGTATGGGGTTAATCTGGCTCAACACAGACCTTGCTGTTAATAATTTTGTAATTATTTATTCCAGCTTATTAAATAAAAATAAATCATAATTGTATTAGTAAAGCACAACCTATTTTTAAAAGAGATCTAAAAATCAATCTGTGGGAGTTTCTACGCCCTTCTTCTCCCACAGTGGTCCAATGTAGAGAAGAGGCAAAAAAAGACGTTTGCTAAGAATATGTAAATATCTACAGTATTAAAGTACTTTTGAGTTTGAGTTTCAGTTTGACTGGTTTCACGATTCCGTTCACATTCTCTCCTACTCTCTAACAGCTTCTTCCCCAATCCTTTGACTCGTTGGTTTCCTAAGATATGTATTGGCTTATCTATGGTGTTACTAGAAGTTCTTCGTGTATCGGACTTCTTTGTCATGGTACATCTTTGTCATCCTTGTATGTCTTGATAATCTCTGGTCTATCATTTATGATCCTTTTGGTGCTGCAATTTGAGATATTTTCCATTTCACAGCCTGTGTTCTCTGTCTTTTTTAAGTCAGGTGTGGTCCATATGTCTTTGTTTGATTTGCTGCGGTAGTAGACTGCGTACTCTCGTCCAAGTAGATAGCGTACAAGATAATCTATTTGGGGCTGGTGTCGGTGTTGCAGTTTGTTTTGCCAATGTAGTTACAAGTTCTAGCTTTATATTCGTATCGTTCATCATCTCTTTTAGATTCTGGTTTTCACTATTAAGGTGAGTTATTTCAGCATACGCGCTCTGAAGCTCAGTTTCGAGTGAATTTATTTTTTCTTCATATTCCATGATGGCTTAGTTATCATAACATGTACTATCAGTTAGGCTTCTGGTGATGGTGTTCAGAAACGATACGCGTTTACGTGTACGGCATTTACACGATGCGTTCTACCGTATCCGTTCGCAAGCCAACGCATGGTGAAAACAGTCATTGAGTAAGTAACGGCCGTGGCATCAGCCGCCGCCAACGCGCCTGCCACCGCAACGGCGGCCTCTGCGTTGGCGGTGGCTGAATAGAGCGGCCGTACGTTTGTCCAGTAAGGGTATAGGGTAAATACGCCTAATATCTTAGTTTTTAGTTTAATTTAAGTCTAATAATTGTATAATTAAAACGTGGTTCCAAGTAAATGAGCTTACAAC
The DNA here is from genome assembly GCA_949825045.1 of Argyresthia goedartella. Classification (NCBI taxonomy): domain Eukaryota; kingdom Metazoa; phylum Arthropoda; class Insecta; order Lepidoptera; family Argyresthiidae; genus Argyresthia; species Argyresthia goedartella. The sequence goes on along the minus strand of OX463808.1, from coordinate 12,362,722 downwards.
CTTTTTTATAATATCTCTAGATCCCAAATAAAGAGTATTGTAAAGACCCATCGGGCAACTGCTCCGGCAGCCGCTGTTAGGTAGAACCTATGCGTGAATGAGCCTTAAAGCTGTCCCATCTGACTGAGGGATGTTAGGATTTCCTTATCAGTTTATAAGGACTTGTAGAAAAACGATGATAAATTACCTACAAATTTGACAGTAAAAATTAAAGTTGAACCATACCCTTGCGCCGCAAATGCTGATTTTGTGCACAAAGTCAGCCTCGGGAGCCACGTACGCCTTCCGTCTCTCTTCTAGTTCGGGGGAGGGAATGAGACCGACGACGTCCGGATTCTCCACGTGACTCGCTTGCCACCAGTTTGGATCCTTTCTGTCTGACACCTAAAAATAACACATTTATAGAATATGATTGTGATACACAGATGACACACATAGAAGACTTGCAAGACATAACTCAATTAACTAATTTAAATGGTAATATTATGTTAACTTACTTGTAGTATATCACCTTTTTTGAATTCTAGACCAATTTCTTTGCACGGTAATAATGTGTCTTCTTTTGGATTATAATCAAATAGAGTTCTCATATAGCACTGAAAGGAAATAACACAAATTACATAACAGCACCAATTTCATCACCATGATTTGTTATATGTTTTTTATTATTGCAGCATATTGTTTGAATTAAGATAATTATTATCAGTCTTGAAATACGAATTATCACTGAGTATTGCTACCAGAAAAACAAGATATAAAACTACGTGTGGCACCATACAGGTGAGAGTTCGTCAAACTTCAGACTACAGTAGTTAACATAACATAAAATGGACTCTGGTTTCATTCTGAGTATTTCAAACAAAACAAAACTGCTTGAATTAATTTAAATATTAATTATTGATTTATGAACTTTTTCTCTGTCTAATTAATATTCTTAATTACAACTTCATTTTTAATATAATCAGCCTTGTTAAACAGATATCACGTCAAGCATACATGGCGTCTCATCCTCAAGTAAATTCAAGTTTGTGTAGTAAAGGTGATGAATATAACCATCAACCAATAAATGTAACCAATATTTGGAATCAACCTTTATATTAAATAAACAAAATTAAGATTAACGAATAAAAATATCATATCAACTACTCCGCTCAGAATCCGTTCCGGGCGTGAATATAACCATCAAACATTAACTCTACACAAAATTTAATTTAGCTAATAAAAATATCATATCAACTTAAGTCAGAGTCTGACAGGAGAATTGTCAACATCGCGCTTTATCTCGTTCGGGTCGAATTAGGAGCGGCAATGTCGCAGGATTTATTTCCTTAGGTACGGCAATTTAATCAATTGTATGCTCTATCTCTCTTAAGATAGTACACATTTACTCATTACAGTTTGGGATATTTTATTCTAAACAAATGGAAGTGATATTTCTGTCGCTTATTGATTATATGCTCTATTTATTATTTTTTAATAAAACTCTTAAGATAAAACACAGTTTAACACAGTTACTGATGTTGATATTTTTATTCTTACAAAAGGAAGTGATATTTTAGTCAGTGAGGTGAATGGTTGGTTGTTTAGTACTTGAATAAAAATATCAACTAATGTTTTCAACCAACAAAATTATCAATATTTTTTATCGTCAATTGACCATTAACTAATAAAAAAACAACCAATAATCTCATCTCTATTGTGTAGGCAACCAAATAGGACACATATACTCACACTAAGTTTATTTGTCATTTGTGAGCTTTTCTCCTTCAGATTCGGTCCCACTTTGAGTGTGATTCGTTCATTGGGCTTGGACACCGCCTCCTTTAGCTGTTCCTCTGAGTCAATCTGCACCCCGTCCACTTCCAGAAGTACATCCCCGATTGCCAGAAGTGCCTGCTTGGCGGCCGCACTGCCAGTCATAACCCGGGCGACTATGAGCTGGCCATGCTCATCTGTTGTTACCTGCATTAAATAATTCATGAATTATAACAATAATAATAAATGTAGCCCATTAGTGTCCTCACCGAGGGGCACATGCCTTTACCCAGACATGAGTAAGATTAAGCCATTAATTCATTAATTCATTACTGATATTTCTTTCACAATTTTTAGAGAATATTAGGGATGTTGGGTTGGAAATGTATAAAATATAACATTGGTATAAAGGGTAAAAATAAAGAATATGTAGAGTAAGAGGCCAATCTGTTCTTCAGAGGACTTTAATGAAGATTTTCAAAACATAAATAGTATGAGCAACATAATAATGATATTTTACTACACTTACCGAATTATGAAAAATGATATTGTTATATTTAATTTTGTGTGTTTGTATAGGTATTTCTTAATTTTATTGGAATCTTATTTAATTTAATTCTTGCATGACATAAATTTCAATTCAAACAATCTTTTGTATAGGCTGTTTATATATATTTAATGTAAATCAATTGTATAATTTATTTTAATTAAATTGGATATATTTAATGTAAATCAATTGTACAATATATTTAATTAATTTGGAATGTACTTAATTAGGACACTGCATGTTGCTTGATTTGAAACTTTAATAAAAGGCTTTATTATTATTATTATTATTATTATTATAGAAGGTAAAGAAAAAATAATAACAAATATTTATGTACAAAAATGAATCACTAAATGTGTTGGTAAGCATGAAACCCCGACACGGCTGGACAGATTTGGATGTTATTTTTGTTAGACATATACCATGTTACCACAAAAAATATTATACAGCTTTTAACCTCAAAACCAACGTCAAATCCCATATGTTTTCGTTTTTAAACAAGTGTTGAACACTCTTTTATTTTTTTGTGGTAAGGCCTATAATATTTTTATTCATTGAAGTATCAGAAAGGTTCTTATAGAGAGAAAATTTGATAAATAGCCTACATTAATATTTTACGGCTTACCGTTAATCCCAAAGGAGTCCCTGGCACCTTTCTCAGGCCGACAACTTTAACTGTTTCTATAGGCATGTCTCCGTTTTCTTCTTCCTGTATACCGTTAGTTTGTTCAGCCTCCTTCAATGCCTGGGCTGCCTTCTCGTCTATACCAGATCCCCGTTCTAGCCAGAGAGCACCAATTTGGTCATGAGCATCTATTAGTGCCTACAATGTACAAGAAACCAATTATTTGTGCAACTCATGTGACTCATTACTTTACCTACTCTAATAAGAGTAATTATCTAAATAGTAATGTCTAATGGGTTATTTAGGCTACAATAGAGTCAGGTAGCCCTGAGAATTAACTTTTAGGTGGTAGAGGCACAAGACACACCTTGGTGTTAGTAAATGTTCAAATAATGTTTTTTTACAGATAAAATGCAAAAAAATATGTCCAAACACAGTTCATTACTTGAAGCACTGAACTCACCTTAAATTTTACCCTGGATAACAAAATAGCAAGTTCTGCTTGTTCTATAGTCCGTATGTTGTTGCCACGATACTCGCTTAGCGACCGGATAATTTCGACATTGCCCAGGGACAAGGGCTTCACGACCAATTCCTCTTCAGACCCGACGGACTAAAATAAGAAGAAGTCCAATAAAGTACTCATAAATCACGCATTCCAATTGGGATTACATCAAAATATTGGAGCACTGAAAGGCGTGGCATCTTGTTACACTGAATTTTTGAATGAGAATCAGTAGGAAAGCTGGACATAAGTTCTTTTAGGAAGAAAGGATTGGTATTATATCCATTACGAAATAAATATCATCTAATTTTCACCTATTTCACGCTAAATACACACGTAAATATCTTAGAAAACAGGATAACACCCACTGCCCAACCGACCAATTTCACAACTCTTTTTATTTGTCTCTCTCTAACTAAGCGGGTAATAATACGAGTGAGTGAAATGCAAGATTATTTGACAGCCAACAAAGCTTCAGAAAACCATAGACATTATTGTTTCGGTACTTTTGACATCAAGAAAGGCCAAGGCATTTTTTTAGAAATCGTTTCGCAGTTAACTCTGCTTTTGACTCATGCCAGGGCGGTCTCCAGATGGTGTTTTTTTCGCAATTTTGGGGAAATTTTATAGCTTTGGGGAACTTTGGGGAAACGAAATGCTTGGGAACATTTTTGGGGAAGAAAATTTTGATACCAGGGAAAAAGGGGAGGTTTTTGTTCATATTGAACTGGCTAACGCCATTTCTGATACAAAATAACTAAATATTAATAAGGTAAATATTAATTAGCATTGGTGTCGGGTATCGCGCACGCAACTATCCCCGACCGAGTCCAGCGAGAGAGATGCATGTCGCAGCGCGTTCAGAATGGCACCATAATCGATTATAGCGTTTACGAGGTCGTTCCGAATGAGTTTTAGCGTGACAACGATAGCCCAAAATGGTTGATATGACGTTATGAATGACATCATAAACGCCGCCATGTTGTGCTATCATCGCCCATGCTCTGAGCGTAAGCACTGTGAGCGAGCCATCAAAAGTGACAGCTGTCACGCTGACAGCTGACAATCAAACTTAGAACAGTAACCAGCATCGACTTTTGGCGCTCCATAATTGTTTATTTCCTCACTTATTCACCCAACACAAAGCTAATATAACTGTTACGACTGTCTACGACTCGAAATGACGATAACTTACAAGAGTTGGGTTATAATAGTGTCATCTGTCAGTGTCAATGTCTACCGTCGCTTTCAAAGCGTTCCGAATGGATATCTATGATGGTTGCCATTTCCCACTCGGAACGGGCATGATGGTCGTGACGTCACGTGAGCGATGATGGCTCTGTTGGCGTGACTCGGAACGCGACATCGGTCTGTTCGACCGTCGAACGGAGTGGCATACATTTCTCGCGCGCGGCTTCGACGATTTTACATGATCATAATAGTAGAGTCAAAAAAATGGAGGCTGTGTTCATTGAACTGTAGCTCAATGGCTGTGTTAGATTTGAGCCAAGCAAAAAATGCTCACCAAATTTAATTCAGCTGAAGTTTATAGGGCCAAACAAAATGATGAAGATTTACCACTTGTACCTATATATGAGTGAAATTAATAAATGTAGTTTATATATTATGATGAATAATTTTTCACAATTTTAAAGTAAATTAATAGCTAATTAAAATGAATAAATAGTTTCAAAATTCTTGGTGAAAAAATGCAGAAATATTATATTTTTGGGGGTTTTCTTTTCCTCCTACGGGGAAATTCCAAAATCTCTATCTGGAGACCCTGACTCATGCGCAGCGCACTTTGTCATAAAAAACCTGGGGGGTTACCACCAACCCTTAAATAATAGCAGGACCTAAACTGACCTGTCAGTTTCAGTTTAGGTAGGTACTGCTACAAGAGTTGGTAGTGACCCATGAGGCTTACTACCAAATTTTTAGAAACCATCTCTATTCCGTGCAGTTCAAAAGCAGGCCTTAGACAGAACTGCAATCGTAGTAGGACGGTCATTAATTAAACATAAAGGTCAACTGCAGTTGTCGCTAGTTCACCAAGCTGAAGGGATAGCTCGTCTCTGGTCTGCTAGCTGACACTAGTTGCCAACGAAAAATAATTAAATAGCGCTAAATAGATTCACATCGGAGGCAGTTGCTCACGTCCGAAGGAAATACTTGGAACCTACCGCTCTTCACGTCCTCCCGGGTAGTGCTAAGGAGCAAGGAGCAATCAACACTAAAGTTTCCAGGTTCATGAAAGAGAACCTGTCCAAATACATTGAAATCTAGAAAAACACGTGACTTTGGCGAAATTAACCTGGCTGTTAGACCGCCATTAATTAAGAAAAAATAATAACAATGATAGATTCACATCATCCATCGTCACAGAGTTTCATACATCTGACTGAGGATTTACCCAAATAGGTACCTATCTCTCTTTCACAGAATAGTTACACCACGTATTTTATTAGATTATCGTTTTTGTAAAATACGATGTTATGATAAGATTTTATGATGAGTGTTTATTAACATACAATTAACATAATAAAATATTGAGAGGCTGTTATCAATTTATTTATGACACTTTTTGTACGTATAATTTATATTGTGAATTTCGAGCCTTTCTGATGAAATATGTTTTTGTACGTATCTAGTTGTGAAAATGGTTGCAAAATTGCAAGTGTAATTCTTTGAGTAATAATTATTACTCAAAGGTGTAATTCCAAGTTTTACATTAGAACGTTCTTGGTGGAAGGACTTTAGAAAGACGGCCGTCAATGCTTCTGCTGATTTTTTCTCTGCTATATTAGTGGATTTATTGATTACTAGCTGATACCCGCAACTTTATCTGCGTGTTCCTACCATTTTTTTAATTTACTGAGTTAAAGTTACCCTCCTTTCGGTGCAGTCGGATAAAAATTATCCCCAATGTTAATCTAGCTCATAAACTGTATCTGTGCAAAATTTCGTTCAAATTCGCTCAGCCGTTTTAGCCTGATAAAGGCACAAACACACACACACCAAAACATCCTAACATATAAACATGGTCACTTTCACATTTATAATATAAGTTGGCTAGTTTTAATCAGTAAAAAAAACGAAATTTTGATAATTCCGACGAGTGTGCGTTTTTAAAATCCAACTAATCCGGATTAAAAATACGCAAACTCGTAGGAATATTTTTTATTTTATTTTTTTAATGTCATTTCAAGCATTCGGGACCGTAGGGAGGGATGTTGGAGTATAAGGGTGGGGAAACGACGAATTTGCCGTTTCTTTAACGTTAGATGTCGTTCAAAGTTCATTGGCCTCGTGGCCATTGACCTTGACTTTGAACTTGACCTTTCGTGCCTATTTCACAAAAAATTCTCAGTTTTGCCGTTTCGGAATAGAAAATCCGAATCAGGTCACTTTCCACTTCCCAGGAAGTCTTGGTCATTGGCTAAACTCTAGAGTGGTGCACTGCTGCGCACCGAGTGAGTCGGAGCGGCCGCGCCGACCATCAATCCGAGGCCACGAGGTCAATGAACTTTGAACAACTTATGTCGTTAAAAAAACCGGTCAAGTGCGAGTCGGACTCGCGTACAAAGGGTTCCGTACCCCCGTACAATGGTAGGGATGGTGTGGAGTGAATAGTTTGGATTTTACCTAGCAAAATGTTGTTACAAAGTTATTGATGCGGCTACATTCACACTCCATGTACGTAACCAGGTGCATTCATAAGTTTGTATGTGGTATTGAAAAAATCGTTGTATGGGAGCCCCCTTAAATATTTATTTTATTCTGTTTTTTAGTATTAGTTGTTATAGCAGCAACAGAAATACTTACATCATCTGTGAAAATTTCATCAGTCTTACTATCACGGTTCATGAGATACTACCTGGTGGCAGACAGAAGGACGGACAGCAGAGGCTTAGTAATAGGGTCCCTTTTGGCACCCTTCGGGTACGGAACCGTAAAAGCGGCAAATTCGTCGTTTCCCCACCCTAATACTCCCACATCCCAGCGGTCTTGAAATGACGATTTAAAGAAAAATAACTCAAAAACTAATTCTTTCCGACGGTTCGCGTATTTAGAAATAATCTATAAATCCACTAATGAAGCATAGAAAAATCAGCAAAAGCATCTTTGTAAAGGCTAGCCTTCTTGGTTGACACGTTTATATTTCTGCGCAATAAAAAACATGAGAATGTGTTGTAGGCCACCCAACTCGTATCTCGGGAAAACACAAGTCCTCCCGGTTTGGGAAGATGCCAACCAAGAAACTGGTTTGAATGTAACTTCCGTCATGTAAATATTGGCTGAACATGGATAGTACACCTAAATCCTTACCTTAACCCTCTTATAAGTCTCACCGTTCCAAAATTCCCAAACTTCCAAGGTACATCAGGGGGGTTGTGAACTTTGTATATCAGTTGGGTGGCCTACAATATATACTCACATTCTTTATTGCATAGAAAATATAAAGTTACAAGAAACGTTATACGTAAAGGCGAATTATCTCTAAAGCGGGATACACAGGGAAACAATTGTTTGTTGTGCCCATGTTGTACCAATGTACCTTATACATTTTATAAAGATTTAGGTAACTATACAGGAGGGACAGTTGTTGGGGAAAAAAGATCTTTGTTGAAAACTATTGAGAATAGAAGAGGGAAGATGCTGGGACACCTGATACGGCACGACAACTTCCTCCAAACTATACTGGAAGGTCAAATAGAGGGAAGAAGGAAGAGAGGTAGACCACGGAGAACCTTACAAGGAACAAGTGAAGGAGTAGTAGAATATGTAGTGTCATATCAGGACGTCAAGGAGAAGGCGATGTGTAGAAGTGCATGGAAGGAACTCCATCGACAAGAGCGTAGCTCTTAAATAATGAATGAATAAAGAGGGTCATAAATTGCGTCTGGCCCCACACTAGGATACCCTGTGTCGTGCTTGGGAACCAGAAGCAGTGACTTCACACACACAAACATCCAAGATCTGCGGTTTTATTTCTTGCTCCCCAGCCGCGAATCGACCCAAGGAGTCTCGCTTGCGAGACACAGCCTCGACCGCAGCTCCACATAGGTCGTCATACCATTCCGTCATACCATCTCTTCCACATAGGACTGTTAACTATTATGCTGCATACTTACATCTACCTCTATACTGCAGATCGTATTTAGTGCACCGAAAGAAGTAGGTATACAATGCATTCATATTCAAACGAATATAGCCGGCTTCACGCTACACGCTATGGGATATATGTTACATCTCACCATGCAAAAAGTTATCGCTCGCCATAGTCTGTCTTCGAGACCGTTCCCAATGTGCGCTAATTGCATATTTATATCCCAACTATAAATATTTGTAGAATCATTATTTGAAGGGCGCTTGAGGGTGTATATTTTACCTCTCCCCTCACCCCGCGCCTCTCGCGCCTCAGGGTATTTGTACAATCTTGTTCTTGAAAAGGTTTTTCAGTAAACTATTTTGATCTTCCTTGGCCTAAATTAATCATTCTACAGTGAAAATTGATAAACCGGGACATCTCTTTTGAGAAAATAACCATGCAGACGACGATCGCAGCTGAACTGTTTCGAAATACCTACATAGTTCGTAGTGGAACGTCAGTCACACGCGGGAAGTAATATATGTATAGGTCGGGATGTAATGTATATTATATCCCATAGTAGTAGGCAGCCGGCTTATAAGTACCCAAAATAGTTAGGTAGGTAGTTAATAGATTATGCACTAAGGGGATAAAGCACTGTTTTATGTCACGGGCGCAATATTGAATCCTGAACGTAACGAAGTACTCCTTATTAAGACTGAGCCTTGAGTGCAGTGAGGGATTCAAGCGTGCCCAAGGCAAAATAGCCTTATCCTCCAGGAGTATACACTACTTTTTGGACCCCCTGTGAGAAAATATAAGTAGTAAGGCTATTAAAAAAGCATTTTATTAATCTAAATTAATATTAAATTTATGTATGATACATTAGTCGTCGCCGAGACTCTCATATTCTTTTTTATTTTTCAACTAGCTGACCCGCTCTCGCTTCGCTGCGGGTAGCTCTACCCCTACTTTACCCTTACCTACCACTACCCCTAACCGACCCCTACCCAACCCCTACCCCTACCCAACCACTACCCTACCCCTACCCTTCCCCTACCCTACCCTACCCCTACCCTACCCCTGCCCTACCCTAACCCTACCCTACCCTACCCCTACCCTACCCTACCCTACCCCTGCCCTACCCCTACCCTACCCCTACCCTACCCCTACCCTACCCCTACCCTACCCTACCCATACCCTATCCTACCCTACTTTTAAACCTTCCCTGGTCTACAACAAACATGTCAAAACCAAAATCAGCTAAATCGGCCCAGCCGTTCTCGAGTTTTAGCGAGACTAACGAACAGCGATTAATTTTTATATATATATAGATATATTGAAAAATCCGCGCTACCCCAGCTACCTTCGAGAACGCTTTGAGTATTTCTTTTCAGGAGATCGGCAACGGAGATCTCACACCGTCTCACTCTTAGCCACTCCAAGGCATACCACTTCCACATATGAGCACTCCTTCAGGTTGCAGGCGGTCCGACTGTGGAACGCACTTCCTTGTACGAAGACACAGTCCCACTCTTTTCGCTTTCAAAAACCGGGTAAAAGAGCACTTCCTCTCTCTTTTGTGATAGTTTTAGTATGTATATTATTATTATATGTAAACTATATGTACAGGTTTATGTATGTATTGATATGTATTTAGTAGTTTGGTATATACGAGTATGTATTTTATTTACCGTATTTTATAGATATTTAATTTACTTATATGTATTTTATTATTGTTTAGATATTGTGCACTGCCTACCCTTTATTGATAAAATTTCCTGTCATGCCTTGGTTTGCTGGAAGAAATCTCTTTTCAGAGATAAGCTCGCCTTTGTACATATGTTTTCACTTAATGTATCTTTTTTAAATAACTGTGTTCAATAAAGAATTATGAATTATGAATGAGTCCAGCTCGCGGGTTTTGTTTTATTTAAAATTCAGCTTGCCGTGGCTAGCTCGAATGAGTTCGGCGCCGCGCTCCGCCTCCGCTCCCGGGCAGGGCTGTGAGCGCCGCGCTCCGCCTCCGCTCCCGGGCAGGGCTGTGAGCGCCGCGCCGAGCATATTTCACGAAATTAGATTTTAAGACCATAGACCAATAAGACCAATAAGACCAATAGACCAATAAGAACTACGAGAAGTGGAAATCACTTTAAACCCTGGAGTGATCTAGTTTGTGATATAATGAAATTCAGTACAACTTTATGTGACCGCTAAAGCTATGATGACTTGCTTTAGGTACCATTAGGTGTCATTTTCGAGCAGGTGAGGTGGTGCGAAAAGTTATCTAAGCATAAACTATACTTGCCTCTCGTTTTCGTGTGAAATCTGGACTTTCGACAATTCCTTTCAAGAAAATCACGTCGTGGTTCGACAAGTCTTGTTCTGGCTTCTTTTCCAGAATTACTGAAAGACAAAAAAATATATCAAAAATGTTTGGTTTGATGACAGAGAGATACTTAGGTAGATAGAGATAAACTACGATAACTTGGCGCGCCCCTTCACTACACACACCATAGGTTGCATCGTGTCGTGCATAAGTGCCCTCGCGCTGTGGATGGGCTGGCCAAGTTATCGTAGTTCCCTAGGTACGGAGTGGTAGAGTCATAGTTGTGCTTGTGCCCCCGTTTAGCAGTTATTCAATACTACGTTTTGCGCGACAAGGGGCTAGCCCATCCTATCTTAAACGTTATAGGCAACATTAATAACTGTTAATCAAAAAATATCTACACACGTATGATAAACCCTGTGTAATGCGTTCAAAAACCGCAAATTACGACCAGCTTGAAGATAAACTGTTTCGTTAGAACACATTTCTTATCTGCGAAAATGTTTAATTTGCCCTCAATTTTATTATCAGTTTGCTATACTGTACCGATTTTAATAAAACATAGCTAAGAACCATCGCACGGTACGGTCTTCTACCAATTACAAACACCAACACAACAATAACCATCGCAGGGAAGTCTACTACCATTTACAGAAAAACGCATTAAAATCCGTCCACCCGTTTGACCGCTGTGGTGCCACAGACAGACTTACATACACGGACAGACAGACGCGTAAACATATAACACCCCACTTTTTAACCATCGTAGAAAAAGAGAGAACCCGCGACTGTCTGTTTGTGTGTGTTTGTGTATGTGTGTGTGCCTGTGGTGCTCAAACGGGTGTACGGATTTTAATGCCGTTTTCTGTAAATGGTAGTCTACTTTCCTGCGATGGTTCTTAGCCATGTTATTTAAATCGGTGCTGTAGTTCGTAAGTTATCAGCTTAACAAGGAAACAAGTCAGCCAAATTTTTAGACTTCAGGTTTCATTGATTGTGTCGGGATTTTTTTTATTTATAGTTATTTCGTCGAGGGTTAAAACGTCAAAAATTTGGTTCGCTTTCGTTGCTGATATCTTTCTAGCCGCTGAACCGATTTTAATAAAACATATCTAAGACCCATCGATGAGAAGTCTACTACCATATTACAAAAAAAATACGGTGCCACGGACAGACGTACACACACATACACACACCCTTTTTTTTTCGTTGGGGGTTGAAAAGTAGAAAAAAAAGAGGGCTAGCTTTACTTTATTTCACAAAAAAAAGAAGATACAGATTACATCCAGTCCTCCACATTAATATTGGCCTCTCTTGTAGGTGATCTTATGTAAATGTCATAATTAAATTTATTGCGTCACCTAGTCACCCTCCCTTCGTATATACGTAACTAAGCCCATCTTGTTTTTTATACTCAAGGCTTCCTGAAGGGATTCCTACGACATCTAGCCGTAGGATAACAAAAATATTTAAAGAAGTAACTTTAACACGTATATCTTCTGAACATTCGCAATAAAATAAAATAAGAATTGGTTAATTGAATTACCTAGGGAGAATTATTTATTATAGAGTCGTTGCTCGATAAAAATTACAATAACAAAAGCTATGTTAGAAAATACGCTAAAGTACCGCAAGTAGGTAGAAAAGTAGGGACTTTATCATGCCTAAATGTGCGTGACTGCAGAGTATTATTGCCATTATAATTTTTGTTCCATATTTCCGCTAGCTTTCAACGGTTCCTTGAAATTACGGGTTAGGTTATGTTCACAAAATTATATACTGCAATTACTGTTTTTTTTTGTGCTAAAGAGCATAATACCGTCTTGTTCTTACCTTCATCCGGCGTCGGTTTGTTACCGAACGAGAAGTCTTTGCAGCCGCGCCAGTTCACGGTGTAGCGACCAGTGCGTCGAACCATCATTAGAACTAGTAAACACACGATGTCTCTAATGACACGTCAGAATCACCGGGTGTTGGGCGGGCGGGCGGAGCGGAGCACGCGAGTATTCGAGGCGCGGTATCGATGCGTCAGGGCGCCGCACTGTCAGCTGGGCGGGCGGGAGCCGACTTCAGTCCGTAGCACGGCCTCGGTCGCGCCTGCGCGCACTGCCCGCCCGCCCTCCACGCCTCTGCACGACACATCGCTCGCGTGAGCCGACTGTATAATGATTACATTGCGTTTTGTAGCTAGTAGACATTTGGTGGCAGTCATCTGCAAAACGCAATGTGAGTTAGATTCTGGTCGTATCGTGCGAAGATCGGAATCGCCCGTCACGTTCAATGGTCGCCCGACTCTCGCCTGCTCCAACGAATGCATTCTACATTCTACTGACGTGTAACTATTTATGGAAATTGCTCAGCTTTCTTCGTAGTAACGTGTTGTTATCTTCCCGTTGGTTTTATTGAGTTAGCTTGGGGATTCCCTGGCGAGATGACTAGTTTAACCATTTAATCTAGGCATCCCATCCCACCACAGAGAGGCCATGCCTACTGTTCAATTGACCGTGTTAAGGTGCATACACAGTTACCCTATACCAAACATTTTCAAAAGATATAGTAATGTTATAGGCCAGCCGGTTCTCTTCGTTAACGCAACATTAAATGTATGATCGACAGTTTCAAAAGTTTTCTTGCATAAGTCGAATTTGATCGTAAAATTATGACTAAGTGTTTTTTATTTTTATGCTATAAAATAAGACATCAATGCGTAGAGTAATGTAACCGTTAAATAACTTGAAGGCTAACATAATAAAATATTATGGAATGTGATCCATATCTGGCACTCAATTCGGGATATTACGAATGGGTAACAGGAGCACAGAAATGACGATGTACCATACGAGTACGTCTACGTTCGTCAGAATTGAAAGAAAGGTTAATAACCCCTTATTTTTACCGTTATAGTCGATTAAATGAATGTTCCATCACTACAAAACAATTGTTCCAGCATCCGCGATAACAGGATCTGGGTGCCATGTGAATGGGCCGGTGTATATGTTACGGCTAAAGCTAGGTGTGAAACTAAACTTAAGTTTAGCCGGATAGTCTTAAGATTAATTTCGACCCTCGGCTAATGTCCGAAGTTATGTTCGTTTGTGATAACGGATGTCATCTTTAATCGGCTAGACTGCATATTAGCCGATGCGTTTCGGTTAATGTTGGACATTAGTTAGCTAATGTTGAAAACGAAGTATTGTTGCGACTGCGGGGAGCGGGGCGGGTTAATTTTATTCAGATGAGAAAGCTATTTCTAATATCCGGGCAAAACACTGCGGTAGCTTAGGTGAAGGGTAAAGGGGGTGACCGAAGCGAAGCCCCCTTTATCCTTCGTGTTAGGTTGAACATGTAAGAACAACAAAAACTATAATAAGACGAGTATAAGTATTTTTTGTTGTTCTTACATGTTCTACCTAACACGAAGGATAAAGGGGCTTCGCTTGGCTCACCCCACCACCCCCTTTATCCTTCACCTAAGCTACCGCAAGGTTTACGGCTACCGAATCATTATCATCACTTATTCCAGATTAAGACGGTAATTTTTCACATTAGCCTAGGTATACTGAAAAATTAACTTAAGATTAGTCGGCTAATGTCAACCATATTTTCTCACCCATCTTTAGCCTCAACAGCGTCGAGGCTAAACTGCAGTTTAGCCGACTAATGTTGAAATCATTTATCGCAATGAACATTATTTCGGACATTAGCGGAGGCTCGAAATTAATCTGAACACTAGGCGGCTAAACTTAAGTTTAGTTTCACACCTAGCTTTAGCCGTAACATAAACATATACCGCTAAGTAACAAAAGTGCAAAATAATGTTATCTAATCTAAGCAAATTACTTAATATTGTTTTTCAATGTCATCATATTCTATCATACAAAAACATCATCATTTGGATCTTCTTTAGTCCACATTTAAATGTGTGTGTTCACACTCATATCAAACCGTATGTATACCTACCTTCGTCGTCATTGGCTCTTAGTAGGCTGTGCGTATAAAAAGGTCTCCGCAGACCACAGACGTTTTTTGATCGGCGGATAGTTTGGTCTGGTTGGGCTGCCAGCGTGATTCGGCCGATACTGAGTCGTAATAATGCATATACTAGCATCCAGCTTTATACTGATTGAGAGCCTGACTATACTATCAATCGATGGAATGTATGTGGTCTGCTGCGGAGTCCGACTTTTATGAGTACTAGGCTAGTAAAAAAATCTCAAAAGACTTCTCCTTCATTGAGTTAACGGCATTTAGTGAAATGATTTGACACCATTTGTTCTTTTAGATTAATTAGGCCCCGCTGAACAACAACACCCCCCCCCCCCCCCCCCCCCCGGTCATCCCTTAGACCGCTCCTTACACATTTAGGGAAGAAAGGGGTTTCATTGTACTGAAACTATAAGCGATAATAATAATAATAAAAATCTTAATTAATTTCTCTACAATATTCGCAAATAAATTATTACGTTTACAATCAGCCGTAATAATTCCTGTCGAAACGGTGATTATAATTTTCTTCCTATTTTTGCGTTTCTACTCAATTTATCCAGAAATGGTCGAAGCTGTAACAAAATAGCCAAGAAGCGAATTGCTCATACGTTTACCTACAAATCAATAGGTATCTTATTTAACTGCCAAAAATAGTGACACCTGTCAAAAATAGTAACACTTTTAAAAATAGTAACACTTTTAAAAATAGTGTAATTTTTCTAAATAGTGACGTCAAAAAAATCATAAAGGTACAATATAATATGTACGAAATTGTTTCTCTACCAACCCATCTGACAAAAGACATGTGATTGTGACTGGCGTGGCTGAGCTGTGCCTCTGCCACCACATATCATATAAAGCGTGGGATTACATCAGACAGAGGAACTACTAGAGAGACCTCGGCAGCAAACGAAAAACACGACTTTTTGGAGACTTTTTTAAATATTTAACCAGTCAAGTGCGAGATGCTCTAGCGTACGAAGGTTTCTGTACCATCGTACGAGGAAAAACGCAAAAAAATCACGTCTCTTGTTTTGGGACACCCTATTTTATAAATGCGTGTTGTTCATTATTTGGTATTCTAGCGGCTATGGAAATACAAATCCTGTACGAATTCAACTCTCTACCTAATTACGGTTCAAGAGATACAATACAGCCCAGCCCGCTGACGGACGGCAGCAGCAGCTTTGGTCTCATAACAGAACAATGAGAATAAAATATAGTTGATGGAAAAAAAAAAAAGTCACTGGCTATTTAAAATAGGGAAATATTAAACTGCACATCAAAAATAGTGATTTGCACAGCAAATATCAGGGCAAAATGCTGCGGTGAAGCTTTATCCTTCGTGTTAGGTTGAACATGCAAGAACAACAAAAAATACTTAAAACGTAAACTTGAGTACTAAAATATTTAAAACATAAAAAGTGTATTTGCTGATCCTTTTTTGCTGTGCAAATCAGTATTTTTGATGTGCTATTAATATAATACCAGCCTTTAAAATAAAATTATAACTCCAACAGTGGACTTTTTTAGAATTCCATACCCCCATGGGTGCCAAACAAGACTATTGCTTACCCTCTGCCTGTCTGTCCGTCCGTCTGTCTGTCTGTCGGCGTGCGGAACCGTAGTAGGTAGAGGGTGGAGTTTTTCATAGAGTGTGTATTTCTTTTGCCGATATATCAGAAGATAGTGAACAATATAATATTTTAAATATTAAAGGGGGTGTCCCAGAGACGGGTTTTTCCGTGTTTTCTTGTACGACGGTACGGAACCTCCGTTTTAAGAAAAAAACTCCCTTATAGGATCACTTCGTTATCCTCGCTTTATTATTAGCTCGCTGTTAAAACAAAGGGTATCAAATTCTTACTTCCCAATGTCAGGCAATTGTAGAGACCAGTTTAGTTTTAAAAGCGACACGTTAGAATAGTAGAGTAAATGACACGAAATTTCTTGAAATAACCATTGATTAATTGGTTGAACCATTGCTTGAGAAAATTACAGTGGGGACCCCACATAAATAAATTAACTTGTAGATTAAGCCCTACGGCTTTCGCTTTAAGCGAGCTCCAGGAAGTCGTCGGCAACATCAAGGGTTAGCTAGGCTTCCTACAGGAGCTGGGTTGGCAGGAGTCATCACGCAAAGTAGGCGCAAATTTATATCGTCGAGTTGCGGAAAATCTTTGAACTATATCATTTGTGCCTTGTTTTGCCATGTCAATATCAATAATGTAGTATTACTACTAAGTAAATCCTACACGATCAATGTTTCGGATGACACGTTAACACGCTGGCTGCGATACGGGGCGTATTCAGCCCCTTACGCTACTTTCATTCGGTGCGGGGCGAAAAAACAGCGTCTTCTCGCCTGTGCGGGAGTTCGATCTCTGTGATTTTCTGAAGTACGAAAGAGATAAATATATATTTGTGATTTATGCCGAAAATATCAGTAGGTGACATTTTAAAATGATATGGGGCTTAATGGACCCCGTTCCAACCAGAAGGTAAAAAATACCTAGTGCGGTACAGGGTTCATTGTACCCCGTATTTTTGTTGCCTACCCGTACGGGGTTTTTTGCTCATTTGCAGTCGTGATTTTTAACAGTGCATAACGTCACGATAGTTGGCAAAAACAATGAAGCGTTCTCGAAGGATGTTGGAGTTGTCATGTGAAAGAGAAAAACAAGATGGCATTACTCCCTTTATGCCAAGATCATCTCGAGAGTCAGAATCATCACCAATGTTGCCCAAGGTTCTTCAGCGGCAGTCAGCAGAAAAAAAATATGTCGTGACTAGTCCTAGTTTTGGTCATACATATCAGAAACTTCGTAATGTCAGCATGTTTTGACATGTTTCTTTTATATAATAAACATTGATTTAAATTTATATATCTTTTGTTCCCATCACTATAATTTTATCGATACATTTTTATTCTGTGCTTTACGGGGCTTGCCCCATATTTTATTTTTTCTAATGCTATACGGGGATATAAAAGCCCCGTACATTAATTTTCATTATAATTTTATCAGTTTTTGAGGAATCTACTTGTGGAACGACCATTACATAGCAAATTTAGTAATATTTCAGATAAAAAAAATAAAAATTTAAAAAACACAAATTTCAGACATTTATAGGCATTCAAAGCATCATGGGTGTGCGGGGCACATTCATCCCCGTTATGCACAAAGGGAATGTCGTTGACGGGGCGCAATATGCCCCGAAACTCATCAGAATGAGGTACCTACTTGGTTTTAGGAATTAGAAATAAATTTTTGAATTTATTTAGGAAAGGAATGGGGAGGGTGGCGGTACCCCTGAACTTCCCCCCTCCGCCGAAACACCCCCTTTTTTGAGGTTATATACGAAAACGCCTCAGCGCCGGCTATTACGGGGCTGCAGCGATGCGCCCACACTGCAGTGTCAGCTCGGTGTCTTAGGTGTGATGTACTTACCTACAAGCGAATTAATTTCGGAATGACAAAGTATAAGAAACCGCCACATCATGGTCTGAAAATAGTCAGGTTCATATTCTTGTCATTATTTAGGCAGCCAAATTCGATGCAGTATCTCTTCACGTACATTTTATAGTAATAAATATGACAACACGCGTGCTATCCGGGTGGCGCTCGGCGAGGCGACACTCAGAATCTATCCCCGCACCGCCAACGGGGACTCGGATGTACTTGTAGCTTTGCAGGTAAAGTGCGAAGTGTCACCGGCCCGCCTGTTCGATGCTCCAATAAAAAGTAAATATATATTTTAAAAGTAACCCCAATACTCGCCCCCCTGATAAAAAGTTCACACTTGATTATCTGATTCTTGGTATTTATTTTTAGACCAAACAGATCTCTGGTATCGTTTGTCAAGCTTCAAAACAAGTCGACAGACAGCGCGAGCGCGTGCGCGTGCCGAGCACTAGACTGATAACAGAGGTCTATAAGTTGGAAAGGAAAGATGCCCTCCTCACAGTGTGGAACAGTTTGCTGATATGATCAGACGCTGTTTCCTACATACTCTCAAAATTAAGTGATTTTCTCCACCCCTCAAAATGCCGTGGACTAGCAGCAACAGGTAACAAAACTGACCATTATAATCTTCGCATAGACTTTTCGTAATATATCGTTGCTCAAAAGCATAAACTGTCATCACAAAACCTGCTCATTTGTACCCACGTGTTTACTTAACTATAAATACAAAATAATAATGTTTATGCTATAATTTGTGTGTTTGTTTCATGTCTGTTTATATGCGATTTGTTCCAGAATCTACGCGAAACCCTCAAACTCAAGCGGCGGCGAGATGCCCGTCTCGCAGGCGAAGGCGACGGCCATGTTGACGGCCGCCGCCGACAGCAACGGCCGCTTCGAACTCAGCGACCACGGCTACGGCAAGAGCTTCGTCAAGCTCCTTCACGTACACCGGGACGGCGACTTCCACATGATCAGAGAGTTCGAGGTCTCCACCGAGCTGAAACTAGCATCAGAGTCGGCCTACATCATCGGAGACAACAAGGAAGTCGTCGCAACGGACTCTCAGAAGAACACCGTTTACCTATTAGCTAAGAAGCACGGCGTGAAGACGCCAGAAGAGTTCGGCACAGTGGTTGTCAACCATTTCCTGTACACGTACAAGCAGGTGGTAGAAGCTCGATGCCACGTGCTGGAGTACCCCTGGGAAAGGCTGCAGGCTGGGGCTCCGCACAACCACGCGTTCATCTTCTCTCCGGTCGCGACGAGGTGGTGTCAGGTGTCGCAAGCAAGACATGGTGAGTTCTTATTTATATTGTTTAAGCCATTCCACCCTCCAACAGTTCATCGCTTTACTTCGTATCATCGTATTGCACAGCAAGAAAAGGAATTAACTAGGCCGGCGCAAACATACTAAATGACCACCTATCCCGTAAAGTTCTATTATCTTCTCAACTTCTATCTGCTGTAGGTTCTACTGCTGAGTCTAATCCTCCTAATTTTCCTTATTTTGCGCGCAGAGGCGGTGATAGTAAAGTCTGGACTGAAAGGGCTGCGAGTCCTGAAGACCACACAGTCAGCCTTCGTAGACTTCGTACAAGACGAGTACACGACCTTGACAGATGCTGCCGAGAGGATATTCAGGTATCTGTTCTTTTCTTGTTCTAGTTGAGGGGGATAGCAGCAGACATTCAAACTATTTTTATATTACAAAAAACCGGCCAAGTGCGAGTTGGACTCTCGCACGAAGGGTTCCGTACCTAGAACCGAACTCGGTTGGCCGCTATTTGAAAATCCAACCGTACCAGATTCAACAACTTCACCTTGTAACGGAGAGCACACAAATTTGTTTATTTTTATCCTCGTCCACAACTTTTACATGGGTCTGACAAAATATTGATTGGATAGGAATTTCCAATTTATAATGTTAGGTAGGTACCTAACTTAATTAACATAACATAACATTTAACATTTACATATAGGCACATACATTGTGTCATGGGAACCAGAAACAGCGACGTCACAAACACGTAAACATCCAAAACCTGGAGTTTTTTTTCCTTCCTTCCCAGGCCGGGATTCGAACCCGGGATCTCTCGCTTGGGAAGCACAGCCTCGACCGCCAAACCACAGAGGTCGTCGCCATAATTAAGTAATGATTTCGGTATCATAAATAGCAAAGACTTGGAATCTAAATACGCAGTGTATGTTTACTAACTCGAAAGTTCGATACTTATACTGATAGTGTAATGTGTAATTTAATTTGTTTAGTTGTAAATTTGATAATAAAATGTTTGCTGTTAAGTTATTTCAGTAAACAAATAAACAATGTACCTAATACGATAATCCGATTACTTGCATAGTTATTTCTGTCATGTTCGTATCATTTACCTTTCCGTTCATGAATCCCTCAGATTCATGAACGGAAAGGTTACATGAAAACTTGTTAGTACGCAAAGGTCTCTCCAGAAATATATTTTTTTCAGCAAACCTTTCTAAAAGCTTCCTTCTCCAACAGCACGGTAGTGGAAGCGGAGTGGACATTCGACAGCGTGCACAAAGCCGACTTTGACAACGCGTGGCTGACGGTGAAGGACGCTATACTGGACAAGTTCGCCGGCCCGCCAGACACGGGGGTGCACTCGCCCTCCGTCCAGCACACCCTGTACCAGGCTGAGAAGACCGTGCTGGAGAAAGTACCAGAGGTAAATCTCTCACCAAGTTGGAGATGCGTTAACGGAAAGGCATAGTTGAAAGGTTACTTAAAAAAACAGACTTCAAGTCAGGAGCCACGCACCAAAACGACGTCTGTGTATATATGTATATATATATATTTATTTTGATAAAATTATAAGGGACCACCTCTGAAGTATGACCTACCAATCAAAGCAAGAATCATCAAAATCGATTCATAATTGACGGAATAATCGCGTAACAAACATACAAATAAAACACCTCTACAACGAGTTACCTAAACATACTGATGATAATGATCCACGTCTGGTCGATGAGACGCGACTCTTTTAAAGAAATAATCAGGATCGCATTATCGCTTCACATTTATGTTTACAATTCAATACAACGTCAGAATAACATAACAAGTCTCTAAGGTCGGTCACGCGTAAATTTTGGCTTGCTTGACAACCACAGTCATGTGACTAACTCGTCAATATCAATGTAACCGTCTAGGTCAGAAGATCATGTCAACACTCCTATCAGAATCACCAACGCTTACTGAGTAACATGTGCTTATCACAACGTCACGTATAGAAATGGCAGTTATGATATCCACGTAATCGCGAAGAAATTATGCATGTATAATGTTTACACCTATATCAGGCTATATCTGAGTGTGAAAAGCAGTCATATCACAATCAATACTACAACTTGTTTTTTTTTGTCGTCAGGTGTCCTGGATAAAGATGACGATGCCGAACAAGCACTATCTCAACATCGACATGAGCAAATTTCCTGCGAATGTGACGAAGGGCGACCCCAGACACCACATCTACCATCCAGTGGACAAGCCAGCTGGACTTATCTACGCGCAGCTACGCCGGCGGACTCGTAGCAAGTTGTGATAGCCGCAGAAAGTAGCTGCTACGCGGCTACGATTTTTAAGTTAGAAATGCGGGCAGATTTTTAAATACATTAATTACATGAATACATTCAAGCACTTACACAAAATGTTATCGTTTCTAGAGATTTTATGAATTGAGACCACTTTTTCAAATAGGTTAGTATTTTTGATATGTATGTCTGTCTAGTCGAGTGTTTTATAGATCTGCTCGATTATTTATATTATTGTAACACCTGTATTACAAATGAAGTATGGAATACCGTTATAGATTACATGTGAATATTAATTAAATAACATAGGATTAAATAAAATGTTTTATTACAAACACATTGTTTATCGCTTATCGCTTACCTACCTACTTTACATTTCCCAACTTTACGATGTTTTAGACAATTTACAATAACATATCACTTTTAATTATACTTTATTGAAACAATCATAAAACCAAATTGCATTTGAAAACAAATTCACCAAAAATGTTGAACGTCATTTGTCAACATTTGTTGGTGAACTTCAGCCTAGTTAGTACCTTAATCACTATGATGATTGTTTAAAGCCGTTTGGTGCCGATGATCTTGTCCGCCAGCGAGTACATCTCTTCAACCGTCTGGAATAAACAAACACATGTACTCACGGCTATTCCCCCCGACACCTATGCAGAAGTAGAACAGGTGCACTATAGGGTGCACAGAGTTCTGTTGCAGTTGCAAGATCTCAAAGATCTTAAAGGCACTACGACAATGACACTTAGGTCTACTTGCATGAAACGCATTAAATACTTTCAGCGCCTTAAATGGATTTAGCAACTGTCAAGATGTACGAAATATGTCGAACTAAAATCAGTTTAGCACTCTAAACGTATTTAGTGTGTTTCGTGCAAGTGGACCTTACTTCAGTTAATTATGGTGTATGAAACCTTAAAATAACCTATACTTTAAAGGTGGAGAAATTGACTGACATAGTTTTGTTTGCTGATGATACTTCACTGGTCTTCGAAATTGAAAGACAAAAAGGAGATTTTGATGATGGTGTCTTGTCTTTAACCTTGAATTGGTTCAATTAATAATTTATTGTTAAACGATGGTAAAACCAAGTGTATCAAATTCTCTTTTCCAAATGTCAGGCAAGTTGAGACCAGTTTAGTGTTAGACAGCAATACGTTAGAATTATTAAATGATATGATGTTTCTTGGAATAACCATTGATAGCAAATTACAGTATGAACCCCACATAGATAAATTAGCTGGTAAGTTAAGTTCTGCGGCGTACGCTGTTAGAAACATTAGACAAACCACGGATGTGGCTACATCTAGGCTAGTATATTTTAGTTTCTTTCATTGTGTCATGTTGTGGGTATATATGCAGCGGATATTCGAATTATTTTTACTTTACAGGAAAGGGCTGTCCGAGCAATTTATAATTTAAAACGAACAGACACCTTAAGAGAGATTTTTAAATAAGTTGACATGCTAACTGTAGCTAGTCAATTTATTTTCGAAAATATAATATTTGTACGCAAGAACCTTGCAACATTTTCCAAACTTAACGATAGATGTAATGTTAACATAAGAAATAATCTCAGACTAATTGCTCCCCGGTTTAGATTCTCGAAGGTTAGCATTTCTTTCAGTCAGTGCATTCTGTATTACAATAAGATACCTCTGAAAATTTTTAAATTGCTATTTGAGCAATTTAAAAACCATGTTAACGCTACTTTTTTCAAGACTACTTAAATGATGGGTCTGTATGGGGTTAATCTAGCTAAACACAGTCCTTGCTGTTAGTGATTTTGTAATTATTTATTCCTGCGTATAAATTATAATAATTAAAATTGTAATATTTGTATTAGTTAAGCGCAGGCAATTTTTAAAAGAGATCTAAAAATCAATCTATGGGACTTTCTATGTCATGCTTCTCCCGTAGTGGTCCAATGTAGAGAAGTGGCAAAAAATTACGTGTGCTAAGTATATGTAAATATCTACAGTATATATTTCGATCGTATAGAGATAGATCGAAAAATATTTATAACATAATAACCATTTGATAGAATGCTCAATACAAATATATTATTCTCGTAAAAACAGTAGGTACAATAATCTTAGTTCAAGGTGTAGGAACCCCTTATAGATCATGTTTTCTTGTAACCTTCATAGCTTATGCTTATGTGCTATAAATACTAATGAATTCCGAATGAAAACGCAAAGAGACACTGTTCGTGAGTGTTCCTTGTATTGAAAGATTGATTGCGTGTGGCACCGGGGAAAGATAATGTAGCCACAAGTTATTTGCGTGTGGCACCGGGGAAAGATAATGTAGCCACAAGTTATTTGCGTGTGGCACCGGGGAAAGATAATGTAGCCACAAGTTATTTGCGTGTGGCACCGGGGAAAGATAATGTAGCCACAAGTTATTTGCGTGTGGCACCGGGGAAAGATAATGTAGCCACAAGTTATTTGCGTGTGGCACCGGGGAAAGATAATGTAGCCACAAGTTATTTGCGTGTGGCACCGGGGAAAGATAATGTAGCCACAAGTTATTTGGGCACGCATCGGGCACTTAACTTTGATGAGGGAAACAAAAATGGAATTAGGTCGCTTTCACTTAAAAATATCCACACAAACGCGAGCTTAAACACGGCGGCGTTCAGTTCAATCGCTCTATTCGCTCCTGAAGTAATCCGAGTAATAATTGTGGTTACGTACTCGTTTTGTTGTGGCTGTCCATTATCATATCAATATTTATTATTAATATTTGCATTTTATTGAAATATGCTCATGGGGCACCGTATGTCATTAATTCGTCATACCTGCCCACTGCCCACTGATTAAAACACTCCCACTGAGGTGTGGTGTGGCTCACACAAAGGAAACAATAAAGCTTGGGGCGGTTCATTCCGGTATTATAACGGTTAAGTTTGTTTTTATTTACAATCTGATAAGCCAAGCAAACCAGTGGGTGATCTGTGACTGCGACGACCTCGGTGGCGCAACGGTTGTGGGTCTGCCTACCATGCGAGAGGTCCCGGGTTCGATCCCCGGCTGGGGGTAAGAAAAAAAAAAGAGCCTAGGTCTTGGATGTTTATATGTGTGTGACGACGCTGTTTCTGGTTCCCACACAGGGTTTCCTAGTGTGGGGCCAGAAGCAATGTATGCGCCTGTATGTAAATTTTTATGTTTGTGATTTTTAGGGTTCCGTACCCAAAGGGTAAAACAGGACCCTATTACTGCGACTCCGACTCCGAACGGCGAAGGCTTAATGGAGACGAGAAGTGTAATGACCAATGCTCACGTGTTTCATACGACGTTTTTCAACACACTTGCGAGGAAAAGTAAATAAAACTAACGAAATGCAATACTGTGAGTGAATAAACTTAACAAACAGAAACCCATTTAAAAGATGGCGGCCGTAATTTTATTTTTTCGCGCGCTCAGCGCTGCATGCGCGCGCAAGTCTGAGATAAGGGCACCGGCAAAGTAGCTAATCAGCCACATATTTATAAATTTTGAAATTGGGTATTTATAGGTAAAAATACACCGTCAAAATATAAATACCAACAAGCTAACAAGCAGTTTCATGAATTTTTTTAATTATTTATCACATTTTGAATTGAATTTTATATTAACGCAAATAACTACTTAGCTGTTTTCGAAACATTAATACTTCTTGCTAATATTTAAAAAGATATGTAATGAAAAGGCACTAGTGCGATAATGTAATGTAAAAGGCACGGCATGGGTAATATTCTGCATTATCAGTGTAAATACGCTGTAATAAGACCTAGTTTACGAGTAGGTGTGTTGAAAAATAATTTCTTTATCTATAAACCACATACAAACTGCATACGTTACGTACATGAAGTGTGAAAGTAGCCGCACCAATAACTTTGTAAACAATATTTTGCTATGTAAAATCCAAACTATTCACTCCACACCATCCCTACCATTGTATGGTGGTACGGAACCCTTCGTGCACGAGTTCGACTCGCACTTGACCGGTTTTTAAATAAAATTGACTTCACTACGGCGTTACCGTAAAACGCCAGTTTTATATAGCAAAGCCACGTGACTATCGAGCTTGCGACACTCGTCACGTGACTTTTCTATACAAAACTCGCGTTTTACGGCTGCGCGATAGTAAAGTCGATTTTAATGAAAACTCACACTTCGCCCACTGAATAATTATCGCAAGGTTTTAACCCATAATGACAGTATATTTTGATAGTTATGAAACAATTTGACGACCCTGTGGCAGTGACCCTGCCTACGAAGCCAAGGGTCCCGGGTTCGAGTCGGTGGGGGCAAATATTTATTTGATGAGAACGGATGTTTGTTTTGTACCCTAGTCATGGTTGTTTATCTATCTATAAGTAATATAATAATATTTATCTATATAAGTATGTGTATTGTTGTTTGTGTGTAAATAGTGTCCAAGGTATTAATGATAAGAATCAAGATACGCTAATTTTACAAAAGATATGCTAAGTTGATAGTAATAGTAGTTTATGTGACCGCTACATTATGGAGGGCATTTCATAATAATATCACTCGAGAGTTTTAATGCCTAATTATGTACAGTTACATACACTAGTTTATCTAGACACATATCATAAGCTCTCTTTGATGTGTTCAGGAACCGCATGTTCGACCGGCATTGTGGCATTGATCATTGCTCTGCAGTTATTTAGCTTGTTCTGTAGTACCAACTTCACAGACAAATGGCACGCAGGCAGGCGTCGGCGTTCGAAATTTGAATGTCATAATTTGACAAATTTTGGTACATTATGGTCATAATAATCAATATTCAGATAAGAAATGAGTTTTTACCAAGAAATTTATCATTATGCTGGTCGTAACGTCTGGTTTATGATACGTGTATAGATAAATATAATTATAACGCTATTTCCCATAGTTAAGAAGATTAATAAAAATCGTTACCACGGACAAACAAATTGGGTCTTCAGACAAGGCAGCGATTTCAGAACTTCTCCCGAGGTTAGTGATATGATAACATAGCCGGTACTTGAGGGTATCTTATTACTAATTAACATAGTTTCATTAACCGTATTAGTGGTTTTAACCAGTTCTAGTTGAATTTGTTCCTACCTACGTGAAACGGCCAGTTGCATAGAGGTCTTTGTTCAAAGAGGGGTTGTAAGAGTATATTGTGGAAATATACCTCTATCGGTTATTGGACCTCGTTATGGTGATATTTTAAAGCGGGAATAAGAATCTAAACGAAAGTGACAGCGTTAATTACTACCACAAGAAAAAAAGAGAGCGCATATAATGCACATAAAAATTGTTTAAAAATAAACCCTATTTTGTCAAACAATATTTTCAAGGAGAGTTTACGAATGCGTTATTTCCATATTTTGAATGCAATTTATTAGGAAATCAAATTAGTTAGGATTTCAGAATTACAGTAAAACATAACAATTTAAAGGTTTTTTCGTAATTAAATTCTATCAAAAAAAAAATACATCCAATCGCATTTTCCTTCAGTGATAACCTGAATCAAATACTTAATAACTAACAAAAAAAAAACATGGAGATGTTTTTATAGTGCAGTAAATGTATTCGAAAAAACCCCATTTTTTTGGTATATGTGTATTTTTAACTAAAAACAGTCTGGAGAGGGAACTGATAAATATGAAATTGTATATAGAAATAGAATATTATGTAGAAATTTCGTCGATATCTACTTTTGTAGTGAAGGTTCTGTCGACTTACTTTTCTCTGCCTACCCTTTCTTCTGTGGTGATATTTTTCTCAGACCAGTTACTTCCAGATTATAACGGTATAGCTGTACCAAAGTTAATCATAACGTGTAGTACGCAACGTAGTCTGTGTAATCGCTAATAGCCCTAGGTCAACCAAAGCTGGACTATATCCGGCGAGAACCGGTTCGACACGAGCTGTCTCCAGTGTTCCTATCAGGATCCAAAGTCAACTTGATTGTGCTGTTAATATATTTAATTAGTGTCTGCGGTACCGGTTAACGGACTTTACACGACGACGGCGTCTTTTATTTCATGCATATTTTATTTTAAGGAGGAAATAATTAACGTCTTGCCTAACGCGGTTGACCTCCAAAGACAAGCTACAGAATATGGTTAGTTTGAAGTTGACTTCCGAGCACCAGAAACAAACTGCATTAGTGGCCCGTTTCAACTGCTTGAAGCCATCTGATTCAGAGCTCGAACTGGGTCGACCGCGCAAGCCCCGTCGGCATCGGTGATGGATTCATTTTGACAGCTTCGTGTTTAAACGCGCAAGAATTACCTTTATCATTATGAAAATACGGCAAGACAATTCAAGCGTTGGCATCGGGATCAACCGACGGGGCTTGGGCGGTAGACCCACTGCTACAACTTCAGGACTGCATCGCCTTCAGACAGTTAATATCGACCTCTGCTCGAAGATGAAACAAAGCTGCTTGTATATTAGCGGCAGACTTGCCCCCTGATACCAAGACGTCTAAGTGTTATTTCTTACCGATAGATTCTTCAAGGTCTTGATATCATTGGTCTCGTATTTGAGCAAGGCGAACTCTGCATCGTTAAACCGGACCCCCTTCTCGATGTCAGCCAGCTTCTGCGCCTCCAGCTCTTCCTTGCACTTCTGCAGCACCTGCTCTGGAGTCAGCACCACCGTCTCTTCCTCCTCCACCTCCTCGCCGGTCTCCTCTTCCATAGTCTACAATGCGTGTGTCCGTCAGGTTAGTACAAGTATTACTGGTATTGTTATGGGAGATGTTCAGTAATACATACATGAAGTCACAGATACAATACTTATATGTATAACGATGCAGACCATCCTGTGAATAGTGATGGGAAATGTTTTGTGAAAGTGGAATATGTATGTTTTTGTTGAAGCTGAAATATTTTTCTTAGAATACATACGCAATAGTCTCGGGTTGATGACGCAAAAAGCATCATTAGTCATTCAAATACGTCTTGGCATGTTATTGAACACTAATTGTCACATTCTGATCTTTACACGCCAAAACCTCATTAAATATAGAATAGTTTAATATTCTCGGATATCTTAATGATTAACAAATATGGTATTTCTAGGCCTCCCCATCGTTATGCGGGCTGCTACTGTGAATAAGAAGAACCCACCTGTTCCAGTTTTTGCGAAGCCCTCAGTTTCCTCAGATATGCATCAGCTCTCTTCTTGGAGGCTTTCGCCACCTCGTGGTTGACCATCCTCCAGAAGACGAAGACCGGGTGGTGGTAGAGCTCCGGGGGACACTCCTTCAGTGGCGTCTTGCCGACGAGGATGAGGCACTTCAGCCGCTCCATCTCTTCCATCTTGGGGAGAGAGGGATGGATTGAAGAATGGATAGATAAGCTTTTAAGAGACAAGCTCGCCTTTGCGCATAAGTGTTAATGTATTTTACTCATTCTTTACCCTGCAATGAATAATATTGAATATTGAATATGATAGAGATATTAACTTCATTACCGACCCAGAAGATTATGTCGCGGCCATGACCCTCTTTTGCTCGACTTGGCGGCGTCACAGCGTTGCCAAATATTTATTAAACACATTATTTTAATAAAAGGCTACTGTTACCGAGGAAGGGAATTTTGTAGGATAAATTTAGACTGTCCTAAACGCTGTAAATAAAAAAAAATGTTTTCAAGATCAGTAAATTATCCTGCCCGAGGCACGCAAAGGCAATGTGTATTGGTGATACAAACTGAAATGCACTCAGATCCGTGAATCATTCGTACTTAAAGCTAAAGTAAACTAGGAATTCAATAGAGCCATAAATCATCCGGTGCATCGATTGATATAAGTACATAATAGATCACGGCACGAGCAGACGATAATACGGTATTAATCATCTACTTGCTTCTGGAAATCACTTCACGGTGTATGGGCCGCAGCCAACTAGCTTAGTCAGCTGTTCAATTAACAGCCTAGTCATTTAATTGAGCGGCGCCATCCAGTCTATGCTGAATGGTTGAGCCAACGCTTTTTGGCTATACTGTAAATTGCCTGGGCGAAGTGGTGGGTCAGGGTGAAGGGGAGAGCAAAGCGAAGCCCCCTTTATCCTTCGTGTGCGGTTGAACACGGATAACAACAAAAGCTAGTTAGCTAATTAAGCTAGTTGGCTGTGACATATATATGCGTCTCATTCGATATCATCACCTCCCGGTTATAACTGGTGAGGTAGTGATAGTCATGCTGCGCAACACTTATACTGGTTTAATCACTCCAGGGTGACACCTAATCTAGGCGGGTCACCGATTGTGGGATCTATTTGTGTGCATACATCATCTAGCATGCATATACGTAGTCCACTTTATAGAGGCACGTGCAATATGGCTGATGGTAGTTGTTAAGGGGGTGAGGGCAATACGGCTGCTTTCTAATTTCACTTAATTGCTGCTGTCACTTTGTTTCCATCACGAACGGTGAAGCTGTCAAAATTGTATTCGTTATCAAGCGAATTCAAGGCGAAGCAGAAGATTGCCACCTATTACGAATCGATTAGATTTTCAAATCGATTAAAGTTCCGTCAGAGTTCAGTCATTATCTTGGTGAATGTTCATTATTTGTACCAATTGTACTATGTAGAGGAGAATGCTCGTTGCTCTTTGCACTATGAACTATGGAATCAACATTATTAATTTATAACTTTGCTTGCACCAGCAATCTTGTGATAATCAGATGATCCCTACCCTAGTGACGTCTGGCAGATTACTATACAGTGCAATTCCTTTAAAATGTTTGTTCGGTCTTCAGATCATTCTTTGATTGCCGAAATACTACTAGCCTAAGCAAATTAGCCTCAAAATCGTTGATCTGGGGACTATTCCTAGGTATGTCCTTACAATCATACTAGAAGTCCCTGAGAATAAGAGGTGACCTGGCGGTGGGGGAGGGGGAAGATTTTCAATGTACTGATTGCAAAAAAGGTGATTGAAGAACGAATCAATTAATTACAATATTTTACAACCAAATATACCCACGCATGGAACTAATGTAATATATTGACTCTAAGTCACCCTTAGTTACATATCTAATTAAGTCGAAAATTTAGGATGCCTTTAAAATTATTTACACATACTCCGATAAATTTGTAATTAATAAGCTGCCGATGGGAAAATGAAAAGCGTACATTAATTTAAAAATTACCCTCTCAAGTAGCTTCACGTTCACATTAAAATTGATCCATACAAAAGTGATTCTTGTTCATTCTCGGGTACTCTCCCTAATTTGCAATTATTGAATAACTTTTTTGGTTTTAAAGTGTTAAACAATTAAACATGTTGGAAAGCTGATAGAACAAGGATATTTTATAATCTATTTGAACGCTCAGGTAAATAAAAGTATTTTGACGAAATGCATGTTATAAATCTGAAGATTTCACATCACGCGAGTTGATGATTTCAATGCATCAAAATCAATAGTAAATTTATTAACTTTAAGCTATTTCACAAAATAATTGATGTATATGCTTTCAAACGAAAGTCAAAAAGTTACCTACCCAAAGTTAAGTAAAGTTAAAGAAAAGTTTTTTCGTAATTTATAAATTTAAAAAATAAATAAATTTTAACTTAAATTACTCGAAATCCATAAATTTTGGAGAGAGGGTATTATGGAGTTAAATTCACTGGAAATGGGCTTTACTTTTATCCCTTAAAATGTATACATATATACAGGGTGTTAACGGGGTCATGATTCAAACCTATCGGTCCTAACTCGAAGAATTAATGCGATTTCAAGTATAGGGCAATTTTTTAAAAAATTACAGCCTTTTTTAAACTAATCAACAATTTATTTATCCCAGTTAATAACTCAGATTATGGTTACCCTATTAATTCATGATAAAACCTTTTTAATAAACAAATGATTAGATGAGTAAGTAGTAGGTAATTGTTAACCGTCACGTCAAGTCTTGTCAAGTGCGTAGGGTGACCATAATAATTAATAAATAGGGAATCATTTTTAGTTTTTTTTTTACCTGCGAAAAAAGTGCTAATTTATGCACTCCAATCTACAGCGTTGTATTCCTAATTAAGTGCCAAGTCTATTTTCTCTTTCTTGCTACACGACCCCGTTAACACCCTGTATATATATATATCGATTACCTATCACCCTGTATATAGCTTACGATGATGTGAATGGGTTCGCAGAATTATAGAAAAAAATTGCTTAATTAAAAAAAATGAAAAAAACTTGACTGTATAATAAAAATCACAAAACAAGCAGATAAGAGCAAACGTAAATATTGAGAGAATATTCGATGAAAATATTATAACAGTACGGTGTTAAATCAAATTAAGTTAAGTGCTAGCGAAACTAAATTGGTTTGGTTGGTTGGTTGGTAAAAACTAAACTATCATATTAAATTGGTTCCGCCTGCATTACAATTTAAGTTAATTTAACTCAGTGCTATGATTATTTTATCAAATCTCAATCTTTAAGTCTTATCTGCATGTTTTGTGCTTTTTAATGTACTGCAGCCGGGTTTTTTAGTTTTTTATCAACACACTTGCTCGTAAAGTGATTCTTTATGGCAAGGTATTTAGGTTCATAATATTTAAGGTTATTACGCACTAGTACTAACTTTACATCACCGTAATAATTAGTGCCCCACTCTAGGGCCTTGAAAAAAGTTTTTTTTTTTTTATATATAACTACGCCATGTGCCCAGTGACAATCAGGCCATCAAGACAAATCTAATGAAGTCGCATTTATATCATTAGTAGTTACAAGGGGACACAGCAACATACTTAAAGACATATAAACATATAGGTCAAACACATAACCGTCAACATTTCCGCTTCGTACAGTCGGGAAAAAACGTGATTTATTTTATTTTTATTTTATTTGATTGATAAACGAATAAATTAATTACACCAGTTTACAGCAAATATACCTAAGCATGAAATCAGTTTAACTTTAGAGTAATAGTAACCTTAACCCCTGAAGTCGACAAAAATTTAGGATGTTAAGTTTAAAAAATAATTGCTCTGATTTCCAAATCACGGCTAAAGCACTTACATAATTATTCACTTCAAAATTTGTCGACGTCGATTTATATTTATATTTTATTATTTATTGCAGTTGTTTGCTGTCCCTACAAAATAGGACATAGGACATAGGAGAAAAGTATTAGTCTGAAATAAGTGTTAGTTATTTCACACTTAACGTTAACTTTACAGAAGCTGCATCTATTTTTCTGTGGATTGCAGTCAACGAAAAAGTACCTAGGCGCTTTTCCCCCCAGAATAGAGGAAGTGGTTACAAACTATTTATGTACCTATTGGATTTGTGTCTCAACCTGCAAAATATATTTTAAATATTTGAAACTCACCACTCGCGCGGCCATCCTCTTGTTGGTATTCTCCTCATTGATTTCGCGGATGCGATCCTCCAGCTCGGTCATGTAGCTCTTGTCCGTCAGCCGCACCAGGTTCGTGCCCATGTGCTTCTCGAGGCGCGCGCGCACGTGCGGGTGGGCAAACCTGGATATAAAAGCAGGGTTAATTAATATCATTGTACCTATATTGCGATATCACCAACGGCTCGATTCCGCTAACAACCCTCTTCCTTTTTGTGAAAAGTTATCCGGACCTGTGCCAATGGCATCAAGCAAGGTGTTCCTCGCGATATTGGTAATGATGATACCGACCCATTCGGCAACTCTCTTCTTCCTTATCTTGGCTTTGGAACAATACAATTTATCTCGACAATCGAGTTACGATACTCACCCACAATTGCTCTGATAATAATTAATAAGCAATTGGCTGAAGCCAGGATGGTGGCCAAGAAATTTACGATTGACCAGTGGATGATGTGATGACGGATAAAGTTCATGAAATGATGGTCATTACAATAGATGTAAGTTATTAAAGGACAGTTACCACGGGCTCCACGCATTAAACTACAATACTAATTATGTATTTTTGACTTAATTTTCACGTATTATATCATGTCGAATAAGCCTTAGTACAATCTTATGCCACAAATCGCGTGTTCAAACTGACAATTGACAGTTTGGCGCGAAAACGGACCAGCAGCGGAAGTGACGTTATAATTGTTCTTCAGTAAGGGACAGAGCTATACCACGCTATATGTCAATCTCCTCCTTTTTAGCCGACTTCAAAAATGGAGGAGGAGGTTCTTAATTCGTAAGTTTTGTGTATTTATTACGCGATTACTCCGTCAATTATGAACCGATTTTGATAATTCTTTCATACTTCAGAGGTAGTCCCATATACATTTTGCGCATTTTGAGAAATCAACAAATGCAAAAAAATATACCACAGATGACGTTTTGGTTTGTGGTTCCATGCAGCTAAGTTTTGACGAGGACTTTTCATGTACACAGACTTCATTCGCATACCGACCAGGGAGGAAGAAATAGGGCTTGAACTTGGAGTCAGTTTTTTTAAGTTTTAAACTTGGTGATTATTTCGCATAGAAAAGGAAAGGGAGACTAATGCATACCTCTGTCCCCTACTGAGAACAATTACTTATTACGTCACTTCCAATGATGGGATGTTTTCAAACAAGTGCTTTTTGACGTCACGTTCAATTCGTATTTTTTGTTGAAAATTCATACATAACAAAATAAAAACGTGCAAAAGAGAGATAAATATCTTGAACGAAGCTTCCCTATTGGTGGACTGAAAGAGCTTTGTAAAGACTACGGATACCTTTAAGTTAGATCTACGATACCTAATACTTAAAAGCGATAACGGATTATCTAAATCACAACAAAACCAAACAAGGAAAACACGCTAACGAATGACGCTTATCAATATCATCAAGCGAGAATAATAACTTTGTTTTTCGCGAGCCATTCCGATAGCTCGCAAAGTCATAATATCACTAGAAGGTTATCCTAATGCTAAGAGTACTTGAGACTTACTTACCCCCCTAAGCCGGTACCGTTAGTTTCCCCTTTCTCGCGCGATATCTTGGCTGGAACGCTGCTGTTTGGCGTGTGACGGGACACGACGCGATTTTTGAGTCGCGTTTATTGTGGCAGCTAGGGCGTGGGGGCTTTGAAGGCCCGCCGCCGGTTGGTGAGACCTTTGTCATAACACCCTGGCACGGTAAGGCACCGACAGCCCCTATCTAAGGGTATAGGAAATTTCGGTAAAAGAGGATGTGTACACTTAACGGAGAAGTTCTTTAGCGCATCTAGGAGAAAGGCTTTGGAAAGAGTTATGTGAAAAACGTTCTATGAGTCACAGAGATAAGCTAGACAGAAACTAGCCGAATACTTCTTGTATATTAATAGGGAATATTGATCTGGTTTAAATTTGACTGGAATTATATTTTTGTGAATATTTATCGTCCAAATTCTCTAAAATAGTAAATAAAAATTGTAAAATAAGGACAGGAAATCAAAATATTTATTTTACGTCAATCAAAGTTAATTTAGTATTTTTTTCGTAAAATATCACTTTTGATAAATAAAAAAGTTGTAATTTTTGTTTAAAACGGAACGCATTTTGTTGGTTGGGCGGCCAACCAAAATGGCCGCGTTCATGACGCCATTCCGTTTTCTAGTATAGTTTCGCGAATGTTCTATTTTCTTATTCTCTCGATATTTACAAGCAAAAACAACTGGCTAGAGTAGGTTATTGTGGCTACTTTTCAATCGGGTTATAGGATACGTTAGAACGTTGAAGAAGCTAAACCGGAGCGGAGCGGAGCGGAGTGTATACAAACAAAAACGATTGGCTAGAGTAGGTTATTGTGGCTACTTTTCAATCGGGTTATAGGTTAGGTTAGAACGTTGAAGAAGCTGAACCGGAGCGGAGCGTATGCAAACAAAAACGATTGGCTAGAGTAGGTTATTGTGGCTACTTTCCATGTAAATTTTGATGATAGCATTATGGAGCATTTGTGGAGGAGAAAGGTGTCGAGGCAGAAAAATGACCCTTTCGAAGAAAGCATCTAGGCATTTCCGCGCGGGGGGGGGGGGGGGGGGGCAACTACCCCCTTCCCCCTTCCCCCACTAAAGATCAAGGTCATTCTAAATTTTGTTTTATTTTAACAACATAACCTCAAAACTTTAAATAATCATATCTCAGCAACTAGACATTTCCGCGGGGGGGGAGTAGTAGGGGGGGGGGGCATCTACGTCCGTTACTCCGTGATTTTAGAAGTTAAAATGATTCTTTATAACAGTATTTTTATTGTATTAGGATGTAAACAGTGAATAGAAAAGGGAAAAATACATCGATATTCTCTATTACCGATGGCTAATGAATTTAAATTTTTATTGGTATGTTAATCAAGTTTATTTATAACTTCATGTTCATATTTTCGATGAAGTCCCCAAGTGAAAACACTCCTTTATAGTTACGTGACAGCGCGTGGTATTGAGCATATCGCGTATGCTAAACTTGTATAGAATTTGGGGAAATTGCGTCATTTAACTAAACATTGATATATCGTGTGAATCGTGAATATGGAATTACGCATTTATGAAGGTAGGTAAACAAAAGTTGACTTAGAATAAAAAAAAAAACATGCCTGCCTTTAGATATAAACCCGTGAAACATAGAGACTCGTAGATTTCATAATGAAACTAAAATAGCACTGTCCATTACATTCGCAAACCATACATTGTTTCACTCACAATTGATGGTTACTATGCACTTACAAAAGCAAACTAGACATATTCTCAAACCGAGAAGCATAAACGTTTGATAGGTTTACCATTACAACAGTAAAATAATATAGGTAGTTCAAGTGGCACTATAGGGCGGGCGGCGCGCGCTGGGCGGATGGTGGGCGTCTAGTTAGACACGACCTTGTGTTAGGAACACTTGTAGTAGAGTTAAAGAAAATTCTAAAATTTTGCTATGTACAGGCGGATTTTTCGCTCGATTGTTAACTTAAATTTGAATGATCCCCCTGGATAAACAATATAGCGTCACACCTTCTCAAATACGGAGTGACACAATTGTGCCCACTTTTAGCCCGTCGCCGCTGCTAAGGAGATAAAACCCTTTAGCTAGATAAACAAATACTTATCAAATACATATGCATTTAACAAATACACATCACATACACATGAGTCATCTCAGAGGTTATTATAAGATAATCCGCTTACGGTTTCACAGCTACTGCTGTACAGAAGAGCTGCTCACACCTATACTCCAGTAGTTTCGTCAGCCTATGGTGCATGTTGCTACGCTACGGCGGCGGCGCTACCCAGACATGTTTGGTTGATGGATGCCGCCATTACGCTTGGCTCACACGAGCGCCGACAGCCCTTATCCACTATTATATATAGATACTATAAATATCAAACACGTTTTTTTGCAGTTGCAAAGAGATAGACACGCCACAGAAAGTTTTATGGTGCCCTTGCACGAACAAATAAGATGTACGATGGAAACATATCATATTTTATTGGTATTTGGTAAGTATTTAATTGCACTAGACTACCCTTTTCATTTTATATGTATCCTATCCAGATAGGTTTGCTGGAAGAAATCTCTGTTAAGAGATAAGCTCGCCTTTGCCTTTTAATTTAGTGTATTGTTGTAATGTTCTGTGCAATAAAGAATTGTGAATTGAAACATGCATATTTTTTACCTAAATCTGCAATCTAAAAAACTAACACAAAATTGACGGTGGATTGCCGCTTTATGGCAGAAAACAATAATCGGTCTCCGTTGGCCATTTCATTAATTACGATTCTTACATTAATTATCATTCCGAAATTAATAGACCGAGCCAGCGAAGCGAGGGAGGCGTCTCCGTTCAGCTTGGGCTAAAATGATTTTGTATGTCCGGATTTCTGTGATTTCTGTCGGGATGTCCGGATTTCTGTGATTTCTGTCCGGATTTCCGGATTTCTGGCTGTTCTCCTCTACAGGTCACATTTCTTAAGGATCGATATGTTCAGTTATTTTTTTCTAAGTGGCGGATATATGGGGATTCAAAGTTATTGGTGCGGCTACAATATTCCATGCACGTAATCAGGTGCATCATAAGTTTGTATGTAGTATTGAAAGGAAACGCAGTCTGAATATTTGATTTTATAATAATTTCACTTGTTCATCCTATGAACTTCTAGGGGTTTGGGGGTGTGAGATTGTGGAAAGTAAGGGAAAACGCAAATTTTGAGCTATTTTTGAGGTAACTGTTGAAGGTTAACTTTTCTGATACGACGTTGTATAAATAATACCTATAGTCTTATCAACTTGTACTTTAAATTATGTAAATAAAAAAGCTAAAAAAAGAACAAAATATAAACATTTAAAGAAAACGTTGAAGAAAGATGAATATATAAATATACGTCTACAGGTATTTTTCTGACCGAATTGATGTCTCCTTGATTTTACTGAATCGATTATTAGGTGAAAAAAGCTTGCAACAAGAAAAAAAATTAACTGCCATTTTAGTATAGTTGACCGAGTGCGCGAAGCATCTCCGGATTTCCTGCTGTTGTACTCTACAGAGTATTTTCTTGTACTCTACAGAGTATTTTACTCGTATTTTCTTAACAGATTCTCGTGAGATTGTGTCAGCAGGTTCTATAATTATAGGAATGTTTTTGTTGATTCAGTTTTTGGATTTTTTTCAAAACAGCGGAGTTTTGCGGTTACAAAGTTATTTACTTACTTTCATACTCCATGTACACATGCAACCAGGTGCATTAATATGTTTTTATGATAGTATTTAAAGAAAATGAAGTCGGTTATTTGTTTTTACAATAGTTACAATAGTTATACTTTTATTGATTGATAGAACGTTTTATACGAAGATAGTTTTTTTGTATGTATGTTATAAGATTTCTAGAAGACCGTGAACCGATTTACAAAATTCTTTTTGTATTTGATAGGGTACACTTCCGAGATGGTCCCATGTATAGATGTTTATGTAATGTTATTAATGTTAAAATTCATGTCGCTTCTGCATAATAAATTTCTTAGGTCAACCTGTTAGTAATGTCATCCTGGCAGGTAGGTTTTGCGATACTTCAATCGCGGTTATGTATTTCGTGTCATTTCCGTCTCCGGATTAAGGCGATGATATCCGAGAAAAGCCGAATCTTTAACTGATTTTAATCATTTTGTACATAAGAATAACTTTCTGATATTAATTTATCAACCAAAGTTACTACGTTAAGTTCGTTTGTTCAAATATTAACAAAACGTTGAATCTTCTCTGTCAGGGACTTGTTTTTGTAAATAAACTAATTTTTACATAAAAAAAAAACTGTTTCTTTTTTTCATATGTCTGACCGGATTTCCAGCTGTTTAAAGGTCGCAATTTTCAATTTTGTGAGCATGTATGTATTTTTTTAAAATGTCGGAGATATGTGGATTTAAATACTTAATAAAACAGTATTCAGTGCTTTTGGCCCCAAAGTATTCTGTGCATTTTGGGCAGCACTTCTTCGTTCCGCTCGCTCTGGAAACCACTGGGGTCTGGGGGGTGCAGGGGAAAGCATTTGTTAGGGTGGGAGATAGGACGCCGCTTGAGGGACCTGGGTTATGTATGACCGTCGCTCTGGGTCATATCTTATGCAGAGGATCTCCCTTGCGGTGCAGCTTGGCTCCGCGGCAAGTGTAATGGCGACCTTTGCATCTGATATGACTCGGGGCGGCCTATTTTCTTAGTTTTAAGTTATTGTTGACTTTTTTATTTATATTTTATAAATAATTTAGTTTTTGAGAAAGCTCTAGGCGGATACTTGACATTTTCATTTCATACGTTTCCTTAACTGTAATTTTGAATGAATAAATATTTCAAAAAAACATATTGTCAAGGTACAGATATTGATTTGTGGAGACCACAGATATCGAGAGATAGGCCCTTGGCGCTAAGCTTGTATCGGAACCAGTGTCGCCGAAAACTAAGAACACGCATACATTTACACCACTCGTACATCAATCCCTCCGCTTTTATTGGTCAGTGCAATGTCATGCACCTATCGTCTGAACACACCCACACTACCTCAGGTATACTAGCTAGTCGAGCTAGTGTTGGGACAATGCAAGGACAGCGTGTATCATCGATCGATTATAATTTATAGACACTGGTATAGACAGTCGTATACAATGCCGGGTTCTATAAATAAAATAGTAAATTGTTTGTAAATACGACATATTTATTTTACAAGAAATACCTATTACTGTGTATACAGGGTGTAACAGATGCGGGGTGACAAGCCGAAAAGAGTTGTTTGCGACATATTTTGAACGATTTTCTCTATGAATCTGATTTGATCAGAGCAACTTTATTTTTTACTTCCCCATACAAATCAGCTGACCTGCAGCTCGGCCCAAAATGTACTCAAAAGTGAAAAACAATGCTGATAAAATCAGTTTAATCAAGAAAGATGTTCAGAATGATGGCCTTAACAACCGTCTTTCGGCATATATACCCTTTCTGTAAAATCCTGTACAGTTAAATACTATCTATTGACCAGAAAAATGTAAATATTTATTAAGAACTTGCCGTTTTGACAAT
This sequence comes from Argyresthia goedartella, assembly GCA_949825045.1. NCBI lineage: Eukaryota > Metazoa > Arthropoda > Insecta > Lepidoptera > Argyresthiidae > Argyresthia > Argyresthia goedartella. The sequence goes on along the minus strand of OX463808.1, from coordinate 12,322,366 downwards.
TGAGGCGTAGCGTTTTTTGCCAAGTAATGCAGTCTTATATTGGTATATCTTTCCATTACAGCTTTTATCAGTAATATTAGATGATTATCCATTGGGTTTTGTTCGAATTGGTGAAAATCTATTTCGTTGAACAGATTCATGCCAATGAATCGGGGTAGTGCTTTAGACATTAATGATTGTTTTAAATTTTTAACCCTAACCTTTATTTTGTCTTTGGTAAGCACAGTTGATTTTATGATCACTTCCATGTTTTTACAAATTGTTATAACGTCATGGGAAGGTTATATTAAGCCGCCTTTATCCTTGAGTTTTATAAACTTATGTGTATCGTCCGGGCCGCTTGACAGTAGCGCGCTTGTGCATACGTCGCATTTCACAGTTTTAATCAGAGCATGAACGACGAAGCCAGCTACGTAAGTTATGGTTTGTGAGCTGTATTGTGTTAGAACATCAACCATCATTTCTACTTCTTCGTCGAATACTGCCATTTCATGTAATATATTTATGTCGTCACACTCTTCATCTCGTAATCGGGGATCGAAAGTGTGGTTCATGCGAACAGCCGATGAACATGTCAGAAGGGACATCTTTTCGAGTGCTCGGCAGTTCCCACTGTCCACGTCTCGGAGTTCTGACTTGACCATCAATTTTTTGTATATTTATTTGAATTGTCGTGCTGTTGGGTTTGTATTACAACCCCCGTGGCTTCGGATTTGGCCAAAAAGCAGCTCAAGATGGTCCTGACTAATCTTGTAAACAGGGAAGTAGCTTAGTTTTCGTTCTTTTTCAACTAGCCGAACATACAAATCTTTGAGGCTCTTTATACAGATCAAACATCCGACAAAACCAGTTTTCCTCGATGAGTCAATTACTGCCGTACCATCCACAAGCTTCAATTTTTTCAGGTAATTTTCGGCTTTTTCCAGAAAATCAAAGATTTCAACCTTATTTTGTTCACAGATTGGCTTTTTGTAATGTAACTGGGCTACATGTCTGGAGTTCAATATATCAAATAGATTGTTGACTATTTTCAGAAAGTTGACTGTGCCATCGACATTTTGAAAACCTGGTAAATTTAGTTCTGAGCAAAATGTTAATGCGACTGCCACACTGGTGCTGAACAATTGGGATGCCAATCTCACTTTCATTTTCTGGTTTTTAAAGAATATGTGGCCTCGACGCAATTTGTTAGCTAAGTGCATCTTTTCTTCTTCTTGGACATCGTTAAATTTTTTTAAATGTGCCCATTCCACTTCTTTTTGGGTTTCATCAACAAAGCTTCCTTTGGCTTCAAAAGCATTCCTCAATAACTTCAACATATGATATGGATCGGGAAAGATGAAGATCGGTTTCTTTGTAACGGGATGTTCGAAATTTGTTTTTAAGTCTTCTATGTTCAGTGAGCACCCAAGTTCTTTAGTCATTGTCATATTTGCAGGGCAGCCGTCAAAAGTAAGTGATGTTATTTCGATTCCCGTTTCTTGTAACAGTTCAAGACATTGTGTAACTAGATTCGCTCGTTGTTCTCCAGTAACACCAGCGACTAGAAAATACCCGACAGGTATCTTCCAAGGGGCATTAATTGCGGTTACTAGAAAAACTAGAGCTTCCTTTGCCTCGGGCAAAGAATCTGTATAGGCCATTTTGAAATTGCATATATCTACATATCCATGCATATACTCACCGTCCCACTCTACACGAAAGCGAATGGCCATTTCATCGAGTACAACATTACACACCAGTGTATAATCTGTATTTTCAACTTTCAGCTTGATAGCTTCAAATGACTCCTTTGTAAACCCGGGGTCGGAGTCAATCGCCTCGTACCATTTCCTTATGGTGCGAACGTGGGGAAGGCAAGATTGAAACGTTTGCCGCACATATTCGTAGGCCTTAGGCGAATAAAAATGAAGAGTACAGGCAAAAGTTCTCAATTCTGCTGAGTATTTTTCAGTGGATTTTTTGTCGACAGATTGTTTTTTCTCACATCGTTCAATGAGATCAGCCACTCCTACACCTAAACCTTCTAATTGTGTGACTTGATCAGAATTAACTAATTTTTGATCTTTAAGATCTCTCAGAACATCCTTCATGTTTAAAATTTTTTTGCGGTAGCGGCTGTTTTGTTTTTGAAGAGTTTTAATTTTCTTATTTTTTTGCTCGAGTACGATTTCCAATTGGCCTATCCGATGGCGCAGCTTCCTCTTGCGTGGGGTCTCGAAAATGCTGTGATTTTCTTGGTCCTTGTGCTGTAATTTGTATGTTTAATTTAGTTGCTGTTAGTCTTCTTATCACAGGAATATGAATAGGCGATAGAAGTATGATAAAGAAAGAAAGGTACCTTTAAATTAAGATAAATTGGGATCAAATGTGCCTTTGCCACCCCGCATGGAAAAAGGCGTGACACTGTCTGTATGTTTACTTTTATAAAATAAAATAAAATTACAATTCAAATTATAATTCAAATACATTTCTTACATTTTCATTACCTACTCTGTCCGTGGTCAGCAAAGACGGTTCTTCAGACTCAGCTTGTTTTGATGTCTAAAAATAAAGATGTAAATAAGTAACCCGAAGATTTTTATAAATTGTTTTAATTTGACCCGATTTACATCATTGCCGTCATCTCCTTCAGACACGCATTCATTCAAATGTGTTTTCTCTGGTTTTATGGTATCCTGAGACAAAAAGGTGCAAGCAATCAGTATTCAAATACGTATCACGCAGTTTTTCATGTTAAAATTTCAAAAAAATACACCTGATCGCTGCTATCTCCTACAGAGACGCATTCATTGATATGGTTTTTCTCTGGATCTCTGGTACCCTAATAAAATAAGATGCATTACTTAAAGTTATATGTAGTTAGTAAAGGAATTTATAATTTCAAGTAGATATTCAATTAATAATCTAGAAACAGTCTTTTTATAGTGGTATGGTGTAAGAAATATTTTAAACCTATCCATTGTATGAAATTAAATATAAATTACTAACATGAGACATCATAACTGGTATTTTCATCGTCGGCACTGCCCATGGCCACATTCGCCTGTATTTCTTTAATTTTTGAAAACATTTCTCCTTGAAATGAATTGAGCATATTTTACATTGTTTTTGTGGAAACCAGCGAGGCCCTCTCATTACCGCTTCGATCCATTTTTCTTTTATTTTTGGTTCACTAGGAAAACTGAAACATTGATTAGCGTAATAACATACATAACTTTATCATTGAAGCAAATCGGAACAGTAAATATAAAAATCAAAATGGCGTCCAATATTCAAAATCTGACATCTATATCATAATTGTATTCTAACCGGGTCCCCAGATATCGATTTTGAAGTAAATCGGAACAGTAACAACGAAGTTCGAAATGTCGGCAACTTTTTCAAAATATGACAGAATCATGATTGGACCTCAACCGGATCCCCAGATATAGATTTTGAGTCAAATCGGACTAATAACTATACAATCCCCTTATCCCGACTTTTTTGCGTCGAAATTACCCGTGTATTCTCCATTCACAGTTGTTCTGCCTCCAGAGACCCCTTCGCCTCTCTTCTTTTTTTCAACAGAATCCTTACAGAAAGAGAGGCAAAGAGGTTTATGAAGGTAGAATAACTGTGAACGGAGTTCATTCTGATTCGGACTTAGCCGAGAAATTCTCTTCGGACCTGACTGAAAGCATCGGAATTTCCGATCAATACTTATAACACCCCATTATCCTTCGTCGGGCGAGGTTTTAAACAAACTTAAAATCTAAACTGCCTGTTTGACAATCATTGGAATAACTAACAATAAACTTACGTATTATGAGTAATAAAATAACTATATTATTACATTAACTATATTAGTAATTGCGGAATGATAAAATCTATCGATTCAAAAACATAATTCTCCTATCAGTATCCCCATCACTATATGTCGTCTCTGTTTGCGTGTGACAGTTCGCCTCCGTATCACGATGCATCTTTGCTTTCGTACTTAGTAAGTATGAAATATTCATTGCGTGTTAGCTTGGCAATACGAAGTGAAATTAAGATACAAAACAAGCAATGTAGCAACAAACTTAGCTAGAACAACATGACATTGTCACTTTAATGTCAATTCGTGACGAATTTTCCGCGAATGATTTATTTTCGTAATAATGTTTATTTCTTGTGTTTTAAGAAGAAATAATAGTTAGAATGAGACTTACAAGTGATATGTGACACCGGCGTTCTTGGAGTTCACAATCTCGCTTCTATTTTTGCACGTGAGTATTGCACAGGTCGGCATTTTAGAAAAACAACGGAGATGAATTCATCACTGCGGTCGCCCGGTGACTACCGAGAATTTTTAATATCGAACCTGTCGGAGCTACATTTGTTCGCACATGCCACGCCCATCAACCTATCTCTCGATATCTGTGGTGGAGACCGTGAGAGTGGTATAGACTATATAATTTTGATGAAATAGGTTGGATTTTAGATCGTAAAATATAGTTTACAAAGTTATTGTTGCGGGAACTTTCATACTGCATGTAGGTAACCAGGTGCATTCATAATTAAGTATCTCTGAAGTTAAGCTTTCCACCAGCGACCCGCGAGGTCCACAGCTCGCAGAGCCACAAGTGAATATCCAGATAATGCTCTTTTGAAAGTCTATAAATTAAGTTTCTCCTTACAAACTTTATATACATAGGTAGGTACTAAGTAATACAACAATAGTGGAGCTCAACATGAATGTGACAGTATTCCTGTATTGCTGAATAACTGAAAAGGCGTCTTTAAGAATAATTTAATTTCAACATGCCAAGTCGCGAAACATTTGGAAGTCATTTGCTAACTTTACGGAAAACTTTTGTTAATTTCGTATTCAGGTTTCATGGCATACTCGTAAGATGAAGGATAATGTACATTACTTTGTGAATGTGTTTCATACATAAATGTATATTATAAGATCATACAAACCAACAAACAATAATTTCAAATATTTGGGGCCTTGGGTGTTTAAATAATGACTGTGTCTTCGCTAATACATCGGCATCCCAGGGGGAGAGTTAGCCAGTTTCCTACTGTTTAAATACGTCCTAAAAAGTTAGTAGTAAACACACGTCGTAAATCTGATGATCAAGTCATAGTGTTATCTGGTGCGTGGCGGTATAGACTGAATGTTGTTGAAGTTCCTAGATCTGGAGAAGATCTGCTGGATAGTAAAACCGCTGTAAAATATCATAGTCGAGTGCATTTTCGTTGCGATCATGGCATTTGAGGAGAGAAGGGAAGTGCATAAACATTCATACCACATCAATGTTTCCCGGTATATGGATGTTGAGTATTCATAAAATTTGATTAGGTTTCAGAATCTTTGAAGCCGAAGGAAAATCCGATTTTAGCTTAACCATATCATATCCCCCGACCGCTCCCAGGCCACGTCTTTGCTTTTGTTTGGGATGGCTACCTACATGCTTTGGAATCTGAAGCCTTTAATCTAATGTTTAGATGTACGCAGTTATTTCAGCTATGGCTAGAAAACCATTGAACATTTAGATTTGTTATCTTTTTGATTTGGTTGTGGCAATCGCCCGGTCCACAGGACCACTAAATTTCTCTTTTCTGAGCAGTGACCTCATTAATATGACGCGGAAACGTTTAAGTCTGCAACTCTGCGCCAAAATTACACTGTGACGACACATTTACACGCAAGCTGCGCTGCGAAGCGATGACGCGCGCCCTTGCATATTCGAATTTTCGGAAACACTCCAGGAAAGAAAAGTAAATGTGGTCAAGACTTTATCCAGGTGGCAGTTCTGGAACATACGCATTCACAAGTTTTGACATTGAGCAACGAAACAAGATAATTTACGACAAACATACACATGCGTGAAGCCAATGACCCTCATTAGAGTAAGTCACCCTTTATAGGGTTCTGACCATCATGATTGGACACCATAATTTAATTGGTTTTGATATTTATTACCAAGTAATAGGTTTAAGTCGAGGGCCATTTTCGAACGCCCGCCCTTTAAAGGGTTAAAATTGAAAAAAAATTAGGGCGTCAAGTTGTTAAAATATTGCACTATTTTTTGGAGTATACTTGATGTACTATGTTTTATTTGAATCATAGGTACCATCGATGTTTCATGGTTTGGTTGATGGCCGAAAAAAAATAGGCACTACTTTAGCCATTGGTTGGTCACCACTCATTCTCATCCACTTTTCGATTTCCAAATCACGGCTAAAGAAATTATTCACTTCACAAGTTTGTCGACGTCGATTTTTATTTTTATTTTATGACTTATTGCAGTTTTCTGCTAAGTTTGCTGTCGCTACAAAGTAGGACACAGATTTCAAAATTCCGCTGTCACCTACGTCTCGTTTTCGTTCTTGTTTACATCAACATTAGTGAAGACACCTATACATACATATATACATACCTGGCTGCTCAAACAGGTACTCTTTTTTCGATAGGAAATGCTATTATGGTGGTATTGCATCGCTCTTTTGAAACTGTTCTGTTATTTCTTACTTACTATCCAAAATATTTTAAATTCCAATGTGTGCGTGACTTGAGCCATTTTGTACCGACAAAATAAGGAAAAGGGAGTCAATGACACTTAGGCAGGCGCTCTCTTGTAAAGTTTTAATAAATAAATAGTTTGTTACTGCGAATGGAATATCAAACACACAATTAATATTGCTTCATAATTAGTTTTATCGGTCCATCACAGGTATCAATCTATTCCTGGTCTTCCTATGGGGAAGATTACGCAAAACTGTTTGCGTTGGAAATGCCAAACATTGTCAACTAAAAACAGTTTCTTGCATTCATGGATTTAAGAAATAGTAGTATGTACCTACCGGAACTATTTTATTTATACGTTTAACTAGAATGTATTCATCCTGGCGTATAACTTGGTTGAAGGAAAAGCTGAAAAAAAGAAAAGCTCGTAAACTCGGCCCTCCCATGGTTCGAGGGACGCGGGCGGGGGGTGCGCTATGGAAAAGGGTAGTGGTCGTTATTTCAATGACGAGACGAGACACGTTTTTAGGGTTCCGTAGAGAAACAAGGAACCCTCATAGTTTCGTCAAGTCTGTCTGTCCGTCCACCCGTCCGTATGTCACAGCAACTTTACGGAGAATCTATTAGGACTACTCGGTTGAAACTTGGTATGTAGATGTATTATGTGAACAGCTTTACGATTTTCATACAAAAATTGAAAAAATAAAATAATTAAAGGCTTTTTAATAAAAAAAATAGATAATAATTTTAATAATTAGCTGCTCCATACATGGTACTGAAACCCTGAAAAATATGTTTTCATCAAAACTATATGTGTGGGGTGTCTGAGGTTTCTGAAACCATTTTTCCTCAAAGTGAATCGTTAAAGAGACATACCTTTCCAAAGTGGAAAAATGTGTGTGTGTCCCTAACTTTTAAAGTGAGAGGGTGAAAATTTTACAAAATACACACTTTCAATGAAAATTGGTTTGAACAAAATAAAATAAGCAGTTTTTAAGTTATAAAACATTTATTAAAAACCGCAAAAATAACTTTGACATGCTACTATGCTATGTCACCTAAAAAACTAACCTACCTTATAAAGTTTGACGGATAATTTTATTGAACTCGCGGGCCGCGGCACGTATGCACCCGTGAATTTGTCAGAAATGACATAAAATCTTAAGTCTCAACTATTTCCTCCAATAACAGGCAAATATTTGTTTTTTCTTCCATAGGTATAAAACATTTATTAAAAACCGCAAAAATAACTTTGTCATGCTACTATGCTATGTCACCTAAAAAACTAACCTACCTTATAAAGTTTGACGGATAATTTTATTGAACTCGCGGGCCGCGGCACGTATGCTCCCGGGAATTTGTCAGAAATGACATAAAATCTTAAGTCTCAACTATTTCCTCCAATAACAGGCAAATATTTGTTTTTTCTTCCATATTTTTTTATTATTAAAAAATAAGTTCAATGACACGTTGTATATATGAAGGTATGAAACATAACATACACATTTAATATAGGCACATACATTGCTTTTGCCCCCACAATAGATATTCTGTGTCATGGGAACCAGAAACAGCGACGTCACACACATACCTATAAACATCCAAGACTTGAGTTTATTTTTCTTATGTCAAAGTCTATTTTGTATCAATAAAAAATTATTACTAACACTAACATATTATATAACATATGTATATATATATCGGTTTGCAGCATCTACAGCATTCGGCAAGCTGGATACCAAGGTCTTCTGTTCACACGACATACAGATAGTTCCGAAGATCTCAGTGTACATGGCGATCGTCCCGCCTAATCTCCTGTATGCTGCGGAAACTTGGACCGTGTACCGCCGTCACACCCGCATGCTAGACCGTTTACACCTCACATGTCTACGCAAGATCATGAACATCAGATGGTCTGTTCGCGTGCGGAACACTGAAGTGCTGCGACGTGCCAATGTGGATGGCATTGAGGCCTACCTCATGCGGCGACAGCTTCGGTGGTGCGGACACGTATCAAGGATGGCAGAGCAGAGGGTCGCGAAGCACATCTTCTACTCAGAACTTGAGGAGGGCAAACACAAGCATGGCGGAAAAGGTGTGCTGAAGTGGCACATGAAGAGGTGCGGCATAGAGTCTTCCCAGTGGGAGAAGCAGGCCGCCCTCAGACCCGAGTGGAGGGCTTTGGTTAAAACCAACGTCCGTGACTTTGAAACCCATAGGCGCGCCGAACTCGACACCAAGCGCGATGAGTTAAAAGCCCGACCACCTGCGCTAACTCGGTATAATTATATTAGTGGTGTGCTCACATGATCTTCACAAGGAAGATTGGCTACAAAAGCCACATGCGAGCACACCAGCGAGTTCAAAGCTCGTAAAGCGGTCGCCGTGACCGAAATCGGTCGGACCACTTATATCGCTTATCATATTATTTCCTAAATTTATACGAAGATTTACTAATCTACATCGCCGTGGCGACAATGCCATTTGTGGCCTGCGTCCCCCGCCCCGCGAACCATGGGAGGGCCGAGGTAGCTGCGTGCGGTAAAGTTATAGCCTGCGATTAAATTGTAACCTCAAATGAACGAAACCCTTTGCTTACTTACTCTCTGTTTGTCACATGCACTTAGCGCCCACTACGTAGAACATCGCTTCCCCATTGATACTTTGTAGAAAGAAACATTCGTGAAATGCCCAGACACAACATTTGTCTGAATGACGACACGAAAACAATCATAACATTGATTATAAAGGAAATTCCCGTCCCACCTATATCCGTTTACATCTGGCACGTAGACACGGCATCAGCATCAAAGTGACGTGCCACATCCAGACGGGAATAACTGTTATAGTATCGAAATAGAGTCGAACTATATTTACTGCCGTCGTCAATCATGTTTGGCTGGCGAGTACAGCTGAATATGTAACACATGTGTCGATGATTAGAATTTGAGTACAGCTGAGCTTGTTGAAGCTCGTTATGGGATTACCAATATTCACTAGCGTGAGTAGCCTCGCTGCAGATGTATTTATTACTTTATCAGCTGTTAAATTACTGACTTGAAGACTTTGAGTAATAATAAATGCTTGAAGATTGGTTTAAGGAATATTTCTTTCGGAGCCAGAGATATTGTGGGGCTTTGCTGACTGACCAGACCTGAAATGTGCAGACCAGAATGTTGGATGTAGTCACAAGGGATTGGGTCAATTTTATTTCAATCGAAACATTAATAGCTATGATGTTGTCGACACATATGTTTCTTACACGTAAACAACTCGCTGGCTAGTCAGCGTAAATATGTTCGCAATCGTAGTAAGAATAGTCTACAATTTGTATAATTTTGTCGGGGAACTTGCTGGTTGTGAGCAATGGAGTAAGGGTAGGATTAATAACATTAAGATATATACAGGAACTTACGTAAGTAGGATTAAAATAGTATAGCATGGATTAAGTCCTGCGAGGAAACGGCATGACGTTACTGATTGCTGGGTATTATTCTGTATACCTAGCTATGAATGAGTACCTACAGCTCACACACACATAGTCACAATGATTAATTGTAACTTCTAGTAATACCTTTCCATTCCTAGTATTTTTATTGTACGAATATTTGGAAGTTATGGCCCATTCATATAAGTCATGTATCACGATTCACAATTGAATGCGATTTAATTGAAACAGATAATAACGAAATGTTGAGTCATCATGGTAGGGTCGACAACGGTGTATCATATCGCGCGATCAACCCACCAGGTCAATGACCTTGAAATAAATAGTGCGAGGCTTAAGATTTGATTGTGAATCACCTTCCTGTTCACCTTCGTGTTCGAAAAGTTTTAAAACATTTCGACATACTCTTAGGTATATTTATATATATGATTTTTGGGTAATAATAATAATGCATAGCGCAAATAGCAACAACATATTTTATGTTACTCGTACACATCTCTGATGTATGCAATAAAATGTCCATTAGCAACCAACAATCTGAATAGCCCACTTCACGTTTCCATAATTAGGCAAATTCTATTCCCCTCACATCCGTTCAAATAAGTATAAGAAAGTCAAACAATAAAAAATAAAAAATGTAAACATAAATATTTATACAAACAGTTCCATAATTTGGCATCACACTCAATCAATCAATTAAAATTTCATATATACTTAGCAAATGTAATTTTTTACCTCTTCTCTAAATTTGATCACTGTGGGAGAGGCAAAGATACTCCCACAGATTATTTTTTACATCTCTTAAAAATTTGGTTGTTTAGTGTATCTAGATCTAGATAGAACAAGAAATAGCGAAGTCACAAATATCAACCAAGATAATTTTACTTAGATACCTAACAAAAGTTCAGTTACAACACCAAAGCACCAAACCCATATGAGATCACGTGATTTTTGTATGAGAGAAACATTCGCTAACGCCATGACGCAAACAGGTTCAAGATAAAACCGATCTGACCATTATCTTCCGAGAACCGATATAAAATGTTTCAAACAATAACACTTACGCTGTAAAAGTATGCTGTAATAAAGTAAACATGATGCAAATTCTGACCAAAGTTTCGATTCTAAGTTTCTTAAAACAAATATAACTTTCAAACAATTATTTAGGTACCTTAAATTTAATTAATTTAATTACTTAGGTACCTTGTATTTCAGTCAACAGCATTAATAAGGATATGGATGTTACACAGAAGAAAAGACTAATTTGATTGTTTTGAAGAGCCCCTACAAACATTTAAAGTCGCCTAAACGGTACAGCACCTGAGCGCGGACGTGGTTCTGACTGGCAGGGCCTCCGGCACACATAACTCGTCGACGTCAGCCGCCGACCGCCGCCGCCGGCCGCGACCGGCCAGCAGCTCGATGGTCGTCCAGAAAGACCCTTCGGAAGCACTCGAAGATGTCCGCTGCATGTTGCCCACCACACGGCTGCTAGTGCAATGACTGCTGCCGCCATTGTCCCACCGAACTAACCCCTAGCGCTACACACGCGAACATTAATCTCCACCCTGCCACGCCACCTCACAAAGAAGTAATCATTTTTTCGCGCGCTCAATGAGGCTCGATAAACCGCCACTTACTCTTTGAATGGCTTTCGTATTTGCGTTTTTAATTGGGCTAATCGGTAGATTTGCGCGGCGATTCAAGGTTAATTGTTTAATTTTTACAAGTGCTTCTTGTATAGCTGTAGACTTCGTTTGCTAAGGTAAACAAACGCACTGACTAACAATTATTCCCAAAAAATACAGAAACTTTACTAAGAATTTTAAAAAGTATTCTTCGTAGTTCCCTCTGTACTATTTGCTATTCGTCCGGGTGTAACCGCTCTGTGACCCGGATAGCGCCAACATCGCGGCCGGGTCATCCGGATGTGAGTGCGACGCCTTTGAAGGCCGGTTAAATAATTTTATAGACTTTGTAATGACCCCAATTTCTGCACTACTTCTACATTTATTGAATGACATGAAATAAACGAATGAAATGAAATATGCAAGTGACGAGAAGCATTTTGTTTTTCCCATCCCAGCCACATCACTGCGTTGCGGCGGAGCCACATAGCAAAAATGATACGCATCACAGACCAGATTACGCATAGTGTGTGTGGCAGATTCTTGCTATGCCACGCTGCAACGCATTGATGTGGCCTGGGCCTAACACTGCGGAAGGCTACAGATTGGTCTAGATAAACTGCAACTCTATCATCTATACTCCTATGTAAATACACAACTATATTAGAGATCTATCAACGACTAAAGGATATAGGTAATTATAAAACTCACGCATATTGTATGATTTTCGCCTCCCACCACCTCGGCACGTTGGGCATGACCCATCGCTTCATCTTCTTACGCCCACTCTCCGTTTCATTATTCAGTTCATCATCCCCTTCCACCTTCAGATGAGTCCATTATAAATTAATTCAAATACCCATAATGGATATTACATAACTAAAATTCAGACTCGGGTCCAAGTGGCTTATAGTTTACAAATAAGGATTCCAAATAATTGGGAAGGAAACAATAGAATATTGAAGGAGGCAACGGCTACGGGGGGGGGGGGTAGTTGGGACGGGTCGCGATTTTGAACGTTATGCCATGGTAATAAAATTTAAAATCGATTAGGGAAAAGTGGCGTTATCTAACGCTGGTGGTACGAGTATTCAAGAGAGAAAATAGAACTGATGGGTTAACTAAAGCTGGCACGTTCAACACATTTACACGTTGCACTTGTTTAGTGTCTGTGAATAAGCGCGCGGCGTGACGTTGCATTGCATGGGCATCAAGAATAGTCTGTCTGTCTCTCTCGCGCGCGGTCAAACTTATGAGTATGAAGATGTCAGTTATTGTTTTGCTTTTGCTACTGCTTTTAAACATAGTGTGATCTTATGCATTCCTGTCACACGTCAATCGACTCGCGTTATTGTGTTTGTTTAACTATTTCGAGGTTAGAATACTTCAGGTTATATTAAAATCATTCATTTTTAGGGTTCCGTACCCGAAGGGTTCCAAACGGGACCCTATTACTAAGACTCCGCTGTCCGTCCGTCCGTCCGTCCGTCCGTCTGTCACCAGGCTGTATCTCAAGAACCTAGCTAGCTAGAGAGTTGAAATTTTCACAGATTATGTATTTATGTTGCCGCTATAACAACATAAATACATAATACTAAAAAACAGGATAAAAGAAATATTTAAGGGGGCTCCCATACAACAATTCTTTCAATACCACATACAAACTTATGGATGCACCTGGTTACGTACATGGAGTGTGAAAGTAACCGCACCAATAACTTTGTAAACAATATTTTGCTGTGTAAAATCCAAACTATTCATTCCACACCATCGCTTCCATTGAACGGTGGTACGGAACCCTTCGTGCGCGATTTAGACTCGCACTTGACCGGTTTTTAAACATACTGTACAGTGAAATTACGTTAGTGTGAGTACTGTGAACGTGCCAGCTTCAGTTAACCGATCTGTATGATCCTAAAGATAATCTTAGAACTTAGAAAAGGGTTGTTTTGCTTGTTTTGAAAGTTCAGTTGAGAATTGAGATGATAAGAGATAATAGAGCAGAAGATGATACAGTGGTAGGTACTTAAAAATACAACTTGCTAGGAGGATTTGGAAGTAGATGATCCCGAGAGGTATACAACAAGTTTACAAGCAAGTAATACAAAACAAGTTAGAAGCTGTAAGGATTTCTCAAGGTGCGCTGCGCAGGGATTGGTAAAGTTGAACAAGGGCGGTGTAACTAGGACAATAGTACTATGTACTCACGGTACAGTATCGCTATTCTATGGAACAAGACAAACAGTTCAAAACGAAAAACCTGACTACTAAAACATTATGTTCTAAAGAGTGTGAAGCCGATTACCACCGGGCGGCCAATACACTTCAAACGATAAGACCAATGTATATGTAAAATGTGCTAATTAAGCCCTTGATAAAGGTTTTGATCACGGACACCTGAATCTAGGGGAGAAGAGGATTAGGGGGAGGAGTGGGCAAGGGGACCTCCCCCCCTAAGTCTCAATTGTCGGAAAACAGGTTTTTTTTTGTAATTAATTTTTAAAAATCGCAATTTGAGGTTATTTTTTACTATAGGATTTTTTTGCTATAGGAAAAAAGTCATTGTTTGTAGTATTGCTGTTCGAAATCACCTTAGCTTCGGCTACTACGGGGCTACAGCAGTGCGCTCGCACGGCAGTGCGCGGTCGCCTTCACCCCTCCGTGCCTCCGGCTCATAAAAAACACTCTAGGGAGTAGCCAAAGACTGCCCAAGTGCCCAGGAAGGGCTGCCCAGATGTCGGTTTGGTACCAACACTAACCTAATACTTGGCCACAAGACTGCCTAGTAAGTGGGGTGACCCACTCAGATATCAAAATTAGTCAAATAAAACAGCCAAGTTTGCTATACCAGGTATTACTTTATTTCACGTTCCATGTCACCCAACTTTACAATACGCTTTTGACATCTATCATGAAATAAGTATGGAATGAGTAAAAAATGCGTTCCATTTCAGGCATACAAAATAAAATTTTTTTTTTGGTATTATAAAACCAAAATTAGTTTCCGACAATTAAGACTGGGATAAAAGGTTCAAGAATATAATTAGCTATCCTCCAATAACTCTAGTAATTAAAATCAGGTGTCCGTGATCAAAACCCAACCCAGCCCTTTTATTTGATACCGAACACGCCCCCGTTGTTTTTTTTAACCATGACTATTTAAAACAAGTGTGACGTCACATAACCTATAACCAGTGGATGATTAAGACGTTTCTAACGATACCGTTTTAGTCAAAATCTGATAAGTAGTGTAGATGTTCTGCACCCGTGGCATGCCGATCCCGCGGTGGGTGTGGACGCTGGCAAGTGAGGGTCAGAGCTGCAGAGTGGCAGAACGGGGTTGGCATGCTACGGGTGCAGCTAACAAGAATGAACATACATACAAAAGTACATATATCCATTCTTACTTAGATACCAGGGAAGGAAACGCTTTAGTCGGCTAAAAAGGATGAGCAGTCGGTACCTGAATTTTGACTCGTTTATCATTGTCAACGCCCTTGCTAGCATTGGCAACCATCTTGACTGCTTTCTATTAGATTAGGAGTTAGGTATTCCGTGTTCCAAAAATACGCGGCTGGAGCACCTACGACTCACTCCACGAAACGGAAATTTACTCTACGGCTAAGTTAAAAAGTTTAAATTTTTATACAGAAAATTTTGTCAGTTTCCTAGAGCTTCAAAACATATTTCCACAAGAATTTAACATTTTAATTATTTTTGTGGTTTAAAATATTGTAAACATCATTTTGAAATTTAGCGGCCATGAAAATTTGACATCTGCTTCGATATGACAGTTCAATGAACAATGTAACAATCACAGACATATAATAAGATACTACGTATCTCTTTGTTTAATGACTCTGACACTGAGCCATGTTGAGCCTCTTTGTTGGTATACAAACAAAACAAACCGATATTATCCATATAGGTATTGAGTAAAGATTTTCGAGACAGCCATCAGCCCTCAGATAACCGAAACTCAAGCATTAGCCCATCACACACACACACACACACACACACACACACATACACACAAACACACACACCATCGCACACACGCACACACACGCACACACACACACACACAGTACACCGCCACGCACCGCACCGCATCGACACGCCAAGTCAGCCCAAGTCACGCGTTTCCTTGGCGCCCTTTCCCAGACCCCCGAAAGCAAAACAAAGCAATAATAATATAAAACAGTCAAGTGCGAGTCAGCCTCGCGCACGAAGGGTTCCGTACCACCGCACAATGGTATTCATGTTTATATGTAACCAGGTGCATTTATAAGTTAGTAAGTTGTATTGAAATATTTTTCACCCCCACTATTTAAACCATACATTTCTCGAATAATATAAAACAGTCAAGTGCGAGTCAGCCTCGTGCACGAAGGGTTCCGTACCACCGCACAATGGTATTCATGTTATGTAACCAGGTGCATTTATAAGTTAGTAAGTTGTATTGAAATAATTTTCACCCCCACTATTTAAACCATACATTTCTCGATATTATTCCTGTAATGAAACAACGTACAGACCTGTATTATCGGTAGTATAGATAGATAATCAATTTATTGCTTTTTACAACACACAAGATAATTAATCAATTTTAATGTAGCAGCATTAATTTTAATATGCTGCAGGAAGATCTAGACGCGGTTCATAGGTGGAGTGTGAACAATATACTCCTATTTAACCCCTCAGTTACCACCGGCGCCACTTTTCCGGTATATCTCGTGCATAGCAATTACAGAGAGAACTCCTTCTTGATAAGATTGTGTTCTACTTTTAACCGTCTCGGTGACAGTGGCGACAACGGTGCTGACGGTGTTGATGACGACGATAATGATGACATTGATATATTCTGGAGCAGTGCGCAAACATTAAGGGCTCATATGATTCGTAAATTTTTAACATCTTTGGACAATGCTGGTGAAGTAGTGGTGTGTTTGACAGTCGATTGTATTACTGTTTAATTAATAATGATATCTTCATATTATTATTTGCTAATATTGCTGTAAGTAGATATTTCCCTAAATCATGTAATTGTACTTCAGCGTATAGTTCTGGCTAAAAAGTTAGGTGTATTTTTACAAATTCTTTGTGTGATTCTTTACATTAATTTAAAACTTCAATGCAAGAACGTTTTGCGTGTAGTAAAATAATTGTGGGAGGTTATTATTAGCTCTTTAGTTAATATAGTGTTTTGTGTTTAGTGAGTAAAGCTGTTACCTCTCCTAAAAATGTAAAATAAAATAAAATAAAATAAGTTTTAAATTTTACCACCACCACGGCATGGGTT
The DNA here is from genome assembly GCA_949825045.1 of Argyresthia goedartella. Taxonomy (NCBI): domain Eukaryota; kingdom Metazoa; phylum Arthropoda; class Insecta; order Lepidoptera; family Argyresthiidae; genus Argyresthia; species Argyresthia goedartella. Next base: position 12,305,489 of record OX463808.1, on the reverse strand, counting down.
CATAATCGCGTTCCGTCCCAACTACCCTCGGTTGTTGAGTAGTTAATGCTGCCAAGTGTTATATAATGTCCTTTGCGCTCTCTTCTCAGCCTATAAGCGCGACGTATACACTCGGCATTGAGTCTTTGACTCGAGTGTTTTCGATTAAGGACCTCGGTGTTCCTAACTCTTTATTAATCTGTGCTCGGTGTTACATTCGACCCTAAACTTACATTTCATGAGCATATGAGCACTTTGGCCAAGGAATGCTTTAAATGATTGGGGTTTGTGATATGTAATAGTAAGGATTTCCGGAACCTGGGTGTGGTCCAGCTTCTATACATGGCCATAGTGAGAACCAAACTTGAATCTAGCTCGGTTGTTTGGAATCCGCACGAAAGCTCCTACATAATTTTGATCGAGAAGGTACACAACGTATTCCTACGATACCTTTATAAGAGGAAATTTGGATACTAATCCATCCGCTTATATATTGGGTATGCTCGGATACAACTCACTAGAGGTCAGACGTAACACCAAGCAGCTTCTGACTGTATGTCGATTGTTGAGAGCCGACAGTGACTGTGTCGCCCTTTGTCGGTACGGTATGCGCGTTATTCGTGCCCGACAAATACCTCCGAGCGCGCAGGCACCAGCGGCTATTGGTGCCTGCGTGCCACCGTGCGGCGGCGCGCGCCGCACGGTGGCACACCAGCAGTCTCCGTTGGTGAGGGCGCAGGACAGTCTCAACGCTCTGTTGGCTGCAGCACCAATGACTGATCTGTTTGGTGATGCATGGAGGCATATTGTGCGAGACTGTGGAAGGTTCTGCGAGGGGAATGTTTGAAAGGGTTAAGTTATGTAATTAAAATATAAAGAACTGAATTTTTCATTTCAAATGACTGCATTGACATTTTTACTATTTAATTATTATTATTATTATTGACATTTATTGAACTGTCATGTACGATACTATAATTTGTTATGTTTCAATCTGGTTTAAATGGATGAGTATGTTATTCGTATATTTTGTATGTGTACAACGAATTGGACATAGTCTACACACATATCATAAGCTTTCTTTGATGTTTTCAGGAACCGCATGTTCGACCGGCATGGTGGCATTGATAATTGCTCCGCACTTGTTTAGCTTGTCCAGTAGTACCAACTTCACAGACAATCCAGGGGCAGCACGCAGGCGGGCGTCGGCGTTCGAAATTCGAATGTCATAATTTGTCGAAAATTGATACATTATGGTCATAATATATCAATATTCAGAAAAGAAATGAGATTTTACCAAGTAGTATAACATTATGCTGGTCGTAACGTGCGGTTTCTGGACGCAGTAAAGAGGGTTTATAATACGTGTGTAGATAAAAAATATAAAAGAGCTCCGTGGTCTTATAGGTTTCACGCTGGCTTCTAACACAGGAGATGCAGGATCGATTCCTGACCATGTACCAATGAGATAATTAATTGATCTTATATACATTATCGGACGTTCAGTGTTTCGGATCACAGGTTAAGTTGTAGGTCCCGGCTGTTATCGCTACGTGGTAGTGGTCGTAAAACCCCTCCATCAACCCACACTGAGCCAGCGTAGTGGAGAATGGCTTAATCTTACTTGTATCCAGGTAAAGGCCTGTGCCCCTCGATGGGGACATTAATGAGCTACAATATATATATATATACATATATATATGTCACCGTAAGATAGTCAAAACCGTTAGTTGATAAAATAACGGTTAAAACCGTTAAATAGTAAACTGGTTTAAACTTGAATTGCAAACGAAATATCAGGGCAAACCCTGCGGTAGCTTAGGTGAAGACTAGAGGGGGCGAGCGCAGCGTCTTCCTGTTAGGTTGACATGTAATAACAAAAGAAACGTAAATTCTAAACCCTGTCGGTCAGGTTCTGCGAGAAGAATGTGTGAAAGGATTGTGTGATGTTGTAAATTAAACTCATTTTTTTATCTGACATTGATCTAATTTAATTTAATTGACATTAATCTAATTTTATTTTATTGACATTTTGTTGGGTGATATGCAAATTGTATTTTTGATTGTATTGAAATTCTATCTGATATTGATCTGGTTTTATTTTATTGATATTGTTCTAATTTTATTTTATATGTTTTTTTTTTTTTAGTTTTTATAAGTGCTGTGTATAATGCCTTGGATTGTTATCTGTAAAGTTGTACACTAAGATGGAATAAATAAATAAATAAATAAATTACCTTCTGTCGATAGATGATCAACTAACGCGTAAGTTTATCAAGTAAAGGTTTTGACTACCTAACGGTGACTTATATATTATATAAAATCATTCTTTTTACTCCATTTTGCAGCCGGGATAATATAAATATATCATAATTATGAGCCTGAAGCACCCCGATAATTACTACAAGAAAAGGGGTACATCTGTGTATACGTGCTTCCTAGATTTGAGTAAATAATTACTACAAGAATAGGGGTACATCTGTGTATACGTGCTTCCTAGATTTGAGTAATTAATTACTACAAGAAAAGGGGGACTTCTTTGTATACGTGCTTCCTAGATTTGAGTAATTAATTACTACAAGAAAAGGGGTACATCTGTGTATACGTGCTTCCTAGATTTGAGTAATTAATTACTACAAGAAAAGGGGTACATCTGTGTATACGTGCTTCCTAGATTTGAGTAATTAATTACTACAAGAAAAGGGGGACATCTGTGTATACGTGCTTCCTAGATTTGAGTAATGCGTTTGATTTAGTGAATTATAAAATTCTCTGGAGCAAACTGCTGAAGTCAAATGTCCCAAAGGAAGTGGTAGGTCTGTTAAGATATTGTCATTGAGTATGGGTGTCAAACTAATTGTGTGAGGTGGGGCGGCGCAACTTCTAGCAAATTTACACTAGAATGTGGGGTTTATCAGGGGGGGCTCACTCTCCGGACATTTTCAAGCTCTACGTCAATAATAATATAAGCTGATTAGTACCAAGGTCGGCTGTCATGTTGGAGGTGTTTTTGTGATCAACCTCAGCTATGCAGACGACATGGTGCTCTCCAGCCCCTCCATCGAGGGTTTGAGAAAACTACTGAGCTGAGCTCGGACTGAAGTATAATGGATTAAAAACGGAGATCATAGTTTTTAGGGAAGGTAGAGGACCGGAGAGGGTGACCCACATTGTCCTGAATGGTTCGTACTGTGGAGCGTTTCAAGTATCTTGGCCACATTCTGACAGAGGATATCAGGGATGATGGTGACATTGAACGGGAAAGGAGGGCTCCCTCAGTCAGATGCAACATGCTTGTACGAAGATTCCACAGGTTTAAGTTTTTAAAGCATATTGCCAAAATCTGTACACATTCCTCCTGTTCAACAACTACACGGGATAAGCGTACAATCCTTCGTCCCCCGTGGTACTACCAGTGTTACTACCAGTAGTAATAGTGGTAGTTCTGGTTTATTTTTAGTTCCCATAGTACTACTGGCCAACGTCATCGTTGATTTCTATGTCTTGATTTCTTTGTTTCTATTTTTGACAGGTGTCACCAATTTTTACATGTGTCAAGATTGATATCAGTTTTCACTATTTTTGACAGGTGTCACTATTTTTGAGGGGTCACTATTTTGACAGCTGTGACCATTGTGACAGGTGTGACTATTGTGACAGGTGTGACTATCGTGACAGGTGTGACTATTGTGACAGGTGTAAAAATGGACGAAAATGGCATGCCGGTAAATAAAAATTATAACCATATTTTTATTTACCGGCAAAAAATAGTCACACCTATGAAACATACTGTCAAAAATAGTGACTACTGTCAAAAATAATGACACCTGTGAAAATAGTGACACCTGTCTAAAGCATAACACCTGTCAAAAACAGTGTCAAATGTCAAAAATTATGACAACTGTAAAAAAAAGTGACACATGTCAAAAATGGTGACACCTGTCAAACTAGTGGCACCTAGAAATCAACCATGACATTGGCCAGTAACTATGGGAAATAAAAATTCTCCAATGGTACTACCAGAGCAGTTGGTAGTACCATGGCCAAAACAAATACCCGTAGTACTACTGGTAGTATCACGGGGGGCGAAGGCGTAGTTACCTGAGGATTCAATACAACTGATTCTGTAGTGAGTGCATCAAGCATGTTCGCGGACACGAGAGTCCCCGATTTCTTCGCCATCCTGAGTTGGGATTGAAATCCAGCAGCATTTTCTGTCCAGCTGGATTTTTGCTGGAGCAAAGCAAATCCAGGCATCCTTACTAACAATGCTCAATCTATCCCATTGCATGTAGAAGTAGAAAGGACAGCAACTGAACAATGGTACAAAATGAAAATGAACAAAGAATGGAAAGGCAACTCTATAGACACAGGTCTTGCCTGTTAAGTGGAAAGTTGGCAATGCTATTGGCAACAACGATCTGATAAAGAAGGAAATACGATTTGATAAGAAATACCGAACCCTTATAGGAACAAGAGAAAATTAGGAAATAGAAACAGACCAACCGGTTGTAACTTGCTTCACGGATGGCTCAAGAAGAGAGAGCACAAAACTAGCAAGAGCTGGTTTTTGCATCATGGACAGCAATAAACAAGACAAATCAATTGCTTTGGGGCTATACGCCAGCGTGTTCCAAGCGGAAATATACGCCATAATGGAATGGAAGGGAAACAGCAGAAATAAAAAACAAGACATTAGTAATTTACGCTGACAGGCAGCTTTAGGCAGCTTTAAAGGCGCTAAGGCAACCAATGAATAAGTCTGCACTAGTAAAACAGTGTAAGGCCAGTCTTAACTCTTTGGGAAGAACATCAGTAATAATTATCGCATAGGTCCCCGGTCATGAAGGGATTCACGGTAAAGAAAAAGCAGATGATCTGGCAAGAAACGGCGCTGATGAGCGTTTTATTACTACGTGAGATGAAAACCAAGAAAGTAAGGACACCAAAGGCTGTAGGCAGTCTAAGATGTTTATCTTAAGGAAAGACCCCAAAAAGGCTAAGTAGGTATTTCCTTAATCTTAGTAGGGAAAACTTAGCAATACTGGTAGGTGTGGTGACAGTTCACTGCAAACTAAATAGACACCTATCATTATTACGGCTCGTACAGGACCCATCATGCCCTCACTGTGGCTTGGAGGAAAGTAGGCAGCACTTCTTGGGAGAATGCGTAATGTATTGAAACATAAGATGACGAACACTAGGGATGGATAACATTAAAGCGTTGCTCACTGCATTAAAGCAGATGATTTGTCAAACTTAAAGTTTAGCGACATCCTAGAATTCATTAAACGAACAAGAAGATTTGGGGAGGGACATCTGTTGAACCAACAGTAACCACTGCCCAAACACTGGGAATTGGGTGAAATAGTTACGATAGTCCCACCCCATAATCATCGTCAAATCCAGCTGTCGCGTAGCGTCAAATCAAATACAGCGCGGATGCAACATTATCAGTATATATATTTTTTGCTTATGTTTAAACGATTACCAAAAAAGCACCGCACCTATTTTACTACCAATAAATTCGAAATGACTGCCAGAATAGGTAAATGACCACCAAATTGTGTTTGGATAAATGATCACCAAACTTCTTTTTATGTTTTGTGTACTTAAGTTTATGTTCTAAGTATTTTTTGTTGTTCTTACATGTTCAACCTAACACGAAGGATAAAGGGGGCTTCGCTTCGCTTACCCCCTTTACCCTTCACCTAAGCACCGGCAGTATTTTGCCCTGATATTTTTTACAACTTTTGGTGATCATTTTGGATAGGAAAAAAATATTTTGGTGGTCATTTAAATGGTTCTCTATTTTGTTTAACTAATTTATAAAATTGCTTTAATAACTAACATCACATATTTGTATTTACTTATTTTACTAACTATGTATTATGTATTATCTATTAGTTTTCACTCTAACAAAATTGTAATAAAGCTTATCAGTGTATCACGTTGTTATTATGACGACCCGAATGGCCGAGTCGGTAGTGACGCTGCCTACGAAACCAAGGGTCCCGGGTTCGAGTCCCGGTGGGGGCAAATGTTTGTTTGATGAGAACGAATGTTTGTACCCTAGTCATGGTTGTTTATCTATCTAAGTATAATATTTCTCTATATAAGTATATATATATATCGTTGTCTAGTACCCAAGATACAGGGAATCCTAGTTTGGGGCTAGATCAATGTGTGTAAAAGGTGTCCAAGGTATTATTATTATTATTAAACTCGAAAATACCTAACATCACATATTCGTTTCGTTGAAATTACCAGTAACGTTGCATGCGTTCGTTAAACAGGCTATTATTAACTTATTTGATTATTATAATTTATTATTATTATAATTATCACAAGCACAATACAATACAATCATAAATCACACTACTAGATAGCCTAAATATCTGAAATACCTAACTATTTTACTAACTATGTAGTCTCAGTCACTCAATTCCGCTTATAAATTGGTATCTCTAATTAGACATAGATTACATTATAATATGAAATTGCACTTGTATTTCAAAGAATGAAGAAGAATCTGTCAATTTATATAGTCTTTATCTTCTATCTTCTACAAGGGGGTTGTAGTGCCTGCACCTGGCCCACTTGAGCGGGGCCTTTGTGCATGTCCCCTTCGCCTGCATATCTACTTCAGCCATCCCAACTCCTGCACCAGCTGGAGAAGGAGGCCTGGGTGTTCTAGTAGCTCGTGGGTGTTTGTTGTGTCTCCTAGGATAGCATGCCAATAGCATAAGCTCTACTGTTTCAAATAAAATATCTTTATCTTTATCTTTATCTTTCATCCACTTCCATGCACCCCCTGCACAGGGGGCTGTCCGTTGCACCTGTAATTGTCAAGTGTTTGTTTAGTGTACAATGGCCTGTAATAAGGCTTGTAAGTATTTTTATTTTACTGCGTGGCAGTCTCATAGTAATTCGTTAATTTATGGTTATACTTGTCTATAAAAAGTTTTGTGTTTTTGCAGTCTTCTCTGCTAGACCATAATAGGTTTTGTTGCTGGACTGTGGCTTCTCTGAGTCTTTTCCGTAGAGCTTCCGCTGATAAGGGCGAGAATGGTGGAGGGCCGATTGCTGGCCTTTCTGCCCCCTTTAATTTTGCTAGCTTGTCTGCCTCCCAGTTGCTCTTGTCACCCTGGTGACCTTTTAACCACTGGACTGTGACCTGGTTTTTCTCACCTAGGCTGTTGAGTGCCTTGTGGCATTCTAGTATGAGTTTTGATTTTGTCAACGGTCTTTTAGTGAGCTTAGTAGGGCTGCGCAGTCCGTTTTAAAGGTTATATCATTCCCGTCTGCATCATTTATCAAGTGCATTGCCCCGTGTAGGAGACTCAGTGTTTCGGCTTGAAACATTGTCGTCTCCTTTCCGACGCTCAGGGAAAGTTGAATGTCAAGTTCCGGCGAGAAAAGACCTCCGCCTGTGTTCTTGCTTTTCTTTGATCCCTCACTGTATATTGTTATGCTTTTGTGATTTGGTATTGTTGGTGTTTCTAAGCCCTTGGCTGTGATTTCATATTTCCTACCGAATAGGAATTCTGTTTTTATGCGATCAATTCCAATAATAGCTTCCGGCACTTCCCCGAATGCTTTTTCTAGAATTTTGCAGTGTCCTTTATCTGCTATTTGTCCTTTCCATTGTCCAGTACTGTATAGCCTTATGGCCGCCGATTTGGCCTCCTGCTGTACGAATAGGTTCAATGGTGGTATGCCTAGCATGATTTCTAGTGCCGCTGATGGCGTTGACCTCATGCTGCCTGTCATGGCCTCACATGCCATTCTCTGGAACTGCTGTAGTTATGTTGCAGTTGCATAGTGTTGTTCCTTGCCACCATACCAGGGAGCCGTATGTGATGATGGGTCTCACCACAGCCATATACATCCATCGACATATTTTGGGCTGGAGTCCCCATTCGTTCCCTACCATCTTCCTACACTGGAAGAACGATATGGTGGCTTTTTTTAGTGTTTCTTCCATGTGCTTGCTCCAACTTAATTTGTAGTCAAGCCATACACCTAAATATTTCACGTCTTTTGATAGTGTTAGTGTTTTATTAAAGAGTTTGGGCAGCCTGTAGCTGTCGTGGTTTATTTTTTTTTGTAAATAGTACCATCTCAGTTTTGGCGGGGTTTACTGAGAGTTCGTTGTTTTTGCACCATGTTTCTATGTACCGTAGTGCTAATTGCATGCGTATAGTCTTTATTTAACTGAAACTATAAATTAAAAAAAAGATAAATCCTTCATTTTGCTGATTGCGGATCCGCACCGCGGATTGCGCGTCAAAGCGGGATCCCACAAGCCCAAAGAAGCGCGGGATCCAGCTGGATTGCTGGATCCCTCACTGCAATCCCTACCTGAAGTCCGGAATAGTTTCCGCGTGGGAGAGACTGAGAAGCACGGGAAACGCGTGCTGTATGTGACGATATCTGTAGTACACTACACAACCACTCTCTGTGTACATTCATGCCAACCGAAAATAGGTTTCTTATGTTATAAGTTTTAAAATCTAGTCAATAGTTATTAATATATAAATATATTTAATAATTATAAGTGTAATTTGAAATGCCATGTATTGACTATTAACTATCATTTAAATACTTTTGCTTTTATCTGTATTTTTAATTATGCATGTTTGTTGTACTGCTTATTATCTTGCTATGGGTACCGTACCTGAAATAGACGCTTATTATTATTATTATGATTTCACAGCATCGCTAATTTCATCTAATGATACGTTTTCTTCAAAACAATTAGCTTTGCAGATTTTCTTTAACCACTCTTGCCGGATACCAGGATCAGACGGGCCCCATTTATTGTTGGGCTGACAACTGTTTTTAATCCGCTGAAAATAACATATAATGCTTTAATATCCTCAGTACAGTATTTTAACAAATATTAAGCAGTAAACGTTGAAAGGACCTAAAGTTTAAAAGCAGGTTGGGTCTTACTACAAAAAAATAAACTCCTGTTCAACACTTGTTTAAAGACAAAAACGTATGGGATTTGACGTTTGTTTTGAGGTTTAACACAATAACAACAACTGTAGTATCACAGTAAAGGGTTAAAGATGACTTTCTACTCAGTCATACTCAAGCTAAGGCTTCGGCACATTGCCGCCGGGACAGGAGCAGTTCGGGGCGGGAGTCAAATACAAGATACTCTATGAAACATGACACACTAAATTCAATAGCGGCTCCGCGATGTTGTGTTGTGTCATGAACATGACCATGCATGCGTTACTGGAACGGTGGATTAACAGGGGCGGTGAAAAGCTTACGAACCTCAGATATGCAGATGACACGACAGTACTTGCGCGAAGAAGTAATGGCGGAACTACTCATGCGAATTAAGGATAAAAGTCTTAGACTCGGTCCAGTCAACCAGTCAAAGACCAAGATCATGTTGGTGGACCAAGGGCAAGCACTCCAGCCGTCAAATGTCCTCGTTAGATATGAGAAGGTAGATGAGTTTATATATCTGGGGTCGATACTGAGTAGCGATGACAGATGTTCTAGAGAGCTGAGCCGACGTTTGGGCAATGCCAAAAGCGCGATGACCAACCTGGAGAAGATCTGGAAGAACATGGGTATTCGCCGTATAACTTGGTATTCTTGATCTTCATGTACGGTGCAGAAACCTGGTGCTTGAAGAGCCGGGGACGCAGCAAAGTCAATGCGTTCGAAATGTGGTGCTAGAGAGGACTAAACAGATTTCCGTGGACCGCCGTGAGATCTAACGTATCAATTCGGAGTGAAATGAAGATCACAAAACGGATCTCGACAATTTGCCGGGAAATAACCCTAAGCTTCTTTGGTCACATTATGCGCTCACCTAGGCACCAACTGGAGAAGCTCATCATAATGGGTCAAATGGAAGTCAAACGCGCCAGAGGCCTTGCTCCAACTAGATGGTCTGACCAGATTAGAGAGGCGACAGGGGGTACTCTACACAATGCGAACAATACTTCGCAGAACCGTCAGCAATGGAGGAGAGCATGCGGTCGCGGTCCTCAGTATTGAGGGACCGATAAAGAGGAGAAGGAGATGCATGCGTTTGACAATATTGATAACCGCCCCGCAGTATCTAATATATGTCTCTGATTGTGTGTTATGTGCGGTGTTCCGAAGTTTTGAATGATCCATGGATTACTTAGTGAACGAGAAGGTAAATTCAAATGAATCTGATTAATGGTTCACTAAATGTCCCTGAGTACGGCAGTAAGTTATTTGCAGTTCTACTACGGTGTACCTGTAAAAATGGTCCTTCGGCCCGGAAAATAACCAGCGTTGCATGTATTGGTACACAAATGGCCGAGGCAAGAGCGATGCACCAGCCCATCCAACCAGCCGCCTCGCGCAGTGAATACCCTGTGATCACCTAGAAATTAAATAAATTTATATTCGTATATTACAATGCCTGAAGCGCCCTTGGCGCATCTGTAAAAATAAATAAGCTTTTAAAAATTATATTATTTTATAAATTATAAAATAAAAAATTCTATTATAAATTAGCTTGATTCCAGTGGTAGCTGTTAGAATACCTATAACTGAGACTATGTCGATATAATTATCGATATTTCGATAAAATGGCTTTTATACTTCCAAGTCGTGGAAAATTTTCATTATGCATATGTTGTAGCGACAGAGCTGTACGTGATATATACCTCTGCCCAATTTCTATGCTACATTGTGTATAATGAAAACTTGCAATAGCGTCCATTGTTTCGATTAAATCAAACAAAAGGAACATAAGTCAAGTCATATTTCTTAGTTACTGTTGATACTTATATATACTCAGCAAACGTCATTTTTTGCCTCTTCTCTAAATTGGACCATTGTGGGAGAAGGAGGGCGTAGAAACTCCCACAGATTGATTTTTAGATCTCTTTTAAAAAATCGTTACGCTTCAATAATACAAATGTTACCTTATTAATTATTATTTAAAATAATAAATAATTACAAAATTATTAACAGCAAGGTCTGTGTTGAGCTAGATTTACTTCATACAATGTCATTTAAGTAATCTTGAACATTGTAATATCCCTTTTAAATTGCTCAAATACCAATTTCAAAATCTCCAGGGGTTTCTTATTGTAGTAGATAATGCAACCCTTGAAAGAATTGCTAATTTTCGCAAGTCTAAACCGGGGCGCAACTAGTCTGTGATTATTTCTTAGGTAAACATTACAGCTATCGCTAAGTTTGGAAAATGTTGTAAGGTTCTTGCGTATAAACATTATATTTTCGAAAATAAATTGACTAGCTACAGTTAGTATGTCAATTTCTTTGAAAAGCTCTCTTAAGGAGTCTGTGTGTTTTAAATTATAAATTGCTCAAATAACTCTTATTTGTAAAATAAAAATAGCTTGAAGCACTGCATTCCCCCACAACAAAATACCATAGGACATAAGATGACACTATAAAAGTGACTTAAATATACTAGCCCAGATTTAGCTAAATCCGTGTTTTGTTTGATGTTTCTAAAAGCACAAGCCGCAGTACTTAATTTATCAGCTAATTTATCTATGTGGGGTCCCCACTGCAATTTGCTATCAATTTTTATTTCACTAACACTAATTTGGTCTCAACTTGCCTGATATTTGGATGTGAAAATTTGATACACTTTGTTTTACCATCGTTTAACAATAAATTATTAACTATGAACCAATTCAAGGTTAAAGACAATACACCATTAACGTCATCAAAATCTTCTTTTTGTCTTTAAATTTTGAAGACCACTGAAGCATCATCAGCAAACAGCACTATTTCAGTCAATTTCTCCACCAGGAATGGAAGATCGTTAATATATACCAGGAATAAAAAAGGACCTAATATGGATCCTTGTGGAACGCCAATTTTTATACCCGATCCATCAGATTTAACGCCGTTGACTTCTTTTGAATTATATTGCTTAAGTATGATCTTAGTAGACCCAACGCCTTAGATCTAACTTCGTAATGATTATTTTATTAGTAGCGTATTATGATCAACATAATAAAATGCCTTCGACAGATCGCAAAAAACTCCGATAGCATCCTGTACGGCCTCCCATGCAGAATAAATATGAGATATAAGGGTAATACCTGCATCCGTAGTCAATTTACTCCTAGTGAAACCTTATTGTTTGGCGTGTAGTTGTTTTGTACGGTTGAAGTGTGAGAGCATTTGATTGAGTATAATATTTTCAAATATTTTATTTAAAGCTGGAAGAAGAGTTATTGGCCTGAAATTTGAAGGATCACCTTGTCTCCCGACTTGAACAGAGGTATCAGTTTACTGTGTTTCATGAGGTCTGGGAAATATCCATAGGCAACACATTTATTGAATATATAAGCTAAGTGTGGGGCTTTAACTATATTTACTGAACCAATTACTTTGACTGAAATACCCCACAAGTCTTCAGTATTTTTTAGTTAACCTCTCAAAAACCGAGGGTAGTTGGGACGGGTCGCGATTTTGAACCTTAAACCAAGGTAATGCAATTTAAAACCTATAACGGAAAAGTGGCGTTAGCGCCGGTGGTATTCAAGAGGTTAAGTAATCTAATTGTTTTCACAATGTCCTGGGGACATACATGATGAAATTATAAATATACATTACTTTCGCTAGTGTTGTTTTTTAATAAAGTCTCTGCTTCATATGGTGATGAATTTAGACGCTCTGTTGTGAGTTAGAGTACATTGGTGAAGAATGTTTCGAAACCTCGAGCCACCTCAGAGTTGTATTTAACAACATTATCACCTATCTTTAGGCATACATTATTTTCCCTTTTGCCAAACTGTTTTCATTCTATTATTTGAATTTTGTCTTTTCATTATTTTGATTAATGTGTAAGTTTTTGTAGTTCTACTTGAAAGTTTTGGAATATTTTTTGACATAGTCATAAAATTTTCTATCAAAGTTATAGGTATTTTGTTCATGAAGGTCATAAAAGATTATTATTCTTTTGCTAGATTTAATTTAGATTATTTAATTTAAAAACATTATTGAATTCTGTTTGAAAAATGTTGAAGAAGTCTGAATATATTTGGTTTGCGTTCTTTTCATTAAAATCCGGTACTGGAAAATTTATATCTAAGTTTTTCGAATACGTATTTGGTCTATGGGATGTAATAGGCCCATAAAATTATGGATCACTCTCATCCTTACTAGCAATTGGGAATGAAACTGTTCGACCGCTGTGATCGGAAGGTAAGCAGTTAATCAATTTTTAACTTGTGAATGTACAGTCTCAAACAACATTATCTAAGCAAGTTTGTCTGGTAAGTGTAATTCTAGTCGGCTCTAGAAATACATGACATAAATTAAATGATTAGAATACAGCTATTAATCGTTGTTTCATAGTTGTATCTACGAGCCAATCTACATTAAGATCACCACTTTTTTTCTGTTATTAATTTAAGTGAGAGCTTCCTCCATAATTTTCTCAAATATTTATAAATTGCTATGGCCTAACTAACTAGCTCGTCACAAGTTTTTAATCTTGTAATAAAGGAGCACAACCCATATCAAATGGAATAAATCTGCATCAAATTTTCTCGGCGTTGGTGATTCCCCCCTTGCGTAAAATACATAAAAATGGTTTCGAATTGCAGCGGCTTCAACATCGTCAATTTTTGTGACTGGAGAATCTTTATTTCTTTTTTTATTTTGCGTCGATAGTATTTTTGTCTACGTTTTCCTCCGTCACACCACATCATCATCAAATGATGTCTCACGATACTTTTCTTTGCTGATACGAGTAATAGCGGTATTCGCACATTGGACACGATCGTGCGGGTAGCAACATCTGGCCGAGGCGTGCGTCAGTTTCTATCTTGTATTTGTTTGGGACGCTTCCGTGTTTCGGATTGCACGTTAAGCAGTTGGTCCCGGCTACTATCGCTATTCGGTGTATTAGTCGTTAAGCTGTGTCAGAGGTCCTAATAGAGCAGCTTGATAATTTCTGACAGTCGGGTTGGCCACTGGGCTGACAACCCAACATCAACCCGCACTAAGCCAGCGTGGCGGAGTTCAATCTTACTCTTATCCGAGGGCCTTTAGCGCTTGCCCCTCGGTGGGGTTATTAATGTGACACATTTATTTTATTATTATTTAGGGACAAATACGAAGTACCCGTAACCGGCGAGTTTACATGAAGAGACTTATGAATGTTGAGGAGGCGAGGGATGTATGCCAGGATCGTAGCAGGTGGAGGTCTTTGGTCTATGCCTACCCCTCTTCCGGGAAATAGGCGTGAGCATATGTATGTATGTACATATGTATACATTTTATTTGTTACATTGCCTAAATGAATAGAACAGATATTATTTCCGTCGGACACGAGTGTGCCAATTCAGACACAACTTTTGCTCTTTCATGTCAAGTGTCAACCTTGAGACGTTGTGGCTTATCAATCTTATTTCTTTTCATTTATTTATTTTTTCTTCATTTTGTTTATGACTGAGTCTGACTTGCTTTGACTTTTTGATACTTGAGTGACGACTTGTAGTTATGCGTGCCTCTGTCATCCCATCTGAGAAAATACATGCAAGACTATGAAATATATGAAAGAAAATATTAAGTTTTTTCTGTAAAAAACCGCAGTCCACATTCGGCAGGCAGGGGACATACTATAGCGTATCAAAACGGTCAAGTGTGTATTTGATGGGACCAAGTTTTTTTCTGATGTGGAATTTTCTAACAGACGAGTTTTTTATTCTTAATTATTTTAACATTTTCGGCGTTTTTTAACAATGAGTATTGGTACCTGGTTCCCATCTGGGTTAGTTATTTATTTATTAGGTTTTCCGCTATTCCTGTTTCTCTTTTAGTTATATATTTCTCTTTTGCTACAGGAACACCCTACCGGGTTTTCAACCAATGAGCCATTTTATGAACACTCTACCGGGTAAAACCCCAGGGGCTAATTCACCCGGTTCCATTCAGTTTTTTATCTTTAAATTTAAAGTTTCTATTTTTGTACCAATTTTTTATAATCACCTTTGATCTGGCCGACCCTTCTACATAACCAATAAATTATATTTATTAATTTTATTTCGTTTTCTTTTATTGACCTTTGAGGCCGTGAAACGTCACCACCTAACACGAAGGATAAAGGTAGCTTCGCTTCGCTCAACCCCTTTACCCTTCACCTACCCTGATCCACCACTTATATTTAATATTTGAGGTGCAAATGCGTAGTTTGGATTTGCAATAAGTATTTCCCACCTGCAAATGGATATGAGTACATAGCGCCTTGTGATTGATTTTCGTTATTTTGTTATCTTTTGATTATTAGAAAACAGTCATACGTTATTTTAAGTAAGTTAAATAATAGTTACAAAGTACATTTATGATAAATTCGAACATGTTTATGTGTCACCGTAACAAAATTCACCTAATTTCATAAATATGGTAGAAAAATAAATACCTAAGTATACCTCCACGGTTGGACAGGCCATATGACATGGGTATATATTTTCAGTCTCCGTATGACTGTGTTGTGTCCTGGGGGGTTACCACAACGCCTTATGCCGATTTAGCTTAGGAACCTAATTTGATCCGCAAAATTACCGTGACCGTCTAAAAACAAGTCGTGGTATTAGATAAATAAAGCCCATTATGGCGAATTGGAATGGAAATGGTTGCCATGGTGATGTTCTTGTTTTGAACCTAATTTGAGTCGGAAAAAGATTGTGGTAACGCCCCTGCACCTGATTTGAAATCCCTCCCTGTCGTTGTAAGCTGGATCCGAACACATTTGACAATTTGACATTTGTGACATACGGCTAGGGCTTGCAAAGCTTTTTAGTGCGAAATCGATATACCAATAACCGCGTAAGATAATTGCCATTGGTAAATTTAAATTTCAAATGGTTAAACATACCAGCAGTATAACAGGCACCACATATCGCCACAGCATCAGCCAGTACGGTCGCAGAGGCCTGCCAGTCATGAACATCACGTCAGCACTCAGTCGGTCAGCGCCGTATGTGTATACCGCGGCTGTGAGCTCCATCGCGCAGATGATCGGGACTCCGGCGATGGCCACGTGAGAGTCTAGCAGGTTAAGGACGTGCAAGCCACCCTGGGGGAGGAAGGGAATTGTAACAGTCGAGGCAGAAAGAAACATGCATTGACACAGAGCTTAGAAGGGCAGCTTTACATCTACCATGAATCAGTACGATTACTTTAACTTTATCCCTCGACACTTCTCGGTTTTAGTCGCTGAAAGTGATCAAAATGTCCTGGAAACTTGATATTTGGCGCAGTGGTATGTCGTGAAGAGTATATTAAGGAAAAATTCAGAAAACAGTTAATTGATTTATAATAAAAAAACAAAGAGCCGAGAAGTGTAGAGTAATGTTGTTATACTGATAACCAAGCATGTTATGAAAATTGATTAAAGATCCATACTCTACTAATGTATTATATTGTCACTTCGTGTAAGTTTTTGGATACCTTCTAATTGTAAAATGCAATGCCATTTATAGAGTAGGTCATTTTAGTAAGTATATTCAGGCACAACAACAATCAGGTTTGAGTGATTCTTGGATCAGATAGAATAGTCACAGTTTAAAAGGTAAAGGCACAGTCATTTCATTATACCAAACTTAGAGCCCAAATGCAAACGACTTCGCCAAGTCGCACATCGAGAGACAAGATTTTCCTAAACCAAATATTTTACAGGGTTATGATAAATACATAAAATGTTATATCACAGTATCCTTCTTTGTTCTACTTCATTTTAAGGTTGTCTTTAATATCTTTTGGAACTTCTATAATCCTCGATTTAACCTAGTCTGATCGACAAACCTCAGTTGAAGTCGGAAAGGAGTTAAAGTAAAAAGGATTCAATATTAAAATTTTAATAAAACCTCATCAGTTTCGCTGACAGGAGGTATAAATAAGAGGAATAAACTGATTCTGGTCTCCATTCTTCAACCTTGGTAGGGGTAAAATAATCTGGTCTCCATTCTTCAACCTTGGTAGGGGTAAAATAATTGGCCATGCATTTTTCTGATATTCATTTTAGAAATATAGACCATTTTAAGAAATTAATTAAAATATTTATGGGTTTGATTAATTGCGTCTATTAAAAAAAACAAAGGTAAAATTTTACCCACCAAAAGCAAACGTGACGTCACTAGAGATGTAATGGAATAAATTTCATTACCTACCACAAGAAAAAAAATGGCAGTCAAGTCAACCAAAGAGTGCCAAATTGCCAAGTATATGAGTGAAGTCATATGTCAAACAAACATCACGTCCGTCACTCACGTCAGTTCTAACTTAACTAAAACGAAATTATTGATTATTATTGGGATATGATTTTAAAAACTAATTGTTTTTCATAGTGGAAAGCAATAGTTTTTCCTCTTATCAGGTTCAAACAGCAGTGATAACCCGGATTTATTATTCGTATTAATTCTAGAACGTCTGCGAGAATAATGGTGTCGTCAAGTGAACGCAGAACATTTAAATAATTATTCGCAGAATTTTAATTAGGCTACTTGGATTAAATTGTAATGATTGTGGGCTGATAAATTTGCAGGATGATAGAATAAAAATACACAAAAATTTTAAGAATATGTATGGTTTTATTTATATAAAACATTTACTGGAAATATTATACACAAAATTGTGCAGCTGACCAAAACTGACTCAGTATTGATACTACTAGAAGTACCACGGGCAGATAGATAAATGATGAGATGGGACGCCCGCTGAACACGGGTGGGTGATCGGTCCTCTATTGTGACTATTTCACCCAATTCCCAAGGACTGGTTACTGCTGATTCAGCCGACTTCCCTCCCTAAATCTCCTTGTTCTTTAGTTGCTGTTATAGGCAGCCTGGGTTCCGGCCCAATAAAACTCTGGTCTGCAACGAACCTTGCCAACTCGTCTGCTTTTTCATTGCCATGGATCCCTTCGTATCCGGGGACCCATGCAATAATTATTTCCGAAACACTTTCCAAAGCGTAGGGTTGCCTTTCATTCTTCGACAAGTACAGATTTATTCATGGGTAGTCGTAGCGCCTTTGACACTTTGGCCACCATCAATTAATCGAAAATTCCGGTACACTTACAGATATAATAGCGAGCGCCACCGACTCGCCTTGCGGGTTCTGACGGCATCTTTAGTTGTTCTGAAAATTCCCAACATCCGCTTAGATCTTAGAATTATCATCTAAGTACCTATTTATCTTCAAAAAGTTTCAAGTCAAGTTGCATGCATCTTCAAAAAGTTTCAAGTCAAGTTGCATAGCAAAATGGGGCAAGAAAGCGGGGCTCACTCACTGTGTTCACATTCACATTTACACGCAGGTACCAATGTATATGAATATAAGAGGACGACCGATTTAGCCTAGCGGGTAGTGATCCTGCCTACGAAGCTAACGGTCTTGGGTTCGAATCCCGGTAAGGGCAAATATTTGTGTGATGAGCATGAATATGTGTTTCTTAGCCTTGGCTGTTTTGTATGTATTTACTTAAGTATTTATCTCTATTAAATATATCGTCATCTACTACCCATAACACAAGCCTTATTGAGCTTACTATAAGCCTTGTTCAATTTGTGTTCAAGACATAAGGATTTGACAAAATACTACAGAAACAACGCGTTAATATATGAATGAATTATTTATTTTATTATAAGAAAGTAGAGAGCGACAACCCTAGCTAGCCGAGTGTGTTAGGACCCACTAGTCGAGTCGGCAGCGTGGGTAAAAGTCATCATTTGCTATGGATAGTCTGAATCCGCGAGGAGGGTCGTCGGCGTGCGAACAATATTCGATAAAACCCGCCTGGCGGGTGCGTGGCACTGAAAGTGTTACGGTTAATTGACTATCTGAATATATTACTACAGCCTTATTTTCAGTATCTGATGTTTCCTTTAGGGCAGCAGCACATTCCATTATAGCGAAGATTTCCGCTTGGAACACGCTGTTGTATAGCCCCAAGGCAATTGATTTGTCTTGTCCGTTACTATTCAAGATACCGTAACCAGCTCCTGCTAGTTTTGTGCATTCTATTCTTAAACGATCCGTGAAGCAAGTGATCGCCGGTTCGATTTCTATTACCCAATTTGCTCTTGTTTTTATATGGATTCTATATTTTTTATCAAATCGTATCTTTCTTTATCATATCAGGTCATTATTACCACGGGTATATCGTGATATTGTTTGTGATCACAGGTACGCTTCTGAGGCCAAAATAAAAGCAGTAGGGAATGGTTGCAGCCACCTTAAAATAAAAATAATAGGTATAATTAATGTTGCAGGAAAAGATATGTACAATGTTATACAAAATTGCATATCTATTACCACAACAAACAAGTTAAGTTCTAAAATATGCTTAATTTTCAAACACCCGGTTATTTTAAGGCATCATGATTATGAATCTCATGCCATGGTAATAAAATTCAAAATCTATAACGGGAATATGGCATCATATGATGCCTTGGGTCGTTGATAGGAAGAGCATATTGTAGTTTAAATATCCAAATCAAAAAAACTTCAATCGTTTGTTACGGCAATAGATATACATTTTTGCAACCAATAAATAAAAATCTTTTAAAAATTCCCACCTGTGAAGCTGGACAACCAAAACTAAACGATAAAATATCAATACAATCATGAGAAGTCACTCACTCATAGATCACAGACTTTACAGGGAATAGATTGACGTTTCACATTGTTTTTTTTTTGTAGGTAAGGCGGGCAAGTAAAGGATTTTTGTCAAACATCTTATGATGATGTCATAGATAGGTCAAATGAATATCATTGTGTTTTATTAAAACATCTTAAAATATATATACATATTTAATAATCTGATAAATAGAAACTGTACAGAAAAAAGGTAATTTCTCGAAATGGTTTTGAGATTTCCGTTCCTGTCCAGAAAGTTAGCAACCCCAATTTCTGAGGTCTGAAAAATCATAATTTCTAATTTAGTAGGTCTGTGTTTCTAATACTGAACTATTACCACAAAGGTCTTCCATCCGCTCAATAATCCAACATTATAAACAACATAAATTAGTAGCATGTTTGAAGAAAACTAACCGACCCAGCATCACAAGTATTGCTGAGAACAGCTAGGGTTCTGAAGCAAATAATAAATAAAAATCGTGGCCAGAAAGATGATTCCTCAAGAGAATGGGGTATGGTTTTTACACCGCAAAAGATAAGCCTTTACTGACTGCCCTGAAAAAGAAAAACCGGTCAAGTGCGAGTCGAACTCGCGCACAAAGGGTTCCGTACCACCGTACAATGGTAGGGATCGTGTGGAGTGAATAGTTGGGATTTTACAGAGCAAAATGTTGTTTACAAAGTTATTGGTGCTGCTACTTTCACACTCCACGTACGTAACTAGGTGCATTCATAAGTTTGTATGTGGTATTGAAAGAATTGTTGTATGGGAGCCACCTTAAATATTTATTTTATTCTGTTGTTTAGTATTTGTTGTTATAGCGGCAACAGAAATACATCATCTGTGAAAATGTTATCTGTCTTACTATCACGGTTCATGAGATACATGATCCTGGTGACAGACGGGCGGACGGACGGACGGCCCCTTTTGGTACGGAACCCTAAAAAAAACTTATATTCTAATAATAAAATTCAATGTCAAATAAGTTGGCGATGAACGAAAAAAGATCATCAAGAAATAAAGTGAGGCCTATCGTAAGGACTTCATTAAGCGAAAAGTGAAGTTTCCAGCATCAGTAACGATATGGGATTTCATGTCAGTACAGGGTATACGTCGGCTGCAATTTGTCAAGAGAAATGTTAATAATGTTACAAAGTACCAGCAAATTTTGGAAACGAGTCTATTTTACTAGACTTTACAAAATTTATTACCTTCATTTTTCATCAAGATTATTTTTTTAAGAAGGCTTCTAGTCACACTGCAAGGACAACGGAGGCATGGCTTAATTCTTTAGCAAGTTCCTACGATGCTTTGGCCGCCAAGCAGCCCAGACTTGTTCCCGATCGAAACATGATGGTGAAAAATTAAGAAAAGATTGGGAAAATCTTTTCTTAATTCTTCATTCATCAAGATCAGAAAATGATTTAAAACAGATGCTTGAGGCAGTTTCCATCACACCTGAGGAGTGTGCAGAAATGGTGGCGTCACTGCGGATAAAAGCAGTTATTGAGTGTAGAGGAGACTCTAGTACAACAAACAGGTAGACAAACAGTTTTGCGTGCATGGTTAAAGTGGACGAACTAATTTGCTTTTTAGGCAGTTAGGAAAATATACTTCTTACACACATAGCGGCACGCCTTTTTCCATACAGGGTGGCACTTTGAGCCAGTTATTCAATACTCCAGTTTGCGGGACAGGGGGCTAGCCCATCGCCGCAGCTATGGAGAAATGAAGGTGTACTCACGATGTTTTCGATCACCGTTACAACGTCTGTATAATGTACTTAAGATAAATTAATTATTTCGCTGGTACATGGTCAGGAATCGAACCTGCATCTCCTGTGTGAGAGCAAGCGTAAAACCCATTGGACCACGGAGCTTAGTTTATTTTTTATTTTAATTAATTCAGAAGTTATATTAAGTTATCTAACTGTTATGGAAAACATCGTGAGGAAACCTTCATCACACAATAGCTGTGGCGATGGGCTAGCCCCCTGTCACCCAATATGGAGTATTGAATAACTGGCTCAAAGTGGGCACGACTGTGCCTCTGCCACCCCTTATGGGAAAAGGCGTGACGCTATGTCAAAGTATATTTTAGACTGGAACATATGTATTATTCAGATTTTTGTTATTTAATTGGGTTATCTTAAAGACCAACAAAAAATATAACACATTTTATAGTCGAAGACGAATATTCTATACACGAAATATTCTGCATTTGGGCTCGTATATTAGGAGATAGTGAAACTT
This sequence comes from Argyresthia goedartella, assembly GCA_949825045.1. Taxonomy (NCBI): domain Eukaryota; kingdom Metazoa; phylum Arthropoda; class Insecta; order Lepidoptera; family Argyresthiidae; genus Argyresthia; species Argyresthia goedartella. The sequence goes on along the minus strand of OX463808.1, from coordinate 12,283,616 downwards.
TGATAAGTACCGTAACAATGAACTTTTCCCAGATAAAGTCTAGAAATATTTAGATCACTTATATTTCAAGTTAAACTTCCACCTAGGTCACGCGAACTGTCGCAAGACCTCGCCAAAGTTTCAAACAATATTAAGAACTTTGCTAATAGATAAAGTCTCTTGGTTGGTAGATAGAAATCTTGCTACTAATGGGTTAAGTGGTATGTAATTAACGTTGATACTTACTTCAGTATTGCAGATGATGGACAAACAGAAAAGAACAAAACAGGTGAAAAACGTGATGATTCTTTTGCGTACGCGCAGATATGGCCACTCGTCTATTATGCCTGCCATTACTGCTTCTATCGTAACAAACTGTAACATAGAAAGAATTAGTGCTCGCACAATAATAATAGCTTTGTGTTTGTTCTATAACTCGAGTGAAATACAAACAATCGCGATCTCGTCCAGTTACTCAAAGTTACTAGATCAAGATCCCTTCTGCACTTTGTCTTGTTTGTTTATTAACTTCAGGTCATAGATGTAAATAACCCAAACTCACCATTGTGTCTATGCCCAGGAAAAACAGCATTAAAAAGAAAACCAACGCCCAAAAGTTAGGCGCCGGCATCATAGTGACGGTCGCAGGGTAGGTCACGAAGGCCAGTCCTGGCCCCGCGCTGGCTACCTGACCGACGGGCACCCCTGTACGCTCAGCCGCGAAACCCAGGACCGAGAACACTACGAACCCAGCGAATATGCTGGTGCCGCTGTTTACCAGGGGAATCACTACTGACGACCTGAAAATAATAGCATACTGTAGCTTGTTTGAATACGATACGTCGTACTCTCTAGGTATGATCGAACCAAGATCGATTATAAAAACCAATATTGTACCGGTAATTGTCGTAGTTAAACCTATTGAAGCTAGCCATACTGACTAGCCCGCCCCAGCCTGGGCCAAGGGAGAAGAAGATCTGTGTTGCCGCATCTACCCAAACCTGAAAATCAACGTATCACTTATTTCATTCTTCAGCGATATCAGTAATTTTGCCAGAGAGCTAAACGGTATTATTATACGACAGAGGAGGGAAAAAGATGAGACACGTCTAGACTGTGGCATCATATAATTTTACAGGAGCAGTGATTGTACTTCGAATTGATAAACATACCTTGGGATTCCGAAGATGTTCCCAATCGGGAAGAATGTAGAACTGGATTCCTTGCCACGCGCCAGGCAGCGTCAGACCTCGGACCAACAGGGCTGCGAGCACTAAGTACGGGAATAGCACGGTGACGTACACGACCTAAAGCAATCATAGAAAGATATAAATCGAAATACAGCTCCTTGAAAATGGTTCGACCATTAAATTGTTTTATGGGTTGGATAACATAAATAACAGGATAAACATTAGGCAGCAAGATAAAGTGAGTAATAAATACGAAACCATATAAAAGAGTATCTAGAAATCAATAACATACGTCGACGGAATACTATAAAACTCGCTACCACTATGGCACTTCACGCAAAAGTTAACTTGGCACCTCGCTGTGATGACATCATAGCGTCCGTCACTGACCTTCTGACGCGTCGAGGGCTAGAGCGAGCGAAAGGGAGGGAAATCGAATTCCTCGCGGATGCCAATTTACTTTGTGGCGTAGGACCCTTAGTCAGAGATTTAGGATCCCTCAAGAAACTCCTTCGTATGCTTGGAGTAGTCTTATAATTATGAAAATAAATCTAATTTAATTACTAATCATGACATGTAATAGATGTTGTTTACTACCTACCTTTCCGACACTTTTGACACCATTGCAGATGCAAAGATAGACGATAACCCAGCAGAGAATATTACTGAAGAACAAGGGCCAAACTACCCCACCGATTTCTTCAATGCCCGATGACACCCGCAGTAGACCGTTACTGTGAGGATAACAAGTTTTATACCTCTGAAAACTTTCTTTGATAAGGTTGATGAAGCCATAAACAGCTAGTACTAGAATCTACTTACTGAAAAAACTCGTCTTCTGGCGTTTTAACAGATGCATTTGAAGAGAAGATAGTTGAGTTATCTGAAACAAACTATAAACACACTACACTACAGGTTCTGCCAAGGAGATCCTTTAATTAATGTTCTTAGAGACGATATTGAATCTAGGAACCAAAATTATTACAAGTCGATTAGGGAGGGCTGTGTCCAAAAAGGGGTTCACAAGCCCAATTATCCGATAAATTGATGTACTTGTTGAAATAAAGAACACCGGCGAATTTTTATCCCATATATCCAAAGCGTATAAGGGCACCACCTTAACAAAGAAAAACTATATTCTAAATACAAATGTTCACCTAGTAAGGAAGACATTCCAGGCCAGATAAAAATATTGTATCCCACCAAAAATATTTTCATGTAAAATGTTGCCAAGACGAGACCATATGGCTGGCACTGTCAAAATGTTATCAGATTTCTTATAGGGCCAAACTTTTATCTCTACACGCCCTAACTCTACAAGCCCTAACTTCACAAACTCTACACCTTAGTCAAATATGTGGCGTGGCCGTTTCACTACCGTCACATGAGCGTAAGGTGACACATTTATGAAGAGTTTCAATTTTCAGACCTCTAGCATCAAAATTTACGGACGTCTCATACAAACTTCCATCCCCTAGTTTAAGGGGTTGGGGGGTAAAAATTCCAAGTTTTAGTTTTTTTGTTGTTTGTGTACTAATACTAGCTTTCATACCAAATTTCAGCTTTCTAGGACTTGAGGAAGTACCTAAGAATTTTGATGAGCATCAGTGAGTGAGTCAGTGACGAAATCGGGGTATTTTAGATATCAATAAAATCTAAAGTATAAGAGCTATGCTATTGAAACTTTCTATGTATATTAAGCCTACTACTGAAAACATTTCCCGGAAATTTTGTTCAACTGCTATGTAGCTCCAAACCAAGTTGTGAGGGGTCAAAAAATCGTCGAAGCGCTTCGAGAAAGGCAGGTACTGCCCTTGCGCTTCGCTTGCTCGCCTTGGCGGGGGAACTCCCGTGCCCCTGGATATATTGGAAATTAAATGACTTTTCCCATTACTTTCCTGGGGTAGCCCCCCAGGAAAGTAATGGGAAAAGTCACACCACAACCTTTATTATCGATTAAGATTAGATTCAAATAGTTTAAAAATAAGAACGTCAACCATTTTCATTCCAATACCACTTAATAGGCTTTATTTACCTAATATCAAGATAAATGAATACAGACGGAAAGATGCGTATTTAGCTTTATTACATTATATTGCTTTTATAATAAAATTACAAAATTACAGTGAAAGCGATCCGAGTGACTCATAAGATGAATTGTGGGAATCAGCAGATGGCTCGGGAGCATCAATCACGACCGGTATGCCTGAAGTGCGGCCGCTCGACTCAGAAGACCATGACAACATATATATTTTTTCATATATAAAAAAATCCTTTTATTCCGCACTTTTTATTTTATTTATTTACTTACTCAGATTCATAGCTATATTTTAATGCTAATATATAATATTTAAACGCTAAACAAATAATCCCCGATTTTTGTTCAAGATATCTCAAAACTGCAAGAAAAATATTCACTTCACGTAAAAAGACTTCACCTCAGAATTTACCAACAAAACATATTAATTTTGCTAACTATTTAACTACTTATGTAAAACCTTTTTACTAATTGATTATCTGATATCTGAATGTAAATGTAACAATTATTTTATTAACTACAAAAACTTTAACCCAACTTTTCCTGAACCATGCATCCTTTGAGGCAAAGTTTTATTAATATAACCACTAATTAATCAATCATTATTATCTAATCAATCAATCAAAAAATCACCTAAATGCAAACATAATAATAACAAAAACATGATAAATCAGACTTTGAAACATATTTTTTTGCAATTGTATATAAATATACAATATAATAAATAAATATGCAATATAAAAAAACAACATTAAATCAGGTATTATTCAATTGCACATCAAATATATCCTATTTGCACAGCAAACATTTTCAAAGAAAATAATCATGTTTCTTATGTTCTTACATGTTCAAACATTTTATGTTTCTTTTGCTCTTACATGTTAACCTAACACGAAGGATAAAGGGGGCTTTGATTCGCTCACCGCCTTTATACTTCACTTAAGCTACCGCACCACTTCGCCCTGATATTTGCTGTGCAAATCAGTATATTTGATGTGCGGATTAATATTTCCCAATTAAATCTAACTATAGCCTCAAACTTTCCAATGCATGATTAAGGCAGGTCTCGCTTTACGCTTGCGCGTTTGCGCTTTATGCCAACAGGGATGCTTTATATATAATTTTCAGAAAGATAAGAAAAAAGAAATTTGGCCATAGTAGTAAGCTTTTTAGTTACATGAATGATAAAATTATTAAATATAATTTGATAAAGTATACATTAATTAGTGTGGTGCTGCAAGAGATACGAATTTTTGAAATTGCGTTTTATGGATGGAGAATTTTGAGTGCATGTCAGTATATTAGTTTGACCATGGAGCAAAGAATATTTTTGTATTGAAAACGGAATTTGTGTGCGAAAAGCCAGATATTTGTTGTAAACTGTGTAAGAAAGATTAGCTTGTTTTGATAGGATTTCTGATTTTGTTGGTGGTGCTTGTTTTATTAATCAAATGGTTTATTTGTAGAGTTGTCAGTTTTTTGGTATACGGTACAGTCAACAATATTAGTCAGTGAACATAATTCTTTTGCATAATTTTATTTTGAGCTACAGTTAAATATTTCCCTAGTTTAATAAGTAGGTAATTTATAATATTTTACCATAGTAATTATAAGTCATATTGAATACTCACTATGTAAGTTTGACTTGTATGATCGATTGTAGTATCTTATTATTACATTATATCTTATAATCATATTTAAAGACTGCCCTTTGACTTTTAATTACCTTTTTACTAGGTGAATTTTTTAAATGGTCCATCATCTTTTTAAATGTTTTGCAGTTATTCGACCAGACGAGGTTTTTATTAGTGCTTCTGTTTCTTTTGCTGGCAGATTAAAGTTTTTTTTGCGACCATAAGCTTAGCTGAGCTCCATACCAGCTCGATCGGGTTGAGATTGCAGTGGTATGGTGGCAGTCTCAGTACTTCATGGCCGTATTGTTTCAAAAGTTCGTCAGCTACGTACAGGCTTTAGGGTTTATCTTTGTTAACTAAACATAACAATTGGGCTTTTGATAGGCAATCTTCTTAAGTTATTCGCAGGAATCGAGCCACTCTTGTATTGCAGCTTTTTTTGTTTATGTCGTAGGAACTTTATTCTGTTATACAGTATGGTAGCTCGCATTATCCATCACTCGTTCGGCTCGTTCAAATTAGGTATTCATTTTTCTTTTAACCATTTATTCAACTTTCATGTTATGGTGATAATTGTGAATTATACATTCCTCAGAGTACATACTTCTAGTGATTTATGTCAACCAAGTGACATGAGTCGCTCATGTCAGTGTCTATGACACTGAAACTTTTACAAACAAACTTATGTGATTGTGAAAACACATGTTTCTGTGCTACACCTGAAAGCCTCTACTCGTATTTACACAGTATTAGGAACGTAGTGGTAATCGAAATACTTAACATGGTAGCAGAGCGTAAAATAATAGAAGAACCACGATGTCAAAAGTAAAAATAGAACCTCTAACAAAAGAGAACTATGACACTTGTGTCCAAGGCGTTACTCACAAAGAACAAACTTTGGAAGCACTGTACAAAACATAATACGGAAAACTCGGAGTCGGCCTCGGCCGACAGGGTGACAGACAGGCCAGAGCGGAGCTCATACTCATCATAGCTCCGTCTGAGCTGTCATACATAAAAAAAATGTCCAACAGCCAAAAGTCTATGGGACAAACAGAAAGAAATATATGCGAGCAGGGGTCCTGCCAAAAAGGCATCTCTTCTCAAACAGCTGATATTGACAAAACAAGACTGGCAAGATGTCAGAACTCACTTCAAAACATTCTATCATTCTCAGAACTATCACAAGATCTATACTAACTGCTGGAAGAAAAACCAAAAGCCCAATAAAAGAACCTAGATATTCAAAAGAACACGACACGACAAGACTAGTCATCAAAAGATATTCCCAAAAACCTGGAGTTGATTATGATAAAACCTTCAGTCCTGTAGTTCGTCTGAGCACAGTAAGCACATTACTAGCTGTTGCTGCTCAAGAAAACCTCAAACTGCAGCAGTTTGACGTAGCGATCGCTTTCCTATATGGGACTGTGCAGTAAGAGTTGTATATGAAACAGCCTGAAAGACACCAAGATGGTACTGTAGTATGGCAGCACATGTAATTGACTTGTTGTTAGAGTTTAATGTAACACTTAGGATTACTGCGACATAAGCGCATAACGTAAGCATAGGCATCGATAGTATATATGTACTTGTATGGTTAGTGAAGAACAGACTCTTGACTGCGACTTAACTGAATTTAACATCAATATTACGAAGACCACCTGCTTTAACAATTGCACAATACTACACCTCATGACCACCAGAATGGCATCATCAGAAGACAAAAAGGAAAATAAAATATACAACATGTGATCAATCATCACCTGTCGAGGGACAACGAGATTCTTCGGTCCAACGGCCCCTTTAGACTACCTGCGCAGAGGGTACTCGCCCTCGTTCAGCCCAACAAGACGACGTAATGGTGAAACCACAAACATGTACGAGTGATTCCAGGGTATCCCGGCTCGAAGAGGTTCAGGGATATCCCGGCCAGAAGAGGTATCCAGGGCTATCCCGGTCCAACTCAAGAAGATGACCACATCGTGCATCTTCGTGCAGTTTCCAACTAGCGGTCGGAACGCGTCAAATCCGCCCCGCTGCCGTCATCACCGTCCACGAGACGATGAAACGCAACGAGTGACCTCCTTCGGAAAAATATTGGTACCGTGAGTTAAATTAATACATTTTTTAGGCAGAATTAGAGACATAGATATTTTTTATCTCAAAGGTTTTATCTCACATATAAATAATTGTAATGTCTAGGTAATTCACAAGTAATGTCACAAGTAATTCATTGTCAGTTTATAATCAGTACAAATACAAAGTAAAGTCTAAATACAGCATATGAGTTAATTATTGCTTATATAGTACAAGTTGAATGACTGCGGAATAATTACTAGGTCAAGCGGTTATACCTACCATCTACCAACAATTTAAAATTAAAAGTGCATTATTATATTGTGGATAATTTAGTTTGAAAACTTTCATAATTTATATGTGTAAAGAAAGGTTTACGGTACGGTACATTAATAAAAGATAGGAATCGGAAATAGGGAGTGCTAATCCTTATAGTCAAGAAAGACATTTGAAGGCTATGTTTTAAAACAATAGCGATTCTAGCTTAGTACAGTGCACGAGAATAGGTGACCTGATATGCCAATAAGATGGGTGACCATGCCCATGTACCTATGTATGTAGATAAAGGGTGTAGAAATACAGCCCATGTTAATGTCCTTGCCCATAGTGTGAACTGCCGTGTCCTCCGTGGAAGGCTTAACGTTATTGTAGCCAAGGTCAGATGACTCCGTGGGTTTAGTATAAAAATGGTTATAATAAAAGAGATAGGACACCAAGGTTCAGAAGTTTTGTCTAACAAATGGACTTATCACTCGAATGTTACGATAGGTCACACTCCCCAGAGTTCATTGTGTTAGTGTTCAGAGTGATAAACTGGGAATGTGTAAATGTTAAGGTAAAACAGAGTTTGCTCAAGGGAAATCTACCATACCATAACGATACCATACAGATAATACCATAGTGATTTCACAATTTATATTTTAATTTATTTTTAAATTTCAATTAAATTATTTTTCATAAATTTTTTATTCACGATAAGATGATTTATTTTGACATCATTCAATAAAAAAATATTTTGTCCTTTTTATAAATTAAACGTGATACCAACTAACTTAAGGTAGACATATAAATTTGATATTTTAAATAGGTAAAATTAAATTAAAAACAGGTTTGAAGAAGTGGATCCATGTCTGTATATCAGGACTAGGCCAATCCAAAGTATATATTGGACTTCACTTCACTGGGCGTATTCCGGTGAGTTCAACGTATTCTTGTGCATGTCAAGGACAACCCTCAAGATGAAGAGTTGACGGACACGAAGTACCGAATATTCTTCGTAGAGTCTATCCGTGGAATATAAGCGAGGTCTTCTACACATTACCTTCAACACAGATCGCTGCGCTCGCTCAACCTTGATCATAAATGTTTTGGCTCCCCAAATCGAGATGCAATAAGTGATAAGTGACTGGCAAAGAGCAATGTATAGGTTATTCAGTAGTTTCTTGTCAGCACTATCTCTTAGGGACTTCATTGCAATCACTTCATGCCAATCACCTTTCGAACTCTGCCAGATAGTTTATCGATGTGTGACTCAAATGTCAAACTTTCATCTAGTTGTACACCTAGGTAGCGTCTGAATGCCTGGCCAGGAGCAAGATTGCCTCTCGGGTTCTCCACATTGGTGTATATTAATGTCTGGTAAGGTTACAGGAGCAGAAGCCTTGGTAATGTGGAAAGCTAAAAAAAATGTTTTGCTTTTGTGTTTAAAGTTAGCAAATTATTATCAAGCCAGGTCGCAATTTTATTCATTCCCTGCCGGACTGCCTTGTCGTGAGTTTATTTCCATGACGCCCCGTGAAATAAAACTACGGTATCATTAGCGTATCACATCAACTCAGCATCCATTGACGGTATGTCTACGACGTCGTTCATGTATACCTAGTATAGTGTAGACCCGAGGATGCTTCCCTGGGGCACCCTCACTATCAAAGTAAGAGGTTCGCTGATTGATGTTTCAGTTTTACGCACTTTCTCCGCCCACTGAGATAGCTATTAAACCAATTTAAGGCTATTCCTCGTATTCCTAGCAGCTCAAGTTTTCTAATCAGTATCGGTACGGAGACAGACATGAATCGATGCAATTTTTATTTTCCTTGCGGTCTTTCATTAGCTTTTTCATAGCTGCGATTGTTTTAAGGGTTGTTTTTAACCATTTCACTTTATTGTATACAAAAATCTTCGAAGAAATTAATCAGCTAACCTCTCGTATGCGGTGAGAGCGCCGGCGCTCTTGACCTTTCGTGAAGTTTTCTAGTATTATGTATATAATGAAATGGATCACACTATGCTATAGTGTGGATGGATTTCTTGTGTAGTTGGTAATATGTAAAAGAAAATAAATATACGACAAAATATGTTCAGTTTTTCTATTTTTGCCTGTATTTTGTGGAATTTCGCTTCCATTGACATTTGATTTTGCAAAACTAACAAGAAGATGGGGTTTAAATCAGAAAGATTAAATTACTACCTATAATAATCATATATTTATTCGTTACAGAGTCCACCTCACACGCATCTGCACCTTATAAGCTCCATGCACTCACAGCAAGTTGTGCGGTGCTCCATCTTGGCAACTAACTGCCATTTTTTCTAACCAACCCCAATCTTGGGGACTGGGTAGTTTTTGAAGTGCAGTCATTTGCCATAGCATATGTTGGTTCAGGGCATATTCTGTTGGTGGAATGTTTTCAAGCTGTCGGGCTTTCTTGGTGAACAAGTATTTTCTGCACTCCTTCACTTTATTGCAGTGATTAGTGATATTGTTCTGAAAATAGTTTATTGTTTATGTTAAAAAACTATACCTGTTCAGAGATAGACACACTATGAGATGATAGTTCTGACATATATTGTGTTCGATTCCAAATCGATATTCGATCGATGGTTTCGGAACGGCCATTTTGAATTTGACGTTGCTGCCAACCTAGCAGTTTGTTTTTGACAACTGAGAGACGAAAGCCCTCGCAATGTAACGCGTATTGATTAGGGTATTGAAATTAAATCGCAAGCCATCTGGAATGTATTCGGGTTCCCCTCAGGATTGTCTATATAGCTGAGTGTGTTGTGGTTCCCCGAACCAGATAAAGTTCGCATTTACGTGGCCGATTGGTTTTTCCCACGTAACATAACCTGTGTTGGAACACTGTGCTCGTCGAAGCTGGCCTGCCAGTCATACCTGGTTGGCTGAAGAACCTGTCTACCAAGAAGAGCCTAGGGTGCACCCGGGCCTTGCAGAGAGACAGGAGGTTGACGGGACCGAAGCACAGACCAGGTTAGATCGACTCCATAATTAATAGCTCGGTGAATCGCCGACGTTCACACTTCTTGGCATCTGATCGCTACGCTACCTCGTAGCTGATGGGCCCCTGCGAGGTCATTGGGTGCCGAGAAGCCTGAACATTTTGGTAGCAAGAGCGTGGTTTCCTGAGATTTGCAGCCGTCAAGGGCTCCAGGAACCAACGATTTGGGACTATCAATCTGTAGGTATAGGCGGTTATTAGCTAACTTGGTGTTGTTCCTGTATCCACATAGATTGGTAGTATTGTAAGCTATAAGTCTATTGCTGGTAGTAGACAGACAGATATTACAGTTTTCCCTAAATGACCAGTTGTACTGAGATGTGACTCAGAATAGTAGGTACTCAACTTAGGTACATTGTAGGTGAATTGAAATTTGCATTGAAGTACCAGTTAGTCAATCTATTAGTGGTCTAGTAATGCTAATGAATGTTTGGTTAACATAGGTAGTTACATCTATTGATAGCAGGCTATTACATTGTTTTCAGTTTATAGCAATTTATAACTTGAACTAATATTGACTATCTGTGTGTGTTATAATGATAAAGGGAAACTAAATTGTTATTTACAGAATTTATATAGATATAAAACTCGGTTCCTATTGTTTAAGGAAATCAACATTGTTTAAGTTATAGTTTAGGGTTCCCTCGTTTGGGTTATAGACTGGAGGGTCCAATAAAATTGAGTTACTGCAAATTGTGAGTAAGTATCGTTCCGATCATGTCGTTATCTGAAATACAGAAGGGTGTTTCTAAGGAACTCAGATGGTTTTCCTCCGCACACGGTCTGATAGACCGTTTAGATAGGCATGATGTGGTATTGGAGCGGTCTATGGACGTTAAGGAATGTTACATCAGGGTGCTCGAATTGTCCGCGCAGGCGGAATCAGTTGATGGTTGCGCACCTGACAGGCTGTCACGGTTGCTAGGGGATGTCGACCAATGTATGGAGATGGCAGCTGCTATCACGCAGAAGGCTGCGGACATACGTAGACAGCGCGAGTCCAGCCATGGTGGTGACATCGAAGCACCTCTGCCGCTTCAGGGTTCAGGGTCCAGGTTACCTGCCATAACTATGCCTACTTTTGACGGAGTGTCCGGTGAATGGATGAGCTTCATCAATCTGTTCGACAGTTTGGTGCACATGCGATCGGACATTACCAAGTCTGTCAAGATGGCTCAGCTGGTGGCAGCATTGAGGGGTGAGCCTAGGGAGCTGGTCGCTCATTTGACAGTTACGGAGGGTAACTATGAAACGGCCAGACAATTGTTGGTCAGACGTTACCATAACAAACGGAGGTTGGCCGATGCCCAACTGAACCGTTTGTTTAGTATCCCGGTTGTGAACAAGGTCGGGGCCATACAGACGGAGGTTTTGAACCCATTGTTGTCCGTCACCAAGGCTCTAGAGAATCTTGGACTTCCGGTTGGTGAATGGTCGTACCTACTGCTGTACATTGTACTTTCCCGCCTACCCGCTGACGTGCAGACTCGTTTCGAACAGTCTCACGGGAGGTCGGCCGAGCACCTGCCCGCCTTCTCCGACTTGGTCGGATTCTTGGAAGAGGAGGCTCGACGGGCAGAGAATTTGGGGTTGACGGTCACCCATCCTTCGGAGCCACAGAGAGCTGCCGGGAGCGCTGTGAGTAGGGGCTCTCCGACGAGGAAGGACCGCACCAACCGGCAGTCATATGGGACTGTGAGTGCATTGACCCCACATAGTGAGACCTGCCCATGTTGTAGGCAGATTGGCCATGCTGTGGCCAATTGCAATAAGTTCGGGGAACTTAGGGTTCAGGGACGGCGCCGGATGGCCAAGCAGCGGAGCTGGTGCTTCCTGTGCCTCGGGCCACACATGGCTAGGTACTGCACACGCACAAAAATGTGCGGATATTGTGGTGGGGCCCACAACAATCTGTTGTGTATGAACCGGTCCGGCCAACAGCCACCACAGGGCCGTACCCAGGGTGACACGGCATGGGGCCCTGAGAATTCGTTTGCGACTCGGAGCGCAACTCAGGGGCCAATGTCCCCACGTGCACAGGGCGGTACTAGGGTGCAGGGCCGCACTCAGGGTCATCACATGGGGGGCCCTGAGTTTTCGGTTGCGACTCAGCATCCGACTCAGCGGGCAATGGGGCCACAAGCACGCAGCCACCCAGGGGTGCAGGGCCGCACTCAGGGTCATCACATGGGGGGCCCTGAGTTTTCGGTTGCGACTCAGCATCCGACTCAGCGGGACATTGGGTATGTTGAGCAGGCCGTAACGGGCGGGTGGCATGGGACACCTTCGAGCTATGCGGATGCGGTTCGGACGCCGCCTCAGTTGTCGCCCCGCTCGTCGCCTCGTCCTCGTCGGTCGCATGTGATGTCCCCCCCGCTCATGGAGCGGCCACGGTTGAATTCACGCCCACCCCCCTTCGGGGGGCGTCGTAGGGTGGCAATGGAACCGGCGCGTGGGCCATTTGTACAATGGGACCCTCTGGCGTATAGCTGCCTACCTGATCGGTTGCAGGCACAGTGGGGCCCCGGGGGCCCTCGCTAGGAATTTGCGGCCCAACAATTTGTTGCCCCCCAACCGGAGACGGTGGTGTTACCGATCGCCTCTGTGCTTGTTTGGGATTTGGCGGGCAACCCAACATACGTTCGCGCCCTATTAGATTCTGGAGTTCAGGGCTGCATTGTATCGAATGATTTAGCAAAATGGTTGGGCCTCAATATAATTAATGTATCGCTGCCGAGGAAATTGGTCCCTGCTGGGGATTACAGGGCAACCCTTCACGGGTTTTGTGATGCCTCTGAACGAGGGTTTGCGGCAGCGGTTTATTTGCGAACCGTCACCTCCACCGGGGAGGTCGACGTGCGTTTGGTTTTGGCAAAAAGCAAGGTAGCGCCTATTCGGACAAGGATGACGATTCCAAAACTGGAACTGTCCGGGGCTGCTCTTTTGACCAAACTTTTGAATCACACTCTAACAGTGTTGCGTGGGTCAGTGGTTTTGGAGGATACGGTGTACGCGTGGACGGACAGCCAGATTGTTTTGTGCTGGCTGAAGGCTTCGGTCCATAACTTAGAGGTTTTTGTTGCGAACCGTGTCTCCCAGATTGTGTCGTCTGAGGTCCCACTGACCTGGAGACATGTACCAGGAGAATTGAACCCGTCTGATTGTGCATCCAGGGGATGTCGGGCTCCTGAACTCGTTAGACACCATTTGTGGTGGGGACCACCCTGGCTTGCCAGGAGAGAATCGGACTGGCCCCACAGCCATGTAGTAGTATCTTCGGATCATGGCCCCAGAGCGGCCGTGCATGTTACCCAGAAGGCTGAGGACCCTGACGCCGGGTTTCTGCTGGACCGGTATAGCTCATGTGTGTTTGTTTGTTTATCCACCAAGGCGGTACATCTCGAGCTCGTTGCTGATCTCTCGACAGAGGCTTTCATTGCTTGTTTGGATAGGTTTGTTTCTCGAAGGAGACTTCCAACTTTGATCCGCTCTGATAACGGCACTAACTACGTCGGTGCGGAACGATACTTACGAGAGATAGTCAACTTTTTGAATGTAAATGAAGTGGATATTGGAACGGCCCTCTCCCGTCGTGGTATACAGTGGACCTTCAGCCCACCGAGTTGCCCCCACTGGGGTGGGATTTTTGAGGCCGTAGTTAAGTCAGCTAAGACGCACTTGGGGCGTATAGTAGGTCAGACCGCGCTGACTTTTGAGGAGCTCGCGACATTGTTTTGTAAGATCGAGGCCGTTCTCAATTCGCGACCGTTGTGTCCGCTCAGCTCGGATCAAAATGACCTGGAGGCTCTGACCCCAGGCCATTTCTTGATAGGACAGCCACTTAACGCGTTGCCCGAGCACCCCTTCGAGGGAGTGAAATTGTATCGGTTGTCAAGGTACCAGATGTTGCAGCAGTTTACTCAGAATTTCTGGAAGCGTTGGTCGCTCGAGTATCTGCATATCTTACAACAGCGCCTTAAGTGGACTGACAAAACCAGCCCCCCTAGTGTTGGTGACCTCGTTCTGGTTAAGGATGCTAACCTACCGCCACTACGTTGGCGCAGGGGGCGCATTGTTAACTTGTTCCCTGGCAAGGACGGGACCCCCCGGTCTGCAGAGGTTCTAGTAGGAGGCTCGGTTCTAAAACGAGCGGTAGCAACGTTGTCTCGGCTGCCCGTAGATTAGGGGACAGGTGGGTGCCTGTCCGGGCGGGTGATTGTTCGATTCCAAATCGATATTCGATCGATGGTTTCGGAACGGCCATTTTGAATTTGACGTTGCTGCCAACCTAGCAGTTTGTTTTTGACAACTGAGAGACGAAAGCCCTCGCAATGTAACGCGTATTGATTAGGGTATTGAAATTAAATCGCAAGCCATCTGGAATGTATTCGGGTTCCCCTCAGGATTGTCTATATAGCTGAGTGTGTTGTGGTTCCCCGAACCAGATAAAGTTCGCATTTACGTGGCCGATTGGTTTTTCCCACGTAACATAACCTGTGTTGGAACACTGTGCTCGTCGAAGCTGGCCTGCCAGTCATACCTGGTTGGCTGAAGAACCTGTCTACCAAGAAGAGCCTAGGGTGCACCCGGGCCTTGCAGAGAGACAGGAGGTTGACGGGACCGAAGCACAGACCAGGTTAGATCGACTCCATAATTAATAGCTCGGTGAATCGCCGACGTTCACACTTCTTGGCATCTGATCGCTACGCTACCTCGTAGCTGATGGGCCCCTGCGAGGTCATTGGGTGCCGAGAAGCCTGAACATATTGTATGTGACAGTTTTTTTTGTCGTTCTTATTCTGAGATACGTTTACCTTTCGTACATAGCATTAGTATTTTTTTGTATAATATTGAAGGCCTCTTTCATTTATCCAGATGCCAATAGGTCAAAGCCATTCGTAGACTCTGGATACGCTTTACAGGCTTCGAATGCGGTTTTCTTTCCTCTACCATTAAAAATACACACAGTATCATGTCCTGTGAAGGCATGGAATAGGTGTGAAGCATTGGATTTCTTCGATTTGAGGATGTTTGGGTTCAGATGATATTGCCGATTCCAAAACATCCATGTCCACTTCTAACAACAATCTTAAAGTGCCGTTGAGCTACAAAAGTCAAAGTCAAAGTTCATTATTACTTTAGATATTTACATATACTAAGCAAACGTCATTTTTTGCCTCTTCTCTACATTGGACCACTAAGGGAGAAGTAGGGCGTGGAAACTCATACAGATTTATTTTTAAATCTCTTTTAAAAATTGGTTATGCTTAACTAATGCAAATATTACTATATTAATTATAATGATTAATAAGCTGGAAAAAAATATTACAAAACTAATAACAGCAAGGTCTGTGTTGAGCTAGATTAACCCCATACAGTCCCGTCATTTAAGTAATCTTGAACATCGTAATATCCCTTTTTCGACAAAGTCGCTTTAACTTACCTTTTAAATTGCTCAAATGCCAGTTTCAAAATCTTCAGGGGTATCTTATTGTAGTAGATAATGCACTGACCCTTGAAATAATTGCTGACATTCGCGACTCGTTATTGACCTTGAATTGGTTCACAGTTAATAATTTATTATTAAACGCTGGTGAAACCAAGTGTATCAAATTCTCACTTCCAAATGTCAGGCAACTTGAGACCAGTTTAGTGTTAGACAGCAGCACGTTTGAATTAGGAAATGGTACGAGGTTTCTTGGAATAACCATTGATAGCTAATGGCAGTGGGGACCCAACTTAGATAAATTAGCTGGTAAGTTATGTTCTGTCTGTTCTTACGCTGTTAGGAATATCAGAGAAAGCACGGATGTGGCTACATCCAGGCTAGTATATTTTAGTTACTTTCATGTGTCATGTCCCATAGGACATGACACATGAAAGTAACTTGTAGTACCTAATACCATAGTATCTTGTTGTGGGGAAAAGCAGCGGATGTTCAAACTATTTTTATTTTACTGAAAAGAGCTATTCGAGCAATTTGTAATTTAAAACGCTCAGACTCCTTAAGAGAGCTTTTTAAAGACATTGAATACTAACTGTAGCCAGTCAATTTATTTTCGAAAATATAACGTATGTACGCAAGAACCTTACAACATTTTCCAAACTTAGCGATAGCTGTAATTTTAACCTAAGAAATAATCACACTTGCGCCCCGGTTTAGACTCGCGAAGGTTAGCAATTCTTTCAAGGGTCAATGCATTCTCTACCACAACAAGATACCTCTGGAGATCTTGAAATTGCCATTTGAGCAATTTAAAAAGCATGTAAGAGCGTCTTTGTCGAAATAGGGATATTACAATGTTCAAGATTACTTAAATGACGGTACTGTATAGGGTTAATCTGGCTCTCTGTGTTGAGCTGATTGCTGTAAATAATTTTGTAATGATTTGTTCCTGCTTATTTATTATAATAATGATATTATAATATTTGTATTAGTTAAGCACACCCAATTTTTAAAAGAGATCTATAAATCAATTTGTATGAGTTTCTACGCCCTACTCCTCCCACAGTGGTCCAATGTAGAGAAGAGGCAAAAAAATACGTTTGCTAAGTATATGTAAATATCAACAGTAATCAAGTACATTGACTTTGTTGTTTTTGGTAAAACAAAATAAACCTGACCCAGTATACGAGATTGATCATTTAGTACAGGAGTATGGTCACAAAATACTACGACTGCCACCATATCATTGTGACCTGAATCCGATAGAAATGATATGGGGCATATATAAAGGAAAGTTTGCCACAAATAATGTTGGTTTAGATAATATCATGTTTATGCAGCTTGTAAAAACTGTTTTGAGGATATAACTGCTGATACATGGAATAATTGATGCGAGCATATAAAAAAACTAGAATATAGATACAGGGGACTGGTGATTGATAGAGAAATTAAACAACTTAATATAAATAATGGCGGCAGTGATAGTGAAACATCCAGTCTTACAACTGACAATGAGTTTGATATGTCTAGAATTGAACCAGTACAATCTAATCATGAAGATCATGAAATATCATATGAATCTGTTGAATATTTAGATTCTGAATTTGATGAGTAATGAAAAAAATGAATATACATAATGAATATGAATTTTATTTTCCATATTTAACCAGACTACAGGTACTTACTTTAGTGGAAGATTATTTCATAATAATAAAAAATAATAGTTAGTAGTTAATAGTAGTTAATGTGAGTTCCATAATGAGAGGCTTTAATATAGGTACGAGTTTTTCATAATAACAACACACGAGTATTTTAATGCCTAAGTGTGTACAGTTAAATGCACTTCTTTTTCTCTACATATCATAAGCTCTCTATAATTGTTAATTTATAGTTATATTTAAAATGTAACTTCTAATAAGTTCGATTTAAAAATAAGTTCGGCAATTAGAGAAGCGGCCAATTTGCATGGGTATACTATATTTAGAATGCTATAAATAGAGTTATTTAGCGTCCTAAGACCAGGTTTTTAATGCTCGTGTTGGGCTTTAAGTAAATATTTTCATAAATAAGAATACATAGCTTATGATTTTCTTCGATACCAAAATATTTCTTTATATTAAGTTATAGTCCATATAAGTTTTCGGCCTGCGCAAGTTCTACCACGTCTCAGAGTATCGCAGGGAGTTCTCTTCCATGATAAGTATTAGTATTTATTTCTATCTACTATTTATGTTTATGTTAAATATTTATATTTAGCATTATTTAAAATTATTCATTACAGTATTATGTAAATATTGGTAAGTAGTTTATTATTTTTATTAAATTTTTTATTGTTGTGCACATAGTTCTACCTTTAGTTTCTTTTTTTTCTATGCTTGCCTTTGTACATGTTCCTTTATATTTGTTTTGTTTTCACTGTTTTGTGCAATAAAGTATTACAAGACAAAATCAAAAGTAAGATTTTCCCGATTTTTAAGGTATTCACCAAATTTTTTATGAAAAGGTGGCATTTTGTCATCAACAATTAATTCTAAGTCTTTAATTGATAAGAAAACTACACCAAACTCGACCTAGTCCTAAAACTCGGCCTGCTAGTTTTTTTTTTGCTTGAGATGCGGCAGAACCGCACTTTCCCCATCCCTCTCCCCGCCTGGGGGTCGGCACGATGGGGAACCGGGCCAAAATTGTTCAGATGTATCCAAAGAAACACTATGCAGTGCAGATTTCATATGGAAGAGATGTCAAGATGTTCCACTGATATGTTCTCGTGGGCTTGGTTGCGGGACACGACTTATTGTTGGAGCTTGCCATGACATTTTAGGCTTATTTTTTTTGTGTACATGTGTTTTATCTAAATAAATGATTGGTTTTCCTTCCGCTCGTTTAGCAGCAATTTGTCGTAGATAATGTTGCTCTAAGCAGCAGTATCAAAATGTGCGACAAGTTATTTTTTATTTTTCTTGAACTCATTGACATTGGCCATTAATAGGCAGATTTCTCTGCATCCATTAAAGCCAATGCTAGAACGTAATTCTAACAATGTTCGCAAAGTCGGGCCCTTTCCAACAACATAAAATCAGCATAAAATCTATTGATTTTATTTCTTATTGCATCAATATCAAAACTGCCTAAATCCAACACTGTTCTTTTGTGGGGACGTTTTTTTTTTCTGGAGAGATCTACATTTCACAGATCCTTCCTCTGCACAACAAAGTATAAAATGCATATTAATGAAGCAGTTTAATCACATAGTAAAACAAATTTGTGAATGGAACAAACACATAAAAACACTCTAAACCGATGCAGTACATATCAGTTATTCTCCAAATTCCGTAATGTTTTAACATTTTTATTTTATTTCACAGAGTCCTTGAATACATAAAAAGGTATCAGATTCAGATTTGTTTATTTGCGTTTGAATAAGGTATTACATAAGTTCTTAAATTAATATAACATGTCATTTTCTTCCTTAATCAACTATATTATATAGCATGCAAATATTTTACTGTAGGTATGTTATAACCTTACTTTTTAATTCTTAGTGAGAAAAGAATTCCCTCAGTGTATAAAAATTATGCTGCAGTAGATTTTGTGGGAGATGTTTTAATTCATCAGGCACTTTATTATAAATTTTTACGCTCATTGCGCAACAGCTATTTTGGTACCTTGATGTCCGTGGCACATGATCTAGTACTAGTCTATTAGGATATCTTGTATTTCTGGGGTACTTTTGATTTGCTGTTACAAACAAGTCAAAGTGTTGCTGTACAAATTTGGCGACCTCAAATATATATAATAATGGTAGCGGCAGTAAGTGCAATTTCTTGAATAGTGGCTTACACGATTATCATCATATCGTAAATATATCAAATAATCAGCCAACAAGGATCAAGATTACTGATTAATTCCACGCCTAAACCGAACGGCGTGGAGTCATGAGGGGGTGGGCTTTTGCCAGCACGAGAGAGAAAAGTGAGTTGAATGATTGTTACTGACCTTGTCGTCGCAGACCGGAGATCGAAAGCTCGATTCGAGACAGGAATGCGGGATAGGAGACAGTTTTGGGATAGGAGAGGAACCGAACCTTACCGTCGCTGCCCGACGCTGTCGCCGGCGTGCTGCCTGCCGACACGTGGAGTCGCCGCTACCGATACGACGATGTCCAATCAACACGGATCACTTGACCGCTGACGCGAATCTACTTATTTCCCGACGATGTAGATGATTAACACTCCGACCAGGCCCGACGCCTGTAGCTGGTAATTAGTACACCGAAATACCATCAATGGCACGATGCCTGAGCAGACATGTTTGTTCTCCCGACGAGAAAAGATAACCTCCAATTTTTTCCTCTCATTGGTACGAGTGACAGCTGCGGTCCGTTTCCGCTTAGTGATGTCCCGATTACTCGCGGTTGATCCGCGCAACAAAAAACCGGTGCGTTCCGAAGCATAAATATTAAACAGTCACCCGCCCGGACAGGCCCGAACCTGTCCCTAATCAATAGGAAGGCGAGAAAGTGTTGCGACCGCTCTCTTGAGGACCGAGTCCCCCACCTTGACTTCTGCTGATCGAGGCGTGCCATCCCGACCCGTGTACAAATTGACGATCCGTCCTCGTCTCCATCTCAATGATGGCAGGTTCGCATCCTTAATCAGCACCAAATCACCGACTTGAGGGGGGCTCGTCCGGTCAGTCCACTTAAGGCGCTGCTGCAAGATGTGCAAGTACTCAAGGGACCACCGTTTCCAAAAATCTTGAGCCATCTGCTGCAACATCTGCCACCTAGTTAACCGACTTAACTTAACATCACCGAATGGGTATTCTGGCAGGGCGTTAAGGGGCTGACCTATCAGGAAGTGACCCGGAGTCAACGCTTCCAAATCATTTGGATCCGAACTGAGCGGGCACAATGGACGCGAGTTCAGTGTCATTTCAATTTTACAGAACAGCGTCGCAAGCTCTTCAAAGCGTAGAGAGGTCTCACCGATGATCCTCGTCAGGTGCGACTTAGCCGATTTAACCGCAGCCTCAAAAATTCCTCCCCAATGAGGACATCCCGGCGGACTGAAAACCCATTCAATCCCTCGTCGGGAGCAAGCCGTACCGATGGCGTCATGGTTACCGTTCAGGAATTGAGTGACCTCCTGCAGATATTGCCTGGCTCCGACAAAATTTGTGCCGTTGTCCGAACGGATTAATGTCGGGAGGCCCCTTCGTGAGACGAACCGATCCAGACAAGCGATAAATGCCTCCGTAGTGAGGTCACTGACCACCTCCAAGTGGACTGCCTTCGTGGCCAAGCACACGAAGACGCACAGGTATGCCTTCACTAATCTGGCGTTCCGTAGCTGTGAAGACTTGACCATGAATGGTCCCGCGAAATCCGTTCCGACACCCGCAAAGGGCCGGATTTCGTTAACCCTATCCGAGGGCAAGTCGCCCATCTGGGGCTGCATCGTAGCCGCCTTGGCCCGATAACAAGGCAGGCACCGAAATACGACGCTCCGCACTAAGCGTCTTCCCGATAGAATCCAGAACTCGCGCTGGAGAAACGCCATCAAGGCGTGGCATCCGATATGCCCATTCCGAATGTGTCGATCCTGTATCAACAGTTCGACCAACTTCCCTTTCCTAGGGAGTAACAACGGGTGGCGAGCCGCATAAGGCAGGTTGGCATTCCGCAGCCGACCTCCTACCCTCAGCAATCCTTGAGGGTCAATAAACGGGTTGAGCCGAGCCACAGCTCCCTTCAGTTGGACGCGTCCGCGTCTCAGAATGTCCAGTTCGGACTTAAAGTGCACCGTCTGCACGTTCCGTACCAATGCGAACAACGCATGGTTCCGTTCCCGTGGTGTCAGGACCTGTGTCCGCACTCGTTGCGCCTCAGAATTCCGACAATTCCGCGCAAATCGGCAGATCCAGGCGGTCACATTGACCAGCTTGTCGAGCGAGCTGTACCGTTCCAGCAGGCTGAACTCCTCTTCCGGCTCTGGTTGCGTCGTACAGACACCGACTGTCAAGGCGCCGTTCGCCGTGGTAACACGTGGACTCATTGGCCAATCCGATTCGGCTTGAGTCAACCATTTTGGACCCCACCACAAGGGATGTCCAACCAACTCCGGAGCGTGACACAATCGACCTGACCGAAGGCGACCAGTATTGTTCCGATAAAACTGTTCACACTCTTCTTCAACCAGGTCCAACCGGCGGACCGTAGGTGGTTCCTCCACCTCCCAAAACTTCTGTATCGCATGGCCCAGTCTGGTGTTGACCGAAACCAGACCAGTCGCCTGCAACACGTGGACACCTGGCACTAACAGGTATCCCAAGGCATCGACACCCAATAAAATGTCTACTGGGCCCGGAATATCGAACTCCGGGTCAGCCAGTGACAACCCAGCGACCAACTGTCGCACCGAGGGCGACAACCGTACGTGAGGGTGTGAGCCCATCACATTAGGCATGACTAATGCCGTGACCGTCAGATTCACCGATGAATCCACCCGTGACGAGAAAGTAATCCGACATACTCCCTTAACGGAACCGACTTCCGTGTTCCCAATTCCCCGAATGGAATGTGGATACTCCTTTACCGAAATGCCCAACCGTCTTACAAGGTTGCACGAGACTAAGCATCCCTGGGCCCCCGAGTCCAACAGTGCTCGTGCCACACAAGATTTGCCGTCCGAACTCCACGCTATCACCGAGGCGGTGGGGAGCATGACCGTCTGTGGAGTGGCGGCACCCTGTAAGTGGGCGGCGTGTCCCTAGCGGGAACCTCCGCGGGATCCGAACCCGCTGGGACTCCCGTTGGCCTGGTAACTCGGCTGCTGATATGCCACCGGTGGCATATCAGACCGGATGTACATCAGGGGGTCCCAACCCGCATAATAGGCCCCTCGCTCTCCCGGTACCCGACCATACCGGACTGTGAACGGTGTGCCCGGTGGCCACCGTGGATGGAGAGCGGATCCAACCTGGGGCGCTCTAGGAATGGGGGCGACATCCGACTGTTCGCCTCCCTGTTCGCCTCCCAGAGCGACGGGCAGGGTGGCGCAGAAGGTGGTGGGCTCCCAGCCTTCGCGCCACTCATAGGTGCCATCTGACACCCGCCCGTAACAGGCGGTGAGCCAGCGGCCCGAAGTCCTCGCTGACCCTGGACAGCGGCGACCGAACCCCGGCTATCCCGCCTGTTACCCCCCGCGCTGCCCCCTTCCCCTCGGGGGGGGGTCCCGTCCGCGGGTACCCCAGTCACCCCGTTGGTGACTCCCGTTGCCCGGAGGGGGACTGGGTCCGGCCCTGGTTGGGCCCTGTGACCGACCAACCTGAGTCCGGCCCTGGTGACCGTCCGAAGGGCCTGACCGGTTCAGACACAACACGATGTGGTGCTTGCCACCGCAGCACTCACAGGGGGACGCGCGTGAGCACTCGCTCAGCGGGTGCGGCCCCAAACAACCGAAACACAATCGGTGGCGGAAGACCACCTTCCTGCGGGCAGCCACACCGAGCGCCTTAAAGTTGGCGCAACTGGTCACCTCATGACCGGCACTGTCGCAGTGCACACAGCCGTCACCCGACGGCGCGGCACTCAAAACGCCAAATTGTTTTGACCGTCCACCCCCCGTGGGGGTGGGAGGCGCGGCCCCTCCCGCATCCGCGCGGGTTGGCGCTGCACACTGGCCTCCGTGTCCAGTGTGTCACATCGCCTGCATTCACCCTCCAAAAAATCCGTTAATTGGACGAGCGTGGGCAGTTCCGAGCTACTGCCCCCATGCAGCTGTTCAAACCGACTTTGAACAGCTGCAGGCAACCGTGACAAAACCATATATAACACGATATATGACCATTGGTCTACCGGCAGACCAAGGTTCTGAAGGGCCTTAGTGGCCACCAGCACAGGGTTGAGCACCTGTACCCGGATGTCAACATCCCGGGTTACTCGTGGGATGCTAAACAGCTTCCCCAGCTGCGCATCAACCAACCGCCGTTTGTGTTGGTAGCGGTCAAACAATATGACCCGGGCAATCTCATAATTGCCCACCGTGACCGTTAGGTGACCGACCAACTCCTTCGGTTCACCCCGCAGTGCCATCAATAGTTGGGCCAACTTGTAGGCGTTGTCCAGGTCGTCCCGACCGTGGACCAGACTATCGAATAAATTGATGAATGCCGGCCACTCATCAATTGCCCCACCGAAGGCCGGAATCTCCAGGTGTGGCAGCCGTCCAACAACACCCTTAGGGGGCGGGTCTCCGCTACCCTCCCCGCGGTCATCCCGACGCGACCGCTTAATTTTTTCGGCGCGACGCTCGATGTCGCCCAAGCACTCCATCGCTTGGTCAGCATCCGCGCAGAGCTGCTTCACTGCAGCCACCGAAGCCTCATCCGTAAGCCCGAGGGCTTCAACCTCCGCGGCCAGCCGACATACATTCCCGACGCGTGTCATTGCGTCCTCCACACGCTTGAGCAGGACATCGTCCATGTCAGGTCGCTCCACATACTTGTGAGTATGGGCGAGCCATCTCATCTCCTCACGGACGCCATACCGCAGTACCGTCAAGGGTGAAGGTGCCATGGTTACCAATTCAATTGTTTCTGGTCCTATGCTTCACTACCGAACTAAGCACAGCCAGAGACCAGCACTTTCCCGTCAGCGCTGGGCACAGAAATTAAAACTAAGTTGTAAAAACCAAGGCAACCACTAAAACAATTAAATCCTAAACAATATTTAATATGGTCGCCCTGTGGACATACACCTTATAAATATATACTCTAAATCAATTAGAGAATGCCACCATATGGTACAATACAAATAACACACAAAAAGGTATTATAAAAAAAACTATTTTTCTAGAAGTGGCCCCTCCGATATGACCCACACTTCTTTTGAGGTCAGCAAAATCAGCTTAATACCCCCTAAATAGCCCGACCCTGCTGTGTAAACCGAAATAACACTGCAGTACTATAGAACCCGACGTTCTACCGCAAGTAATACAATCTAGTTACTTCGCAGAATGACTGTTCAATCTTTTATGCGCACAAACAGTAGTTTCCGACTACAAATTTATAATAACTGTTAACCAAATTGACACTTATACTTTCACTAACCGAAAATGAACTTTAATTGTGGTGTACCACACTCACTCACAAACAGATTGCCGGCCAATCTGAGATATTCTTTTCTCCCAACTACAATGTGGCAAAAGGCAACCCTACAACCGTGAATCGATGATTTCCCACTAGGAAAACCACGCTCTGCTACCAAAATTGATTAATTCCACGCCTAAACCGAACGGCGTGGAGTCATGAGGGGGTGGGCTTTTGCCAGCACGTGAGAGAAAAGTGAGTTGAATGATTGTTACTGACCTTGTCGTCGCAGACCGGAGATCGAAAGCTCGATTCGAGACAGGAATGCGGGATAGGAGACAGTTTTGGGATAGGAGAGGAACCGAACCTTGCCGTCGCTGCCCGACGCTGTCGCCGGCGTGCTGCCTGCCGACACGTGGAGTCGCCGCTACCGATACGACGATGTCCAATCAACATGGATCACTTGACCGCTGACGCGAATCTACTTATTTCCCGACGATGTAGATGATTAACACTCCGACCAGGCCCGACGCCTGTAGCTGGTAATTAGTACACCGAAATACCATCAATGGCACGATGCCTGAGCAGACATGTTTGTTCTCCCGACGAGAAAAGATAACCTCCAATTTTTTCCTCTCATTGGTACGAGTGACAGCTGCGGTCCGTTTCCGCTTAGTGATGTCCCGATTACTCGCGGTCGATCCGCGCAACAAAAAACCGGTGCGTTCCGAAGCATAAATATTAAACAATTACAAAGACATTGTTGTTTTTCTAAAAAAGACTTCTTTCTCCTCCTATTTTTGTTTAAAATTACTATGTAGCACCTTTTGCACGTTACTTTTTATGGTTTTACCCATTTTATAGCAAATATTTTTGAAAATTAAATGTCTTCACAAAAAACTAGCAACTGCAATCACAGACTTTGATGTGCCTTTGACAGCTTAATAATGTTGCCATATTAAAACTTTTAAGAAAACTCCACGTCAAGCTTTTCTTTGCCACTGTATAACTGAACTAAAGATGGTGGAACTATACTTGTATTGAATGACGGGCATTTATTTTAATTGTTATACTGATATTATAGTAGTTTATGTGACTGCTACATAATGGAGGGCATTAATACTCGAGAGTGGTTTTATAATATATCACTCGAGAGTTTTAATGCCTAATTATGTACAGTTACATACACTAGTTTATCTACACACATATCATAAGCTTTCTTTGATGTGTTCAGGAACCGCATGTTCGACCGGCATTGTGGCATTGATCGTTGCTCTGCAGTTGTAGCTTGTTGAGTAGTACCACATTAGTACCACTTCACAGACAAACTAGGGGCGGCACGCAGGTGGGCGGCGAAAGTAAAGCGGGTTGACGCAGTGCCGGTTGACGCCATTCGAATAAATAAATAAAACTAAAGATTAGGACGATTCTTATACGTAGATGTTAAGAATCAACTTCAGACAAGACAACAAAAGTATCTATGGGCAATCGCCGGTGTTCTTTAGTGCGAATTACCTCTCTACACTTGGCAGTATTCCACGGATTCCCACAGAATTGCCACGGCAATGGGGAACTAAAAGAATGATACATGAACAGGATCGGATATGCCATGATTGTGGAAAAATACGTCACAGCTATAACGTTTAAAACGATGACAGCATATCCTGCCCCTGCAATAAAAATATAGTTAGGTTACATCCGAAGAAGATTATAGTTGTAAAAGAGCTGACAATGAAGAGTAGGTACGAGTATAAGCTCAGCAGAAAGGTAATGCGCGTGACCATTCCCTTCAGAACCGTGTGAATTAGATACCTATTTGATTTAATTATCTATCACCTGTGAAGTTATTAAATATTGTAAGTATACCTATATTACATTTGTAGGGGCTCGTGAGATTTTTTACTTAAGAATATATCTGAGTCGAACGGAACGTTAGATAGATAGATAGATATTCAATTCAATTCAATTTGTTTATTGCAATAAATTACATGTTTGATGAAGGTGTTACATTTTGCATCACTTAAGTATTATGAAATTTTACTCATAGGGTATAGCAATTTAAAATAAAATAAAATAATTATTGACATGAAAGAGTATGTTCACAACCACATTCAGGTTAAATTAAGAGAAAATTAACAAGCATTTAGTAAATAATAATAGTGTAGAAATTTTGGTCAGTATAAATTAATTGCATTTAGTTTGATAGAGGTCATAATATAATACAATGTCAATTAGAATTGGGAGAGTCTAGCCTTCATCTTTATGATATTTGCTTGGTTCAGGAATGGAGTGACATGGGTTCGGGGAGGAATCCTAAAACAGAACCTAGCACAAGCAAGTACGTACAAGTTTTTGCGTCTTCTCAAATATACATGATCCGTACACAGTTATACAACAGTTGAGCTTTGCCAGCTCTAAAGCTTCACTGAACTGTATTCGCAGGTCAACACTGAGGAGATTCCGGATTCTATACAGAACTTTAAGCCTATAGAAGCAGTTCCTAACAACTTCAACAATGACTCTCAAAACGCAGTTTGTCATCCATGAGGAGACCGAGATTTCGAGCTTCTCGGAGCCGCGGTATAGAAATATATGTGTATATGGATCGCGTAAAGATATCGCCTGAGTCCGATTTTTTTGCCCCAGTAACAAGTTTTGCAACTTTGACTTATTTGGATTAAGGGCTAGAGTGTTATCAGACGACTATTATGATACACGGTCCTTAGTCAGGGCTTTCGCACCCATACGGGGATCGTTGTCAACCGAAATGTAAATTTGCAAATTATCGGCATATAGGTGATAATGACTATTTATTAGGCATTATCTTTGAGTCCCGTTTTCTATGACTTTATAGGTGTTAATATTTAAAAATACAGCTTCATGGTTACCTTCAAGTACTCTCTAGTTGAAAATGTCGCGAGTTGACAGAGCAGGGAGTTGAAATTTGTAGCATGTATATAAAAGGCTTAGAGATTCCAGAAAACGAAATTTCAGATTTCTAGCTCTAGTGGTCTCGAAAAAAAGTGTAAAAACATATCAATTTTATTTATCTAGATGATATTGTTGTGTAAATGGTTTTTTTTCTCTCGCAAATTACGAAAGTTGGAGAAGTTTTGATTACATATTCTGGGAGCTCAAAATCATGCCCAAATACGCTGCGAGTTTCACCTCTCTACTCGGATTTTGTACTACTGGTGTTTTATTGCGTTTTTTTCGAAAACCGCTTGAGCTCAAATTCTGAAAGTTCGTCTTCTAGGGGCTTAATATAAGCTCGGAATGCCCTGAATTTGAGCCCCGTTTTCTATGACTTTCAAGGTGTCAATATTCAAAAATACAGGTTCACGGATACCTTCAAGTACCCTCTAGTTGAAAATGTCGCGAGTTGTCAGAGCAGAGAGTTGAAATTTGAAATTCGCAGTATATATAGAAAAGGCTTAGAAATTCCAGAATACGAAATTTCAAATTTCTAGCTCTAGTGGTTTAGAAAAAAAGTGTAAAAACATATAAATTTCATTTATCTAGATGATTTTGTTGTATAAATGGTTTTTATTTTTTCTCTCGCAAACTACGTAATTTAGAGAAGTTCTGATTGCATATTCTGGGAGCTCAAAATCATGTTCAAATACGCTGCGAGTTTCACTTCTCTACTCGGACTTTGCACTGCTGATGTTTTATTTCGTTTTTTTCGAAAACCGCTCGAGCTCAAATTCTGAAACTTTGTATTCTCGGAGCTCAAAATAAGCTCAAAATTCCCTGACTTTGTACTTCACATCGTTACTGAACCAGGACTAAATATCTTTCAGAGACTATAAATTTTATCAATGCAAAGTTCCTTTTACTTTAGCCCAACATCACCAAGTGAAGTCAAAGCTGTTATATTAGAACTGAAGAGGAGCGGAGCATAAGGATTTGATGGTAAAGCAAAAATGTAGTTAAAACATAGGAGATGATATTTTGTTATCTCTGACACATGTTATTAACCTTTCGTTCAGCACAGGGATTTTCCCCGATGACATGAAGAAAGCCATGGTGGTACCAATTCATAAATCAGGGAGTACTGAAACTCCGTCTGATTACATTCCCGTATACCTTCCCTTCCCATCCCTTCTCCCAATATTTTCAAAAATTCTGGAACAATTAATGAAAAATAATGAAAATTATAGAAAATTAACGTTGAGAAAAATAACCTGTTAGGCATAATCAATATGCATTCGGAAAAGGCAAGTCTACTTCAGATGCAGTGAATGAACTTGGAGATCATGTTTCTACATTACAAGCCAGTTCATCGCACTGCATTGGAGTATTTCTAGACTTGCAAAGGCCTTTGATACCATATCTATTAAACTATTACTTAAGAAACTAGAGATAATCGGTATCAGAGGTCTTGCTCAACAGTGGTTTGAAACTTATTTGCAGCAGCAACGTCAGAAAGTTAAAATAACACGAAAATACCGTGATCCAGCTGAGGTTCACTTCGGAGTTCCTCAGGGCTATGTGAACCGCCTCTAATGCTGTGTAAAATATTGGCATATGCTGATGATACAGTACTGTTATTCTCTGGTAGCACTTGGGAAAATAGTTTTAAAAATGCTGAATCAGATATGAGAGAGGTTAAAAAATGGCTGGACATAAATTTACTCACACTGAATGTCGCAAAAACAAAGTATTTAAAGTTTCACATAACAGAACACTCCAACCCTCGTGATGCATTCTCACTCCGCATGCACTCGTGTCGTGATGGTACAATAGACTGCCCTTCTATAGAATCTGTTAAATTCATTAAGTACTTAGGTATTTTATTGGACGATTGGCTGTCATGGTTTAACCAAATAGCATATCTGTCACAGCGTTTACGTAGTATTCCAATATTCCAACAACAATATTTTTAACGAAATCAACAGTAACATAGATTCTAAATGTGATCTTGTATAGGAATGTCAAAAAGTGGTTGATGAATAAAGACTACGACGATATTGAGAAAATTTATCGCGGAATTTAATTACTACGTGATTTTAACAGATATCTGCTGCTTAGTGGTCCCGTCTCCGATCCCAAGACTACCTTGTCGCAGGGCTAAGTAGACATACACATATACACACAAACACACACATACACACACACAACTCACTGCATTCGATGTCAATATTATTCATTAAGATATATTTTTTCCTTCTTTTTTTTCTACCCATTTGCAAACAGATATGTATTTTTTATAATTCTGTTATTAGACTGCTAGTAGTTTGTAGATTATTCTCCAGATCTTAATTTACTGCGAGAACGTCTCTGACCAGTGCAGGACTTAAAGTAATATTTTGCCCTAACATAGAAC
The DNA here is from genome assembly GCA_949825045.1 of Argyresthia goedartella. Taxonomy (NCBI): domain Eukaryota; kingdom Metazoa; phylum Arthropoda; class Insecta; order Lepidoptera; family Argyresthiidae; genus Argyresthia; species Argyresthia goedartella. The sequence continues at coordinate 12,253,535 of OX463808.1, read as the reverse complement.
TAAGCTACATTCGATATAAGAAAACCTGTAATTACTATTTCAAATAATAAACACTTTAAACTTTGAACTTTGAACAAGAGTACATAAGTGAGTTGATATTTGAATGAATAATCAAATTAAACATGTTTTATGCTAGCGTAAACAAGGAACCACCGTATGGTTTCCGCGGACCTAATTAGATGCCCAAGCAGCACAGTTAGTGGCAAAAAGGTGCCATATGATATCAAATTGTTACGCAAAGTGAATTTTGTAACTTAACGAAAGTGCTATATGGGTGGTTAGAACCCTTATAGAACCCGTTTATTACCAAAAGGAGAAAAATAGCAGCTTATTTTTAAACCCTCATAAGGTCTAAAGAAGTTCTAATTATTGGTGAAAATTATAACTTCAAGTGCAAATTATGCGGATTGAACGAATTGATTGCATGAATGATTCAGTTTGTTGATTCGTTCACCAGTTCTAAAAGAGTGGTGACACCATTGAATAAAAATATTACCTCAATGTTACAAGGTAAGTCTGTGCTGCATTTATGCGAAAAGCTGTTATTGCTGTTGTGCTAAACAACGTCATATTTTAACGTGATTACAGTGCGCATGTAAGTACTGGCATAGAAAAGGAGAAAACCGGTGCAATTTGGATTTCACTGTGAAGTGCATATTATATTTCTTATTAGATTTTAACGCGCCATCGATTTGATGCAGATTATTCCAAAAAAAAGTGAAAATCAAATCAAAACATAACCTCAATTTTATTTTGCTGTTAAAAATCTGGAATCTGAGGGTCCTAGTTCGATTGTTGTAATGTTAAGATGTATCAGATACGTGTCAAACTTACGTTGTTAACTTGGTACAATGGAAGGACTTTAGCGGATGACCTACTTTTGTTGACCCTGAGGGGGGGAGGGGGGGATGGGGGAGGGGGGTAGATGTCCCCCCTACTACTCCCCCCCCGCGGAAATGATAGTTTCTGAGATATGATTATTTAAAGTTTTGAGGTTATGTTGTTAAAATATAACAAAGTTTAGACTGACCTTGATCTTTAAGTGGGGTGAGGGGGAAGGGGTTGATGCCCCCCCCCCCCCCCCTACTCCCCCCCCGCACGGAAATGCCTAGTTGCTATTTTTCTGCCTCGACACCTTTCTCCTCCACAAATACTCCATAACACTATCATCAAAATTTACATGAAAAGTAGCCACAATAACCTACTCTAGCCAATCGTTTTTGTTTGCATACGCTGCGCTCCGCTCCGCTCCGGTTTAGCTTCTTCAACGTCCTAATATAACCTATAACCCGATTGAAAAGTAGCCACAATAACCTACTCTAGCCAATCGTTTTTGTTTGCATACGCTGCGCTCCGCTCCGCTCCGGTTTAGCTTCTTCAACGTTCAAACATAACCTATAACCCGATTGAAAAGTAGCCACAATAACCTACTCTAGCCAGTTGTTTTTGCTTGTAAATATCGAGAGAACAAGAAAATAGAACATTCGCGAAACTACTAGAAAAGGGACTACTACTTTGCCGCCCAACCAAAAACGCGGCAAAACGCCCCAACAAAATGCGTTCCGTTTTAAACAAAAATTACAACTTTTTTATTATCAAAAGTGATATTTTACGAAAGAAACTTAATTGACTTTGACTTTGATTGACGTAAAATAAATAAACAAACTTAAATTGCAAGTTAAATGAACATTTTTGTTAAAATAGGTATTATTAAAAAAAGATTCCACATTTCATCCTTTTTTTAGAGAATTCTTATCTTTTCAAATATGCGTACAACGAAATTTAGGTAATGTATTTTGACCACAGACAAGATTAAAAACCTATTATTTGCGTTGCTTTACATCATTTTACAAAGTATTTTCAGATTTTCAAAAAATAATATCTTAAAAACTATTGAATTCCGCACCCTGAAACTTTCAGGAAGATGATCAAATGACCCCAAAATGGTGCTAAAAAAGTTTGGACGCCCCAGTGAGTAGGTCACCCGCTAAAGGTGAGCCGAAGTATCAAATGAGTGAATATTAGAACCTGTAGTAAATATTTTCTGTTTTAATCGGAGATCCATGAGAAAATTTAAAAACCTGAATATGAAGCACAATGCATATAACTGCATATTTTTCAAATACTTTTTAAATATTTTATTATGAAATCTCTTTAAAAATCGTAACTTAAAAGAAGTTTTTGTATGATTCGATCTTTATTTATTCAGCTTACAAAAACAGACAAATTCTATCTCCATTAAACATTCGGTATGAACTGTTAAAGAGAGCGGGTTGTGCACGCTAGGCTTGTCTCAGGAACAAATAGAAGAAAGGGGCTTATTATGACGGGGATTATAAACCGAATGCGGGTCGTTAGGGACATCATTCAGGAACAAAATTCTGTGCGAAATCGATTTGATCAGAGCAACTTTTATTTTCACTGCTCACATATCTACATTTTGGGCCATTCGATTTGTTTCTGAGACAAGCGTAGCTGCACAATCTCTCTCTTTAATATCTCATACCAAATTACTATATAAATAATATAAATTCACATTCGTAAGCTCAATTGATCTAACTAATTAGGTTTAATCGTGGGCTGCTAATTTTGCCAACTTTTTATTTTTTATTTCGGGACTATTGTCAGGATCCATATAAGAGGGAAAGTTATTCAGTATCATTGCCTGACTTTCCTGTTTTTTTTTTTGTGTGATACTTTAATTTACACTATTTACTTACAATGGTCTAATCACTAAATTTATATTTTTTATTTCAGAATATCGTTGTGTATCGTACATACCATCAAAGATAATAAAAAAATAGCTATATGCCCAAGCAAATGGCTGCGACAAGGTATCCTTTCGTGGCCAAAACGAAATGCCAAAAGGAAATGTAAAATGGAGGATTCCATGCCCGAAGAAGATTGGGCGTTTATGCTGTTCTAATATTGAGATTATGAAAGAAAAAAGAAACAAGGTCAAAAATAAAAAAAACGGGGAACACACTGTCTGAAAAAAAGTGTGGATTTAAAAGCTACAAATAAAGATAAGAAAGTAAAGATACAAGATGATGACTTAAGAAAAAAACAGAAAAATGTCCATAACAATGAAAAAAACAACTGAGGAAGATAGCAGCAATACCATTGAAGGAGAAAATAAAGAAAATGAGGTTAATGCTAAAGAAATAATGTCAAATGAGGATGAGATCGAGAAATATGACGTAAAAATTCCAAATAAGGACAAGAGTTAGCAAAATGACGGAATCATGCCAAATAAAGATGAGGCTAAACAATATGAATTATACAGAAAGAATGACAAAAGCGATACCGAAGTAATGTCAAATGAAGACAAAAGTGAGGAAACCGGTATAGATGGAAATTCAACTGAAGACGAAAATGATGAATATGATAGCGATATTAACAAAAGTGAGGAAGATGAGGATGTTGGTAAAGGTAGAAGAAAGAATGTAGTACGTAAGCTTGTTTGTGTTGCTCAGTTTCATTGGCGGAAAATAAAACTAACGTTGATTATCTCACTTTGTTTGTTATTATAGAATCTAGAAACCATTTAAATAGTGTCAAGCAAAGGTATCACATATCTTTCAGAATTGAGTTCACTAGATACTAATTTTAATTTTTTATCCTCAGGAAAACAAAAACATTTCGTTATAGCATTTGTAGTTAACTTGTGTTTGAAAATCTTCATATATGAAGATCGGATAGGGTACTGAATAATGTCATATTTATTATTGATTTTGTTACAATTCATCACTATTTTGTGATTGTCCTGGACTTTGATAGATCTTATTTCCATGATCTCTTCTTTCCTATATATAAAGTATTAGTCTGTTATTTTTTCTGAAAGAACGAAATCTTTACAATACAATACTAGCTTACTAGTTTTTAATTTTTCTTAACATAGGGAAAATCCTTTTGAAGTTTTTTAACACTATTTAGTTCCAGGTCACTACATTCTCCGAGCCTTTTAGCCACTTGTGCGAATGGTTTGTTGACATGTCGTAACATATTTTTAATCATATACAATTTTTTGTCAAATGGATAGGTATTAAAATCTTGTAACGGTCCATATTGCTGCACTTCTTCTAGAACATGTGTCAAATTATGAACGTTACTTGTCATGTGGTCTGCACCGTAGAACAATTTTTATTTTTTTACAAAATACTTAAAGAGGTCTTTAGCTAATAGTAAGAAATTGAAGTATTTTTCATTCGAACAAATCATCACTGCAAAGCATAACGACAAGAAGTGGGTCAAATAATCATTGTTTAGTACTTCTTGCAATATTACGATGCTGAAGTAGAATAGAAAAGTTCTTAATTCAGAAGCTTTCCAGTGGCCCAAATCTGTGTATTTCATCAGTCGTTATGCAGGAATCTAGAAAATTATTTACTTTTATTGTGTCACTTGCCCGCCATTTTGTATCTTTTTCTATGAAATTCCCATCACGCCATCCAATTAAAAGACTTTTCATAACTCCTAAATCGATGAAATGCATGGAATCAGCAACTGGAAAGGTTTTCAATATGTCTATTGGAAGACTTAGTAAGACGGAATCCTTTTGATGATGCTTTCCATACAGCTTTTTCCGAAAGTCATCATTACGTGCAGGACAATCGAGTTACTGAAATATTATCATACGCGATATGTGGGAATATTCACCCACGTCCATGCATTTGTGGCAACCGTGTTTTCCATTGAAGAATTGTACCCCTTTTATCATGGCCCGCGTAGGTGAATCGCAAATAAAACATTTCACTATTACATTAACTTTGAAGTTTTTTATTTCTATACCGTTTTGAAGTATTGTCCTCATTTCTTCAACGAAGGTTGTAGAAACTCTTTGACATCAGAGAGTTTTCCATTGCCTACATGAGTTCCCACAGTAAATGGTTTGATATCTGCATTTTCAATAATTTTGCACAATATGGGCCAGAATTGCTTTCTCTAACTTTTACTTGCTGGCAAACCATCCATGTTGAAACATAGAGAAATAAGATTCACCTGCTCCGTACTCTTACCTAGAATGTTCTTAAGAGATTCAAAGAGCCCATTGTGCCAATATTCTCCGGGGTCTAGTAGGACTGTTTCAATCTCCCTTGGATTTTTCAAAAGTGTTCTGGCGTTTCTGGCTGTTTCAAAAGTGTTGGAAGCAAATTTGGTGTCATGATGTTCACAATTTTCGCCAGCCCATTCAAAGCCGAATGAGTTATTTTATTATCTATGGCCCATTCTCTCAAATCGAACCGAAATTGTATAATATCGACGTACAGAGCATCTTTTTTTTCAGTATCATTAGAATCGTCACCATCGTTGTTACCATCATGGTCGCTGATACATCAATACTTGCTCCGTCTTCAGCGCTGGAATTTAATTGATCATTTACAGAATCATCATTTCACTGTAAAATTTTATTAAGTAAGTTCAGAAACAAAAACCGTTATCATGATACAAAAATCACACGTTTTAACGACCAAACATGTATTATTAAAGGCATTTTACAAATTCGTGTGTACGGAACCCTCTCATGTTTACAGATGATTCATGCATGCTAACATATTTCACTCTTTTGGGACTTAGAGTTGTGCTTGGATCCAATAGTATTATATCCAATATATTTTTTACTGCTATGCCACCAATTTTAGCAACTTATTATATTAACATATTTTTAAAGTTATTTTATTTTTATATAAGTATTAACTGTAATGGTACACGAGATTCGGTACATTTGATACTTCATTCTGCGTGGTAGAGAGCTAGCCCAACGCCGCGCTGTTTTGAATACGAGAATCGGTTCAGATAACGTTTGGGGGTTTTGCGTAGCTTACTGGCAAAGTTAGCGAAAAAAAAAAAGAGCCGACGCGTGGGTTCATTCGTGGAAGTTCAGTTCAGGTCAGGTTTTTTTGTCGCATTCCTGCGAGATGTGTAGAGATCAGAGCCGATTTGGCTGCGCGTTGAATAAAATTATGAATAACTAAATAATGAAAGGTTATTATGGAACGGAGAAAGCTATTATGTTGATTGCAAATACACAATTGCGATTGAGGTATGATATGGAGGGTCTGACACCGCTAGTTTGGATAGCATTCTGGTGGTCTTAGCTACGCGCCCTAGCGGTCGGGAATGCTTAATTAATCGCAACAAGCTTTTATTGGTCAGCGATCAACAGATTCTGTGTATCGGCAGTACCAAATGATTTGAGTGATCACCTACGGTTGATCATAGTGAATATGCGTACACACAATTTGTAGAACGGCGGATCTGCATGGCATGGTTGAAATTAGACCCTGTGTAGTTAGTGATAAGAAGCTTCGCTTGGGCAGAGCGTGTTCGCAAAGGACGCATATAAATACCAGAGCATGAGAGGGGAGGGCATTCAGTCTCAGCGTCTAGCTACTGTGACAGTCGTCTTTCACGAGTTCTAACAGTTTTTGTCTGCCGTGTTACGCGTCAGAACTATACGAATTTGTGATTGCGAAGTTTCAGTGGGTTTTCGTGAGTGTCTGAAGCGCCGAGATATACCTCGGTTCCTACCTTTATATCAACCTACCCCAAATTCCAAAACTATCCTTGGGTCGTTAGAAAAGAACTTGTAAGTCAATTATTCTGAGTCTGAGTCTGGGCTTGGAGCGACCCTAAATTCCTTTTTCCTTCACCATAGGGTTCCTGGATTGGCTCTTAGGATATTCGCGGGCTAATCCTCTCCTCATTCCTTTCGAGTAGCGAGTTTTGTAATTCCCACACACACAGTCGTTAAACATTCAAGCACATTCAAATCAAACTCAACCATTTTCGAGTGGTGTCGATAATGGACGTGGTATAACACTAGGTTTTGAGACTAGGCTAGACAGGAGTTTAGTTGCGGCTAAACCTAGGTTGGCAGGGCATAGGGAGACTGTTTGATCGATGAGGTTCCGCGGATGGAAATAACAAATTCAGAACAAAGTTAAACCGGTGTCAACACAGATAACATATCCTGTTGATATTTTGACATTTGAGTGTTGTCGGGGACGCGCGAAGAGATCAATTTACAGTCTAAAGTTCATTGTTTAGGTCCGGGTAGGTGTTTTGCATTGCCTTGGGTCAAGTTGGATTCAAGTTGCATTTTTAAATTAAATGTAAATTTCGCTGGAGGTCTAATGTGTAAGCTGAGTCGGTATATATGATTTGGCTCAGCCCAGGACGTGCTGCGGCTAGTGGAATTCATAGTTCGGTATTTATCGAACTATGCACTTCGCTATGGTGTGGGTTAGATCTCCTAAAACAATAATGCTTGCGTTTCGATAACATCCAGCTCAAATTGCGCAGAGTTGAAGGTTTCAAAACGTTACGGACCTTTTGAGGTAACCGCTAGTTCAGAACCCATTTCGGAAAATCAAATCGCAATTGTGTAAACCGGTCTTTTCGGATCGTTATTGCCGTGAACCAAATATATAATTGGAACCACCACAAGCCGCTACTAGCGAGCACATGAAATATCATTGAGTACTCACGTCGTAAAACTACGACGGATATCTATACGATATCACAAACAAATATTATCAACTGTGGTCGACCACTAAAACAAAAGAAGTTCCAATGCGCTCATATATACAAAAACCAGATGGTGCCATCACATAAAATATAACAACGATCGTTCTGGCGCAATACACCGCTGACTGATGTGAATTACCGGCTCATATGGACCGGACATATATGCTTTCTCTGTCTAACTTGAAACTGTAACTTCCTGAACCAAACTTCGTTCGACTATTGTACGCCTAACGAATTTCTCAACGAACGAGGAATTCAGACTTATCATTCTTAACTTACAAATCTTACAGCTGAATCGGGTCCTCTCATTTTGGAATAGATAGAATAGACGATCATAGCTACTGATAGCGGCGGCTCGACCTTGGCCTGTTTGCCGGTACAGATTTCTGGTGCCGAGACCGAAGGATATCCTAGATAGTCTGATACCTAGGTATTCTAAAAGAATCAAGGTCTAACGCGTTACTTTTAAAAATAACACAACGTAGAAACGATTTTAAACAGTTCAGTTTTGTAAATAAGAAATAAGCAAAAAAAAGGGGCATTGTTTTCACAATTCTTTGTACGAGCTACGTCGGTTAGTGTTCAGGATGGCCGGCCGGCGTAGAAAAAACGATAGTCGGGTAGCACAAAATTCACTTTCACACACAAGTGAAATGGCGTCAGGGCAGGTGACGCAATTGTTATCTGAAATAGTGAATAGATTAGACAGTTTGGAAAGGGGTTCCAGCACGAGCAATGCTAGTAGGACTTCGGACAGACAGACTGACAGACAGGAACTAGAGACGTTTGAACAATCGGTAGAAAAATGTCAATCATGCATTGTGAAAATGACACAGAAGTTGCCGACATTCGATGGGCGGAGTTCGGAAAATCCGATGATTTTCTTAAGAGATTTAAAGGCTTATATTAAAGTCTCGGGAGATAGTTCTAGGGCTTTGATATGGGCAACGGATAGTTTGGTAGGAATTGCGAAAGTTCGAATGAGCATATACAGAGACTCATGGCGAACCTATTCGGATTTTGAAAAAGATTTCAGAGAGGTATTCTGGGGTGATAATGAACAGGAATTAATTAAGCAAAGATTCCTAACTGCGAAGTTTGATTCTAAAAAAGGTCAAAGTATGGAAGAATTCTTTGCCTCTCAATTGAATAGCATATATGAGCTTACGATACCGTTTACTGATACGGAGAAAATCAACACGATTTTCAGACAGTGGCCGCGTGATATTCAGGTAGCGTTTTTTGCTAGAAAGGAGCCAATGACGATACGAGATGCGGTCGACTTCCTTCGGCATTTAGAACGGAATGTCGATGGGGGATTAAGTGCGATACATGGTTCTGAGACAATGGATACGAATAATGTAAGGCGGAATAGCTACATGCGTGGGCAATATCGAGCTATGCGGGTAAATACGGTACGTTATAACGCGATGAGTCGTAGGAATAATTATAACGCGGTAACGAAGGCGCGAAACGAATTTGGGACGCGTGGTCGCGGTTATTTTCGCGGTAGAGGCAGACAGCCTCAGCCTAGCTTCAAGGCAATAGGGTTCCAGAGGGGCAATGATAGTTCAGGAGATACAGAGGCAGGGCAAAGTTCAAGTGACAGGAATAATGCGATAAGTCAGAATTCAAAAAACTAGTGGACTCGCGCGGGTCGTTCGCGCTCAGATATTTATTACGGTTCGGGTGGACAGCCGATGAAATTGAAAAAAAGCATAGACTGTATGATTTGTGTAATTTGGATTCCAACGTGGGTGTGAATGAATTTATTCAATTACTAGCGCATAAAGCGCACGGATATGCCGTGTGTTTAGATGAAAAATCTAGATTGAATTGTATAGGCCGCAATGACAGACGTTTACATACGATATTCAGAAACGACGATTTGACTGAGTGTGGGCGCGAGTTATGTAGTACTTTGACATTACCTGAGATAGATGTGCGTATTAAGAATATTGTTGTAAGGAGCTTGATTGATTCGGGGAGCGAAATCAGCGTAATAAGTCGGAGAGTGTACGAAGAAGTGTGCAGTCAATTGGGAAAACCGACGGAAATACCGATTCCAAGTTTGAGAATCACAGGTGCATTTGGAGTCAGTAAGGAAAGGGTTGATAAATTAGTAACGTTACCATTAACAATAGGTGAATGCGTTATCGATACTCCAATGCTAGTATTAACAAGGGTGCCTAAAGATTTAATTTTGGGGTTTGATTTTATACAACAGACGCGAGCCAGTTTAATGTGTGAGGGTAATAAGAGGCTAATTATACGAAGCGCCGGGCGGATGTGTGAAATACCATTAGGTACTGGTCCTAATCAGGATTTTTGCTGTTGTACAATGGAAGTACAGAACCAAGATACCAGTAGAAATATGATAGAGGAATATGTAAATAATTCATCAATACCTGTTGAACACAAAACAAGGTTATTGCCGGTGTTAAATAAACATGCAGAGTTGTTTAGCGATAGGGTAGGTCGGACAAATAAATATATACATGAGATAAAAATGAGAGATGAAACACCTTTCGTAAAACGAAGCTATCCCATACCGTTCGCATATCGCGATAAAGTAACAAAACGTTTGGAAGAAATGGAATTGATAGGTATTATTAGCAGGCAATCTACGGATTTCAGCAGTCCATTGACTTGTACATTAAAGAAATCAGGAGAGGTCCGTATTCTGCTAGATGCATGACAATTAAACACGGGAATGGTTGGGGAGGTTGAAACCACACCTTTAATGAGTGAGATATTGCAATCCGGGCGCCGAATAAACTACATAGGAGTTATTGATATCAAAGATGCGTATTTTTCTATACCATTATCAGACGAATCTAAACGATACACGGGTTTTGTATATCAAGGCAGAAGTTATGTTTACAACGTTTTACCTCAGGGGTTGAAAACCAGTGTGGGTTCATTTTCGAGGGCGATGGATTTAATTCTAGGGCCAGAGGTTAGGTCATATTGTTTAAATTTTGTTGACGATTTGGCAATTTTAACTGAGGGTGACTTCGAACAGCATTTGTCTCAAGTGGACACGGTTCTGAGTAAATTGAAAGACGCGGGCTTCACATGCAAACTAAAAAAATGCGAGTTCGCACAAAAAAGGGTCAAGTTATTGGGGCATATTTTGTCTACACAAGGTTTGCAGATGGACCCGGACAAAATTGAAACACTTAAATTATATCCGTCACCCAGAACTGTCAGGCAATTGAGGGCGTTTTTGGGGTTCATAAATTACTTTCGGAGGTTTACAAAAAATTTTGGAACGTTAACACAGCCCTTGTACAATTTATTACGGTCTGGAGTCAAGTTCGTCTGGAGTGCGCAGATGCAAAGTGCTTTTGACGAGATAAAAAACCAATTCTCAGAAAGTATAATTTTGAGTCAGCCATTGGCGGGAAAAACATATTATGTTCAATGTGACGCCAGCGCTATAGGAATTGGGGGCTATGTTTATCAATTAGATGAATCGGGCCAGGAACGAATTATAGGGTTCTGTTCGCAGGCATTTAAGGGTGCTCAGACGAGATGGGCTATCAGTGAACAGGAAATGTATGCAGTTATATACACTTCAAAGCGATTTGAGATATATTTGCGGGGAGAAAAGGTTATTATTAGAACTGATCATAAAAGTTTGACGTTCATTAAGTCGTGGACCTTATTAGGGGCACGCGTAACGAGGTGGATTATGTTTTTAGAGCAATTCGATTACGACATAGAATTTGTGCGAGGGACTGATAATCAAATTGCCGACACGCTAAGCAGGCAAATAGCGGGACCTGGAGGTATGATTGACAGTACAAATGTTCAGCCGGGGATATTCTGGTTTCAGGCATCGAATACCGCAAGTGTTATTTCGAGTTTACGGGACATTGCGAGATTACAAAGCGAAGATGAGCGGTTAAATCGAATTAGCGGTTGTATCAGACGTAATGTAGTAGATACGGGGACAAGAGGTTTTGAAAATTATAAGCTAGTAGGTGATACGTTATATTTTCACGTGCCGAAGCGGAACGTACAGTTGCTAGTAATTCCGAAATCACTACAGGAGGAACTTATTTTACACATACATGAAGAAATAGGTCACTACGGCAGATATAAAATATTAGCACTGATGAAGGACAGATATTATTTTCTTCATATGAGTAGGGTGATTAGCGCGGTGATAAGAAGTTGTGACATATGTCAAAAGGTCAAACCAAGTACTAACAATACCGTTGGTCCTTGTATACCGGTGTTGGCGGAAAAGTTGGGTGAGAAAGTTTTCTCGGACCTTTTTGGGCCATTGCCCGTAGGTAAATTCGGGTATCAATATATATATGTGATTCAAGACGTGTACAGTAAGGTAATAAAATTATATCCAATGCGAAAAGCGACAGGTAGGAGCGTGCTCGCTTGTAAAAAGAGATTTCATAGGGAAATACCTATCGAAACTATAATTACGGACTCAGGACCACAGTTCATATCGAAAGTTTGGGAATTTGGACTCAAACAGCTAGGGATTCGAGTCACTCATAATTCGGTGTATTGTCCAAATTCTAATAGCGTAGAAAGAGTGAATCGCGAGCTAGGTCGACTGATTAGAACTTATTGCGGCGGAAGTAATCGTAGTTGGGTCGACGTGTTACCGGACATTCAAAATTGCTATAATAATATCGAACACACAAGCACAGGCTTTGCGCCTAATGAGTTAGCGTTTGGTAAGCGGGAACCGTTAACTATTGACAAGGAATTAGGCGATGAATGGTTATTAGGACATAGTGTGCGGGATACGGAACGGGTGCGAAATGTAGCGATAGAAAACTCTAAAAGTTCTAGTGAACGACGTAAGCGACAGGCGGACAAACGGCGTAAGTTAGAAGTCTATCGTATAGGTGATTATGTGAAACTTAAGACTTTTGTGCGTTCAAATAAAGAACATAAAATCATGCGGAAATTTTCGTTGTTGTATAAAGGGCCTTATGTTATTTCGGCAGTGGTATATCCTAACTGTTATACGTTAGTAGATCCGGGTTCAAATGAGATATTGGGTAACTTCAATACTATAAATATAGCCAGGTATTATGTGAGGACGAATAAGGGCGTAGATAAATAAGATAGTGTATAAAAGTTATATAATTAAGCTGTAAGCTGTAAATTTGAGTAACTACTTTGTAGATTTAAGGATCTTGCATGGTTTGGAAACAAAAACAAAAAGAAACAAAAAAAAAAAAAAACAATTTGTATATATATAGTAATACGAATTAGGATAAATTGCGGGTAAGCGAGGTTGTATAGTTAGATAGATAAATAAGATAAGACAGGAGAGAACTCAATCGAGTTGTGTAAATATTATATACATAATTGACAGATTCATCGGTCTGTGTACATGATTTGAGATGTCCGTACATTTAGAGTAGATATGTACAAAGCATGGGTAGCATAGTGGTAATGAGATCCTTGCGCCATGTTAACTGAGATAAACAGTGTCTCAAGGTCTGGGAGGGGGCTGTAATGGTACACGAGATTCGGTACATTTGATACTTCATTCTGCGTGGTAGAGAGCTAGCCCAACGCCGCGCTGTTTTGAATACGAGAATCGGTTCAGATAACGTTTGGGGGTTTTGCGTAGCTTACTGGCAAAGTTAGCGAAAAAAAAAAAGAGCCGACGCGTGGGTTCATTCGTGGAAGTTCAGTTCAGGTCAGGTTTTTTTGTCGCATTCCTGCGAGATGTGTAGAGATCAGAGCCGATTTGGCTGCGCGTTGAATAAAATTATGAATAACTAAATAATGAAAGGTTAGGAGTGGCGTTTGTGTTGCCGGACCGAACGGACGTGTCTATAGACCTCCGACATCTTGCAAACGCATTTAAACAAACAATAGTTTACAACCCGGCACGCGCCTTTGTTCTGTCTCTGGTTTCTCGCGTTTCGGAGATTTTGTATCAGCGAGATGATATGAGAGTGTCTAATATAGCTACAAGTGTGAAAGTAGAGTGCGTAAAAGGTGAATTAGATAGGTTCTGAGCTGCGCCCTACCAGATAATAGGCTACGCCACGCTGCTGTGACAATACGTGTACAATATTGTGTACGACAATAGGTGCACATAGCTGAGACAACTCAACGAGTATTGCCTGGTGAGCCCGTTCCTATTCAGTGTCCTAACGCATGCAACCAATATTTATCTCCACAGACGAATCTACTAGAAGAGACCCCGAGTTTACGTCTCACGCAATACATAACAGTACTCCCTAACGACACGCCGTTATCCTGGAGTATTAACCGACCCTATCCAGCACATTAGGTGTGTCATGACACTGGGATATCTCCTCAGCAGTAACCTAACCTTATCAATGAATTGCTTTCTCCGGACACACAAACGATTACATAGGACGTAGAATCTTCATTATTTAAGGTATTTCTTAAGTGAATCTAACCCATAAAATTAAGCTCTCTCAACAGCAACAACCTGGGAAACAGACTTACTTCATTTCATCACAGACATTCGACATCATCATAAATACTAAGTCAATAGAAACTAGAGTTGCGCAACGAGTCGTGGTGTTATCCCACGCCAAGAGGCAGGCCCTTTCATGCACTTCCTGCAGGCACGTGAATAAGGACACTAAAACCCAAACAATACCGGACAGAAAAAGTTAAACAGAAGAGATAAATTACGCCAAAAAAACATTCCTCAAACTAACACAGCTGCAAAACAGCGAAGCAAATACGTCTTTTTTTTGTGCAACAAGCCCCTTCTCTGGACAACGAGCTAAGAAAAAACGAATTCCAACGAGCAATAAACAATAGGGCCTTGCACAGGGACTGAACCTCGACCCGTGTCACGGACCTCACTACTACGCACTAATGAAGTGAACTGAAGTAGGTGATATCAGTGCAGAGAGTATCACTAGCTGAGCAACAACCTGGTGAGATTGCTCCGATTAAGATAGCCCTGTATCAGATAAAACAGCAAAACTAACTTTATATCTGGCAGGTAACATCCTTCGTAATGCTGGTTACCATTTCATAAACAGATACCGCTCTCGCTCCAAATTACTACGCTAACTCTAAACTATTCCATAGGCATAGTCCCGTACAAATAGGTAGGTGATAGGTATACGAAAATACAAAACTAGGCAGGAACCTACCCAAGCACTAAAACAAAACTAAACTATTTGCCACCATCCGGTCCAACCAGCCCATCTTGACCTGTTACAAAATAAAATAAACAATAATGCAAGCCTACTGCATATTCTGAGAAATAGCGAGTAAAAGCCAACACTTGCACATCATAAAAGGATCATTTTACCATCTTGCAGAAAACAGGCAATTAACGAAAGGCAGCTGACGAACAATAACAAAATAAAATCAAAGACTCTTTGTCCTAAGCGGGTCTCTCTCACGCCTATTTTAAAGCTTCCAGGCCCAGCCTCCAATTCTCTTAGAAAATACCGAGAATAAGTGCGCAAAGATACGCACAAACTTTGACAGCCACAACCCGTACCATAAACAATAGGTACGTAGGTAGTTCAAATTAATCAAATTAGCTCTAAGTTCTTTCTTTCCAAAAAGATGAAAGCCTTATCAATGCCGAGAGATGGTAACTGCCTATTCCACGCAATTGCTGACCAAATTAATCACCTATATCAATTAACACTCGACCACACCCACATTCGTAAGGACCTAGTTAAATATGTAGAAGAAAACTGCGATGAACAGAACATAAAGTTTGCAATCGCCGAGCCTGAAGAAACCCTCAATGACTACATTAAAAATCTGCGCAATTACGGCAGTTGGGCTGGAGAGGAGATTATAATAGCAGCCGCCGAATATTTTCTAATTAACGTAACAATCCACCAGCAAAATACACCATCGCTCACATACAGGCCCAAGAATCCCGCGGATGCAGTGGGATCTATCAACCTCAACTTCACAGGAAACCACTACGACAGCGTATACTTGCTTGAATCACAAAATTTACCCACGAATCTAGCAACCGACAGCCAAACTGATAACAACATACCTTATCCGATACTTAAGGCAACACCCATGACCTCCTCAGGGTCAACCATAACATCAATAGATGACATCCCTGACAACACCGGATATACGATGACACGACACAGCCCCATATATAAACCAAAAGTCACATGCGAGCGTATGCGCATTGCTACTTGGAACGTTAGAGGATGCGCCGAAATACCTAAGAGACTCAACATTGATGCTGAATTGACAAACAGAAACATACATATAGCCTGTATACAGGTAACAAACATGACATCGGGGACATACGTGTCAAAACACTATCTCTGGTATCTATCAGGCACAACCAGCATCGCACACTGTGGCTTAGCTATACTAATTAGAAAGGACCTGAACTTAACGGTCCACAATATAAATCGCGACCTGGAAACCATGGCAGCAACAATAACATCGGCCACTAATACACTATATGTAATAAACGCACATATCCCCAGCTCTTCCACGAGAGCAACCGCAGCGTTTTCGCAACTTATAAAGATTATTCAAAAGAAACCAAACAAAGCCAAAATATTAATGCTAGGTGACTTTAACGCGCATATCGGACTAGGCGATACAAAGGAATACAGGAAAAAGGGAATTATAGGAACAAATCTCCTACACAAATCATCAAATATCATCGGAGAAATGCTAATGGATATCTGTTCCCGCGAAAACTTAAAAATAGAAACCACCTGGGCTCGCAAGTCATGTCGGGCCACATGGTCTAACGGGAAAACAAAATCACAACTAGACCATATAATTATCTCGAATAATGCGCCACACACATTTAACTTCATCAGAGGACAATGGAGCTACCTGCATATTTCCGACCACAAGATAATCTGGGGTGAAATAGACCCACTAAACCTGCTTCCAAGAACTGGCGACACGCAAATGGAATCAACAAAGAGTACAACCCAAACTAAGTACAAAGCGATAACAGCTTTAAAGTTCAACTATAAACAGTGTTCGTACACCGCCCTAGCACGAGATGAAATGAATGACACAAAAGTAAAATACCATAACGGGATTATGGAAGAACTTACGGCGAACAACTACAAATTTAAAAAAAATGACGACGAATATACGCCCGACATTCCGTGGGAATCTATTACAGGGGTTATGAAGTCAGTAGCCCAAAAAACACTTTCCGTAAAACCCGCTAGATCGCGGGAACACCGAATTGCTCTGGCAAATTTACAAAAGGCCAAATTCCTTAAAAGACGTCGACCAACCGACCAAACAATCAATAAACAACTCAAAGAATGCCGACGACGTCTTGAGGAAATTATTGATAATGAAGAAAAACGAGAATGCAGAGCATTTTTTGAAGGCCTAGGAAAAAAACACCCAAGCAAACGCATGCAAATCGTGTACCACTATTACAGACGACACCAGCTTCAATCGAGACGGTGGAAAAAACAACGATTTATCCCAATGTCACGCTGGGAACAGGAATTAAGGAAATCAGAAGGCCCTAACATTATGATTATCCCTAACGAAACTTCATTAAACCCTGACTATCTAGAAAATGGTCCAACAATAGCCGACATAAAAACGATAATCAGCCGCATGCGTAACGGAACAGCGCCGGGTACAGATCAGGTAGTCCCGGAACTGTACAAAGGAATACCGCCACAACTGTTAAAGGTTATTACCAAAACAATGCACAGAGCATGGACAGAAAATATAATACCGGAGTCCTGGAATGAAACGGTCCAAGTACCTATCCCCAAAATCAGAAACCCGCAAGACACCAATGACTATCGCCGTATAACAATGTGTAATACAGGATATCGCATATACGCGACATACCTGCTCATCAAACTAGACGAGATAACAAAAGAACTCGGGAACTACCAAGCAGCATTTCTCCGCAATAGATCCACCGATGACCACATCTTCACACTACGCAGAGTATTAGACGAAGAATGGCGCGCGGGTAACAGAACATATGTACTGGCACTAGATATCGCCAAAGCATTTGATACTATAGACCTAAACGTGCTCAAGGATATTCTCCTTTCAAGGACCAATAAGATTTTAACCAATAGGATAATAAAAGCCTGCATGTATGAACGGACCTGCATCAAATGGTTCGGACAGCAAAGTAACTTGATCAACAAAGGAAAAGGAGTAAAACAAGGCTGTCCACTGTCACCAAGACTATTTACAATATTAATGGATGATGTACTCAAAACACTGGAAGAAGAAATTCCCAACATAAAACTGGACCAAGATGAAGAAATAGTCTTACCACTTATTCTCTCCTTCGCGGATGACCTCATCATCGTTTGTCAAGATTTACAACACCTTGACCAAATCGTCACGCACTTGAAAGCACTATTAAAAACAGTAGGGCTCGATACTAACGAAACAAAGACGAAAATTCTTATAAGAGACCCCATAAACACCCAGCGCCCACAAGTGATCGTATTGGACGGAGTTCCAATACGACCCGTAGACGAAATAAAATATCTCGGCACATATATAACGGCAGGACATAGTAGGAGAGACACAATAAAGAAGAGATGCCGGCAAGCCATAGGCAATTCCAAGGCCCTAATGAATTTTATAAAGAAATCCAACATGGACTGGAAAATAGTACGCCTGATTTACAAAATGGTTATAGCACCGTGTATAACATACGGACTTAAAGCGGCAGCCCTCACCAAAGCAAACCGTTCTAGACTAAGAAAATATGAACGCCTGATCCTCAGAGACATGTTCGAGAACGCCAGAAGCTATCCAAGACACCACAAAATTCATGACTTACTACAGGGCAAAACAATAACCAAACAAATAAAAACCATCGGATGTGTTACTATACACATATTCTACGACGCCCACAAAAACACCTACTCCACGCTGCATTGAAATACGAAGCAAAGAAGAAGAAAGTTGGCCGACCCATTTACACCTGGAAGGATTCCCTTAAGCATGACATCAAATACTACGGTAAAGAACACAGTTACTGGACAGAATCAGCACACAACAGGGACGAAGTCAGAAAGGCATCGAGCCAAATATACCATATTCCAGAAACAGACAGCGAAAGCGAAACGGAGACCTTACCGGATAACCCAAACGAACACGACAGGACAGGAAACTCAACCTATAACAATACCTGAAAATAGAAGGAAAACATGAAGTTGAAGAAAACAACAGCTGCTCTCCAAATCCTATATCCTCCCCATTCCACATATCCTATATTGGCTTCAGGCTGAAGAGTCGGTCGATTGAATTCACGCTCCTTCCTCTCCTATCGAGCAGGTCATTCCGCCCCCCCTCAAAACTCGTGCTCTCTGGTATGCCGGCCGAAAGACCGGAACAGGTTTAGAACCCTGGCTGGAGAAGCACCATTCATTCATTCATTCATTCATTCGAATAACTAAATAATGAAAGGTTATTATGGAACGGAGAAAGCTATTATGTTGATTGCAAATACACAATTGCGATTGAGGTATGATATGGAGGGTCTGACACCGCTAGTTTGGATAGCATTCTGGTGGTCTTAGCTACGCGCCCTAGCGGTCGGGAATGCTTAATTAATCGCAACAAGCTTTTATTGGTCAGCGATCAACAGATTCTGTGTATCGGCAGTACCAAATGATTTGAGTGATCACCTACGGTTGATCATAGTGAATATGCGTACACACAATTTGTAGAACGGCGGATCTGCATGGCATGGTTGAAATTAGACCCTGTGTAGTTAGTGATAAGAAGCTTCGCTTGGGCAGAGCGTGTTCGCAAAGGACGCATATAAATACCAGAGCATGAGAGGGGAGGGCATTCAGTCTCAGCGTCTAGCTACTGTGACAGTCGTCTTTCACGAGTTCTAACAGTTTTTGTCTGCCGTGTTACGCGTCAGAACTATACGAATTTGTGATTGCGAAGTTTCAGTGGGTTTTCGTGAGTGTCTGAAGCGCCGAGATATACCTCGGTTCCTACCTTTATATCAACCTACCCCAAATTCCAAAACTATCCTTGGGTCGTTAGAAAAGAACTTGTAAGTCAATTATTCTGAGTCTGAGTCTGGGCTTGGAGCGACCCTAAATTCCTTTTTCCTTCACCATAGGGTTCCTGGATTGGCTCTTAGGATATTCGCGGGCTAATCCTCTCCTCATTCCTTTCGAGTAGCGAGTTTTGTAATTCCCACACACACAGTCGTTAAACATTCAAGCACATTCAAATCAAACTCAACCATTTTCGAGTGGTGTCGATAATGGACGTGGTATAACACTAGGTTTTGAGACTAGGCTAGACAGGAGTTTAGTTGCGGCTAAACCTAGGTTGGCAGGGCATAGGGAGACTGTTTGATCGATGAGGTTCCGCGGATGGAAATAACAAATTCAGAACAAAGTTAAACCGGTGTCAACACAGATAACATATCCTGTTGATATTTTGACATTTGAGTGTTGTCGGGGACGCGCGAAGAGATCAATTTACAGTCTAAAGTTCATTGTTTAGCTCCGGGTAGGTGTTTTGCATTGCCTTGGGTCAAGTTGGATTCAAGTTGCATTTTTAAATTAAATGTAAATTTCGCTGGAGGTCTAATGTGTAAGCTGAGTCGGTATATATGATTTGGCTCAGCCCAGGACGTGCTGCGGCTAGTGGAATTCATAGTTCGGTATTTATCGAACTATGCACTTCGCTATGGTGTGGGTTAGATCTCCTAAAACAATAATGCTTGCGTTTCGATAACATCCAGCTCAAATTGCGCAGAGTTGAAGGTTTCAAAACGTTACGGACCTTTTGAGGTAACCGCTAGTTCAGAACCCATTACGGAAAATCAAATCGCAATTGTGTAAACCGGTCTTTTCGGATCGTTATTGCCGTGAACCAAATATATAATTGGAACCACCACAAGCCGCTACTAGCGAGCACATGAAATATCATTGAGTACTCACGTCGTAAAACTACGACGGATATCTATACGATATCACAAACAAATATTATCAACTGTGGTCGACCACTAAAACAAAAGAAGTTCCAATGCGCTCATATATACAAAAACCAGATGGTGCCATCACATAAAATATAACAACGATCGTTCTGGCGCAATACACCGCTGACTGATGTGAATTACCGGCTCGCGGACATATATGCTTTCTCTGTCTAACTTGAAACTGTAACTTCCTGAACCAAACTTCGTTCGACTATTGTACGCCTAACGAATTTCTCAACGAACGAGGAATTCAGACTTATCATTCTTAACTTACAAATCTTACAGCTGAATCGGGTCCTCTCATTTTGGAATAGATAGAATAGACGATCATAGCTACTGATAGCAGCGGCTCGACCTTGGCCTGTTTGCCGGTACATAACCTTTCAATATAATCATTGCGGTCTACTTCAATTGACTGTTCGTCTAAAATTTGATCGGATCCATCGGTAACCTAGTGCTCCAATATATTCTTTAATGATTCCTTAACCAGGCGATCGTAATTAAAACGCTTGACTTTCCCCCCACTTGGCCTTATTCATAATTCAAGTTAAAGTAGTGTAAGTACTGAAAATGATTGGATTTTAACCAAAATAATATCGTTGTGTACGCGCATAAGGTAATTTATTTTGCTGTTTAACGGTTTTTGTATATGTAGGGCTACTTATAGCTATATGGTAGTTTTAAAAAATCAGGTGTCATTGTCGTTCTAAATAAGTGTAAATTATTACTTTAGCTTCTTGGCGCCCCCCAAGTAAAACTCAAAGTAGTATATTAGTGCTTATTAGAACCTAAGACTCCAACAAATATGAGTTCCAAAGAGGTTGCAATATATTCTATTCTGCCACTATTAGTTATTAAATACTCTAATATACCACCCATATGGAAGTAAAAGTGCCAAATAGGAGTTCGATGTTACTCAGTCCACACAGTGGCTTATCAGTATGTTTAAGAACCCATTTGCGACTATAAGTGTCATATCAGTGAATTTTAAAGCTTATTTGCCAATGTAAGTTCGAATTTAGACAATTTAGCACCGAAAGTTACGTAAAGGTGGTAAAATTCACTTAAATGCCATTATCAGTAATATTTCGTTCTCCTGTAGAACTTGAATCTGTGCTAAGAACAAGACGTTATAATCTGCACTGATATGCGACCCATTAGAGTGATTTTTGCCACCAAGTGCCACCAACCAGCTGCTAAATGCACTAATGTGCCGCTTGGGTGCTCATGTGCCTTGTTAAAATAAAAAATGATATATCCTTATTTATGCACAGTGCGACAATCAGAAATACTGCTTAGAATATATTATTGGATCTACTTGGAGATACTTTGTATGTCTGCTAACACACTCAAATGAACTGACGACACACGCCTTGACGTTACACGCATTACCATTCCGCGGAACTTATAAAAGGCAACAAATATAATGATCACCAAAATATTTTTTTCCTATCCAAAATGGATAAATGAACACCAAAAGTTGCAAAAAATATATCAGGGCAAAATACTGCTGCAGCTTAGGTGAAGGGTAAAGGGGGTGAGCGAAGCGAAGCCCCCTTTATCCTTCGTGTTAGGCTGAACATGTAAGAACAACAAAAAATACTTAAAACATAAACTTAAGTACACAAAAAATAAAAAGAAGTTTGGTGATCATTTATCCAAACACAATTTGGTGGACATTTATCCATTCTGGCAGTCATTTCGATTTTATTGGTAGTAAAATAGGTGCGTTTTTGGTAATCGTTTAAACATAAGCCCTTATAAAATAGCCTTACCTTTGAACAAAGGATTTAAATTGAAGACAGATATACATCCTGCACTTGCAAACTGTCCGAGTGTCGTCTCTAGATATACAAGCGGAATGCCACAAAATAGTAGTGTCAAGAAATATGGAATGAGGAAAGCCCCTGAAAACAAAAACAACCAAAATTATCTACCTCAAAAACAAGATTATTAAACTCCTACAGTGTCTTCGGAATTCTGCGAACGTAAACAATTGGGTTGGATGATATTTTCCATCAAAAAGACTTCACCGCCAAAAAGATAGATGATCATATCAATTTCTAGCTAGCACTCAGTACGGTGATACCATCTTCGATTATGAAATAAGGCACAGGTTAAAACAGGTTAGGAACTCTCTTTCACCGGTTGAAGACTTACCACCGCCATTCCTATAGCACAAGTAGGGGAACCTCCAGATGTTGCCAATGCCCACAGCGTAGCCCAGGCAGGACAGCACATATTCGGTCTGAGAGCCCCAGCGCTCGTGGGCGATGGGTGCGCGTGCGCCGACCGCCATCCGTGCCCGACCGATTGTGAATTGTGACATCTCGGCATCTAAACATCTCGGACACAAATGGAGCCAGCTATGGAAGGGTAAGACAGGAGTAGCTATTTTTAGATTACTGTTTTATCTGAACATCAATCTGTACTTAAATAACTTAAGCTAATACATTCGATTGGTTCTACGAGTAGTATTGAATGACTGAGTAATCTGTGATCTTGTCTATTTGGAAATGGATTTTCTAATAAGTACTACCGATACAACAACAAATAGACCAAAAACTGGCATCATCGATACTGACAAATACTTGTGGTATTTATAAAAGTAGAACAGGCAATGTGTAAGCGGAATAATAAAGATCTTCTCTGTACCCATACCAAGTGCCGTATATAATAATTGAAGTTGGATTCATTCAATAGGATAATGCTTGGGGACTGAGATCCATTGAATCATAGGACATACTCCTATCACTACACTACATATACTCGTTTCGTAGCATTGTAGCCCTACTGCTTACTGCACCATGGCTCTTACGGTTATCTCTCTAATAATATATGCGTTTGTAATAATGAATGAATACCTACGAGTATGTTTCCAGTTTACGAATTAGTTCGATGAGAAAGCGACTCTACTCATGGAGCTGTTCCTGTTAGTTTTTAAGGACAATGTTTGTTGGAAATGAAAATTTTAGAGCAAGGAAAAAAGGGGTGTTTTTCAGCAACCGTTTATTTTCAATAATTTCATAATTGATGTCTAGAGAAATAAGAGACATTCTGTCGCGATTCGTACGCCAAAAGAAAACGTAAGGCCGCGCGTCGGCACAATAGACAATCGCGCTGTTGCTGCGCGTATCATTTTCGCGCGGTACCACCGCGTTTTTTATTCGTCGTGGCCTCTAAGGGTTTAGTTCCAAATGCAAAGTGACACGTTAGATTATCCGGTAGAGGCAACTTGCCGGTTCCATCATTCTTGCCTTTGGCAGAAGTGGGTCTAGTTAGCGCACTGGAGTACTGGAGAGCCTGGAGAACGAAGAATGCCGTTAGTTAGTGGTATTCCAGCATGATTCAGCGCCGCGACGCATCATCTGCGCATTGTTTAATAGGGATAATTATATATCTCTAACCTGCTTTGTTATCTATTCTTTATGAAACTTTGTTATCTGCCAACAAACTGCTTGGCTTGCCCGGCCACTAGCTGCATCAATGTAGCTCAGTGATTGCGGAGAAAAATGCAACAAAAGGTGGCCAGGCCAGCCAGACGCTTCCAGCCCGGCATATTGTATCGTCAGAATGACACTACGTATAGCTATAAGAGTGCTGGCAATAAAATGTACCCCTCTCCATGAGTACATGTAACACTTTTATTTTCAATCATGAAATCTTGCTTCCAGTCAACTCTACACTTTAGTGCTTTCATTACTTCAAGCATTCCCTTACAGAAAGGTCCCCATCGCCCCAATGTATAGCGTCGTTGGTTTCCAAAGTGTCGTCCCAATGGAAGTGTTGCTGGGGTTGGGTCCAGTCGGGACGCCTGAGTGCACACTTCACTGTTGCGAGGACCACTCTCTGCTCTGACGGTGGGGGCTTTGTCGCAAGCGAGGGCAAGCTTTTCTTGTCCACCTTGGCTAATTTAACCGGAGAATGGATCTGAGGATGCAACATATTTTGGGCATCATCTTTGTTAAATGACCTATTGTTCATTTAACAAAAAGGCACGTGAGGCTAAATATTTGAATGCCACATTTGTACAAATAAAAACACCTATTACCAGTCTATAAACAAATCGCAGCGTGATCTCAGAACGGAAGGTGTCCCTCAAGGCTTTTAGGTCGGGACAGAATATCTTCACGGCTGGGTCCTGAAAGGTCATGATCTTGTTCCACTGAATCTTGTTGGTTTCGAAGGTCCTGAAGTTGAGGATCTCGCGAGAGTTCTTGGCAACCAGGTGTTGGTAGATATCGGACTCATCTTCTTCAGCTGTGAACAAAATTAGTGTATTTAAGTCAGATCAATAATCACCAGAAATATACCGCACTTGTGTTGACCTCCCCATCACAATGCTATAGGGATAGAAGGCATACCTTTTCAGTAAATATTATTACCGAAGATTCAAAAATGTAGTTAATCATAAAAAAGGAAGCGATTACAGTGGCTGCATTCCACACATTGGATATAGATATTGTAATATATATAAATATATTAATATTGTTATTGTACGTATTTCTTACTAATCGAATGTTTACAACACAGGTTCCAATAATTCAATGAAGATTTTGACGTTAGGATGACCAATTAAAGTTTGGTGGAGTCAAAACTAAGCAAAGATATTGGAAAATATTATTTGGACATACCCATCAACCCATTTTGAAGTTCCGACGAAGAATGCGTCGGCAGCGACTCGTCATCTTCCGCCGCGGGCAGTAACTCCACCAGGGACTCGTATCGTCGGAACATGAGGAACTGGCGCCGAGTTGAGTCTAATAGGGGTAACTCTAGCTCCACGTAGAATGACGATGTTACGCCCTGGGGAGAGTATGGTAAAGCTCAAAACTCAAAGCACAAATACCAATATAGCAGAGTCCCAGTAAATGGCTGGCTTTGGGAATTTGTGACACATTACACATCTAACAAAGGCTTTACTCATTTTTAGGGTTCCGTACCCGAAGGGTGCCAAACGGGACCCTATTACTGAGACTTCGCTGTCCTTCCGTCTGTCTGTCTGTCACCAGGCTGTATCTCATGAACTTTTCACAGATGATGTATTTCTGTTACCGCTACAACAACAAATACTAAAATAGAGAATAAAATAAATATTTAAGGGGGCTCCCATACAGCAAACGTGTTTTTTTTGCTATGGATAATGGTAGCAGGTAGACGCTTAAAATGTTCACAATTTATTGAGTATATTATTAAATTTAAAAATAAATAATTAAATTAAAAGTAAATTGATATTTAAGGGGTGCTCCCATACAACAAAAGTTTATTTACGATTACTTCCCGTCACCCACGAATAGTACGTTAGTCTTAGAGAGCAGATGACGCTGGCTGTATTGTAACTCGCGATATGGTTTTGTAAACACTGTTGCTTGAATAGTTCTAATTTTTTTTCTCTATCAATTGCGGATTTAAAAATTTTGCTTGTTGGAGAGCTGGATTAATTGGTATCTATATCTATAAAATGAATGAATGGAATTGAATTAAAATTTAGTACTCGGCACGGGTTACGACTTATAAATTATTACTGTTTTACTCTTTTTTCTTTGATTATTTAATAAATAATAGGTAATTAGTTAGGTGTACGCAAGTACGAGTACCTACCTACCTATAGGTAGTTACTTAGTTAGTTAGGTGTACGCAAGTACTAGTACCTACCTACCTACTTTATCTAAGTCAGAACCTGTACAATTACCAATTAGTTTATGTTAAAAATTTAGGTTGTTTTGTAGTTATTTAGTATTTAGTAGGCATTAAACAGGGTATCCTTGAACGTTTCAGTTAACAACAGAATAATATAAACATTTAAGTCATACCTTTAAACATTCCATACCTACAACAGACATGATTTTTTTGTGTTTTTTTATAGATAATGGTACGGAACCCTTCTGCGCGAGTCCGACTCGCACTTGGCCGGTTATTTTATTCCTTTTGGGCTGGTGGAGGTACAGTTGTGCTTACGTTTAGTGTATGCTACCGGAAAATTATAAAATCCGGACAAGCTATACAATACCTAAACTCTGATATTTTATTCTGTAGAATTCTGACATTTCAGATATCATAAGGTTCTTTATGAGGACAATTATTATTTTATTCATTTTGATTAGTGTAAAGTGCAGGTGTAAAGTGTGGCTGTGAAGTGTAAATGCTAGCACCGTCTGAACAGCCAGTGTTAAGTGTGAGTGATTTCTAATCAGTAATCAGCGAAGTGAGGCAAATAGAAGTATATTATATTTTTTTGCGAGTAGCCACGTCCCCGGCGCCCCTCCTTCCCTTCTACTCGCAGCGTGCCTTAACTCGCTGTTTATTTAACAGCGTCGGGACAGCAAATTCGACTGTTTCACGTTCAATAACCAGTTTCTACTAAACATCAGAGATGCTACACAAAATAGGGCGCAAAACTGCCAATTTCTCACGAAGAAGACTGTGGGAAAGTGCCTTGTGTATTAAAAAACTAGTAATGCATCGCGACTGATTCGAGGCTGTGTGCATTGTATTTCAATGAAAGGGATTATTTAGGGATATAATTAAAAATGCGGTAAATAGATTTACGATCAGATACTGTTTATCATAATTTAATGAGATTTGCTTATGTTATGAAGTGGTGTAGCAGCGTTGATATCTCGGTATGTATCTGAGGGCACTATAGATCAGGATGGTCTTCTGGAATGTCTTAATATCCTCCAAAGTGTTTGTTTTGGTCGTACGCCTCCAATCTTGAACAGAAACCACATTGTTGTGAATGAATTAATGAAAATATGAAACATTACCTCGAATTCTTAACATGTTTACCTTTCTGTCAGATGAGCTTTTTTCCAGCTACTGATGCATTTCTCCTTCGAAGCTCAGTTTGAAGTTCCCGCACAGTCATCGGCGAATACATTTTGTGGTTTTATATCGCCATTATAAGCACAAAATCAAAACCCGATACTTGATACAAACGTAAACAAGGTACTACCGTTGACGTGAGAGTAATATTTGTTCTGTGGCTATCGACCTCTAGCTGTCAGTGTTGCGCTCCATTGGACACTACTTTACACTTAACACTTCACAGCCCCATAGCGAATAATTTAAAAGTGTGCACTCAAAAGACCTGCTTTGTCAGATGGATGCAGAATTATTTAACATTTGGAACGTGATTCTACGCTACGAAGTATATGGCGAACAAATTATATTGGTAGATTTCAGCAAAGATATACCAATGCGCTCATGTGTTCTCGGTGTTTGCTGCTATTTATTGTTATTATCTTGTTAAATTAGTTAAGTTTCTGTTATTCTGTTATGTTTTTTCTTGTTGACTTTTTGTGTTGTGATTGTTCGTTGATTTTTATAAACGTTATGGAGCCACAGCCTGGCCCTTCCCGGGAAGCAGCCCCATCTGACAGAGCATAAGAGACAGACTTTCTGTCTCCCAGAAAGAAGCGTCCTCGTGGTGTATCAATCAAATCATCATCCTTGACAATGTGATTGATATAGTCGCAGACTCTTTAATAATTCATGTTAGCGAAGATGATGATGAAGAAAGTGATATTAGTATTAATGATGATTAGAGATTTTAATAAAAATATGTTTTCTTTACTTTTATTTTTTTACTGTTTGTGATGAAAAGGGACGTAATTATCACTCGCCGTAAATCCCCTTTTAATTACGAGCGCCGCACTTAATAAAATGGATACATTCACTAATAA
Source organism: Argyresthia goedartella (assembly GCA_949825045.1). Taxonomy (NCBI): domain Eukaryota; kingdom Metazoa; phylum Arthropoda; class Insecta; order Lepidoptera; family Argyresthiidae; genus Argyresthia; species Argyresthia goedartella. Next base: position 12,225,359 of record OX463808.1, on the reverse strand, counting down.
ATAAAATGTATAGACTCAGATGTTCAGACTCGTATTGAAATTGAAAAATGTGCCCGGCCAAAAAGGTTTGTAATCTCTGACATATCAAAAAATTCTAGCTGTCAGAATTCTACGGAATAAAACATCAGAGTTTAGGTATTGTATATAATGACGGGCCTCTTTTTATGGGCCTCATATGGTTCCGACAGAAAATCAGAGCTGCAGCTCTGCTGTAGCCATTATATGCTGAGTTGGAGTCATTTCACTAACGAAGCATGCGTACATCATCTCATCATCTATTTATTCTCTTTTATGCGTTATCTTCCATAACTTCGTGACACTTTCCTGTCTTAGAAACTTTCGGGTGTGTTTTGTTGTGAATAAATATGTCTATATCCTATGCAACATCAGTTTTATGGAATGCAATAAATATATTAAATATCTACTCATGTCTTTAGTCAATGTGTGAAATAATTTGACGACCCGTATAGCCGAGTCGGCAGTGACCCTGCCTACAAAGCGATGGGTCCCGGGTTCGAGTCCCGGTGGGGGCAGATATTTGTTTGCTGAGAACGGATGTTTGTATCCTAGTCATGGTTGTTTATCTATCTAAGTATAATATTTATCTATATAAATTTGTGTATCTAGTACCCAAGATACAGGGAATCCTAGTTTGGGGCTAGATCAATGTGTGTGAATAGTGTCCAAGGTATTATTATAGGTATTATTAATATCTCAAATGATCTGTATTAGACACTTTCAAACCACAATTTTGCCCTGATAATATTTCGTGCGCAATTCGGAGTTTTCACACGAAATATTATCGTATCCACATATTACGGTTTAAGTATAGTATAGAATGCCCAGTGACTGCACATTTTAGGACTTCCATACCTTGCCTAGGCATTGACATGTTTAATTATCTATTTTGGGTATCATCAGCAGGTACGACATATCAGATAATGTACAAACCTTTTCCGTCTTAGGAGGTTGCGGTGTCCCCATAATTCTGATCACCCCGAAAGTAAAGTATGCACTCCTGAGGTCGTCGGGGTGCGGATGGAAGGGCTGTTCGGTACGGTCCGATGGGAACACTTCCCGGGCGTCCAGCCAACGGATCAGGGGCAAACGGGAGAGGACGGTGCGGGAGTAGGCTGCGCACATCTGATGGTACAATTTGTTAATTTGGGTTACTACCTACAACCTTGGGTTACTACCTACAACCTTAGGTTACTACCTTCAACCTAGGTAAGCAAGCGCTGGTTTTAATAGTCCGCTACGGGGTTGATGCTATTTATACAATTTATGGTTTTATTCATGATTCATGGGATGCCTGGTCACCATACAAAATAATGACACTTATTTAAACGCTAAACAAATAATCCCCGATTTTTTGTTTAAAATATCTCAAAACTGCAACAAAAATACCGACTGCACCTCAGAATTCACCCACAAAACAAAATAAATTTTGCATACGTTATAACTACTTATGTAAAACCGTTATACTAGTTGATTATCTGATATCTGAATGTAAATCTAACAATTATTTTATTAACTATAAATATTTAAACTCAACTTTACTTGAACCAATCACCTATTCTTTGGGGCCCATATGTTGTAATAATGAAAACACCATTTGATCAATCATTATTATCTAATCAAGCAACCAAAAGATCACCTTAATGCTATCATAATAACAACAAAGAATGATGAATCAGATTTTGACTCATAATATTTTGCTTTTGCAATATAAAAAGTATAAAAATAATCGGATATTATATTTAATCGCACATCAAATATGTCCTATATGCACAGCAAACATGTTCAACAAAAAATGTTTCTTATGCTCTCACATGTTCAAACATTTTATATTTCTTTAGCTCTTACATTGTTCAACCTAACACGCTAACACGAAGGATAAAGTGGGCTTCGCTTCGCTCACCCTCTTTACCCTTCACCTAAGCTACCGCACCACTACGCCCTGATATTTGCTGTTCAAATCAGTATTTTTGATGTAAACCACACATCTCACATATTTCACAAATAAATCTAATTAAAGCCTCAAACTTTTCATTGTATGATTAAGGCAGGTCTTGCTTTAGCAGATCGTCCGCGTTTTCGCTTTATGCCAATAGGGATGTTTTATGGATAATTTTCATTAAAACAGAAAAGAAAAAAGAAATTTAGCTATAGTAGTAAGCTTTTTATGTCCAAGAAAACATTGATTCATATAATTTGGTTTAAGAATTTTGAGGGAATTTGTATTTTAGATTGACTAAGAATATGTTTGTATTAAAAACGGAATTTATGTTCGAAAATCCATATATTTGTTGTTAACTGTGTAAGATCGATTAGCTTGTTTTGATACGATTTATGATTTTGTTGGTGGTGCTCATTTTGTTAATCAAATGGTTTATTTGTAGAGTAGTCCGTTTTTTGGTATACGGTAGGTTAATAAGTGAAGTTAATTCGTTTGCATAACTTTATTTTGAACTACAGTTAAATATTACCCCAAAATAATTACAAAAGCACCTTGCCCGTGATTTCGATTCCAGCGCCACCTACACATACCATTGTGAACTAGACAGCACAGTGTTCAGCTCCACACTTACCGCACCAGGGTTCCCCGCTAGTAACAGGGCTTGTAGACTGGGCAACGGAGCCAGTGCCTCTAGTACCAGGTCCAGGTTGTAGATGTCGTTGTCAGACAGATCCAGTACTTTCATGGAGCGGGGCAGGTGGCTGAGGAACTCGATGCCTTCTACCAGGACATTGAGGACTGGGTTAGTTGGTTATTTAGTAGTAGTTTAGTGAGTTGAGTGAGTTATCTTGAAGTACCGTTCAGCGCTTTGACTCTATCAGTTATTCTATGGTAGTTAGAGTTTTGTCTTTTCAAGTACCTACTGGGTTTCGTAAAAGGTACAGTCAAACTTGAAACAAGTGTAATCTATCTAGTAATTAAAGTTTGTACCATCGACTAGGAAATTGCTGGAGAGTCCAAGATACGCCAGATTTTCGGGTAGATTGGTTGCAAACTCCTCGACCGTTTTTATGTAGTTGGATTGCAGCTCGAGAGCTCGTAGGCAACGTGGAAGACAGGTAAAATCCAGTTTGGATATAAAATTGCCACAGAGATTGAGGGTTGTGAGGTTCTTGAACTTGAGTAAGTCGCGGTCTAGCTCGGTCATCTGAAAATGGGGTTTTTAAGATTTGAACAAGCGCCAATGCCCTTGAGAATTAGATAAAGATTACAAATACCCTTGGTTTTTTGGAAGAAATCTCTGTTTAATAATAGCGTTAAAAATAAAATAAATGAAACATAATTTTCCCATTTTTCAGCTGTTTTTGCGTCTAAGTTTCTTATGGAACACTGATTAGGCACGTCTGTGAGCGTATCTCCTATTTAGTTGAAAATAAATAACGCATCAGGAAGAAAGTTTTATCATCATCATCATCATCATAGACAGCTGCTGGGCATAGGCCTCTTCTCTAAAGCGCCAATCTCCTTGGTCCTGTGCCAATCGCACCCAGTGGGATATCCCGACGACTTGACAATATCGCCGGACCATCGGGCTGGTGGTCATCCCAATGTCCTTATCGCTCCCCGTGGCCACCACTCTGTGACTGCTTTGGTCCACCGTCCGTGTTCCCGTCTAGCCAAGTGTCCCGCCCAACTCCACTTCAATCTCGTTATCCGTTTGCCTACAGCTGCGTCCTTCGTTCTCCGTCGAATTTCGACGTTTGGCACACGGTCAACGAGAGAGATACCCAACATGGAACGCTCGATGGCTCTTTGAAGACATCACTTAGTTTCTCGAAACTAGCCCATCCTAATCAGACGCGTCTCTCGATCTCTTTCACCTGTGCATCTAGGTCAAAGGATAAACGATGTCCAAGATAGACGTAATCGATGACCACCTGTACGATGTCATTGCCAACAATTATGGCAGGCACATTTTAATAAATGTGCCTGCAATGTAATTTAATAAATGTGACCAAGCTCATGATGAGTCGCCTAATAGGCGACTCATCATGAGCTTGGTCTTGGACATTTTCATCCTGAGACCGACTTTTAGGGAAGCTTGGAGCATGAAGCATATTGGAGATCTGAGACGCCTCCGGCGATGAGAATGAGGTCGTCCGCAAACCTGAGCTGCGCCATGCGTACCCCGTTAATGTTGACTCCTCTCTCACTCCAATCCGACGTCTTCATAATGTCCTCCAGAGCGTTGGTGAATATTTTGGGTGAGAGAGTGTCCCACTGAAGAAAGGTTATTATAGAATAAATAAGTATAACAGATAGTCTGTATTTTAGCGTAAGTTCTTCTATGATATTTTTTTTTAATAATATTTGTATAAGTATTTATCCCACATTTTTCTGCCAACGAGATTGGCCTACCATCGAAGTTATAGATGCATTATGGACGCTTGTTCAAGCTTATGTTTTCTTTCCCTTCCACAGTTAGAACGGTAACGTCTCGTATGTGTACAGACTTGGATATATCCGATTTATCTCTGCATGATATCCAAAGGCCATGTATTTACTTAATCTATTTTTTTTTACGAGTACTTTAATGAGAATGAACAAGTCGATATGATTATGAAATAAATTAAGGTACCTTAGTATCTAGTAATCTCAATACTGGTACTCGTCTTAATTCCTTCATCAATAACTCTTTGTCGTCAAGTCGTACAACTTTCTTTAATATTTTATTTAAATCATCGGTTATGGAATTATCACACTTGAAACAAGTTTTCCCTTCTTCGGTGGCAAACCTCTCATTATCCCAGATAGCGATGGGCATTATGACTTCATATTGTTCTTGCAAGGAAATAGTGGATTCCGGATCAAGAAAACCTGACAAGAAGCTATTCTTGATTTTATTTTTAAAAGCTTCAGAAAATGTGACCACCGGCACATCTTGGTCTCTGAATCGTTTGTGATGCCGTCCAGCTACATCGACGAGGGTCCATGTAACGCCTGCTTCAATGCGTTCCTGGAAACCTTGCGTGAAATTATCATTGGTATTGTTCTTTTAACACATAATTTTGTAGAGATATGACAATTCATAATATTCACCTTCTACTGCATCTTCAGGGACATAAATAAGACTAGATTGACTAATTGCTGGTCGATTAATTGGCACAGGCGACTTCTTAGCAGCATCTTTAGATTTTGGAGGCATCTGGCTCTAATATTTAAGCACAATTTTAAACATTACATACGTACCTATCAGGTTTTTTAACTACTAATAAAAATCTTACTAAAATTATATTGAATCAATTAGGTATAATAAGAAAGATCTATGTGGAAATGTGGAAATATATTTGTATTATCTATATTCAGATGATTGAAATTTCCAAAATTCAAAAAATCTGTCATTTACAGACGATCCGGGACTGTCATCTGTGGCCCAACTTGCAATAGCATGGAGTTTATAACCAACCAAAACTTAATCGCTATACTGGTTTTATGAAAATGGAGTGAATGTCTATGAAAACAGGAAGATTATGATTTTGACATCACAACATAACCTAAATGTAGAGCTCTAGCTTGGAGGGCATAAAATCCGTCAACATCTTGCCTTTTTTTAGATTTACCTCAACGAAACATCCAATAAACAACTTAAGTTTTCGACGATATCTAATGCCTTCTCCATAAATCAAGGATAAACACACATTGTACATATATGTCGATCGGTTGACCGACTGTGTACTAGCTGAGTGCGCGTTTCCTACTATACATTTTTATTTATGAGTGCGCGAACCCGCTGAAAGTGTGTGTAATGACTAATGAAAGAAAACCGATGAAAACTTCTGAAAACAACTGTCGGTAAAACAGTGCCACTTGTAGTACCAAAATAAACAGCTTGGCGGAGCTCCGATCGCAGTGTTTATTTTTTATATTCCGTCAGCTGCGGTCAAAGTGCACATGCCTCGCACATGTCTGTATAGACTTAAATGATCGTATTCAGTGGAATATGCGACAACATCATTCGGAGACATTGCACTCACTTCGCGACACTCTGCGTGTGTTCTTCAACAAACACGTCGTCGTCGTCGTCAGTTTACGTGGAAAATAGCGAGTGAAGTTTTCCTTTTGCGTTTTCCCACAGTGTGACGTTGTACGTGACAGGTGACAGATGATAAAATGCGCGCGAGATTTGACTAGTATCCTTAAATCATAAGGTTTTCTCAAGTGCAGTTCAGTTTCCCGAGTCGGGTAAAGTTAGCGCTGCCAAGTATTTTGCGTGTACAGTTTTGAACTCGTTAAGTGAAAGTGTGTTGAGTGTGTGGCGATGTCGTGGTGTGACGTCTCGCCAGAACCTGCTGCCCTTGCGAGATCGGCGAAATAAAATAATTCGATATATTTGCACAGCGAAGTGCTTTGTGTGACCTACTATGCGGTTGTGGTTATGTGGAAGTTTATGAAGGTACGTAAATTGCCAGTAATAAATACTATCAAAGTAGGCCACTTCGGCGTATATTTGCAATTTAAATGTCAATATCAGGGTGTCATGGTCAAAGACAATTTTAAATGTAGTCTATTAATTAGTAACTGTGCACTTATGTGCTGTTGTTTTTTGCAATAAATACTGTACGTTGTAGGTATTTTTTTGGCGTTAGGGACTCAAATGGTCAATAGGTAGGTACCTAACAATCTAAAAATATGTTAGAATGCTCAGGTACCTATGTGATAGATTCTGCCTACCTAATGCGATGTACGATGTTGTGTTTTTTGGTAAAATTTAGACCTACATCATAAATATTCAGTTCCAATCACTTGCATCAATTATGTTGGCGGTTGTGGTAGTATGTATGACGCATGTGGTCGAACGTGCTACAGCTACAAATTCGGTATTTTGTTTTTTGTACAGTCCACTTCCTCAGTAATTTTGTGTAATCAAGATATCGGAGTGATAAATTAACAAAGTTTTGAAACTTGTGTCACATGATGCCTTTGGGTGTGGTGTAAAAATCGCACAACTATCACCTGTTCCTGTGAAAATGTGTAAAAATAAAAACGGAGAGACAGACAGATAGACGGCCAACGAAGTGATCATAAAAGTTTTTTTTTTAATTGATTTGTGATGCGGAACCCTAAAATGCCAAAAAAGCAGGTCGGGGACAAATTTATTTCTCAAAAAATATATAAATTTCCTCGCTAAAAAACTATACTAGGAGGTCAGGGGAGCTCCAAATAATCGTCATTAACTTCAAACTTATTTTTTTATTCAAAATAGACTCACAAACACTTTTTGCATGTCATTTGAATCTATATAATGCAAGCAAAACTACCACCGCTTCGGAAAGTGTTCTGGCAGCGGAGAAGAAGCGGTGCAAGAAACTCGTACTTTTTTTTTTTTCAAAAATAGCTCTTGTGTTACAATCGTGTGCGTGGTTCTTGTGCTGCGCTGGACAATCTGAGCTCCATACCTCTTTGTCATTAATCATCGAACCTATGATATGCTTTATAACATAATGTTTTTTAACAATGCCTTTTTTATTGTCTGATAAATTTAATATCTTTTCGGATATTTTGTTATAGTATTGTATACTTAGACCCACAAATGAAGGACTAACTTTAGCTAGTCTATAATAAGGTTGGTCGATTTATTTCCGCTTATATAATTTCGCTCGTACTCAACATTTTTATTGAAGCTATTTATTTTCTTCCTAAAGTACATGATATTTATATATAAGTCATTGAACAGTTGCCTCAGGGAGTCACGACTGCGTAGGTTATAAATTGCTCTAATAGCCCTTTTTTGTAGAACAAAAATTGAGTCAATATTAGCAGCTCGGCCCCACAGCAAAATTCCATAGGACATAATGCTGTGGAAATAACTAAAGTAAACAAGTCTCGCCGTAGTCTCGCCTATCCTTCATATGTCTGATTTGTCTCACAGCACATGCAGCATAACGTTTTCCCAATAAAGATGTAATGTGAGGGCTCCATTGTAGTTTCGAGTCCAGTGTTATCCCCAGGAAAACTGTAGGGTTGGTTTTCCAACACGAACTCATTCGTATGAAGTTGAGGGGAATTCGTATCAGTAAACTCTAACTTATAATTATCTAATATAACCTCATTTTTTAAGGAATTAACATAAGGCAAAGTGAATTTTATACATTTAGTTTTTTCGCCTACAACATAGTAATGAAAATCGTGTGAACGATATCTATAGCCAACCCAATGTTGAAGTTGACTTTGCGGCACTCGTGCGCCAAAACTATTGACTTCATGAATAGAGGTTGAAACAAGAATTATATGAAATATACTCTAGTTTATTTTTGTCTTTGACCCTTTTATCGTACCTACCTATAATTTTCCAAAAAATAATGAAAGCCCCGTTGACGGAGGCACAGGGGGGTGAAGCTTCAGGTGCAGGGAGGGGGAAATTTGCGATTTTAACACCACTCCCAAAGATATCACGTGACACAAATTTTAAAACTTTATGAATTAGTTTGCCTAAAAACATAGAATGAATTAGTTTTTACCCGACTACAGCGAAGCCAAAAGGAGGGTTATATGTTTGACCGGTATGTATGAACATATGTACGATTATACGGTTATATCCCTAGGGATATAATCATATACCGTTAAATAGTTATACGGAAGCGGTTTATTACTATTATACTAGGGATATAGCTATAACACGATTGCAGTCTAGTTATATAATGATCTCACTAGGCTGATCTAGTTGGATTGTAATAAAACTTATAAATCAACGAGGAAGATAATATCAAAAATATATGAAAATATCAAGTACAATTATGTTAAAATAAAACAGCTTCTACGACGATATTACTCATAATGAAAATATAAATAAACAAAAGCCTTTTTTTGTTATACAAAAGTCTCATTCGTTTTAGCTTAATCAAATGACATTAAAATTTAACGGCGACTACAATAAAATTGCTCAGTTATAATTAAAAATTAAGTTGGTAATCAAATTACTTGTATATTTTGTTTTAAATAAGTATCTATCTTTAATTTTTGCATAATAAAGTATCCATATTAAAATAAAATCAATTACGATAAAAAAGCCCTATGACGAAATTGCACTATTAAAATAAAAAATTAAGTCGGTAGGTAATCGAACAACTTGATTATTTGGGATATAAGGCTTTGTTCTCATTAGGCTGACAATATGCGCCGACTGTCGTGTTAACATTTGCATTGAGACGCCGCAAACCAGCGCAATGTCAAATATATAGATATGGAAGCGAAACAGTCGATTCTCTATATAGATTTTGTTACGGCAATTGCCAGAATCGTGGCATCTAGAATCCTTCAGCTTCACTTTGTCCACATTCCCATTTCGTCCACATTCACATGTCGTCCACATTCCCAACTCGTCCATATACCAATCCTAAATCGTCCACATCCTATCTCGTCCACATTCCCAACTCGTCCTCACTCGTAACTCGTCCTCATTCACAACCCGCCTATAACCTAACTTATGACTGAAGGGCTATTCGATATCAATTCAATCACTGATTTCTTCACTGGATTAAAAATATCGATTGTATAAATATGATGGGTATGTCAAGCTTAAAGTACTAATATGAGATCTGGCCAAATTAGTGGAGGTGTTGAACCAGAGATGATCAAAATTGATTCGAATAACGATCAAACAATGGATGCGCCAAGTGCGAGTTGGACTCGCACACTGAGGGCTCCATCTGTCATCCATGCTTAAATTTTGTTACGGCAGTTACCAGAATCATGGCAACTAGAATTGCACATCGTTGAAGTTTTCTTACAAATGCATCTTTTACAGTGTAGTTTTGATGATTAGAGGAACATTTTTAGATATCCTTGACCTCCAAGATAACTTTTGGCATATTCCTCTCAGTTCGTCGCTATAATAATTTCACTTGGTGATCCTCTAGCTCATTTTTAACACATGTACCTTATAAAGTAAACTATGCAAAATTGCTTCAATTTAACCCTGCGATCATTTCACTAGATTAGTTATTTATCTAACAACACATAACTTAACGTCTATTACAGTACGAATACTTTGCCATCTTACAGCGACAAATATATTCATTTGGGTCACCAGCACATCTAAACTACTTATCAGAATTTGACAAAAGAGGTATCGTTAGATGCGTCTCCATCGTCCACTACTACTACTACTACTGCAAAGCTACTATGTGCGTGACAATTAATTGTATTTTAAAATAATGTATGCTGTCAAACAGCAAATAAACGAATGAGACAAAACACTGTTCTATATGGCGCCCTCTAGAGGGCAAACAATAATAATTCATGGGTTTTAAAAAATAAAGTTTTTGAACAGGGAGCATTTGGAATCAAATTAAATGGCTTAATTAGCACATTCCAAGTGCAGGGATGTTTGGTACATCGATGCAAAGTCTTAAAACGAAGATCAGATAATTTAGAATCATTTAGGCCGAACTTGTGCTGGCAGAAGTCATATCGTTTCGTTTTTTATCGATGTTTTATTGTTTTTGACGAAAAAACCCAGAATTTCACAGTTAATTGGTAATGATTGCGATTTTGAACGATAAATGTTTTATTTTTTTATTACTTCTTATTAAGTAGGTACTATGTAAGTAATCTAACAAAACTTTTTCTAGGCATCTGTGACTTGAGACTTGGTTTTTACAGATCTTTGAAGTGCTAGAAAAGTTCCTCTGCTTAACATAGAATATAATAGAAATGTGTTTATTTAAATAAGGGTTTTGACTGCATTTAAAAACACCGGATGAGGTTTTAGCGTGTAACCCTTTTTGAAACCGTTCTTGCTAATGTTGTATCTTTTGAGACATCACTGTAACGGTATCTCATAAAATATTGAAATTAGGACCTCCGAACCAAATTTGGGGAAAAAAAACCTTTAATTTTTTTCTTCACGTTGGTGGCGCTTATTGAAAGTTACATACATCGATAAGAGACTATCAACCGACCAAAAAAGTAATTTATCATAATGTCCTAAAGTGTCACGTTTACGAGAAATTAGGTTGAATAAAAAAATACTTTTAACTAATTAATTTGGGGTTGTGATACTTTATGATATTTTTAAACATGACATGTTTTGTTAGTGAAAGAGGGATGGACTTATGAAAGACAACGGTTTCAGATGAATTTTCTGCTTGTTTCTATGCTTTTTATAAGTGTATTTATAGATGATGTCAAAATACGCTAACCGTCGGAAATAATTACTTTTCGAGTTTTTTTTTTATCGCCATTTCAAGCATGGGAATAAGGGAGTATTACGGTGGGGAAACGACGAATTTGGCCGTTCTTTTAACGTTAGATGTCATTCAAAGTTCATTGACCTCGTGGCAATTGATCTTGACCTTAAACTTGACCTTTTGTGTATATTTCACAGAAAATTCTCAGTTTTCCGTTTTTTGACGCTCGTATTGTTTAAAGTTCATTGACCTCGAGTTCATTGATCTTGACCTAGACCTGTCGTACATTTTGTAGAAAAAAATCAGTTTTGCCGTTCTTTGACGCTCGATTTCGTTCACAGTCCATTGATCTCGAAATCCTTTACCTTGAAATTGATCTATTTTGCATTTTTATGTAAAATTTCCGGTGGGTACCCCTTTCTCCCTGACACCATTCCCATGAAAAGGTTATGCACGGTTCTTGAGAAAAATCACTTTTTATAACCTCATTGTAAGGTTAAGTTAACTTAATTTTCGCTTTGAAGGTGACCTATTTCGCATTATTATTTCGAAATCGCCATAGCACCCTCGGAGTCATAACAACCTCGGCCACTCCGTCTTACTCGGTGCGCAGCAGTGCGCGGTGACCTGCCCCTCTCGCCTTCGGCTCAGAAAAACGCTCTAGAGTCTAGCCACAAGACTAGGAAAGACTGCCTAGTTAGTGGGGTGCCGTGATTCGGATTTTCTATTCCGGAACGGAAAAACTGAGAATTTTCTAGAAAATATGCACGAAAGGTCAAGGTCAAGATCAATGACCTCGAGGTCAATAAACTTTGAACTACATCGAGCGTAAAAAATGGCAAAACTGAGAATTTTCTGCGAAATATTTATTGTAGCTATGAATAAATAAACACTTGCTTGCTGTGCAAAGTATATTTTCCAACTGATAGTAAAAAACTGTCAAAAATATATTCAAAATATGTATTCAATGTTCCAAGTAGTTGTAACAGAAATAACATGAATGGTTAAGTTCAAGGTCTAGGTCAATGGCCACGAGGTCAATGAACTTTGAACGACATCTGACTTTTAAAAAACGGCCTAATTCGTCGTTTCTCCACCCTAATACTCCAACATCCCCACGGTCCTGAATGCTTGAAATAACTACTTAAAAAATTATAACTCGAAAACGGTGCAAAGGTGGCCTTTCGATAGATTAAAGTCACGCTGCTGGCGTGACCGCATGTGGTGTGGACGAAGGTGGGCAATGGCCACAGCGCCTGATACGTGATTCCCCTTTAAGCATTTCTTCTGATGCGTCACTATATTGTTGGATTCCAAATACTCATTTAAGTCAATCTCTGGTGGACTCATTTGTCAGATTTCTTATTGTCTCTAAATTATAAACTGTTGTTGTAATGATTTCTCATTCAGAAATTGTTAATGATGAATGAAATTAAGAACAATACCAACCTGATATGGAATGACCGAATTAGTGACGTTGCAGGGAATTCCTATTGGTAATTTACAATCATCGCCAGTGTCAAACTTGATAACTAAAATAGCAATAGCGAATTTGTGCTATTGGAGGCAAGCCAAAGTTTTAATTTTGTTTCATAGTGCAAATGAGGGTTACACATAATGTTAAATTTCTTCGCTCAATCTTACTCGTATCTTTCAGTGGGGTTAAGGCTACATATATTTATTATAAAATAAAATAGCATTTCAAATTAATGAAAACGTACCACTGGATTATCGAACTAGCCCCGAAAAGCTATAATTCACAGTGAATAAAATCTGCGCACGAAAAATTACTCATCGAAAAAGTGTTCGAATTGACTGTTATCAGTGACTCTTATGCTCAATGACATAAGCTTCATGTCGTCTGAACTCGAAAACTTTTTCGATCTTTCAAATACTCGTGGTCCCGGCTCTGTTCCTCTTTTGGATTTGTTGGTGTGGAGACACTCGTATAGCGAGGATTTGTTAGACAGTACTATATAGTAATTAAAGTACTCAGTTATAAATACAGAGTGTCCCGATAAGAGAACACTTTTTAATAAGAAGTAAAACACGTTTACTTTTTCCGAGTTGTAATGCTATTATTGCATTGTAATGTAGACATGTTCTGCTTATGTGAAACAAAATATCCGGATAATGGACACCGCAGCTATAATGATAGGGCTTTCCTCGTTTCATTATTTTTCTTCTCATTTGGGACTTTTCCACAAAGATGTGACTGAATCTAAAAGGCTTGTGTTTAAACGACCAAAAACGCTATTTACTACCAATAAATTCTAAATTACTGCCAGAATGGATAAATGTCCACCAAATTGTGTTTGGATAAATGATCACCAAACTTCTTTTTATGTTTTGTGTACTTAAGTTTATGTTTTAAGTATTTTTTGTTGTTTTTACATGTTCAACCTAACACGAAGGATAAAGGGACTTTACCCTCCACCTAAGCTACCGCAGTATTTTGCCCATATTTTTTGCAACTTTTGGTGGTCATTTATCCATTTTGGGTAGGGAAAAAATATTTTGGTGATCATTGTATTTGTTGCCAATCTAAAATTGACGTTTTTTTTGGGATCTAAAAATGATATGGTTGATATGGTATTTGCATCCAAAAGTAGGTATTCAAAATATATTAAAACTGTGTGTTTGAAATTCAGAAATAATCAGTGGTTTTGAAGAAATATAAATTTTGAATAGAAAAAAAAGACTAAACAGCCATGTTGTGTGAGCTGTTACTAGTGGCCCTGTGGGCAGTAGACCTCGCTAACGGGGGGGACTGTGAACCAATTTATAGGTAAGTATTTTAGATTCAATCAAAATCAAGTAGTAAAGTAGCCGCACCAATAACTTTGTAAACTACATTTTGCGAATTACAATTTGCGAATTAAAATACAATTTATTGACTTTTCACGTAAATAGTTATAGTATATTTCACTCACTCTCATGGTCTGTATAGATACTCCTCTTTACTAATCCGTCTCCTACTTCGAGGAGTCCAAACTTGGTACCTATGTTTTGAAAATATTTCTTGGGTTTTTAGAAAACAGGTGTCCGAAAGGTAATAGTAGAGTATATTTTGAGAACCGGCTCATGAAGCCCTTTAATTTGATACCCCACACGACAGATTTCAGAAAAAAAAAAGAAGCAAATCCCAATAAAAAATTTATGACGTCATAACTCCCCCCCCCCAAGGGGAAAATCGAAAAACACACGGTGCCGAGTTTTGTGAGGATCGCTTGAAAACTGTGGTCCCTAGACCGGAACTGACAGACACACAGACAGAGACAGACGAAAGCAAAATCGGCCTCCTGTCTTGTCGAAATGCACATACGGACGAACGGACAGAAGGTCCGACAGACTTGACGAAACCATAATGGTTCCTTGTTTCTCTATGGAACCCTAAAGAGGAGACACTTCCCAAAACCCGAGAAATTATATGTGATGAGGACATACATCATTTTCCTTCAATGTGTGTGTTTGAAAACATTATATATGTCAATTGCAACTATGTATAGGGAAAAAAACTAAGTAAAACACTTGCGAAATAGCAAGTTTTATGTAGAATATTTAAATGTTTCTTACGTCAAGAAATTGATATTAAAAATATCTTAAAACTGTGTGTTTAAAGAGTTCGTGGTCTAGTGACATTCACGCTTGCTTCTCACTCAGGAGGTGCGGTCAAATCCAAGTGCTGACATTATAAGGACGTTCAAACGGTGATGGAAAACATCTTGAGCAAAACCTTTATTGCTCCATAGCTGCGGCGATGGGCTAGCCCCCTGTCACGCAAAATGGATTATTTATTAACTGGCTAAAAGTGGGCACAATTGTGCCTCTGCCACCCCGTATGGGAAAAGGCGTGTTTTTCAGAAATTGTTTTATGGTGGTTTTTTGAAAAATAAACAAAAAAAATGCTATTTTCGCTGTTCTGCCGCAGCGACTGCCGTAACAGATATTAACTTTATTTCTATACAGTTGTGTCCAAAAATTAGGATAGAATAGAATACAATAGAAATAAATTTATTCGGACTACAAAACACATTGCATAAAAAAAAGAGACAAAAGAACATAAAACAGGTGAAACATAGAATTAAAGGCAATATTAACAGCAACATATAAAATAGAAGAGAATAAAAGCACGCACAACAAAAGTATTACATATTATGTGTAAAATTTACATTTAATACGCAAAATAACACATTGACGTCGTGAAGTGTGTATCGAATTAACCACTACGAATCCATTTGCTAATTTGGGTGATACACACGCCATAGGGGGATGGGGTGCTTTTCGTTTAATCGAAAAAATGCGTTTGTGTGAGTGACACGTGTGGATATTGCTTGTGAGAGAGCTCCAAGGCTCCAAAAAGAAAGAAAAACATGCTTTTTTTCCCCACCCATTTTTAGGGTTCCGTACACGAAGGGTGCCAAACGGGACCCTATTATTAAGCCTCCGATGTCCGTCCGTCCGTCTTTCAGTCTGTCACCAGGCTCTACCGGATCAACCGAATTAGGTAGAGAGCTGAAATTTTCACAGAGGGTGTATTTCTATTGCCGCTATAACAACAAATACCTGTTTTAAAAAAAGCATTAATAGAAGTATCCATACAAGAAAACGTTGCTATGGCCGTTTTCTTAGCCATTTTGTTTTATTAGTTTATCGGTGAAAACTGGACACTCCCGATCTTATCGGAAAATATCTTTAATTGCAAGTATTGAGTTTTGTGTTTAGTTATTTGTCATTAGGTATATGAATAATAATTGCTCATTCAAATTATAATAAAGTCAAAGTCAAAGTTCTTTATTACTGTAGATATTTACATATACTTAGCAAACGTAATTTTTTGCCTCTCCTCTGCATTGGACCACTGTGGAAGAAAAAGGGCGCAAAAACTCCCACAGATTGATTTTTAGATCTCTTTTAAAAATTGGTTATGCTTAACTGACACAAATATAAAAATATATATAATTAATAAGCAATAATAAATAATTACAAAAATATTTACAACAAATAAATAAAATTAAGTTTTTTGTCATATATGATTTTATTTCTGTAAATAATTTACTCAATTTCTATCCACTTCCGGTTTCAATGAGCAGAGAGTTTTGTTAATCTGATAATATATAGTTCAATACTTACATTTTTTCAATGTTTCGATGTACGGCCTTTAATTTAGACCTACCTAGTATTTAATATTTTATTATCAAAATTAAAAAGCTATGCTCATACAAAACACTGTCGTTTTACGTTTTTCCGTGTACGGAATGGTATGGAACCCTTCGTGGGCGGGTCCGACGTCTTACTCGCACTTAACCGGTTCTGTTTTCCTCCCCGACATGCACAACGCAAAGTGTGAGCTGTTGGTAACTTTAAATACCGTTGTGCCCAATATTTCCACAATGGAATCACGAATCCAGTTGATAATTAACCAGTACACGAGCATTAGCGGACAATGGGACAAATTATGGTTTGGGTGGTAATAAATAATAGTTTAAAAAAACTAAAAAAACACGCTTTTATAGCTAACCGAACTGTAAGGTTGGAAGCTGGTAGGCTTCAAGAGAAACGACAAGTTGCGCTTATGATTTATTACTGCCTCTAAATACTGGTTACATGCGATTATATAGATTACTACACTACACGCCCTACCAAAAAAAGAAAAAAAATAACCTTAATGGTACATTTTTTTTTTATACAAAATACATTTTTGTTCTATTCTTATGTACTAGTTTTACTTGATTTTTTACCAAAATTTTAACATTAGGTTCACAATCTTGTAACACTTCATAAGGACCAGAGAAAACATCAGAGAATTTATTGCCTGCCTCATTTTTTAATAATAACATATCGCCTTTCTTGTAATACATTGGTCTTATATTTTTATCTAAATTGCATTTTCGTTTTTCTTTACTTTCAATTAAATTTTTCTTAGCTTCTTGTTGAGCTTTTTGTAATCTATATTTGAGTTCTAATGGATAATTTTCTACATTGTACAATGGTTCAACGGTATTATTCTGTAAATTACTAGGAATATTACATCTTTTTCCAAACACAAGTTCGTACGGAGTATATTTAGTTTCAGTGTGAACGGATGTATTATACGAAAAACACCAATACGGAATCCATGTGCTCCAAAATCGTGAATTATTATCGGTCTGTATTCTCAAATATGCGTTCAATGATTTATGTGTATTTTCTAAAGAACCAATTGATTCGTGATGATATGCTGTAGAGTTTGTTTGCTTGATATTTAATAATTTACATACCTCAGTCATGGTGGTTGAAATAAACTCGGTGCCTTTATCTGTAGCTATTTCTCGTGGAATCCCATACCTTAAAATGAAGTTCTCGACGAACGCTCGTGCTACACTTACACTACTCTTAGATTCTAATGGATACGCCTCCACGTACTTACTTAACTCGCACTGCAGCGTTAGAATATACGAATGATTATAATAATCCTTATCTAAGGGCCCAACTATATCTAAAAATAGCTTATCGAAAGCAGTATCCGCGGTCGTTGTTATTACCAATGGTTGCCTAGTATGCAATGAATGTTTCTGCTTTTGGCATTTATTACATTTCCTAACGAATTCGCTGACGTCATTTGTCATTTTCGGCCAGAAATAATACTTTTTTATATTATTTAGCATTCTTCGTACACCTGCGTGTCCACTAGTAGGAAGCAAGTGGAAATCATTTAATATTACTTTAATGTCATCATTGTCATTTATACGACGTATGTTTTTCAAAATAACAACTCGTGGACCGGTCCCACTTAATGTATTTTCATCTTTATTGGTTAACCATTTTATAATTTTCATACTTTCTTCATTGTTCATAACATAAATTTCATCTATCGATAGTTTTTTACATAAAATGTCCAAATCTCTCACGAATACGTCTCGCGTCTTGCATGATCGAGAATTAGGATCTATGTAAATTATTGATTTCTTCTTTTTGAAGATAAAGTCATTATATCGTTCAATATCATCATCTTTTGTCACCTTATACTGTTTCATTATTAATTCAGTGCAATTCTTGGGTTTCTTTAAGGCTTCAACGACTCTTGGGTGATCAGACCAATTACCGCTTTCATCCTCATTATCTATAATTTTCCTACTACTACTGTCATCTTGCATTCTCCTCTTCATACTTCTTGTCATTATATTACACACTTCTCCATTCATATTTTTCAACTCGTCTGATGTTATAATGATACGTGATAATGCGTCTGCAGCAACATTACTTGTACCTTTGACGTATTCTATCTTATAATCGTATTCGTCCAACGTTAAGCGAAATTTTAATAGTCTACTTGAAGGATTCTTAATGCTGAATAAATGTACTAGAGGTTTGTGGTCCGTTTTGATTGTAAAAGTTTTCCCATATAAATATGGCCTAAAGTATTTGACTGACCAAACTATTGCAAGTAGTTCTTTTTCTATGGTGGGATAATTGAGTTCTGCCTTATTTAATGAACGACTTGTATATGCTATAGGTAAATCGTTTTTGTTACATAGCATTGAACCTATTGCTGAACCAGATGCATCCGTATGTAAAATGAATTCATTATCTTCATCAAAATTAGGGTATTGTAAAATTGGAGGACTCATAAGTGATTTCTTTAAGTCTGTAAATGAACGTTCACATCCCTTTGTCCATTCGAATTTCACATGTTTTCTGAGTAGCTTGTTCAATGGTATTGATATTTCTGCAAATTTAGGTATGAATTTACGATAATAATTTGCAAAAGCAACGAATCTACGGACCTCATCACTATTCTTCGGAGTGGGATAATTTTGAATTACTCGTGACTTTTCGGGATCAGGAAGAATTCCGTCAACTGATACAACATGACCTAGATATAATAATTGTTTCTTTAGGAAGTCACACTTTTCTGGGTTTAATTTTAAATTAACTTTTCTTAGTCTTTCCATAATATCTGTTAAATTTTTATTATGAATTTCAAGGTTTCTGCCGAAACAAATCAAATCATCTAAATATATTAGACATTTGTCATAATTGAGACCAGACATAGCTACAGTCATTAATCTACTAAACGCACTAGGGCTAGTTTTAAGTCCCATTGGTAGGCGTTTCATGTGATATTGTTTATTTGTAGTAAATGCCGTGTATTTTCTACTTTCTGTATCTAATTCCAATTGATAGTATCCCTGATTCAAATCCAAATGTGTAAAATAAACCGATCCTGATAAAGAGTCTAGTATTTCTGTGATATTGGGTAACGGAAACTTATCATCTTTAATACGCTCGTTAAGTTTTCTATAGTCTATAACAACCCTCCATTTCTTATTTCCTGAACTATCACTTTTCTTGGGAACCAGTAGTACTGGACTGGACCATTCACTTGTGCTTTCTTCTATAATATCATTTTCTATCATTTTGTCAATTTGCTTATCTATCTCACTTTTTTGTACCCTCGGTAGTCTATACGGTTTAGTATATGATGGTGTAGTATTCTCTTTTATCTGTATTGACTGTTTATACAAGTTTGTAACTCCTAATTTGTCACCTGGTAAAAAGAAAACATCGGAATATTTAGCGCATATATTTTCTATAGATATTTGCTCTTCTGTATTTAAATGTTTCAACTTGAGGACCGAAAATAACTTCTTTACTCGGTCAGCGCTATTAAGTTCATTTTCAAATGCACATATCGTATAGTCTTTTAATCCCACTAAATTAGGACAAAAATAACTCAGATACACTTCCTCATCTCTCGTGTTAAGAATTTTCAACGGTATTTGACCATTTCGGGGCTTTACTAACAGTGATGCTAGAAACACACCTTCACATAATTGCTTAGAGATAACCAAACTCTCTTCATTGACATCAGTTTTGATATAGTGTATGTACTCACATCGTGCTGGAATTGTCATGTAATTGTTGCAACCAAGTTGACCCATTTGTAACGGAATCGTAACCAAACAATTTTGATTTATTGTTAAAGTATTATTCTCAAAGTTTAATACGCATCGAAATTTAGTCAAAAAGTCCTGGCCTAATATGCCATCAGTTCTACACGGTAAGTGTTTGAATATGTAAAATGTGTGTTCAAATTCATATTCATTATAAACTAATTTTAACTTTATGTGTCCCTCACTGTACACGTAACCACCTATACCTTTTATTCTAATCCGCTCTATATGGAATGGAATGTTGTTTTTGTCTAAGCTCTCTAACTTGATTACCGATATGGTTGCTCCCGTATCAACCAACCAACTGCGTGAATCATCATGTACCTTGAAATGAACAGAGTTATAATTTTCGCAATAGAAATGATTATGATCGAAAAAACAGATTTTCCGACTCCTTTTTCCCAACATTTAAATCGTTATTATCCCTGTTATCACTCGTCTCAGCCATGTTTACTTGTTCGTTCCGTGAAAAACCTCTACCACCGTTCCAACCTCGATACGAGTTGCGGCCACGAAAAACGCGGTATCTTGGTGAAAAATTCCGCCTGCCGCCGTCTGAATAACTATTTCCTCGGTGATAACCACGAACGGATTCTGAACTGTTCGTAGCGCCTCTAAAGGAACCGCGTCCTCGGTAGGTCGAGTTCCCACGATGTTGGTGATATGTTGACTTACCTCGATGAAAATTCATCACTTCGTCTTCATTTCTGCACGACAATTGTTCATCTATAGCGCCCTGAATCGCGTCGCTCAACGTAGAGTAGTTTCGCGCCGCTATAATTGTACTGAGCCTACCATTTCTTAGCCCATCAGAAAATCGTTTTATAGCATTTCTCTCATTTATCGGTTTCAGAATAGTATATTTTTGCTGATCTCCGCTGGCCTGAGAAATAGTTAGGTCCACAAATAATTTTTCAATTTCCTTACCGAATTCCTCGACTCGCCTGGTACCTTGTTGCACCCGTTGCAGCTTTTGTTGAATCGCAGTATCCGATTTTTTTGCCAACAATCTCTCCCGCATATCTTTGATCAAACTGGAAACAGACGTATAAGTTTCACACATTTGTAATTTTGCATTTTCTGACAACCTTGATTTTAGTACGAAAGTAATTAAATTTGTTTTTTCTGTTTCACCTATCATGTTACTGTACATTTCGATATTCGAAATTAGTTGTTTCGTAACTTTTTCGTCCCCTGTCATGACTGGTAACAAAGACACAGCCGTTTTGAGCTCAAATTTCTCCATGTTGATGTTTTCCGTCAGTTCCGTTAGTTCCGTAAGTTCCTTAATTCTTAAATATAATGATTTTATATTCTTACACAATTCGGTCACAATTTTAATATCCCTATCATTTAATTCCTTACTCGATATTTGTTTAATTACTAACTCCTCAGCTAAGTTATAACTAGAATACAATGTACTTGCTTCAGAACATTTTTCCTTTTTCACTTTTGGTGTCCTTCGACTTGGTCCTAGTTTAATTAAGTATTCTTTTATACTTTTCAATTTACCATAAATTTCGTTCAGCTCACTTGCCATTACATACTTTAGCCATTAATTATTATTAATATTTTATTAATTTTATTTGCGGTTATATGAGTTTTACTTATAATTGTGTCTAATCGATTACATATTTTATTAAAACTACGGATTACATTGAACGTATACACCGATTACTCAGTAACTTTGTCAGATGACCACTTCAAAATGCACTTTTCATAGCCACATCGCCGATACATCACTTTTTCCACTTTTCACACTATTTCTTGAATTTTACCTTCCCTTCGACGCATCAGACTCATTGATCGTCGCAGCTCGTTTTCGTTAATTTCCCTCGCTATCCAGTTTCCATGACATTTTCTATAGTGTCGCATACAATAAATGACTCCAACTGCCGTTAAAATGACACATATCCCAATAAGTAATAAGTTTGTGTTACTTGCGTGATACTTCAACTGCTCAATCGACGCTGAATTTTCACCCCCTGCAGCATTTTGTGCGATAATTACTTCTTGTTTTTCCTTGGAATTTGGTTTGCCCATCACTACACGGTTTTATTAACACCAAACAGCGATTTCGATCGGCACTCGGCACAAAGTCTCACGAAGTTATGTTTTAATGATTTCATTATTCTAATTTGTAATCGTCTCTAAAACTGCACAGATCACTCAATGTTTATAGTTCGCGCTCCATATTCGGCGAAAGTTATGCACTCGCGCGGGCACGAGGCAGATCCCCACTGGCACAGGTCGCCATGTAAGGTTGGAAGCTGGTAGGCTTCAAGAGAAACGACAAGTTGCGCTTATGATTTATTACTGCCTCTAAATACTGGTTACATGCGATTATATAGATTACTACACTACAGAACTAAAAATTAGAAAATAATTTTTAATTTCAGAGAGTTTATAATACAGTAGTAGAAGATCGAACAATCAATCAGAATTTATCACCTCAAAATAAAATTATAATAAAGTTTAAGTAATTAACAAAAGAATTCAATTCAGAGTACAAAATGTACGACAGGTCTAGGTCATTGATCTTGACCTAGACCTGTCGTACATTTTGTAGAAAAAAATCAGTTTTGCCGTTCTTTGACGCTCGATTTCGTTCACAGTCCATTGATCTCGAAATCCTTTACCTTGAAATTGATCTATTTTGCATTTTTATGTAAAATTTCCGGTGGGTACCCCTTTCTCCCTGACACCATTCCCATGAAAAGGTTATGCACGGTTCTTGAGAAAAATCACTTTTTATAACCTCATTGTAAGGTTAAGTTAACTTAATTTTCGCTTTGAAGGTGACCTATTTCGCATTATTATTTCGAAATCGCCATAGCACCCTCGGAGTCATAACAACCTCGGCCACTCCGTCTTACTCGGTGCGCAGCAGTGCGCGGTGACCTGCCCCTCTCGCCTTCGGCTCAGAAAAACGCTCTAGAGTCTAGCCACAAGACTAGGAAAGACTGCCTAGTTAGTGGGGTGCCGTGATTCGGATTTTCTATTCCGGAACGGAAAAACTGAGAATTTTCTAGAAAATATGCACGAAAGGTCAAGGTCAAGATCAATGACCTCGAGGTCAATAAACTTTGAACTACATCGAGCGTAAAAATGGCAAAACTGAGAATTTTCTGCGAAATATTTATTGTAGCTATGAATAAATAAACACTTGCTTGCTGTGCAAAGTATATTTTCCAACTGATAGTAAAAAACTGTCAAAAATATATTCAAAATATGTATTCAATGTTCCAAGTAGTTGTAACAGAAATAACATGAATGGTTAAGTTCAAGGTCTAGGTCAATGGCCACGAGGTCAATGAACTTTGAACGACATCTGACTTTTAAAAAACGGCCTAATTCGTCGTTTCTCCACCCTAATACTCCAACATCCCCACGGTCCTGAATGCTTGAAATAACTACTTAAAAAATTATAACTCGAAAACGGTGCAAAGGTGGCCTTTCGATAGATTAAAGTCACGCTGCTGGCGTGACCGCATGTGGTGTGGACGAAGGTGGGCAATGGCCACAGCGCCTGATACGTGATTCCCCTTTAAGCATTTCTTCTGATGCGTCACTATATTGTTGGATTCCAAATACTCATTTAAGTCAATCTCTGGTGGACTCATTTGTCAGATTTCTTATTGTCTCTAAATTATAAACTGTTGTTGTAATGATTTCTCATTCAGAAATTGTTAATGATGAATGAAATTAAGAACAATACCAACCTGATATGGAATGACCGAATTAGTGACGTTGCAGGGAATTCCTATTGGTAATTTACAATCATCGCCAGTGTCAAACTTGATAACTGAAATAGCAATAGCGAATTTGTGCTATTGGAGGCAAGCCAAAGTTTTAATTTTGTTTCATAGTGCAAATGAGGGTTACACATAATGTTAAATTTCTTCGCTCAATCTTACTCGTATCTTTCAGTGGGGTTAAGGCTACATATATTTATTATAAAATAAAATAGCATTTCAAATTAATGAAAACGTACCACTGGATTATCGAACTAGCCCCGAAAAGCTATAATTCACAGTGAATAAAATCTGCGCACGAAAAATTACTCATCGAAAAAGTGTTCGAATTGACTGTTATCAGTGACTCTTATGCTCAATGACATAAGCTTCATGTCGTCTGAACTCGAAAACTTTTTCGATCTTTCAAATACTCGTGGTCCCGGCTCTGTTCCTCTTTTGGATTTGTTGGTGTGGAGACACTCGTATAGCGAGGATTTGTTAGACAGTACTATATAGTAATTAAAGTACTCAGTTATAAATACAGAGTGTCCCGATAAGAGAACACTTTTTAATAAGAAGTAAAACACGTTTACTTTTTCCGAGTTGTAATGCTATTATTGCATTGTAATGTAGACATGTTCCGCTTATGTGAAACAAAATATCCGGATAATGGACACCGCAGCTATAATGATAGGGCTTTCCTCGTTTCATTATTTTTCTTCTCATTTGGGACTTTTCCACAAAGATGTGACTGAATCTAAAAGGCTTGTGTTTAAACGACCAAAAACGCTATTTACTACCAATAAATTCTAAATTACTGCCAGAATGGATAAATGTCCACCAAATTGTGTTTGGATAAATGATCACCAAACTTCTTTTTATGTTTTGTGTACTTAAGTTTATGTTTTAAGTATTTTTTGTTGTTCTTACATGTTCAACCTAACACGAAGGATAAAGGGACTTTACCCTCCACCTAAGCTACCGCAGTATTTTGCCCATATTTTTTGCAACTTTTGGTGGTCATTTATCCATTTTGGGTAGGGAAAAAATATTTTGGTGATCATTGTATTTGTTGCCAATCTAAAATTGACGTTTTTTTTGGGATCTAAAAATGATATGGTTGATATGGTATTTGCATCCAAAAGTAGGTATTCAAAATATATTAAAACTGTGTGTTTGAAATTCAGAAATAATCAGTGGTTTTGAAGAAATATAAATTTTGAATAGAAAAAAAAGACTAAACAGCCATGTTGTGTGAGCTGTTACTAGTGGCCCTGTGGGCAGTAGACCTCGCTAACGGGGGGGACTGTGAACCAATTTATAGGTAAGTATTTTAGATTCAATCAAAATCAAGTAGTAAAGTAGCCGCACCAATAACTTTGTAAACTACATTTTGCGAATTACAATTTGCGAATTAAAATACAATTTATTGACTTTTCACGTAAATAGTTATAGTATATTTCACTCACTCTCATGGTCTGTATAGATACTCCTCTTTACTAATCCGTCTCCTACTTCGAGGAGTCCAAACTTGGTACCTATGTTTTGAAAATATTTCTTGGGTTTTTGAAAACAGGTGTCCGAAAGGTAATAGTAGAGTATATTTTGAGAACCGGCTCATGAAGCCCTTTAATTTGATACCCCACACGACAGATTTCAGAAAAAAAAAAGAAGCAAATCCCAATCAAAAAATTTATGACGTCATAACTCCCCCCCCCCCAAGGGGAAAATCGAAAAACACACGGAACACGTGTGCCGAGTTTTGTGAGGATCGCTTGAAAACTGTGGTCCCTAGACCGGAACTGACAGACACACAGACAGAGACAGACGAAAGCAAAATCGGCCTCCTGTCTTGTCGAAATGCACATACGGACGAACGGACAGAAGGTCCGACAGACTTGACGAAACCATAATGGTTCCTTGTTTCTCTATGGAACCCTAAAGAGGAGACACTTCCCAAAACCCGAGAAATTATATGTGATGAGGACATACATCATTTTCCTTCAATGTGTGTGTTTGAAAACATTATATATGTCAATTGCAACTATGTATAGGGAAAAAAACTAAGTAAAACACTTGCGAAATAGCAAGTTTTATGTAGAATATTTAAATGTTTCTTACGTCAAGAAATTGATATTAAAAATATCTTAAAACTGTGTGTTTAAAGAGTTCGTGGTCTAGTGACATTCACGCTTGCTTCTCACTCAGGAGGTGCGGTCAAATCCAAGTGCTGACATTATAAGGACGTTCAAACGGTGATGGAAAACATCTTGAGCAAAACCTTTATTGCTCCATAGCTGCGGCGATGGGCTAGCCCCCTGTCACGCAAAATGGATTATTTATTAACTGGCTAAAAGTGGGCACAATTGTGCCTCTGCCACCCCGTATGGGAAAAGGCGTGTTTTTCAGAAATTGTTTTATGGTGGTTTTTTGAAAAATAAACAAAAAAAATGCTATTTTCGCTGTTCTGCCGCAGCGACTGCCGTAACAGATATTAACTTTATTTCTATACAGTTGTGTCCAAAAATTAGGATAGAATAGAATACAATAGAAATAAATTTATTCGGACTACAAAACACATTGCATAAAAAAAAGAGACAAAAGAACATAAAACAGGTGAAACATAGAATTAAAGGCAATATTAACAGCAACATATAAAATAGAAGAGAATAAAAGCACGCACAACAAAAGTATTACATATTATGTGTAAAATTTACATTTAATACGCAAAATAACACATTGACGTCGTGAAGTGTGTATCGAATTAACCACTACGAATCCATTTGCTAATTTGGGTGATACACACGCCATAGGGGGATGGGGTGCTTTTCGTTTAATCGAAAAAATGCGTTTGTGTGAGTGACACGTGTGGATATTGCTTGTGAGAGAGCTCCAAGGCTCCAAAAAGAAAGAAAAACATGCTTTTTTTCCCCACCCATTTTTAGGGTTCCGTACACGAAGGGTGCCAAACGGGACCCTATTATTAAGCCTCCGATGTCCGTCCGTCCGTCTTTCAGTCTGTCACCAGGCTCTACCGGATCAACCGAATTAGGTAGAGAGCTGAAATTTTCACAGAGGGTGTATTTCTATTGCCGCTATAACAACAAATACCTGTTTTAAAAAAAGCATTAATAGAAGTATCCATACAAGAAAACGTTGCTATGGCCGTTTTCTTAGCCATTTTGTTTTATTAGTTTATCGGTGAAAACTGGACACTCCCGATCTTATCGGAAAATATCTTTAATTGCAAGTATTGAGTTTTGTGTTTAGTTATTTGTCATTAGGTATATGAATAATAATTGCTCATTCAAATTATAATAAAGTCAAAGTCAAAGTTCTTTATTACTGTAGATATTTACATATACTTAGCAAACGTAATTTTTTGCCTCTCCTCTGCATTGGACCACTGTGGAAGAAAAAGGGCGCAAAAACTCCCACAGATTGATTTTTAGATCTCTTTTAAAAATTGGTTATGCTTAACTGACACAAATATAAAAATATATATAATTAATAAGCAATAATAAATAATTACAAAAATATTTACAACAAATAAATAAAATTAAGTTTTTTGTCATATATGATTTTATTTCTGTAAATAATTTACTCAATTTCTATCCACTTCCGGTTTCAATGAGCAGAGAGTTTTGTTAATCTGATAATATATAGTTCAATACTTACATTTTTTCAATGTTTCGATGTACGGCCTTTAATTTAGACCTACCTAGTATTTAATATTTTATTATCAAAATTAAAAAGCTATGCTCATACAAAACACTGTCGTTTTACGTTTTTCCGTGTACGGAATGGTATGGAACCCTTCGTGGGCGGGTCCGACGTCTTACTCGCACTTAACCGGTTCTGTTTTCCTCCCCGACATGCACAACGCAAAGTGTGAGCTGTTGGTAACTTTAAATACCGTTGTGCCCAATATTTCCACAATGGAATCACGAATCCAGTTGATAATTAACCAGTACACGAGCATTAGCGGACAATGGGACAAATTATGGTTTGGGTGGTAATAAATAATAGTTTAAAAAAACTAAAAAAACACGCTTTTATAGCTAACCGAACTAAAAATTAGAAAATAATTTTTAATTTCAGAGAGTTTATAATACAGTAGTAGAAGATCGAACAATCAATCAGAATTTATCACCTCAAAATAAAATTATAATAAAGTTTAAGTAATTAACAAAAGAATTCAATTCAGAGTACAAAATGTACGACAGGTCTAGGTCATTGATCTTGACCTAGACCTGTCGTACATTTTGTAGAAAAAAATCAGTTTTGCCGTTCTTTGACGCTCGATTTCGTTCACAGTCCATTGATCTCGAAATCCTTTACCTTGAAATTGATCTATTTTGCATTTTTATGTAAAATTTCCGGTGGGTACCCCTTTCTCCCTGACACCATTCCCATGAAAAGGTTATGCACGGTTCTTGAGAAAAATCACTTTTTATAACCTCATTGTAAGGTTAAGTTAACTTAATTTTCGCTTTGAAGGTGACCTATTTCGCATTATTATTTCGAAATCGCCATAGCACCCTCGGAGTCATAACAACCTCGGCCACTCCGTCTTACTCGGTGCGCAGCAGTGCGCGGTGACCTGCCCCTCTCGCCTTCGGCTCAGAAAAACGCTCTAGAGTCTAGCCACAAGACTAGGAAAGACTGCCTAGTTAGTGGGGTGCCGTGATTCGGATTTTCTATTCCGGAACGGAAAAACTGAGAATTTTCTAGAAAATATGCACGAAAGGTCAAGGTCAAGATCAATGACCTCGAGGTCAATAAACTTTGAACTACATCGAGCGTAAAAAATGGCAAAACTGAGAATTTTCTGCGAAATATTTATTGTAGCTATGAATAAATAAACACTTGCTTGCTGTGCAAAGTATATTTTCCAACTGATAGTAAAAAACTGTCAAAAATATATTCAAAATATGTATTCAATGTTCCAAGTAGTTGTAACAGAAATAACATGAATGGTTAAGTTCAAGGTCTAGGTCAATGGCCACGAGGTCAATGAACTTTGAACGACATCTGACTTTTAAAAAACGGCCTAATTCGTCGTTTCTCCACCCTAATACTCCAACATCCCCACGGTCCTGAATGCTTGAAATAACTACTTAAAAAATTATAACTCGAAAACGGTGCAAAGGTGGCCTTTCGATAGATTAAAGTCACGCTGCTGGCGTGACCGCATGTGGTGTGGACGAAGGTGGGCAATGGCCACAGCGCCTGATACGTGATTCCCCTTTAAGCATTTCTTCTGATGCGTCACTATATTGTTGGATTCCAAATACTCATTTAAGTCAATCTCTGGTGGACTCATTTGTCAGATTTCTTATTGTCTCTAAATTATAAACTGTTGTTGTAATGATTTCTCATTCAGAAATTGTTAATGATGAATGAAATTAAGAACAATACCAACCTGATATGGAATGACCGAATTAGTGACGTTGCAGGGAATTCCTATTGGTAATTTACAATCATCGCCAGTGTCAAACTTGATAACTGAAATAGCAATAGCGAATTTGTGCTATTGGAGGCAAGCCAAAGTTTTAATTTTGTTTCATAGTGCAAATGAGGGTTACACATAATGTTAAATTTCTTCGCTCAATCTTACTCGTATCTTTCAGTGGGGTTAAGGCTACATATATTTATTATAAAATAAAATAGCATTTCAAATTAATGAAAACGTACCACTGGATTATCGAACTAGCCCCGAAAAGCTATAATTCACAGTGAATAAAATCTGCGCACGAAAAATTACTCATCGAAAAAGTGTTCGAATTGACTGTTATCAGTGACTCTTATGCTCAATGACATAAGCTTCATGTCGTCTGAACTCGAAAACTTTTTCGATCTTTCAAATACTCGTGGTCCCGGCTCTGTTCCTCTTTTGGATTTGTTGGTGTGGAGACACTCGTATAGCGAGGATTTGTTAGACAGTACTATATAGTAATTAAAGTACTCAGTTATAAATACAGAGTGTCCCGATAAGAGAACACTTTTTAATAAGAAGTAAAACACGTTTACTTTTTCCGAGTTGTAATGCTATTATTGCATTGTAATGTAGACATGTTCCGCTTATGTGAAACAAAATATCCGGATAATGGACACCGCAGCTATAATGATAGGGCTTTCCTCGTTTCATTATTTTTCTTCTCATTTGGGACTTTTCCACAAAGATGTGACTGAATCTAAAAGGCTTGTGTTTAAACGACCAAAAACGCTATTTACTACCAATAAATTCTAAATTACTGCCAGAATGGATAAATGTCCACCAAATTGTGTTTGGATAAATGATCACCAAACTTCTTTTTATGTTTTGTGTACTTAAGTTTATGTTTTAAGTATTTTTTGTTGTTCTTACATGTTCAACCTAACACGAAGGATAAAGGGACTTTACCCTCCACCTAAGCTACCGCAGTATTTTGCCCATATTTTTTGCAACTTTTGGTGGTCATTTATCCATTTTGGGTAGGGAAAAAATATTTTGGTGATCATTGTATTTGTTGCCAATCTAAAATTGACGTTTTTTTTGGGATCTAAAAATGATATGGTTGATATGGTATTTGCATCCAAAAGTAGGTATTCAAAATATATTAAAACTGTGTGTTTGAAATTCAGAAATAATCAGTGGTTTTGAAGAAATATAAATTTTGAATAGAAAAAAAAGACTAAACAGCCATGTTGTGTGAGCTGTTACTAGTGGCCCTGTGGGCAGTAGACCTCGCTAACGGGGGGGACTGTGAACCAATTTATAGGTAAGTATTTTAGATTCAATCAAAATCAAGTAGTAAAGTAGCCGCACCAATAACTTTGTAAACTACATTTTGCGAATTACAATTTGCGAATTAAAATACAATTTATTGACTTTTCACGTAAATAGTTATAGTATATTTCACTCACTCTCATGGTCTGTATAGATACTCCTCTTTACTAATCCGTCTCCTACTTCGAGGAGTCCAAACTTGGTACCTATGTTTTGAAAATATTTCTTGGGTTTTTGAAAACAGGTGTCCGAAAGGTAATAGTAGAGTATATTTTGAGAACCGGCTCATGAAGCCCTTTAATTTGATACCCCACACGACAGATTTCAGAAAAAAAAAAGAAGCAAATCCCAATCAAAAAATTTATGACGTCATAACTCCCCCCCCCCCAAGGGGAAAATCGAAAAACACACGGAACACGTGTGCCGAGTTTTGTGAGGATCGCTTGAAAACTGTGGTCCCTAGACCGGAACTGACAGACACACAGACAGAGACAGACGAAAGCAAAATCGGCCTCCTGTCTTGTCGAAATGCACATACGGACGAACGGACAGAAGGTCCGACAGACTTGACGAAACCATAATGGTTCCTTGTTTCTCTATGGAACCCTAAAGAGGAGACACTTCCCAAAACCCGAGAAATTATATGTGATGAGGACATACATCATTTTCCTTCAATGTGTGTGTTTGAAAACATTATATATGTCAATTGCAACTATGTATAGGGAAAAAAACTAAGTAAAACACTTGCGAAATAGCAAGTTTTATGTAGAATATTTAAATGTTTCTTACGTCAAGAAATTGATATTAAAAATATCTTAAAACTGTGTGTTTAAAGAGTTCGTGGTCTAGTGACATTCACGCTTGCTTCTCACGCAGGAGGTGCGGTCAAATCCACGTGCTGACATTATAAGGACGTTAAAACGGTGATGGAAAACATCTTGAGCAAAACCTTTATTGCTCCATAGCTGCGGCGATGGGCTAGCCCCCTGTCACGCAAAATGGATTATTTATTAACTGGCTAAAAGTGGGCACAATTGTGCCTCTGCCACCCCGTATGGGAAAAGGCGTGTTTTTCAGAAATTGTTTTATGGTGGTTTTTTGAAAAATAAACAAAAAAAATACTATTTTCGCTGTTCTGCCGCAGCGACTGCCGTAACAGATATTAACTTTATTTCTATACGGTTGTGTCCAAAAATTAGGATAGAATAGAATACAATAGAAATAAATTTATTCGGACTACAAAACACATTGCATAAAAAAAAGAGACAAAAGAACATAAAACAGGTGAAACATAGAATTAAAGGCAATATTAACAGCAACATATAAAATAGAAGAGAATAAAAGCACGCACAACAAAAGTATTACATATTATGTGTAAAATTTACATTTAATACGCAAAATAACACATTGACGTCGTGAAGTGTGTATCGAATTAACCACTACGAATCCATTTGCTAATTTGGGTGATACACACGCCATAGGGGGATGGGGTGCTTTTCGTTTAATCGAAAAAATGCGTTTGTGTGAGTGACACGTGTGGATATTGCTTGTGAGAGAGCTCCAAGGCTCCAAAAAGAAAGAAAAACATGCTTTTTTTCCCCACCCATTTTTAGGGTTCCGTACACGAAGGGTGCCAAACGGGACCCTATTACTAAGCCTCCGATGTCCGTCCGTCCGTCTTTCCGTCTGTCACCAGGCTCTACCGGATCAACCGAATTAGGTAGAGAGCTGAAATTTTCACAGAGGGTGTATTTCTATTGCCGCTATAACAACAAATACCTGTTTTAAAAAAAGCATTAATAGAAGTATCCATACAAGAAAACGTTGCTATGGCCGTTTTCTTAGCCATTTTGTTTTATTAGTTTATCGGTGAAAACTGGACACTCCCGATCTTATCGGAAAATATCATTAATTGCAAGTATTGAGCTTTGTGTTTAGTTATTTGTCATTAGGTATATGAATAATAATTGCTCATTCAAATTATAATAAAGTCAAAGTCAAAGTTCTTTATTACTGTAGATATTTACATATACTTAGCAAACGTAATTTTTTGCCTCTCCTCTGCATTGGACCACTGTGGAAGAAAAAGGGCGCAAAAACTCCCACAGATTGATTTTTAGATCTCTTTTAAAAATTGGTTATGCTTAAATGACACAAATATAAAAATATATATAATTAATAAGCAATAATAAATAATTACAAAAATATTTACAACAAATAAATAAAATTAAGTTTTTTGTCATATATGATTTTATTTCTGTAAATAATTTACTCAATTTCTATCCACTTCCGGTTTCAATGAGCAGAGAGTTTTGTTAATCTGATAATATATAGTTCAATACTTACATTTTTTCAATGTTTCGATGTACGGCCTTTAATTTAGACCTACCTAGTATTTAATATTTTATTATCAAAATTAAAAAGCTATGCTCATACAAAACACTGTCGTTTTACGTTTTTCCGTGTACGGAATGGTATGGAACCCTTCGTGGGCGGGTCCGACGTCTTACTCGCACTTAACCGGTTCTGTTTTCCTTCCCGACATGCACAACGCAAAGTGTGAGCTGTTGGTAACTTTAAATACCGTTGTGCCCAATATTTCCACAATGGAACCACGAATCCAGTTGATAATTAACCAGTACACGAGCATTAGCGGACAATGGGACAAATTATGGTTTGGGTGGTAATAAATAATAGTTTAAAAAAACTAAAAAAACACGCTTTTATAGCTAACCGAACTAAAAATTAGAAAATAATTTTTAATTTCAGAGAGTTTATAATACAGTAGTAGAAGATCGAACAATCAATCAGAATTTATCACCTCAAAATAAAATTATAATAAAGTTTAAGTAATTAACAAAAGAATTCAATTCAGAGTACAAAATGTACGACAGGTCTAGGTCATTGATCTTGACCTAGACCTGTCGTACATTTTGTAGAAAAAAATCAGTTTTGCCGTTCTTTGACGCTCGATTTCGTTCACAGTCCATTGATCTCGAAATCCTTTACCTTGAAATTGATCTATTTTGCATTTTTATGTAAAATTTCCGGTGGGTACCCCTTTCTCCCTGACACCATTCCCATGAAAAGGTTATGCACGGTTCTTGAGAAAAATCACTTTTTATAACCTCATTGTAAGGTTAAGTTAACTTAATTTTCGCTTTGAAGGTGACCTATTTCGCATTATTATTTCGAAATCGCCATAGCACCCTCGGAGTCATAACAACCTCGGCCACTCCGTCTTACTCGGTGCGCAGCAGTGCGCGGTGACCTGCCCCTCTCGCCTTCGGCTCAGAAAAACGCTCTAGAGTCTAGCCACAAGACTAGGAAAGACTGCCTAGTTAGTGGGGTGCCGTGATTCGGATTTTCTATTCCGGAACGGAAAAACTGAGAATTTTCTAGAAAATATGCACGAAAGGTCAAGGTCAAGATCAATGACCTCGAGGTCAATAAACTTTGAACTACATCGAGCGTAAAAAATGGCAAAACTGAGAATTTTCTGCGAAATATTTATTGTAGCTATGAATAAATAAACACTTGCTTGCTGTGCAAAGTATATTTTCCAACTGATAGTAAAAAACTGTCAAAAATATATTCAAAATATGTATTCAATGTTCCAAGTAGTTGTAACAGAAATAATATGAATGGTTAAGTTCAAGGTCTAGGTCAATGGCCACGAGGTCAATGAACTTTGAACGACATCTGACTTTTAAAAAACGGCCTAATTCGTCGTTTCTCCACCCTAATACTCCAACATCCCCACGGTCCTGAATGCTTGAAATAACTACTTAAAAAATTATAACTCGAAAACGGTGCAAAGGTGGCCTTTCGATAGATTAAAGTCACGCTGCTGGCGTGACCGCATGTGGTGTGGACGAAGGTGGGCAATGGCCACAGCGCCTGATACGTGATTCCCCTTTAAGCATTTCTTCTGATGCGTCACTATATTGTTGGATTCCAAATACTCATTTAAGTCAATCTCTGGTGGACTCATTTGTCAGATTTCTTATTGTCTCTAAATTATAAACTGTTATTGTAATGATTTCTCATTCAGAAATTGTTAATGATGAGTGAAATTAAGAACAATACCAACCTGATATGGAATGACCGAATTAGTGACGTTGCAGGGAATTCCTATTGGTAATTTACAATCATCGCCAGTGTCAAACTTGATAACTGAAATAGCAATAGCGAATTTGTGCTAGCCCCGAAAAGCTATAATTCACAGTGAATAAAATCTGCGCACGAAAAATTACTCATCGAAAAAGTGTTCGAATTGACTGTTATCAGTGACTCTTATGCTCAATGACATAAGCTTCATGTCGTCTGAACTCGAAAACTTTTTCGATCTTTCAAATACTCGTGGTCCCGGCTCTGTTCCTCTTGTGGATTTGTTGGTGTGGAGACACTCGTATAGCGAGGATTTGTTAGACAGTACTATATAGTAATTAAAGTACTCAGTTATAAATACAGAGTGTCCCGATAAGAGAACACTTTTTAATAAGAAGTAAAACACGTTTACTTTTTCCGAGTTGTAATGCTATTATTGCATTGTAATGTAGACATGTTCCGCTTATGTGAAACAAAATATCCGGATAATGGACACCGCAGCTATAATGACAGGGCTTTCCTCGTTTCATTATTTTTCTTCTCATTTGGGACTTTTCCACAAAGATGTGACTGAATCTAAAAGGCTTGTTTTTAAACGACCAAAAACGCTATTTACTACCAATAAATTCTAAATTACTGCCAGAATGGATAAATGTCCACCAAATTGTGTTTGGATAAATGATCACCAAACTTCTTTTTATGTTTTGTGTACTTAAGTTTATGTTTTAAGTATTTTTTGTTGTTCTTACATGTTCAACCTAACACGAAGGATAAAGGGACTTTACCCTCCACCTAAGCTACCGCAGTATTTTGCCCATATTTTTTGCAACTTTTGGTGGTCATTTATCCATTTTGGGTAGGGAAAAATATTTTGGTGATCATTATATTTGTTGCCAATCTAAAATTGACGTTTTTTTTGGGATCTAAAAATGATATGGTTGATATGGTATTTGCATCCAAAAGTAGGTATTCAAAATATATTAAAACTGTGTGTTTGAAATTCAGAAATAATCAGTGGTTTTGAAGAAATATAAATTTTGAATAGAAAAAAAGACTAAACAGCCATGTTGTGTGAGCTGTTACTCGTGGCCCTATGGGCAGTAGACCTCGCTAACAGGGGGGACTGTGTCCAATTTATAGGTAAGTATTTTAGATTCAATCAAAATCAAGTAGTAAAGTACCAATAACTTTGTAAACTACATTTTGCGAATTAAAATACAATTTATTGACTTTTCACGTAAAGTCTATTTCACTCACTCTCATGGTCTGTATAGATCCTCTTTACTAATCCGTCTCCTACTTCCAGGAGTCCAAACTTGGTACCTATGTTTTGAAAAGATTTCTTGGGTTTAGAAAACAGGTGTCCGAAACGTAATAGTAGAGTATATTTTGAGAACCGGCTCATGAAGCCCTTAACACGGAACACGTGTGCCGAGTTTTGTGAGGATCGCTTGAAAACTGTGGCCCCTAGACCGAAACTGACTGACACACAGACATAGAGACAGACGAAAGCAAAATCGGCCTCCTATCTTGTCGAAATGCACATACGGACGAACGGACAGAAGGTCCGACAGACTTGACGAAACCATAATGGTTCCTTGTTTCTCTATGGAACCCTAAAGAGGAGACACTTCCCAAAACCCTAAAGAGGAGACACTTCCCAAAACCCGAGAAATTATAATAATTCTTTATTGCACAGAAAACACAATGGAAAAAATATAACGAACAATATGCAAAGGTGAGCTTATTTCTAAAAAGAAATTTCTTACAGCTAACCTGTAAGGAAAGGAAAAAATATTTATAGAGAGGTAGTCCTAGTGTACAATTAAGATTTAAAAGAAAGAAATAAAGTCAATATACTATCAGATAAATCACAATACATCCTACACATACTATAAAATAAATTAATAGAATACAATAAATACATGGATACACATACATACTATAAGATACCCACTATGCGGAAGAGAGGAGATGCTGTTTCAACTTTTTCTTAAAAGAGAACAAGGAAGTGCATTCCACAAACGTATTGCCCTTAACCTAAACGAGTGCTCGTAAGCAACAGTGTTGTGCTGAGGAATTGACAAAAGTGACACCGTGTGAGATCTCCGAAGTCTATCCCCAGAAAAAAGAAACTCAAAATGTTCACGAAGATATGCGGGATAGCGCGGATTTCTCAAAATATTGAAGAGGAAGGAGAGAATGTGCATATCACGACGAAGTCGGATCGGGAGCCAGCCTAATTCCCTGCGATATTGGGACACGTGTTCGTACTTACGGAGACCGAAGATAAACCGAATCCCGAGATTTTGAAGTCGCTCGAGTTTGTTCAGTAGATCTTCGTTCGCGCTGGCCCAGCAAACATCGGCGTAGTCAATTAAAGGCAGAAGAAGGGTCTGAACTAGCATGATTTTAGTCTGCCTAGGCAAGAAGTACTGCAAACGCCGAAGGGAATGAAAGGATGCAAAGACTCGTCTGCTGACCTCACAAACGTGGGGCGACCAGGATAAAAGAGTATCAAAAACAACCCCAAGATTTTTGGCTTTCTCGCTGTACTTGACAATGGTACCGTCATAAAGCACGGGAGCAACTGACCTATGCTGCAACAAATTAAGTAAGTGCCGTGTACCCAGTATCATCGCCTGAGAATTATCCGGGTTGACTAATAGCCCATACGAAAGAGCCCATTTCCTGATGTTGTCGAGGTCAGCATTCAAAGCCTCTACAGTCGAAGTCAGATCACACAGGAGAAAATGCCGATAAATTTGAAGGTCATCTGCATAGAGATGATACGAAGAAGACAATACATCCGAGATGGAATGGTTGAAAACTGAGAAAAGAAGAGGAGAAAGGATGCCACCCTGCGGAACACCAGTAGAGAGCTTGCACCATTCCGTAGTGACTTCTTCAGACTTGATGCGCTGCTGGCGGTCTCTCAGGTAGGAGTCAAACCAGCGAGCCGAGTGTGAAGAGACATTGAGTGTTTTTATGATTTCAACAAGTATATCGAAGTCGACGCAGTTGAAGGCGCTGCTAAAGTCAAGGAGAGTCAGGACTGTGAGCTGCTTCTTATCCATTGCCAGTTGGATATCGTCAGTTACCTTGTGCTATGCCCTGGCCTAAAACCAGACTGAAAAGGGTTCAGTAAATCCATGGAGGAAAGGTACGAGGACAGCTGGGAGTGGACAATTGATTCAAGGACTTTGGAAAGGATTGGTAGGATGGAAATGGGACGGAACTCTTTGAAGGAGGACGAGTTAGAAGTTTTAGGCAGGGGTATCACTAATGCTCTTTTCCACTGGCTTGGGAAGCAGTACTCGCTCAACGACGCGTTAATTATATGCGTTATGGGTGGTAAAACATTATCGGGTACACTGAATAGCATCTGAGAGCAGATATTGTCATCACCTACAGCCTTGGACGAGATTTCTAGAATAGCTTTCTTTACTGCGCCAACTCCGACAGACCTGAGGTTGAAAGGTAAGCAACTGGATGTCGTTCTGGTAATTATATGTGAAGAGGACATCATTTTCCTTCAATGTGTGTGTTTGAAAACATTATATGTCAATTGCAACTATGTATAGGGAAAAAAACTAAGTAGATGTTATGCACCTAACACTTGCGAAATAGCAAGTTTTATGTAGAATATTTATATGTTTCTTACGTGAAGAAATTGATATTAAAAATATCTTAAAACTGTGTGTTTAAAGAGTTCGTGGTCTAGTGACTTTCACGCTTGCTTCTCACGCAGGAGGTGCAGGGTCAAATCCAAGTGCTGACCATGTATGTACCAATGAGATAGGTAATTTATCTTAAGTATGTACATTATAAGGACGTTCAAACGGTGATGGAAAATATCTTGAGCAAAACCTTTATTGCTCCATAGCTGCGGCGATGGGCTAGCCCCCTGTCACGCAAAATGGATTATTTATTAACTGGCGAAAAGTGGGCACAATTGTGCCTCTGCCACCCGTATGGGAAAAGGCGTGTTTTTCAGAAATTGTTTTATGGTGGTTTTTTGAAAAATAAACAAAAAAATACTATTTTCGCTGTTCTGCCGCAGCGACTGCCGTAACAGATATTAACTTTATTTCTATACGGTTGTGTCCAAAAATTAGGATAGAATAGAATACAATAGAAATAAATTGATTCGGACTACAAAACACATTGCATAAAAAAAGAGACAAAAGAACATAAAACAGGTGAAACATAGAATTAAAGGCAATATTAACAGCAACATATAAAATAGAAGAGAATAAAAGCACGCACAACAAAAGTATTACATATTATGTGTAAAATTTACATTTAATACGCAAAATAACACATTGACGTCGTGAAGTGTGTATCGAATTAACCACTACGAATCCATTTGCTAATTTGGGTGATACACACGCCATAGGGGGATGGGGTGCTTTTCGTTTAATCGAAAAAATGCGTTTGTGTGAGTGACACGTGTGGATATTGCTTGTGAGAGAGCTCCAAGGCTCCAAAAAGAAAGAAAAACATGCTTTTTTTCCCCACCCATTTTTAGGGTTCCGTACACGAAGGGTGCCAAACGGGACCCTATTACTAAGCCTCCGATGTCCGTCCGTCCGTCTTTCCGTCTGTCACCAGGCTCTACCGGATCAACCGAATTAGGTAGAGAGCTGAAATTTTCACAGAGGGTGTATTTCTATTGCCGCTATAACAACAAATACCTGTTTTAAAAAAAGCATTAATAGAAGTATCCATACAAGAAAACGTTGCTATGGCCGTTTTCTTAGCCATTTTGTTTTATTAGTTTATCGGTGAAAACTGGACACTCCCGATCTTATCGGAAAATATCTTTTATTGCAAGTATTGAGTTTTGTGTTTAGTTATTTGTCATTAGGTATATGAATAATAATTGCTCATTCAAATTATAATAAAGTCAAAGTCAAAGTTCTTTATTACTGTAGATATTTACATATACTTAGCAAACGTAATTTTTTGCCTCTCCTCTGCATTGGACCACTGTGGAAGAAAAAGGGCGCAAAAACTCCCACAGATTGATTTTTAGATCTCTTTTAAAAATTGGTTATGCTTAACTGACACAAATATAAAAATATATATAATTATTAAGCAATAATAAATAATTACAAAAATATTTACAACAAATAAATAAAATTAAGTTTTTTGTCATATATGATTTTATTTCTGTAAATAATTTACTCAATTTCTATCCACTTCCGGTTTCAATGAGCAGAGAGTTTTGTTAATCTGATAATATATAGTTCAATACTTACATTTTTTCAATGTTTCGATGTACGGCCTTTAATTTAGACCTACCTAGTATTTAATATTTTATTATCAAAATTAAAAAGCTATGCTCATACAAAACACTGTCGTTTTACGTTTTTCCGTGTACGGAATGGTATGGAACCCTTCGTGGGCGGGTCCGACGTCTTACTCGCACTTAACCGGTTCTGTTTTCCTTCCCGACATGCACAACGCAAAGTGTGAGCTGTTGGTAACTTTAAATACCGTTGTGCCCAATATTTCCACAATGGAACCACGAATCCAGTTGATAATTAACCAGTACACGAGCATTAGCGGACAATGGGACAAATTATGGTTTGGGTGGTAATAAATAATAGTTTAAAAAAACTAAAAAAACACGCTTTTATAGCTAACCGAACTAAAAATTAGAAAATAATTTTTAATGTCAGAGAGTTTATAATACAGTAGTAGAAGATCGAACAATCAATCAGAATTTATCACCTCAAAATAAAATTATAATAAAGTTTAAGTAATTAACAAAAGAATTCAATTCAGAGTAAACAGCGTGGGGTGCTTGATAAAGTAAATGTAACAACCATTCTATTGGCAACTATCTATGAGAGGAGAGCTATGAAAAGTAGTAAAATGCACCCCACGCTTTTTACTCTGAATTGAATTCTTTTGTTAATTACTTAAACTTTATTATAATTTTATTTTGAGGTGATACATTCTGATTGATTGTTCGATCTTCTACTACTGTATTATAAACTCTCTGAAATTAAAAATTATTTTCTAATTTTTAGTTCGGTTAGCTATAAAAGCGTGTTTTTTTGGTTTTTTCTAACTTTTATTTATTTTTCATTTTATAGTTCGATTTATCAATTAGTTATTTGTTGACATGTGGTATTGAAATTTCTCACAAATTATTTCGCAATCTCATCATTTCATTCAAAGCTGGGGTTTTTCGTGTTAACTTAGAACAATCGAGTTCTTCAATCCGAATACCGTCTAAAGATCTTACACGACTAAGTGCTACATAAGCTTGTCCAGCAGCAAACAGTCGCGAGCCTAGATAAATAATAATAATAATAATAATAATAATAATAAATGACTGCATGATCGACTGTACAACCTTGCATCTTGTGGACGGTCGAAGCCCAACTCAGGATTAATGGCAACATTCGTCTCTCAGCAGTTCCATAACTGTATTTCGCTGGGAACTGTATCGATATTGGTTTAATCATGTGCACACCATCTGATCCGAAATCGATACGGACTGACGGGATGTCTTCCGCGTATAGTTGGCCTCTGCGAAAATTTGGCCAGATAATTTCTGTGATAAAACCCATATTGCCATTCACTAAACCTTTCGACACGTCAATGTTTGTCCTCAACATCACTTTAGCTCCTACGAATATTTTCAATACATTCGGAAGACCTCCGGTTTTATTAATATCGCTAGGTATCACAGAATCTAAGTCCTTGTTACCTAGATTTCGAGTAGCATCAATGAGTTGGTCTTGTGCTTTTATTGTGTAACTAACTGTCACTTTATTCTTAAAACTCTGGAGAACTTTTTCGTTGTGTCTAGCAACCTGATCATTCGTTGGGTAAATTCTTAATGCACTCTCGATTGAGAATTCATTAGTCGCATCTGTTGAAACTTTTTCAAGTAGAATTTCAAGACGCCTAGACGTCATTTCTCCAACTCTAAGGGCGTTAAGCACATCTATAAATGTCGTGTCTCCTTGTTGACGCATATTTTGTTTAAGTTCAATCAGACCGAACTGTCGCCACAAATGTGGAGCTGGCTTCATGTGTTCTGGTTGTTGAAAAACTTGATGTCCTCGAACAGGTGGTAACTGCATTAGATCACCAAAGAGAATCACGTTTATGCCTCCAAAACAAGCGTCCGAGGTTTTCAGCTGTCGCAAACGAGTTAAATCAATATGTAAGGGGGCGTCGATACAATAATTCTTTCAATACCACATACAAACTTATGAATGCACCTGGTTACATACATGAAGTATGAAAGTAGTCGCACCAATAACTTTGTAAACAACATTTTGCTATGTATTAATCCTGGCCGTCCTAATAAGGATAATGGGAAACTGTTATCAAATTATTGCATTGTCATCGGTCCTTGATACGTATGCAAAGTTTCAAATTAATCAGACTTCTGGAAACTGGTGAA
The DNA here is from genome assembly GCA_949825045.1 of Argyresthia goedartella. NCBI lineage: Eukaryota > Metazoa > Arthropoda > Insecta > Lepidoptera > Argyresthiidae > Argyresthia > Argyresthia goedartella. Next base: position 12,183,224 of record OX463808.1, on the reverse strand, counting down.
AATTAAGTTCAAAGATTCCGTTACATACATAGATACATTGTACATACATACAACCCAAGCTAATAAAAGCGTGTTAAAAACCAATTCAGACTTTCCTGTCCTGCCTAGGTTTGCTGGAAGAAATCTCTCTTTAGAGATAAGCTCGCCTCTGCTTGTTTTATAACTTTACCATTATTACAGCTGTGCAATAAAGACTATGGAAATGAATGTATCATTGACTAAACATTATAATTTATTTGATGACGACATAATCATCGCCATTACAATAAACATAGTAAGGAAGAAATTATACGGTAGACAACATAACATACAGTAGTAATACTTTAAGGATATATTATATAATACTTTAAGCATACCTACGTGCACTATAGCACGTAGGTATGCCATTTATCTGTCTATTCTCCTACGTAAATACCTACTTGTAAGTTGCACCTATCTACTGAAACAGAGGGCGCATGGCGTGGGGATTTATATTAGAAGTGCGAATGGCCACATTTTAATGCCACACACTTTGAGTAACTATTAATAATTACTCAAAAGACACACTATGATAATATTTTAAGCACTTAACCGAATCTCTGAAGAGTAATAATAACTATAAATTAATAATTTCAGATACCCCCGACACATTAACGAAACCTTAGGTGTAAAATTTGGCTCCCTTTTCTGCTTGCTAGGCTGGTGAGACAAGTTTCGAACCTCTTAAGCGATTTTAATAAAGTACCTATAGCTGAGAACCATCATAGTGAACTACTAATAAAAATCTGCATCGAAATCGGTCCAGTAGTTTTCCAGGAAAATGGTAACGGATATACATGCACAAACACACACATCTACACAAACCATCTCTAACCCCAAACATGCTCCAAATGCATATACGTCATCCGTTCCATTCAGTCCGTTGTAGGTAAAAAAGAAAATTACCGCACGCGCCGAGTAAGTAAGAGTACTGTAGCGCTCCTGGTGCTATGCTCCTAGCACTGATGTAGTGCTTAATTGATAACCATGAATATAAACACTGGACTGGTTTGTTGTTACTGCTCTGTTTTATTTGATCTTTTAGCTATATACACTTTTTATAAAAGGGATCCACAACTGGCTCGATAGCCATTAATCTAATCCTCACTATAATTTAGCTCAGTCACTGGCCGAAGCCTACGGTGAAGTGTGTCACATTGACTTCCACATCCAATCCTCTTTCTTTTTAAAACTACACATAACGTGACAGTGTCCAAGTGAACACCCACTCTAAAGAGGCCCGTATACAATATACAACCTACCTTACAATCATTCCCCCCTCCCTGGTTTTTTTTTTTTCAAAGTTGCAACCCTAACTCAAAGTCTAAAATCTAAAATGACAACCCTATCTCAAAGTCTAAAATTTAAAAAACATTAAATGTTAACTTTAAGTTAGTTTGCTATGCATGAAATCTAAAAGACAGTAAATATGCCGCAAGCATAAATTTAAATAACATCAATTACCCTAATCCTTATCGGTCCAACCATCCCATTTTACCTACTCAATTAAACATTAAATAACAAAACCAAACTACACTTAAGATGTAGGCTATGCACCTTAAAAAACTTAAATTATAACACCTGATCCCATCATACAATTATTCGCGGCTTAACACTAACCTACCTAACGCTAGAAAACTCTCAATTACAATACGAAGGCAAACAGCTGAATCTAGCTAAGATTTAGCTTCTCGAATAGTTATCATTCGACAAACTTTCTGACAATAAAAACTAGCGAAAAACTTATCAGACAACTATAATACCTCCGTTCCTAAAATGAACACAACTCTGTCTTTGCTTTATGATTGTGAACACATTGTGAACTCTTTCCACCGAATGGAAATATTTCAAAAATTAACGCAGGCAAAGATCAAAGAAAAAAAAATTATCATTTTCAAATATAGGAAACGTCAACCATATTAACAGGAATAATCTATAGAACCGTATTACTAAGCCACAGCCTAAGAATGAGTTCATTTAAATTCGTTCCAATAATACGATGAAATCAACTAGCTTTAAAACCGATACTACTACGTACATAAATCCTAAATAATCCATTGGAATTCAGTAAACTATCTTTTACTATTAACAGTTTAAGATAATCGCCGTGAGTTGCAACCAATTACCCAAGTAAAGACACTACAAAGAATCTCGAATGTGTATCGAATACCCGAGTTATCCCACATCAGAAATTACTTTCATTGAGAAACCTTCGTTACCAACTTCGTTATACAACCCATAGTCTCCCCTTACCAAATCATCCCAACTCTATACTTTAAGAACGCGGGAACCAAAACAGAACCATACGACGAATAGCTATTGCCTCGTCATACTGCTCTCAAAGATAAAACCAGGCGATCGCGATCGGTTCAAACAATTATACGAACTATCGTTTATAAAAGTTTCTCATATAAAGGTAATCTACCACGGAAATCTAGTATGTTACAGATATTTCTTGGGTCTTTGGTGTACGGTCCTCATCAGACATCATAGCTCAGCAACAACATGAAAAGAAACACCGGTTAATAAACAATTCATAACAACACCGTATACACAAATCACAAACCATCAACCGGGATAAACTTGTATTATATTCCTAATGTATAATTATTTAATATCCTAATGTTCCTATCCTAATCCTATAATTATTTAATGTCCTAATGTATAATTATTTAATATCGCGTATAATTATTAAAAGCGTTTTAAACTATTTGTGTTAACAATAACGCCCCGTGACCGTGAGTTCAGACGACGAATCAGCACATTAGACCTCCCAACGATCTCAATGACCTTGTATGGTCCTTGATACAGACGTGCCAACTTCATACATCTTCCCGTTATCCGCCTTGGTACGTATAACAAAACTACTACCGAGACCCTAATCGGCATCAAATCTGCTACGCTTTTAACTAACTTCCTTTCTTGACACGGCACGCACGATGCTATATAACGCTCTATCTCCTTATCGGCTTTCGGCATGAAATATTTCGACCGAAACCTCTTCAACGTCTTTGCGAGACCCAAATGACCTCCTGTCCACGCCTCATCATGTAATTCGTTCATTACATTTTGAAACAACGACCTAGGCAATACATAACTCCCTAACTTCTCCATCTCTACGTACGCTTTTATATAATAAATTATTTCTCAAACAAAAACCGCTACGCCACGCTTCCGGACGTTCGCTCAACCGCGTTAACCATCTACTACAAAATGAATCGTTCGCTTGATCCGCCTGTAACGACTCTACATTGATACTAAAAACTTCCAAACCATCATCATCAGGTTCAGAACGAGAAGAAGACTGAGGTCCTTCTGTTTCCCGTTTCCTCTTCTTCCATTAGCGGATTCCTACTCAAAAAATCTGCCACTACATTGCTTTTCCCCGAGCAATGAACTATCTCGAAATCCCATTCTTGTATCGCTAACGCCCATCGCGCTAACCTACCAGACATATCTTTTTTCGACTGTAACCAACACAACGCGCTATGGTCTGTAATAACCTGAAAATACGATCCCCAAAGATAATGCCTTTAGTGCCTTAACGCCCATACTAACCCCAGACACTCCTTCTCCGTCGTACTATATTTTTTTTCCGCATCCGTTAACTTCCTAGACGCATAGGCAACCGGACTCATTTTTTCAACGCCCTGCATCAATACTGCACCCAACGCCTCGTTAGACGCATCCACATAAACTCTCGTAGTAACCGACTTATCCCCCGAATAATAGGAAAGTATTGGCGCACTACACATAACCTTCTTAATATACTCGAACGAATTCTGCAATTCTTCATTCCATTGAAACTTTACCCCCTTTTTCAATAATTTAGTGAGAGGCAACGATATTCTCGCAAAATTCGATACGAATTTATGAGAAAATAAACCTAATAATTGTTTCACATCCTTCGTAGATGTGGGAGTAGGAACCTGTTGCATAGCCTTCAGCTTTTTCTCACTAGGTTTTACTCCTTCATTCGAGATTCGATAACCTAGCATCTCAATCTCGCAAAAACCGAATTTACATTTAGATGGCTTGAAGGTTAAGTTCGCTTCTCTAAACCGCCCAAAAACTTTCTGCAACGTATCGGTAAACTCCTCGAACGTTCTACCATACACAATTACATTGTCCACGTAAACCATAACCCCCTTAAATCTTAAATCCGCTAAAACTTTATCCATTATCCGTTGGAAAACCGTTTGACTCGTTGCCAAGCCGAACGGAACAACGTTAAATTCATAAAGACCCGTGGTCGTGACGAAAGCCGTTTTATGCCTGCCTTCCGTAATAACCGTCTGCCAATAGCCTGAATTGAGATCTAACTCCGCAAAATACTTGGCCCCGGCCAAACTATCGACAATGTCTTCTATCCGCGGAATAGGATAATTATCCCTTCAAATTTTCTTATTCAATTTCCGATAATCTATACAAAACCTCCATGAATCATCGGGCTTTTTAATTAACACAACGGGCGCGGCATGAGAACTAGTGGATTCCCTAATAACACCTAGTTTCAACATCTCCGCGAACTGCTCCTCAATAATTTCTCGTTGCACCGGCGAAACGCGATACGGGTGACAATGAACCGGCTCTTCATCAAAAGTCTTAATATCGACCGAAACTATCTCCGACCTACCTAACTGGTCAGTTGCAAACGCAAATCTATCCGCATTCCTATCCAACAACGCCAATAATACCCGCTTATCATTCTCACATAAACCCCCATTTACGATAAACCATTTATCTTCTACCCCAAACGCAAATTCGCACGAATCCGATAACCCCGAGAAATAAACGTAATCGCCCTTTCTTAGCTCCTGAAAGTCGATAGGATTTATCACGTCACGATCCTCGATAACCGCGGTTTCCCCGAAGTTCACTTGTTTCCTTCTAGAACCGTCTAGAAAGTCCGACACTATCTTTTGTTTTGAAAGAATCCCTAGGCACATGACATTTCGTTTCGGAAATTATTGAAAAACGGTATTTTTCCCTGGAAAAAAGACATACACGAATGAACAAAATCAATATTCATACCGTTCTTTATTAAAAAATCCACCCCTAAAATAATGCTACAATTCAAATCAGTTACTACTAAAAATTCCTGTGAAAAGCTAAAATTGTCCAAACTAAAATCTATAACACATTTCCCTACAATTTGTAGCAAACTTCCATTTACCGCCTTAACCCGTCTCTTCTCTTCTTGCATACATCTCGCACCCACTTGACCTGCAACGGCTGGGCTGATGCATGAAGCTGTAGCGCCTGTATCTAAAAGAGCTACCACCTTTACTCCAGATGCATTTAATAAAACTAATGGTCTGACCTGCTGATTCGCCTCGACTGCGACGATCTTCCCCATTGGTCGTTCCGCTTCTGTGCTACGCTGCTGAGCTTGTCTGAGGCCCTCATTCCACAGGTCAGCCTGGTCACCGCTATCGGGCTCTAGCGACGACGTGTTGCAAAATCCGCTTGCCTAGGATGCAAATTATAATTATTAGTACTAAAAACATTCGGCCTGTCTCCCCCCCCCCTATTGCTATGGGCCAATTTTGGTCCAAAAGTTGCCGGGTTCCTAAACACATTCACATTATCATTACTTCCCGGACTCAACTTATCCATCTGTACTAGTGCCGCCCTTAGCGCCTTCTTATCTTCAAAATGACTCAACATTAATTTATTTCTAAGATGGTTTTGCAATCCTCTCAAAAATTGAGTTATAAAAATGTCATCTTTAGTAACTATAGCCTTCCTCGCCAGGTCCCCTAAATAATGGAAGTTGTCCAACAAACTTCTTTTCTCTTGCTTGGCATTGTAGAACTTCTCTGCAAAGTCTGTGCCTCCAAACTCCTCATTAAATTTATTCACCACCTCGTCAAATGTCTGGGCACTGCCCATAATTTCCCTAAAAAAATATAAGGCTCCACCTTTCAAATACGAAGGAAATAATAATTTTAATTCCTCCGACGATATAAATCTCTTCCTCGAAATCTACCCGGCGCCTCCACCAATGTAGCGCTCCTAGCACTGATGTAGTGCTTAATTGATAACCATGAATATAAACACTGGACTGGTTTGTTGTTACTGCTCTGTTTTATTTGATCTTTTAGTTATATACACTTTTTATAAAAGGGATCCACAACTGGCTCGATAGCCATTAATCTAATCCTCACTATAATTTAGCTCAGTCACTGGCCGAAGCCTACGGTGAAGTGTGTCACATTGACTTCCACATCCAATCCTCTTTCTTTTTAAAACTACATATAACGTGACGTGACAGTGTCCAGGTGAACACCCACTCTAAAGAGGCCCGTATACAATATACAACCTACCTTACAGTAACTATTACAGCTACATACCTGAGGTCCTATTGCTTTCTTAGTAAATAAGAGTCATTAAGGCTTACCTAAGTTACCCTTAATTACTCAAATTTTCTAAGAAAGCAAGAAGACCGAAGGTAAGTATCTATTGTAGTAAGTATAATTGACAGAGCGAGCGAAGCGACCAGTTTTAATATTGACCAAAAAAGCCTTTGTCCAATCTTTCCGTCCGTCTTTCAATCTCTTACTCTGTCAGTCTGTAGGAAGCAGGTATAATTACGCGTCGTCAAAGTATGCAAATCGAACTGTCAGTGACTCTTATGTGCAACGACATAATGTTAATATTATCTGCACTCGAACACTTTTCACTCTGGTATTCATTCCCGCTTGAGCCAGAGGTCGCATTTTTCAACCGATTTTGACGTAAATTGGCACACAGTGGGGTAAAATAGGTGGGAAAGGGGCGAAGTTTGCTGTAGCGTTATTTATCGACGGATTTCAATCAAATTTCGAGACACTCTAATAAGGGCTTCATTCTACGCAAGATGTAGCGAAAAAAATCCAAAAGGGGATTGGAATGGGAGACACTTCGGGGTATTTTCGAGCTCAGCCAGGATAAAAGGAAACGGTAACAAATATAATCACCAAAATATTTATTTTCCTAGCCAAAACACAAAAAGTTGCAAAAAATATCAGGGCAAAATACTGCGGTAGCTTAGGTGAAGGGTAAAGAGAGTGAGCGAAGCGAAGCCCCCTTTATCCTTCGTGTTAGGTTGAACATGTAAGAACAGCAAAAAATACTTAAAACATAAACTTAAGTACACAAAACATAAAAAGAAGTTTGGTGATCATTTATCCAAACACAATTTGGTGGATATTTATTTATTCTAGCAGTCATTTCGAATTTATTGGTAGTAAAATAGGTGCGTTTTTGGTAATAATTTAAACATAGGCCAAAGGAAACGTATCGGTTATTGCATGGTTTTAAGGGCTCGCGAGGTCTACTGTTATCACAGAACCACTAGCAGTATCTATGGCGTAACTCACCAATTTTCTTTCAGCTCAGCCACAATGAGTTTCACACTGGAAGAGGGCGGGTTCGTGACCGGCGACTACGTGGCGTTCGGAGTGCTAGTTGTGGCTTCGTGCGCCGGCGGCCTCTGGTACAGCGCAATAGGCTCGCGCTCCAAGGCGGTCGTGGTGGACATCAGGGAGTACCTGCTGGGCGGCAGGACCATGTCCACATTACCTGTTGCGATGTCGCTTGTTGCCAGGCAAGACATTCACATAACCTAAACATCAAATCAAGACGACCTCTGCGGCTCAGCGGTTCTTGCTCTGCCTGCCATGCGAGAGGTCCCGGGTTCGATCCCCGGCTGGGGGTAAAAAAACATAATACCCCAGGTCTTGGATGTTTATGTGTGTGTGACGTCGCTGTTACTGGGTCCCACGACACAGGGTATCTTAGTGTGGGGCCATAAGCAATGTATGTGCCTGTATGTAAATGTAAATGTTTATGTTTACATATATGCCCCACACTAAGATAACCTGTGCCGTGGCAACCGACGGACGCGAGAAAGAGCAAGAGCGACGATACACAAATAACAAAACAAATAAACATTAACATACAGGCACATACATTGCTTCTGGCCCCACACTAGGTTACCCTGTGTCGTGGGACCCAGAAACAGCGACGTCATACACATATAATCCACTTCAACCTAGGTTTTTTTTTCTGTATCACCAGCCGGGATTCGAACCCGGGACCTCTCAGAGCCACAACCGCAGCGCCACAGTGGTCATCAAGACCTTGGATGTTGTTGACTACCTCCCCAGCCGGGAAGCTATTCCGGGACCCCTCGCTTGGGAGCCAGAGCCAACAGCCACAGAGGTCATCACAGGGGAGCGTTTATTAGAGAAAGAGCTGAAAGATAGAGTACCCGGTTGAAGCGACATTTTCAAAACCCTTCCCAAAGTAGTGTGCAATTCACGGAACTAGAATTCATTAAGTGTCGTAGGTATGTTATATAATATTCATTGATTTTATCTCAATACATGAAACAACATAAATCTAACTGCAACGTCACCCACCATTAAGTAAGGGGCACACAAGTTGACACAACACACACACACACGCACAGTTATTAGGGTTCCGTACATGAAGGGTGCCAAACGGGACCTTATTACTAAGCCTCCGTTGTCCGTCCGTCCGTCCGTCCGTCCGTCTGTCACCAGGCTGTATCTCATGAACTGTGATAGTTATATAGATGAAATTTTCACAAATAATGTATTTCTGTTGCCGCTATAAGAAAGAATACTAAAAAACAATAAAATCAATATTTGAGGGGGATCCCATACAACAATTCTTTCAATACCACATACAAACTTATTAATGCATACTTATGGTTACGTACATAAAGTGTGAAAGTAGTCGCACCAATAACTTTGTAAACAACATTTTGCTATGTAAAATCCAAACTATTCACTCCACACCATCCTTACAACGGTGGTACGGAGCCCTTCGTACGCCGGTTAGACTCGCACTTGACCTACCATCACCTACATACGGTGTTGATGGAGGGTGTTAGGCTGGTGACCATCTTAAGCTTTGGCGTAGATCCAGCTGGATTTCCCAATTTATTATTAGATCTAAATAATTAATTCGTATTTTTGCTGCAGCTATGTGTCTGGAGTGACAATCTTGGGCACACCAGCCGAGATCTACAACTACGGCTCTCAGTACTGGCTGATTGTAATCGCAGTGACAATCAGTTGTATCGTGGTAGCAACAGTTTATCTTCCAGTATTCTGTACTTTGAGACTGTCATCTTCGTATGAGGTGAGTGAATGATAAGAAATTTTCATTTGAATCTTCTGTTTGCTTTTTATAAAGTAAGATGGCCTAGATGATTCTATTTGAGACTTCTATTACTGATTTCCATGACATAGGGTACCTAATCTTACCTGGGATTAGAAGCATTGTATTTTATGTACATTTTTTTTTGTACGCGATTGCCATAAAACCTGGCATATTGTTTTGGTAGGCAATCGATACCTATATGTTTGCAAGCTGTAAATCATAAATAACCTCATATGGTATTTTCCCGTCATATAATTTGACCAATCCTACAATGTACTGATTAAGTACGTACAGAATTTTAAATCAAGATGACCATATCTTACCCTTCATTGCTATGATCAATAAAATTGATTGATCAATCAAAGTCAAAGCGACAACAGTTTGAAAGGAATTGGACTTCAGTACTCCAGAATAAGATAATTTATCTATACATTATAACAGAGACCAAGTAGTCCATGAAAACTCAGATGAAAAGTTAGTTTAACTCAGCACAGCCACTCTCTAGACACTATTTCACTGCAATACGTACTGCTGTAAGTAGTTAAAGTTATGTTGGTTACGTCACAAACATGTAACTGTAACAGTACATAGCTAAGAGGATCTTCAACCAAAACCACAATGCCTTGATACCTAGATATGACAAAATAACTTCTGGTGGTTTCACTGATACTATAGCTGTTTGGTTCGACCGACACCTTAATTACACGTACGAATACCGTGACACATAATAATCAAATCATCTGATATTTTTTTCAGTATTTAGAATTAAGATTCAATCGACATGTACGAGCCGTGGCTTCCGTACTGTTTTTAGTGGATGAGGTAAGTTTTCATTCCTAGTTAAAATTTTATGTAGGTACACAGGCAACAGTTCTTACTGAACGCTTCAATTAGTCTACCTACAAAGAACTTCTTAATTTTACTGCATACACATATTTCGTAGGTACGTATTTCTTAAGCAGACAGGGTATCTAGATCGACTTATTTGTATAGAGAGTTATACTAAACGCACTCAATAATCTCGGCTAGATTGGCAGCCTTATATTACGAGTACAGACAACCGCTACAAAAACTAATAAATTAAATACTTACTTTTATCTTTATGAGCAATTCCTTTACTCGCAAACCTACTTGTTACTTTACTGTGTTCGACTAATCATCGCAGAAGCCTTGATCATTGAAACTATTTTAGTTAGGTACTTGTGGGTTCTGAGTATCTACGTCTGTTCTGAGCGTTCTGAGCCTACAATGTGGTGAGCCTGTGGACTTTAGATAGCACGTTGCGTTGCTGTATCATCCGAATCAACATTATTGTTATATCAATTGCCTTGTCTGCTACAAATGGGTTCTCATGTTATTACCGCAATAATTGCACGCTATGGCACTTGGCACGTGATTATTGTTTTAATATTTCATAGATTTCTTGTCTTGTACAGTTCCATTCAGTCAGGACCGCTATTTTCATTGGCTATGGAAAACAATGGAAAAGAATGGAATGTTAAGTTTGTATCACAGTATAAGATTGCTTGCAAGCTTGGATCTGGATATTAAACAACTGCGTAATCCAATTGAACTACTACTACTATCCTACCTTTTTACGCCAAAACTAATACAACTTAGCTGTTTATCCCGAAAGAAACCCACAAATTAATTGAAAATTGACTGATGCTCGGCGTTACTCAGTATACAGTCACGAAAAATCATCACACCGCGATTGAGGGGCAGAAATTAAAAATCTCCTCACTTATTACTCGTGGAGGGCACTTTAGGGAAACTTTATCGTTACAAACCAATCTACCAACCACTCATGTATGTGCACCAAGCTAACTAGACGTTTTATCGCAGGTCCTGTTCTTGCCCATGGTGGTGTATGTTCCTGCGTTAGCATTTAACCATTGTAAGTTTTTCTTTTTAAGTTCAACATCAAGTTAGTTTAGTATGCTAAGCTTTTCGACTATAAATGCGACATATCCACTGGCTGTTAATTAGTTATTTTAAGCCTTGCATGAATATTAAAAATCTGAGTATATGATTGATCATGTACCTAAGTCAATATTTATCATCATTCTGCAAATTTTCCATCTGCTCACACACATACACGTTATTTTTGTTTATATTTCCAGTAACGGGTTTGAATGTGTTTGTCGTCGGCAGTATTATGGTGGCGATATGTGGTGTTTACACAGTGTTAGTGAGTAAAAGCCTCGTTCTATTAATTTTGCTGATAATTATCATCTGCGTCCTTGATCATGCTGAGATTTTAAAATATTTGCCACAGGTTCATTAGTATCTAGCAGGACTAAATTGTCATTTATTATCTATTAACTCTATTGTCTACAAGTATGAAAGTATTTGCAGGTATTAACCGTGGTCCCACATCTATTGCCCCACAGTGGATCCACCGATTGCAAAGTAAATTGTAGCAAGTCCAAGTTACGTTATTTGGTGGTTCACACATCAGCGAAGTGTCTATGGAAAATCGTTTGAAAGCTTCAATTACTTGAATGACACTCAGTCATCTTACATCTTTCAGTCTGTATATTGCGGAGTTGACCAAATGAATCAGGCAAAAGGGGGATTCTAAAAACGCTCAAAAGGCAAATATTTTTTTATTTGCAGGGTGGCCTTCGGGCGGTAGTGTGGACGGACTCAGTGCAAACCGGTATCATGTTCATCGGGGTGATACTAGTGGCCGCGGCGGGGACGGTGGCCGTCGGAGGCTTCAAGAGCGTCTTCAGGATAGCCTCCGAGACTGGACGGATGGATTTGAGCAAGTAAGGGACAAGTGATCATCGTCATCTCATCCTGACATATAATAAAATCGCCGGTAATAAAGTGGAGTAAGAATTTACAAATCGTCTCTGTGTGCCAAATTGTGAAAGAATGTGTAGAAACACTATAAATGCATGAACTCTTATGCACACTTTAATATATAGATTTAAATGAGACAAAGTATTACACTTGTGTCTGTTTGATTAATGTGTATCTAATTAGTTGCATCATCTTTCAATTTATCTTAGTATTAACTACAATTATGTCATTTACAATGATAAGTAAAATAAATACTGTCTGTGAACTACGATTACGCTTAGGCTGCCATGAGAACGCAAATCATAAGAAAATAGATAAAGATAAGGTCAACCTGATTTCAATGTCACTATTCTCTATCTATGATAGACAGATAAACAAAGTCTTTACTATCTAAACTTACCTTACTAAATACTATCCAATGAACTTGGGTTTTTATTTTGGTTGACCCCCGCATCATGTTATGCGAATCAGTGGTCTTATCCAAACTAAATTATGGCATGTACTTACGGTCCTTGCTTGTTGAAGAGATGACAGCGTTTATTGCAACGAGTCCAGAACGCGTGTGCTCGTTACTCCCTTTCTTAAGAAATGTGCACTGTTGAAAGCACTGTTAACAGTGAAGTTAAAGTTGAAGGGTAGACAGGAACTATATCTCGCGGCGCTTATGCGTATCTCTCGAAGAAGCTTGCATGGCATTAACAGGACTAGTTCATGCGCTAGTTTCCTTAAGATACCTTCACATAAAACAGGTGCATTTAGGGGTAGTTTTCGATACCTTTCTTCGAAATGTTGGAATAACATACCGCCTCGTCTACGTGAGCTCGAATCAGTGACAACATTTAAAAAACATTATAAAACACATCTTTTAGCCTTGCAAAAGTTTAATCCGATAATTCGCTAAATATTAATTTACAAATTACAATAAAATTATATACCTACAGAACACCTTATAAAACAATCTATGAACATTTCTTACATCAATCGATAATGTAAAACTCATTTAAAATTCAATAATAACTCGAATGTCTCCTCGTTGTTAATTTTTATTTAAGTTCTTTTAAATTCACTCACACTCACTTAATACAATCAAGTAAGTACTCACTTGATGATTATGTATTTCACCTGTGTATTGTGTATCTATCTATCTAAACATATTTCTATCTTTATTCATATATCGTTGAGAGCCTGAACGGATATCAAATGGTTCCGACTGAAAAACAGCGCTGTAGATCTGCTTTAGCATTATATGCTGAGTTGGAGCAATTTCACTAATGAAACCTGCGTTTTATCATCATCTATTCTCTTTTCTGTACCTACCTATGTGTTTTCTTCCATAACTTCGTGTCACTTTCCTATCATAGAAGCTTTCCTGTTGATGTACTTGCGTATTATGTTGTGAATAAACGTATGTCTACGTCTTTGAACTTAGTAGGTACATCCGTAAAAATAAATAGAGCAATGACTTCCTAGATTGTCCAATTAGAAACATCGTGCATTTGTGTTCACTATTTGTTTGGGTTGTGGCCAATAGGTGACGTCGGCTTATGTAAATTAACACGCTCGTTTTTGAAGAACATTTTGTTTGCTTCTTTGTTCAGTGTGTAATGACATAAATTATAGGGGCATACGTAATGTCATATTGAACGCTTGACCTTATAGTATGCTCGATGGGATATAGTACGTAACCATATACCAATACATATAAAATGCAGTTTATTTCCTTGAATATTATTGCGTTAATGTTAGACACTTAGGGCCTTACCACAAAAAATAAACTACTGATCAACACTTGTTTAAAAACAAAAGTTTATGGGATTTGCCATTTGTTTTGAGGTTAACCGCTGTTTTTTTTTATGTGGTAACACGGTTAGTAGTAAAGTGTTTATCAATCTACCAACAGAAAATCAATAAGTAGAGAAAGTTCAAACAAAAGACATCAGGTCATGGACACTCATAGATGGATAGGACTTAAGAAGTCGCTGTACTGATGTCTACCAGACGGTATCCCATAGCGGAACCAGAACAGATACACATGTTGGACCTATGTATTAGCTATGAGCTGAGCTCACCAAATATTCCATCATCGCGGCAATGTTCTAATAATATAAGAATGACTGGAGCTAAATCTTGCATCCCCATGTTCTAGTTGGAGTTTGTCGCCCTACGAGCGGCAGACGGGCTGGGGGGCAGTGCTAGGCGGCACGACGTACTGGACCTGCTTCAACTCAGTCAACCAAACCATGGTGCAGAGATACATATCGCTGCCTTCCAAACGAAAGGCTATTGTGTGAGTTTAGATTTTAATGTTTTTTAGTTTGATAAGAAAGACATAAAACATGTTTTTATGTAACCAAGCAGGCCACTACTTTAGATACTGAAAGCCTCTAACACTCTGTTGAACGATGTTACCATATTCAATCAAATCGCTCTTGAATCATCATAATTATCATCGACGGCTTGTATCCGCACACGGGTATAAGCCCCACAATACCATGGAAACTCACTGTTAAAAATACAAGCTTTATTTCCTCTTTCCAGTGCGCTAGCAATATTTTGCTTCGGCGCCGTCCTCGCCATATCCCTATGCGTGTGGTGCGGCCTGATCGCCTGGGCGGCCTGGGTGCTGGGAGGATGTAGTCCCAACGGAGTCCCGCTGGTGGGCGACCGGCTGCTCCCGAGCTTCGTAGTCTGGGTCAGCCGGGTCCAACACTTGCCTGGGTTGTCTGGAGTCTTCCTGGCTGGCGTGTTTGGGGCTGGATTGAGGTTAGTTCTCGTACCCTGAAATCTAAATAACTGCAGCAAAATGACAGGTGGTGGGTTTCCGCTTTACGGCAGAAAAAAATGTATACTCGAGGCATCCATACATGGCCCATTACAATAACAGAAACGGCCGCCCAATAAAATGTGACGTACATACTGTTGTGGGAATTACTAAATGAACTGCTGAGATCTGATAGAATTAATTGTTGAATTAATTAATTAAATTCAATACAATAAATTACGTGGACAGATACAATATTTTACAATATTTGAGGCCCTTAGCTAAAATGTGACACATGATAATTGAGTCATCTGAGCCTGAGCTAGGTGTAAACCTGTATTTCAGACTACAGTGCTCTTCCTATAATATATATATAAAGCTAATTTAAGTTACACGGACACTTTTTTATACAAAATTACTGACTAATACTGACTAAAGACAAAGTTATAAAAATATGAAAAAAAATGGGTATGTGGGTGAGTGGGTGAGCCTCTCTATGTGTAGTATGAGTATGAGTGAGTGTGTGTGAGAGGGTGTGTGAGGTAATAAAAATAATAATAAAACAACGTTACTATGTCAATATGGTGTACAAGTCAGATTAATATAAAATATGCGTTATATATATATATTTTTTTACAGATGAATTGATGAACTGCCTTGTGCACCTTTATGAAGGTAGCTAGGTAGTTATGATCAGTAGGTCCTCCGTTTTGTCATAATTAAGTAATTGCAATGTTTTATAGACAATCTTTTTAAGTTTATAGTTGGTGAGGGAATAAATATTAGCTATTCTATTAATTCTATTATATATGAAAGGACCGAGGAAGCAGAAGAATTTATGGGCAAAGGATGTTCGGAATAATGTATAATCCAAACAGACTCTATCCTTCCGCCGTCTGGTCCGCAGATAGGGGCTATATGTTAAATAAGAATGCTGTTTTAAGACAGTGTGATACATAAATAGTTGCCTGACCGTAAGTACGTCACAAGAATTATAAAGGAGATCAGTAGGGAAAACAAGGGGACGGAAAGTGGAAACCTTGAGTACAGCTCTTTGGGCACATTCTAATTGAAGGATAGATGTCTTGGATGCGCCTTCCCAAGAGGTAATGCAGTAGGATAGCACAGATTGACAGAGTGCCATATAAACTCGTTTTATCAACCCGGCATCAGCGACATGGCGATGTATTTTGAAAATATATATAAGTTTGCGGATTCTGCCAGTTACCAAGTGAATATGAGGACCAAACGTGAGATTTTGGTCGAGAAGAACACCGAGATATTTAATAGTTGAGGTTTTAACTAGGGCTGGGCAAGAGCAGGTTCCACTACTAGGGTCTATGCAGTTGTGAGCAGTTACCGAACCGTCGTATGTGCTCTGACTGTTTCTAATGGAGAAGGTAACATATTTAGTCTTATCCGAGTTAAGCGTCAAAATGTTGTCCTGAAGCCATTGGGTGGCTTGATTAAATTCCCGCTGGGCAACCTCATAGGTCTCTTCCCAAGTTTTTGCCGAGAATAAAAGGGCAGTGTCGTCAGCATATGTAATCACTCTGCCATTTTCGGGACTTAGGCCACATAGTTCATTGATGTAAATGAGAAATAAAGTGGGGCCCAATATACTGCCCTGTGGGACACCGTACGCAATTGGTAGATCACCACTACAGTGATCTCCGATTTTTACATACTGAAAGCGACCGGTGAGATATTCCTCAAAAAGCTTCAACTGTACCCCTCGTATACCAAGTCGATCTAGTTTTTCCAAGAGGATAGGGACAGAGACAAGGTCAAGGAAAATGCCTATAACCTTCTGCCCTTTATCAAGGTTCTTTACCACATAGTCAGTGAGTTCGTGCACAGCATCACTGGTGGAGATGTCATTTCGAAACCCAAATTGGCAGGCAGATAATAGTTTGTTTGATTTAAGATATTTAGTTAGACTTGAGTTGATGATTCGTTCCAGTATTTTAGATATAGAAGGCAGGATAGAAATTGGTCTGTAGTTGTTGACACGATCTCTGTCACCTGCCTTGTGTATAGGGAGCACCATCGATCGCTTTAAGGACTCGGGGAAGACGCCCTCAGTAAGACACATATTGAAGATATATGTTAGAGGTGGAATAAAGAAGTTTTTGTGGAGCTTAAGTACACGGTTTGAGATGTTATCCCAACCAACAGCGCACACGTTCTTCAAGCCAAGTATTAATCTTTCCACTTCACTCATATCGGTCCCTAGTAAGGCAAATGAGGATTTACATCTGTTCGGTAGAAATGTAGGATTGTTGGAAAGTGTTGGACCCACCGCTTTCTTAATATTTTCAGCAAGGTCCTTACCAACATTTACGAAGAATTTATTTACATCGTCGGTAGTATTTTGATTGGCAGATGGTCCCAACAACTCAGTAGCAACGCTTTTTGACTTGGCAGTGTTTGTGATCCCTTTTATGGTTTTCCATAACTCCTTAGAGTTGTTGCAAGCCTTAGAAAGTTCATGCTTTTCATGGGTTCTCTTGAGTTTTTTAAGAAGATTATTACAGAAATTACGGTATCTTTTATAAGTGATTTTGAGAATGAGGTTTTCCGGTGCGGCAGTTGACTTTTTATGTAATCTGTCTCTATTACGCATGCACTTTATAAGGCCTGGTGTGATCCAGGGTTTAATTACCTTGAGACGACGTGAAAGTTTTTTAGAGCAAGCAAATTAGCATCGATTACTTGTTGGATGGAAGATGTGAGATATTGTAGAGCAGTGTTAGGGTTGAAAGAAGAATAGACAGGTTGCAAATCAATTTTCTGTATGGCATCATTTAAACCTATTTGGTTGATCCAACGGGTTGTGGTTTGACTAGGATATCTTGTATGCTTGTGGCCAATAGAGATAATAACAAGGTTGTGGTCGGTCACAGTAGAGTTGGCAACCAGGGTAGTAGCGGGTTTTATGGTCTTTAAAATGATATGATCCAGACATGACTTGTCGAGTCTGGTAGGTAACGTATGTGCCGGGAGGAGGCCGTGAAAAGCGCATAAATTGAGATATTCATTGGCATTATTATCTAATTTTATATTAATATTAATATCGCCTATTATTAAAGTATTATTAAAAGATTTCAAGGACTCTAAAATTGTGTTTAGAGACTCTAAAAATGGATCCACATTGTCTTCAGAAGGAGAACGATATATGGCCACAACTGCTGTTTCCATCCCAATTTTAATAAGGAGACAATTCGCGCCCGTGCATAGTGGTTCCACAACTGAGACCTTTAGTTCGTTTTTGATATAAACGACCACACCATCGTTTTGTAGGGGGTTATTCACAGTGGCATAATGAGAATAAATTGAAATTAGGGGAATAGTAGTTGTACGTGATAGGCGGCATTCAGTTAGGACTATAACATCAGATTCCACATTTAGTCTCTCTTTTTAGTACCAAAAATCCATTGAAATTGCACGAGATACTTCGAATATTCTGGGTAAGCAGAGTGAGGCAGGTAGGGGGTTTAGGCAGATATTGTGCGCAGTCTTCGACATCACAGGCCCTTGACTCAGACACTGCTATGTTATCCAGCTCCACGGTAATAATGTTATCAAGCTCTGTAGAAGTGGGTAGAGCAATAGACACAGATAAATATTTCATTGACTTTCAGGATATGTTTTGATAGATTATGTATATTGTACTGGACAGGCAAGTGTAAATACATACATGGGGAGGTAATTATTAAAGTCTTACATACAATACAGATGTAATAACAGCTGTTGATATTGAGGCAAGATCTGACATAGGTTCGTGGGTGAATGTTCACGACTTAAAAATATTAGTACAATGGTAACAAATACAAAAACTAGTCAGTTCATTGGGGTAGAGTTTTTCTTCAGATTATTGAGGACTGCTTCGTCGTCCACACGGACGAAGGGTAGGCCTACCGCTTTCCGCAGGTATATTTTACCATACGAAATCCAGCAAAAGGTATAGCCATATGCCTTTGCAAACTCGCGAGCAAGATAGTGCAACCGTTTTGCCTTAGAGGTAAGACTCTCCGATATGTAGACAGGGGAAGTAATAGATAGATAAGATAAGTCTCTATTCCCTGTCTACGATATATTATGATGATGAATGATTTTTAGATTGATTATGGACGTGATTCTTACGGCCGGTTTCCAAGGCGCTGACTAAGTTAACATATTGGCTAAACTTATTTGGGCCAATCATTTGCCGTTAATATTCAAAATCTCAGCACGTGATTGACAGTTTTACCAATTTGGTAACTTAACCAGCACCCAGGAAACCGGTCGTTAGTTATTCAAATCAAAATTAAAAACTATTTCTATGTCAAGCAACTCACCAGACCAGTCGTTAGATGGACATATAAAAAAATACTTGTACTAAACAGGAAAGAAACAAATTAGAAACAACTTCAGGGTTTAAACTAAAAAAGCCTATCTACAGAGTCCCCAAAATTAGAGTACAGACAACTTTCGCCTGTCGTTTTGGTAGATTCGTCTACAACAAAATAGTAAAGGAGTGCGACCTTAAAACATGCACTACCAGAGAGGTCAACAATCGTGTCACAAAATGGTTACTCACCGTCACCTACGAAGCAGCTGAAGACCTGTTAAACGCCCGCTATTAAATATACCTATATATTTTATATATTAAATTTTAATATAACACTATGTGTTAATGTACATAATACACATACATACATATATTATATTAAAATATCACACACACACGCTACACTACACTTTACTAACCCAACATTTCAACCCCTCTTCCCCTTGGCTTCATTGTCATATCATGAACAGTAATTTCCACATCTTATCCTCATCCTCCAAATACAATCAACACGCGATCGCGTTTTCCGCTCTGTGTATAGCAACCGTAACTCAAGATGCGCACGATACAGGTTCGCCTGGTGTGCGCATCACAAGCAAGCTGCCAAAAGGACAAATTACCCACCAATCTTAACATTGTATTTTATCAACCGTGCATTGTAATTTAGACGTCCTTTGTTAGATACCTATATATTATTATTATTATTTATTCAGCAAAAATGAAATGGATGCTCATAATTTTTAAAAATGGTTAGCCACTGTAATCTGTTTATTTTTTTTAAGATATGAAGCTCTCAATATGCCTATGACTTCGCTTTGTATTGTGTTAACCAAAATATTGATTTTTGCGTTAGCACTATCCAATCAAGTCTTAACAGTTTTATAACTATGTTAGAAGAAATTGGTTTAGAAATATCGCTCTCAAAGACTAAACTTTGCCTTTCTACTAGAAAATACAAAGTTCCTCATATAAATATAAGAATAAAAAACATTGAAATTGAGGTGATACATTGTACAAAGTTTTTAGGCGTTTGGGTGGATAGCCGCTTGAATTGGACACGCCATGTTTTAGAAACTGCCGAAAAATGTATTGCGTTCATTAATATCCTTAGCTCATTAAGCAGTTCAAAGTGGGGTGTTCATCCGATCCACCTAAGAAGACTGTATTTAACACTGGTACGATCTAGACTCGATTACGGATGCATTATTTATGGCAACGCCAACTCTAGACTTTTGCAAAGGTTAGACGTCATCCAAAACCAATGTCTTCGCCTTTGTGGAAGTTTCATTCGAGACACCCCAATTTTTGCCATGGAAAGCGAACTTTGTATCTTACCCTTAAATTTGAGAAGAATCTATTTAAGTAACAAATACTTTCTGAAACTCTCTTCCAGAGCATCCGACCCCTTGAGAAAACAGTTAGAAGTTTTTGACAACACATTAAATACAGGCGCTAGCTATTGGCGTAAAAACCAACTTCCTCTTTTGCTTGAAAGTTTCAGAAAGTATTCCAACCTGCTTGTGTCAAAATCTGAAATTTTACCCCAATTCTTGCTTTCTCACGACATTAAGACTCTCCCTTGGGACAAAATCATATTGCATAGAGTGGACACTATTATTAAACCTAAAGCTCAACTACCCACTCATGACCTTAAACAACTTAGCGAAGATATGATAAACATGCAGTACTCAGACCATTCTAAAATATATACTGACGGATCCAAAACTAGACACGGCTCTAGTTGCGCATTTTATGATGAAGCTGAGAATTTTGGGGTGAAGTTTCTAATTGAAGATCCATGTATACCGATAATGGGGGTTGAACTAACAGCAATTAAAGAAACAGTACACTACATTGAGTCGACCACACGTAATAAAATTGTAATTTTCACAGATTCTAAGAGCAGTCTACAACATTTAGTGGGATGTGCTAAGGGCAGTATCGTCGGTAGACACGAAACTTACCTCATTATTAAATGTATCCATAGAATGATACGTAACGGGGTTGAAGTTCGTTTACAATGGATTCCTTCACACGTGGGCATCAAGGGTAATGAGATAGCAGACTCACTTGCATCCGAGGCTCTTCGGAACGGCATACCTCTCGACACGGTACCGCACTACACTGATCATCTTCCAAAATTGAAAATCGACAACTACTTTAGATTTAAATCCTATTTCAATGACTGCTCTCAAAACAAAGGCATCTGGTACAGAACCGTTGTAGACGAACCACCTCGCGTACCTTGGTTTGCCTTACGAGGCTTCAACAGAAGAGAACTAGTTCTTTGCTTCCGAACCCGAACTTACCACATCCCACTTAACAAATTTAGTTTCATTATGAATAAAAGAGACGACCCTAATTGTACCCGATGTGAGAGGGAGGAGGACCTCCTTCACTTAGTTCTCGAGTGTAAAATAAATGAACAACCAAGGCTGGACCTCCTCGAAGAAACTCGGTGCTCTGAGGGGGATCTTCTCTTCCTTTTCCATCGAATTCTAAGCTCAGAGTTCACTGTCGAGTATAGTAACAGATTCTTAAGTTTCTTGATAACCTCTTTGAATCTCAGATGGGAACACTACAAAATACTTATGTAACTAACCAATTTTAGATTTATTAATGTTATTTTCTTTTGTTAAAGTAATACTGTAAGCGCTGTAACTTTGTTAATTATTTTTAAGCTGACTTAATCATAAGATGTATGGCTTATAAAATAAATAAGATTTAAAAAAAAAAAGCTTACTTGTTACATAGTTATTCTGATATTACCATATGAAAAAGACCATAATGAAAATCACAATTGTCATCTAGGATTTTATTTCATCAGATTTCATCATACGCTTGCCATCATTTGTTATCCTTTTATTTCAGGTTTCAAATGATTTTGGATAAAATTCCCCCAGGGTCTGTGATTGTCATGGACAACGCCCCGTACCACTCTCGCCAGCTTGAACCTGTGCCTAATATGAGCTGAAGGAAGGACGCTATACAAGACTGGCTACGCACCAAAGACATAGCGTTTGAAGCAAGCGAAATAAAAGCACAGTTACTCACAAAATTCGTAAAGGAAAAGTATAGAACAAAATATGTCGATGATCTCGCCGCATCTAAAGGAGTAAGTGTTGCGCCTTCCTCCATATCACTGTGAGTTGAATCCAATAGAACTGATTTGGGCACAGGTCAAGTCTTACTTAGGAAGAAATAATAAATCTTTTAAAATGGCAGTAATAAAAAATTTGCTAAAAGAAAGATTGGCGAGAGTCGGAGCAGAACAAAGGGCAAAATGTCGGTCACGTTCAAAACGAAGAGAAAAGGATGAAAAAATTAGACGGCCTTATGGATGTGGCTAGCGACGCTATAACTCAGCCTTTTATTATAAATGTGACCGATGATGACACATCAAGTGATGATGAATCTGTCACAAGCGAATGACGCGCGTCAAGTTGGGATATTTCTCTATCTACGGTTATTTTCTATTCTACTAAGTTTTCTAAAACAATTTAATTAAGTTTTTTAGTATGATGCTAGAGCTCGTCTAAGCTGAAATTACGCGCCCCACTCCTTGGTTTTGTACTACTTATAGAAAAAAAACGATCGAAAATCGACAGCGAATTATATCTCTTTGATCAATGCCTTTGTTATCAGTGCATCTCGCTCAATCATAGACAACTGTCAACTGACATTTCTGTTTACATTATTGTGAAATGCTATTGAAATGCACTTTATATTAATTCGTGCTGTCAATATAAAACCAGTGTTACTAGTTTAATACAATATTATTACCATTGGTAGGAAACAAATAAAAATAAATCCTGTTTACAACTTTTATGGACAACAAGTAATTCGGCAAAAAAATGGACTGTACGGCTTGTCGGATGCCTGTAGCTGATGACGAGTTACTAAAATGCATTGCTTGTAAAGCTGCTTATCACCACTTATGCTTGAATGTATCGACAACTTATTTTAATGCCAATTTGTTGAATTTAATTTCCACATTCAAGTGTCACATCTGCATTAATGTGACCTCTCGCAAACAACGGAATGACGACACACCAGTTCGGAAGACGATAGCTAGCATCATCGATGAATCTATGATGTCAGGTGATGTTGACGTCAGTGCATACCACCTGCATACAACATTTTCGCTTAAAGACATCAACAAAACGAATATTAATTCTCAGGGCGCTACTGCCACAGAAGTGCGCTAGATTATTAGAACCGAGCTGGGTAATATCTTGTAAAACCTGGAGACAAAAAATATTCAGATAATTAATGATAGGACCAAAGAGCTTACTAATGAGATAGACAATTTGAAGGAAACTCTGAAGACAATTAATCATCAATACAACACTATAAATAACACATTAAATAAATCCCAAATTGAAATGAAAAAAATCAAAGAACATAATGTTGCTCTAACTGAAAATGTTACACATCTCTAACAGCTAAGATAACCAGCTTGGAACAACACTCCAGATCCTCGAATGTGGAAATTCAATGTGTACCGGAGCGTAAATCCGAGAACCTTACGAATATAATTCTCCAAATTAGCAAAAGCACTGGAAGCAATATCAAGGAAGAACAGATTCACCACTGCACTAGGGTTGCTAAAATGAACGCGAATAGCACTCGACCTAAATCTATTATAGTGGAATTCTCTTGT
This sequence comes from Argyresthia goedartella, assembly GCA_949825045.1. Taxonomy (NCBI): domain Eukaryota; kingdom Metazoa; phylum Arthropoda; class Insecta; order Lepidoptera; family Argyresthiidae; genus Argyresthia; species Argyresthia goedartella. The sequence continues at coordinate 12,159,461 of OX463808.1, read as the reverse complement.
CCAAGAGTGCGCAATAGTTTTCTGGCAGTAGTTTTGCGAGTCAACAGGGCCAACAAGAACAACAAGCTCAACACCAAGCACGCCGGCATTGAAGGCCAAGCTAGCCCCTTTTTTGTGTTCGAGCATTTACCTTCTGATTTGAAAAAATTGCATGCCGAAGCTAGATTTAAAGCAAAAAGTATTGGTTTTAAACACATTCTAGTGAGAAACGGTCGCATGCTACTTCGAAGAACTGACAGTTCTGACTACTTAGTGATCCGGTCACAGAGTGATAATGACTCTCTTAAATAGATAAGTGTAGTTTTAAGCAGTTGCTAGTTGTAAATATAATTAAGTTTAGTCTATTTTTATTGGTGACAGTCTCAGTGTAAGTTTTAATGGCTCAATTTGATTTAAGTTTATACTATCAAAATATATGTGGCATGAGAACAAAAACGCAGGAGATTTATAAGAAAATATTAAATAGAGATTATGATATAATTCAATAATTGGTATTGGTATTGGTTGAAACTTGACTTCATGATGGTTTAATGGACAGAGAATTTATTGATGACAGATATCAGGTTTTTAGGAACGATCGTATTCTAAATATAGTGCGCGGGAAGTTAGGTGACCCAATGAATAATGTGGGTTGTAGCAGTTCATAAAAGGTTTAAATGCCATGAAATTATAGTCCCATCATCTACACAAAATATCGGGTAAGAGCATATATGGGTAAACATAATGTTAGGAAACTGCCCTAATAGTAACGATGATTTGTCTATATGTGGAGTTTATTTACCCTCTCTCTTGAAGTTTGAAACACTGCAGTCATTTACTGCTAGTGCTAGTAATATGCTGATAAACCACTCTAACTCTCTTATAGTGGGAGACTTTAATATCTCGTCGATCTATTGGAGTAGCAATAATAATTCAAAGGACTTAGGTGTGCCAATCAGTTACAATAGCAAATTTCGTAACTGTATTGTGGACTGGATGTGTGAATGCAATCTTTTACTGTTGAATGGTGAAGGAAACAAATATGGTAAATTGCTTGATTTGATATTTTACAATAATATAAATACCTTAGATATATCATGCTGTAACGATCCAATAAGTAATGTAGATAATTATCATCCACCATTGAATATCACCATTAGACACAAAAAAACAGACCAATTTCAACCACTTCTTAAAGATAGACCTCGCTGGTTTAATAGTAGTTTATGTGACTGCTGCATAATGGAGGGCATTAAAACTCGAGAGTGGGTCTATGAAACGAACCGAAGGCGAGTTTCATAATAATATCACTCGAAAGTTTTAATGCCTAATTATGTACAGTTACATACACTACTTTATCTACACACATATCATAAGCTCTCTTTGATGTGTTCAGGAACCGCATGTTTGACCGGCATTGTGGCTCTGCAATTGTTTAACTTGTTCTGTAGTACAAACTTCTCGCAGGCGGGCGTCGGCGTTCGAAATTTTAATGTCAGTACCAACTTCATAAACAAACTAGGGACGGCACGCGGGTGGGCGTCGGCGTTCGAAATTTGAATGTCATTATATGTAGAAAAACTACACACAATGACCATAATGTGTAGTTTTCCAGATACAAAACGAGTTTTTACCAAGTAGTTTAACATAATGCTGATCCTAACGTGCGGATTTTGAACGCAGTAAAGAGGGTTTATGATACGTGTGTAGATAAAGCAGATTATGATGCGGTTTGTAACGCGCTTGATGACATTAATTGGGCTGAATTATTTAAAACCTGTAGTAATGCTAATGGTATGGTATTGGTCTTATAAGGGGAACTTAATAAGATTATCGAAAAACTCATACCCAAAACAAAACCAAAATTAAAAGGCTATCCATAGTGGTATTCTACTGCACTTATAAAAAAACTTAAGGCTAAAAACAAATATAAATTACTTTTCAAAACATATAACGATCCCATGGACGAATTTTTGTTTCTTTTGATGAGAGGTGATTGCGATAAACTCATAAAAAATTGTTATAAGAAATATATAAACCTATTTGAGTGGAGTGTTCGTGTCAATCCAAAGTTTTTCTGGACTTACATTGAAAATATACGTAATAACAATTCTGAATACACGGCTGTGATGTCACTGAATGGCAGGTCATTTGCTGACGGTAATAAAATAATAAAATAAACTGCAATGGTTGTGCAGAATGCTTTTCAGAGACATATGGAGCGAGACAGAGACACTATAACTTTCCAGATGGTCCACTAGCACATTCTATTGACAATGCATTTTTGGTAGACGTAGAACAGATCAAATCAATTATCAATAAAAATTATGCAAATAAGGGTGCTGACCCAGATAATATTCAACCCATTTTTGTTAAAAAATGCACCTCTAGACTAGCAGTTCCACTAACTACAATATTTAACAGGTCGCTTAAGGAAGGTGTATTCCCATCACTTGGAAAGAATCAAGAGTTGTTCCCGTGTTCAAGAATGGTGACAGAAATGATATAATATTCAACCCATTTTTGTTAAAAAATGCACCTCTAGACTAGCAGTTCCACTAACTACAATATTTAACAGGTCGCTTAAGGAAGGTGTATTCCCATCACTTTGGAAAGAATCAAGAGTTGTTCCCGTGTTCAAGAATGGTGACAGAAATGATATAACTAAATATAGACCTATATGCATACTCTGTGTTTTTGCGAAAGTGTTCGTGTCGGTCATCTGTCCAGTCATCACTTGACGGATGAAGATAAGTATAGTTTTAAGCAGTTGCTAGTTGTAAATATGAATTAAGTTTAATGACATGCATGGCTGGCTAATCTGTGCCTCTGCCACCCCATCTGCCCCTACCATAGAAAAATGTTCGAACCCACTATCTCGCCAACCGGACCTGTCCATCTGTCAAAAACATGTCTTTTACCCTTTCTGACGACACTTCGAATCTGATCTAAACTGAAATTTACTAAAACTGAAAATGACATAGATTTATATCAAACTACAGATTTTGACTTCGCCCAAAGAAAGGATAATTTAAATGTATGACTTACTTTTCAAAATTTTATTTCGGGTGGCTCCAATTGTGTGGAGTGTCGAAGTCCTTAAAGGGTAACCAATAAGTAATCGGTCCCGGAGAATAACAGAGTCCAAATCACAGAGCAAACAGAAGAAGAACAGAAGCCAGGTTTTTCAAAATAAGAGCACACCCGCAACGTATGACATCGAGCAAAGCCCAGAAACTGATGAACCTCAGAGAAATTTAGATTATATTGCATTCATTTGTTCTTTCATTTATATCATGCCCATCTCTAAAACGAATTATGTATAACACTTTTTGATAATCTGTGCAGATTTTCATCGGAAGTAGAATTTTAGGAAATAATGCTATTTATGAATGCTGCTATTTTTATGCAGAACTTCGACCAGTGTTTTAACTGAATGTGGTAACCAACATCGAGTGATCCCTTTGGAATATCGAGTTTCGTGATATCATGACATTTGTTTAAATTGTTAGCCTAGGTAGAACGCCGAAGGTATTGTCTTAGTTGGCTTATTCATTCATGGGATCATTCAATTAATTTTCCTTCCGATATTAATTATTTTTGACATAACTATTGCAATGTAAACTTCTTGATACCACGTTGTCTATATAATACCTGTATTCGGATCAACTTTGACTTTAAACTAATAACAAATTTATCGAGTGACAAGTGGTCCAAATTTAGGGCGACATTCTTAGGGCGCAAAAATAACCAAAGATTCCTTTTAAAAAACGAACCCTTGAGAGTTTTTTTTTTCTAATCGAATCGATATGTCTCCGGTTTAACTGTATTGATTTTTACAAAACTAGGAGTATAACCACTCAGCCGTCCGGTAAACATGTTTAAAGCTTGCAACATTAAAATAACCTGGCCAAGTGCGAGTTAGAGCGCCCAAATCGGTTTATTTTTCTGGAGAAACTACAATTATACCGCCTTCAGATTGTTTTCATTACTAGTGCTTTAAGACCTATTTTCTTGCCAAATTTGATGATTCTAGGTTAACGTGAAGTAGGTTTTGATTCACTTGCGAGTACCAAGCAAATTCAGCAAAATGGTGTCACAAACATAACGTATCTTTTGATTGCGTTGACCTAAAAGTTTTTTTTACAACTTCAAGCGATGACAGGCCTAAGTAATCGATATCAATTTCAATTTGATACCTTCACGCGTTCCTGAGAAAAAAAGGCAGAGACGGCAGACGGATAACTAAGGGATCCTTTGAGGGTTCCTTTTGTCCCTTTAAGGTAAAGAACCCTTTTTGGTCCAACTATTTAAATAGTAGGATTTAGTCCTAACTACTCAAAACCCGATGGAGTTGGGACGGATCGCGATTTTGGACCCGATGCAATGGTAATAAAATTTAAAACCTATAACGGAAAAGTGGTAACTGAGGGGTTAATAGAACTTCAGTTGCACACGCACAATGCACATTAAATAAACCTCGGAAATTAAACATATTGAACCTCATGTTTGCTCTGAGAGAGAGTTCTCATTACCACATTGGACTAACCAGAACTCAGGCCTGAGCCTCGTACAGTTGAATAATAATCTTGGTTTTCTTTAGCTCGATGTCAGCAGTACTCAACGCATGCGCCCTGGTCGCAGTAGAAGACATCATGCGCGGGTGGCTGCGCCTGCGCCTAAAGCCGCTGGCGGAGGGAATCATCGCGCGGCTAGTGACGGCTCTACTCGCTATTCTGTCGGTGATCATGTTGGTTGTGGTTGAGAAGCTGGGAGGGATTTTGGGTAAGACTTCTTGTTACTTTTTAGGGTTCCGTACCCAACGGGTAAGAACGGAACCCTATTACTAAGACTCCGCTGTCCGTCCGTCTGTCACCAGGCTGTATCTCAAGAACCTAGCTAGCTAGAGAGTTGAAATTTTCACAGTTTATGTATTTCTGTTGCCGCTATAGCAACAAATACTAAAAAACAGGATAAAAGAAATATTTAAGGGGGCTCCCATACAACAATTCTTTCAATACCACATACAAACTTATGGATGCACCTGGTTACGTACATGGAGTGTGAAAGTAACCGCACCAATAACTTTGTAAACAATATTTTGCTGTTTAAAATCCAAACTATTCACTCCACACCATCGCTTCCATTGAACGGTGGTACGGAACCCTTCGTGCGCGATTTAGACTCGCACTTGACCGGTTTTTTTGTTTGATCTTGTTTCTTCGTTCTCTATAGTTTGTTTAATCCAGGTTCACATGTGAATATTATTTACAGTCTCCTTCCGTTCATTATTTCTGATCTTGCTGAATCTTGATAAATTTTTCAAAAGCGCTTGCATTTGATATATCTCCCGAGGCTCTTGTATCGTGAGGACCCAGTTTTTTAATTTATGAATATAAACTTACACTCACTTATTTGGGATTTTTGTGCTCAAAGCAGTACCATACACATACTTTAATCTTTTCCGGGGCGTTGTGTGTGAGAAGGGTTCTATACTTGATAGTGGGTCGACACATGAGTGACGACAGGTATCTCCCCACCCAGGTGTAGCGACGGCACTGTCCGCCATCGCGGCGAGCGCGACGTGCGGCGTGTTCACGCTGGGCATGATGTGCTGGTGGGTGGGGCCGCGCGGGGCCATCGCCGGCGCGGTGGCGGGCGCGCTGGCGGCGGGCTCCGTCTCGATGGGCATCCAGGCGGCGGCGGCGAGAGGGCTGCGCGCGCCACCAAAGCACATCACGCAGGAGTGCGCGGCGAACGCGTCGTATATCGCGCCGAAATACTTGGTGAGTTGTAGAGAGAGGAGGATTCTTATCTCGAGGGCATCTCAGTTTCTACTTTCGGTAGTTAAATAATTAATAACAAGTTTATCTCCAAGTTACAGAATAATTAGAACTGACTGGTGGACAGCCAATAATGATAACCTATTTGCCTCTACCCTAATATCAAAATAACTGGACCAAAACGACAATTGGATTCGCATTTTTTTCTTTTAAAGTTGCAAGCTTGACTCGTAGCGTTGTAAAAATCGATACAGTTAAATCAGCACATATTCGGATCAGAAAAATATGACGCTTAGTTTATTTTGTGCTTAAATATTTATATTTACTTGTCTTGTTCATTTTCTTAAATTATTTACAATTTCTGCTTTTCTTTGTTTGTTCATTTTTCATTATTTTAAAGTCCAAGTTGATCAGTACAGTAGGTGTTATTCATACAACGTCGTCATATCAAAAAAGTTTCAACAGTTAAAAGAGCTATTTGTCTATTGGGTTCCACGCTCGCTTCTCACGCAGGAGATGCAGGCTCGAATCCGGTGCTGACCATGTACCAATGAGATAATAAATTTTATTTATTATGTTAACATGTTCCGTGCTTCGGATGACACGCTAAGCTGTAGGTCCCGACTACTATCGCTACCTCATTGAACAGTTGCCTCAAAAATAATTAATTAAGAAATGAACGCTGCCAGCATGTTGAGCACCCTGCCTCGCGACCTAAAGGACATTTTTTATTTAGTTTAGTTGTATATTTATATTTTTAATTTTTCACTTTCATTTAGTGTTGTTTGTATGTATATAGGTAGTTTAGCTTTATAATTTATATCACAAACAAGTAATGTTAATGAAATAGATAAAATTAATCTTACGGATTGTCAAACAATAAACAAAAAATAAGAAATGGGAATTAATCGAATAATCGCAATGAATGAATTGGCCAACAGAGACTTAAACACTATTTTTTTTCTACTAAAACGGCAACCCACCAACAGTCATTTTGCTCAAGTTATTTAGATTTCAGGGATTAGTTAATATTACTCCGTTAAGCCATTGATAACAACAAACATAAACTAACAGCAATATGTCTCCCGACAGGACCCAGAGACCGTATTCCCTCTATTCCGGTTGTCCTTCCACTGGATAGCGCCCCTGGGCCTGCTGTCCACCCTGCTGGTCGGCGCGGTCGTCGGCTGGTGCTTCGACAAGCAGTCGAAGGAGGCCCTGGACGCGGAGCTGTTCACGCCGGCGGTGTGGCGCTGGCTGCCGCGGGAGGCGCACGAAAACGCGGGCGCGACGCGGCGGCGCCTCGCGCGGGGGCAGGGGGAGCACCCGCCGCCGACCGCGCCGCTCATATTGGGGGCGCTGCCTAAGAACGATAGAAATAAGGTGAGGGATAGTTGGATTCCTTTTTAACCGTCTTCAAAAGGAGGAGGTTCTCAATAGAGTACCTATTTGAAAAGTTAGTCCAATAAATCTAGAAACGTGTCTAAAGTGGAAAATATTTGAACAAAAAGGTTTGACAATATCAGAATTGTATGTTTCCAGCAGTTGGATTTTATGAACGCAATTTTATGTAAAAGAGACAACATTTGACTATGCTAGTATTTCATAGAACTTGTGAACGAAATTACCGTTGTGACAGTTCCTGAAAAGTATCTATTTTGAGTGGCAGTCAAATACCGTATTCGACTGTTTATTTTTTCTTTGTAAGTTTGCTACGCGATTATTCCGTCAATTATGAAACGATTTCTATGATTATTTTTTGATCGGTAGGTCATACCTCATATAAATTTTATTAAAATTTATTGAGCGCTTTTTGAAAAACTTGACAAAATAAAATAAAATATACGCAGATGACGTTTTTATTTGCGGTTCCCTTCAGCATAAGTCTTGATGAGGACTTTTCTTGTATAAAGACGATTTTCGCATCCCAACCGGGCAGGAATAAATAGGGCTTGAGTCGGTTTTTTAAAGTTTTTAATTTAGTGAATCAAGTATTACTGATACTCTGAGAGTGTATCATTAGTACATTGATGTGGAGGCTGGGAAGTGAGCATAGAAGGACGAGCGAGTTTGAGGGCTGAGCCGCAGCCCTCTAAGAGACGAGAGTCTATCTCGTGCACTTTTGGCCGAGATATTACATAAGTACTTAGTGCTTTTCACGACTATTGCGGGGAAATTGAAATCAATCGCTTATAGTTTGAATGTCTTTGATATTTTGTTTTAAAGCAGTTGAAGCAAAAATGTCCTTTTATTAAAAAAAAGGGAACCAAAAAGGACCCAGTAGAGCGCCAGACCTAAATATTTATTATGAATATCCTCATTGGCCGGTTAAATTTCATATAAAGGACGTGTTCTGATTGGATTTTTTTATGTCTTATGCAGTACCAGTCTTGTCCTGATTGGCAGGCCGATAGGATTGGTCGACTTGCTCTTTGAACAGGCCACAGGCCCACTGGACTAGATTTTTTTGTTGTCCTGACAACTATTCAATGTTTTCGGGCCCCGTTTCGCCACATTCCCGAGCTGTGGTACAGAATACTTAAAAGTACTACGTACAGAAAGATCACTCCTCAAAGACACTTAAATAAATAGCTACCCTCGCTGCGCGGCAATAAAGCGCAATGTAGCTCGCACCTGCGCTACTTTCAATAATCGCTACCTACAGAATCGGTTTCCCCGCCGTGCAGGCTAGATTGCGCCGCATCACTTCGCCTGAGAGCTTCTTTTACTCTGACATCTCGCGATGCGACTGCGAGCCAAGCGAGCGGCAACCTTAAGTGAAATCCCGAACTCCGGGTCGGACAGCCAAACGTACCTAAATCGCTGAGTGAGACCCCCCTGGCAGTGGCTTGTTTTATTTAAGCAGGTATTTTAAAGTTACTAACTTGTGCCAGGTTGGCGGACGCAGTAAAGTTCACTAGACCAATCTTCTTACTAAAACATTTTATTTTCCACCTATTTCAGAGCGAAATCAATGGCGAGACAAGTCGGTGAGAGAAACCGTCGAGTGATATGGGACCAAGTCGGAGATCAAATCTACGACTCAGCGACATAGTCGCGACAAGCGCTGTTACATGATACGTAACGTTATACGTCACAATATACAAACCATTACGAAGGCTTATTCCGCACACCTGCTGCTATGTTGTCATTTTTATGACTCGATTCTTGAAAGGTTGGTGGGCAATGATGATGAGTGAAAACCACACCGGATTCACCTACGCGAAGGTACAACGTTTACGACTTTAATTTTCCGGTTTAAACCTAGAATGTAGGGGCTGTTCCATGAAATAATCTACAAAATTGTAGTCGACTTGGCTCGGTAGTTTTGGCGCAACATGTCTGAACTTTAAAGTAAGAATCTCAAAAAAATATTAGTTTTATATACGTAACTAAACAAATAAATAAATACTGGATATACATGTGAATGAAGAGGGGCTTTGTAACATTTCAGTTTGTACCTACTGTACGTATTTCCAGATTTTCGCATTTTTGGGACCAGTTTTATCGACAAAACTTTACGAAATGCATGTCTGTTTAGATTAGAATGTTAGGCTCTTTGTTACTTAGTGCAGTAAATGACATTATAGTCGGATCAAATTGGACTCTAAAATTATGTAAGCAAATAAACGTATGTAGTGACGTTCTCAAAATTACTAAGGCAACAAAACTCACCATAGATTCCTTTTTTAGACTAACATTTTAGCCTGCGGAATCGTATTTGTTTACTAAATTTTAAATACCTACTTGTTTTGACTAAAGTTCTATTTTTTTATAGTCTTAGTACTGTCTTGCTGACATTTAATTTCACCTCGGAATTTCTGACTCGAGATTAGATGATAATGATGATATGGTGCCTCTCCAGCCAGGGATTCTATAAGAATTTTTGATATCGATCGAAATTCCTGTATATTGAAAAATGCAAGAACACGAACGAGCTGTCTTTTCTGCGATGTGATTGGTCCATTTTGTCAATTTGAATGGTGTTGCGATAGGTGTCGGAAACACAAAATAATGCTGACCATTAATTTTAATTTTATCCGCCGACTTTTGTGTTGGGTATTGCCAGCTGTGATAAATTGACCTGAATAGCCAAATAAATAATAGAGGAATCCAACCGTGCGGTCCGAATGATGCTGCCAGATTTTTTAGCACATTTACGATGTTACAGGGGCAAGACTATTGCCGCTCTGATGATATTGTTAATTTGAGTTAGCATATAGATTTTTTGCGTTGACAGTATTTATTGTAGGTACTTAAATAATCTTTATAACTTGAGGTGAAGGTAATTGGATAGAAAAATGACAAACCGACGTCATTCATACGTAAGCGTTGAATTGAAAAGCGTATTTTACAAAGCTGTACCGATTTTACATAATTTACCTAATAAGGCATTAGAAATTAGTATATTGATATTTTCTGTGATGGACAATCACTCCACTTTTATTTTTCTAGAAATAGTCTTAATATTTATTTTTATTTCCTTAGCGTCGTAATTGTAGGTTATGTGCTACCGAAAAAATCCTATTTCACTAGTTTTTACTAAGTGCCTTAGTTAAAACTAGAATTGCCTAGTAATGACTAGAATTTACTGATATACATTTAGGCAAAACTAGTATAACATAAACACATACAGACACTAAAGTGTAGTATTAAAGTATAAAAGGTAACAGTAAAAACCCATTTTAGTTGGAACGCGTTTTCACTAGTTAAAGTTAGTAAACCTTAGTTGAAACTAGAATTTCCTAGTAATAACTAGAATTTGAAGCCGAATTGGTTGCTGTAGGTCACTTTCTATCTGAATACAAAATTTAGTTTGTGTTAGTTCACAACTTTATGTGCAACCTGGAGCCGAGCGAAGCGGAACAGCGCGAGGCAATTCCAAAACTAGACTATCACCAAACCGTAATGATTGCTTATTGACGTTCATTTTCGACCACCAGTAAATTCTAGTTTTAACTCTTAAGCTCTCAGTGGCGGAAATCTTCCTAAGATGTCATTTTTCCTTTATAGATTTTGAATTTTATTACCATGGCATGAGGTACAAAACCGCGACCCCTCGTAACCAGGTCCAGGTCTCCAGTCATTAATAGATGAAGAGAAGAGAATGTATTACCAATTCATGAGGTTGAAAATTATGTGGTATTGTATGTCCGCTTGCCTTATTAAGGGTTAACTAAGACACTTAGTCAAAACTAGTTTTTTCTAGTGAAAACGCGTTCTAACATAAAATGGGTTTTACTGGAACATATACAGTGAATCGTGAATTATTTTTGTATAACTTTTAGGGATGAATATTACAATGTATGCTTTGTAAGTTTTTATCTATTGTAAACAGAAATAAAACCTGTGTAAAATATATAAATGTTAAAATAGTGTTATTATTAAATTAGAGAGTTTATAGAAAACGTTGCATTTTTATTATTTACTTTTAATTATTAAGTTTTCAAAAATGCTCTTTTTCTGAGCTTGTTTTTAAAATAAACTGACCCTATACCCTGAAATCAAAATAACTGGACTACAATGATAATTGGATTCTCCTTATAGATAATGCTGCAAGCTTTATACTCCTATACTCTGTAAAACATACAAAGCGACAATAGAAGCTTTGATAGAATTTTATTGTTACCGCACGTAAGTGTATCGTCGCTGCAGCCCATAGTGCCTGTAACAACTTTTTTATTGTTGAAATGATTTTTTTAATTTCAGCTTAAGACACGCAGATACGGTAACAATGTTAAAAATATTTAAACGGGATAACAACGGCAAATCAACGTTATGGAGTTTTGCAAATTTTTGATCTATCAAAATAACAGTTGTTACTACGGCTAAATGGTGTTGTTGATACGGCAACGTTATACAATAACAAAATACGAAGCAATGTTTTGACAAAGTATTCTTAGATAAAATTACAAAGTGACGTCTGATACTTGCTGTCGCAAACTGTTTCTCTGATTCTGCCAGTTTCTACGTGGATGTCGTGCAGAGAAGTAGTATTTGTGCTCAAGAGTGATATGAAATATGGCAATGGAGATTTTTTTAACAGAAAATAAACTGCAGCATCTGCTGCAGTCTATGCTCGGTAAGTAACAGTGCCCTAATACAATTGTGAGGTTAATGTCGTTGCTTTGCGCTATTGGCTGTAACCTGTTCTTTGTTTCCCATCACCTTTCAGACCTTTGACTGCAGCTGTTGGCCGGGCGAATCTCCTTTCTGCGAGGATTTTAGGTTAGGTATCTGGTTCCATTCATTTTTGCAGGATAAAAGTACCCTTTTTTTTCGGGGTTACTTACTTTCATTGCAATCATTTTAGTAGGTATTCCTCGCCTCACGAGTTATGAGCGCTGAGAGAAAACTGGCGCCTTACGGCGGGGGTTACTGCTCAATTGTTAACATAATCAGCGTCCAGTAAACCGGCCATAAATGCCTTTGTTCACAGTTCGGTGAATTACGGCCCCTGATCACGTCCAACAGTCAGGAAAAATGTCGAAAATTACTCATTGTGTTTTGCCGCGTACACACCGGCCCAATGAAAGTCAACGAATGGTTCTGTGGTGTTATCTGCGGCCAAGCATTTGTAGCTAAATGTAGCTCAAAAAGTAGCCAGATTGGTTAATTTTCCCACCTATAATTTTAGGCCAGAAATGTAAACAAATAACTGTCATTTTCTAGAACAAAGCCGTCGACTTTGACATTTATATTACACTTTTTGTACTGGAAAATGACAGTTGTTCGTTTACATTTCTGGCCTCCACTTAAAAATTGCTGTATAAAGTAACTAAAGGTAGGGAACTTCGTCCTCAAAAAGTAGCCAAATGTATAAAACTTCCAAAAATTTTAGTACTTAACTAAATGACCCTATAAAATTGCTAGATCTAGCTACAAAGTAGTTAAGATGGCAACACTGGCCGTTCGTTGGCCTTCGTTGGCCCGGTGAATACTCAGCATTTGGTTACATAACCTAACCTAAGATATGGCCAAATTTTCATAAGTCTCAGATAGCTAACGCATAAAATAACAACATTCTTCTTTTTCAGATCAAGAACTGACGTTAGAATTACTAATGGAATCTGGAACGCACACTAACTGAACAATAGAAGTATTAAGAAAGTACTTCAAATTTAGCTACTAACACCTAGTTCAAGCAAAACAGAGATCAGTTTTCCATCGGCACAACCAACTAGCCAAACGCGAGCTTAAAGTAGTACTCGGAGGTTCCAAAGTAAACCACAACTTTACTCCTAAGTACCTTGGCGTCACCCTGGACCGCTGTCTCACTCAATCTTTTAAAGAATATCTAGCTAGTACCGCACGCAAGCTCCAGTCTCGTAACAATATAAAACATAAACTTACGGGTAACTGCTTGGCACCTCTTCCTTCTCGCTGGTATACTCGACGGTAGAATACTGTGCACCGGTTTGGTTAGGCAGCTCCCACACTAACAAGGTAGACGTGGAACTCTACAAGGCCATGCGATGCATCTCCGGTACCTTGAACTCCACCCCGTATCACTGGCTACCAGTACTCTGCAGGATTCGTCCCCCTGACTTGAGAAGGAAGCCCGCTCTCCTAAGAGAGTCCCGCATGATTCGTGACCACCAATGCCTTCCCATGCGCCCAGAGTTTATGGACACCACTAAGCACCGTCTTAAATCCAGAAACCCACCTAACAAAATCGCAATGAATTTGCTACAAGAAGACTCCAACCTCATGCAACAATAGTCGCAACAATGGAACTCAACAATGGCTGGAAAATTGGGCTCAGATATTGTTCCAGGCTCCAAAATGAAGAGGTTCCAGCTGCCGAGGCGCTGGTGCACTCTCAACAGACTCCGCACGGGTCACGGACGTTGTGCCCAATATAAACATCGCTGCGGCTGGATAGTCTCCTCTGCTTGTACCTGCGGAACTGAAGTACAAGATATCCAACATATTATCTCTGAATGCCCAGAAACGCTATATACCGGGGAACCTCCCGAGGACCTGATCAACCTTACTGACGAAGCCACCGAGTGGCTTAAATCCCTTATTATTAACTTGTGATTTGGTATGAACTGTACACGAATGCCATACGATTAAATAAATAAAGTGAGATTAATACATGCTATTGATAGAAATATCTTCGTATTTGCTTTTAAGATTCTCAAATCCTCTTTATCGTATCTTATGCTACCCGAGCATTGTAACCATAGAGAAACTTATTTGATTGTAACATTATAGGTTTCGATCCCTTCACTTTGTAAATGGTAAAGAGTAACAATAATAACGTTGCCCTCATATCTATGCACCAAAGTCCAGCATCAAAGTTTTTTGTTGCAATGGCAATATTTTTTTGAGAGTGTAGCATGATAGCTGTCAGGATGACATGATTAGAACTGGGAGTAGGTCGATATATTATAGATATTTCGACTATATATAACTGAATTTTCAATTAAATCAAACAAAAGGAACTTGTTACACGTTTTTATTTTTGTAATAAAGGTTCACAGCCCAAATCTTCATCAAAGTCCAATTCTGATTCTGTTTCGGAGTCACTGGTGTCCTGCTGATTAACTTTTGTGTGCGGATAGTATATTTTTCGTAATCGTGGAGCATTCGTTTATTTCTTTAGGCGAACCTTGTTGTCTTCTCTATAAAAATTCGAATCTCAATCTATTTTCTCACCCTATTATATTATCAATTTTTTCGTCTACCCGCGCTTTTCTATACGCGTTTTGATAGTTGCTCCCAACAATTTTATTGAAATTAATACGTAAAACGCGCTAAATAGCAGTGAAAGTGAAGTAAATTTGCAGAAATATACCAATACTTAATAGTGTTCAACAAATATACCCACCAGTCTAACTTTAGTGTATCAAATCTTGCTCTAACCTCAAAAGTGCAGACTCACCATATAAAATGTCCAACTGTTTGAAGTGTACCAAGCAAATACCTAAGTTAGATGATAAAAATCCGAAAATAGTGTGCCACGGCTGTGATAGGCAGATCTGTGTTAAGTGCAGCGGATTACTTGTGACAGAGCTGAGAGTGATTGCATTGCAGTCGCCGACACTCAAATATTTGTGCCCCGATTGTGAGCAAGGAGTTCGCCAACTGCCCGCCTTGAGGAAGTTAGTGGATGAACTCAAAACCGAAGTGGATGCCTTGAGGACTAGCCAACCAGCAGTCAATGTTGAGGCCATCATCGATGAGATAGAGGAGCGAAACCGAAGGGCATCAAATGTCATTATGTTCGGGGTGCCGGAGTTGCATGCGGATGGGGATGAGCCAACTTCAGTAGAGGCTCGGAAGATTTTTGACCAGGAGCAGGTGGAGAAGGCATTGGCCTCACTGCCCGAGCCAGTGGCACCTGTGGCCCTAATACGCCTGGGAAAGCCCTAGCCTGGCTCGGGCCCTCGGCCCATCAAACTAGTACTGCCAAACAGGAAAGCAGCGATCCAGGTATTAAAGAATGGTAAAAAGCTTAGAGGGGTTACGGCCAAAAATGACCTAACCCCGTGCCAGCGCGAACACCTGAAAAATCTGCGACGAGAACTCACACAACGAATCGAAAAAGGTGAGGATAAGCTCACCATCAGATATGTTAACAACAAACCGATCATAACAACACACATCGATGAAACCACAAAAAAGTCTTAACTAATGGTCTGACGCAATTAACGTTTTTCTACACGAACTTGGCATCTTTAAAGGCAAAACGAGATTTATTCTTATTGGAAATTGGCAAAACAAACCCTACTTTTATTATTATAACAGAGACCCAACTAAAATCCAAAATCACAAACAACTTGATAGACATTAGGGGATATACGCTTTTTAGACATGATAGAAGCAACGACAGTGGATATGGAGGAGTAGCCATATATATTGCACATGAACACAACAACATACCTATTGTAACTAGTTTACATCCGACCTTCAACAACTTACCTGAGGTGGAAGCCCTTTGGGTAAACATCATCTATGGCAATTTTAAATTACTCATCGGAGGAGTCTACCGTCCCACAGAGTACAGCTATAAAACCTCAGATCAACTACTGTTCGAAACGATACAAAAAGCAGCTGATGCAAAACAAAACCTCTTAATTGCGGGAGATTTTAACCTTCCTGACCTTGAGTGGCCCTTACAAAACCTAGATGGATACAAACCGCTTCATGAAAAATTTGTGGATATGTTTACCAATAGCAATCTATACCAACTAGTAACAGATATTACACGAAAACGTAACAATGAAGAATCATTGCTAGATCTTATACTATGCAATGATGAAAACCTATGCACAAGCATTATTCATCACCCACCAATAGGTAAAAGTGACCACATGGTTCTAATTGGTACACTGCAATTTGAGAGTGGATTTTTATCAAAATCGTTGAACAAGCCCCCGAGAAGAGACTTCTTTGGAGCTAACTATGAATCTGTGTCGTCTATGTTGGCTTCTAAACACATAAATAGTCCTAGTCACAACGACGTTAACAATACCTGGGATGAGTTCAAGACTACTATAATACAAACCATAGAAACAACAATACCTCTTCGAAGACCGAGCAAACACCGCAACCACAGAAAACCATGGATAGGTCCAGAGATAGTCAAACTCACCCAACAAAAACTTCAAAAATGGCAACTATGTCGACTTACAAAAATAACAGAGACATATGAAGATTACAGAAAAATAAACAATAGAATCATTGCAGAAGTCAGGAAGTCAAGGATTAAGTTTGAAAGAGGAATAGTTAACAGTAGCCCGAAATGCTTTTATGGGTACATTCGCCAACGCTTAAAGATGAATCCACAGGGACGGTTACTTGTAAAAACAATGAAGTCTCCGAGATCTTTGCAAAACAATTTGAAAAATCCTATGTAAGAGAACAGCCCAACTTACAAATTCCTACTCCAGATGTACCAATCTTATTAAACTCACTTGACCATATTGAGTTTTCGCCAGATGAAGTCTCAAAGGTGATGAAAACATTCAACGATGACACAGCTATGGGACCAGACGGGATACCTGCAATACTGCTCAACAAATGCAAAAATGTTCTGAACTGTAAACTTGCATCTATTATGGAACAGTCCTTTAGAACGGGTAGTCTACCGCATGACTGGAAGGAAGCAGTTGTAACGCCGATTTATAAGAAAGGAGATAAACTTGTCGCAGCCAACTATCGCCCAATAAGTCTCACAAGCATCATATGCAAAGCAATGGAAAAGATAATTGTCACAAAAATCCGCGAATTCCTATCCAAAGAGCAGGTTATAACTGATGAACAACACGGATTTGTTCCAAGAAGATCCACGGTGACCAACCTTCTGCTATGCCTAGATTACTGGACAGCAAATTGGAATGACCGCGTGCCCACAGATGTGGTTTATCTAGACTATGAGAAAGCGTTTGACCGCGTTCCTATAAAAAGACTAGTCTCGAAACTGCAACACTTTGGAATTCGTGGTAACCTTCTTATGTGGATTGAAAACTTCCTGAGCGATCGTACCTTTAGGGTGAGAGTTGGGAATGATCTCTCAGATTCCTACAACGTCCTGAGTGGTGTCCCACAAGGATCAGTGCTTGGACCAATTTTATTCTGCGTATACCTAACTGACCTAAAGGTAATAATAAAGTCTGGACTTTCACTGTTTGCAGATGATACAAAAATCATGGGAAATCCGCTAATATCGCACAATATAATACAAGAAGACTTGAACCGCATTTTTGAATGGACACAGAATTGGCTAATAACCTTAAATCCTGGAAAGTGTACGGTTCTGCATGTTGGGAACAATAATCCAAAGTTACCATACAGCATTAATATGCAAACACTGGATCCTGTTACAACACAAAGAGACCTAGGGGTCGCAATATCAACTGACCTTAAATGGGAGACTCATATACTTTCAATTACTAAGAAAGCCAACTCGCTAACATATATGATTCGGAAATCCTTTGATTATATTGACAAAGAATTATTCTTGAGACTTTGCAAGACTTATGTCAGACCACTCCTTGAGTATGCTTTCCAAATATGGAGCCCTTACTTCCAGAAGGACAAAGACTTGCTGGAGAAAGTCCAAAGAAGAGCAACCAAGATGGTAGTAGGACTTCGTGACAAGCCTTATGAGCAGCGACTTGCAGAGCTAGGATTGAGCACTCTAGAGCAACGACGTAAACGTGGAGATCTCATAGAAACATATAAGATTCTAACTGGCTACTATGATGTATCGACTATGAAGGAAATGTTTACGATGAACCAGAATCACCACCTCAGAGGACACACACTGAAACTCCAAGGGCTCTCGTTTACAAGTAACCCACGCAAACACCTTCTATCAAACCGAGTGGTCCGCGAGTGGAACAGACTTCCAGAAACTGTTATTAGTGCACCATCAGTGAACAGTTTTAAAAATAGACTTGACAATTGTATAAAACAAGTGCTGTGAAATGTGAACTGATATGCACGCATCAGCTTTAAGCTGCTTGTGCATAATAAAATAATAATAATAATAATAATAATAATAATTCATTGTTTCAAGATCGATAACTTGTCTTGTTTTACGATGAACCTAGAACATCACTATTCGCGTATAAAGTATGATATTTGTCTCCTATACATTTCACCGTCACAAAATACGGTACTTGATCGGCGTGATTTTGATGACAGCTGTTACAGCTATCATGCTATATTTTACAGAGTATATTGAGGTAAGAATGTCGAAAAGGAATGATAAGCTTAGACGCTTTAGGAATGTTGATATTTTAAAAAGTCCAAGATGATCCGACGCTAGTTTATCTGGCGACCGAGCCCAGCTCGGAGGTTGGATGGTCAGTGGAGTTGGTCGCGCCGAAGACAGTGCGAAATAGATCCTTCGATATCAGTTTTTTGATCAGAATCTGGATCTTCCCCATTTAAAACAACTGTATTTTGGAAATAAAAAATTGTTCTTAACTTGTTCTTGACCTACTATTTTTTAAGAATTAAGTTGTCATAACCCGCCATACCCCAGAGTGGTTTAATGATTCGTTAAGGAGTACTTACTGAACGATTTAGTATATGTAAATTCTTTTTTTTTTATTAAATGACTGAGTAACGCGGTAAACTTCCATCTAAGCCCGATTTACATTTTGATAAGTATAGTAGAGAGTTAAGTATGTAGTAAGTAGCGTCCAAAGATAGGCGATACTAAGGGTGACTTACTGTAAAGATATTACGTGCTTCTGCTTTGGATAATACATTAGTTTCATGCGTGCGTATTTTCTGCTGTAATATATTATAGTACATACATTCGTTCGTCAATCACCTTTTTTAGTCCGTACATTGTGCGAAACCATTCAATATAACATTCGCCCGTGAACATCAGAACTGGACTTCAGATTAGTGGCGTCCAAATAATATTTCTTGTTTATTTATTTATTTATTTTATTAAGCGAACCATTTAACGCAACGCATTAAATTTACAATATAAAACTTGACAACACAACATAAAACATGTAATTATTGGGACTGAGCTTCTATCTATTACAATTTGTCGTGATGTGAATAATAATACACTAAAGGCTTGGTAATGCTTTGACGACCTCCGTGGCGCAGCGGTTGTGGCTCTGCTTACCATGCGAGAGGTCCCGGGTTCGCTCCCCGGCTGGGGGTATAGAAAAATACCCCAGGTCTTGGATGTTAATATGTGTGTGACGTCGCTGTTTCTGGTCCCCACGACACAGGGTATCCTAGTGTGGGGCCAGAAGCAATGTATTTGCCTGTATGGAAAAAATATATAGTAATACAAGTAAAGTGAATCCGGGATAAATTAAAAATATCAACATAATTAAATAATGAATTACATAACCCAATAACGACATTCAATAACTTATTGTAATTTTCATTATTCCGTCTATCGTATTATTGTGTCCATGGTTTGAACGATGAAATGCTAGGGTTGGGTATAGATATCGTTCATACAATTTCTATAGCCAACCCTATACTGTAACTTGTAGTGTTATGTTACTTACATGCTATTTTCCGGTCTGTTCAGCTGGATACTTGCTGAGCTGTACAGCTTGATATTTGGTTTCACCTTTATTTTCATAGGACCCTGTAACGTTTTAAACCATAAGAACACATTAACAAATCATTTTCGCTTCGTATTTTCACACTATCAGCACTTCTAAATCGATAGCGAAGGGGTTCACCTTTGGTGACCTTGTATTTGGCTTTCTCCGAAACTCTGCAATCTCGGGCTTCGTGCGCGCTGGTGCGCTACCCTTTTATCTATCGCTGCTATGTAATTTTGGCTATGTGAACTTGTTGATTTTTCTATTACGAGCCTGAAACCAAAATCTGACATTTACTTTGTTGTTGTTTATCTGGTTGTCATGGCAATGTCCATTCAAACTCGTTAGCGGTCTGATATGTTTGCTTCAATACTTTTACAAAAATACTTTTTCTCTCTTGGCCACTCACAAAAATTGCTTTTAATTTAAATAATTTTTAGAACTCTCCAAAAAGGGTATAAGAGCGGAACATTTCTGAAATTCTGGAGTCTCACTTCAGCTTTCAAGCAAGAAGCATCACCTAAAGGCCTTATCCCGGGGCCGCACTGCCCCGGGATCCTGCGAGCCTCTACCACTACGCCTCCTGTCTTGGCGAGCCTCTACCCTGGCCGGCGCTTCGTGGGTCTCCACTTCACCTGGCCGCTCTCTGCTTCACCTGCCCGTCGGTGACTTCAGGCCGACACGTTGCGGGCCTCTACCCTGACCGGCGCTTCGCTACCAGGGCCACTACTTCTGCTGCCCGTCGATGTCTCCAGGGCACTGATGACCGATTGGCCGCCGGCCACGCTCTCCAACTGCAACTGCTACGTCGCCCACCAGTGCTTCCACTGACCGGTTCGCCATACCGGTTCCACTGCTCCTTCTGCTCCTACTCTCCGTGTCCTCCGCTTCTTTTTTTATCTGATACCTGTATTTTTTATAAAACCTGTCTCACTTCATCCACCCTCATCTTCCTATCATTTTTCTAAATAGTCATTGTATATACACATAATAAACTGGCATTTCTAAATTTTATCCTGGCTGTTTTCTGTTAGGTTCTGGTTAGGTTCATATCGCTACACGACAAACTATACTGTGTTTTACTACTATAATGTAAATGGCAGAGAGTTATTAGGAGCTCCTCTATGGGCTCCCCTAGGGGGACCCTAGTATAGTTTTTTTTTGCGAGGAAATGTATGGTTTTTGGGAATAAATTAATTTTGTTAAAATTTGAGGTTATGTTCACATACTTTTTGCTGTGAAAGTGATATGATGCAATTATGCAACCCCTAGAGGTTTGGGGGAGAGCTTCCTATGCGTTCTTGTGGTATTTTAGCGTATTTTTTTTGCCGGAGACTCGGCTTTATTTAATTACGACTTTAAATAAAATTCAGAGACTTAAGCGAAATAAAAATCCATTCTGCCATTTATTATAAAAATAAAGACTATGAAGACTGAGTTCAAGTAGCATTATATTTTTGAGTCAAATTTGGCTAGAGTGAGTAGAGTAGATCACGTACCAATGAGATAATTAATTTATCTTAAGTAAATGATCGGACGTTAAGTCTTTCGCATAACGCGTTAATCTTTGTAGGTCCCAGCTACTATCGCTACGTGGAAGCTGTCGTAAAACCCCTCCACCAATCTGCACTGAGCCAGCGTGGTGGAGTATGGCTTAATCTTACTCGTATCCGGGTATAGGCCTGTACCACTCGGTGGGGACATTAATGAGCTACATTTATTCATTTATTTTTAAGCTATATACATTCCAAATTCCATCCAAATCCGTCTTTCCAGCGTGAAAGAGTAACAAACATATAAACACACGCACACACACGCACACACACAGAGACAAACTTTCTCAATTATAATATTATATATAAAGTAGGACTATATGTTAAGACAGCGTAGATTTGTACAGTTGTACATTGCAAATTTATTATATCATAGTTCAATTTATAACAATGATTATCCTACGGAAACAGTAGTTATTTTTCGGGATTAAAGATGGCAGACATGGCTTGGCCTGCGGCCTCACATTTCCCTGACGATTCGTGGGGTATTCATGACACTTGACTTGACTCTTGGAAAGATTTTAGATGGGCAAACATCTAGCTAGTGTAATCTTAATCATTGTCTGTTAATAATCGAGTCTTCAGGTACCGAACTCCAAGAAGTTACTAGAAGATACCTGAAAGAATACAAAGTACAAAGAGAAGATTTTTCAGTGAGAAACAATAACTTTATTGCCATTACCAAAACCTCAATAAGATCCGACTGTTATACCTACTCTAAAATAAGCTCCAACTAATTGTTCTATTGAGAATTCTAAAACAATAAATTATTATAAATTCTTAATGCCATTCATCAACTGCACATAACCATAGTCTGTGCACATAACTCATCATTTAGGCAGTATTTATGCCTACGTGTAGGCTGAATGATTGGATACCTGTGCCTAAAACACGTGACAA
Source organism: Argyresthia goedartella (assembly GCA_949825045.1). Classification (NCBI taxonomy): domain Eukaryota; kingdom Metazoa; phylum Arthropoda; class Insecta; order Lepidoptera; family Argyresthiidae; genus Argyresthia; species Argyresthia goedartella. The sequence goes on along the minus strand of OX463808.1, from coordinate 12,137,201 downwards.
AATTTCCGCAAGCAACATTGAGATGAAGGCATCCATCCTCCTTCTATTTGGATTCGACTCCATTTGAAGTTTTGAACGAAACTTCTTGATTAGGCTTCTCCGGCGCACGTATAAATCTAATAGTAGTTTATGTGACTGCTGCTCGAGAGTGGGTTTATGAAACGAGCCGAACGAAGGCGAGTTTCATAATAATATCATTTGAGAGTTTTAATGCCTAATTATGTACAGTTACATAAACTAGTTTATCTACACACATATCATAAGCTCTCTTTGATGTGTTCAGGAACCGCATGTTTGACCCGGCATTGTGGCTCTGCAGTTGTTTAGCTTGTTCTGTAGTATCAACTTCACACAGGCGGGCGTCGGCGTTCGAAATTTGAATGTCAGTACCAACTTCACAGACAAACTAGGAGCGGCACGCAGGCGGGCGTCGGCGTTCGAAATTTGAATGTCATAATATGAAGAAAAACTACACATTATGGTCATAATGTGTAATTTTTCAGATAAGTAATGATTTTTTACCATGTAGTTTAACATTTTGCTGATCGTAACGTGCGGTTTTTGTACTCAGTAAAGAGGGTTTATGATACGTGTATAGATAAATATATTATTGTCGCGTGATGTGGTGGGAATGAGGATGTAATTTTTTGACTGTTATCGTTATTGGGATTTCTATTTATAATGAAATACAACGTCTCGCGACAACTTGGAATTAAAAAGTTTTTTATTTGTAATTAGAATGTCAGCCTTATTTTCATTGGCTTAAAGTGAAATTACCGATCTCGTTGTGCGGAAAAGATAAAAGCCTGAAACGAAAACTGGAAAGAACGATTTCTCCCAGTTATGAGACCTAAAGTCTGGCCGCTGAGAGAATGCGATCCTGACAGCTCAAAACCCACTAACTTTTGACATCTGCAATGAAAAATATTGATTATTTATTATAAAAAAGCCGAAGTTTATTAAGTCGATTTTGTTTTTAGAGGGCTTTTTTGTCGAGAAATGTGGTCCTCTTCAATCCTGTTCCATATTTGCACTTTATAAAGACTCACACTGTATACATATATCATTACAAATATTCCTCGTTTAATTCTCTAGGTGGATTTCTAAACATCGTATCAAAAAAGATACGTTTCGATAGTTAAGTTACCGTAACATTGTCAAAACCGTTAGTTGATAAACTAACGTGTTTTTATATCGTAAGTTGGTCAACTATCGACAGATAGTAAACTGTAGCGTACTGCCTACTATATGACGCGTTAGTTGATCAACTAACGGTTAAAACCGGTAAATAGTAAACTGGTTTAAACTTGAATTGCAAATGAAATACCAGGGCAAAAACTGCGATAGCTTAGGTGAAGGCAAGAGGGGGCGAGCGCAGCGAAGCCCCCGAATAGTATTCGTGTTAGGTTGACATGTAAGAACAAAAGAAACGAAAATTCTAAACCCTGTCGGTCTGGTTTAATATCTGTCGATAGTTGATCAACTACCGCGTTAGTTTATCAACTAACGGTTTTGACTATCTTCCGGTGACAGTTATACCTCAAAATTAATTAAATTCGGAATTAATTAATCGAAAAAACGTAATGAATTAATTGGACCATTTTTTTCTACCATAAAGCGGCAACTCACAAACTGTCGTTTTGGTCCAGTTATTTTGATTTCAGAGTTTAGACTAAAAACTTTGTAAACTTTGCAAAAGTGATCAAAAGCTGCATTTTACGTGATTTTGCCAACCATTGAATATTGAATTGAATAGTCGGTCCACCGTTGCCCACCCAACATCATTACGCAAAATAATTTTATCATCCTACTAAAAAGCACGCGGCGGAACGTTTGTTAAATTTTCAAATTAATTGGCCAAAGAACTTATAAATTACCTCATCTGGAATAGGCAAAACCCGGAACGCCAGGCGGAGGGATTAAACATTTTATTTCAGTTGCAAAACTTCATTTATTTAAGAGAATAATACCTACACCTCAAAGCCTTTCTGGTAATAAAAAAGTACGATAATGTAAGCTGCTGCTAATGAGAATTAGAAATTAGGGACTTAGCAGCCGCAACGTGAGACGCGTATGTAGCCTAATGTGACTCAGTGTTGTTTTAATTCACTTCTTCCTTTGTATGGCGACCAAGGAAAGGAGCGAAACGAACCACCAGTACAAAGCTAGACTTGCCATGGATAGGGTAAGAATTATTTCATAGAGTAGATATTAATAATAATAATCACTTAATTCAAAGCAGTAACATACTTCGATTTTGTAAATTAATTTCATCAGGTTTGAAGCGATAATGTGTGAAATTGTCAAGAGTTTGAAATATTTCGGCTAGAGATGAAATAGATTACGCTGAGCCTTATTGATCGAGCGAGCGAAGCGTACAGTTTCGAGATCGGCCCAAAATGCTTTTGTCGCCTGCAGGTCGTATTCTACAACCATTGGCGAAATTACGATTTGAGCTTTTATTTATTTATTTACTCCATTTTAGGAAAGCCATCGACTATCACTTGTTTGGGGGGAAAATAGGGGAAAAGGGGGGGAAGTTTGCTGTAGCGTAATTTATCGACGGATTTTTATCAAATTTGGGAGGCACACTAATAACTTTATTCTACCCAAGATGTTTCGAAAAAAAAACCAAAAGGGGGAGTGGAGTGGGAAGCACTTCGGGGTATTTTCCACCCCCCTGTAACTATGTTGTAGATAAAGCTAGACACTTGAATTCTCTGACTAATGGGCCACCACATTTAAATAGCTTAATTCCCTAAATTCAGTCAATTTGAACCTCGAACCAGACCTAGGACACGTCAGCCGTTCAAGTTACGTCATTTTGACATCGAACATCAAAATTCTTGAAATTTCCGAAGCTTGAAATTTTAAACAAGCGAGGCCTACTCTACTGTTCTCACGATAGGTTTGTTTGATGGGTATACGTCGCGCCACACTTTATGAGCGGTGGCCTTGAATGCGCAGTAGTCACTTTTTAATACCTGTACATATGCAAGCAAGGTTACCCTCTCTCATGTGGACCATGTTATGTTGTAGCTAGTAAGTAACTAAGTATTTATTTATTTCCAATACAATAAAAATATTTGACAATACTGCGAAACCCACACTAGGCAAACCTGTATCGTGGAATTCGATTTGGTTCCTGAAATGGCCAACCATTTCAAGAAATGATCAGAAGGGGTTGAATTTCACGAAAACATGTCTTTTTAAAAGCATTTTAATTCAGTACTACGTGGTGTTTTTGTGTTATACATTTCGAACTAACACGAAGAATATTCGGAGGCTTCGCTGCGCTTGCCCCCTTTAGTCTTCACCTAAAGGGTGAAGTGTTTTGCCCTAAAATATTTATTTGTTCAATGATAGTTCTAATTCAACCATGGTTGTCTATTTCATGATATAGTCAAATTTACAAAACGGTTACGACATATCCATCTCTCTTGTTCCCATGCGCCACTACCCCTTCCAGGCGGCACTCAGGCGCCATTAAACTTGGCATCAGGTGTACGCCATGTTTCAAGATTATATGTTTGCTCATGTCCAATATGTTTAAACAGCCACAACGAGTAAAGAATGAAATTGTCAACGATATTTAATAATCAGAAAATTTAACACCCTTTTGAGAGAGATGAAACTGCTTTGGTCGAAGAGTGGCAGTAAACCCACAGGATTCCATCAGGGAACTCATTCGGTCAATGAAAAACCGTTTAAAGGCAGGGCCATCCCCCAACACAAAATATTGAGGGGGAAATAAATTAAGGTAGTAAATTAAATTGATTATAATGTTTTTGATATCTTTCAAAGCTAAACAAAACTAAACTAAATTACCTTCCAAATGATATACCACAATCCATGGTTTATTGCGTGGAAGTTGTGCAGCGCGCGATGAAGTGATTCCAATTTATTGCACGCAAGTGTAGTTAGTGGTTCAAAATACTCAGATTCACCACCAACATTGATACATATAAATAAAATAATAAAAAAAATAACCCAAGTCCGTGCGAAACTTAAAAACGTCTACAATTCGTGCATAAATGCTACGGGAAAATTCCATAGTCTTAGTCGGCTCATTTAATCGCTATTCACCACATTACATGCAAAGTGCATCTCTAACATGTAAAGCAGTCTCCGTTGGGTATTTAAATTTTCACCTTTTACCGTAACACTAGGGAGGAGTACAAAGGAATCCCGCAGTAACCTCGTTAAAATATCACCAGGCTGGTGCATTACGTCATACGTGCCCAGGTTATTGCCGCAGGATGTTTTGGCTTTATATTTAAAACAATCCTAGATACGTACGTATACTATGCCTTTGAGTAATTGATTATATATCCCGTCGGTGGCCAATTTGGTAGGCTTACAAAGTTAAGTACTACCTACCTGTTACAAAATTATAGGAGATGTACTCGTAAGATCTCTTGCAATTGTTTATGTACATATAAATAAGACAATCAGACTAGACAGTTAGCTGTTATCATATCAACAACAAAATAGGTGTTACAATAAAAGGACCAAGTTTTCTGGTTTTCTTCGGTTGCCAAATAAAAACTCAGCAAATCGAATGAAAATAAAATCCAACAAACGACCGCCGAGGGTTGCCTAAGCCCTACTAAAAACGTGTCACCATCGCCAACGAAGACGGCGCCTTCCGACGGAGTCACGCAAAAACCTCAAAACAGGGTAATTTGTAAGATAAGACCCGGTCCAGAGGAGAACTATACGGCGGACACCGGACATAAAGATACGGATCTTACATATAGACAGCCGGTCCTGTGATCTCTCCACTGATACAGACGGGGTGGCGACTTGTAAAAATTAGGGTCTTCACAGCGATAAGGGAACTGAACCCTCGATTGTGAGATGGTTAGCTGAGCTTCGCTACCATTTTTTGCTCAACCACTGATTTATTAGGGAATTAGCGTGATACATTCGAGTGGCTCAGACATCATGTTGATCTCTGAGTTCTATTCTGCAGTACCTAAAGCTTGGTCTATGCACGTGATGAATGGCGAGATTACCTACTGGACATTGGTGCGATTTTCCTAAATAAGCAGTATAATCTATGCTATATATATACCACACAGACCAATATTAACCGTTAAAAGAGATAAACCAATCACTGGGAGTTTCTTTGCCCTCCTTCCCCACGTTGGTCCAACGGAGAGGAGAGGCAAGAAATTACGTGTATCTACTAAGCATTTAAGTAAATATCTAAAGTAATAAAGAATTTCTGAGTTTCTCTAAAAGCTAGAATATCATAAAACATTCCCACACAATGTTTATATCGTATCTACATCTGATTGTCTTTCACAAACAGAACCTACACGCATAACAATGTTTCGGTGTGACGCCTGGCGGGCTTTAATTCGAGGTAGCACTTAATTTTCAATAGCTTTATGTGGAGGAGTCGCCGAGGGCCGGGGCTCCGCCGACCGCCACCAAGCTCCACCTGGCAGGTGAACGCTTTGTGCACACTTCTGTTTGCTAAATTTCACGTATTTATTTTAGACGCCAGCTCATTGTATTCGCTCCGACGCTTTGTCGGGAAATAGCCTTCTCGGCGCACGTCGTCGCTTTGTTAATTTTATTAATACGTGAAACATTTATAAAACACGACCGCAGAAGCGAATTAATGAGTTTTATTGTTGTACAGAGAGTAATGTTGCCGAAATGAAGCTGGCGGAATTTAGATATCTAAATTCAAATGCTGTGGGGCGCGCACGGATTCGCGTGCTTTAATTTATGCAGCTTATTGTATAATTGCCTCATCTCATGCGAAGCACACTGACAATGTAACGTACGACTGGAAGGCGGAACAGGTGCTGCTTAGATTATAACTTTCTTATTAAATTGATAAAACAGGTGTTTTGCATTCATCCAACGTACTTCCCTCACCGTTCCCAATATTTAACATCTCTCAATTTGTCCAAAGATCGAAAACGAGGTCAAGGAATGCAAATAAATAAAATGAAAACTGATAAAACGTTTTCGTTATTAAATTACCCCATTGTCCGGCAGGATTACCGCAAAAACTCGACAGTAATAAAACACGAACCACGCAAATAATGCGACTTATCCTTTTATCTGACGACTACAAAGACAAAGCAGAATCGAAATATTTACGATGATCCCAGTTGAGCATTTAAATAACTGGGCATTCCGTCAGCGCGGACCAACAAAAGAATTTAATAAGTGCGCGAGCTTAGGGCGGGCGGAGTCGGGGCGGGCGGGGTCGGCGGCGGGCGCCCGCCCTCGGCCGGTAAGCTTATTATCACGAGCGGGTCCGCCGCGGCCGCAAGAACATGTTTACTTTGTGATTGTGCTCGATGTCAACCGCCCGCCCTGCCGCCGGCCGCCGCGCGCCGCCGCCGCTGCCGCCTGCCCAAGTCAATAGCAAGAGTTTGCGCACCCCGCTTAAACATTAAAGAGCTCGCAATGTTTGGCGACGGGGCAAATTAAAGTAGGCTTTATGTTAAATTTAATTTGCTAAGTAGGGCACAAAGAGACCTTCAGCGGCAAGGGTTCAGTCGTCGCAGGTGGGTGTTTGTATTGGTAATAAAATTAGCTTTGCTCTGCTTCCTGTCAATTTGATTTTACTAATATTCTTGCCGGCGTAACCGAGAGAGGGAGGGAGCATCTTAAACTGTATTTCCAAAAATCTTCTTCAACATTTTATTTAACAGTTATATAGGTATAGAATGTTGATTTTATCTAAGTAGCCTGTGGTGTTTCCCACTGCTGGTCAAAGGCCTCCACTCTTAGTCCACACCTCCCTATATTTAGCCAATCCGGGCGATAACTCCCCAGGTCCCAATCCATCTCCTCCTGGGCCTACCTTTTCGGCGTAAGGTAGAGTTAGGCCTCTAATGTAAACTATTAAAATGTTGAAAACATTAGAGACTTTAAACAAAAATATATCTTTCTCATGTCACACACTGTCTGTACGCAAGCAAGAACTGATTCGACGAAAACATGAAACATAAATATCCGCCTAAAATAAACACTGCCAACATTAAACGAAACTATTTATATAAAATATTCAGGGGTTCGTTCGTTAAGTTACACCTAACCGCAGGTTAGGAAGGCTTCGCGGGTACTAGTGAATAAGTGAGTAGGCAAGGAGCCCGGTACATAACGTAGGGATCGACATGGACACGTCTTTTGATCGACTTGCCAATTTTGGTTGATGGACGTCACATTTTGCTGCTATGTAGTTATTTTTATTGACTTTCTTCGCGTTTATAAAACTTACGTAGATGAAATGTGTGAAGTATTTATTCAGCCTCTGTAACCCACCAATAGAGATTGACTCCTGGATATGGATATCTTGCATTGTTTTGTACTCCATTCAACTCTACAAAATAATATGTATTAAGACTTTTAACTTGCTTTAAAAGTTTTCTTTATCGCTTTATGTATCTCTCTTGCATATTATTTTCTAAGTAGATATATATTCCATACTTGCTTAAAGTATATGTCCCTAAGTCCGTCGCTTTGTACCGGCAGTAGATTCGATTAGCATCTCATTTGGCCATGTTTTCCAGCGTCTACAACACTATTACCTGCTTAAAGCCAACCGTCCACGTCCAGCTAATCGGGTTATCTGACCACAGACCGCTGGGCTCAAAGGGACGGGCGCAAAAAGCCACCCTTTGAGGAAACCTCCAAATATTTGCAGTAACCGCCACCGCGGCCCGAACCACGCATTATTTTCAGTTTCAGATAAATAAACGATTCATGGAGTTATGATATTTGTGTTTTGATTTTTAGCAACTTTCAGTACAATCCTTAAGTTCTTGTTGGCTAAAAACAAGAGTAAATATTTAGTACTCGTATGTCTTCGTTGAAATCCTATGTGATCGCCGTCAAAGTGAAAATCAACAAGTTTCAAACTATATAGTCATGATATATAGGTATTTTCACCTCCCTAACTAGATTAGATCCTTATTTGCGATTGAGTTGATTTTTCCTTGAGTCGAAAACGCGGGGGCAGGAAGCGTGGGGACAGGTGGTACCAACAATATAAGTTACTTTAGGAATGGTCCCATACATGCTGTTTGTATACTGAATCTCACACAGTTATAAAAAACGTTTTGAATGATATTTACACATTTAAATCACGTGTACAATGAACATAGAACGAACATAGATTGCATCGAATGAACGGGGGCAGACGGTAACATTTCGTGTTTGCGTGTTGCGGATGTTGAGGATTTAATATTTATTGGTAGTGTAGTTGCACAAGGTCCCGGGGTGCAGATCCTCCTTCATCGGATAGTAAACTGATCGGAGACATGTCAACGTTGAGTTCTGTTTGAAACGTGCAAACACGTCCTGGGAATTGTAGTTCTGACGACAGCAGCTGTATTTCCTATGCTCATTCATTCTGCATTAGAAATATTACGTGAACTCTTGTGACGAATTGTCCTGAGAAGGACTAAACATTGTCGAATAATCGATCTTATAATCGCAGTATTATTTTTTGTTTGGGTCTTATAATAAAGCGTACTATTAGTAATGGTACGAAATAACCAGAACAATAAAAATAAAATAATATTCAGATTATACGAGCAAAAGTAATTAGGTTTTGAAAAATAATAGGGATACTGGCACAAAATAATCACAATTGATTAAATTCCACGCCTCAACCGACAGGGCGATAATTGACATTCAACCAAGCTTCCCGATGCTGGCGCCGACTTTTTTCCATGTGCAAAAGTTAACCTCTAACTCGTCATTTCGTTTCTATGCAAGTGACAGCTAGCTAGTTCCGCTCCGATCACTCGCGGTCCGATCGCGCAACAAAAAAAGGTGCGTTCCGAAGCATAAATATTAAACAGTCACCCGCCCGGACAGGCCCGAACCTGTCCCTAATCAATAGGAAGGCGAGAAAGTGTTGCGACCTCTCTTGAGGACCGAGTCCCCCACCATGACTTCTGCTGATCGAGGCGTGCCATCCCGACCCGTGTGCAAATTGACGATCCGTCCTCGTCTCCATCTCAATGATGGCAGGTTCGTATCCTTAATCAGCACCAAATCACCGACTTGAGGGGGGCTCGTCCGGTCAGTCCACTTAAGGCGCTGCTGCAAGATGTGCAAGTACTCAAGGGACCACCGTTTCCAAAAATCTTGAGCCATCTGCTGCTACATCTGCCACCTAGTTAACCGACTTAACTTAACATCACCGAATGGGTATTCTGGCAGGGCGTTAAGGGGCTGACCTATCAGGAAGTGACCCGGCGTCAACGCTTCCAAATAATTTGGATCCGAACTGAGCGGGCACAACGGACGCGAGTTCAGTGTCATTTCAATTTTACAGAACAGCGTCGCAAGCTCTTCAAAGCGTAGAGAGGTCTCACCGATGATCTTCGTCAGGTGCGACTTAGCCGATTTAACCGCAGCCTCAAAAATTCCTCCCCAATGAGGACATCCCGGCGGTCTGAAAACCCATTCAATCCCTCGTCGGGAGCAAGCCGTACCGATGGCGTCCTGGTTACCGTTCAGGAATTGAGTGACCTCCTGCAGATATCACCTGGCTCCGACAAAATTTGTGCCATTGTCCGAACAGATTAATGACGGGAGGCCCCTTCGTGAGACGAACCGATCCAGACATGCGATACATGCCTCTGTAGTGAGGTCACTGACCACCTCCAAGTGGACTGCCTTCGTGGCCAAGCACACGAAGACGCACAGGTATGCCTTCACTAATCTGGTGTTCCGTAGCTGTGAAGACTTGACCATGAATGGTCCCGCGAAATCCGTTCCGACACCCGCAAAGGGCCGGATTTCGTTAACCCTATCCGAGGGCAAATCGCCCATCTGGGGCTGCATCGTAGCCGCCTTGGCCCGATAACAAGGCAGGCACCGAAATACGACGCTACGCACTAAGCGTCTTCCCGATAGAATCCAGAACTCGCGCTGGAGAAACGCCATCAAGGCGTGGCATCCGATATGCCCATTCCGAATGTGTCGATCCTGTATCAACAGTTCGACCAACTTCCCTTTCCTAGGGAGTAACAACGGATGGCGAGCCGCATAAGGCAGGTTGGCATTCCGCAGCCGACCTCCTACCCTCAGCAATCCTTGAGGGTCAATAAACGGGTTGAGCCGAGACACAGCTCCCTTCAGTTGGACGCATCCGCGTCTCAGAATGTCCAGTTCGGACTTAAAGTGCACCGCCTGCACGTTCCGTACCAATGCGAACAACGCATGGTTCCGTTCCCGTGGTGTCAGGACCTGTGTCCGCACCCGTTGCGCCTCAGAATTGCGACAATTCCGCGCAAATCGGAAGATCCAGGTGGTCACATTGACCAGCTTGTCGAGCGAGCTGTACCGTTCCAGCAGGCTGAACTCCTCTTCCGGCTCTGGTTGCGTCGTACAGACACCGACTGTCAAGGCGCCGTTCGCCGAGGTAACGCGTGGACTCATTGGCCAATCCGATTCGGCTTGAGTCAACCATTTTGGACCCCACCACAAGGGATATCCAACTAACTCCGGAGCGTGACACCCACGAGACGCACAGTCTGCTGGGTTCATTTCCCCTGGAACATGTCTCCAGATTAAGGGAACCTCCGAATTCAAAATCTGCGAAACCCGATTCGCCACAAAAATCTCCAGCTTGTGAACTGGAAGCCTTCAGCCAGCATAACACGATCTGGCTGTCCATCCAAGCGTAGACCGTATCTTCTAACGCTATTGGCCCACGAAGAACCGTCATCGTGTGGTTGACCAGACGAGTCAGGAGAGCCGCTCCTGAAAGCTCTAATTTGGGAATGGTCAGGCGAGTGCGCAACGGCGCAACCTTGCTCTTGGCCATGACCAACCGAACATCAACCTCCCCCGAGGAGTCGACCGTACGCAGATACACCGCAGCTCCGTAGCCCTTCTCCGAGGCATCGCAAAACCCATGCAGGGTGGCGGTGTATCGTTTGCCAGGGAGGGTCGAAAAGAACGATTCCCACTCTGAGCTCAAAGACCCGCCGATCGGGTCGTCCCATTTCAGCTCAGCAGACCACAATTGCTGCATAAAACACTTGAGCTGAAATGTTACCGGGGTGATCCACCCGTTTGGATCAAATGTCCTAGCCACCGTTGAAAGGACGTTCCTTTTCGTCCAGACCCTCGGGGAGTCCAACTCGACCCGATACGAAAACATGTCTGACACCGGCTGGTACTGGACGCATAATACCGACAACATATTCGGATTTTCCAAATTTTCAAAAATGTGGGGATCCTGCTGGTAGTCATCCGGAAGACCAGACAGTAACTCTGGAGAGTTCGACATCCATTTCCGAAGCTCGTAACCTTCACCCCTTAAGAGCTCAACTAGCTCGTCCCGTCGAGCAAGCGCCTCCTCTACGGAATCTGCACCGGTACAGATATCGTCCACGTAGAGATCCTGCTCCAGGATCGCTGCTCCTCTAGGGAAATTTAACCGTTCTCGATCCGCTAACTCCCGCAGAGTGCGAATCGCCAAATAAGGACTAGACCGTAGCCCGTACGTGTTGGTGTTCAGCTCGTACACCTTGATGGGCTGATCTGGGCTCTCTCGCCACAGTATCAGCTGATACCGTCTATCGTCAGGGTGAATGACCGTCTGTCTAAACATCATCCGGATGTCAGCTACAAACACAACATTGTGTCGACGGAACCGTGTGATAACATCCGCGATGTCATGGTTCAACTTCGGCCCTGAATGCAAACACTGGTTCAGGTTCATGCCGTTAGATGTTGATGCCGATCCATCGAACACTACCCGTATTTTGCCCTCCGGGGTCCTCAAGACTGCGTGATGAGGCAGGAAGCAGTGGTCTTCACGCTTCCAGTCGATACCCGAAACCGACATGTGGCCGAGCGACTCGTATTCCCGCATGAAATCGACGTACTTCTGCCGGAAAATCCCGTCACGCTTCATGCGTCGTTCCATCGACAGAACTGCCCAGCGGTGGGCGATCACTCCGGAATAGAAGACGTGTGAGAAATCGACCTGACCGAAGACGACCAGTATTGTTCCGATAAAACTGTTCACACTCTTCTTCAACCGGATCCAACCGGCGGACCGTAGGTGGTTCCTCCACCTCCCAAAACTTCTGTATCACCTCCGAGAGTACAGAACCGAATAAGGGACTACCAGTCGCTAGGCGTGGGGCAGCCGGCATGACCGGACCCATTACCGCATGGCCCAGTCTGGTGTTGACCGAAACCAGACCAGTCGCCTGCAAAACGTGGACACCTGGCACTAACAGGTATCCCAAGGCATCGACACCCAATAAAATGTCTACTGGGCCCGGAATATCGAACTCCGGGTCAGCCAGTGACAATCCAGCGACCAACTGTCGCACCGAGGGCGACAACCGTACGTGAGGGTGTGAGCCCATCACATTAGGCATGACTAATGCCGTGACCGTCAGATTCACCGATGAATCCACCCGTGACGAGAGAGTAATCCGACATACTCCCTTAACGGAACCGACTTCCGTGTTCCCAATTCCCCGAATGGAATGTGGATACTCCCTTACCGAAATGCCCAACCGTCTTACAAGGTTGCACGAGACTAAGCACCCCTGGGCCCCCGAGTCCAATAGTGCTCGTGCCACACAAGACTTGCCGTCCGAACTCCACGCTATCACAGAGGCGGTGGGGAGCATGACCGTCTGTGGAGTGGCGGCACCCTGTAAGTGGGCGGCGTGTCCCTAGCGGGAACCTCCGCGGGATCCGAACCCGCTGAGACCTCCGTCGGCCGTGGAGTAACTCGGCTGCTGATATGCCACCGGCATATCAGACCGTATGTACATCAAGGGGTCCCAACCCGCATAATAGGCCACTCGCTGTCCCGGTATCCGACCATACCGGACGGTGTACGGTGTGCCCGGTGGCCACCGTGGATGGATGGGGGAGAGCGGATTCAACCTGGGGCGCTCTAGGAATGGGGGCGACATCCGACTGTTCGCCTCCCTGTTCACCTCCCAGAGCGACGGGCAGGGTGGCGCAGAAGGTGGTGGGCTCCCAGCCTTCGCGCCACTCATAGGTGCCATCTGACACCCGCCCGTAACACGCGGTGAGCCAGCGGCCCGAAGTCCTCGCTGACCGTGGACAGCGGCGACCGAACCCCGGCTATCCCGCATGTTACCCCCCGCGCTGAACCGACTTTGAACAGCTGCAGGCAACCGTGACAAAACCATATACAAAACAATGTATGACCATTGGTCTACCAGAACACCAAGGTTCTGAAGGGCCTTAGTGGCCACCAGCACAGGGTTGAGCACCTGTACTCGGATGTCAACATCCCGGGTTACTCTAGGGATGCTAAACAGCTTCCCCAGCTGCGCATCAACCAACCGCCGTTTGTGTTGGTAGCGGTCAAACAATATGGACCTGGCTATCTCATAATTGCCCGCCGTGACCGTTAGGTGACCGACCAACTCCTTCGGTTCACCCCGCAGAGCCATCAATAGTTGGGCCAACTTGTAGGCGTTGTCCAGGTCTTCCCGACCGTGGACCAAACTATCAAATAAATTAATGAAGGCCGGCCACTCATCAATTGCCCCACTGAAGGCCGGAATCTCCAGGTGTGGCAGCCGTCCAACAACACCCTTCGGGGGTGGGTCTCCGTTACCCTCCCCACGGTCATTCCTTCGCGACCGCTTAATTTTCTCCGCGCGACGCTCGATGTCACCCAAGCATTCCATCGCTTGGTCAGCATCCGCGCAGAGCTGTTTCACTGCAGCCAGCGAGGCTTCATCCGTAAGCCCGAGAGCTTCAGCCTCCGCAGCCAGCCGACACACCTTCCCGACGCGTGTCATTGCGTCCACGACACGCTTGAGCAGGACATCGTCCATGTCCGGTCGCTCCACATACTTATGAGTATGGGCAAGCCATCTCATTTCCTCCCGGACACCATGCCGCAGTACCGTCAAGGGCGAAGGTGCCATGTTGACCGATTAAATAGATTCTGGTCTTATACTTCACTACCGAACTAAGTATAGCCAGAGACCAGCACTTGCCCGTCAGCGCTGGGCACAGAAAATAAAACTAAGTTGTCAAAACTAAGGCAACCACTAGAACAATTAAATCCTAAAAAATATTTAATATGGTCGCCCTGTGGACATACACCTTATAACTATACACTCTAAATCAATTAGAGAATGCCACCATAAAGCACAATAAAAAATAACACTCAAAAATTTATTATAAGAAAAAAGGCTATTTTTAATATAATGTAGGTAGCCGTGAACCTTCTAGAAGTGGCCCCTCCGATATGACCCACACTTCTACTGAGGTCAGCAAAATCAGCTTAATACCCCTTAAATAGCCTGACCCTGCTCTGTAATCCGAAATAACACTGCAATACTATGGAACCCGACTGCAATACTATAGTCCGACCGAATGACTGTTCCTTATGCACACCGTTTCCGACTACAAATTTATAATAATTGTTAACTAAATCGTCAATTATACGTTCACTCACCGAAAATGAACCTAAATTGTGGTATACCGACCACACGACTCACTCACAAAATGATTGCCGACCAATCTGAGGTATCCACCCTCTCCCAGCTACAATGTGGCAAAAAAACAACCCTACAACCGTCCGTGAATCGATTTCCTACTAGGAAACCGCGCCTCTGCTACCAAAATGTTAAATTCCACGCCTCAACCGACAGGGCGTGGAATCTTGGTAGGGTTGTTTTTCAGTGGAATGTCACAAAGCAGTACTGACCTTGACGCCGTGGACCGGAATTCGAAAGCTCAATTCGAGGCAGGAATACGGGATGAGGAACACCAGGGGGGGGGGGTGTTGAGGGGAGTCGAATCTTACTCTCTGGTAGCAGCCCGCTGCTGTCGCCGGCGTGATGCTTGCCGACACAAAGGGTCGCTGTCCGAACGCGACGAATTGATCCCCGAATCACTTCAACCTTGCACAACACGAAGCACTCACTCCGATGACGTGAAATCTACTTATTTCCCGACGATTGTTCCGTGCTTATTATAATTGACATTCAACCAAGCTTCCCGATGCTGGCGCCGACTTTTTTTTCATGTGCCAAAATTAACCTCTAACTCGTCATTTCGTTTCTATGCAAGTGACAGCTAGCTAGTTCCGCTCCGATCACTCGCGGTCCGAAGCATAAATATTAAACACAATAAAAATAAAATATTCAGATTTGGGTATTGGATCATAACACCAGGGAAAAATAATTCGTTCTTGAACCAGACTATTAAAACTAGCACATTTAGAACCTTTAGAAAGGCAACAGTTCATGCAGGCGGACAAGATGGTTTTGTAGAGAAATGCCTTCTCGTTTTCAAATCAAAAACAAAAAGTGGGGACTACCACGACAAGATGAACAATAATTAGTGAATAAAAAAATGGGTTCTTGAAAAATTACTGTCAAATCTGCGTGAACCCATGCTCATTGTGATCGATAATGCGCCATATCATAAATAATTCCCGTAAATAATTAGGTGTCCCAACTCAAACCACGGCTGATATGCACAAGTGGCTGTTAGAAAACAGGTTTACGAGTTACTAAAAATAAAAAAAACTTCTCCTGAATATGAGATTGACAATTTATTTTTCACACCTTTCATTCGGAAAAGTAAGTTTTGCTCCACGACGAGTGGGAGCTAAATGCTACTTTTCTGTTTAAGCTACTTATTTAATTTATTCTTTGGCATGTAGCATTTACGCAATGTGTCAATTGAACACAGATCTTAATAAAATAATCGATTATAATTTCATCGTAGTCGATTAAAAACGAACAGGTTTCAAGTTTTAACTTTAACAACGTTCTATGAAAATTTATGATTTTTTCTTAATATTAAAAATAATGTCACATTAAATTATATGTTTTACTGAAATCAAAACTATCGATGCCTTTTATTGTGATATAATGAAAATTGATATCCGATACCATTGAAATATTCGATTATTTTTACACATCTATAAAAGTAGCACAGGAATACTTTATCTGTGGTGACCTTTCCCTAATCCTTCACAATCCGCCATTATAGAAAAAGTTTTGTTTTTGTTGTTCGATTACTGTTAAAGTGGTGAAAGTGTATTATTTTTAGAGCATTTTATTTAAATTTTCCTCATAGTCGGTGTGAAAAGTTGTATGTGTCACTCAGGAGCAAAATTATTTTCGTCATGGGCGTTAACGCTTGAATCCTTTGTTACACTCAGGATTCAATGTACCGCCCTCGCTGTAAATACATTATTTTGCTCCCTTGTGACACAAATAACTAAAAAAGTCATGGTCATGACATTCTTCGATTGCCTCCATTATCCAAGAGAAATGTTCCAGGAAAAAAAGTTGGGAGATTGAAGTTACATTCCGCAAAATCACTCGGACGGAGTGGAAAAATTATTGCGATCGTGTCAAAAAAAATGAAAATACAGACGGAAATATGCGTATTTAAATGAAGCATTTATAATACAATTATACAGTGACAGTGAAAGCGATTCGAGTGACTCCGAAGATGAATTGTGGGAATCAGCAGATGGCTCGGGAACATCGATTACGACCGGTGTTCCTGAAGTTCAACGTTCAAAAGTTCGCAGTTATTTTTTCAAAATGTAAATAAAATCCTATTGCTCTGCACTTTTTATTTTATTTTTTTACTTACTATGATTCATGACTATATTTTAATATTGTAGGTAATTTATTATATTTTACTATTGTAATTATAATCAAGCCACATTGAATATTCACTATGTTTGTTAGGCTTATATGATTGATTATAGTATATACTTATGATTTTATTTAAAAACTTCCCCTTAGAATTACAATTACCTTTTTTCTTGGTGAATTTCTTAAATGGCAATACCAAATTCTCTACTAGCGACGCTATCAACTGAACAGTAAAGATGGTGGAACTGTAGATTGTTTATCAAGGGAGTAATGATTCAAAGAACGTCACTCGAGCATAAAATAGTTGATTCTCCTGCAGCCGTAGTGCCGAGAGTGGCAAGTGGTTTTAACGCGGGAGGGTGAGGGACTGAGGTGAGGAGGACAGTCTACTGTTTATTACCCTCTATAAGAAAAAGAGTAAGTTAACTTTATGGAATGAATAAAACAATAATAGATAATTTATGAATAATAATGGTATTTATTTAGATACAATTGGTATCAATAACATATTATAAATCGAAGTTAATAGACCAAAAACACATTTTCCGAGAATGGTTTTGCTCTTGTATTTTTCCAAAGGATGCAGGCTACTGTAAAAACACGTTTTCAGTTAGAACATGTGTAATTGTTTTTACTAGTGCCTTAGATAAAAATAGAATGTCCTAGTAATAACTAGCATTTACTGATATCCATGAATGTAAAACTAGTTATAACGTAAACTGTGCTGTAGTGAAAACCCGTTATTAGTTAAAACGCGTATTCACAAGTCAAAACTAGTTATAACTATACCTTTGTTAAAACTAGCGTTTCCTAATAACTAGAATTTGAAGCTGAATTAGTTTCTGTAGGTCACTTTCTGTTTGAATATCA
This sequence comes from Argyresthia goedartella, assembly GCA_949825045.1. NCBI lineage: Eukaryota > Metazoa > Arthropoda > Insecta > Lepidoptera > Argyresthiidae > Argyresthia > Argyresthia goedartella. The sequence goes on along the minus strand of OX463808.1, from coordinate 12,119,697 downwards.
AAGTTAGGTTGTGTTAGGTCACAACTTCATGTACAACCTGGAGCGAGGCGATCCCATGTACTTTCACAGAACCGTATTGGTTGCTTACATTGACAATATTGACATTCATTTTCGACCAGCAGTAAATTCTAGTTTTAACTAAGACTTAGTTTTAACTAGTGAAAAGCGTTTTAACTGAATACGGCTTCTTACTGCAACATATATATTTTACTGGATTTTTTAGGTAAGAGATATCTGCCACCACATTTTTCGCATCTGTTATAATTACATTATGCTCTGGAGTTAAACCCTCATTTTACTTGAATTAATGAATGAATGAGAATAACTATCATTTTAACTTTTTAATATGATCAAACTAATTTGTGTCAGTAAACAAATAAAATAAAAACGGCCAAACGCACAATGGTATTCAAGTTTCGTGCATCTTTAATGTTCCTGTGTGTTAAGAATCTTTATCTACACACGTATCATAAACCCTCTTTACTGCGTACAAAAACCGCACGTTACGATCAGCATAATGTTCAACTAATTGGTAAAAACTCATTTCTTATCTGAAAAATTACACATTATGACCATAATGTGTAATTTTTCTGCATATAATGACATTCAAATTTCGAACGCCGACGCCCGCCTGCGTGCTGCCCCTAGTTTGTCTGTGAAGTTGGTACTGACATTCAAATTTCGAACGCCGACGCCCGCCTGCGGCACGTTAGTACTATGTACAGAACAAGTAAACAACTGCAGAGCCACAATGCCGGTCAAACATGCGGTTCCTGAACACATCAAAGAGAGCTTATGATATGTGTGTAGATAAACTAGTGTATGGCATAATTAGGCATTAAAACTCGAGTGATATTATTATGAAACTCGCCTTCGGCTCGTTTCAGAAACCCACTCTCTACTCTATCTCTATCTACTCTACTTCTTCTAGTGATGCACCAGATTTCCTGCCGGACGTGACAATGTAGTCTTGCCCGACTTGTTCTTGTAAGAGGTTACGAAGGTTGCCCCCTTGTTGGTCAGCTAGAATTCCATACCACAGTAAACAGAAAAACGTAAAACAGTCTTTTGTTCGAGTATACCATTTTAATTTTTTATAATAAAACATTAAATATTAGGTAGGACTACATTCAAGGCCGACATCGAAACATTGAAGAGTTTGGTGTATGTAGTATGTAAGTATTGAACTGTGAAAATTTCAGCCCTCTACCTATTTCGGTTGATCCGGTAGAGCCCGGTGACAGACGGACGGACGGACAACGGAGGTAATAGGGTCCCGTTTGGATTTCTTCGGGTACGGAACCCTAAAAACCATGTCTCGCCAACGACATCTAATGACAAGTTTGGAACTACGTTATTTTATTTTTATGAGCAGTCAGAAAATTGGTCATTAGAATGTAGTGAAAGTGATTATTTCCTCTGTACTGGCAATACAAATTAAAAAGTTTTTTTGCCCCAGTCCCAGTCAAGTGCCCATGCCCGCGCGCGAATTCCGGCAGCTACTATACAAAAACGTTTATTGCTGGCATGATAGTACAAAATGAAATGTATTGTTAGAAAGCTGAAGAATTATTGCTCCCTGGGAATAAACGAGCTCTCTTCGCATATATGTGACGTTTTTTTTCAGTGTGTTTCCTAAATCATTGAGTAAAAGTAATTCGATTTTGAACAATACCAGGCACAAAATAACCACAAAATAATTTGGGTCGGGAGGAACGGGGGAAAACTTTAGATTGAACAACAGACCATATTATTATTGTTGATTAGGTAGGTAGAGTCAGCATATTTTCACTTCTTTTTATCAGAAATATCTATATAGCCAAAGTATCAATATTTTGTCAACATCCTCATTATTATATGTATGAATAGATGTCAACTTCATTCTCATACTTTCGCTGTTTAGACGTTTCTGGTTTGCTATATTTGAGTATCGTATGTGCTCATATTCTGTATTAATTGTAATTAGCTGACCAAATTTTTAGGAATGTTAGTACCCATTATTATTGACAACTTTCCCATAGAAACATATAGTCGCAAACGATATTTTTTTGGGTCTGCCAAAGTAACCTGTAATCAGCTGACCGCGTTAATGTCCGAGGATCAGTAGACATTTTGGGTCTGCCATAGTAACCTGTAGTCAGCTGATCAGGTCACGAGGATCAGTAGACATTTTGGGTCTGCCATAGTAACCTGTAGTCAGCTGATCAGGTCACGAGGATCAGTAGACATTTTAGGTCTGCCATAGTAACCTGTAGTCAGCTGATCAGGTCACGAGGATCGGTAGACATTTTGGGTCTGCCATAGTAACCTGTAGTCAGCTGATCAGGTCACGAGGATCAGTAGACATTTTGGGTCTGCCATAGTAACCTGTAATCAGCTGATCGGGTTAATGTCTGAGGATCAGTAGACATTTTGGGTCTGCCATAGTAACCTGTAGTCAGCTGATCAGGTCACAAGGATCAGTAAACATTTTGCGTCTGCCATAGTAACCTATAGTCAGCTGATCGGGTCACGAGGATCAGCAGACATTTTGGGTCTGCCATAGTAACCTGTAATCAGCTGACCGCGTAAATTTCCGAGAATCAGTAGACATTTTGGGTCTGCCATAGTAACCTGTAGTCAGCTGATCAGGTCACGAGGATCAGTAAACATTTTGCGTCTGCCATAGTAACCTATAGTCAGCTGATCGGGTCACGAGGATCAGTAGACATTTTAGGTCTGCCATAGTAACCTGTAGTCAGCTGATCAGGTCACGAGGATCGGTAGACATTTTGGGTCTGCCATAGTAACCTGTAGTCAGCTGATCAGGTCACGAGGATCAGTAGACATTTTGGGTCTGCCATAGTAACCTGTAATTAGCTGATCGGGTTGATGTCCGAGGATCAGTAGACATTTTGGGTCTGCCATAGTAACCTGTAGTCAGCTGATCAGGTCACGAGGATCAGTAAACATTTTGGGTCTGCCATAGTAACCAGTAGTCAGCTGATCGGGTCACGAGGATCAGTAGACATTTTGGGTCTGCCATAGTAACCTGTAATCAGCTGATCGGGTCATTGTCCGTGGATCAGTAGACATTTTGGGTCTGCCATAGTAACCTGTAATCAGCTGATCGGGTCATTGTCCGTGGATCAGTAGACATTTTGGGTCTGCCCTAGTAACCTGTAATCAGCTGATCGGGTCATTGTCCGTGGATCAGTAGACATTTTGGGTCTGCCATAGTAACCTGTAATCAGCTGACCGCGTCAATGTCCGAGGATCAGTAGACATTTTGGGTCTGCCATAGTAACGTGTAGTCAGCTGATCAGGTCACGAGGATCAGTAGACATTTTGGGTCTGCCATAGTAACCTGTAATCAGCTGATCGGGTTAATGTCCGAGGATCAGAAGACATTTTGGGTCTGCCATAGTAACCTGTAGTCAGCTGATCAGGTCACGAGGATCAGTAGACATTTTGGGTCTGCCATAGTAACCAGTAGTCAGCTGATCGGGTCACGAGGATCAGTAGACATTTTGGGTCTGCCATAGTAACCTGTAATCAGCTGATCGGGTCATTGTCCGTGGATCAGTAGACATTTTGGGTCTGCCATAGTAACCTGTAGTCAGCTGATCAGGTCACGAGGATCAGTAGACATTTTGGGTCTGCCATAGTAACCTGTAATCAGCTGATCGGGTTAATGTCCGAGGATCAGTAGACATTTTGGGTCTGCCATAGTAACCTGTAGTCAGCTGATCAGGTCACGAGGATCAGTAGACATTTTGGGTCTGCCATAGTAACCAGTAGTCAGCTGATCGGGTCACGAGGATAAGTAGACATTTTGGGTCTGCCATAGTAACCTGTAATCAGCTGACCGCGTCAATGTCCGAGGATCAGTAGACATTTTGGGTCTGCCATAGTAACCTGTAGTCAGCTGATCAGGTCACGAGGATCAGTAGACATTTTGGGTCTGCCATAGTAACCTGTAATCAGCTGATCGGGTTAATGTCCGAGGATCAGTAGACATTTTGGGTCTGCCATAGTAACCTGTAGTCAGCTGATCAGGTCACGAGGATCAGTAGACATTTTGGGTCTGCCATAGTAACCAGTAGTCAGCTGATCGGGTCACGAGGATCAGTAGACATTTTGGGTCTGCCATAGTAACCTGTAATCAGCTGATCGGGTCATTGTCCGTGGATCAGTAGACATTTTGGGTCTGCCATAGTAACCTGTAGTCAGCTGATCAGGTCACGAGGATCAGTAGACATTTTGGGTCTGCCATAGTAAAAAACAGAATAACATAAATATCTAAGATACAACAATTCTTTCAATACCACATACAAACTTATGAATGTACCTGGTTACGTACATGGAGTGTGAAAGTAGCCGCACCAACAACTTTGTAAACAACATTTTGCTATGTTAAATCCAAACTATTCACTCCACACCATCCCTACCATTATACGGTGGTACGGAACCCTTCGTGCGTGCGCGAGTTCGACTCGCACTTGACTGGTTTTATTTTCCTTGGTCAGGATTCGAACCCGGGACTTCTCGCTTGGGAAGCACCAGCATCGAACTCCACACCACAGAGATCGTCAGTAAAGTGGGGCTATAATATACTACTAGCTAAAAGCGCAGATTTGCAAGGACGCGCGAAGGTCTTTTTAGAATTAGTATATAAAACTATTGTAATGCAGCGCTTTCGAAACGTCATCGGTGTTGTTGCCTGTTGCCAACTTGTTGTTTCGCAGGTGCTTACGGATTTATGTTTTATATTTTGGGTTTGTTCAGAAAATAAGATTTCAATGATATTCGCGAAAACTTAACATGGAATTAAATCACAATGTCAAGGATCAAACTTATACTTAGGTGTAAACGTTTCTCCAAGTTGTACCACAAGATGTGCTGGATTGTGGCATCAGTGGTAGAGTCACTCCAGAGTTGCCTAAAATATAAAGGCGCCGTATAGGTACTATATAGGTTACTAGGTTATTTTTTATTTGTCTATCTAGTCTATGAAGTAGTGAAGCTCAGGAAAATATGCAAGTAAACAAAAATCCTCGCAAGAAACATCTGCCTGGGGAATTCCGCTAAATCTTCCACCAGACAACTTCACTCAAAATCATCCGGACACAGCTTTCATAAATATAAGAGAAGCCAAAAAACAATTTCTGTTGTTTCCTACTTCACACGTCGAGGTCGACTAACACAATTTTATTCGCGCATAAAAAACGAGCTCATCATGCAAACGCCAAAGACGGTACGTGGCTGAATGCCTGGAGCCTGAGCCTGGCTGTGGTAAAACAATTTATCTGCATCGACGGAATTACGGGACGGCGCGCGGTGAATAAAATATGTCGCCGTCTGTCAGTCGGAGACGAGCCTTGTCTAGTGCGCCCCTGAACGCTTCCTAGGGTTAGGGTTGCTAAATATTATTTAAGTCGGATCTATCTATTGAATTTTTGGCTGAAACATTACATATTGCTGATCATGACCACCGTGAGGAAATAAAATAAATTATACAGAAAATTATTTTTTGGTTAATTAGGTTTGGAACTCCGCCTGGCGAAGTCCGCCATCAGATGAACAAAAAAAATTCAGGCACGCTTTTGGCGACGCGACGGCATGATGCACGCTATGTCGGTAAAAACCGACACGGCTACTATCTATTGGCACGTGATCCATAACGGACAAGCTAACAATATTTTTCTTGGCCTGTTCAAACAGGCCAGAAATATTTTTTCACACCTTTCATTCGGAAAAGTAAGTTTTTCTCCACGACGAAAGGGAGCAAAATGCTACTTTTCTGTTCAAGCTACTTTTTTAATTTATTGATTGGCATGTTGCATTTACGCAATGTACCTATTGAATACAGATTAAAATAATCGAATGTAATCATGAAATTACATTACAATCGACTAAGATGACGTAGTCGATTAAAAACGAACATGTTTCAAGTTTTAACTTTAACAACGTTATATAAAAAAATGTCACAATAAATTATTTGTTTTACTGAAATCAAAACTATCGATGACTGTTATTGTGATATAGTGAATAATGATATCCGAAACCATTGTAGTATTCGATTCGATTATTTTTACAAATTAGTAAAAGTACACAGGAATATTTTTTCTGTGGTGACTTTTCCCTAATCCTTCACAATCCACCATTATAAAAAAAGGTTTTGTTTACGTTGTTTGATTACTGTAAAAGTGGTGAAAGTATAATTAAAAGTATAGTTTTTTTTTAGAGCATTTAATTTAAATTTTCCTCATAGTCGGTGTGAAAAGTTGTATGTGTCACTCAGGAGCAAAATTATTTTCGTCATGGGCGTTAACGCTTGAATCCTTCGTTACGCTCAGGATTCAATGTACCGCCCTCGCCGTAAATACATCATTTTGCTCCCTTGTGACGCAAATAACTATTGTTGTCCTGATTGTTACTGACCATTTTTCGCCACATTTCCGAGCAATGGAGTGAAAAGGGTAATTTTCTTATGAATGTTCGTTCTAAATACTCATATTTTAACCAACAATTCTACTTGTATTATATTGATAATTGAACAAGTCTGACTTCCATTTGTATTTTGTAGCAATATTTTAATAGAAGTTTATGTAACTGCTACATAATGGAGGGCATTAATACTCGAGAGTGGGTTTGTGAAACGAGACTTTGGCTCGTGTCATAATAATATCACTCGAGAGTTTTAATGCCTAATTATGTACCGTTACATACACTAGTCTATCTACACACATATCATAAGCTCTCATTATTGTGTTCAGGAACCGCATGTTCGACAACCGGCATTTTGGCATTGATCATTGCTCTGCAGTTGTTTAGCTTGTTCAGTAGTACCAACTTCACAGACAAACTAGGGGCGGCACGCAGGCGGGCGTCTGCGTTTGAAATTTGAATGGCATAATGTGTCATATTGATCAATATTCTGATAAGAAATGAGTTTTTACCAAGAAGTTTATCATTATGCTGGTCGTAACATGTGGTTTTTGGATGCAGTAAAAAGTGTTTATGATACGTGTGTAGATAAAATAAATTATCTTAGGGTAGTTTTTCTCACACTATGGTATCAAAAGTTTGTTTAGGGCCATACTGTGTTACCAGAATTGTGAAAAAAACACTAACATTGATTGGGTCCTGTATTGGAAAATACTGCTACAAAAATGCAAATCGAAGTTATAGTTGTTTAATTATTAATAAGACACAAGTAGGAAGAAATTGCTGGGTAAAAATAAGTATTTAGAACGAACATTCATCAGAAAATACCCGTAACTCAATCCATCGTAAAAGGTGGCAACTGGACTATGACGTAGCTTGTATTTTGACAGGTCTTATTGCTATCCCTGTATGGTTGTCTTTAGCCCCTAAATCTGACAACCTGGCAAATAGCTGCTTAATGATGAAAAGGGGAGGCAGTTGCTCACGTCCGAGATACTTGGAACCTACCGCCCTTCACGTGCCCCCGGGTAGTGCTGAGGAGCAACAATCAACACTAAAGTTTCCAGGTTCACGAAAGAGAACCTGTCCAAATGCAGTGGAATCTAGAAAACATGTGACATTAGCGAATTAACCTAGCTGTTAGACCGCCATTAATTAAGAAATTGAATTGAATGATGAAAAACAAATGAATGAATGAACACCATCATTTATGTTGAATAGCTTTCATTTGATCAGAGTTGCGTGCGAGAGACGTAATTCTGAATCAGTATTATTAATTTAGGTAGGTAATCCATGATTTATTTTGGCACCGATTTTGATATGGCGATATCTTACATTACAATATGTAAGTATAATGATTAAATAAATTCAGTTCCGCGACAACCCTGGCTGAAAAAGTCCGTTGTGTATCGCTATCTCCATGAATTAGTACCGACGCGAGCAAAGCGTACATTTTTACTACGAAGTTATTCCTCCAAGAATGATCGGGGTTAGACATGGACACGTCAAAATGACATGTTCCACGGCAGCCGCGATCTACGTAACCTACTCTACTACGGCTCAATTTTAGTCCTTCAGGCGCTCGGAACTGGTGTAACGTGCAAAAAGGAATAGCTTATCGAGAATGAGATTAAGCAAAACACGTGCCGCGCTGGCGTTTATTCCTCTGTCGATGAGACATCCACCGGGAACAGTAAATTGTAGGAAAATTATGGAGAAAATATGTTTTTTTTATGACCTTTAAGTAACTTCGTTCGGGTCTACGCGGAATATCTGGTTAACATGCTAACGTTGCTTTGCATATTAAACACGAACCTTACAGACATGGCGTGGGGCAGTATGTGTGTCCACATTGTTAGGGTTCCGTTCCCGAAGGTCGCCAAACAGGACCCTATTGTTAAGTGAAGCATGTATTCAATCTTATTGGTCTGTTAGTTACTGACCTACTTTGTGAAAGAGTTTCTATGCTTGTCACTTTGAGATTTACCTGTCAATAAAATTCAATGTGTACTTTCTACAACAATGGTTTATTTATTTATTAAAGTGGTAGCAGAGATTTAAAAAGTATTTAAACCAATCGCAAAGTCATCCCAATAAGTTATTTTGGTGAAGAAACCAAGACTGTGTCAGCAGGACACAAGATTCGTGTAAAACTTAGTCTACAAGGGAAACGTCAAAATGGACAATTCTATCGTAGAAGCTGCCAAGGTTCGAATCGGGAACTTATCAGGGACCGATGACTTCAAGATGTGGAAATTCAAAGTTTTCATGGTGCTGAAGGGTGTACCAGGTGCTAAAGATTTGTTGGAAGGTAGAAAATCCAGACCAGCAAGTTTGCAAGGTACGCCAACATCGGAGCAAATTGCGAAACATGGAAAGGAAGTACAAGAATTTGATAAACTAGATAGCATAGTTTCTGTCTTGATCACTACGAATTTGCCAAACGACATAGTAACAAAGATGATGCGCTTCGATAACGCTAAGGATATGTGGGATGAACTAAATCGGCTGTATGGAGGTTGTATCGTAGACAAATCCTACGAAATGTGTCAAACATTCTTCGGATACGAGAGGGATACCAAGCATGAGATGGCTACACATATTTCAACGTTAAAGAGTCACTGGCACGAACTCAATGTAGCATTAGAAGAGACAAATGAGTTGCCAGCAGCAATATTGATCTATAAGATATTGGACACTTTACCGAATGAGTATTTGGGATTCAAGTCAAGCTGGAATCTAATGACGAAGACTGAGCGCACGATAGAGAACCTTACAACACAGTTATGCGCACATGAGAAGATCCTAACAAAGCAACAAGCAGATATTAAGGCGGAAAGCAGGGCAGAAGGCAATTGTAGTGCAGAGGCATTATATGCGAAAGCAAGAAATAAAGGCAATAAGGATAAGACAAAGAAGAAAGACGTTCAAAGTCACAAATGCAACTATTGCGGAGAATCTGGACATTTTGTAAGAAAATGTCAGAAATGGATCGCAGATGGCAGACCACCAAAGAAGTCGACTACCGTAGATATGAACCTAGCTATTTTCTCAGTCGAAAACCTTGATGGTAAATTCAGAGACACGACGAACTGGTATGTGGACAATGGGGCAACCAGCCACATAACAAACAGAGACGATCTCTTTGAGGACTTTAATTATTTCAAGGGTTCACACACGGTTACTGGAGCTAACGGACAGACAATCCCAGCAGTAGGGATGGGTTCTATTCGTGCAGAAGCTGAAGTAGATGGTCGAAGAGAGCAAATCCTTTTGAAGGATGTTTGGTACGTGCCTAGCATTAGCAGGAACCTTTTTTCTGTCCTTGCCGCACACGACATCGCTAATAATAGCACCTTTGAATCGGATCCCACTACGTGCATAATGAAGATTAATGGCGAGACCAAGCTAATTGGCAACAGAGAGAAAGAGGGTGGGCTTTACCGTCTGAAACTGAAATGCGTGAAGCCAGCTACCCCAGATAAAACTGTTGAAGTAAATCTATTACAATTATACCATGAGCGGTTCGGTCATCAAAATAAAACACACGTGAAAAAGGTATTGGAGAGAGACTTAAACATAAAGACTGAAGCAAAGACAGAACTCTGTGAAGGCTGTGTTTATGGGAAATCTCATAGATTGAAGTTCGGGACTAGGGAAAAAGCCACTCAACCTGGAGAATTGATTTGCAGTGATGTGTGTGGACCATTCCCCTGCTCGATCGGCAAGAATAAATACTTTGTTTTATTCAAGGACCTATACACGAAGTACCGCTGGGTATACGTAATGCGTCAAAAATCTGATGTCCACGAAAAACTACTACATTTTATAGCTGAAGCTAAGACAGCGTGTATAAAAATAAAAGAAGTTTTAAGTGACAATGGTGGCGAGTTCGATAATGAAAGGGTTCGTGCTACACTAGCGAAAGAAGGTATCAAACAGAGGTTCACGATGCCTTATACCCCACAACAAAATCCCACTGAGAGGGAGAATAGAACTGTTGTGGAGATGGCGAGAGCCATGATGCACGCCCATGTGAAAATTCCAAATGGCTTGTGGGCTGAGCTGATTATGACGAGCGTGTACATTCTTAACAGGACAGGCCCAGGTCCTGAAGGAAAAACACCATATGAAGCATGGCATGGCAAGAAGCCAAGGATTAGTCACATGCGGATTATTGGAACCATTTGTTACCCGCACGTTCCAAAAGAAAAACGTAAGAAATTGGACAAAAAGGCTCAGAAAGGTATTCTCATTGGGTACGATTCTGAAGAGGGATATCGAATTTGGGACTGCGAAAATTTCAATCTGATAAGGTCTCGAGACGTAGTTTTTTATGAAACTCTCTTATTGGAAGATGTCAAAAATCTGACCAGAACTGATCAAGAGCTTGAAAGCAAGACCAGAACTGAGGAAGATAGTTCAAGTCAGAAGTTAGAGCCATATCGCCAGATTGAACTTAAATTTCGGGGTTTTACGTTGAATCCTCAAACCCAATCGGATCCAAGTGTGGAAGAATCACCTGCAGTTGAAAATGATGAGAAGCCTGAAACAGAGAATGAGCGATCAGAAGAAGTTGCTAACAATAATGAAGTTGGAGAGAACATAGTTGACAGTAGTGTAGAACAAACAGATGAGCAGATGGAACAGAACATTGAGCTTGAAAGGGAAGATGACATTGTAATGGAATCTGAACCTGATCAACTGAACGCTATTGAGGTAGAAAATGAGAGAGGGCTAACACTTCGTAGCCGTGCGAACCTTAGACAGCCAAGTCGATACAGGGACTATGTTTGCAATATTTGTCATGCCCAGACTACTACTGATCTAATAGAACCGACTACATTTAAGCAAGCTATACAAAGTGCTGAATCTGAAAAATGGATAAAAGCTATGGAAAACGAAATCAACTCTCTCAACGAGAACCATACGTGGGAAATGGTAGATTTGCCTAAGGGAAGGAAAGCAATCCCTTGCAAATGGATTTACAAAGTTAAAACCAATCCTGATGGTACGGTTGATAAATATAAGGCTCGACTCGTAGTGAAGGGTTACTCGCAGAAAGAAGGAGTGGATTACTACGAAACATTTAGTCCTGTAGCAAAGACCAGCACTATAAGAGCACTTCTGAGTGTTTCTGCTCAAGAAAATCTGACGTTGTCCCAATTTGACGTTTCAACGGCTTTTCTGTATGGTACATTAAATGAAGAGACATATATGAAGCCACCTGAAGGGTTTAGTGATGATTCAGGAAAAGTATGTAAACTCATAAAGAGTTTATACGGTCTAAAGCAAGCACCAAGATGCTGGAACTACTGTATAACTGAGTACATACTAAAAATCGGATTCAAGCAAAGCCATAGTGATCCATGTCTCTTTATAAGAAACAAGGATAGTAACAAAAAGTTAATCCTAGCATTATATGTTGATGACGGATTGTTGGCGTCAGCATCGGAGTCTGAAACGCAAGTTTTTCTTGATGAGCTGCGTCAGCACTTCAAGATCACGACAAAACCTGGTTCATATTTCTTAGGCATCGAGATTGCCAGAAACGATGATGGATCGATTACCATAGACCAGAAAGGATATGCAAAGAAACTTTTGGAGCGATTCGGCATGCACGACTGCAAAGCTGCCGTAACACCTATTGTGAAAGACTCTGTTACTACAGAAAACGAGATGGAAAGTGATCCATTTCCATATAGACAAGTAGTTGGCGCACTCTCTTATCTAGCAGTTGGGACACGCCCTGATATCACATTCGCAGTGAGCGTAGTCTCCAGAACTTTAGATAACCCTTTGCCAGGAGATATAGCCAAAGTCAAAAGAATACTGCGCTATATCAAAGGCACACAACATTTTGGTATTACCTACCATTCATCTGACAAATCGAAATGCCTGAAAGGCTTCAGCGATGCAGATCATGGGGGGGATAACACAAGTGGACATTCAACTTCTGGAATGATTTGTCTCTACTCAGGAGGAGCTATTGCGTGGCAGAGTAAGAAGCAAACTTCAGTAGCCATATCCTCTACCGAAGCGGAAATAGTGGCCGCTAGCGAAGCAGCCCGAGAATTAATATGGCTAAAAAGAATTCTGCAGTTCATGTTGCCACTCAAAGATATCAGAACACTGTTATACCTAGACAGTGAGTCAGCTATTCGACTTGCACATGATCCTCCAGTGGAATGCCATCAAAGGACAAAGCATATAAGATTGAGGCACTTCTTTGTGAGAGAATGTGTCACGACAGGAATTTTGTCAACTCTCAAAGTGAAAGGGGTCGACCAGGTGGCGGACTTCCTGACGAAGCCCTTATTCTGGCCACGACTTAAAGAGCTTGGCACAAGAGCTGGACTCAACATCACCAATAAGAAAAACGAGACGGGATGTTAAGTGAAGCATGTATTCAATCTTATTGGTCTGTTAGTTACTGACCTACTTTGTGAAAGAGTTTCTATGCTTGTCACTTTGAGATTTACCTGTCAATAAAATTCAATGTGTACTTTCTACAACAATGGTTTATTTATTTATTAAAGCCTATTACTAAGCCTCCGCTGTCCGTCTGTCCGTCCGTCCGTCAGCGGGCCTTATCTCTTAGAGATATTTTTTTTACAGAATGTGTAGTCGTGTTGCCACTACAGCAAAAATAATGCGAGATTTTATAACTTAAAGGGGGTCCCCATATAAGAGACGTTTTTAACGCCCCTCTCGACACAACCATATCAAGATAAATAAGATGGAGATTTCGCGGCCTATCACATAGTTGTGATGGCGCTATTGGATTGTAATCGGTTGCCTAATCTTTAAGTTCTGGAATCGAATCCATGTTCGGACATAATATTTTTTTTTATTAGATATATAGATAAATAGATAGATAATCACTTTATTCAATAATTATATGTAAATTTTACCAAGGTTCTGGCAGAATATCAGCGTTGCAGATCTTTTGCAACACTTTGCTGAGAGCCTTTTCTCTGTTTGCAATGCATGTTTTTGTTTACTGCTGCTGAATGAATTGTTTTTCTGTAATTATAAACGTATTTTATGAGATACTTTTATATATACCCAATTATATACAAGCTTATAATAAATAATTAATTACAATCATATAATTATTTTTTACATGGAGTAGAAATTATTGTGATGCAAAAAATAATACGTAATAAAAAGAAAGAAGAAGAATAAAAAGTCTTTGGTGTCACATTGCTATCACCTGATGAGTGCAATGGATAAATAAAGATAAAATAAACAGTGAACGTGAGAAAAGTCGCTGATAGGTCATGTTAAGTTAGTTATTATTTTTAGTGCTTAAGTTTTCTTGCACTATGGTCCGGAACCCTTGACTGATTTTTATGGTACGAAAATAACAACAGCAATACCTGGGAATACAATATCTTTACTCTATCTTACAGTGGTCCAATGTAGAGAAGAGGCAAAAAATTACGTTTGCTAAGTATATGTAAATATCTACAGTAATAAAGTACTTTGACTATTGACTATTGACTATCTTGTTTCTGAACAATTTTCCGATCAATGTATTGAAAAAACCATCTTTAAAACCAACCTATTTAATCATGCACATCATTGAAACATTCCCAGATTCAGATCGCAGCGTCACCTCGAAAGCTCAGCTTAGCGCTTCCATAATTCCCCCTATTCAAATCGTAAAAATTCCGCGTTAAACCTATGACAAGTACATTTTCCGGCCGATTGTCGCGTCTCTCGAATGTTAAACGTCTCTGCTTAACATTCCGCTCCGACAGAGCCCGGGTTAAATAAACTCGAGAACTCGGGAATTGCGCCCTCGTTAACGTATTAGTGACTTTGACGGCGCAAGAATGGAGTTCTGGAAGGTGACGGAAAAATTATAGGTTAGGGCTGCCACTGGTGAGTACCTAAGGCTTTAAAACCTGTAGCAAGTTCTTGGTTTAGTTAATCAAGGTAATTATCATTAGATTTATTGGTATGTGGTGATATAAAGGACTATGTGTTGCTGATTAAGAAAATGTATGTGCGAAGGTAGCTTCTGAGGTTAACTTATTAGTAGAGAGTAAAGGAGTGTTCCTTGCTATTTATTGCCTAATTTATTGCGGTCCGACACTAACCTCATTCTATGTTAACCAGGAGTTTGAAGACGTCATCCTACTATCGGGCCTCTCGGTCTACGCGCGTCCCTTCGCCACCATTCTTGGTCCATCTACCGTCTCGGCTCTCCTAGACAAGAAGAATAAGGAGAAGTAATTCTACCGATAACCCTATTAATTCGGATTCCATAACAAAACACGGGCTACGCTTAATCCTATTGTTTTATTAGAGGACTGTCCTCCATCTAATTGTGTGCCGATGTTATTTCAGGTAAACCTTCATCGCTACCCCTATCTCAGCTCACAAAGTCGCAAGGATGTGAGTTCCTCTACAGTAAGCGGTTGAATATTGATAGAACAAATACTGGGGACAGACACGTGACCAAAGTTTCTGTCACAAATTGTCGCGCCATTGGAAATTTTTCTCCGACGTTGAACACGAATCGAATTATTTAATCGAGTGGTTCAAAAAGTGACAATTGTTTGAACGTGAGCTGCTTTTTTAATTTTTTATGGCCACTTTATCGTGGAGACTGTGGCAAGCTGGGTTGGTAATTTTAGTAACTATGTTTGGTCCGTGTCAGGATTTAGGGCCAGAGGGGAAATAAGAAATCGCGGAGGGGGTGACGTCACATACCTCCCGCACACCCGCATCGACCCTTTATCGATTTGGATCTTGCTCACGTTGAAGCTTGCACTTGCACTTTTGAATTTAAAATGGCATCCCCTGCCACTTCGTCTACCCATATGAAAAGATAGAATGCAATAATCCATTCTCAAGCACGAGAACTAGCTAGAAAACTACTGGAAAACTGTGACATTTATCATAAAAATTGTTTTGAAAAACATGTTGAGCAACTAGAAAATGAATACCGGGTATTCAATGATATAAGAATAGAAAAAACGATTTAAGACTTTGTCATAGAAGTTGGAGAGACGAACAAAGATTACTTATGTGTTTTTCTTGCGATGATAATATCGGTCATCGGTGATAAATAAAATATTAGTTTAAATAAATAGGTGATAGTTTTTATCCTTAATTTTGTCGTGTACGTTACTAACGAATGGCTTAACTAAACATGGCAAGGCATGACATGACAGTAGTAAATGCATTTGAAAAAAGATTTAGGATGGCAGTTAAAAGGTAAATTCATTTCCTGAAAGTTAATATGTACATACGTCTTACAGTAATAATATTCTAGTTCAATGCAGAATAACGGAGTTATGTACGTCCTTTAATTTAATACGGAAACTCTACTAACCGTGTTCCAAAATCCGATAGGAATTTAAAGGTAGAAGCAGATCTGTTTACACACCGAAGGCTCCCGTGACTCTTCCGGTTCGCAAAGCAAACGGATCTCCAGCAGTTTGGTTCCGTAGTTATTGGCGACAAGGATCTACCCCTCATGCGTGAATGCCGGACTTAAGGCGTATTCAGTAATACTCTACAACCCTAAATTGAAGCATCTGTCCTATTCAAAATACGTCGGTGTGACAAGGAAGGGAAACTACCGTCGATGGTATTGTGATCCGAAAATGGCAATGATTAATAAATCTGCAAAGACATTCCCTGAAGTGGAAAGTACACGGTAAATTTTGAGTTTCCACCCCTGGATTTACACGTTGGGAGGAAGATTTGATTCCGTGTTTGTCTTGTGCGAGTCTATTTTCCTGAGAAATTCATTTGCGAATTATATGGGAGTTGGATTGTGGTGTTTACAATAAAACATGGACGACTTCGAATTAAGTCGATGTTTTTTCTAAATTTCGGAATGTATACATTTAATCTGTAATAATCAGGTAAGTAGCCTTGTGTAGATTAGAATGCTTTTGGTGTCATTTCGAATAATCACCGATGAAGGTAAAACTATAGTAGATTTCCTACGATTTCGCAAAGGCTTATATTTACAAATCGAGAAGTATACGGCAAAAGCCGAAGGCGATGGTTGTAGCGAGGTTCGTAAAGAAGCCTTTTCGAACTAGTTAGGATTAGATATTTTTCGCCTGAGATTCCAAAAACAAGCAGCGAAGTTGCTATTTTGAGGTTAGAATGCGGAAAAAGATTTTTCCGACTTTCCGAACTTGCTGGCTTCTTTACGAACTCGTGGGAAATGTACTACTTATTTCTCGACCTCATCCGTCTTTTCCATGCCTAACTACAAAAACACATTTCAGTATCATATTTTTGATGTTAGAATATCATATTTTTGTAGCAATAAAGAAACTTTTGGTGAAAATGTGACCCCTTACTTACTTAGTGTGTCATCATTCATCATCATTTCAGCCTGTTAATGTCCACTGCTGAACATAGGCCTCTCCAATCGCACTCCAGCGTGACCGGTCCGTAGCCACCTGCATCCAACGAGATCCAGCGATCCTCACCAGGTCGTCGGTCCATCTCGTAGGTGGCCGACCCACACTGCGCTTGCCAGTACGTGGTCTCCATTCAAGGACCTTTTTGCCCCATCGGCCATCCGATCTTCGCGCTATGTGGCCTGCCCATTGCCACTTCAGCTTGCTTATCCTACGGGCTATGTCAGCAACTTTGGTTCTTCTACGGATCTCCTCATTTCTGACTCGATCTCGTAGAGAAATACCAAGCATAGCCCTTTCCATAGCTCGCTGCGCGACATTGAGCCTCTGAAAAAGTCCTTTTGTGAAGCACCACGTCTCAGAGCCGTAAGTCATCACTGGCAACACACACTGATTGTACACCTTAGTCTTCAGGCACTGAGGGATTTTGGACGAGAAGACGTTGCGTAATTTACCGAACGCTGCCCAACCTAGTTGGATCCGTCTACTGACCTCTCTCTCAAAATTGGACTTACCTAATCGGACTGCCTGTCCCAGGTATATATATTCGTCAACAACTTCGAGAGTAGAGTTCCCAACAGTTAGTGCGGTGGGTGCAACATGGACGTTGAACATGACCTTCGTTTTGTCCATGTTCATTTTAAGACCCACTTGTTTAATGTGTAACCATTGATTTAAATGTAAGGAATCTAGTCGTTTTGAATATATAGAGTTATTTAATAACAGTTTTCTCAATACTTTACAATCGGCATCCATCCTGAGTGCATCTAGAGTCGGTGCACGGAGGAAGGCTGGTCAGGGCCCCCATGCTTCTAACCACAAGCCTCACACAAGCCTATCGCAGGCTCGGAAGTCACGTTCATCGAGTCGAAAGAGAGAGAGAGATAGCGCGAGCCTGCGATAGGCTTGTGTGAGGCTTGTGCTGAGTAGCATAGAGGGCCAGATCACCCGCTGGAACTTTCATGTTAAGAAAAGCCATGATGATATATCGCCTGGCTGTATTATAGCTGTTGGTTGTTCGATGGTAAACCTGGCTCAGGGACAACCTATTATAAAATGTATGAAAATAGACCAATGTTTAAAAAGAAATTTAAGTGATATCAATAACATAAAGAAGAATTTAATTTGCTAAATTTTGGAAAAGCACTGAGGAGCTGAACCATGAGCAGTGTTTACTGGTCAGTGTAAGTAATCAACAGAATCCGACGGCTATCGCAAATATGTTTGCATTGAACTTCCGTAATAAATAAACCGCTAAGCGTAGGGCATGTACCCGATTCTGAGGTTTTTCCGACCAAATGAAGCCAAGACAAAAAAAATTGCTAACGTCATAAAAAGTATGAAATGCGGCAAGTCTCCCAGACGTGATGGCCTCAGATCGAGCACATTATCTTTGCGAGTGACTGATACGTATAGGATGTTTTGACCAGGCTATTTAACATTTATGTACACTGCTCTTATCTAAGAGCCCCGTGGTCTAATGGGTTTCACGCTTGCTTCTCACACTGGAGATGCAGGTTCGATTCCTGACCACGCACGGCTTGGTGTTGGCCTTGTATAAACCTTGTATTGGCTTTATAACATAGCCTAGCATATATGAACAATGACAGATTTTTTGCGTAGATGCACCCAACCGAATGAAACAATTTTTGGTATGTTGAAAGATATTTGTTTGTTTGTTTTGAATTATAATTTTCATGGGTGTGCCTTTCAAGGAACCTGTCAAAAATAAATGTCCAAAAATAAATGTGTATTTTTTTCTGGAATTTTTCAACCAACTCTTTTGTAAATAATACATTAGAGTATAATTTAACTCAATGTACATAGATACTAGTTGGTTTCAATATTCTGGCTACAATAGCTTAGGAGAAATTAGACTTTGAAATAACCTCTGCAGATTTGACGTTTTTGTCAAAATCTCGGAAAGTATTCATAGTAGCCGGCTGTAAATTGGAGCGCAGCCTAGTTTAATGGTAACGAACAAACGTGTAAAAAAAAAAAAAACAGAAAATCTCACAGTGGCCACTGCTCCTTCCTTAGCCTGCCAGACCCTTTGATTTGACCCCAATTCCAATATCAGTCAAGATGACGTTCTTTTCGTTTATTATGTATTATTAATTATTTATTATTACATTATGTATTATTAATTTCTAAGCCACAACTATAACAAAACGACACCAGCACCACTAATGGTGGTTAATGTAACTACTTTACATTAAGGTCTTGACGTCATCTTGAAATAGTCAATTCAAATAGCATTGCTCCCGCTTTCATATCTTTTCATCAAACGATGATCGTTCATTGATCCGGGAATCGTCTTGAAAACCCCACGATTTTCATAACCGGGAAAATCCCGTTTTTTCGGATACGAGATGTCTTTGTTCTATGCCATAGTTTCGAATAACTTAGGTTTTTAACTTTTTATTTGTTTTTCCAAAGTTTGTCATAAAGTTATTCATTACGATAAACTAAATAACTTTGGGTAACTCGTGTCGTTTGATAGCTTATTCATCAATAGTTCTTTGGAATAGCTAAAACACTCAAAATGTTGAAGATCACTTGCAAATTTTATAATTTGTTGAAAAATATATGGAAGGGATATGAGCGTAAAAATTGATTGAATAACTTCCTGGTATTATCAATCAGTTATCCAACATGATCAAAAAAATTACACTGGCTTAATAGAAAAAGAAGGAGAAGAATAATAATGCACTAATCGAGAAGGTTCAGCCAAGCAGGCACATCTCTCTCAATACTACACAAAACACAAACACACAACCTACACACCACATGTGCTCATCTCACCTTTGCATTAGTAGAGCGATGTATCCACCGGCGACGTCTAACAGACGACAAGTTGAAGCAGTCACCGTGACTGGAATCGGTCGGACCACATCATCATCATCACTGACGTGGCGGGGAAAGAATTGAGTTTGAACTTGACTTTGACTTTGACACAACTTCGAACTTACTTACGTAAACAGTTTATCATTCCGTGTTAAGTTAGCAATAGTACATTATTGCCGTGGCGGGAAAAATCGGTAATGGCAAGTCGAGTGCGGCGAGGACTTCAATAATACAAGTCAGGCAATTGCCAATTCCGCCGAGGCTTGGTATGGTGCTTTTCTCAACAAAAAATAAAGGAAATAAATGAAAACTATATAAAAAAAACCTTTTTAAATTCCTCAGGACATGAAATTCTCGTAAGCTTCAATTCAATTCAATTTTCCATGGCCAATTTGGCTTCCACCCTTAAAATTCGCCGACTACATTCAATCTCCATTTCACTCTCATTAGAACTCATTATATATTATAAAAAAAAAGTTGTTCTCAATACTTTCTTTTAAGCTTTTTTATTTGTTTTCCCGCTAATGTAGATTTTTTTTTCGTATGTTTTTTTAAGGCAAAGGTAACTCGATGATATGGCCTTGTGATGGTGTTAGTGCAATTTTTAGACTGTCCATATTCAATTCATGTTCGAAATGTAAATAAAATGACATTTTCATACTTACATTTCTGGCGCGTTCCTTTTTTAATTAATCATTGTTTTGTAAAATTTATATTTTGCGCATTGTACTTCCGAACGTAATATGAATTTCCGCGCTTATTTGAGAAAACCTTATCACTACTCCATCTATGTATAAACTATGCTCAGTACATGTCATAACATATTAAAATAAAAAATGTAGATCCGGCTTATGTTAGGATTAATTCACTTGCTTGACTTATATGTATTTAGCTGTGGATGTTTTCTTCCCTTCACGTAGTGCTAAGGAGCAACAATCAACACTAAAGTTTCCAGGTTCACGAAAGACAACCTGTCCAAATACAGTTCTTCCATCCATCATTCTTTACCAAGTGTAAAAACTAGTCACATATAGTGAAATTCTTAGTGAATAAATGACTATTATTATTAAAGTACGTGGAGAGTACCCTCAAAGTAACAAGGATCACTTTTGTATAGATAATTCAAAGTGTAATAACTTTGATCTCCCATCCGCTACAAAGTTTTCGTGGAAAAATTAAATTTTACATTTTCAAAGATCTTTCTCCCAGTATGCTTCACTAGTTGCTACAGGGGTTGGTGTGAGCTGGTGTGAGCCCATACAAAAGTGAATCTTGTCCTTACTGGGGTACGTTCCACTACTTTTCAATTATTGCAACATTTTTTGTTCTAAAGTTTGTGTAAAACAATTTACCATGTTGGATATCTGAGAAAAGAAGTTTTGTGATAAATAATTACGTTCAGTTATGTACAGTTTTCTGGAAATAATCGCTATTGTAAAAATAAGTTTTCTCAACACGTGAGTTGATGGCCTCACGCAATGAAAATTAAGAGCGTTTTTTTAACTTAATCGATTCCAAAGAATTATTGATGTATTACCTAATTGTTTCTTATGTTTAGTTAGGATTTATGTCATTGTATTTTATTCTAGCTATAGGTACTAGACCTTAGAATGTCTCCTTCAAGTTATGTATAGTTAATTTAATAAAAAGCTAATAAAGAATACAAAATACAACTCACTTACCTAATAAACTCCGGTCTAAAATTTACCCTTACTTTTTAGTTTATTCAAAATAAATTAAAAAAAAAGAAGTTGAAAACAAAAATTACACGACACATTGTGTCATGCAATAAATGTATTGGTTTGGTTTGATTCAATTTAAAGGTTTTTTAGAGTACTTTTATAAAACATTTTTTTTATGTTTTTCTACTATTAATGTTTAAGTTTTTTACTTGTTATTAAAATTGTAATTAATCATCTGTTAAACATTGGCATTACTTTTTGCAATAAGTCCGATGATTTTAAGTTTACTTTTCTGGTTTAGTTTTTTACTTGCGAAGAAAGTATTTTATGATTATGGTGTTCAGAGATATTGGTATGAAGATTCACGCGTAGTTATGCAAAGCCTTTTATCCTGCCTTGAAGCCTGAAACGTAGTTTTTTATATAAGTAACATCAACAAATAAGTAAGACATAAATGCCTGTTGCCTGTACATATTTTGAAATTGAAAACGTATTTTGTGTAACTAAGGGATTTCGACATTGGCTAGAATGAAATTAATGGTATCGGAGACACATTAAGGTATCCACAAACCACATTGTTTAGCCCAACACTAACAACATCTGGCAAACAGCTCTGACAAACTCTATCCATCGATGCGCCAACAATGCCAAATATTTAGGCTAACAATTTCAACCACTCCTCTACATCGTTGGGCCAATATCGTGCGAATGATCCACCAAGGCTTTTGTGCTTCTCGGCTTCTAATTGAAACTATTTCGGGACAATGCGGCATTGTCCGCGTGTCCGATGTTTGCTGCGTTTATTAATTCAGGTGGGCGGGGCGCGGGGTGGGCGTGGCACGGTGTGGGCGGGGCAAGCGCGCTGGCGGCCCGCCTAGCCGCGCGGGACACTCGCCAGCGATGCTTCGCGGCAGTGAGTCGTGGCCCCAGCCAGTTGCTCGATCGCATCTTTGACGTCGCGGCTCTCGCAACTTCTCAACTCCTTCGAGAGTCCGGTTACTCGTTCTGTTTGCAATAACTGTGGGGGACAGTACGTGTGGACTGAAGTTGCGGCTGTGTAGTGAAGTTGGCAGCGAGTGGGCGTGCTTGCTACCCACCCACGTGTATTTGACAGCTGTCGCACCGCTCCACGCACACGCCAGGTAAGTTCAAACTTTTTCACCTCTCTGAAACTTTCGTGCAGTAATCAACGTGCCATATTTCAATATGTTTATTGTATATGATGCAACATGAAGTTTTATGAATGTTTAAATAAAACTGAATCTAACAGAAAACTGAAAATAAAAAGCAGGTACTTGTTGCAATAATGAGTAAAGATTTAGGGTTTTTACGAGTCAGTCTTGGTTACTCGTTAAGTTTGCAAAATTATATGGTTTAGCAAGCAAGAATGAATTGTATTTCGTTGCTTATCAGAGAATTACAGACACAATATTATGTGCATAGTTTTTGTGAGGGACTGCAAATAAAAATAAACAGGTATTTTTACATTGTTATATATTTATAGTGTTTAACTTTTGGCATAGCGTGTATGTGATTCTGCGTTCTGATTTCATACGACAATTTATTTCGCGAAGACATTATTTCTGGTAGATTTAGTTTAGGTTATTTTACACTAGCCACCTAGTAATATCAAAATTTCTGACTGAAAGCTTCACAGGCCTTCCGCGTGACATTAAGCTAAGTCTGGGCCCATGCACTGAAACCACTCGCAACTTGTCGGTGCTTTTTAATAATATTTTTTTACTTTTTATACTTACTTTCATATATGTGTGCGTTAGAGCTGTTGCAGCAAATAAATGCTATTTTAATTTTAATTTGAAGCTTGCAAAACATAAATTTGAAATAAATTGCGATATAAATTCCTGAATCTTGAAGGGAAAATTTTCGATGCCCGAGGTACAAAGTACTAAGAAAGAAATATCAACACAATCATTTTTTTTTGCTAATCTTCTCTGCGTAATCTTACCTGCGCATGATATTCTTTGTTTCTAATTATTTTTGAAATGGAATTTTAGCTGGTCAGATTTTATTTTCACAGTGTGCATAAAAGCAATGTAGTTGTAAAACAAATTAAGTCCTCAAAATTAATATCCCTGCCGCGTCCGCACGACATTTTTCGACCAATCTTCTAAAAAAACAAAAAGTTATTGCAGGAATTCGGATGAATTATTACTATTGTATGTAAGTATTTATTAGCACATTTATTTATAATAGTAGTTAGTACAAGTATTTAGTATATAATTATAGTAATTATTTATTTTATTTATTAATATTTATGTAAGTGCTCGTTTATTTCGACATATTGTTTGTACACATAGGTCTACCCCTGCTCAGCAATCAACATTTCCCACTTTAACCTGGTTTGCTGGAAGAGATCTCTTATTAGAGATAAGCTCACCTTTGTACACAATTTTTATGTGACTCTTTTTTAATATAATTTGTGTGCAATGAAGAAATTATAAAATTATGAATTAATTTATGTAAACGATAACAGATTAGTTAATGAATAGGTCTGGTAATGAATGTAAGTCTGTTTAAAATGAACATATTTTAAGAAAATCGGTGACCAAAATTTGTCCTGGGTCACCAATTGATTACCCTGGCGCATTAAAAAGGCCACATAAATCCCTAGTAAAATGTTGTAGGAGTTAGTGTCCAAATTATCACCCTTTAAATATAGTGAGGTGACTTTACGTATCTGCCTGCCTCCAGACGGAATAACGGAGGTAAATAATTGATTACCCTTTCTTTGTTTCGGGCATTCATTGATGACAATTATATAAATTATGAGTTATTATTTTAAGGTTTTATAACTTTCTTGGGTTAACAACATAGAGGATGACTTATTTACATTCAATCAGATTACAAAAAAAACATCAAAGTTCGAGTTTTATTGGGATAAAACTATGTTTTTTGGTTAATGCTTCTGGTATTTTTTGTCTGGGTAATAAAATTTTCGTAAGTCTTCTTCTTCTTTCTATAAATAATTGTTTCATAGTAGATTGTATTATAGCTTGTATAAAAATTATTCGCGACATCAATGAACTTTTACCACTTCCTTACTTTTTGTCCAAAATACTCGCAACCGCGTGTTACTTTAGAACAATTCACTACAAGACATTTCTATCGTGAGCTTTTTTCTTTAAAAATCTCAAACCTCTATTTGATTATCCTGCCAACTAAAAAAACAGTGTACAGCACACTGTTTATTTCAACGAAAATCACTTTTATTTTTTTAAACGAATAAACGAATAAAAGTGATGCCTATTCGATTTATTGGTTTCGAAACTCATACCAAGTCATAATTATAGCAAATATATAATTGTAAGAAAGTGCCAGGGCAATCAACCGAAAATACCGAATCTCAATATTTACTGATTTCAGGGATAAATACTAAAGCTGGGTTTCGTAACTAAAAGGTGCCAAGCGGGACTCTAAACTAAGCCTCCGCTGTCCGTCTCTCTGCCTGTTTGTCTATCCGTCAGCGGCTATATTTGAATCATAATTTGTAGAGAGTTGAAATTATCACAGAATGTAGTATTTCTGTTGCCGTTGCAGTATTTAATTAGCAGCTGTTTTAAATTTAGTAAGCAGCACGCATTTAAGAAAATTAAAAGAGGTCTTTATGCAAGTGTCATGTCTTTTTTGCGTTTTTATTATATGGTGGTACGAAACCCATCGTAAGTGAGTTCGACTCGCACTTGACCGATTTGTATTTATTTCTCTATCACTGCTGAGCGCTGACTGATGAGACATCTCTAATAGATCCAAGACTCACAAAACTTTAGGCAAACATTTAATCAAATCAAACTAAAAAAGTCAATTTATCCACGAACATATTTAAAATCCATAAAACGCCCCGAAAAGCTGTCGAAACGTCGTAAAAATAGATAAAACTGGCGCAAGCATTTACGAGTCGATAAAAGTTGGATAAACTCTTACGAAAATAAATTGTGATCCCATTTCCGAACTCCGATTTAAAACGATCGAGTCAGTCGTCATTGAGACGGAGTATATAGTTTTTTCTCCTGAATCCTCGACTAGTGGCAAAAATTCCGCCCGCCCTAACCGTGTTGCTACTCCCCCCCGTCCGCCCTACACCGCAGCGATCATCGTTCATCGCTGACTGAGGACCGCATTCACCAACAGATAGGGTTTATATCGAGTTCCGGTTTAGTTAGGTCATGCAATCTTTTCTTAAACGTTTTTTGAACATTAAAAATAATAATTATTTTATTCATTTAACATTTCATAAAAATGACAAAAAGACAAATGAATATAGAATAAGAAAGGTACAGTTTCATGTTTAACTTAACTAAAAATAGATTAATACACTTACTTATTTACAACTTACTAAAGATAAATCATCTGTTTATGAGATTAGGTGTTGGTAGTATGCAAAAATAACGTCAGAGTCGATACTGCCCAAGGTAGGGTTTCACCTGTTTTTGAATAAGTAGCGAGGTTCTTCCCCTAAAAATATGAATGATAAAAAATTTGCAGACCAAATCAAGTACTTTTAAATTTTCAATCTAATGTAGCTATCTAAAACTTAAAAGAAGGTAATTTGAAGTTTAAAATTCTTCACTTAGTGCGAAAAAAATATCAAATCAATTACGAAGTCTCAACTAAAGAAAACTATAAAATATCTCAACCAAATATATCAGTGGTTGAAATTAAGAAATGGAATCAAGTCAACCATAAAATTATTAACAGGTAGCCAAGCGGAAAGTCAACAAACGTTAGGTATCATTTAACTAAAATTAAACTAAGACAGTCTAACCCAAATATGAGCCAGTGTAAACTAGTTTCTTTGCCTGTTTGATCTCAGCTAGTGTGTGCCTGATGCCAACAGTTTTTCCGCTTATTCTGCAGTTTGGATAAAGTGGTCCCTAAATTTTATTAGCTGGCAACTTTTTTACAGCCATTCGGTGGTCGTTCCTCGATTCCAATTGGAAGGGTGCCTCAATTCATTGGTTGGTTTGTGTTTTTTGGTAGAATGTTTTTTGTTTCTTTCCTTTTTGGATTAGAATTTTGTAATCGATTATTCCTCATAGTATGTACTTGTCTTGTATACCATCCACAGGAGTATCTCGATCATCTGGAAATTTTCGTTTCGCGGTAAACTGAAAAATAAAACTTAGTGATTTTAAACAAATATTAAAATAACGATGATATGTGCTTTACATATGAAATTTACAGGTTAATTAAACACTGCAGTAAAATGACCATCCATCTTATCCCGTACACAATACTTTAGTCTGCGTATCGCATACTCGCATGTAGCAGTGCAAGCGTTCCGATCGGGCAATCTCGATTATGACTACCAACTGAGTTCTGCGGGGTGTAGCTGTAACAGATTTGTAAAATAACCGTTCAATCTTAAAGCTCACGGTTAAATACGCGCTTATGCGCCAAAACTACTGCAGATAGACATATATAAAATATCATAATTAACATAATTAGCTTAACAAAGCTAATTTACTTTATTTATTTTAAAGAAAGTTACTTGGGCATGAAATATTTTAACGTTCTGAAATGTCATTACCACGGCTCTGAAAAATGCAGTTGTTCGTGGCACTTCTTGTTTACGCGTGCCAGGTGAGGGGGAAGGGAAAGAGGTGCGGGGTGTGGGACACAAAGCACAAACCCTATTCTGGCTACCTATCTTTCGCTGTGATTTTAATTGCAATTAGGTAGTTGGTATGGTAATTATTTCCTAACCGCGTTTCAATATAGGTTAATTTCCGGCCAGCAGTGTAGCGAAAGGGTTAAAGAACCTGATATTTTTCTCATTCCCATTCCCATCATCGGGAATTCCGTTCATAGAACTCTTTAACAACCCACAAGGAATTAACAATGCTAATATCAGTTGAACTCAAGTTACGACGATAATAATATAATATAATATATGTACAATTTTATATATTTACATAATATTTAATTTTAGATAAATATCTAATATGCAACACTTTTATTATTCTTATTAATATTCTACGAATCATTATTCTATTACTATTATTATTATAATTACATTAGGTATATACATATTATATTCATATTATAATATATACACATTTTATCTACATTATATACCACTTAACATACCAAGTACCTACCTAAAATATTCTTCACACATTAACTTGCCCTCTTAACCAGAATATACTGCCTTAAATTAAAATTAAGTAAATTAAGTTCGAATTTAATCGATATTGTACCCAGTGACAACTCAGTGTGCGCACCCCAACCTATGCGGACGGGAACAACTCATGTGCGCACCCCAACCCAACCTATGCGGACGGGAACAACTCATGTGCGCACCCCAACCTACGCGGACGGGAACAACTCATGTGCGCACCCCAACCCAACCTATGCGGACGGGAACAACTCATGTGCGCACCCCAACCCAACCTATGCGGACGGGAACAACTCTTGTGCGCACCCCAACCTATGCGGACGGGAACAACTCATGTGCGCACCCCAACCCAACCTATGCGGACGGGAACAACTCATGTGCGCACCCCAACCTATGCGGACGGGAACAACTCATGTGCGCACCCCAACCTATGCGGACGGGAACAACTCATGTGCGCACCCCAACCCAACCTATGCGGACGGGAAGGCGCTGGAAATCACAACACAGGTTTTCGCCTACTACCTATCGTGGTTTCCAACGACGAACCCAGCAATTTTACAGCTACCCTCTTACGCATTCACCACTTAAATGTTTTTATTGATGTAAGTTGACGAATAAACATTTCATTATTTCATTATTATTATGAAAAATCATTGAACCCAAATCCCCCGCGTGGTCCAACGTGGGTTGGACGGCATATATGTGGTTAAATATGCACAGCTAGTTTTTAACCGATAGGTCAAATACCGGCCTTACATCTCAATATAAGCTGTAATGCAAATCCGATAATGTACGTTGCAGTTATTTTTTTATCTACTATTAAATACTGTAAAATAATAATATTGACTGATGTCCTGAATTTTTTCTAGAGATATCCTTTATTTCTAGAAAAAGGTGATTGATTAGCTGCGAACCAAAAATTTGATCCTATGACTTCAGGCTAAGTATAGTATTAGAAAGATATTTTTAGACTGAGTAAAACATAGTACCAAACTAACTTTGATGCACAACTATTAAACCGACCTATTTATGGCAGTATTATGCAACATAACAGCAGCATTGAACAGCACACGCTGTCATCTGCAATAGGCTCACATCGCGTCAAGGATTAAGCTGCACTATCGGAACATGTGCACATAACGGCTTCACTAAATTAGAGCTTCAAATTAAACCTAGTCTAGTCATAACATAGCGCCTATCTGCTTTAGAGCGCGCTTAGTCTGATAGTTACGTCCATTGCGCCACGGCTGTTCCGAAATTGCTATGCTACAATGTAAATTGTAACGCTAATTTAACGAGATTACATTTTAATATAATGTACTGAAGTGAGGGATTGGTATAATGTCACAAAGAGTCCATAACTAGAGAAAAATCTCCCTGCAAAGGTCCCGTTTCATAAACAGATACAATGATCCCGATGCTTGGCGTAACGTTCCGCGGTAACAAGCGGCGATAGAAAGGGTTTCGCTGGCATTTAGAAACAAATGAGGTTTAAAAAGCAGTTCCCGCAAATGATGCTAAATTATCTGCCAAACGGTCGGGCGGGCCGCTCGAGGCCGCGGGAAGGTGATTTATGAATAAGTGATCAGGTGCAAGCGAGCGGCGCGGTGACAAAGTCGCCGGGATGTGTCAGCTGCGATGCGGCCGCCTCATTAGCGGCAGGCGGCAGGCGGCGGGCGGCAGGGCCTGGCGCGGTCTCGTACGCTCGGCGGAGCCGGCGGCGGGCGGGTGAACGCTGCGTTTCGCACGAGAGATAAACTTTTATCTACTTATTTCTGACATAATGTAATACGCAGGCACATTACCCCCTTCTCGCACAAATCAAACACAGATCACGTAATTTTTCCCTATGTTTGAGAAGAACGCTTAGCAAGTTCGTAACATCGTTGCTTGTTGACCTAGAATTTCCTTTTTGAAAATAGTGTCCGTCCCTTTCATGTCAAGTCGTTACATTTAATTTTAATTCTCATTTTTCATACCCTACTATGTAATAGCTGACGCTCTAAAGTATCCCTAGTTCATTACTAATTACCATCCGTCTGAAAACCTCTGATATCGCTTGCCGCGTTTTTACTGCCCCTTTGACATCGTTAGTTGGTCTGTGATCTTCCAAGCCGCTTGTCTGTGGCGGCGGCGGCGGCAGGGACGATTGGTTTAGTTAGAAGGAGCGTCGCACCTCATTTGCTTACCGCCCATCGTTTGCTGCAAGTTGAGAAAGAAAGAGTTCGCAACGATTATCACGCTCGCTCTTGGCTGGGCAACATTATTGTAATAGCATCGATTTACCTTGGTTTGTACGGTGTGAATCTTCTTAAAGTGCGATTTTGACGTTGAATAAGATAATGTATTTATTTATGTTCAATAAAAAATGGGAAATATTAAACTGCACATCAAAAATACTGATTTGCACAGCAAATATCAGGGCAAAATGCAGCTTAGGTTAAGAGGTGAGCGAAGCGAAGCCTCCTTTATCCTTTTTTGTTAGGTTGAACATGCAAGAACAACAAAAAATACTTAAAACATAAACTTGAGTACACATAAAATATTTAAAACATAAAAAGTGTTTTTGCTGATCCTTTTTTGCTGGGCAAATCAGTATTTTTGCTGTGCGATTAAATACTAGCATCACCACCATTATCGTATTTTAAATTTAATCACTACTAGCCATTAAAAATTTAATCTGAATCTGTGCATATAACGATTTGGGTTGAAGAACATCGAAATTCATCGACATAAAAAATATAAATAAATTCTCCCACCTCCAATTTTTTTACATAGCCATATTAATATTGAAATGCGCTATCTGGGTACCAACTGCAAAAAGATATTATAACTTCGGAATGGAAGGATTTTTCGTAGTGAAATTGACTGATTCGTGATCATGAAAGACACGTAATGCTGCCAGTAACAAAAAGTTGTAGAAAAAGTGGTAACTGTAAACTAAAATTAACAGCTTTTTTTTTAAGAAATAATGATAAAATTCCTCATTTGGGATGTAGAGGCACAATGGGCATACTTTTGGCCTGATATTCAACATTCCATTTTGCGTGACAGGGGGCTAGCCTATCGCCGCAGCTATGGAGTTACTCCATATCAATAAATCTTACTTATATCCATAATAGGCCTGAGCCTCTCAGTGGGGACATTAATGTGGGCTACATTTATTTATTTACCACCTTATGACTTCATGGTATATCACTAATATTTGGGCCTTATGATTAAGCTTAGCTCCGAAAACTGAAAATAGGCAGGTACGTGCTATTAATTATATTAAAAAAAAAGTTTATGATTTAGAAACACACTTTGGTGTTGTCTGAAAGCTAACAAAATGAAGAATAATATTCCGAAATAAATAAATTCCATTTGAAAACCAAGTTTTGTGAAAATCTGCAATTGATTTCTTAATGATGGAATTCTGCAAAAAAAAACTCTCGAAAAAATCACTATTATTTCATAAACAAAGCGTAATTTTAGTTTACATTTACCAGTTTTTCTTCTTCTTTTCGTTACTGGATCATTACGTGTCTTTCATCATCACGAATCAATCAATTTCACTACGAAAAACCCTTCCATTCCGAAGATATATATTTTTTTGCAGCTGGTACCCAGATAGCGTATTTCCATACTAAAATGGCTATTATGTTTTTTGGGAGGGATGACATTTTTATTTTTATTTTGTCGGTGAATTTTGATGTTCTTCACTCAGATCGTTATGTGCACTTTATGAAGATACACATTTTATACCTATAGGTACACACCTCATGCGTTAGATAGGATGTTGACTGAAAACCAAAAGGAAGCAAATACATTGATTACCTATATATGTTTTGTTTTGTCTCCCAAATATGTTAATGTTCACCAAATTTACTAAAAACATCATGGTGGCTGTAGTATCACAGAAGGTTACTGTAGGTCACTTTCTCTCCGAACACTAAAGTTAGGTTTGGTAGGTCACAACTTTGTAATGCTCCCTGGAGCCGGAGCGAAGCGGAGCGGAGCAAGGCGAACCCCATGTAGTTTAAGTAGACATAAAATAGGGTGTAATGATCGTTTGGTTAATTTGGGATGATAATGTTTTTTTAATGTAGTTTTTTACTCATTTTGGTAAACAGTTAAACATAGCCAAACTAAACTTAGAGGCATACATTACAGTAGTTACTTCAGAAAATGAAACGTTTTCAAAAGTGGACATTTTGTGAAATGCACATTTTAGAATTTCGTAACTACTGAATCTGTCCTAAATGCGTTGATTTTGCTGTGGATTACAGTTAGTGAATAAGGGAGCAGGGCTGCTGATGTTTTTCACTTAATTAAATAACTGCATCGTTAAATGGTGATTTTTAAGTCAAAGCCAAAGTTGTGTTAAAAATGCTAAAACAAATTTTGTAATGTAAGTATATGCTTTTTGTAACTAGCTTAATTAAATTGTTGAACACATACTCATGGTATAGTTCTACGAGGGTACCCATAGGTAAAGAACAGTTACTGGTCTGCTTGTAGACGGCCTTAAATTTTCCCGTAAATGACGCGAAAGGTTCTAAGGGTCGAATTAAACAGCGCTCGCTCAGAGTTCGTTTTAATGATCCCTTAATGATCAAGCCCCAGGCTGTTCGATGCATTTCTGCGACTCTCTATAGTACCTTGGTTCAGAAAAAAAGTTTCTAATGCGCTTCTATTATTCATTTGTGGTCTCCATACTTGCGGGTTTCAGAGCTGAAGGACAGCGTCCGCTTGTTGTGGATTATTTTATACAGATAAATATTTATGTCCATGATTTTAGGGTTTCGTAACTTAAAAAGAAAAGCCGAACTGTTCGACCTCCCACCAGAGCCGGACTAAGACTAGGGGCCCATGAGCTAGAATGAAACACAGTTCAGCCGTGGGGTAGTTCCAACGTCGGCGGTGCGCCGGGCTAAAACTAAACCTAAAACAGTAGCTTAATGATAACCTTTCCCTGATGGTGCTGCACCGACTGCAACCCTCTAGTTTCCCAGCTATTCCGGGCGCGCCCTGAATACGAACTCGATGAAAATGTCGTATCCCAACAACCTCCTTTGGCAAGGCGCAGGCAAGGTCACGCAAATGTCTTTTCTTAAATACTATCAATAACGTGGTCGTCCCCCAAAGGAACCAATACTAAACAGACGCGGATTATTCAAATACTCGTGATTTGAACCAGCCTAGCCGGATCAAACACACTCACACAACACACTCACGAGGTTGTACTAAAACTCGATGCGATTCGAACAACTGGTTAATATTACAACGACAACACTCGCGGCATCCCGGAGTCACCTTTGACCGACAAATCTCGCATTTGGGGGGGACTGATGGCTACAATATTATTCGATTTCAATCACAAAGGCACCAAAAACCAGTTGACCGTAATCGAGGCAATTTGACATTTGTCTTTGACAACTATTACAAAAGGTTACGTCTGACTTCCGGTCATAGACCAAAAAAAAGGTTGTATTTACGCCGCCTTCGGCAGATCGCCGGATCTAACTTGGAAATGCTTAGTTATAAAAATATTAAAGATAATAGGCAAAAAGACCAATCCCCAACTTATATCCGAAACTACTGTTACTATTTTTTTTAAATACGTAATATTAGTCGTTACTTAAATATTACGGGAAATATAATGAAAAATGTTAGGTTTACAAAGGGGGGCACAATGTATTTCAATACCACATACAAACTTATCAATGTACCTGGTTACTTAATTGTGTATGAAAGTAGCCGCACCAATAACTTTACAATATTAACTTGGCGCATAGATTAAATTGGCGGGTCTCCATTCACGCGAGTTTGATAGGAAGCAGCCTAAATAAGTATGGCTTATGTTTAAGCGATCACCAAAAACGCACCTATTTTACTACCAGTAAATTCGAAACGACCGCCAAAATTAGTAAACGACCACTAAATTGTGTTTGGATAAATGATCACCAAACTTCTTTTTATGTTTTGTGTACTTAAAACATAAGTTTTAAGTATTTTTTGCTGTTCTTATATTTTCAACCTAACAAGAAGGATAAAGGGGGCTTTGCTTCGCTCACCCCCTTTACCCTTCACCTAAGCTACCGCAGTATGCAGCAAAAGCAACTATTGGTGATCATTTACCCATTTAGGGTAGGAACATTTTTTTTTGGTGATCATTATATTTGATGCCAATTGGTATGCGTCAGAGCGTCATTTTCGTAGTAGACGATATAGTCTGTAGTACACTCGTAATAGCCAGAGTTTAGATAATGACAGTGTCAAGATTAACATTTCGTCTGGATATTAATAACTATATGTATATTTTTGCCGATTGCTTCCTGTGTAGGACAGAGTCTAGTGCAGAGTCGAAAGTTGTGCACGTGCGGTGTATCTGCCGGCGGCGGCGGCGAGCCATTAAAAATAATCGATGCCTGTGAAAATATCGAGGACTTTCCACTAATGACATCGCGAGGCAAAACAAAGCGAACGGGGTCGCCTCGTGTTTTCACAGATGGCCGATAAGGGGCGCTTCGGAGCCCTCAAAATTCGCCAAATGAACAGCGAAGCGGTCTTAAGACGAGAACGATGTAGTCGTCGAATCGGAAATAAGTGCCCCCTTAATGACCAGGCGCTTGCTGAAAGCAAAACCGTCTGAAAAAAACCTTGGTCGGATCAACAGTACTACAAAACTGTTAGTTCATTTGCGAAGCGCAATAAAGTAGGATACGGAACAATGACTTGTCAGCAATTAATTGGCAAACCTGTTACAATTGACAATTTCGGGCGCTTTTAACTGTTACGGCGTTTGTTAATAAAATATAGACCATTTTACGAGCGCCTATAACTCGAATTATTTTCCCAAAATTCGACGTTTAATAGGTTAATTCACGTGGAAGAAGGCGGCGGGCCGCAGCCGAGCCTGGAGCCGCGTCCTCTTTGTTTTTCTTACAAAATGAAATTATTACAAGAATAAATATTTTACTGTCTGTCAATTTACCGGGTTCACTTCGTCGAAATGTTCCGCGAGATATTAAGCAGAGGTTAACATTTTATTCCCGGAGAGATGCGGGCGCGATGTTGTTAAATTCTCCTCGGTACCTTCGCCGCTTGAAATAAGACAATGGCAAGGAAATAAAATAAAATAGGCTTATTTATGGCTTCGTAAAACATTGAAAGTACTTTTGCTCGACTCTATAAATTAAACTATAGACCATTAAATCGTCATTACTTTTGCAATAGTCTTAGCTTAACATGATTCTTGCTTTATTATAATTATTCAAATACAATATTTGCTGAGTTTATTATTGATTTCATAGAAAGGAAGGACAATTGATTTCAATCGAGCCTATTTGTGCTATGCTTGCTGGAGCAAGATTGTTGTGTGTAATGATATGAAGGCAATGAACAGTTGTGTTGGGCGGGCAGCGGTTGCGTTTCCCAGGGCGGGCGGGCGGTCGGGCGGGCGGTTTCGAGGGTGCTCTAGCACAGCATCGTTAGCCTTTCTTTCCCGAGATGCGGCGGGTTTGTTCACCGGATGCGGCGGGTTTGTTCACCGAGACTGCTTGCCGCTAATTAACTATGAAATTAATTGATGCAGCAAACTTTGCGAGTGAAACTTGAATTAATTGGCACGTCCGGTTCCCGCCTAATTAGTAGCCAGAGGCTTTTCAGTGCAGTCCGTAAAAACAGACGAAAGTGTTGTGAACTAACTACCCCTGTGTAGAGTAGTGTAGAGAGCAAAAGCATGCCAGTAAACCACTCCGCTTTGAATAGTAATAGATATAATGATAAATAGATATGAAAAACAATAATAATAATAATAATAATAATAATACCTTGGACACTATTTACACACATTGATCTAGCCCCAAACTAGGATTCCCTGTATCTTGGGTACTAGACAACGATACACATACTTATATAGATAAATATTATACTTAGATAGATAAACAACCATGACTAGGGTACAAACATCCGTTCTCATCAAACAAATATTTGCCCCCACCGGGACTCGAACCCGGGACCCTTGACTTTGTTGGCAGGGTCACTGGCGACTCGCCCATTCGGGTCGTCAAATAAAAAGCTTGTTTGATTTTTGTTCAATTTTATCGCTAACCTACTTTTTTAGATTTACTTATCAAATAATAGGACATCAATCTTCTTTCTTCTTCCCTTTTTTTCGTCTTCTACAACGATTTCTTGATAAAATCTAGGCAAGGTAAGCTGCAACATCGCTGAAGACAAATTCTGACTCTTTTATCGAGCTACTTTTGTTTTTGTGTTTTATTCGCGTTTGAGTAAGTTCAGTACACCAAAATTAAACATCTTACAGTTCACAACATAAACATACTGAAATCCATCAGTTTGTGCCACGGCGTCGATGCGGCTGGCCGCCATCTACGCAAGAAGCCTCAGGTTTGCGCCATTTTAAGCAAAGATTTTAATATGTAGATAACGCTTATGTTTGTGAAAATGACATTCATAGCTTTCTTACGTTATAATACTTGCTTTGTATTAGGGTCTTGTCCTATTTGTAACTGATGTCATCAAAATCAAAAGATCAAAAAAGCAAAAAAGGTTGATGCCAAAATTGTCCTACGATTGATATGTTGTAAACATTTATTTAAGCTCTCATCAGTGGGTTATTTATAAGATTTCTTTATATTTTAATTAATTCAAGCATTTTTTTTTTTCGAAATGCTCCGAACGAAACAAACCCATTTATTATTATTTTTTTAATAATCTTCGTCCACGTCGTGAATACGTCTTCCGACCATACAGCTTATTCTTATTTATTTATTTCTTCGTTTCTTAGATTCGCGGTTCTTTCGATCTAAATAGGAAAGCATTGTTCCTATTAACAAATACTACTAAATCTTATAGTTTCCGATATAGCCTTACCCACTAAACCGTCTAACGTCCCTTAACAGACAGAATGTTAATTTGGCAATTTTATCAAATTTTAATTTTCGATCGTAAACAATAAAAAGGAGCGAAATTTTCATGCTACGCGTATACTCATTCTCTCTGTTATCATGCATCATCATCTACGTTTGCACTTGAGACCTTTTTTCGTGTCCATACATGGCAACACTATTTAAAAATATGAATATCAAAGGTAGTGTTTTGTTATTATTAGATATTTTGAGCGAGTTTTCGCGAAAGAAATTGTGTTTGAAGTGAGTTTTACTACTTATTGCATATCAAATTAATCGTAATGATATTTCCTGCAAGACTCAAGTATATTTTTTAAATTTCAACAAATCTTTCTTGGAAACGGACAGTAAAAAAAACAGGAATCGCAATTTTTTAATCCTTCTCGGTGCTTTGTTCATCAAACAGGTAATTAACTATTTATAATACTAGTTCTGTTGTACTTAAGATTTCTAACCATGTATTTTATTTTATGCTGGCATGAGAACTTGGCCAGAAATTAACTTTTATATCGAGTAGGCCGCCGTCAAAATTCGCGTGCGAAAGTCGCAATAATTTTGGGACGGCTGATTGGTTACTGCTATAGCCCACCCTGTATAAATCAACATAAAAATCTATTTCCTAAGAATGATGAGAGTTTTTTAGTATATAATAAAAGAGTTTTGATCGTTTATTATGTTTTTGGAATTTTGAGAGGTATTTATTTTATTAAATTAGTTGTTATGAAATAAAAATATTTTATTTCATAATACTAGTCTTAATTACCTTTTCTACATCATAAATTAATTAAAATAGGGAATTACTCTCGCAAAATATAATTCACTGTACGGAACCATAACATGTACAATTTCTCACACACGGTTAGGATAGGATAGGACTATTTTCTATAGTCTAGAACTACTTTCTATGTTAGGATACAACTTTCGCGGTAATAGGCACAAACCTTTTCATATCACGGTAATAGAGGAAATAGACTTGACAGTTAAAATGTTTTTTAAATAATAAATCTCTCATAAAGAAACATATATAGTACGTAATATGAAAAAAATACCATTTTGCCCGAAAAAATATTTAGACGCTTATTTTTCTCTCTTACTTTCCAATGTTGTCAAATCCCACGGTAATAGGGCCATTTACCTTATTCGTCACTAATCCGAAAACTGAGTACTATAGAGGCACATATTATTTCGAGATATATCAACATACTCGCGAAAATGTGTATCAAAATCCACTAAGCACGTTTTGATACGCCTTCCTTGCCATTATTCTCAGAACACAGGAACGTGCCCAGGTCCCGACCGTGGCCCGCTGGCAGGCGGGGAGGCGAGTGTCCCCGGGCCACGGGACCTCCATAATTATCATACATTGTGAATTATCCCAAATCACCGCCTCCAATACCCCTAATTACATGTTGCCCTCACACCGCTGTATGTATCCTCCATAATGACATGTTGCCCTCACACCGCTGTATGTATCCTCCATAATGAATAGCCTCGTATTTATTAAAACGTGTTTCCGAGCCTTTGTTTCGATGAATCATGGTTTATGTTCCTTATTATGCGATAATAAGCTTTTGATTGGTGCTGTTTCACTGTATCAATAACGGTCGGTAAACAACACCCGACCCTATGATCTAAGATAAGACGACGGCCAAAGATTACTTCGTCTCTACTTTTTATTATGATTGTATTTTAATAAATGTTATTATAATTTAGTAGATATAGCGCCACTATTTGACGATGACTGCGATAGATTTAAATTAGTTTTGTAATTCTAGAAACTGCATCCTTGTCATGTTATTCTGACATCTAGGTAATTCAATGGGCATTGACATGGCATTGTTGGTATTGTATCATAAGACTAAGATTAAGAACTAACTAACTAACTAAGACTAAGGTAGTTTTGGGAGAACTTTTAAATCGTATCTTGATCGAATAAGTAATCTTCAACGAAAACTTCTAAAGACCATCACTCCCACAAAATATGACGACCTATGTGGCGCAGCGGTTGTGACTCTGCCTACCATGCGAGAGGTCCCGGGTTCGATCCCCGGCTGGGGGTAAAAAAAATAACCCCAGGTCTTGGATGTTTATATGTGTGTGACGTCGCTGTTTCTGGTTCCCACGACACAGGGTATCCTAGTGTGGGGCCAGAAGCAATGTATGTGTCTGTATGTAAATGTTTATGTTTATATACAACAAGATTAAGCAAGAGGAAGGTACACTTTTTAAACACTGCAAGGTTTACCGGTACAGCAAATGGTCAATCTGAAACTACTAATGGGGCAATATTTCCGAGCTGAAATACAGCGAATCACTGATCAGTGATCACGAAATTGCCACAAGAAGATTTACAAAAAAAATACTTTAGTTACAAGTATTTTGTTTGTAACACTTAAGGCTATTAACTACCACGGGGAAATAACTTCAAAGTACTTACTGAAATAAAAAACGAAATTATCGCAAAAAATATCAAAAACATATTGAAATCTAATTTCTCATCTAGAATTATGGAACTGGGGAGCTAAGGCAAAGCCTACTATTTTTTGGTAATAATGATACTAGTACCTAGTTTATATAAGTACTAATTAGTATCTAATAGTGATATATGTATTAAGAAACGCTGTTATGTTTAAGCATCCACTAATTGTAATAAGGTGGCGTTGGGACCAACCACCTGTGGTTTATAAAACGCCATTGGATCGAGTTTATGTTTTAGTAATATTTTCCTTAAATTACAAAAACAATGGCTTTTGAAAAATTTACCAACCATAACTTTATTTTATATATTGTACACATAGGACTTCCCCTGCTCAGCAAAGCTGGTTTGCTGCAAGAGATCTCTTATTAGAGATAAGCTCGCCTTTGTACATTATTTTTATGTAACTCTTGTTTTTTTGTATGATTTGTTTGCAATAAAGAAATTATGAACTCGATAATCTCCCACGAGCAGTTTTTTATTGTGACTTTGTTTGTCTAAGCGATGTTCTGAAGATTTATTATGTTATTCTTGCATCTGGGAATTTCTACCAGAATACCTTTCAAATTGGCAAATCGATCAATTAAAAGAAATCGTTTAAAATAATCGGTTGATTTGTTAATTTAAACGGGATTCTAATATAAATTCCTATATGACAGGGAATAGGTACATGATATGACTACTGATTTTTCAAAAGGGATTCAAATTATACTGGATAAAGCTACTGGATTTCAAAACAAAACGCACATTAATAAGCTAAATAAAGCAGCTGGGTAGGCAAACGCACAGACTATCCCTGCAAAAAGTCCGTTTGAATCCGGTAAATATGAAATAAAAATACTTGAAAAACCAATGTGCAAATGTCGTAATTCTCTAGCGCGATCGAGAGGTATTTTTGCGGGCACAGGGACGGCGGTAGGACGCATGGCGGAATAAGCCCCCGCTCTGTGTCTGCCGGCGGCAGGATCGGTTCTGCGAGAACGCACAGCCTGAATAGAGGCCCCCTGAATACCGCTTCGGGCTGGATCCAGCTCAATGCTATTTAAGACACATTTGGCGTCACGTGTTCAGTCCTCTGGTTTTCAGGTGATAAAACCCCGGGAAAAATAAGACGCGAAACCATTCAGGTGGAAAAAATAAATGGATACGGTAAAAACATGTAGATCTAAAATAAAATATTTTATCTATATGTTTTTTATCTTATTAGTGGACAATAATATCAACTATAAATTTTATTTTATTGATCTATCGTAAAAGTAGCAATTTGGGTCGTGGCAGTTGAAATTTTGGACACAACCATACTAAAGTCACAGTATACTTCATAGTACTAAAGTTAAGTTCATAAAAGCTTACACTGTTTCATGTCTGTTACGTCAGTTCACTGCGGCGCAAAATACTGTTTTTTAATTTTAAAAAACCACTGATTATTTCTAAATTCAAAATACAGTTTTAAGACATTTTGAATACCTATTTTTTGACGCAAGAACCATATCAATATTTTTAGATCCCAAGAAAAATAACAAGTTTTAGGTGTTTTTTTTTTATTTTGTTTTTTGACATATAATGTTTTCAAACATATATATTGAAGGAAAAGGATGTCCGCATACCATATATGTTTTCGGAATTTAGAAAGAGTCTCCTATAAGAGGAATAGCTCTTTAAAGATGGGTATTTGACAATAAGTGTCGCCTTGATCACCTGTATAAGTAAATAAGTTTATATGGTGAGATTACAAGCGATTGGTGTTGTGATATTATTATGAGTTATCAGTAAAATAACAGAAACTGTTATGTAAAAACATCATTTGAGGGCATGCGGAATAGTGTGAGGTATAAATTGGGTATCTGAATGCAAACATTTTAGATACCCAGTTGAACTTGCAATTTCCTGAACAAATAGAAAGTTGCTGGGTTGTTAGATATTTGGTACTTATTCCAACCAGACGTATAGCTGTATAAACACCCTCGTGTAATTTATGCATACTAACTCTATCTGTAAGTTAGTTATTATTATTAGGTGCTTTCCTTTGGTAACTTGTGCCTAAAGGTTTGGTGGGTCGGTATCGTTGATAGGCGATTCATATTCTTATGCTTCTCTGGTATTTTTACTGATTCTGGAGCATCGAGTCTTAATAAGAGTAAAAAAAACAACAGGACAATCTTACACAAATCGAACTAGGTCCATAGTAAGCTCAATAAGGCTTAACGATATATGTAATAGAGATAAATACTTACGCAAATACAAAAAAAAACATCCAAGAGTAAGAAGCAAATATGCACCACTCAAATATTTGCCCTTACCGGAAATCGAATCCAGGACCGTCAGCTTCGTAGGCAGGGTCACTACCCGCTAGGCTAAACCAGTCGTCAAACAACTAATATAAGTCTTTCAACATACTAATTAAAATCAAATAATACTTGCACAATAATTCTTTGCGGTGCGTTTGCTTTTGCGTGGTTGGGTTTGTTTTAGTGTTACTTTGGTATTCACATAGGTCATTTCAAATTATCGTAAGTGCTTACTTATGTATGTATAAATCGGTAGGTTACTTACCCACCAACTAAGTAAACCTCTAGGTACTCTCAACCTTCTAACACAAAACCAATACTTTCCCTGACAATAACGTGCGCTTGCGCTGTTTTATTTGATACACGAACGAGCAGAAACACCAATAACAATCGTACAACAATAACCCATTAGACAAGTTGTGGAAATTTTCCGGTTATTTTAGATTCAGGCGGACTGTTCCGGGCGTCTCGGCCATTCGAAGGGCCATAATATGGCCATAAGCCATAACTCGGCTTTGAGTGCCGCGTCGAGTGGGGTCTATGGCCTATGACGCCACGGAATGGTGTATTTGTGGTAAATATACGGCCGATATTATGCTAGCGCGATTTATTGAGTGCTGTCCGAGGCGACGCCAATTAGCACGCCTTAGATATTCTAAATGGTATTCAATCTAACTGTCTAGATGAGGAATTTTAAATTGAGATTTTGATGCTTGAAGATATGTATTGGGGACCTAGCCTAGCATACCAAAATTACGACACGATTACGATAGCTCTTCCGTTCTTAACTGCCAGACCCTCGAGGATAGTCTATCCGCCTTTCATTCAATATTCATCTATCTTAACAACTCTTTTCCAAAGTTTTATATCCCTAATTGCAATTATAATTAAGCATGTAGGTTACATTTGGTATGTAGTAAAATCTACGTCGCAGTTGCGTAGAGATTCCACCTAGACTTGATGTCCAGCAAAACACAGAGCACGTTCTTTGCGCTCCACATCAATCCAGTCCACTTAAAATTGCTTTGTCCCGATATTTCCCCGAAGGCACGCATCTCTAAGTAATATCGATGTGTATCTGTCATAAATTAATACAAATAAAGGTGGTGCGCGCAGAATGCGCCGGCGCCGCGGGCCCGCACAAATCACGCGGCAACCGCTTATTAAGTTGTTACGGCGCCGTCGCTACGTGGTGCGCGGAGCCGGCCGGTGCCCACGCGCAGGACGGCGCGGGCGCATGTGACGGTGTGTTCTACCTAAGGCATTCGACGATGATCACTGTTTCAATGTGCATTATGCTATATTAGTGCATCATGATCATCATCTCTTCAGGTTGTCGATCCTTCCTGAAATAGAGTTCGCACCCTCTTCCGTTTTTTTTCCGACAGTCTTTTTCTAAAGTATCATGCCTTATCTTTGCAAACCTGGAGTGAAAGAAGCTTCATCAGCTAATATAAGTATTTTCGGACATACCTACCTACGTAGTGGTTTCACAGCTTACGAGAATACGCACTGAAAAATTACCATAGCTCTACTACACAGCTAACTTTACTCAACGATGCATTGTCAATCTGTTAGGGTCCACTAAATCTCACTAGTACCTGGCAAACTGCTACAAATAAATTTTATTTATATATCTATTCACAGTTTTGAGTATCGTTTGTCTCAATACTCCGAACCAACAATATGTCGTACTAAATACTTAGCCAAGTTTAGCCCATAGCCAAGTGGTCTTTGTTGTGAAACAGTGGTCACGGGCGAGAGATTTAAACGTTATTTCTTGGTTTATTTGCGCACAACAATAAGCCATTTGGAATTAGCTATAGATTTATCTCTGCGAATAGGGTGACCAAATACCGAAACCGGAAACTTCGGGACTAGAGGTAAGAGTAGAGTATTATCGCTACATAGCGTAGGCTACGTTGCGATATTAATTACTCTCAACAAGTTTCTAAATTTCATTGTAAGTTAGGTATGTATAAGTATATGAGGATAATTTATATAGCGTTGTATAAAACGAATCCATGACTCAATGTTGATTAATTTAGAGAGGTGCCAAATAATAATAAGGAGTCTCTAATGCACAGGTATGTTATTATAATTGCATTTAATGCTAGTAGCTCCTAAAAAACTACACTCTTCTTATACCCAGTATTACCAAGTAAGTTTCTTACAGAATTATATAATCTACAGCTTGACAATCGTTACATCATGTTTTGTTATATGTATTGTTAATACATTAATTACTTAAAAATTTCGAAAACTCTATTATACATGTGATGAAGATGTACGGGACGGAAAACATCGTGAGGCCTTCACCTCCATAGCTGCGGCGATGGGCTGGCCTCCTGTCACGCAAAAAGTGGAATGATAAATAACTGGCAAAACGTGGGCACATGACAGAGGCACATGCCATCAACGTATAGGAAAAGCGTGACGCTATGAGGTTTTTCATCTGTAATATTAATAAGTTTATTGTCTAAATTATGTGTTTTTGGTGAACAAAATGATTTGTATTTGTTGCTTGGCCACTCTGTCCTGGCCCATGGCGATGGCCTGCAAATGTGCCAGTATCGTGTGGGCGTGCCCACGGACCTCGCAGAGCAAGAAATAAGCGGCTTGCCTAAATCAATGTTCGATAAATTGCCGCTTTCAATCAGAACCGCGATTATTTTCATCTTCAATGTAATGGGTTTGGGCATCGAGCCCCTTGGACATCGTTTATCCTTACCGAGAAGCACAGGTGATGGAGATCAATAGACGAAGTCTTTAATTCCAAACTACCACAATGCCTT
Organism: Argyresthia goedartella; assembly: GCA_949825045.1. Taxonomy (NCBI): domain Eukaryota; kingdom Metazoa; phylum Arthropoda; class Insecta; order Lepidoptera; family Argyresthiidae; genus Argyresthia; species Argyresthia goedartella. The sequence goes on along the minus strand of OX463808.1, from coordinate 12,075,729 downwards.
AGTCTACAGACTAATTTAGAGAGCTAAGGTATATAACCTGTAGACTAAGGTATATAACCAATGAGTCTTGCCTATCCTCACCTACGGAGCCGAAACATGGACTGAGTAAATTATGCACAAAATCAAGGCGGCCCAACGAGCAAAGAGCGTTACATGTTAGGAATCTCTCTCGTTGACCGCGTGCCAAACGTCGAAATTCGACGGAAGACAAAGGGCGAAGATGTAGGTAAGCGGATAACGCGACTGAGGTGGAGATGGGCGGGACAATTGGCTAGACGGGATGACTTACGGTGGACCAAAGCAGTCACGGAGTGGTGGGCAAGGGGAGCGACAAGGCGAGTGGGCAGACCACCAGCCCGATGGTCCGACGATATACTAAAGTCGACAGGATCTCGATGGATGCGGTTAGCACAGGACCGCATAGGGGTTGGCGCCATAGAGAAGAGGCTTATGTACTGCCCAGCAGTGGGTTGATGTAGGCTGAGCATGATGATGATGATAGAAAACCTTCGATCAAAACCATCGAAAACATTTCGAAAACCTAAAATATTCACAGTCTTTTATCCGGAACTAACAGCGACAGTATGATACTTTATTATAGCAGCAGTATGTACTTCAGCGAATAGTCGACTCTAACGCCATGTACGGTATTGAGAAGCAGCTGATGTAATTTTATGCCACGGATTAGCACGGGGCCAAAATCATGTTCCAGAGTATTATATTATAAGGCATTGGTAGGGATCTGAACTGTTGCGTACGATACATCAGTCGGACACGTTAAATTGGCCTCTTGCAAACAACTTAATGACTATCTGTGATTTATCTGCTTTGTGATCACCCTCATTACATCGGCGTTCGATCACCATGTTACAGAAACCGCTAGCTGAAATGATGTGCGGGTAAGAAATACTCAGTTTCAATATAGGTATGTGTGTCACCGTAAGATTGTCGAACTAACGCGTTAGTTTATAAACTATGGACAAATTGTAAACCAGACCGACAGGGTTTAGAATTTATGTTTCTTTCGTTCTTACATGTCAACCTAACACAAAGACTACTCGGGGGCTTCACTGCGCTCGCCCCCTCTAGTCTTCACCAAAGCTATCGCAATGTTTGCCCTGGTATTTCGTTTGCAATTCAAGTTTATACTAGTTCACAATTTAAAGGTTTTATTATATACTAACGCATCATATCGTAAGCAGTACGGTACAGCTTACAATTTATCGATAGTTTGTAAACTAACGAGGAGAAAAACGTTAGATTATAAACTCACGGTTTATATAGCATACTTAGCATAGGTACTCGTGAAAGAATTTGAAGTTTGTACTGTGACAATTTGATTATTCGTCGCTAAGTCGCTGTATATGTATTGTAATAGCGGCCTGCCAGATACAGACTGGTTGTCACTATCGTGAACATCAAAAATTGCATTTTTATATACCTTACATCTCAACTTAGAACGTCTGGAGAGAAAAGTATAGCCTCACTCCACCGAGCTCTTTTACAAAGATAGGGATGGCTACTCTAAAGCCGCATTAACGAATTTAGCTCATGATAGCCGCAAAAAAAGCATTACGGATCGCACCCTAAAGTTCGGAGTGTAGAATAGGGCGGGTACACAGGGCCGTCAGAGCACGAGCGGGTAACAGATACCGTCTGATGATACTCCGCCGCGTGAGAAGCGAGCTTTATTCACAATTCTCACAATCTAAACGCTGGCTTAGGAAAAATGTTAACCTTCTATCGTACTTGTGGTTTGGGGTTAGCGCCTATCACGATTTATTGGACCCACTTGCGCAAATTAACGAGAGATAAAGGCAGAACGTGTTACTCCAAAACATATGATAAACAAATGTCTAAGCCATTTTTTGTTTTTAAACATCTGTTAAACTTCTAAAGGAGTTTATTTTTTGTGACTTTTTTGTTAGACGTACTGTTGCATGCTTCGAGCAACGCGGTCTTTCATTGTAAACATTCTCAAATTATCTCATCAGCTCTTGGCTACCGTGTTGGGAATCGTGCATTTAAAATGGGAAAAGACAGAATACAAATCTAATTGAGCGAATCAACATGAACTGCAATTTTTTCCTGAAATGAGCGAATAATATACTGAATTGCGCGACAAAATCACTAATTTGAGCGACTAAATTACTGGATGGTTCAGTAACCGCTTATTGGCTAAATAATGACTGTCTTGGCGAAGTGGTGAGCCAGGGTAGGTAAAGGATAAAAGGGGTGAAGGAAGTTAGCCTTCGTGTTAGGTGTACATGTAAGAACAACAAATTACAACCCTCGTTTTGTATTTTATGTACTCGAATTAAGGTTTTTAAGGTGCTGTTTTTAGATTTCTGCGCATTTCAGTAATTTTGTCAGATGAAGCCAGTATTTTTAGTCGCGATCTATTTTTGTCGCTATTCAGTAATTCAGTCAGACAAATCCAGTATTTTTGTCAAGCAAAAACTGGATTGCGTTTAAATACCCATTTAAAATCAATTTTCAAAATCGTTGTTTTCCTAAAGGTATCATTAGAGTATATAAACCTCAGGTGTAATCATGAATGCAAGAATTGACCCATTATTAAGAAAATTATACCCCCTAAGAAATTAAAGATAGAAGAATATTAATAAAATTGTAAAACTTTCAAATTATTTTTTCATCCCTATGACAATAACTTCCTATTGACTTCCTATTGACTTCCTATTGACCTATTGACTTCAGCAATGCCTTTAACTGCGTCGATTTTGACATTCTGGTCGCTATATTGAGCTCACTGAATGTATCCGTCCATGCTGCTAACTGGTTCCACTCATACCTGAGAGGTCGTCAGCAACGCATCAAGTCTGAAGAGACTGAAACTCAATGGTGTGATCTTTCCTCAGGAGTGCCTCAAGGTGGTATTCTCTCTCCTCTTCTATTTCCAGTCTTCATCAACTCTATCTCCGACGTTATCTCTTCTTCGTATCATCTGTACGCAGCTGATCTCCAAATCTATCGCCAATTTTGCCCCTGCGATGTAGCCTCAACCGTGGAGGCACTGAATGCTGACCTCGAGAATGTGAAAGACTGGGCCTTATCATACGGGATGTTGGTAAATCCGACCAAATCACAAGCCATGCTTTTAGGAACCAGGCACACGCTTTCCTTGATACAAAAACATATTGTTCCTGTGTTATATAATGGCATCACAATAGAGTATACAGATTAGGCGAAAAACCTTGGGGTTATTTTTGACAACCTGCTGTCTTGGTCTCCACATGTCAGCGAGGTCAGCAGACGGGTCTTTGCGTCTTTTCACTCCCTCAGACGTTTGCAGTACTTCTTGCCACGGCAGACCAAAATCACCCTTGCTCAGTCCCTTCTTCTGCCGCTAATCGACTACGCCGATGTCTGTTGGGCGAGCGCGAACGAAGATCTACTGAACAAACTCGAACGACTTCAGAATCTTGGGATTCGGTTTATCTTCGGGTTGCGCAAATTCGACCATGTTTCTCAACATCGCAATGAGTTGGGGTGGCTTCCAATTCGTCGTCGCCGAGACACTCATATTCTCTCTTATCTTTTCAATATATTGAAAAACCCGCGCTACCCCAGCTACCTTCGAGACCGCTTTGGGTATCTCTTTTCAGGAGATCGGCACCGGAGATCTCACACGGTCTCACTCTTAGCCACTCCAAGGCATAACACCTCGGCATATGAGCACTCATTCAGGCTGCAGGCGGTTCGACTGTGGAACGCACTACCTTGCACTATAAGAGACAGTCCCACTATTGTCTCTTCCAAAAACCGGCTAAAAGAGCACTTCCTCTCTCTTTCGTGAGAGTTATAGTATGTATATCATTATAATATATAAACTATATTTGCAGGTATACGTGGGGCGCACTATAAGTTTCCGGAATGAATATGATAAAATACTATTTGTTCCGGGGTATCCGGAGCTATGAGACTGATTTGACTGAAAGACTGATTAAACTGATAATAAAACTGTATTGAAATACTGGTAAAACTCTATGGATGAAGTACTGAGCAAATTATAATGAGAACGCGACGCTCGCTTGATGGCTGTACACGAACTGACCCAAAAAGTAGGTAATTGCCAAAAGTGCAATATTGAACGATAATACAATGCTGATTTTACTATTGTACGTGTTAGCTCGTACATATTCCCGGGCGAGAGAAATGGGTTTAGTATAGATGATAAGATGCTGATATGATACATGATGATTTAAGCTTAAATAACTAAAACATTTCATTTTGTTAGTAGCTTAAGATTAAAATATTCTCACTGATACTGCACTTTTCTACATATAATGTTATCGAAACCATATGTTTATAAAACTAAGAATCTAAATGTCCGTCCGATATTTTAAAAACTGGTCGATTTACTATAGGCGAAGAACTAGTGTCTTTCATTAACACTCGCGCACTTTGATCGTTACTAAAAAGGGTACGCTTTGCTGGTCCCGGCGCACGCGCACTTATTTTGGTAAATTCACTCAATTCACTGTAATGTTCAGTACACTGTACACTGGTGGATGCTGCCGCTGCGGGCGAAGCCGCCGGTGGCTCCGCTGCGGCCGCGGCGCAAGCAGGCGTGAGTCGACAACTGAAGCGCCGCCACGCCCACACCACGACGATGACTGCTACCAGAGCGAACAATATGTATATCGCTGCATAATGATGTATATCATTGTATGATACTCCGACTGCTAGAGGCTCGTTGTTTTTCATTATCTCAATATTCTTTTCGATTTTTTGAAGCTGTATCTGATTAAATTTTGAATCGACTCTGTCCATTTTGGATGTCGATACATTTGGTAATGATATATTGATAATATGATTTATTTGGGAAATTTCTGGTGCCTCTATTTTGACGCTCACATTAATCTGTGTAAATTCATGTCTGTGTGAGTATATGAAGAAGTCAGCTGTTTTGATAACGCATCCTTGATCTATCTTGAAGAATCCAACGTGAGTCATTGTTAGTGGGGTAATCTGATCGCCACATACAAGTTTCAATTGACACGGCTCGCAACAAAAATAGATATAAGAATTTATTTTGTTTAGCTCAATCCATTTATTGCTACATGGTCTTGTTATCGTATTACATCTTCTTGTGTTTGGTAATACTTCGCATAAACTTTTATCGTCCTTGATCATACGAATCGGCCTCTTGATATGGCATAGAATATGTTCCGGATCTTTATGTAAACAAAACCGTATTTCCTGAATATATATCTCAATGAACGCATCTCGCCGCAGATCGACTGCGATGTAATTTGACACTGGGACTACTGTTATCTCTTTATTTTCAATCTGTCGGGGAATCGGGATCACCTTTAAAACTTCGTACGTGTCTTCTCCAATGAGGGGTATCTTGATTTCAAATATTATAAAGTTGGCTGTAACTCTTGCACGCACTTGTAGCAAGTTATATATCTGTGATAAACTGTCTGTTTTCTTGATTGGTAGCGACAAGTCCTTTGGGAGCTGCTCAGAAATCACACCAAGTTCATGTCGTAACTGATCCGGGGTAAGTAAATGGAAATTGAATTTGCCGTTATAAATATTGGTCACTGATTCCAGCAGCATCTGATGAATATTTTTTAGATTGAATAAAATATTGTTTGCAATCATTGCGGTTGATAAAAATCCGCTGATAAGCGATTCATTCTGAACGGCTAAATTTACTTGATAAACTGCATTTTCGATGTCGTTAAGTTTCTTGTTTATTATCTTATGATGCTTGTCCATCATAACTTCTGTTCGTTTTAGCATATTAAACTCCGCTTCTACTACGGACGTTTGATTTTTCCACAGTGAAGCCAGGTGGTTCTGATTCGTCTTGATAAGGTTTATATCACGCTCATATTTTTCCGCAAAATGCTCATCCAAAACGCCGAATAGGCTGTTAGCAATGTATCCTATTCCATTGATAAGGCCGCGGCGCCGACGACGAAGCGATGTTTTGGTGTTATGATTCATAATAATATCATGATAATATTGAAGTTCAGTGGCCTCATGACGCAGCTGCAACATGATGCCTTCGCAATGGGACTGCAACTGTATTTTTGTACATATGTTACTCAGGTATGTTATGTACTTTGCCAGTGCCATATTACCTTCTTGATAAGGTTGAGTATCATAATAGACAACAAGGCGCCAGTCGTCCCGAATTAAATTCATGTTATTAATCCGATCAAAATACAGGCTGTTGTTGTTCTGTAGCGGAGATATATTGTAGGCGCAGTTTATAGATGGTACTGCTAAAAACATGAAAAATAGAGTCATGAGTACTGATGATATAACTGAGGATGTCTTTCTGATTCTTGATTTAGGTTTTGTCTCTTTTGTTTCTTCTGATTTATTTCCTTGTTCTTGCTCTGCATTCTGGCTGACTGGCAGAATAGCAAGTTTTATGACTGGCCTTTTCATGAGGCCACCCTTTGTTTTTAAAGTCACAACTCTCACTAAACCATCTCCGCCGGGATGCAGTTGTACTACACGGCCCAAAGCCCATTTTCCGGGGGGAAGGTTTTCGTCCTTGATTATCACTACGTCATTTAATTTGATATTGGGGTGAGAATGACGCCACTTGCTACGTGATGAGAGTTGTGATAAATATTCGTCACGCCAACGAATCCAGATATCACTGAATATTTTCTGAGTCAGATGCCATCTTGTTCTTAGATCTTTCTCGGTATCATAGAGGGTCAAAATGGTACCGCTCGCCAAAAAGTGTGACGGTGTCAAAAAATCTAGGTCGTCGGGGTCTTCTGTTATTGTGCAGAGTGGGCGTGAATTCAGGCATCCTTCTAGTTGACTTAGAAGTGTGGAAAACTCTTCGAAAGTTAGGTTCTGATCGCCTAATACTCTTTTCAGGTGGTGTTTTAGGCTTTTGACTGCAGCCTCCCAGAGCCCCCCTGCTGAGGGCCAAGAGGGTGCGTTGAAGTGCCATTCGATGCCCATGCTTGCTATCTCTGCTCGAAATTCTTGATCAAATGTTTCTTGCAATGCTGCTAATTCTTGTTTTAGTACTTTATTGGCCCCTATAAAGTTAGTACCTTGGTCACTGTATAGATGTCCGGGCTGGCCCCTCCGGGCAGATAGTCTTTTTAATGCAGCCAGAAAGGCCGACGTTGTTAAATCGGAGACCAGCTCTAGATGTACAGCTTTCGTAGCCATACATACAAACACTGCCACGTACCCCTTCGTGGTCTTGATACCACGACCCTTGTTAGCTTTGACGTTGACGTGGCCAGTGTAATCTACGCCGCAGTGATAGAATGGGCGCGATGGGCTGATACGTGCTGATGGTAAGTCTCCCATTAACTGAGGGTGAAGAATGGGGCTGTGCTTTCTGCATTTCACGCATAAGCGTAGTCGTTTTTTAGTGGCATTGTTGCCACCCAAAAGCCAATATTTCTGTCTGATGAAAGCTGTTGTAATACGTGCCCCACCATGATATGTGATTTTGTGGGCCTGGTCGATGATCAGATCTGCTAGTCTTGTGTTGCTTGGGATGATGGCTGGATGTTTCATCTCAGGGTTAAGGTTCGCGTGTCTCAACCTACCCCCGACTCGCAGAATGCCCTTTTCATCTAATATAGGATAAGTTGCTTATTTCATCAAGAAATATTTCCCGTTGGATGCCTTGAATTATTAACAAGTTTGCTCTTCTCAACTCTTGTACTGTCAAATAATCTTGTTCTTCTTTCTTGCTTGTAAATCTTAGGGCCCATGCTAATATCCTTACTGCTTTATTTAATGAAGACTGCTTTTCCAATAACTGCTTTATCGTATCGCAATCACTTGATATTTGCGTTACAGTTGCTTGCTTAATTTGCTTGGACTCTTCATTGGTTGTGTATTTCTGTTTGACATCGTTTTCTGGACTGAAAGTAGGTAGCCAATCCGGACCTTGCCACCACAACGAGTGTTTCTTTAGCTGTGAAGTAGTGAGGCCTCGGCTGGCGCAATCTGCTGGATTTTCCTTTGACTTGACGTATCTCCAACAGCTTGCTGGCATGGCATTCGTAACTTCTTTGACGCGATTGGCAACAAACGGCTTCCATTTATCTGCTTCACCATTCAGCCAACCAAGTACCGCCATCGAATCGGTCCAACCATAGACTGTTATGACATGGTTGCTTAAGCATGCCTTGATTTTTATCATTAATTTTGACAATAAAACTGTTCCACAAAGTTCTAGTCGCGGTAATGAGGTGTTCTTGTTGAGTGGTACGACCTTTGTCTTGGCTGCTACTAAACTGACTTTCGTCCCATTTTTCTTGTATAATTTGCAGTAGACGACGGCAGCGTACGCCTTAGTACTAGCGTCACAGTACCCATGGAGTTCCACTTGATCTTTCTCATGTGTCTGCAGCCACCTTGGGACTTCACATTGCTGAATTAACTGTATTTCATTTCTAATTTTGATCCATTCGTCGCAGATATTTTGCGGTACGGACTCGTCCCATTGTACGTTTGCTTTCCATACATCTTGAAACAGTATTTTCAGCTTGGTAGTGACTGGGGCGATCCACCCTAGGGGATCAAAAAGCTTCGAAATGTCTGATAAAAGAGACCGCTTGGTTGGTCTTGACGATGATGATAGTATTCCTGATTGAAACGTAAATACATCATTTTGTGGATTCCACCCGAGGCCTAAGGCTTTGGTTGACTCCGCTTGCTTGAAGTCAAAACTTTCTGGCTGCTTCTGATCTGTTTCTACACTTTCTAGCAACTCCGGTGCATTTGATTTCCACTTCCTTAGATTAAAACCTCCTGATTTTAATAGGTTAATCATATCTGCTTGTAACTGCTTAGCTGTTTCTATAGAGTGTGTACCATGGATCAAGTCATCCATGTAGAATGATTGTTCTAAGACACTCGGTGCTGGACTGCTTTGATAATTCCTTCGTTCATCCTGAGCTAACTGTTTTAGCGTCATCATGGCGAGGAATGGGGCGGCTTTTGTGCCGTAGGTCACCGTGGCTAACTGATACTCTCGCGGACTCTCGTACTGATTGTCTCTCCATATGATCATCTGCAACCTTTGATCTTCAGGATGAACCCAAATCTGCCTAAACATTTTCTCTATGTCGGCCGTAAATACGTACTTATGTTGCCTCCACTTGATGATGAGGCTCTGTAAATCCTGTTGAAAATTATATATTACGTCCCTATACATTACGTCATTCAAACTCTCCCCTGATGAAGTTTTGTCTGATGCGTTGAAAACCACGCGCAACTTGGTAGTCGTGGAGTCTTCGCGTGTGACGCAATGGTGAGGTAAATAACATTTTAGTAAGCCACCGTTTTTGCTGGTAGGTACTGTGTCAGCGGGTTTCATATGACCAAGCGATGCATACTCGTCAATGAATAATTTATAATTTTGCGCAATACTCGGCTGTCTTGAAAGTTTCTGCTCTAACTTGTAATATTGTGCGATCGCTTTTGATTTTGACTGGCCCAATTTTTCTTGATAGTCTGATTTTAACGGCAACCTCACTTCGTAGTGACCGTCATCCCGTCTTGATGTTGATTGCTGATAATACTCAATGCACTGCTGATCTTCAGAAGATAAATTTGACTCCTCGTATATTTCTTCTATCTCCCAAAATTTCCGAATACTGTCGATATCATTGAGTACTACATTGCACTGATATGTTTTTGCATTGCCACTCAAAATCCACCCGAGCCGAGTTTGTTGAGCGGTCGGTAAAGATGGGTTAACATGGCATATCCCACTCATTAATATATTTGAATAAACGTCGGCACCTAGCAAAATGTCCACAGGGCGACTTTTATTAAATTCTGGATCGGCCAATTGGATGTGCTCCAGGTATGACCAGTCTGGTTTGGAAATAGTCTGACTTGGTAAATCTTTTATTAGCTGCTTCATAATCAACACATCTGTTTCGAAAGAGAAGTCGCTAGCAGTTGAAGAGCAGATGATGGTAATCATGCCTTTACAGTTGCTTTCCCGTGCTCCGATTCCCGAAACCCCACCATTGCATCTCTTCCTAGGTATCTTCAGGAGCTGAGCAGCATTTTCTGTGATTAGTGAGACCTGGGAACCCTGATCTAAAAGGGCGCGCATCTTGATATACGATCCATTTACTGCTTGAACATTGATGAGAGCGGTAGGCAAAAGTACTTCGTAAAGGTCATTCTGCAACGACACGTGTGAACTGCTTCTGTTATTTTTTCCTGCGCTTGCATTTCCGTTGGAGGCGCTCTTCGCCGCCCCCGCCCAGCGCGACCCGCTTGTACCCGAGCCGTCCGTCGGCGGGTGGGGGGAATGCGCAAACGCCTCGTGTAACAAACTATTATGGGTTTGATTACATTCTCGACAAAGTTTTTCTGAAAGGCATTGATTGTCATGCTTAAAAAGACAATTGGGGCAGAGGTTCAATCTCTTCACTGTCTTTAGTCTGTTGAAAGGCGGCAAATCTAGAAACCGTTTACAAAAACAGATTCCATGCTCGTCGCTATTGCACAATGCGCAATGATATTTTGCTGGCATGTTTTTTGCGCCGTCGACGTTTGATTGCGAAATTGCATTGCTGTTTGTAGTAAATGAATTTTTGTAGTAATTATTATAATTTGATGACTGATATTTTGCTGTGACTTGATTCTTTTGCGTAGAATTATCTTGCTTTCTGCGCGATGTTTCTAGAGTCGTAAATTTTAACTCTAAAAATTCCAGGAACTCTTTCAAAACTGGCAGCTCCCTCGGGTTGTTAACGGACTCTACGTAGTCAGTATACGTCTCTGTATCCAATTTCTGTGACAGGAGATAGACTATAATAGGATCCCATGAACTGATATCGATTCCCATATTTTTCATTGCGTTGAGACATTCGAGAGCTGTGTCATGTAGGCGTTTTATTTGAGCGACTGATTTCTGTTGCATAGCCGGGAGATTCATGATAGTATGCATAAGCGAATTAAAAATTAATATTTCATTGTTGTAGCGTTGATTTAGTATATCCCAACAAGTGTCATAATTCTCAGAACTGATGTGCAAGTGCTGTATTAATTTTTCTGCTTCACCCTTCACCTTTGATTTTAGATATTGCATTTTCTGAGCATTTGACATAGAAGGGTTTTTATGGATGGTTTCACTGAACAGGTCCTTAAATGAAATCCAACTGTTATAATTCCCGGAGAAAATAGGTAAATCGATTTTAGGGGTAGTTTTCCCGATGTGCGAAACCGACCACATTTTCTTGTTTATGGCTTTCTTGATAGCCTCGTATTTTCTTTCATAGGTAGTGTAGGCATCTTCATAATCTTTGTTAGAGCCGTTCAACTCGCTGTCTAACTCCCAGTGAAACTTGTCGATGGTAGTCCAGCGGGACTGTACGGTGTTAAGAAGATCCTCTAACTCCCACTTTTCTGATACTGCATCAATATTAATAGTTGATAGGGTGCGATGAAAGGCCCTGAAGTTGCTTTGTTGTCTCCTCAGCATCTCCTCGGTCTTGCTTGTCGTTGCGCTGGATGCCTGCGGGCTGGCAGACCCACTCGACGCTGCCGCCGAGACTCCAAACGCCGGAGGCTGGACTACAAAAGTAGCTGGCTTGATAACGGGCAATTCCGATCTTTTTTCTGAAGCTTGAGACTGAATGTACTCCCTGATGCTCGTATATCTTTCACGCACTGTCTCCCTATCATTAATGATATACTGCTTTACACCTGGTTCCGTGTCCATGGCAGACATTTTATTAAAATTGCGTTCATATTCATACCAATGGCTATCCAACACATTTATTTTTTTCTCAAAATAACTCGAAGTTTTTCTCTCCGCGCCATCCTTTTTGAAATTGGTAAGAACGGACTCGATTGCTTGAGCCAGTTGCTGCTGACCAGCGCTGATTTCGTTGAAAGAAGCCATAATGTAGATATGTAAAAAGGCAAGATCTTACTTGATCTACTCGTACTACTTGATAACTGCTGAACTGCTAGTTAGGGGCTGGCTGGCACGTCGCCTAGGCCAACGCTGATGATACTGCTGCTGGGTAGAGAATGAACCGATGATGTTCAATCTCACTCTAATCCTTGATAGTTCTGATAGTTCTGATGATAACTGCTAGTCCTGATTGTAACTGATAATCACTGCAACTCTTGACAGCACAGTTCCTCTTTGACAGTCACTGCAACACTTGATAGCACAGTTTCTCCTTGATAGTCACTGCAACACTTGATAGCACAGCTCCTCCTTGATAGTCACTGCAACACTTGATAGCACAGCTGAAGTTCTTTGGTAGACCGTAGAGGCACTGAGTCTTTTTCACGGTAAGCGGAAATGGTGACACGAGTCACGTCTACGCGACACGGACACGTGTTCAAATCCAATCTTTCCGTAGGTTCGAAGGACCAATATCCGGAGCTATGAGACTGATTTGACTGAAAGACTGATTAAACTGATAATAAAACTGTATTGAAATACTGGTAAAACTCTATGGATGAAGTACTGAGCAAATTATAATGAGAACGCGACGCTCGCTTGATGGCTGTACACGAACTGACCCAAAAAGTAGGTAATTGCCAAAAGTGCAATATTGAACGATAATACAATGCTGATTTTACTATTGTACGTGTTAGCTCGTACACTATTAAAGGTACAAAATTAATTTATTGTTTTTCAAAATAATCTCCCTTGGCGTCTATGCACTTTTTCATTCGATGAAACCAGTTTTGAAAACTTTTGTGCCACTCCTCTGTGGTGACCTTTGAAACGTGTTTTTCATACTCCTCGACAGCCTCTTCTGGTGATGAAAATCGTTGACCGCGTAATTGGTTCTTAATTTTTGGGAACAGAAAAAAGTCACAAGGTGCCAGGTCGGGACTGTATGCAGGATGACTCATGAGTTCTACATTTTTCGCCTTCAAAAAGTCGTTTGTCTGTCTGGCCGTGTGAGAACTAGCATTGTCGTGGTGCAGGATGATACGGCGTTTACGGTTATTTTTACGGAGTTCGTCAATAACTTCCGGCAAACAAATGGTCGTGTACCAGTCACTATTCACTGTACGACGATTCTCTAAAGCAACAGTAGCCACGTGTCCAGTTTTATTAAAAAAAGAAGCAATCATCCGCTTAGATGCACTTTTCACGCGCGCCACTTTGGTTGGTTTCGGCTCATCTTGAAAGACCCATGCGCTCGATTGCTGCTTTGTTTTGGGATCGTAGCAATAAATCCATGTTTCGTCACCTGTTACTATGTCCCACACCAAATTTGACGCACCTTCGTTGAATCTGGTAAGCATGGCACTGCACCAAGTGACGCGGTCCGTTTTTTGAGCCTCGGTCAAGTTGTGTGGGATCCACCGCGAGCACAGCTTTCTCACACCCAAATGTTTGTGTAGGATTAATTGTATTTGACTCATGCCTATTTCTAAGGATGCGCGAATTTCATGGTAGGTCACATGCCTGTCTGTTTCAATCATACGGCGCACAGCATCGATGTTTTTGTTGGTCACAGCGGTGGACGGCCGACCATCGCGAGATTCGTCACTGAGATTGATACGACCACGCTTTAATTCTGCAAACCAGCTATAAACAGTTGTCTTGCATGGTGCTTCATTGCCAAAAGCTGTTTCAAGCCGAGCGATGCTCTGTTGAGCTGTCAAATTACACTTAAAATCGTAGAAAATCATACTACGAAAATTTTCCCGAGTTAAATCCATGTTGATGCAGACACACAATTTTTTAAATGGCGCCACAAGGTAAAAACAAAAGGCAGTCAGATGAAACAAACTGCATTCTACAGCCAAAGAGTTTTATTTTCAAATGTTGCAATAAATTTTTAAATATTGTTTATGTAAGTGGCCAGTTCCGGAAACTTACAGTGCGCCCTATGTATGTATGTATTGTATTTAGTAGTCTGGTATATAAGTATTTTATTTTCCGTATTTTATATTATATGTATTTGAGTATAAATTAGATATTGTACACTGCCTACCCTTTCATGATACATTTCCCTTTCATGCCTTGGTTTGCTGGAAGAAATCTCTTTTTAGAGATAAGCTCGCCTTTGTACATATGATTTCTCCTAATGTAACCTTTTAAATTGCATATGTGTGTGCAACAAAGAATTATGAATTATGAATTATGAATAAACTGCATTTCCTAAACTAAAAATCTAAATCAACTTAAAAATCCGTTGAGCAGTCTTTAAGCTATTCACGCATTTCAATAGGAGCGCGCGGTTCTGCAATTTATCATAGAATCAAAATGAGTGCAACTTTCAGTAATTTACGTATCAGACGATTTGTATTTATATTTTGTTATTTATTACGTATTTTGAAAACTGACTAAGTGCGAGTTTGACTCGCGCACAAAGGCTTTCGTACCAAGTATACAACCGTTTATTTTTTTTGGTCACAATCACAACGAACTAATTTAATTATGAATTTGACTAATTTAATTTTCAATATTTGATGTTCAAATAATGTCATTAACTGGCATGTTGGACGAAGCAGGCTCCTAAAACTAGAAACCTAAAATCATACCACTCCATAGATTTTAATTTCTGACATATCGAAGAACGGCTATTCTTTGACATATCGTGGTTAATGAATTATCTTTATGACACAGAGGATCATGTTTGATATGACACTGAGCAACATGACTGATATGACACAGAGCATCATGTCTGGCATCTTGGTTCGAAATTGACCGAATCTGGCTCCTAAAGACCTGAAATGTACTTACTACATTACAGATTTTAATATGTGACCTATTGTCATCAGTTGTATGTTCTATTATTATATAAAATTTTAAGCCGTTCTTAGAAAATAAATATAAGAAAATGTTACTTTGCTGATACGTCATTATCTAGCATCTCGGTTGAATGTTGGCCGAATCCGTTTTCTTATCTTTATTTTCTAAGAACAGCTTACACATAATAATTACATTATTCGGCCAACTATCAACCGAGATACCAGGTACAACCGTTCCAACTATGAACTAAGGTTAACGAAACTCTTTGCTCATTGAAAGACAAAAAGAAGATTTTGATGATGTCAATGGAGTATTATCTTTAACCTTGAATTGGTTCACAGTTAACAATTTATTGTTAAATGCTGGTAAAACCAAATGTATCAAATTCTCACTTCCAAATGTCAGGCAAGTTGGAACCAGTTTAGTGTTGGACGGCAATACGTTAGAATTAGTAAATGACATGAAGTTTCTTGGAATAACCATTGATAGCAAATTTAAGTGGGGACCCTACATAGAAAAATTGGCTGATAAATTAAGTTCGTCGGCTTACGCTGTTAGGAACATCAGACAAAACACGGATTTGGCTACATCTAGGCTAGTATATTTTAGTTACTTTCATAGTGTCATGTCCTATGGTATCTTGTTGTGGGGGAAAGCAGCGGATATTCAAACAATTTTTATTTTACAGAAAAGAGCTATTTGAGCAATTTATAATTTAAAACGCACAAACTCCTTAAGAGAGCTTTTTAAAGAAATTGACATACTAACTTTGGCCAGTCAATTTATTTTCGAAAATATAATGTATGTACGCAAGAACCTTAAAAAATTTCCCAAACTTAGCGATAGCTGTAATGTTAACCTTAGAAATAATCACAGACTACTTGCGCCCCGGTTTAGACTCGCGAAGGTTAGCATTCTTTCAAGGGTCAATGCATTCTCTACTACAACAAGCTACCTCTGGAGATCTTGAAATTGCTATTTGAGCAATTTAAAAACCATGTTAAAGCGACTTTGTCGAAAAAGGGATATAACAATGTTCAAGATTACTTAAATGATGGGACTGTATGGGGTTAATCTGGCTCAACACAGACCTTGCTGTTAATATTTTTTTAATTAATTATTCCTGCTTATTAATTATGATAATGACATATTTATATTTTGTATTAGTTAAGCATAAGTAATTTTTAAAAGAGATCTAAAAAACAATCTGTGGGAGTTTCTACGCCCTCCTTCTCCCACAGTGGTCACCCACAATATAGAGACGTGGCAAAAAATGACAATTGCTAAGTATTTGTAAATATCTACAGTAATAAAGACATTTAGAATTTTGGAATTTTGGAATTGAAACCGGAAGTGGATAGAAATTGAGCAAATTATTTACAGAAATAAAATCAAATACGATAAAAAACTTAATATTATTTATGATAATTCGAATGAGCAATTATTAGTCATATAATGACAAATAACTAAGCACAAAACTCAATACCTGCATTTAAAAATCTTTTCCGCTAAGATCGGGAGTGTCCATTTTTCACCGATAAACAAATAAAACAAAATGGCTAAGAAAATGGCCATATCAATAATTTCCTCTGTGGGTACTTCTTTTAATTCTTGAAAATCGGCATGTTTAATTATTTGTTGCTGTTGCGGCAACAGATATGCACATTCTGTGAAAATTTCAGCTCTCTACCTATTTCGGTTGATCCGATAGAGCCCGGCGACGGACGGACGGACGGACAGACGGACAGCGGAGGCTTAGTAATAGGGTCCCGTTTGGCACCCTTCGGGTACGGTACTCTAATAACTGCTCAACGGATTTTTAAATTGATTTAGATTTTTAGTTTAGGAAATTGAATTCTTATTGTCATAAGAATGAAAAAATAATTAGAAAGTTTCACAATTTTCTTAATATTCAGCTATCTTTCATTTCATTTCAATTTTCTTGATATTATAGGTGTCAATACTCGCGTTCATGATTCAATATTGATTTGCGTTATCAACGACAGGAAAACTGTTTTACAGAACAGCCAACTTAACGGCGAAGAAAATTTGAACAAACTACGCCTTAGAAAAAAATTAAGTTCATTATGTTTTTTACGGATATTTCAGTAATTCTGTTATATTTTTTGATGGGAATAACGGAATTTAGTTAATAACACAATTATCTCGAAATTGTTTTCTCGGTTTGGTACTTTTCTTTTTTACATTGCCCATGATCATTAAATTAGTCAGTTGTGATCAAAACAAATAAGTACTTGGTACGTAACCATTGGTGCGCGAGTCCAACGCGCACTTGGCCGGTTTTCGTAATACGTCATAAATTACAGGATATAAATACAAATAGTCTGATACGTTAATTACTGAAATCAGTACTCGTTTTGATTCTATGATGCATCACATCAAGTAAGTGGGCTTTTAAAACCGCGCGCTCCTATTCAAATGCGTATAGTTAAAAAAATGCTGAACAGATTTGAATGTTTCTCTAGTTCATAATATCAGGATTAATAATATAAAAAATATGTGAACATGTCATAGAAAATTCAGTTGTTATTTTCATGAGAATGAAAAAAATATTGGTAGAATTCTCAATATTCTTAATATTCTTCTATCTTTAATTTAGGGTTTATTTTTAATATTATACAAATTGATTAACTTAACAAACCAGTGAAGCCGTTTTAATTCTTTATTTTTTAACTATTGTTGGAAAAGGTCTGCCATTTTGAATTCCAGTGCAAAAAAAGTTCGCGCAGTAGTCACTTTTCAATACCTGTATATGCGCAGTAATTCCCGCCAACGTCGCCCAGCGCTCTTAATCCGTTGCGTGACTTCTACGTGCTATACATATTTTATGGTAAATTAGTGCTAAAATAACCCACTAATTTCTTTCCACACCACTCCGCTCTTCTACCGTCATCAGCCTAACTACCTGTCCTCATCGTGATGACGTCATCACTTTAACACACGTCATTACACGCGACATCGCCCTAGCAGACACACGTCGTGTGACGTCATTACGCGGGTTTTTTCGCAATTTGTCAAGCAACATTAATTAAAACAGTACCCCTTGGTATTTGAGACAGTGAAACAACTCACGTTAAGGCGGGGGGGGGGGGGGGGGGGGGGGGTACTGAAAGGTTGCATCATTTGTTTATGATAAAATATGATATCACTAGATGTAGAGACCGCTCTACATCCAGTAATAGCAGCCGGTTAGGTTCTGAAAGTGTTGCTTTCGACTATTATCAGCAGTGGACGATGTGTTTGCAGAACAAAGGGAACAGAATGAGAATAATTGCCTTGCCTGGAAGTGCTTGTGTAACTGAAGAACATTTGTATTTCCAGCAAATCAGAAATTTCATGTTCCACGCGCACGTCTCGTGTAAAAAGTGTATGAAGTATTTATTATCCACTAACTTCCGGGCTGCAATAAACAAATAATGAGAAGCGTAATATTTGTTTCGCAGCTCATTTCGGTGTTTTCACGTAGTGTGTAAAGCCTCGGTGTGCCTTCGGCATGCCTCGTCGTCATTTCCTCGAAAGTAATTCAAATGGAATCGTGTGCGCCGTTATTAAATATTTCATAACTTACCTCCTCCCCCCGCGCCCGAGACGAGGCAGCCCCCCCCCCCCCCCTCCCCACCTCGGCCCGAGACCGCATATTAAAGTCATAAAAAAGGGTTGTTTGATCTATCCCCTAAAACAATTTACATATCCCCGCTCCGCCCGCCGCTAAATTATTTAATTAAGAGAGGCATAAGTTTTTATTATTTTAATATGTAGGGTATAAAATTGTGTTAATGGAACAACACCATCAGTGACTGAACTTTAAAGGGCAGGGATAGAGACTTTATGGACGGCGCTGCGATGTTGATAAAACCTGAAAATGAACATTTTGAAGTTTACGCTCTTCGTGGGGACTTTAAATGTAAATTCCGTTAGCTAGACGGCGTGTAATTATGCAGGTTATTTAACCAGTTTGCCAAAAGAAACACTACACGTAGAATGGGTAACATGCTCAACTTTTATTTCACCTTTTACCCTCGAGCCTACATTCCGTTGAGGCATATTGTCCATGTTTACCGCGACGAAATTCACAATTACAAGCGCATTTGGCATTACTACAGGAGGTCACAAAAAAAACAAGCGTGTGTGGGACCGCGGCAGTAAACCCGTTGGTCTCTTGCTACAATAAAAACGCTATAGTTGAACGAAGCACATGCCAGCGTCCGAAGAATTCCTGACGTAGGGGACTCCCACTTTTCTACCTTTCAAATGTAACTGTGGTATTTTAAACAGTCCACAATGGGGCCAGGAATAGGGCAGGCACAGACATTGGAACGTCGACCACTTTCACTGTTTACTTTTTCAGTCCTTGTCCAGTGGGATTAAAATCTAGACTTAAATGGCAGGAGAGGTTCTTGTGCTTGCTTGACTGTACCCGCGAGCCGAGCTTGCTGAGACAGCGTTGCAGTAATTTTGAAGAAGCGATATTTTGCAGCGTGAAATGCAAAAGAATTTACGTTCATAATAAAACTCTGGCCGTAGTTTTCCAAAGCATTAAAGCACGCGCTTTATTGAAGGTTCAGCTCATAAAGGAACTGATAAGTTGAACATGATATTTGAATTATGATTACGTTTCAAAATGTTATATTTTAAACAGCGGAATTATGAAAACTCCAAACTAATAATTTTCAGTTAATAGCATCACTGTGGTCTCATAGGGTGGCAATGACGACGGCTCCCGGTGTTGCCACCCTCGGGGATAATGAGAGGATTTTTATGTCCTCCTATACATCCGCCATGAGGAATGCAAATTTGGCGGCAAACGGCTGCACATTTACTCGGGTCATTGTTTTACTTGTACACTGAACAACATATGCTTTAGCTTTTCATAGCTCTTATTTTGCTGGACGTAAGGCTATGTTTTGTCCACGGAAAATACGCCTTTGGCTAATGTTTTATTGTACGTTTAAATGTGGCTTAAATTCATTGCATTAACCTGCGAGTGTCGCAGTTACGACTTAAATACGGTTTTTGTTTTGTTTTGTTTCCTTTTCCGTATCGTGTGCAAGCCAGCTCGCATTGAACGCGGGCGGCATTGTCGACTGCTAGGTTCACCTGGAAATGGAATTTTACTCCCAACGTCTAATTTGATACTAAATTAATTGCAGTGTGTATTTGTTTAGGCCACTACATGACAAGATTTGTCGACCCGAATGGCCGAGTCGGCAGTGAACCTCTGCCTACGAAGCCAAGGGTCCCGGGTTCGAGTCCCGGTGGGGCCAAATATTTTTCTGATGAGAACGGATGTTTGTACCGTAGTCATGGTTGTTTGTCTATCTAAGTATAATATTTATCTATACAGGGAATCCTAATTTGGGGCTAGATCATTGTGTTTAAGTAGTGTCCAACCTATTATTATTATTAAGAGCTATCAGAGTTGAGTTTTAACTTCAACTATAGGTACACCTTGATAACTCAGATAGATTATTTAGTTCACCATTTGCCGTTCGTCTAAGTAGATAACCAAGGAAATGCTGCCATGTGACGCGTCTTTATTCAACTAGCAAAACCAACAATGAACCAAAATACATGAAAAACGTAAATTCTTTTCACAATTTGCATCATCAAGGAGGTAATCCTCTGAAAACTGAAGTGTCATCGGCCTTCCCTCTTCATATGTCCTGCCGTAAGCTGAGGCTATATTGAATTTCAGCGATTGCCGAATGCTCTACTCATCCCCCATTTCTTGTGACTGACATACATATTACCTGCCCGTTAAACTGGTTTAAATGTTTCCTCTGAGCTGCAAAGGCTGCAGGAAAAGAGAGACTGTCAAAAAGTTATTTTCAAACGGATTATTTGATTCTTACGCAACCAATTCAATAATTGCGGTCGTAAATCGTGTGTTAAGTTAAAAATGCCAAGTGCATTTCATGTCGGCTGGGCGGCCTGGCTGGGCGGGCGGCAACACTCGACACAAACAGGCTAAATTGCTCTGCCTAACGATGTTTTCATTTTCATTTTTCTCAACAGCGAATATTGTAAATGGGAACGTTCAATTCATTTCATTCACTCGCGAGTGATTGCTTCTGATGTGATTGTTAACTGCATTTCGCGATTTTTACATATGATTGTTTTTCGCGCGTGTTTTTGCGAATTCAGTTTATCGCCCATCGTTAGGGATTGCTTTGTTGCTTTTCATTCGATTAGATAGCTACTTTCATTGTACTGTTTTTGTCGCTGTTAGTCAAACGTTTAATCCCAGCCAATAAAGAGGGTAGATAGAATACAGGCTTTTCCACTCGGCTCGTAGGCGAAGTTTGGGGAACGCCTGCAGCTAGGCTCCAGTTAAATTAGGTCCATACAGAGTGGTCAACAAACGACGGAGCCCGCGACAAAGCGCTCACAATGGACCTTGATTAATTTGTAACTGCACCCGAATTTCTATCTCAAACACGCCATGAAAGTGAGGTGAAAACGGACCCTATTGGTTGGTGCTGTTTGCTGGTCAATTAATTAACTGGCTTTATGGTACATATATGTATAGATATTTATGTTATACTATATCGTAAAACCGTAGTGTTAATTATTTTTAACAAACTTTAAAAAAGATAGGACTAAGGAAAAAAGGCTACCTTACTTCTATGATATACAATTTTATTACACGTGGTCACTATTTTTTTAACTCAATAATTACACTTAAAGTTAAAGCAGAGCATACAAATATAACTAAATATTTATATTTATAACACATTGCGCGATTGTGGTCGTCTGAAGGAAATTAAACGTCATTCGTGGACTTTCTTCCATTACAAAGGAGGTAATCTACCGGCGAGATCATAATTAACTTGTGCCGTAACGAACTAACTAGCTCGATGTATTATAAATTAGGTAGTTACGATTTTACTTGATGCCTGTCTTAGTTTCGAGTGGCTTCGAAGTTTGTGGATTAATTAACTGTTATTTAGTTGTATATATGTGTATGATGAAATTGATGAACGATGTTTTGTACTCATATTTACGCATGGTATATTATCGTAAGAACCGACATCCATCATTAACCTATAGATACAATCTTTCGTTATTAATTAAGTTACACTTTCCGCCAATGGCGGTCATTTTGCCAACTTCGCTCTCTGTGTAGCCGAATCTGGCAATTTCACAGACAGTGTTTTTAGGGGGCCCTTATTGGATTATGCTTGGAATTTGTCATATTATTATGATGTCGTACATTTTCTGTATCTAGCTAGAGTTTAAAGGGAATATTTTATTTTTTCATTTAACTTCGCCTGCATGAAAATTAACATGCAATTACATTAAGATATTCAATAACAGTACCCTAAAGTTCAGCCTACTGCTTGGATATGTTGCAGTTGGTTGGTTAAATCAGACACTTAACTAACTCGCTAGACCGTTAATTAAATTCCGACGTTTAACCAAGTTTTTTTTAATTTAAATAATGCATCGTCGAAAACGTTTAACAATCTGTCTTACCGAAAGCCGGCGTGTTGAAACAAGATGGCGTCACGACAACAGCTGATTTGCACAGCTTATATCAGTGCAAAACATCGCGGTAGCTTAGGTGAAGGGTAAAGGGGGTGAGCGAAGTAAAGCCCCCTTTATCCTTCGTGTTAGGTTGAACATGTAAGAACAACAAAAAATATTAAACATAAACTTAAGTACACATAAAAAAAAATATGTGTCTTGTTGCCTAGGAACGTTTAGACAACTCGTTAAACGTTTCGTTCCCTCACTTGTCTGACGGAATTTTAGTGACTTGGTTAAACGTCGGTATTTAATTAACGGTCTAGAGGGTTAGTTAAGTGTCTGATTTAAACAACTAACTGCGACAGATATATTACAATAACATAAAAATTACTCAATATCTGATTGTGATGGTATATTTAAACGACACATTGTTGTATGGTTAAAAAAGAACAGTTTAAGGCATAACAGGATTCCATAAATTTAATTAAAGGTGATATATCGACAAAATCTACACTTTTTGACGTTATTTCTCTGCTGTTCAAAAGAAGTCCAAGATTAAATAAATTAATATAACTATTTTGGGAACTTTTTCTAGATTTTGTAATAACAGAAACGCGATTGGAGGAATTTAGCTCGATATAAATAATTATTGAAATGAGGTCTAAATTTAAACTTTTTTATTTTATGTCAAATTGGAATAGCACACATAATTTAAAAATATCTATTTAGATGAGTTTTGACAATACCTAAATTACCTATTATAGAATTTTTCATAGCTATTTTACTTCATTTTGTTAAAATTTAAAACCGACTTTTTGTAATTTTTCCCCCATTCCGTCCCTCTCACATATCCCTCCCTCCCTCTTGCATATTTTGACTGCCCTGGCCTGTGAGAGAAATTTTAATACGGAGGCGATATGTGTGATTCTTTGACTAGTTAGCCTGTTTTTTATTCAACATATACCAAACAGAGATCGATATATAAACAAACTTCACAATGAGCGTGAAATACGACCCGCATAACATAAACATAAAATTGTCAGAATCTGCCAGGCTCACAGATTTGAGAAAAGTGATATTGGCAGATTACGCCAATCTCACTGTCTAAAGTGGAGCCATTCTTAGAAATTTGACATCTGTCAACAGTAGGGACAGCGAAACAAGGAGAAGACTGACGTATATAGTTTCGTCACTACTGTTGACAGATGCCAAATGCTACTTCTAAAGCCGGCTTGCGACTTTTGGCAGCCGCTCAATGGAGTTTGACCCCAGATGTTACGGGACTGGAGTTTGACCCCAGATGTTACGGGACTTTTGAGAATTGGATAGCGATTTTGAACGTTAACTAAAGTGTTAAGTTAAGGTTCTAATTAAATTAAATCGGTCGTTTTAACGATCGGTAAACGAGTTTTTTTAGTGAAAAACACACGGTGTATGTACAGTTAGAGTACCCACTTGCCAGGTTTAAAACCTTTATGAAGCTGCATTACTTACTCAATAAACTAAACTACATTGTAAACACATAACACGCCATACTTTATGTCGATACTTATATATGTCACCATAAAGCTGTCAAAACAGTTCGCTGCGCTCGCCCCCTCTAGTTCTCACTAAAGCTACCGCAGTGTTTGCCCTGGTATTTCCTTTGCAATTCAAACGGTTTTATCATAAACTAACGCGTCATATAGTAAGCAATACGACACCTACAGTTTACAATTTATCGATAGTTTGTAAACTAACCAGAGAAAAAACGTAAGATTATAAACTAACGGTATTGACAATCTTACGGTGACATATACATACACAGACGAACCTCTGTGGCGCTGCGGTTGTGGTTCTGTTTACCATGCGAGAGGTCCCGGGTTCGATCCCCGGCTGGGGATATTGAAAAAAAATCCCCAGGTCTTGGATGAAGTCGCTGTTTCTGGATCCTATGATACAGGGTATCCTAGTGTAATGTATAAATATTTTTTATTTATGTTTATATGTTTATATTATGCAACCTCAAAAGCAGCGCATCTAACAAAATTCTCCCACGGGTCACGTCAATATATCAGGTGGGTCACTTGTTGCTAGGCCCGCCATGGAATTATTAGCATACCTTATAATCTGCTTTAGGCTACAATCTGAAATCAAATCAAATGTATTTATTACTATAGATATTTACATATACTCAGCACACTCCATTTTTTGCCTGTGGGAGAAAGTGAACATAAAACCACCTACAAGTGGTAAGTAAATGAGAGTGTCTAATAGAATAAGATAGTGAGGATGTAGCAACAAAAAGATGAAAACTGATGTAAACATCTGAAAAATGTAGATAAGATACCATAATGCAACTTTAAGTACAGCCGAGCAACATCGTCAAAGCATTAAAAATCTCTTAGGGATATCAATGTTAATGTTTCAGTCGGTAACACAAAATGTTGCAAAACCTCCGTAACTGACCAAAAAGTATTTAGTCCTGTCTGCATCCAACCTCACAACACTGGCAGCTATGCTGGTTATCAAAGGCACATTAAGGCGCAGCATGGAAGTCGCTACGGCGGCACTGTGCCGACCAGGAAATTAAATGCCAACTGCCTGTGTCTATTGGACGTCCAACGCCCTGTGTTTACGATGCGTGCGCAACTGGACGGTGCTCTATCCTAGACAGTATGTTCTCCTACTTCTATGTCATAAGTGAGGTATTAAGGTTCCTGCATTATAAAGTAAACTGTACTTAAGTACGTAAGGAATACTTAGATGCCAAAACTGCATGGTCGATACCATCTCAGCGCACAGAAATTCGACGAGGGGCGATGGATCAAGTCTATCACTCGCCGGCGAATCTCATTAGACCGAAACCAGTACCTGTTGTGAAGTCACTTTTTTTCAAAAGATGGTATGGAGGAGTTTCTTTCCGTTTCTTCTTAACCCCGAGGCCCACTTTCCGAAACGGTGTAGTCTTTTTTTTATATAAAAAAATGACTTTTTATAAGTTATAAGTAAGTATAATTTTGACGTTGGATAAGATAATTTATTTATTTATATTCAATAAAAAAATTGAATCTGAATCTGAATCTGAATCTGAATCTGTAGTATAGTTGAATCTCTAAACATATTGATATATTACGCACAATAATAGACTAGTGGTTCTGAAGGAACAGTAGACCACGCTTCTTTAACCCCTCAGTTACCACCGGCGTTAGCTGACGCCACGTTTCCGTTATAGGTTTTAAATTTTATTACTATGGCATAGGGTTAAAAATCGCGATCCGTTCCAACTGCCGTCGGTTTTTGAGTTAAAATTTCGAAATTGTGGGTCTGCTAGAAATTGTGGGTCTGCTAGAAATTGTGGGTCTGCTAGAAATTGTGGGTCTGCTAGAAATTGTGGGTCTGCTAGAAATTGTGGGTCTGCTAGAAATTGTGGGTCTGCTAGAAATTGTGGGTCTGCTAGAAATTGTGGGTCTGCTAGAAATTGTGGGTCTGCTAGAAATTGTGGGTCTGCTAGAAATTGTGGGTCTGCTAGAAATTGTGGGTCTGCTAGAAATTGTGGGTCTGCGAGAAATACATTGGAGTTTTGATTATTGACGATGACTCAGTCAGTGACAAAATGACGGATCTATGTACGGCTGTCATTTCTAATCTATTAATTCAAATTGACTGAATTTGGGGACTGACTGGCCTATTTCAATTGTGGCCTATTAGTCATAGAAAGTTCAGGTGTCTAGCTTTATCAACATCTACAACATAGTTACAGGGGGGTCGAAAAAACCCCGAAGAGTTAAAATGTCGCGTGAAGATACGACCTAACAGAAACTAACAGAACCTAACAGCAAACAACCAAGATAAAATTTAGTAGTATCAGTTTATTAGAAGTATAGTATTTACAGTGAAGTCTATAAAAAAAAATGATGCGAAGATGAGGATGGATGAGATGTGAAACAGGTTTTATAAAATACAGATGTCTGGATAGAAAGAAGGAAGCGGAGACCTGGGTGCAGGTGTATTTGTTGTTGTAGATGTTGTTGAAATCGTCGTTGTAGGAACAGTAGCGGGCGTACTTGTAGTTACGCCTCGCAGGATCCCGTTGTAGAAATCGTCGTTGTAGGAACAGTAGCGGCGTTGGCACGGCTCGCAGAATCCCGTTGTAGAAATCTTCGTTGTAGGAATGGTAGCGGCGTAGGCGCGGCTCGCAGAATCCCGTTGTTTGAAGATTGATTTGAAGGTTTTGAGGGAGTTTGAAGGTTCGCAGGATCCCGTTGTAGATGAAGAATTTGGAGATTTGAAGGAGTTTGAAGGCTTCGCAGGATCCCGTTGTAGATGGAGAATTTGGAGATTTGAAGGAGTTTGAAGGCTTCGCAGGATCCCGTTGTAGATGGAGAATTTGGAGATTTGAAGGAGTTTGAAGGCTTCGCAGGATCCCGGGGTTGAGCGACCCCGGGATAAGGCCTTTACTGGTACTTCCAGTTCAGAAGCTGACGTGAGACTCTCGAGAATTGAAGAAATGTTCCGCTTTTATACCCTTTTTGGAGAGTTCTAAAAATTATTTAAATTAAACGTAATTTTCGTGAGTGGCCAAGAGAGAAAGAGTATTCTTATAAAAGTATTAAAACAAACATATCAGACCGCTAACGAGTTTGAAAGGACATTGCCATGACAACCAGATAAACAATCAATATATCAAATGTCAAATGTTGATTTCAGACTCGTAATATAAAATCTAACAGTAACCCCAGGAAATAAATTACCTAAAAACGAAAGGAAAAAAGGTAGCGCACCAGCGCGCACAAACCCCGAGATTGCAGAGTTTCGGAGAAAGCCAAAACAAGGTCACCAAAGGTAAACCGTTTCGCTATCGATTTAAAAGTGCTGATAGCATGAAAATGCAGAGCGAACATGATTTATTAATGTGTTCTAATGGTTTAAAACGTTACAGGGTCCTGTGGAAGTAAAGGTGATACCAGATAATAAGCCATCAGCTCACCAAGTATCCAGCGTAATAGAGCAAGGTACCCTGAAGGACAAACAAAAAAGACTGATGGTGGAGCTGGAGCTAAGGGATAGGAGACCAGAATAGCATGTACGTACAGGAGCAGTTACCAAAGCTTCTTTAAGTTTCTCGAAAGCAGCTGCAGCCTTGGAATTTTTAAGACATTCAAGAAAATAGCACGTAAGTAGTATAACATAACACTACATTTTCCCCCCGACCCTGGAAAAATTTTTGACTCAGCAAAAATTTTGATATCTACAAAAATAAACCAGAAAAACACAGCTTTGCAGAAACAGACATCACCAGGCAAAATCAGATATACCATCTCTTACATTCATCATCTTCATTCAGGTAAGGGTGGAGTTCACATTCAATGACTACCACTCTAAAAGTGTGTTTTCAAAACGACATTCAGGCTTACTTAAGGAGTTGTCATCCGCTCCTGCGTGGAAAAAAAAAATTAAGTAGAGGTAAAGAGAAACAAATTAATCCTAAGGTAGCTTTAGTCGCTTTGCCTTAAGATTAAAGACGGCCAGAGCGGTAGAGCTCGAAGCCAGAGATCAGCCACATCGCCAACGAGATGTGTCTGAAATGAAGAATATACATATATACAACAGAGCGGTAGAGCTCGAAGCCAGGGATCAGCCACATCGCCAACGAGATGTGTCTGAAATGAAGAATATACATATATACAAATTAACAGTTTAGAAGTTAGGGAAATTTATGCTACTTACGTGCAAAAATTTTAAATAAAGATTCGTATCACCTTCAGGACAGAAGTTTGAGAAACAAGAGGAGGTTCCATGAAAGTCGGATCAGCAGGAAGGTCAAGTGATGGAGAGTCATTTGCAGTTGAAGGTGGAGTCATTGTTATAGTTAAGTGTAGAGTCGAGTGTTAATTGAAGTGAAGTGAAGTGAAGTGAAGTAATGTAAGTTAAATGTAGGCCTAAATATAATCCAGATAAGTTGAAAAACTAGATGAAGTTTTGTTTTAGAATTTAGAAAATGTGAAAAGGATGAATAGATAAAGATTTAAGAGTGAAAGAGAAAGCAAATCAAAGGGAAAGAGACAAGGCGCAGAAAAGGTGAAGAGTGGAGAAGAACTTTTACGTTGGGCGCCAAAATGTCGCGTGAAGATACGACCTAACAGAAACTAACAGAACCTAACAGCAAACAACCAAGATAAAATTTAGTAGTATCAGTTTATTAGAAGTATAGTATTTACAGTGAAGTCTATAAAAAAAAATGATGCGAAGATGAGGATGGATGAGATGTGAAACAGGTTTTATAAAATACAGATGTCTGGATAGAAAGAAGGAAGCGGAGACCTGGGTGCAGGTGTATTTGTTGTTGTAGATGTTGTTGAAATCGTCGTTGTAGGAACAGTAGCGGGCGTACTTGTAGTTACGCCTCGCAGGATCCCGTTGTAGAAATCGTCGTTGTAGGAACAGTAGCGGCGTTGGCACGGCTCGCAGAATCCCGTTGTAGAAATCTTCGTTGTAGGAATGGTAGCGGCGTAGGCGCGGCTCGCAGAATCCCGTTGTTTGAAGATTGATTTGAAGGTTTTGAGGGAGTTTGAAGGTTCGCAGGATCCCGTTGTAGATGAAGAATTTGGAGATTTGAAGGAGTTTGAAGGCTTCGCAGGATCCCGTTGTAGATGGAGAATTTGGAGATTTGAAGGAGTTTGAAGGCTTCGCAGGATCCCGTTATAGATGGAGAATTTGGAGATTTGAAGGAGTTTGAAGGCTTCGCAGGATCCCGGGGTTGAGCGACCCCGGGATAAGGCCTTTACTGGTACTTCCAGTTCAGAAGCTGACGTGAGACTCTCGAGAATTGAAGAAATGTTCCGCTTTTATACCCTTTTTGGAGAGTTCTAAAAATTATTTAAATTAAACGTAATTTTCGTGAGTGGCCAAGAGAGAAAGAGTATTCTTATAAAAGTATTCAAACAAACATATCAGACCGCTAACGAGTTTGAAAGGACATTGCCATGACAACCAGATAAACAATCAATATATCAAATGTCAAATGTTGATTTCAGACTCGTAATATAAAATCTAACAGTAACCCCAGGAAATAAATTACCTAAAAACGAAAGGAAAAAAGGTAGCGCACCAGCGCGCACAAACACCGAGATTGCAGAGTTTCGGAGAAAGCCAAAACAAGGTCACCAAAGGTAAACCGTTTCGCTATCGATTTAAAAGTGCTGATAGCATGAAAATGCAGAGCGAACATGATTTATTAATGTGTTCTAATGGTTTAAAACGTTACAGGGTCCTGTGGAAGTAAAGGTGATACCAGATAATAAGCCATCAGCTCACCAAGTATCCAGCGTAATAGAGCAAGGTACCCTGAAGGACAAACAAAAAAGACTGATGGTGGAGCTGGAGCTAAGGGATAGGAGACCAGAATAGCATGTACGTACAGGAGCAGTTACCAAAGCTTCTTTAAGTTTCTCGAAAGCAGCTGCAGCCTTGGAATTTTTAAGACATTCAAGAAAATAGCACGTAAGTAGTATAACATAACACTACATTTAAACTTCACATAGCTCACGCTAAAAATAGCGCTCGCTATGATCTTCGCAGGACTTTTAAAGAATTTAATGTGGGAAATACTGTTTGGCGTAAAAACCATGTTTTAAGCAATGCTGGCACATACTTTAATGCTAAACTTGCCCCTAAATTCATTAAGTGTAAAATAGTAACCAAACTTTCACCATTGGTATACGTTCTAGAAGACCCTAACGGAGTTAGAGGCAAGTGGCACATTAAAGACATTAAATCCTAAATTTTCTTGACTTCTATTAACTGTTACTTTGTATATATGTATAAATATCACCATCATTTTCACCTTATTATTTTATTTCTTCCTTTAATCCAGTGTTCTTCAACACATTCTACTTTAGGACCTCGAATTTTCGTTGGTTAGTCTTCACTTATTTTTTTTAATCTTTATTTCAGACACATCTCGTTGGCGATGTGGCTGATCTCTGGCTTCGAGCTCTACCGCTCTGGCCGCTCTTAATCTTGTCTTAAGTCGTAGCGACTAAAGCTACCTTAGGATTAATTTGTTTCTCTTTACCTCTACTTATTTTATTTTATTTTTTCCACGCAGGAGCGGATGACAACTCCTTAAGTAAGCCTGAATGTCCTTACGAAAACACACTTTTAGAGTGGTAGTCATTGAATGTGAACTCCACCCTTACCGGAATGAAGATGATGAATGTAAGAGAGGGTATATCTGATTTTGCCTGGTGATGTCTGTTTCTGCAAAGCTGTGTTTTTATGGTTTAATTTTGTATATATCAAAATTTTTGCTGAGTCAAAAATTTTTCCAGGGTCGGGGGGAAAATGTAGTGTTATGTTACTCACATGCTATTCTTGCTTCCTAACCCTTAGCTCCAGCTCCACCATCAGTCCTTTTTGTTTGTCCTTCAGGGTGCTTGCTCTATTACGCTGGATACTTGGTGAGCTGTGCTGCTTATTATTGGTCATCACTTTTATTTCCATAGGAACCTGTAATGTTTTAAACCATAAGAATACATTAATAAATCATGTTCGCTCTGCATTTTCATGTTATCAGCACTTCTAAATCGATAGGGAAGGGGCTTACCTTTGGTGACCTTGTTTTTGGCTTTCTCCGAAACTCTACAATCTCGGGCTTCGTGCGCGCTGGTGCGCTACTATTTTTCCTTTTGTTGTTATATAATTTTGGCTAAGTGAACTGTTTAAATTTTATATTACGAGCCTGAAACCAACAATTGACATTTGATTTGTTGATTGTTTATCTGGTTGTCATGGCAATGTCCATTCAAACTCGTTAGCGGTCTGATATGTTTACTTTAATACTTTTACAAAAATACTCTTTCTCTCTTGGCCACTCTCAAAAATTACGTTTAATTTAAATAATTTTTAGAACTCTCCAAAAAGGGTATAAAAGCGGAACATTTCTTCAATTCTGGACAGTCTCACGTCAGTTTCTGAACTGGAAGTACCAGTAAAGGCCTTATCCCGGGGTCGCTCAACCCCGGGATCCTGCGAAGCCTTCAAACTCCTTCAAATCTCCAAATTCTCCAGCTACAACGGGATCCTGCGAGCCTTCAAACTCCCTCAAAACCTTCAAATCAATCTTCAAATAACGGGATTCTGCGAGCCGCGCCTACGCCGCTACTATTCCTACAACGAAGATTTCTACAACGGGATTCTGCGAGTCGTGCCAACGCCGCTACTGTTCCTACAACGACGATTTCTACAACGGGATCCTGCGAGGCGTAACTACAAGTACGCCCGCTACTATTCCTACAACGAAGATTTCTACAACGGGATTCTGCGAGTCGTGCCAACGCCGCTACTGTTCCTACAACGACGATTTCAACATCTACAACAACAAATACACCTGCACCCAGGTCTCCGCTTCCTTCTTTCTATCCAGACATCTGTATTTTATAAAACTTGTTTCACATCTCATCCATCCTCATCTTCGCATCATCTTTTTTTATAGACTTCACTGTAAATACTATACTTCTAATAAACTGATACTACTAAATTTTATCTTGGTTGTTTGCTGTTAGGTTCTGGTTAGGTTAGGTTAGGTTAGGTTAGTTTGCGTCCATACTTTTGCAAAAATACTCTTTCTCTCTTGGCCATTCACAAAAATTACGTTTAATTTAAATAATTTTTAGAATTCTCCAAAAAAGGTATAAAAGCGGAACATTTCTGAAATTTGGGAGTCTCACGTCAGTTTCTGAACTGGAAGTACCAGTAAAGGCCTTATCCCGGGGTCGCTCAACCCCGGGATCCTGCGAAGCCTTCAAACTCCTTCAAATCTCCAAATTCATCTACAACGGGATCCTGCGAACCTTCAAACTCCCTCAAAACCTTCAAATCAATCTTCAAACAACGGGATTCTGCGAGCCGCGCCTACGCCGCTACCATTCCTACAACGAAGATTTCTACAACGGGATTCTGTGAGCCGTGCCAACGCCGCTACTGTTCCTACAACGACGATTTCTACAACGGGATCCTGCGAGGCGTAACTACAAGTACGCCCGCTACTGTTCCTACAACGACGATTTCAACAACATCTACAACAACAAATACACCTGCACCCAGGTCTCCGCTTCCTTCTTTCTATCCAGACATCTGTATTTTATAAAACCTGTTTCACATCTCATCCATCCTCATCTTCGCATCATTTTTTTTTATAGACTTCACTGTAAATACTATACTTCTAATAAACTGATACTACTAAATTTTATTTTGGTTGTTTGCTGTTAGGTTCTGTTAGGTTCTGGTTAGGTTCGGATCCTCACACGACATTTTGGCGCCCAACGTAAAAGTTCTTCTCCACTCTTCACCTTTTCTGCGCCTTGTCTCTTTCCCTTTGATTTGCTTTCTCTTTCACTCTTAAATCTTTATCTATTCATCCTTTTCACATTTTCCAAATTCTAAAACAAAACTTCATCTAGTTTTTCAACTCATCTGGATTATATTTAGGCCTACATTTAACTAACATTACTTCACTTCACTTCACTTCACTTCTATAACACTTAACTATACACTTAAACTATAACACTTAACTATACACTTAAACTATAACACTTAACTATACACTTAACTATAACACTTGACTCTACACTTAACTATAACAATGGAAAGGGTTATTAAGTACGAATTCCTTTTCCAAATTCTAAAACAAAACTTCATCTAGTTTTTGGATTTCATCTGGATTATATTTAGGCCTACATTTAACTAACATTACTTCACTTCACTTCACTTCACTTCACTTCACTTCTATAACACTTTACTCTACACTTTGCTATAATTTACATTAATTTATATTTAACTTACATTACTTCACTTCACTTCACTTCAATTAACACTTGACTCTACACTTAACTATAACAGTGACTCCACCTTCAACTGCAAATGACTCTCCATCACTTGACCTTCCTGCTGATCCGACTTTCATGGAACCTCCTCTTGTTTCTCAAACTTCTGTCCTGAAGGTGATACGAATCTTTATTTAAAATTTTTGCACGTAAGTAGCATAAATTTTCTTAACTGTTAATTTGTATATATGTATATTCTTCATTTCAGACACATCTCGTTGGCGATGTGGCTGATCCCTGGCTTCGAGCTCTACCGCTCTGTTGTATATATGTATATTCTTCATTTCAGACACATCTCGTTGGCGATGTGGCTGATCTCTGGCTTCGAGCTCTACCGCTCTGGCCGTCTTTAATCTTAAGGCAAAGCGACTAAAGCTACCTTAGGATTAATTTGTTTCTCTTTACCTCTACTTAATTTTTTTTTTCCACGCAGGAGCGGATGACAACTCCTTAAGTAAGCCTGAATGTCGTTTTGAAAACACACTTTTAGAGTGGTAGTCATTGAATGTGAACTCCACCCTTACCTGAATGAAGATGATGAATGTAAGAGATGGTATATCTGATTTTGCCTGGTGATGTCTGTTTCTGCAAAGCTGTGTTTTTCTGGTTTATTTTTGTAGATATCAAAATTTTTGCTGAGTCAAAAATTTTTCCAGGGTCGGGGGGAAAATGTAGTGTTATGTTATACTACTTACGTGCTATTTTCTTGAATGTCTTAAAAATTCCAAGGCTGCAGCTGCTTTCGAGAAACTTAAAGAAGCTTTGGTAACTGCTCCTGTACGTACATGCTATTCTGGTCTCCTATCCCTTAGCTCCAGCTCCACCATCAGTCCTTTTTGTTTGTCCTTCAGGGTGCTTGCTCTATTACGCTGGATACTTGGTGAGCTGTGCTGCTTATTATTGGTCATCACCTTTATTTCCATAGGACCCTGTTACGTTTTAAACCATTAGAACACAGTAATAAATCATGTTCGCTCTGCATTTTCATGCTATCAGCAATTCTAAATCGATAGCGAAGCGTTTTACCTTTGGTGACCTTGTTTTTGGCTTTCTCCGAAACTCTGCAATCTCGGGCTTCGTGCGCGCTGGTGCGCTACTTTTTTATATTCAGGGTTACTTCATTTACTTCATGGGTTTATTGTCAGTTTTCCGTATTACGAGCCTGAAACGAAACTTTGACGTTTTTTGACGTCTTTATTTACCTGGTTGTCATGGCAATGCCCATTCAAACTAGTTAGCGGTCTGTTATGTTTGCGTCCATACTTTTGCAAAAATACTCTTTCTCTCTTGGCCATTCACAAAAATTACGTTTAATTTAAATAATTTTTAGAATTCTCCAAAAAAGGTATAAAAGCGGAACATTTCTGAAATTTGGGAGTCTCACGTCAGTTTCTGAACTGGAAGTACCAGTAAAGGCCTTATCCCGGGGTCGCTCAACCCCGGGATCCTGCGAAGCCTTCAAACTCCTTCAAATCTCCAAATTCATCTACAACGGGATCCTGCGAACCTTCAAACTCCCTCAAAACCTTCAAATCAATCTTCAAACAACGGGATTCTGCGAGCCGCGCCTACGCCGCTACCATTCCTACAACGAAGATTTCTACAACGGGATTCTGTGAGCCGTGCCAACGCCGCTACTGTTCCTACAACGACGATTTCTACAACGGGATCCTGCGAGGCGTAACTACAAGTACGCCCGCTACTGTTCCTACAACGACGATTTCAACAACATCTACAACAACAAATACACCTGCACCCAGGTCTCCGCTTCCTTCTTTCTATCCAGACATCTGTATTTTATAAAACCTGTTTCACATCTCATCCATCCTCATCTTCGCATCATTTTTTTTTATAGACTTCACTGTAAATACTATACTTCTAATAAACTGATACTACTAAATTTTATCTTGGTTGTTTGCTGTTAGGTTCTGTTAGTTTCTGTTAGGTCGTATCTTCACACGACATTTTCCCCTTCCACTCCCCCCTTAGGTAATTTTTTCGAGACATCTTGAATAGAATGAAGTGTGTTTTAGCCTCAAATTTGATTGATAAATCCGTCGATAAACAACGCTACAGCAACTTCCACCCATTCCCCCCCGCCATTTCCACCCAATCAAAAATCACGATCGACTAAGAAAATTAAATAAATAAAGGAACTTTTGTGCTAATTTTCATCAGAATCGGTTAAAAAATGCGACCTGTAGGCGAGAACAGACTGACAGCATTTTTGACCGATCTCGAAACTGGACGCTTCGTTGACTTCAAAGTACATCTCGTACTAAGTACGAGACTTTGCTCGCTCGCGCACGTTCGAGTATGTAGTTATTACGTTGGGGTTAAGCCGAAGGTAAAACTATGGTATCCTAGGCGTTTTGGCAACTCAATCCAAGATTGAAATGATTTAACACCACACGCACCAAATACCATTGAACATCGTTCAAACGCAAACTGAAAATTGGAAAAATGGCATACGCTGTTTCTGATTTAGACAGTGACAGGACGACGTTCGGTCTGGTACCCCGGAACAGCGGCGGCCGGGTACGGGCGGGGGACGGGGGACGGGGGGCGGGGGGTCTCTAGTAAGCCAGCCATTTAATTTCCTGATGACGTCGCCGGCTAATTGTCCATTGGGTGTCATTCGAAGAACTTGTCCGCGACTAGATAACTAATAAAACTGTTTTGGGCTTGCTTTGGAATGAGCCTCAGTTGGATTATGATCTGAAATAGAAAGATTTACGTCTTTTAGATACCTGTTTAGATTTTATTGTTTTACTTGCGCTAAACACTGCTTATAAGTTAGGCATTTTCGTACTTGCAACTAAAAACAATTTCTCTATCACTGATTTCTTTCACTTCCACATAACTTTCATCTAGCCAAGCCACAGCCTATCGCAATCAGTCATAATTCAAATCCATTGGCTTTGTGATATCGACCAATGAGCTGAAATCTACCTCAAGTAATGGTACAAAACGTCAGCCGAAAACATACAGTTGTCCAAAAACAGAATTCATACAAATTGCGCAGACAGAAGACGA
Organism: Argyresthia goedartella; assembly: GCA_949825045.1. Lineage (NCBI taxonomy): Eukaryota > Metazoa > Arthropoda > Insecta > Lepidoptera > Argyresthiidae > Argyresthia > Argyresthia goedartella. Next base: position 12,039,606 of record OX463808.1, on the reverse strand, counting down.
AACAGACGGGCACTTTGTCCGTTAATTGTCAGAAGGATAACGAGGACAAAGTACAAGCTAGTAACAAACTTTACAGGGCGCCCAAAATAAGGCCGCTTTAATTGTTGGCGTGCCCGATATCCGCGGCACATCTGGCGCGCGCTGCGGCGGCGTGCTGGGCCGTGCTGCGTGCTCGCGCTCACGTGCCGACGACGTGCTGGCGTGCTGGCGTGCCAATTAGACGCCGCGAGCACCACCGGCTAATGGGCCATTAACACTCTCTTTACATCGCGTCGCATCGGTTACCTGCATCTACGAGGTCGTTATTGCGCTGCCTTTCAGCCGATACATCACCCTCGCGTTTGCCCTCTGGTTTACAGGATGTGAGCTCAAATCGGGCAGTTTTTGGCATTTGTGGTCGTAACTAAATCTCTAATTTATGCTGTAAAATATCTTCATTGAGACAAATATTAGAGTCGAAAGAGGGGCAAGAGACATAAGCTATATGTCTTCATAACGTTACCATAATGAGTTGAACCATTTCAAGAAATCAAACGTAACCTCATAGGCAGGATGCTAGTTAGAGCTCAGTGTGGAAACACGCGAGCGAGCGATGCCCTACGATCTCTCTACGTTCCGCGTTAATTAATTGGGTATTTTCACACGTCAACGGGCGGGATCTGGCCAAATAGATCGGCGGGCGTCTTGGGCTTACCGGCCCTTAATTAGCTGTATCGGCGCGACCGATCGCCTGCGCCCGCGCACCTCTCTACGCCAATTTGGAGGCCTAGGAGGCTCCGCGCCTAGCTCAGATAAGAGCTAGAACTCTCCGTAATAACCTCATTATGAAATAAGCTCACTGTTGGTTTCTCCGATTGGGGGATAACTTGGTACGGCCGTAATTGGTGTTACTTGTTCTAAAGGTTTCGATTGTATTGTAGAGTCGATATCCAACAATTTAATGACTAGAGAACTAGAGAATGAATAGTGTAAGTTGAATGGGCTGGTGTTACTTATGACTCATAAGTGGGACCAGCCCATCATAAGTTATTGAGGCACGTGTTCGCTTCAACAAAGTGCCCGAGATTGATAGGTGTCAACGGGAACAATTAACTTTTTGTCGGCGAACCGATCCTCGCTAAAACTAAGTAGGTAATTTCATATTTAGGGTCCCGTATCCATATTCCTTATAGTCATAGGATCACCTGTTATATGTCTGTAAATATCCTTTTTCTCGGGTTTGCGAGGAAATATCAAGTTGGAGGTAGTACCGAAAGTTAGATAGTGTAATCTAAGGCCTCAAATTCCTTGATAGAGTGATCAAATCTTAGGCTATGTCCATGTCAGTCTGTTTATCGGAACCCTCGGTGCCGTAGACAGATTTGCACTTGGCCAGTTTTTTTTCAAATTAAACTATTCGTTATTGATGCGTCGATCATAGCCGCTGCATACTGCCTAGTCAGTGTATTTAATAAAGAATATTCATAGTTTCTGTTCGCGGCATCCACGATAAAAAGTCGCCATATTGAGTGAGGCAATCATTTTATTATTTTAATGAGGCAATAAACTTTTTAATGTAGATACGTACAGATATTGCGAAGAAGGGTGAGCGTCTATCTTGCAAAACTGGAATTTATAATTGAAATGTTGAGGTCTCCCATTAAAATCAATAAGGATGCATCGATATGCAAGAAATGTAAGATACGAATGAAAAGAGTGACTGGTCGGTCGTACGTCTCCAGACGCTGTGGTAAGTAATGTAACCAGTTTTTGTGCCGGATCCTTGCAGTCGACGCATTCCTTCATAAATATCGGTAAAGTGATGCGCACATGGATCGGGCGGGCGTAAAGGGGAGTGGGGGAGGCACGGGGGAGTATGGGAGTGCAACGCCTCGTGAGAAACCAATGTTCCCGACCTCTAATTATGTCTCGGTATCGTCATTTAATTAGCAACATGTTTCCCATTCCGAAGGATTAATTCATATTTCCATCAGAGTTCCTTGCATTTAACTGATTCTTTATAACTCGGGAGAGTTTAATAAGGATTCTGGCCCACCCATATTGGACACATCATTGTTTATTTATCATCATCTGCCTATATAGAGCCACTTAATTACCGGCTTATTGAAAACCTGCCAATTAGCACCGGCTTGCATGATCAATTGCTCATTACGATCTCCTATTTCGGCATAAGTGGTTCTCTTGAAACGGGCCAGCCAATATTTCAGTGTGGCGAGTCATTGACGAGTATATTTTGTATAAAATTTATGTTTTTTTGTCCAATAAAATATTACGACGCGTCGACAACGTCGTCAGAGACGGCAAAAAGTCCGCATCGAGATAAGGCTACGTTTGCGGAGTCAGTTGTCCAGATAAGGGATACAATTATTGCAATGGTTGGCGAGTAATTGTAATAACAGATTAATAACCGATCCACGTACTCCAGCGACAAATTGCATCGGGCCTTGGACCCCTCGGACTGTACAGCTGCAAAAGAACGAGTAGACTGGCCACAGTCACTGCTGTTAAATGCCAGTAACAATTCTTCAGGTCACAGGTCGCCTTTATTGATCATATCTAAAAGGTAAATGGTCCTTTCAAAATCGAGGAATCATTTAAATGGCTAAAGAAAGTACTTTTTATTAATATTAGAGTGGGCTCTACTTTAGGTGTCTACAAGGCCCTTCGCCACCGTCGAGTGCATGACCATGAGCAAAGTATGACGAACGACTCAGTTACCGATTTTGTTGCGTGTTGGAGTTCTAAATACAGTCATTCATACAGTAAATTTACGCGTCAGAAGGTTTTTTTCGTTGCTCGTGATAATGTTTTATTTTCCCAATGTGAGCAAGCAAGTCACCTCATCACACTTGCGTACCTACAATACTGTCTAGGTAGCGGGTCGCTCCTCTCCATCAAATATGGCGAGGGAGGTGATGGCTGGTGTACAAATTATACTCATGAACGGGTGCTGCTTGGGGGGACTGGTCCAGACTGATTGCTCATAAGTTATGTTTAATACAGATTGTTTATTTATTTACTTATTGTATTTAGAACATCAACATCAAATTACAGTAAAATTGTAGTTAATTTGGTTTTATGTGTAATAAATATATACGAAATAAAAAATTACAATTAAAATTAGAACAGTGAAGCAGGCCAATAACATATCTCCACCGAAATAGAAATATAAGTATAGGAGTATTATACCTAGATAAAAATATTTCTAATTCTAATTAAAAAAGAAACAGACAAATTATGTAACCTATGGAAATGTGTTGAGAGTGATGTGTGTTATGTGGAGTGTATGAGATATGGTGATGGAGGAAGGGTTAGATGTGGCCCTAGTTGTGGAGATAGGGAAGGGGAGGATATGGGGGGTAATATTAAAATGCTACCTATATCAGTGAGTACCATCATTATTCGACTTATTAATGTGTTCTTAGTGCAATTAAATGGGTCAATAGAACTGAAGCGTTTATTATGCAAATAAAGAATACGGAGTAAAGGAGAGTTTCGGGCGTAGTTGGTGTTAACGAAGGGTGTGTGGATCCGCGAACTGGCGCCGTACCACGCTCGCCCGCCCGACCGCCGCCGCCTGCCACGCGACCTGGTTGCCTAGCCGGCGATCACCCCGGAGCACCACACGTGAGAAGACCTCCACCGCCCGCGAGGGCCCCCCGATGACCCTCCATAGGAGTGGACAGAGGCGCTTCCTCAGGAAGAGATCCGATGATCTGACCCTGACTCCCCACGCCCCAGAATAGGTGCTTGAGAAGATAACTGGACTTGAGGAGGCCAGCCTCCCTCTGAGGGTGAAGCTCGGGATCTACAAGACCTACATGAGATCCCGCCTCACCTATGCGGCCCCGGCATGGTACGCCCTGTGCTCCGAGACGAACAAATGGAGACTCCGAGCCCAAGAGAACCTCTCTCTGCGTACCATCGTCGGCGCCCCCCGCTACGTGAGGAACGCGAAAATCCAGAGGGACCTAAGCTGGGATACAGTGGACCAGTTTGTCCAGAGGCTGGCGAAGAGCATGTTCGCGCGTGCGGATGCGTCACAACACCCGCACATCCTCGAACTGGGGCCGCACCATGCGCGCCCGCCCGACCGCCCCTCGGGCCCTCACTATTGCTATTGCCATGCGATTCGGTACGCGACTTGCAACCCTGGTTGCCTAGCAGAAGAAGACCACCGCCCGGCCCACCCGATGACCTGTCCATAGGAGTGGACAGAGGCGATTCCTCGGGAAGAGGTCCATTGACCTGACCCCGACTCCCCACGCCCCAAAAGGGGTGCATAAGATGATTGATTGAGGCCAGCTCATTATAGATGCAACATTTGTCTCGATAACACGACTAGCACTGCGATCTTTGTTACCTATTCTTATCTAAATTGATATTTTAACTAAGTGCAACAACGCTACTCGAAAACTCTTCTAAAAAGCATGCGCTTAAAAACCCAGCAATACACCGTGCTGCTGTGGCCAGATACCACAAACTCACCCTGATTTGAATAGAGAAGCTGTAGCTAGGTACCGTCAGACCCACCCTAATATAAATAGAGCAACTGTAGCTAGGTACCAGCGGGCTCGCCCTGAGGTGCATAGGGCGTCACAAACTCGATATGAGCAAAATAATCTTCGAGTAGTATGAAATCGACAGCACCGTGGCCTTAGGTTCCATGAGCAACAAGTGCCGGTGGTGCAATTCTCTCAAGTGGAAGGAGGAGGCACCCGGCAATTTCTGTATGGCTGGTAAGGTGCAGCTCCTGCCTTATATACAGCTCCCCGAGACTCTCTACAGCTTGAAAATGATTATACATCCAGAACATGACCGGTTTATGAACGGTATTCGTAAATACACATATATGCCTTCAAATGACGTCGTTCGAAGCTAAACAGGTAGTAAAAGACGGTTTTATGCCTACTTTTCAGTTCAAGGCCAGGTATACCATTTGGTTGGAAGTTTGCTGTCAGCACCTCAAAAGGAACCACAGTTTTTACAAATAAATATTGTTGGCGAACATGATAGAGAAGTACAATTGTGGTGCAGTAACTTTCCAGATGTAAAACCTGGCTTAGTCAGACAATCATGGCGATTGCCAAAACTTTTATATTCAGCGTGAGCTCTGCTTTTCCCGTTTATTATTTAAAGTAATGGTGTGCTATAGCAAACTGGATAGTGACTTTTATTACGACGACTATCCAAATAGTAATGTGTAATCCGTTTAGTAATAAGTCGTAAAAAATGGATACGGCACCGTCCAAGTCAGGTACTTAGAGCTTTTTATCCCAGTCAACATCCATGAGTATCTTATTTACTTCATAATAACCATTGCGAAACCGATATTTCGTGCGGTTAGATTCCTCCAATGGTGCGGCAAAGATGTATTTAATTGTGATTTCAAGTGGCGGGTGATGTACATCAACCTTTCTCAATGGCTGTAGTGAAATTTTTAGCTCTGCCACAAAATTAGAAACAATCAGATCCAAGATATTGTCATTAGAGTTTTTGATAAAATTGTGATTGTTATAGATTCCAAATAGAGAAAGTTTCCAAAACACTGGCACTGGCCTCCTGATTCTCGACAGAGCCCCGATGAAGTTGTGTTTGGCACACAATGTTTGGCATGTTAAAGTCACCTGTAATCAAAATATGTGCATTGGGAGACTCAGAGAGAGATAAATTGAGTAATGAATTGATATGACGTAAATCAGTCGCTACAGTTTTATAGAACTTCGAGTCAGGCCGGGCATATACCGTACATATAACCTGATTAGCGACTGTAGGGTCGCTGCTGCCAGAGTGCTTCGCAGTTTCCGACCGGAATCGTCACCCAGAGACATTCAACTCCATGCTGCGACCACTCAGGGCGTGCTCTGGCACCCAGCAAACTAAGGGCCAGGATCATAATTCCGCCTCCGTCTTGCTTCCCACGGAGAGTGCGGCATATTTCTGTCTCCAAAATGCTATCTACCGACCAGGTTTCCGTCAAAGAAATAATGTCAAAATCATCGCTGAAAATGTTTTGATAAAGTTTATGTAGTTTACTTCTAAGTCCACGACTATTATGAAAATAAATACTGAGATTAGAATTGAACATAAATAGATGTATAAAGAATAAAGATTATAGAAATGATAGAATTAAATAATTGATGGAGGTACGCCATTATTGTCGTGTGATTATTTATATGAGAGGGTTGTGGTATAAATGGGCTTGTGTGTGTTAGTGTGTGTGTGTGTATGTAAAAGTGTGTTGTGCTAATAAGTATCAATGCCGGAGACAATAACATATTGATATTCAGGTCAATAGCTGATCATCATACAATTTTGTAAAAATTCCTTGAGCTTCTTATATGTAACATGTTGTATGGAACAATTTATATCTTCGCGGACTTATATGTTAGTCTTTAACCCAAACATAAGTATAATCAAGTTTTTGGCAAAGATCTTTATATTCTTTTAACATTTTTTTGTAAGATGGTTTCAGGTGGCGATAGACATAGACTTTTCTGGTCTCTCCAACAAAACCAATGTCCGAAGTGTTAATCCGTTTAGTTTAGTTTCACAATGATGTTTTTAGACGCCCTTCCCTTGCTGGACGCGGTGCGCAAACTCTATGTCGCCTGGCTGCAGTGTGACGCCCGCAACGTTTCTCACAGTCTCGTAACTAGGCTCCGGAACTCCCGAAATTTCCAGGTTATTCATTCGAACTCATTGCGGATGTGTGCCAAACTCATTCTTAAGCTAAGCAAACCGCTCCTGTAGGCTCTTTTCTAGCTCACATCCATATCCTGCAGCTTTGGGATTCCACTTCTTCCAATCTTTTGTTTGTTTTTATTTATTTCTTTTGTAAAATTATTATATTGAGACATTATTGGATACTCCACTTATGGATACGATGTTATAATTGTGTAGTATTGATTGTTTTTATGTTGTACATTTTGGCATGAAAAAATGACGAAAATTTAAAAAATTACATTCCCATAGAGTTTCTTGGTGCTACCTCCTCTGAGAGGCGTATTTAAGAAGCACTGTAGATTTAATAGAGTTTCTTTTTCCTGTTCGAGATTCAGCCATAAATCACCGCTTGAAAGGGAAATTTCCTTTTTTAGACTCAAATTTCCTTTTTCATAATCAGTTACGCATTAGTTTAGTTGATCATATTTGATGCCTGACTTGTAATACTATATTTCGTAAGAGTTCGCAAAGGCTTATATTTACGAACCGAGAAGTTTACGGCACGAGGCTAAGGCGTGGGTCGTAGCGAGGTTCGTAAAGAAGCATTTTGGAACAAGTTACGAAAGGAATTTTTCCGCCTGAGAACCCAAATCAAACGGCGAAGGTGCTTTTTTGAGATTAGATGGCGGAAAAAGTGCATTATTTTTATTTTTTTAATATTAGATTTGACTGTGCATAGAGTTAACATATTTTTTCAAAGCAAGTTTTCATAGAAAATTGTCCCAACAAGAACATACGCGTCGCAAGCCATGCAGCACGCGCAGTGCAGTCAAAGTCGACGCGACTGGCCGCAATTTGCTGAGTGTATAAAAACGAGAACCTCTTTTAATACAATTTCCACAATCAATTTACCACATAGTTGGTATTATTTTATGCTATTTGCGGTTTGGGGCCCGTGAGAACTTGTACCGGAGATACTAATTACCCGAGTAGTGGGAGCCCGGGTCCTCAGTTAATTGGACGGCTGGGTGTTTCGATTCCCTTTAATTAATGCTTGCTTACTCGAGACCCTTACTTTATCCCGTACGTATGTTAATAGTAGTACAAGACTCGGATTACTTATGTATATCTGAGAAGAGAGGTCTACCTGGGCAATAACGATCGTTTTCAACAATACCGCGGCTTATTACACGTTGCCTCTCATGTTTGACCGTACAGGAAAAAATATATGCTTAAACACGTTTATGAGGCCTTTTATGTTGATGGATTTACATATCAGATCTACCTTGGCCTTGATGCGACATGAAAATAAATGGTAAGCTACGATCTTCTACGCCGAACTGAGGCTAAGTAAGAATTAAGAGTAGACCTGATTTTACCTGAGTATAGAGCGTGGGCACAAATGCTTTTTACTGTTCCGGATTTTGACTTTAATCTTGTTTTGTTTCAGGTAAGTACGTGAGTCATCTTATCATCTGCTTACTTCACAAGCTGACACTCAGTAAGTATTCAATTGGAAAGTATTACACTTGGCATTTGCCATACTTGGCATAAAGCCATATACATATTATGTCAGAGATACGGTTTTTGTATATATGATTTCTTGCAAATATTTTCCTATAATTATCCGTTTGCTTAAGAACAACAACTTTTTTTCGTGAAAACTATGCCAACTCCATTGACAAGATACTAAACATTGGTACTATCGATTCTGATTCAATTATGTTTCTCGCACGGGCCATGATACTATATAAAGTAAAATACAGTAATATTACTTCATTTACGGTTTTGTAATAGATTGTAGTAAGGTTTATTACCAACGTATCCGGTCCGGTCAAGGTAATTTAGTCAGATCCATGAAGTTAACAGTGTGTACAATTTCAGAGGATTTTGATCTCCTAGATTACGAAATATCAGACAGTAATAAACGTAAGAAAACATCAGCAGTACAAAGTCTTTTCAATATTTCTGCCTATTAACGTCCGTTTTCAATAACCTATCCAACCATGATGTGCAGATCACTAGTGCTACATTTGACAATACAATAATTGACAAGGTAGTCCGAGAAATCTATAAACGTGTCTTAAGCTGAACCTATTTCAACAAAAACCTTTGACAATATCAGATTTGTATATTTCCAGCAGTTGTATTTTATAAACTCAATTTTGTTTTAAAAAGACAGCATTTGACTATGTCGGCACATGGTGGTATTTCATAGAACGTCTCATGAATTTGTCCATATTCTTCTTGGCTATACCTGTATAGCTATATCATGGACCAATGTTGTATTTTTATACTCGTTGGTTCTTCTCAGGGTTCCAATGTAGACAAGAGACAAAAATTTACGTTTGCAAACTACACGTAAATATCTAAAGTAATTAAAAATAAATTACTTTGACTTTTGACTTTGACTTTGACACGACTTCGAACTTACTTTTCCGATACGTCAAACGTTCATCAATCAGTTATAAGTTAACGTTAGAAATTTTACATTATTGCCGTGGCGGGAAAAGTCGGTAATTGCGGGACGAGTCTGTTGAGGGCTTCAATAACATGAGTCAGCCAATTGCCATTTCCGCCGAGGCTTGTTGAATGCTTTTCTAAAAAAAAAGTTTTTGCTGCTGATGGTAGGTATTTTTTAAATATTATTTTTTGGGGCAAATGTAACTCGATGATATAGCCTTGTGACTGTGTTTTCCCGATTTTTGATTCAAAAGCAAACAAAAATAAACTTAAAAAATACATGTTCGAAATTTAAATATAAAGTCACTTTTATACTTCAATTTCAAGCAAGCTTTATGTTTGAAATTTATATTATTCTTCACATTATGAATGTTTGTTGAATGTTTGAAAATATTATTCTTCACATTCATAGTTACATTTCTAGCACATTTATTTTTTCTTGACTTTACCTTTAAAGTAATATTTCCCCACATTTTTGAGAAAAGTAGTCTTACTGTCTCATAATAACTGTCCAGAGCAATGTTCCGTCTCGGTCACAGGCAGGACACGGCTCTTCGATTAACATAAAATCGAGGCGGACACTCGCGGGGTTGCGTGGGCGCAGGTCCGCTCGGTCCTGTAGTAAACAGACGCACGCAGCTCAAAATCAAAGTTCTTTCTTGCTTTACTGTATCTGGTGAGGAACTAACTAATTATTCTTTTTGTCGGAGCACTCCAAGTGTGGTAGTTTGATGAGCTCTGAATATCCCTCTGGCTTATAATTAACCAGTCTTTTTTACCTTTTAATTCGTCTGAAACTTTGTATTGTTACTTACAATTTTGAGCTTAGCCATTTTTAACCTAACATTCGGCGATGTTTGAGCTGGACCTGAGATATTTAAAGACTATAGGTACTTACGATAGGCTTTTGTTGAACTGTTTACCAAATTGAATGAAAAAATTAAATCAAAAAAATATCATAAATTAACTGAATGTTCACCAAACTTTTACACCCTATTTTATTCTAAGCTACATGGGATTGCCTTGCTCCGCTCTGCTTTGTTTCGGCTCCAGGTAGTATTATAAAGTTGTGACCTAATAAAACTAACTTTAGTATTCAGATTGAAAGTTATTTATAGCAACCGATACGGTTCGGTGAAACGACATGGGAGCACTTATATTGGTAAACAATGTAATTATTGCCAATGACAATGAAATGAATATACATTTTTTGGCTGAAGGCCGATTTTGAAGGGCCAGTAGGCGAAATCGGAAACTATAAGAGATAGATATTTTTGTTGTTACTTGACATCCATCGCTTTTGATAAAAAGCAAAACTGCAAGTTTACCTTGTGCGGTCAACCTATTCCTTGAAGGAATTTAGCTTGTAAGTCCAAACCGTGCAAAAGATCCTCTTTTTCCAACTTCTTCAAGTCTTTCTCATTTTGTGGCCGAGCTTTCGATGCCATTCCATTATATCTTTGTTTTGTTAATAACTAATCTATTCTATTTTATTTCTATCGAAACTGGGTTTTCTAGGTCTTTGACATTGTACGAGTAGAAGAATCAAATAAAAGTTAAAAAACTAAAATGTATTAAAACAAAAACATGTTTTTTGACGTGATAACGATATTATAAATTGATGAACGCTGGCTAGTCGCACGAAAAAGCATGACTCATGGTCACGTTCCGCCAGAGCCGAGCGTGCAAGCGAGAGCTCGGAAAAAGCGATAGAGAGGCACGATCGGCCTAAGCGTTTCTTATGACGTTGTCACGTATAATTATCGTCCGTGTACCGACTTTACAGACAACCAATTTTATTTTAAAGAAGTTCTGGAGTATTCTTAGTGACTGAAAAGTGACGAAGACACGCTTACTGACCTCACTGGCATGCCTTGACCAGGATAGGTGGCTATCGAAAATGACTTTTTGAAACAAGCCCTAAATAAATGTATTTAATGAGAAGAGTTTCATGAAAGTACATCCACAGAAGTTTCGTCAAAAATCTTTTGAGGTTAGATCTCCTTGCATATACTTGTCAGACACAACGGCTATAAACGTAAACGTGAATGGACGTTGTTTCCTTGATCAACCTAAAAAAACTGTGAATGATGCACATCACATTTACATATACATTTATTTATCATTTATTGTAGGAGTCACTTGTGATATTTTCTCCCTAACTGTTGGGTTACATATTTTTCAAGTGACATTTTTGTAACTTGTATATTATCCCTTCATCCTCTAGTTCCAGCGAAGGACTAAAACTTCTGATTTTTTATGTTTAGTTTCGTATTTATTTTAAAACTCGAGAAAACTCCATAGAAATGCATTATTTGTTTAAAAAATGTATAATATGGGATCTCAAAAATGGCAGTTAAATCTACTGAATGAGTCCCTCGATTGTTTCGATTACTGTAATTATGTCTTCGTTCTATCAGATTTTAATGTGGATATCTTGGGTGTTACTGCAGACACTGCTAGTGGAGCCGTGCGGGAACTACTGCAGTTCATGACATGTCGTAATCTTGGCCAGGTGGTTGCTGAACCAAGACGTGTCACAGAGACTAGCTCTACACTACTGGATCTGGTTATCACTAACATATCGGACCGCTGTGATAACGTTCGAGTATACCATAACCCATCTCTTAGTGATCATGGAGCAGTTATAGCAGAGTTTAATGTAGAAAAGCCAGCCATAAAACCAAAATATGTAATAACTCGTAGGCTACACAATATAGATGAAAAGCAATTTACTGAAGACCTTCATACTACGAAATGGCATAGTATTTACGAATTAAGTGACGTGGACTCGATGGAAGCCTTTCAAAAATTTATCAGCGACCTATTTGACAAACATGCGCCTGAAATCACTATGCGTGTCAAAGAAAAATCTGTTCCCTGGATAACCAGTAATGTTCAGCTGATGATGAGGCTTAGGGACAAAGCTCTAAATAAGGGTCACAAATCCAAGTCAGATTCGCACTGGAATTATTACAAGACGCTCAGAAACCTAGTCACATCCACAGTAGAGCGGGACAAAACTGCTTATTTTAACTACTCTATTAACAACCGCGCAAAGGATCCAAATAAAATGTGGAAGCATATCAAGAAGATCTCACCGTTTTCAAATAACGCTAGTCGAGAAATTCCAGAAGGTCTCAATGATCCAAATAAAATAAATGACTTCTTTCTAAAGATACCGGGCGACGCTACTACCAATACTGACATTTTGCAGCAGTTTAGATGTGAGGTTCGGGACTTCGAGGCTTGAACTTTCTGCGTGCACTGAAGCACAAATTCTTAAAACTGTTAAAGGTGTAAAGACCCATGCGTGTGGACACGATAAAGTGTCAATGGCTATGATTCGGCTGACATTACCAGCAACTCCACCAATTATCAACTTTATCATCACACTTCGATCTCGACAAACACTTTCCCAAGTAGCTGGAAACTGGCTAAAGTGATCCCATTGCCTAAAGACGACGACGTGAAAGAGCACAAAAATCTGAGACCTATTAGTATTCTGCCAGTTATGTCAAAGATCCTAGAAAAGGTCGTCAGTAGGCAGCTTACCAGATATGTAGAGTTGAACGGCATATTACCTACAAGACAATCCGGATTTAGGAGCAGCCACGGTACAGAAACGGCCCTGTTAAGCGTCACTGATGACATATTCACAGCCTCGGATGAGAAAATGGCCACTGCTCTGGTGTTACTAGATTTCTCGAGGGCTTTTGACTGTCTTAATATAGATCTACTGATCGCCAAACTAACATACTATGGTACCTCAAACGACACCTGTAACTGGTTCCGTTCGTTTCTCACTGATAGGCAACAATATGTAGTGTCAAAAGATCAGCGTGGGGTCGAGGAAGTGTCCGAAATTAAAAAGATACCCAGAGGTGCACCGCAGGGATGTATAATCAGCCCTATTCTATTTGTTATATTTACAGCGGACATTGGTTCGAGTATCAAGAGCTGCCGACTCCACCTATATGCAGATGACACTCAACTGTATGAAAGTTTTTTCCCTAAGTCGACCCTAGCTGCAGCAGGCGACATTAAACGCGACCTAGATAATGTCAATAGGTGGTCTGAGAGCAACAATCTGGTCCTGAACCCAACCAAATCAATATATTTGATTCTCGGAACAAAATGTCAATGCAATCGCGTTTTATTGAGTGATCCCCAAATCCAAATAAAAAATGAGAAGGTAGTACGTGTGACAAAAGCAAGAAATCTGGGCCTGTTCATGGACGAGGACCTTAGATTTGAGGACCACATAGGCTCTAAAGTTAGAACGGCTTTTTATAGACTAAAGATCTTGTATGGGCTACGTAAGAATCTTAGTGTTAAGACTAGGGAAACTCTGACAGAGGCCCTGATTTTGTCACTATTCAATTTTTGCGATTCTGTATTTGGGCCTCGCCTCTTTAAAAAGACTGAAAAAGAAATACAAAGAGTGCAAAACGCATGTGCCAGGTTCTGCTACAATATCAAGAGGAGGGACCACGTTACCCCTTATTTAAACACAAATGGAGTCCTAAAGATGTCAGCCCGACGAAAATCTCATAGTGCATGCCTATTAATTAAAGTAATACACTCAAAAAGGCCGGGCTACTTATTCGAAAAGCTATGTTTTACGAAAAACATCCACAATAGAGGGACACGTTCGAAGGAGGAGAACAAACTGTCTATCCCTAGGCACAGGATCAGCGGATTCATAGGGGGCTTTCGTTTTGCATCAGCGAAAATTTGGAATGATCTGCCACCACCTTTGCGGTTGCCTATGTATACAGATACATTTAAAAAAACATTTGAAAAATATCTCCTGGATGAGCAGAGGACAAAACTGTAAGGCCACCAGTGCCACCTGTATTATTCTATATGTCTTTAATGGCAAAAAAAACCCCTGCTCTTACAATAAAATATTCTACTATAACAATAGTGTTCATAAGTGTGTGTGCTAAGCTAAGCTTAATTTTTAGCTAAGCTTAATTTTCAGCTTAAGCCTAATCAAGCGTATGTATTTTTTATTTTTTCTCATTCATAATTTATTTTTATTTTTATTAGTGTTTAAAAGCTCATGCAAACGTATTTGGCAGGATTAAATTGTTTTCTCTATTGTTGTTCTTTAGTGTGTGTATGTGGTAGTCCTGTGTTCCGAAGGTCCGGCTGAAAACCAGCGCTGAGCTGAGACCCGGCTGAGCTCAGCATTGCTGAGCCGGGTCCTATTAACACTATGACCGTGTAATGAACAATTGTCTCTTCTGTATAATGTGTGTTAATAAAGTCATTTCTATTTCTATTTCTATTTCTATTTCTATTTCTATTTCTATTTCTATTTCTACTAATTAAGCCGAAAAATATTTAAAAATAATTCGTAAATAGGGTAAATATATTTAAAAATATTCGGGAAAATCATGATATTTTTTCAAAAATTCAAAATATTTTTTATTGGTTAGTTCCATTGCATCCACATTTTATTAACATGAATAGTTTTAGATTATAATCAGCTATATTATTAAATGTGATGCCCACTCATACTTATGGTGCTGAAACGTGGACGCTCACAAAGGAGACTGTGCACAAAGTTTCAGGAGCTTGCCAAGTTAGGTATTAGGATGTCCGACCGCATCTGGAATACCGAAATCAGTAGCCGAACCAAGGTGGCTGACGTTGGTATACGTATAACGCGGCTGGAAGTAGGCAGGACACTTGGCAAGGCGGGAAGACGGCAGATGGACCAGATCGGTAACCGAGTGGTAGCCAAGAGGAGGCCAAAGATCAGTCGGCAGACCAACTTCCAGATGGTTCGATGACATAGTGAGGATAGCAGGAAAGCAGTGAACCCTGGTTACACGGGACAGGGTCGAGTGACGTGTATATGATGAGGCCTATGCTCATCAGTGGGTTCCCTTACAGGCTGATGATGATGATGATAATAGTATTATTACAAAATAAGGTGTACGCGATGCGGGACATCTGAGATATTGAATTATCATTTTTGAGGTTATGTCTGTCACCTACTTTACTATAACAATTCTTGGATAATTTTGACTGCCAATTTAAATCTTTGTTGATGTAAAATAAAATATAATTGTGGTTGAATAGTAGAATAGGAATAATCCATTTCAATATAATTCTTCATAATCTTTTTCCTTATACTTTACCCATAATCATCAATGTTTTAATCATGTTGTATGTAGTTACTTCGATTAAAGTTATCATGTGATATTGAGGAGGGGTCCGCCCACGTCAAGCGTATCGCTAAAACCCAATATCTGTACATGATGTCTGGAGAAGCGGGGGTGAAGCATCATGGAGCCGTTAAAGATCCATGGCGCTGCATTGCCTCCGCAGGAACTGACCCATTGGAGGGATGTCCTTCCGGGCCTCAACCGGAGGACTTAATGCTAGGGGGACATGAGGGCGCCAACCCTCATGTTGATTAGCGAGTGGCAAACTATCATTCTACCGAGAGTGAAAAAAGTGGCGCAGCAACGCATACTAGTCTTGAAAAAATAGTACAACGAACATACCATTGAAGTTTAGTCGTCTTGAGGTCTTAGAAATATTGGTATCAAATGCTCGGTTGCAAGGCCCGAAAATTCCACCAATAGAGCTGGATGTTACTCAACAAACCCATAATGTCATGAACGCAATTGACCCTATGGCATTCCTGATATTATCAGGATTAGCTTAGAAAGGGTTCAAAACATACTGACAAAATTCATAAGCAAATGTGGAAAGAAGTACAAGGACTGTTACAAAAAACAGTCAGATTTTATAAAGAAAAATGAATATTGCCTTTCGACTGCCTTTGATCTCGGAGTATTATTAAAATAATCTATCGTTAGCTCTGATAATAAGAGATCTCACGACGAAGAACAACGACAAGCAATTTCCGAGTCCACTCAAATCATCGCAGACGTGGAAAAAACTAACATTGGACAAGTAGATGCTTCTTCTCCATCCAGAGCACATTTCATCACAGAACCAGCATAACCTTCTCATTGGGTTATTCCAATTCTACGCAATAAGATGTTCCTTCTTCATCCAGAGCACATTCCATCACAGAACACCAACGCTAGTCCTGCGTCATTGGGTTCTTCCACTTCTACGCTAGTGGAGGGACACAAAAAAATTGAGGAGCTGAAAACAAGAATCCAAGCTGATTTTTTTATGCCAAAATGTCTTTGGAAATTGATGTTGTACGTCCGAATTCAGGAACATCCAACGACGGCAACTCAGCTCGCACTGAATTATCGGACTTACATCGAAAAACATTTGCGAACATTCTCGGCATCGAAGACTGGCTTGAAAATGAGTTATATATTGTATTACTGCCAAGTAATTAGTTCCGAAATAGATCCTGAAAATTTTCACGAATTTTCTGCGTATTTAGCTGCAAAATATGTAGAAAAGTACTAGTGGTAATACAATTACATGCCAGTTACGCTTCACAAAATATTAGCAATTGGTGTGCTGAGTGAGCAAGCTTCAGAATCTCGTAACAAATTCTGACGTTATGTTAGGGAATACAATACGCGAAAATTAAACTGGAAGACAACTTACTTGAGCTATTGCACCACTCTTTTGAATTTGTCCGATCCAATATTATCCACGATGTAACTCAATAGTCGCCAAAAGCAAAATATTTTTTTTTTCCAGAAAAAAGTTCTTGGGCTTTTAAAATCATCAAAGGTTTTTTTTTTATATCTTCGATTGTCAAAGATTAAAGAAAATTAAAACGGCTCGAACATTAACAACTTTCTCATTACATCATTCCATTGAATTGAATAAAATGAACTAAATATTTGACATTTCATAATTCCATAGAAATTCCGATGTCACACTGTTAACTTATTTGTTTTTTGTTTTGTTTTATTAATAACTAAATTAAGCATGCTTGGAATTAAAATTAAATAAGGAAATTTATCTAAAATAGAAAAAAAAATGCAATAGCTAAACTTTGTATATAGTAAGATATTGTATTGTTGCCTTAATAAAAAAGTGCAAATTATATTATTATTTCGAAATGTACAAATAAAAACAGTTTTTTGCTGACGTCAACATAATTTGAAATCACTTCAAAACTAAACATGAAAAAATCATGGTTCCTTCCCAGAAGTTTTAGTTCTACACTGGATCTATAGGATAAAGGTATAAAATGACACACGGTGACCACAATTAAGGCAAAATCTTGCGTTGCTTGCTACTTACGTAAACACGTACGTGAATCTCACTAAGCGAATTGTAATCGTTTTGTTGTTTGTTGTCGTTGTGTAGTACAGTCCTGTTCCACTAGAAGAAAAAAATAAACGGTTTGCATAGCGCTAAACGCAATTTTTTGCTTAAATTGATATAATTTTTTGAATATTGTTTGGAAAGAAAGTTGGTGGTAACTCGTCTGCAAGTAAATACAAAGGAAGCGGACCCTTAATTTAATTTAGACTTATAACTAACTTATTATTATTACTAGGGGTATGTATATGTACATATACATACCCCTAGTACATACATACCCCTAGTACTTACATATCAATACTTACACACTTTTTACATTCGTCGTAAACAAAATGATGATTATGATGAAGAAATTAAATTAAGGCGAAGGGTATTGTCAAATGCCCTTTTTTAAAGCGCTATTCCTCTTAAAGGAGACACTTCCTAAATCATAAACATACCTAATATACTTCATGTTCATTAGTATTAAAGACATAAATAAAAATTAAACAGTATCCAGATCGTCTATTTCCCCATTTGCCATGAGATTGCAGTTTAATAAGTGTGTGTTTGAAATTAAGAAATAATTAGAGGTTTTGAAAAAATCTTCATTTTTACACTTGCGCTCCAAAAATTTGCAGGAGTGTCTGACGGTCTACAGGGAGGCAGAAGTGTAGCTTAAGCTCTTCAAGGAAGAGGTGGTCGCTCGTCTTAATACTTGTCAAAGATAAAATTATTGCCACGCGGTATCGTCATAGCAGCATAATTAAACAAGGTGTCTCCTCCCGACGTGGCCAAAAAGAGATAAAATTTGTTGGACTTATTTTGATCACTATAGGTACCTACTCTAATATTACCGGGTGCAACAGCAACCGCGTTCAATTTCATTCCAATTTTGAGCATGAGCAGTAAAAGATACAATTAGTCCATTATGATATCTATAACAATTTAAAACATCAGATGATTTAATCGTATGGAAGAACCTCTTCGAGTTTTTCCTGTTTATATAATATGGATGTATCATGATTTTCACATTATACTATATATATAATATGTTAAGATCTGCTAGTCGAACTAGAATGACACGTTTTCTCTCACTGAGTCAATCGACCATATTCAACAAAAGAATGACTTAGAAGGAAGAAATAAAGAAAGAAATAATGACAATTATTGCACAAAAAACATAAATAACCTTAGGTCTTCTTAGGTTAATCTTGGTCTTATTTCAGGTTAGGTCGTTACGTATTTTCAACATTATCTGCTACTCCCTCCCTAAATGTAAAAATGTGTGATTCTATGTTATATTTTGATTTAAACAAGAACCTTCAAATCAAATCATAGGTAGATAATGACTTAACTCAAGCGGTGTTCGATTTATAATTAATATTTTCCCCGAACTTATTTGCTTGCGTATACCTGCCGTTCTATTGAAACTTTGCTTTCACTGTAGGTATTTTTAGATGCGGGGGTGAGGTAGGGATGCGCAGCGGGAAATGGTAGGTCATGCCCGATAGTCGAAAATGTATGATGTTAACAGGGCTCCACCACCAAATACAACTTTTTTTTTCAACGGTACGAATAGCTGTCTCTGTGACGTCATTTTGTAACGGCATACTCGAAATGAACGGGTAGTGGTTTTATCGATGTATTTTTACAATTGAATACGGCACAACGTTCTATGACGTTTTGCTCGATTGCTAGTTGTAAAAATCAATCAATTGAAACAGAAGTTGCTGAATGTTGATGTCTCCTCGCTTCTACGTCGCAAGTAAAAGTTTTTTTTTGTTTACAAACCATAAAACATTCTCTAAAGTCGCTTCGGTCCCGATTGTATGGAAAAGTAGTGTGCCGCAGCACGAAAATCAAGTCTAGCCACTAAACGTTTGAAAGGTACTGTTGGCATACTGCAGCGCCAAGCGGCATTTCAGGTCAGTAGCAGCCTATTTAAGCGGCCAATGTTGTTAGAATTGGCCAGTTATCTCATTATTTCGCCACTTCAAGCGCAGTACAACATAAAAACACTAAGCTTATCACTTAGTGCACAGAGCAAGACGGTTTGTTTACATGGCAATACTCTAAGAAACAGGTATACTAAACTTCTTTACATTACCATATGGTTAGCTTGCTTAATAAAGATGTCTTTTATAAGTTTAGACAAATTAAAATGCCATCTGATTACGACCTCCCTGTAATCAATGCAAATGACCGAGTTGAATACAATCGATTACATGTCAAGCTTTCGTATTTCGTATTACAAAGGCAAGCTGATGTCCAACAAGAGATTTCTTCCAGTAAACCCAGCAGTGACAGGTAGGCCAGGCCTATGTTCAGAAATACAAGTAAATAATATAAATAAGTGTTTTTAAAACTGTATGTAAAATACATATCAAAAACCGGCCAAGTGCCTGTCGGACTCGCGCACGAAGGGTTCCGTCCGTACCACCGTACAATGGTAGGGATGGTGCGGAGTGAATAGTTTGGATTTTACATAACAAAATGTTGTTAACAAAGTTATTAGTGCGGCTACTTTCACACACCATGTACCTAACCAATTGCATTCATAAGTTTGTATGTGGTATTGAAAGAATTGTTGTATGGGAGCCCCCTTAATATTTTTTTTTCTGTTTTCTATTATTTGTTGTTATAGCGGCAATAGAAATACAACATCTGTGAAAATTTCAACTGTCTAACTATCACGGTTCATGAGATAAAGCCTGTAGACAGACGGACAGACATAACAAACAGACAGACAGACAGCGGAGTCTTAGTAATAGGGTCCCGCTTTTACAATTTGTGTACGGAACCCTAAAAATGAACGATATTACATATTAAAACCCTACGTTTCTAAAGAGAATCATAATGCTAAGCTTTATAATGTAGCTTTAGCATTTTTCTTAATTTAAAGCAGTAATAATTAAATTCCTCCAAAAATAGCAGTGCTGGCGACTGTACCTGCTTAAAATTACCAACACTTAAATAGGTACGTTAGCATCTAAAGTATCCTCTGAGCGTTTGTGGTTAGAATAATAATAATTACCATAATTGCTCACTCTAATCGCTAAACTGTTTACTGGTAATCTTGAAGATGTCGCAATAGAAACCCGAAGGGACGTCTCTAAGTATAGTAAAAAACGTATTCAGCTTGGCCGGAATACATAGTAACTTACTGCTAACTATTACCACCACGGCTTAACAAATTCTGTTTATTACTGTTTTGGTACCTACTTATGTAAATCTTATAGCGGCTAATATACGTAGCCTTGTTTACTCATGGATTGTCTCTACGATGTGATTTACTAGAACTTGGACTTATTTACTAATTTAAAAGCTATTCGTTATTATATAAATGTCACCGTAAGTTTGACAAAACCGTTAGTTGATAAACTAACGTTTTTTTTCTCGCTAGTTGGTCAACTGTCGTCAGATAGCAAACTGTAGCGTACTGCTTACTATATGACGCGTTAGTTGATAAACAAACGGGTAAAACCGTTAAATAGTAAACTGGTTTAAACTTGAATTGCAAACGAAATACCAGGGCAAACACTGGTAGCTTAGGTGGAGTCTAGAGGGGGCGAGCACAGCGAAGCCTCCGAATAGTCTTCGTGTTAGGTTGACATGTAAGAACAAAAGAAACGTAAATTCTAAACCCTGTCATTCTGCTTTACTATCTGTCGATAGTCGATCAACTAACGGTTTTGACTATCTTACGGTGACATAAACATAAACAAACATACACATTTACATATAGGCACATACAATGCTTCTGTTTACTTTACACACTACACTAGGATACCCTGTGACTGTGATATTTCTTTATAGACAACTTTTTAGCTACCTACGTATTAGTTATTTCTCTGTTATTAGGTAAGTTGGAACCAAGAAACCCTTAGCATCTGCGACTGCATTCATATCGGTATAGTAATGTGTGTGTGTTTGTCAGCCGGTAGTTACCTGACCTCGTTGGAAACGACCGCAAGGAAAACCGCACCGACGACTTTGACCCGCGGCCGCAGCCGCCACCAGTCGCCTATTTCATAAAGCTACAAGCAATTTTACTAGTAGCAACTGGCAACATTGATAAGAAAGGTGATGCAATATAATAAATTATAAGTCAAGCGTTTAAAAAATCGGTCAAGCCTCGGTCGGACTCGCAGACGAAGGGTTGCGTACCATCGTACAAGAAAAGTTAAGAACAAAAAAAGAACAAAAAAAATAAAATACGAAGAGTATTCGATGCCAGTCCCTACCAATTTCTGCTGATAGTAAATATTCCGCAATATTTGCGTTTATAATATCATTACGTTTCTCGTATGGGGAAAAAAACGAGTATCTTGTCTGGAGACCCCGTTATTTATAAAATCTCGTGTAGTCCATTATATGTAGCTGTACTGGTAACAGAAATACACATTCTGTGATAATTTCTACTCTCTATCTATTACAGGTTCATAAAATACAGCTCGCTGACAGACAGACGGGCGGAAGGACAACGGAGGCTTAGTACTAGGGTCCAGTTTGGCACCCTTCGGAACCCCAAATACAGTTGTACGAAATATTTCATAATACACCGTTAAAGGCACTGTCGCTCAGTTAGTATTTTAGTTCCAATACCATTTCGGTTAGACTTGTAGACTAGACTTTTTTGATCACTATACTATAAACACCATCCGATTTTTAAAGATGGTGATTTTGTTGATGTATCTATTTTGGAGTATTGAATCACTGGCTTAACTTGGGCATCATTGTGCCTCTGCCACATTAAGTTATGCCAGTTTAGACTTGTAAAATTATTATTTTATGGAATAGGTTATTGCCTGCTCACTTGCAAACTACAAACCACTTAATTGTTAATTTCACCATGTTTTCAACGAATAGGCCCCAACGGTTCCAAGGTGTTGCGACCACGAGTCGAAAAGTTAGCAATTGACTCGTCGTCGTCGCAGATGTAGGCCGAAGTGTTCAGGAGAAAGTCCACGAAATTGTAAGAGGTCTAGGTCTATTGCGGCAAATACTTAATATAATAGTTCTTAATGCGGCGAATATCTCTAGATAACACAAAATTTAGTTAAAAATACAGGTATACCGATCTTTCTTGATATCATAAAATCATCACGTATCTTAATAAGTTAGGATGTTATTTAACTACGAGTATCCGTTGTTAGTATCTCGTAGTGTATCACTCAATGTACCTAATTTAAATGACTTCTTGACATTTCTGGTTGTTAATCGAGACAGTGCCAATATAATGTAGAGCCGGCATTCCCGGAGAGCGGCACGCACATGGAATGCTGCCCTACGAAGCCTGCGCCCGACTGCGCCGAATTCTGAACATCTCCACAGCGAGAGGAATTTCCAGTCAGTTGATTGATCCTTGTCATACATTGCGTTCCGGATGGCTAAGCTCGGATTCGGGGGCGGTAATTAACCGCGCAATGTCCAGAATTCGAGGCTAATCTCCGCGTTTCCTGACGCTCTCATCTCGTCATCGCCGGATAGGATCGTGACAGAGAATTCGTCGATCGACCAAACAGAGGAATGCGAGTGTTAATTGATTTGTCCTGTGTAATCGACGGATCGAGCCGGGATATCGTCATGGGCTCCGACGTAATACCCCTCCGCCGCCGATCGCCGACACGTCTCTATAAGTTATCAGATTAATTAACAAGCCACGATCCAGATCAACTTAGCTGGAGCGAACCCGACGCAACTGAGATTGTGAGATTTCTCGAGGTTTCGCAAACAGTTGGTGCAGTCATAAACTTTCTCCATAACGCTTGGAGCTGATTAATTAAGATTGTAAATAGTCTTTACTGTGCGTAAGTATTAAGATTTCCCCGGCTTACAAGGGATCTGGTTGAGACAGTGAAGGTAATTCATGGCACGCGAGCGACAAACTGGTTCGAACAAGGCGGGGTGCGAAGCCAAATAAAATTAATATTCATAGCCGTTGTATTTATTGGCTTTCAATTAGTATAATCTTAATGGAGCATTAACATATGCGCGGGAGACGGCGGAGCTGGAATGCTACCTAGACCTAGCTATAGCCACTATTAGCCACTATACGGTGATAAATTCGTAGTATGGAGTGTTAATACTTTATAAATTATCGAGCTCTACCAAATTTTGCTCTGCTCAATATCATACTAGGTACAAGTAGGCTACTTTATATACCAAAATAGACAATAGATTATAAAATGTGTTAATGTTGGGAACTGAACATTAACTTTCCTTTCAAAGATTACTTTCTTGTAAACTGTGTAATCTTTGCGTATTATCGACATTTCAATAACCTTCACACTAATGCATATTTTCCTTTTTAAGAACCGATTGCTATTTGCAATGTAGAGTCCTGGGCCTTCCCACGACCTCACTGCTACTTCCTTCGACATCTTAGAGTCTATCATAGATAAGTACGGGGCAGATACATGATACCAAAACTTCGGTATACAAATGATATTGTAGAAAATACCTCTTGGTTCTTGTTTAGAAGATCCCAGATTCCAGCAGAACTTATCTCTACATTCTCTAAGCAAGACTCGACAGTGTCACGTCAATCGGTAAGTGTCAGTGTGGTGACCTCCCATTAGGTACCTACCTTTATTTTTTAAACCTCATAAATGGCTAATGTAGCGGTGTTGGTGGGCAACATTGGTAGGCCGCGGGGCTGCGCGGGCGCAGGCGTTGACCTCCGCCGACCGGTTCCCGCGACTCCGCCGTCCCCTCCCCCTCCCCCCTTACCCCACACCCCCTCGTGCGAGACGTTTCATTACGTTATTATTATATTAAATGCTATAATACACATTGTAGGCATTAGTCGAGGATCGTCGCTCTAAGAAAGCATAATGTATGGGCCGGGCGGTCGGGCGGTGTCTTCGCGTGCTTTTATTTGAGTTGCTCTGCCTTGACGCGCTTTATGGCTGCCCGAACGATCGATGATTCTATACAAGTTCTGTTTTACGAGCATTGAGAACTTTTATCATTATTCTGATTGGAAGTTATGGGTAGAGTATTGGAACAGCGTTGTCGTACACTCGTTTCGTGAATGAGCTTTACAAAGATCTTTTTATGTATATGTGATGTTTGCAAATATGTGATTGTGATGTTTGTCTGTTCCTAAATATCCGTGACTTTTACTTTATTATATTATAAAATATTGACTTAGAAATCCACTGGTTAAGTTCAGACTCTACGTTATATAGTCCTCAAGCCTCATCAACATCTTGTATCCAGTAAAAACAAACGCATTGCTTCACTAAATTTCAATTTTCATCCTCAACTCTTTGGCTTATCCATATTAGGCCGTCGCGCCTCCCCCTCGCCGCCTGCTTGTAATTTGATTTGGCATGAACCGATTCTTCGCCGCTCTCCATCCGATGATCCGACGCAGGTCGAGCCATGACTTCACTAAATAATTAGTAAGACTATGCGGTATAATCGCTTTTAATATCGCGAGCAGAGAAACCAAAGTCCAATATGATATGAGGAGATGGAACACAACCACAATACCACTTCGGTATTTGTAAATGCCAAAGTAAACGTTGAAAAGCTTGTGTGGTACAGACCAGCCGGAGTCTGCGCCGCAATCTCAGATGAACGAAACTCTTTTCTTACTTACTCTGTAGCCCCTTAGCTTTTGTGACTACGCCGCCCTCCCAGACTGGTCAGGCTCTCTTCCACATTATTTTCAAGTACTTTATAAGATTTAATAATATTAAAAGTGAACCGAGTTGGTTTTATCGCAATTTTGCGGTTTAAACATGTTTTGTTTACAATCCGAGTGGTTTCGAATCGAGTAAAAAATCGAGTTATTTTTTATTATTCCCGTTTATTTATTATTCCAGTTGAGACACGTTACTTATTTTCCATTGTTTTCATAGTGAAGAGTACATTCATCTCTAAAATCCACAATTAATTACCTCTCAAAACCTTAAAGTATATCTGCCCTATGATATGTCATGGATATATCGATAATTTATATCTAGAACGGCATCACATAAATATAATCAAAATGAAATTAGCTCAAGACCTGATGATAAACTCAGACCTCAAACTGGAGATTAACCAAAACCGTCGTTTAAATGCACCAACGATGTTGACCTACGTACATGCAACGCACACCCCGCCAGAGTATCGAATTACATCTCCCGATACACTTGATCATGCCGTCGTCCGTCTCTCTTATTTTTTATAAATTTTATTTTCTTTCTCTTTTTGCTTTCTTTTTTATTGGCCTCGCTTTTGACCGGCGACCACAGCGACCACAGCGTTTAGCGGTACGTACACGTATTTGCTGGCAATTTATGTTCCTGCTGATAGAGAAAAAAGGGCAAATATGTACGGCTATTGTTTTGTTTATGAAGATATTTCAGGAACGCAAGTTTCTGGAAGTTTCTAGACATCAAGTCTATCTATATAACCCATATAAATAGCTTTAAGCACCATATTGACCTACATATGGAGTTGTCAAAGTTATTCAGAGAATACTGTTGACTCGCCTTTGTACTAGTGGCACTGGGTCTGTTTCCATAAATCCCTATTGGACAGATAATAATTTCATTTTGAACAGGTAAAAAAAATGAATATAAAATGACGGATGAATCTGTCACAAAGAGCTTATTGATTAGATCAGTTTTATGGAAACAGGCCATACGTTTGATAGAAAAAGGAAAGGTTATCAAATTGATCTTCAATGGACCTAGTTAGGCTAAATACAGGGAAATACCTACAGCGATACTAATCAATCAATGGCTAGTATTTAATCGCACATCAAAAATACTGATTTGCACAGCAAAAAGGTTCAGCAAAAACACTTTTTATGTTTTCAATATTTTATGTGTACTCAAGTTTATATTTTAAGTATATTTTGTTGTTCTTGCATTTTCAACCTACCACGAAGGATAAAGGGGGCTTCGCTTCGCTCACCCCCTTTACCCTTCACCTAAGCTACCGCAGAATTTTGCCCTGATATTTGCTGTGAAAATCAGTATTTTTGATGTCCAGTTTAATATTTGCCTTAATCAATCATGGTATCGCGTGAACAAAACGGACCCAGCTCACCTATCCGACGCTCAATTAGCCGTCTCTATCTGCTCCCAATAAATATTCTGCATACCCAATTACGCATATCGGATCACTATAACGAGAGAACGAATCTAGCGCGAGCACAAATCAAGTTGGTACGTCAAAATATCAGCGGTAATAGACTGGCCCGTGAGCGGAACTAGGGGTGGAGGGGGGTGGGGGGGGGGGGTCCTGCACCCCCTACACGCACCTTCCCGTACTACTAGTTGATCATCTAAATTCTATATTTGGTAAGAAGTGCAGAAATTGACTTTGGATTACATTCGACTTGTAATAGTAGTTTATGTGACTGCTACATAATGGAGGGCATTAATACTCGAGAGTGGGTTTATGAAACAAGCCGAAGGCGAGTTTCATAATAATATCACTCG
This sequence comes from Argyresthia goedartella, assembly GCA_949825045.1. Classification (NCBI taxonomy): domain Eukaryota; kingdom Metazoa; phylum Arthropoda; class Insecta; order Lepidoptera; family Argyresthiidae; genus Argyresthia; species Argyresthia goedartella. Next base: position 12,012,817 of record OX463808.1, on the reverse strand, counting down.
AGAGTTTTAATGCCTAATTATGTACAGTTACATACACTAGTTTATCTACACACATATCATAAGCTCTCTTTGTTGTGTTCAGGAACCGCATGTTTGACCGGCATTGTGGCTCTGCAATTTTTTAGCTTGTTCTGTAGTTCCAACTTCACGCAGACGGGCGTCGGCGTTCGAAATTTGAATGTCAGTACCAACTTCACAGACAAACTAGGGACGGCACGCAGGCGGGCGTCGGCGTTCGAAATTTGAATGTCATAATATGTAGAAACACATTATGGTCATAATGTGTAATTTTTCAGATAAGAAATGAGTTTTTACCAAGTAGTTTAACATTGTGTTGATCGTAACGTGCGGTTTTTGTACGCAGTAAAGAGGGTTTATGATACGTGTGTAGATAAAGATATTTTGAATATCAAGATCATATCAATAATAGTACCTATTATAGTGAGTAGCTGATGCCCGCAACTTCATCAGCGTGTTCCTAGGAAAATAATATTTCATCATTTTACGAGATAACGGTTGCTTCCTTCGGTGCAGTCGGATGAAAAGTATCCCATATGTTGATCTAGCTCATAAACTACCTCTGTGCTAAATTTCATTCAAATCTGTTCAGCCGTTAGCGTGATTGAGGCACAAACACACAAACATCCAAACATCGCTACTTTCACATTTTTAATATTAGTTGGCTTTGCATTAAAACCCAAAAGACAAAGTTTCCGAAAGTCTTCAATTTCAATCAGGGCAAGCTTTGACTCGGGATCAAGCCATACTCCACCACGGTCACCAAGTAAAATTACATTTGTGGAATAAACAATTAACTAGCTCGCCCCCCCGTCCCCCACTGCAGTCCTGGCTACACCCCCCCGTACCGTCCGTCGAGTGCGTGTGGTTGGTGCACTACGGGCCTTCTCTCTCGCGTCCAATTTATTCGGCCGGATGTCAGATTTCGAGGGCCTCGTTACGACTAAGCTTCCAATTAGACTTATCCCTAATTAAGAGATGCCAATAAATTACCCTCCATCACGGGCTAACGAAGACGCGGAGAACTAATAACACTAATTGATTTTGAGTAATGCGCCTGAGTTCTGACTGGCGGCGGGAGGTTCCGCCGAAGGCTGGAGTGGCTTTGATGTTTATAGTTAGCGAATGTAATTTTAAGCTTGTAGTAAATGGGTAGGTAGGCACTTATTTATACCTACAGAGGAGGGAGGTAGTTTCTTTGTTTCTGATAAAGTTTAATTTTCCACGGCGACACATGATGTTACGGAGGCAAAATAATGCATATTTTATCTTCATCGATTCACAATTACTAATTTTGCTGAGAAATCTTTAATTATTTTCCCTTTCATTTTATTAATACATACGGTGCAGTAGTTGGATTACCTTGGAGTGCAATGAAAGCAAAAGTATGGACATAACTTTTAAGCGGTACTCAATTTCCGGAACTCAATTAAGTGTCGGAACTTTATTATTTTCACAAATAAAAACTTTAAATAATAGTCTAAATCATTGTTTGTTTTTCAAGGAAATCATGCATTCATTTTTAGAAAGTAAAATGTGACATAAATAGCTTATACGGCTCAAAGCCTTATTTCTCATATTAATTTTAACTAATCCGACACACACCTATATTTTCTAACAGTACAAATGTGTTGATGGTTTTTAATGGTAATGCCTCCTTGGACCTCTCTGCTTCGACCTCCTTACATAGCAACTACAACATTCAAAATTTAATCTAAAGAAATCGAAGAATAAAGATATGACTTCGACTTATCGCTGTGAATGAAAAGTCTGCGAGAAAATTATATAAATATGGGTCAGGTACGTAGTTTCGAACGAAGCTGTAGTGACAAACGTTGTGGCGAAAAAATTTCAGCGCATAATATCCTGGGGCGAAAAATTATTGAAGCGAAATCCACGAGGTCGAATGATTGAATTGAATGATGCGGCGACAAACATTGTAAACATAAGCATTTACATAAAGGCACATAGATTTCTCCTGGCCCCACACTAGGATATCCTTTATCGTGGGAACCAGATACAGCGACGGCACACACATATTGACATCGAAGACCTAGGGATTTTTTTCTGTACTAAGCTAGTGACTTAGAATAATAATTAATAAGGCTAGTGACCACAAATACTTTTCGACACAATGATGACTTCTGTGACGCTGCGGTTGTGGCTCTGACTACCATGCGAGAGGTCCCGGGTTCGATCCCCGGCCGGGGATACAGAAAAAAAAAATCGTGAAGCTCAACGAGAATATCGAAATCTACGCAGTTGGAGGCACAACTGAAATCAAGTAAAACCAAAGCGGAAGCTGTTTGCGGTCCATGGTTAGCTGGATGTCATCTGTGGCTTTCAGCAGAGCCGTGACGGTGCTATAACCCGGTCAGAATCCTGACTGGAACGTGTTTAGCAGATTGTTTGAGGAGAGGTAATAGGAAAGCTGGTTATGGACAATGGTCTTAAGGACTTTGGAGATGATGGGCAGGATTGAAATGGGACGATACTCTTTCAAAGAGGTGGGAGTGGAGGTGTTGGGTAGTGGGATGACAAGTACTTTTTTTCACACTGGGGAAGACGCCATCAGCTAAAGAATAGTTAATAGCGTGTGCTATTGCTGGTATTAGTTCGTCTAGGATTGTCAGTAGCATTTTCAGGCAACTTTTGTCATCGCCTACAGCTTTCGAGTTTACTGCCAATAACACATTCTTAACTGCATCGATTCTAACATTACTCATATTGAATGGTGTGGTGTCGGGCAAGCTTCTGCTGGTAGCGCGAAGATGATCCTGCCTTCTGAAGTCCAGACGTTGCTCATCACAAAGTGCTTGTTTTTATTTGTTTTTAAACAAAAATTAAGTATTATTTACCACGAAATTACATGCCAAATTGATCGATACTTTTTAAAAGTTAATGAACATGTACAAAATATTTTCTGTTATTTGAAATATTATATCTTTACTTACTGAAGCCAATAAAAATACAATACCTACAAGTGTTTCATTTGTTTCACAAGTTGTTTCACAATTTGTTTCACAAGTTGTTGTACAAGTGTTTCATTTATAAGCAATATCATATTTAATTATGTTCCGGAAATTGAGTACCGCTTTAAAGTCATGTCCATACCTTTCCTTTCACTGCGCTTCTAGGTATTCGGAACACTGAATCACCGATAGTTATTTTTTAATGTGCTACTTTAATAATTTTCTGTAAAAAAACCCAATAATTTTATCGAGCATTACTTTCGACTCTTGGCAATCGCAATAGTTATTGGCTAAAGTTAATTTGAAATTCAAATGCGCCTGTCAACGGAAGAAACCGATCTTAGTACATATCAACAGAAACTTACTGCAATTTAGTTCTAATTGAATTTCATTAACATAGTAAAAGCTCACTTTAATTACGGATAAACATAGGGCTACAGGCAGGCTTGCCTTCCTCTTGTGTGTGCAGATAAATACCTATCTTAGGAAGTTTAATATTTACTTCCATTAATTTATACTCGAGCTGGGTGGACTTGAAGTCGATAATTTGTCAATTACGTTGAATGCTGCTTGCAGACAGGTCTCCGAAGTTTAGGTATTTAGGCAATTAATTCATTTTGTCTTTTGCGTTTTTTCTCTTTTCCCGATTAGAATTCTATGATGACTGTTGGAACTGCCGTCGATAAATATCGAATACGGCCCTATCGGATATGAATGGATATAATTATTATAAATATGTTTTCACACCACCTGCAAATTATATATCATACAAACCTTACTACAGCAAGTCATGAAAGCCCATGGCTTTAGCCGTAATGTCGTACTAAATTTCATTGACGACCCGAATGGCCGAGTCGGCAGTGACGCTGCCTACGAAACCAAGGGTCCCGGGTTCGAGTCCCGGTGGGGGAAAATGTTTGTTTGATGAGAACGGATGTTTGTACCATAGTCATGGTTGTTTATCTATCTAAGTATAATATTTCTCTATATAAGTATGTGTATCGTTGTCTAGTACCCAAGATACAGAGAATCCTAGTTTGGGGCTAGATCAATGTGTACGTGTAAATGGTATCCAAGGTATTATTATTATAATTATTATTATAACCCGCTGGTTAATTAAGTGATTTTTGCTTCTCATAGCTCATTGATATGTTAGGAAAATAGAATCTATTCGAAAATTGAGTTCGCCACGGCAACATTTTAAATGCCGGTTTCGAATCTGTCCCGGATTTGACAACCGGCTGGGGAGGAATAAAAAGGGACATCTGGTCTTGGATGTTTACATGTTTGTGACGTCGCAGTCTCTGGTTCCCACGACACAGGGTGGGACCAGAAGCAATATGTGTGCCTGTATGTGAATGTTGTAAGAAAAAATACTAAGTTTTTTTATTGTTTCGCAAGAGGTGAGAGACGTAGAGTATACTCCTCGTGGATAAAGCTGTATTTGTCTTGAGCACGCTTGAGCCCCTCACTGCACTCAGGATTAGTCAGGAGTTAAATCTGGAATCCTTCCTCTTAACATAAAATAGTGGTTTATCAACTATTAGTTGAATAGTGTTGCCTTTAGTAGCTAAAACTAGTTGCAAATATGTGCCTCTGTCACCCCGAATGGCATTAGGCGTGACGATGTCTTTACGATGAATAGTAAAACACATAAATATTAATTAATTTAAATCAAACTATTCGTCCACGAGGGCTTCGCACTGAGGCCCATGTTTATTAATGAGCTTGTAAAGTTAAATTTAATGCACGTCTTAACTACAGTGTGGGCGAGAAATTCATAATGCACTTATGCCTATTGATTACTCGTACTGTTCTTGTTAATATAGCATTTAATAAATTTTCCATAATAAGAGTTGCAGATAGATTGACTGACTTTTATTTCAAGCAGTTGCCGCAATTTTCAGAATATCTTATTGGTTCTCATACTCGTAGTTTGGGTTGGCGACATACTTAAAGGCTTTCTCCAGATAGACTCTACCGATGAATCTCGTATCCTATGAAGATCACCATAATCAAGATTTCCTTCACTCTTCAGTTAAGCACATCATGCCGATGAAGTTGTCCTTCCAGCTCCGCCGCCATGACTGGCAACTACGACGCTGATAGTATCAAACCGACGCGCGCGCAGCCGGCTCGACGACTCACTATCTCATTATTCCTCTTACAATCCGATTAGGAATGTCTTCTCGGCGTTTTACGAGTAATTTCTATGGATTGACAAATATATGTAGGCACCTATTTATAGACTGTATTGTTTATGGTGTGAGATATCAAAGATGTGTGATGTGGATATGATATCCTATAAACTGCTCTTAATCTATATTTTATAGTCTATCGGCATCATTATCATTACCCTGAGCTTTTATAAATCCACTGCTGGGCATAGGGGTTTCCTCCGCAGAGCATTCCTCACAGCCCGAGATCCGGTCTTCTAACTATAAACTTTTATCTTTTCTCCCGATGCTGAGTATGGAGTTGACTTTCCACTATACGTGATCACCTAATTACCGTTAACAAATCATTTATTACGAATTCTACTTCCAACATATTACGGTGTATTTTTGAATGAAATAAGAACGAGATCTATTGTTCACTAAGTGATGTCCAATATAACGAATGGCCGCGACTCCACTCCATGACGTTAAATGATGAAATCTGTTTCTTCGGTATACAACATCATTATTTATTATAATGAGCGCTCAGATTTTAAGTTGATAAGAGTAATTCATTATAATTGGTTGTAGTTGATAGTGGAGAGATGATATTCTTGGAAATATTGATCCTGGATTGCCTTGCTCCAGTACAATACGCTTTTGCACATCAACTCAAAACCATATTTTTTTTTATATGGTTATACACATTTGAAGTGGTCAAAGATAGTACCTGAAACCTGTCACTATTGCTTTTTTGTGAATATATCTGTCTGGCCTATGACACACTGTAATTGTTCCTCTATCGAAGTAGGAAGTCCTTAGCAGTATTAATTAATTATCGGGGTCACTTATAATGTGTAAGGAATTTGTTCTGATCAAACTACACTAACACACACTAAGTTTGGTGGAATGTTGATAATGCTGCAATTTATTGCGCTTGTCGTGAAATAATTTGGAATTTATTCAGTAATTAGTAAATAGCCTACTTAGTGCCTCTTGCATCTTACAAATAACCATGATCGTTCCATATCGAACCCTAGAGTCTGTTAAAATCATTCATCATTCATTCATTCATCAAACAACGCTATATTTATGTCCTCGAATACTTGGTGTCTATACATATTGAAGAACAGAGGACACATAGCCAAGCTTTAATGAGCGAAAGAATATACTATTCTCGAATAACAACTCCCAAGGCACTAATTAAACGTTGCAAACCAGGTACCTATATATACCCTGTTTAGAGATCTCTACCTACCTACATTTTGAAACGTGTTTGTTTAGAAACTTGTTGTGATTAATTAGAGAGCGGGCTAATTAGTGAGATTTCAACTCATTAGTTAATGTAATTGGAATCGACCAGGCTCCGGGATTTTCCACGAAAAATCATTTTCGCTTAATTCGCCTTCGCAGGAAATGTGTTCGCCGTGGCTGCAGTAATATTCTTATTCATAATGACATATTTAAATAGAATCAATGAATCTATCTGGATAGGATTGGTTTTGTGACTATGCCATTGCTATTTAAATATGTACTAATGTTAAGGATGTAGAAACTGCTTTGTGATACTCATAGCTGATCAGGGTTTATACCGCTTCTGACCGGTACTATCTTATTTTGTTTGATCAACCTGACTGTAAAGCTTGGGGGGGTATGTACTATATGGTAGTACTTGCCAGTGGAACCAAAATTTGTAACCTCATTCTCAAAGGTTTGGTATAATTAAATAAAACTTTTGACGTGTCGCCTTTCCAGAACGAGGCAACATTATTGGCTCTCGGCAAGTATAATTTTATTAATTAGAACCATGTCTAATTTGAGAGCGGGGCGCAATGCGAGCCGCCTAATTAGAGGCTGACTTGGACACTTGCTAACTTGGAATGGAATTTGACTAAGAAAATTGTGTGGCAATTTGGATAAGGTTCCTATTTAGTTACCTGGCCGTTTAATTTTCTAAAATTGTGGCTCCAGTGAGTGAAAAACTATGGTTTCTGTAGTTCATAGATTTGGATTAATGGATTCAATGGAATAAATTATATCGCGGAAAAAAAAACCGAACCGCAGTGAAATTCTTTGGTCATGCATGTCACATGGCCCAGGGTTGGCACCAGGGGTTCAAATATCGATATTGTGTTGCACAATTTCTACATAATTAACAGTAACTCGTATTGTGATGTTGAAGAACACATCGACAAAGAAGGTTAAGGTATGATGCTGAGTCAAACGCCAGCGCGTGCTAATGAACGAGCACTTAAAAATGGATAATAGTTTCAAGGTTTGAAGTTAGAAAATTAGGCCGCAGTTGATAATCAATTTAGCATGCCGTTCGCCCACTTATCGAGCATTGTGCGCCGAAGATACTTGCTTTGTGACGTTTCGCATCCCTACGGGGCGGCGCGCCACGGGGGTGCTCCATGATTGATGGCTGGCCGGCTCAGTCCCGAGTGAGATAGAGACACCACCATACCAATCACTCGGACCTCTCGTTCGCACACGCAGCGGGCTCGCCTCGTAATTGAATGGCAATTACCTGGGCTGTAAATATGACAGAGGCACGTAATTGCAGGAGTGTAGCACGTGAGGCTTCGCCCGCACTGTGTGAATGCAGCCTAACTTTGAGATGAAATATTGAAATCACGTACGTATTCTGTGTCTTTATGTTTCTTGTGAAGGGCTACCTGATTTACTTTCTTCTTACGATAAATTTTACAAGTTCGGCTCGCTTCGAAGTTGCCTGACGAGGGGTCTTGGAGCGAGTGGGAGGCTTTACGTGTTCCAATTTGTGTTGACAAAAAATGAATTTATGTAAAGTATTTCCGACAAATTAGGTTAAAATAGATTGGTATCACTGATTGTTCTTCCTTTTGCATCTGCCTGAGCCTGCGGGTGCAGGACTCTTGTGTCCAGCAGCTGTTTTAGCTGCCTCTTGTGGAAATACAGACTACTACAATCAAAGATTCATATTTCATTCGTTTGGTAACAAGCAAGACTCAACTCAACATGCCACTTATATTTTACCTGTCTCTAAATAATAATAATAAATAATAATAATAATAATACCTTGGACACCATTTACACACATTGATCTAGCCCCAAACTAGGATTTCCTGTATCTTGGGTACTAGACAGCGATACACATACTTATATAGATAAATATTAATACTTAGATAGATAAACAACCGTGACTAGGGTACAAACATCCGTTCTCATCAAACAAATATTTGCCCCCACCGGGACCCTTGGTTTCGTAGGCAGCGTCACTGCCGACTCGGCCATTCGGGTCGTCAAATTGCCATTGTCTCTGTGGTCTGTTGGAGCCTTATGAAGGTTAAAAAAACCGTCATGGCTCTGAATTTTCAACACAAAGCTGAAATGTGACACACACAATTTGAACAGTAGATATGTAATACTCTTACTTTGACATCGACCTCGTCACAGAAGGTCGTTGCTGAAATAAAATAAAATATCTTGTGTGTCATTTTAAGTATACCAACGACATCGGCAGTGTGTTATTTAGCCCAGAGTTATCACCACTAAAATCGCAAAGCAGTTAGGGTAGTATTAATCCAAATTTGCAACTTCGAAAAACTGATGCTCGCTGCGCATCACGCGAAGAACTGCGAAATATTGGAACGTTTTTCACTTTTCGGACGTTTTGATTCAGATTCAGATTCAGATTCATTTATTTGCTTATGATTTAGGTGGTAAGAGTTCTTAAATATCATGTTGTTCCTTAATCAACTATATAAAATAGCATGCAAATATTTTAGTTATAAAATTATTATTATTATTTACAGTACGCTTTAGTCATTTACTTTTGATTTCTTAGTATAAAAAACTCACTCAATGAATACAAATTATGCTGCAGTAACCACGATAAGAGCTTATGTTTGAAGAGATTTTTTGGTAGATGTTTTAGGTCATCTGGTACTTTGTTATATATTTTGACGCTCATTGCGTAACAATTATTTTGATATTTTGCGGTTCGTGGCTTGTGATCAAGAACTAGTCTGTTTGGTTTCCTAGTATTTCTTGGGTACTTTTGTTCAGCTGTTGTGAACAAGGTTATGTTTTGATGGACGACTTTGCAGATTTCAAATATGTATAAACACGGTAATGGCTGTATATTTAGTTTAGGGAATAGCGGCTTGCACGACTCCCGCGGTTCAGCTCCCATCATGGCCCGTATACATTTCTTTTGGATGATGAACGCTCTGCTGAAATCTGTACTATTTCCCCATAGAATTATACCATACCTAAGTATTGATTCAACATAACCGTGGTATGCAGCCAGTGTTGTTTGTTGAGTAGTGGTTTTTCTCAACTTGGAGAGTACATATACAAACCGATTAATTTTGTTACATACTTGTGCAATGTGCGGTTTCCAATTTAGGTTATTGTCAATTGTAATACCTAAAAATATAATATTATCTTCACTTCTAATTATTTTATTTTTATAGTTTATAATCATGTCATTCACATTATTAAAATTCATTAGATTTGTCTTATTAACATTTATTTGTAGATTATTATCATTAAGCCAGTCAAATACCTTTTCTGTAGTTATATGTATGTCAGATTTGTGAATGTCAATTAAATTATTATTCGTATTATGATTATTTTTATTAAGATTATTATCTAATTTTGTTGTATGTATGGCCGTTTTATGGATGTCAATTGAATTGACATTAGAACGGGGATAGTTTTTAATGAGATTATAATTGGCATTAGAATGACTGTTCTTTGTATTAGTCACAATGATAGATATGTCATCCGCAAATAAAATTGATTGGTGGTATGTCACGTCAGGAATATCATTTATATACAAAATGAATAACAGTGGCCCTAGAACACTCCCCTGAGGCACCCCATAGTTTGTCAAACAAAATGAGTAGATACTTTAAAAATTAAAACATAGAAACATGTGATGGTATCAAATATGGCGTGGGGGGGGGGTGATGGCTGATGGCTGGTGCACAAATCATACTCGTGAAGCGGTGGCTTGGGGGGACTGGTCCAGTCTGGTTTCTCATAAGTTATGTTCATTATAGCTTTTGTTTGTTCTTATTTATTTCTTTTGTACATTAATGTATAATAATTGTTATTTTGAGACATCTTATTGGCACTTATAGATAAGGTGTTTTAATATTGTCATTACAAATTTGAAATTACAAATGTAAAAACAAGAAATTCTACTGTATACTTTTTACTGAATAAATGATTATTATAATTATTATTATGATTTATTGTCACTATATTAGATTTAATATTATTGTACATTGTGGCATACAATAATAATAAGAAAATGACGAAAATTTAAAAAAAATACATCCCCGTAGATTTTATTGGTGCCATCTTCTGACGGTCGTATTGCCGAAACACTGATAGACTTAATTGAGTTTCGTTTTCCTGTGCGAGATTCAGCCATGAATCACCACTTGAAAAGGAAATTTCCTTTTTCAAACTCAAACCATAATCAGTTTAGTTGATCATATTTGATTTATTTTTAATTTTTCTCCATGTACATGACAGTTAAGTGTTGACTTGTAAAAGTGAATAAGTTTTGCCTACTTGCAATAAATTATTTTAGTTTTGAGTTGTTTTGTTTTCGGATCAAAATATTAGCAAAATCACTCGTCCTACGACAAAAGCCATTGAAATAGCTGAAGAAAATTTAATTAGGTTTCATTAAATTTGTCTATCAGACAACAGTTCATTCACAATGTAGAAACAGCGAAAGAAGGCAAAAATTGATTATTGATGAATTGAGACAAAGCCGCCCTTTCTCCGCAAAAAGAGCTCCGTGGTCTAGTAGTTTCACGCTGGCTTCTCACGCAGGAGATGCGGGTTCAAATCTGGCGGTGACCATGTACCAGTGACATCAGTAATTTATCTTAAGTACCTCATGATATACGGAAGGACGTTATAACGGTAACGGAAAACATTACAACTCAGAAAAACTACTTTAGCAAAGTACCAATTTGGCTCGGTTAAAAAAAATGGTTACACGCTACCGAGACTTATTTATACAGTACGATTTTTTATTCGTCACAATTATTGTGAGGGGTTAAGTAGACCCCATTTAGAGAAAATTTTGCTCTAATATTTATTACCCATCCAAAACCGGTTTCGAGTAATTAAGGTTATAAGTATTTTTTTATTGACCAAAACTTGCCATAAAGTTTTTAATTATGAAAAACTAAATTACTGTAAGTAAATATTTGGTTGTATTCTGATAGCTCTTACATCAAAGATTTTGTGGAATAGCACAAAGTAAAAAATGGTTCTTACTTTGATGCAGTGTGCCCATCAACCCGCGTGATGAGAAAACCAAAACCATTTTTAAAATATTACAACAGCGATTTTGTCAAAAAAAATGGAACTAAGCGTACAAATCGGGTAAAAAACTTCCTTTTTTTATTTAAATTGCAGCAAATTATTACAAACTTCATAACAAAAAGATCCAATAATAGTAAAGTAGTGAATAAGAACAAGAGTCACTTTTGTATGGACTCTGACCCACCCTTGTATCAACTAGTGAGGCATCCCGGTAGAAAGGTCTTTGAAAATGGAATATTAAATTGTATGGCAGAAACATTGTAGCGACTGGGAGAAAACAGTTACGAGACATCACACACATATAAACATCCATGATCTGGGATTTTTTCTTCACCCCAGCCGGGGATCGAACACGGGACCTCTCGCATGGTTCAGTTAAAGAATATATTAAATCGGTCGACTTAATTAATTTTAATTAATATTGCCACTATACAAATGCAAGAAATTATTTTCTTTCGACGAAACACGTATTTTTCATTACAATGCGACTTTTTTCATGTCAACTACTCATTACGTCCAATAATAGCTAAAGATATTGTTATAATATATCACCGAAATATTTGCAAAAATTTAAGTTAAAAACCCTAAATTTTGCGTTTGCGAACGAGTCTCAGGTCAGTACCAGGTGGAATGGAACTCACGAAGGAGTGATATCGCTCAAATATTTAAAAATAGAACTGGGTCGTGGTTACTGATTTGGAGTGCATGCAACATATTTTGATACTTTGTCTAGTAGGGGCTGTAAAAAAACACAATCGTCCGACTACGGTACCTGCTTCTTTGAAAAATAGCTAATATATTTATTTATCATGTGTTGTGATAGTTATTATTAAAAGGTTGTTATTTAATTTTAAAAAACTTAAATTCTAGTTTCGTCTTCAATATTGATTAATTATTAATCCACTGAATTTATAATGGTCAGCAATAAATTGTAAGCGTAAAAATTGTTAATAAAACTCAGCATCGTCTTAATTCTAATGGGAACGAAATTTAGGTTTAACTTGGTTTAACCGCTCAAAACCCGAGGGCAGTTGGGACGGATCGCGATATTGAACCCTGTGCCATGGTAATAAAATTTAAAACCTACATATAACGGAAAAGTGGCCGGTGGTTACTGAGGGGTTAAGATAAACATCTTAGACTGCCTAGGGTCCAGATATCGGTTTTCCATCTATTTTCAAACTTCCTAGTTGGCATGTTTTATCGCTTTATAGGTAGTTTCACCAGCCGAGTCGCATCTGAGTATGTGCTCATCTCTTTGCAGTACAGGCGCCAGCTTTTCCTACTTTCTCTGTCACACTCCCCATATTCTCTCCCACTAACATAAATCACCAACACTACACACCAAACTATTACGTTTTTGCTGATCTTATATTTTTAAATGTCAGAAGTTATATTTTTATTTAAAATTTCACATTGTTTATACACTATGTAGTATTTAAATCTGAGGCATTTATTCTTGTGGGAAGTAGCAGCAACTTATCCTAAAACACAGGGTTTCGCCCTATTTTAGGGAGTAGCGATACATCCCTTGTTTACCCTGCTAAACAAGCTTGTAATGTACATTTATTTCTGTAAATAAACGATTATTATTATTATTATTATTATTATCTGTGTCTTGTTTTGCTATATTCATTCCTGACCCTTCTATACTCATCCCAGCTATCTTCATCGTCCCTTGTATGGGCTTGCATCACAGCTCTCCGAGTTCTTTTTCTTTGCTTCTTCAGGTCTTTGTTTGCACCATAGTTGACCTTTTTCTTCCGGAATTCTCCAAAGGGGGGGGGGGGGGCATGCCTGGTGGTATGCATACATTAGAGTTTTCAAACATTCGCCCCTCTTCTAATTCTTCTCTAGTTCCAAATTTTTGTCGGGCTGAAGTCAATTTGCCCATGATGTCGCAGAATATGCTCCAGTCCTCTTCCGAAGATGTATTTTTTTAAGTATCTCAATTTGATTGGAAGGTTTTACGCCTATGATCAGATAGAGTATCCCCCTCAGCAAATCTGCAATTCTTAACTCTTTTTCCAATGTCATCCGATGTTAATGTTATATCGAGGATCTCTCTTCGATCTCTTGTTATAATAGTTGGTTAATTGCCTACATTCTTTATATCAAGATTATTATTTATGATAAATTCTAATAATTATTCTCCTTTCTTGTTAGTATCGGTACTACCCCACACCTCATTATGGGAGTTAGCATCACAGCACAACACCAATAGAACGTCTTTACCTTTATAGTTCTCGACAATGTCGTCTACCTCTCGCGGGGACGAAACGAAGACTTCCTCGCTCGGCATGTAGCTAAATATGAGCGCCACCTTCTTGCTTCCAACAGATTAAGTTCTAAAATAATAAGTGTATGAACTGCATCTATTAAATTATTTCAACGACCTCTAATTTGAAATCCGCAGCCTCTGCTGGCTGGACCAACCTGGTCCGCTCCATCTCTCTCGGTGCGCAGCAATGCGCGGTCACCTCCGCCCTTCCGTGCCCCCGGCTCAAAAAACCTCTAAAGCCTAGCAAGACTGCCTAGGAAGTGGGGTGCCCTGACGCGGATGTTCTATTCAGATCGAACAAAAATCGTCGAAAATCCAGGAAAAATATGTAAATCACCATTAGATAAGAATATGATCTATTAATTTAGTTGTTAGATAAATTAATTCAATGAATAATTTTGAGACTACAATTCGATTTTTTTACCCAACAGATGTTGAATCTCTATAATATATAAAGAGGCCCACTTACAAAATTTACCGCTGAGTTAACAAATTTGATGATAAATTATTTATCGGTAGCGCTGGATTAATATTCTGCTGCGGTAGTAAAGATGATTAATTAATATAATAGATGTTCCATGAACACGAAATACAAAAAAGACCTACGTAGTTAGTGCTAAAGAAAACTGCACTGCTAAAAGCACATGCTGTCCCAATTATTTTTAATATTTTACAGGAGTGGCCGGAGAGGTTGTAAATGGTAGGTTCTAAGTTTCTATACATGCCTGCCGGAAGAGGCAGGCATGTTCCATGCACCTTCCTCCCTAGCCCCTTTGTTCATATCTCTCCAAGTCTGTAGAATTAAATTAATTTGGTATAATTCACATTATGTAGATAGATACATACAAAGCAGATAGAAGTAATTTTAAGGTTGGAGTGTAGATAAGGGGGCGCCAAGGGCGCTCCTGCCCCCTTATCGCCACTCTGACTGTTCTCTCCTATGTTACCACCGACAGCCGACAGCCGTGGTGCAATAGGGATTTTATGTTATTTTTACAATACCAAGTTTTTCACTTATAATATCCCAGAGAATTGTGGACACGAACCGTTATATATCCTTTTAAATAGTGACTTTACCTACAGAAACTGGGTAGCCGGTGACCAGTCCCGCCCGGGGCCCAAACCCACCTGTCCTCAGTCACGACATCATGGCCACACCACCACGAAGCCTTTTATCTACGGTAGAGGGCTAATGGAGTATTTAATTACTTGATATAAGGGCTCAATTGTGGCAGTGCCAGCCCGTATGGAAAAAGGAGTGACGCTATGGCACTGATGACGTAGGTACGGGGATTGCTCTGTGTTATAGTTTCAAGACACATTGTACCAAGCGGCACTGATGACGTACCAGGATTGCTCTGTGCTATAGTTTCAAGACACATTGTACCAAGCAGCACTGATGACGTAAGAGGATTGTTCTGTGTTATAGTGTCAAGACACATTGGACCAAGCGGCACATTGGACCAAGCGGCACTGATGTGATGACCTACGGGAAATGCTCTGTGTTATAGTTTCAAGACACATTGGGCCAAGCGGCATTGATGAAGTATGGGGATTGCTCTGGGTTATAGTTTCAAGACACATTGTACCAAGCGGCACTGATGACGTACGAGGATTGCTCTGTGCTATAGTTTCAAGACAAATTGGACCAAGCGGCACTGATGACGTAAGAGGATTGGTCTGTTATAGTTTCAAGACACATTGTACCAAGCGGCACTGATGACGTACGGGGATTGCTCTGTGTTATAGTTTTAAGACGCATTGTACCAAGCGGCACTTATGACGTTAGGGGATTGCTCTGCGTTACAGTTTCAAGGCACATTGGACCAAGCTTTCATTCAGAAGATCCTAACAGGATTTGAGGATAATTCACATAAAACAACGTTCAATAGGAAAGTAGCATTGTGGATATTTATCATATTTAATATTATTTTGAGACCTAAAAAACATAAAAGGCCCCTCTTTTGCACGTTTCATTTTATTATTTATTGATTTTCAACAAATTTACCATTTTAAAGTAAGGAGAAACAGAACGTTTTTTAAACTAACATCTAGCGATAGGGAGACACGGCAAGTAAGGCACAGAGCTCAGATAAACGAAACTCTTTGCTTAAATTGATGTATGTATGTATTTAGGGTCAATTTTGGTTTTCGTACACTTTTGTTGATGGTTTGGTTTCTTTTGCTTTATGTTTCTCGGCAGAATTAGATAATAATCGCCATGTGTATGGTTTATAAGACAACAACAAACTTTTCAATTGCATCGAACAGCATCTGTAATAATCATATCTTATTATATGTCTGTGATAATCATAACATAAACAATGACTGAATATTTCAAATCGAAACTTTCGGGAAATCGTTAATTTTAATTATAAAAGTGATCAGTAAGAAAAAATATAAAATTGCATCAGAAAGTCTGAGCACATTACATGGCGAATTATACGGAGTATAATTTACATGAGAAATCATGAAAACTGAGGCGAATTCATCAGCTACTACAGGTAAATATTAATTGATGTTATTTCGTAGATTTTCTTGTATTTTATAATACATGTTATTAGATACATTAAGCAACGCGAAAGATTTCCCAAATTATTTCAGCCCAGAAATATCAGAAATTCTAAGTAGCGTATTTACCTACAAATATTAATCTTTTACAAATTTGTCTAAGAAATTTAGATAGTGATGTAAAAGAAATATTATCGATACATTATATAGTAAGAAATTATAATGCTTAATTGCAATTATATGATCTGTATTTATGAACCTTTTCCACAAAATGTCATTGATATGTGAAATTTGATGTGTGATTGATTAATTATTACCTTTTTAATTTTAGATATCCTCGTAAAACACTATTGCTAAATGTGTGGATTGCGGCGGTATCTTGCGGGTCCCGCTGGACGACAAAAATACGTGCGAATTCTCAAGATTTTACTGCAGAATGATTTTACACGCAATAAAAAAAATCGCAGACTAATACAAACTACTTTACCAACACTAATATCCCGTTCACATCTGTTATAATTATTAGAGTAAGTAAGTCATTCACAAGGGATCCGACATTCACGATTCGTAAAATAGACAATATACTCGTAGATGCCTGCTGATATTTTTCAATACATTGTACTGATATTTTAATTCGTCACGGTACGTCAAGGGTATTGTATAATTTAATCGTGATTAGTAATCTATATTAATTGATGGTGTGTAAGTGAAAATGAGTATTAAATTTGTTGATTGCTATATAATTGTTGACTTTATTATGTGTGTTTTTATTGATTATACGTTTTTTAATTATAATAATTTATTTCGGAAGACAAAAGAATCCATTTTTTGTTTGTAACAAATTTTTTGTATCTTTGTTTGTACAAAATAAAAGAATACTTAATCGCAATTAATTCAATCTATTTCATATGAATAGGCCTGCCTGTGGCATCGCTCTGTTTTCCACGCACTGTCACAAACAGTCGCATCACTCACCCAGTGTTTGAGTAGTTGGGCCGTCGAGCCGACAATGACCTCTAGGATACTGTTGCTGCTGCCACGCGTTCTGCTTCAGTAGGAGGCCGTACTCTTACCTATGATGGCATGGAGTAGCAGTACGTGACTCAACAAACATGCCCGATGCACTATAGTAGCGTGGCAATGGCAGCTCCAGCAACAGTTTTATACTGGACGAGCAAAGAATTCTGTGGCGTTGGCGTTGAGAGCATTTTGGGTATAGTTGACCCTTAGGCTGCACTTGTAGATTGATTAACAGTGTGCCTCGAGGAGTGAGATATATACTGGCTTTTTACAACCTATAAGCCAACATATTCGCCCGAACTGCCAAAGCGCTGCGCTCCCACTCTATGACTAGGTCATCCCTCAGGTCCTCAGTCACTATATGACCAAGGTATTTGAAATTGGTTAATGAGGGTATGTAAATAAATTATCACTTCGACTTTATTTATCGATATTATTTAAACAGTAATCTGTCGTTTATTGTGACTTCGCTTAAGCTATTAATTTATTATTTAGATTAAATTATTTGTGCCATTACAAAAGCCAGATCGACAGAAAAATACATGAACTATTTACAAGATACAATTACAATTCAATTAAAATATTATTAGATTTAATTCAACAACTTAGCGTCTTTTCCTAAACGAGGTGGCAGGAGGCGCAATTGTGATCATTTAATTCAATTAGATTACAATATTATAAACCCAGATTCAATTCAGTTAAATTAGAATTACATCAATACACATTCAATTAAATTCAGTAAATATTCATAAGATACATTTTTAATCGTATATACACATTAAATAACAAAATTTCTTGAATACAAATTAATAATCTGAACCGCAGTCATGCAGTAATTTCGCAGAACAACATCATTGCGTTGAGGCTGTCCCGAGCCCAGGCTAGCGGAGACTGCTGGTGCGCCACCGTCCGCTAGCAGCTGGTGCCTACACGCGCGTTGGTAATTGTCAGGTACGAATAGCGCGCATACCGCACTGGCAAGTGCTGCGCAGTCTCTGTCGCCTCGACACACAGCCAGAAGCTCTTCGGCATTACGTCCCACCTCTAGTGAGTTGAATCCAAGCATACCAAATATAAAAGCGGATGGATTTAGGTAAGAGTATCCATATTTCCTCTTGTATAAAAGCTTTGCGTACCTTCTCAAGCTTAGACGCAGAGAACCTGAAAAAGGAAAGTTTGCTTTTCATAGGATGTAAACTCTTATACCATGGCACAAGGATCAAAATCGCGATGTGTTAAGGACATATGAACTTTCGTGTGGAGGCCAAACTACCGAGCTAGATTCATGTTTGGTTCACACTAGTGCCGTGTAAAGAAGCTGGACACCCAAATTATGGAATCCCTTACTATTCCTGTAACTGTAACTGCTTTGTATAGATATCATGAAGCATGAACACGGTTATATAGTAGACTCTAATTTGAACCTTTACTACGACCACACCATGTTTAACCCTCACAGCGGGGTTTTGAATAAGAATGGATTGAAACAGGTATTCCTTGATGTAAAAGCGAAAATTGATGACATAAGCAATTGGTATAATAATAACGAGATTGTGTATAATAATAACGAAAATCTAAACGCTAATGTAGAGCTTTTTCGAGTCAATTCATCCCACTAAAATGTCAAAATTTAACATACTATACCAAAATATGCGAAGCTTAAAGAATAAACGCCATTTATTGGAAGCTACCCTAGACCATATTAAGAACATTAAGGCAATTTGTATTACGGAAACATGGATTACAACGTCTAAAAAGGACCTCCTAAGTATTGAAGGTTTTAATTTGGCCAGTAGTTTCTGTCGCTCAGAGCGAGAGGGTGGAGGCGTATGCATTCTATTAAAAAACGATGAAGACTGCAAAGAGCGAACTGATATCTCAAATTTGGCCATAGAGTCTATTTTTGAAATATGTGCAATAGAGTTGCCCAAAATAAATGTAGTATTAGTGGCTCTGTATTGGCCAGATAGCAAGAGGCAGCCTGAAATGTTTTATGAATCACTTTCAAAGCTCTTGCAATTATTAATGATCAAAGATAGAATTAAAAATATTATTATAGGCGGGGATTTCAATATAAACATTCTCGAACAAAATAATCTAACGACTAGGCTATTAAACTTAATGAAAAACTTCAACTTCTTTCAACTGGTAAACGAACCAACAAGAGTTACGCTAAACACCTCTACATGCATTGACCTAGTTTTCAACAACGTACATGATCCAAATGCCAAAGTTAGCGCAGAGGTTAAAGAATTAGGTTTGTCGGATCACAAAGGAATTTTTATAAGCATACCTTACACTAATAAAGATAATAAAGAACAATGGTTTACATTTGAAAGAATTTTTAGCGAACGTAAAAAGCAAGAATTTAAATTAGAAGTTAGTAAAGTTAACTGGAACACTGTTTTTGATATAACGGAATCTGTAAATGAAAACTATAACAAATTCCTTGACAGAATTACTATTATTTTAGACAAGATTATCCCAAAATCTAAAATTATTATTAAAAACGATCATAAAAATACATGGTTGACAAAAGGGCTAAAAATATCTTGCAAAAACAAACGGCTTTTAAAAATATTTACCTCGCAGACAGACAACACAATTTTAAACAATTATTACAAAAAATATGAAAAACTTTTGAAAAAGACTGTAGCCAATGCTAAGAAAATTCATTTTAAAAATAAAGTATTAAAATCAAATAATATCATTAAAGCTATGTGGCAAGTAGTTAAGATTCGAACTAATAAAACCAAGAAAAAAGTAAGATCAAACATACAACTAAATATAAATAATAAAACTACCAATGACCCCCTCAAAATTGCCAATTATTTCAATGCATATTTCTCATCAGTAGGTGCTCCTGGTATAAACCCACCCAAGGGACGACCGGTACTATCTCCAACGTATAACTCAGTATTTCTCCATCCAACTACACCATCTGAAGTTTTTTCATTAATACGGAAACTAAAAAGCAAAAGAAGTTGTGGTTTTGATGAGTTACCTCCAACGCTGATAAAGGAATGTGCATTGGAACTGTCCCCACCTTTGTCTTTTATTATTAATCAGTCTTTTACACAAGGCGTCGTACCAGAAAAACTAAAAATAACTATAGTAAAACCTTTACACAAGAGCGGCAGCCGTAGCGATTGTAATAATTATCGCCCGATTGCTCTTCTTCCCACCTTTTCTAAAATAATTGAATCCGCTATGTACAAACGTATCTACAATTTTTGCGAAAAATTTAATATATTCAACAATAATCAGAATGGTTTCCGTAAGGGTCGATCGACTACATTAGCAGTAATTACATATGTTAACGAGATTTTAAAAATACTGAACGATAAAAAACATGCCATTGGAGTTCTCTTAGACATGAGCAAAGCTTATGATCGAGTCTTATACGGAGCTCTTTTGGAAAAACTCTATGGTGTGGGAGTGAGAGGTATTGCTTTCAACTGGTTTTCATCGTACTTGCGCAACCGAATACAATATGTTGATATAGAACATTATAACTCAACTACCAAGCGAATCGGTAAAAAACGATCAAATGAAGTAGAATTAACCAAATCGATCCCGCAGGGTAGCGTGCTCGGATGTTTACTTTTTTTAATATATATAAATGATCTACCTAATACTATTAATATACCATGTACGCTATTTGCAGATGATATATCCCTGATTTTTCCTAGTCAAAACGTAGAGAAATTAATTATAGACCTAAACTCACACCTAAATAGCATTAAAACTTGGTTAGATGACCATAACTTAGAAATTAACTTTAACAAAACCAAATTAATGGAATTCAGACCTTACCAAAAACGACCCCTAGATATTATAAACTATAAATTTAACGGAACTGTAATAGAAAATGTAGAGACTTCTTGTCTCCTAGGTATCAATTTAGATAATAATTTAAATTGGAAAAGCCACATTCTAAAGATAACTGGTAAGCTCTCAAGCTTTATATATGCCCTATCAGAGCTGAAAAAAACTACAGACCTCAGGACGGCAACATGCGCTTATCATGCGTATGCACAAGCCTGGCTTAGGTACGGTATAATTCTTTGGGGCAATAGCACAGACGCAAAAAACGTCTTTATATTACAAAAAAAATGTATTAGAATTCTGGCTAATATAGACGCGAGGACGAGCTGTAGAAGATATTTTGTGGAATATAATATTTTAACTATGACAGCGCTCTATATTTTAGAAATCAGCGTCTTTGTCAGGAATAATATGCCTCTTTTTCCACAACATACTCGCCCTGAGGGCCTTAGATCACAACAACGCCTAGCCACCAAGATTGCTAAACTAGAAATCATAAACTCTGGTCCCCACTCAATGGCAGCAAAAGTTTTCAATGCTCTACCATATCACATACAAAATATAAAAGACAATACTTTATTCAAAATAACCCTCAATAAGTACTTGATCCAGAAATGTTACTATTCTCTTCAAGAATTTTTCAGTGATAATTAATGTTAAAGTACAGAAATAGAAAAGAAAATATGTATAATTAAATAATACTAGAAATAGACAATTATAAGCTAGCAATTAAGGAATTAGTTTAATCATATTGTAGTGCCCTTACAGGGTGTCATGTACCTCTTGAATTACATATAAGAACTGTAATGACACATGATTATTGCAATAAAGAAATCTAAAATCTGAAATCTGAAATCATTCCGTGTCACAACACAAACCCTTATCTTTTGGAGGATTTCTTGGCCAAAGTGCTCATATGCTAGTGGCATGTAAGTTTAAGGTCGGACGTAACTCCGAGGTCCTTCATCGAATAAAGTTGAGTTATAGCATAGACTATAAAACAAGGGTCTCGTACTCAACTTCGAATGAAGGTTATAGTATACATCGAGTGTATACGTCGCGCTAATAGGTGCTAATTATATGTTAATATCTACAGTACTAAAGAAATTTTAATATCATTTGAATACTCCATCGTTGCACCGCATCCAGGTCTTCCTGTCCTTCCAACAATCATTCTCTAACTTCACGGGAAGCACCTGTTTCAGATAGTCTGCGTACAGTAGGCATTTAGCGTGGTTTAGCTCAGATTCCAGGTCATTTATCATGATAAAAAATAGCAACGCACCTCGAATAGAGGCTTGGCTAACACCTGACCGTGTGTGGTACGGCTCGTTTATGGGACTCAAATAATAATAATAATACCTTGGGCACTTTACACACATTGATCTAGCCCCAAACTAGGATTCCCTGTATCTTGGGTACTAGACAACGATACACTTACTTATATAGATAAATAGTATACTTAGATAGATAAACAACCATGGCTAGGGTACAAACATCCGTTCTCATCAAACAAATATTTGGCCCCATCGGGACTCGAACCCGGGACCCTTGGCTTCGTAGGCAAGGTCACTGCCGACTCGGCCATTCGGATCGCACATATTGTTGGCGATTCTTCAGGTAGTCAGCGAAAAAAAACAAATGCCTTGGGGAAAATCCAATGGCACACAATTTCTTCATTAGGATGTCGTCATCCACCTGACATCCACGATCCATGCTCTCCGAGACCATCTCGACCAACGTCAGTAAGTTGGTGTTTATTGAGCGATGACTCCTGAATCCGTGTAGCGAGTCGCACAAATACGGTGCAATCTGCGGACTGATTTTGCCATAAATGATTGACGTGAACAATTAAATAATATCGTCAAGTCGATAATTATTTACAGAGGCCGCTTGTCTCGGGAATATCACTCGAGAGAGCTTCCGGCTGGTAGGATAAAATACGACCCAAAGGTAGAACCAGTAAGTACGTTGTCTGGTCCAATTGCGGTCCTTGGTCTTAGCTGCCTCAGTCCCTGCTCTGCATCCCTACGGGAAACATTTCAAATTTGGACGTAGTTAGTTAGCAGTGCGCGAACGAACGTATTAACGGAACTGATTATCAGCGCCGCGCCGGCTCGTGGCTGAGGAAAACGTCGGAGAAGTAAACTACTGAAAAATAGAGATTGGTAAATTTTTCAAGACCGATTTTACCCCTTAATGCATGGCCTGGCCCGAAATGGATCGAGATTTTCAACCTTATTGCTTGTTAATAAAGTTCAAAACCTATGAAACCATATATGGGTTGGTATGCAGTAAAGGATTAAATTCGTAGGTGTCAGAATTACACGATAAGGCTACAGTTTCTGTAATGTAGAGGTAGGACATATAATGTACTCTTAAATGTGACAATGTCGTTGACAGTTTTAAAGTTACAAAAACCCAGCCTCAGTTGACGCTAGTCGAATTTATAATATAACAAAATATCTTACTACTAGCTACTTTCCTAGCACACATCTCTCCGCTTTCCTCCACAAGAACCCTAAAACAGTCTTTGCCCTGTACTAGCTATAGGTACTTAAAGTAAGGTAGGTAGGTATAATAAAGCTGCAAGCAAGAGCTCTGCTCGCATCCTGCCGGCTGCTCATTACGTCTCCAGTAACTTGCCTCTAGCTTTACCTCAGTAAGTACATATTATCATTACTCAAAGTACTTTTATTCAATTCAATAATAATACTTTATATTACTATGATCAATGTAATGATGAACCAAGACCTAATTGGCTCCGAACATGAAGTGTTTACTATACTATCTAAAATAATAACACAGGCTGCGGCAACCAACCGTCTGGGACCCTAATTAATAAGGTACAAATTCTCCAACAAAAATATCGCACTAGCCAATTTGCTTGTACCCCGTAGCCTAGTGTTCTAATTTACAGGTAACAAGAACAAGAGAAAACGCCAACAGCTACGTTTTAATTGGCCCGGTGTAGAGTTTGGCCTGGGGTGGTGCGGGGGGTCTCTCCTCTAGCGCCAATTTTTCTCTCACCCTCCAAGCCACAGGTGGCACATCGGACTTACTAAATACCACCAAATCATATCAGTATTATCGGACGACAACTTGGTTTGCTGCCCAATCAACGCACAATACGACTTTAATTCGCGTTAATACGGCTTTACATCCTTAATTAAGGGCCTGTCGTACAATCGCTCATTTAGAACTATCTCACGCATCATTAAAGTCTTTTTCGTTCAGACCACCGCGTCTACCGTTTCCCTCAACACAATGACCGAGTGATTCGGCGGCGAATAACGAGGGCATTTTGTCGGCCGCTCTCACGTCCGACGCCTTCCGACGCTCAATGAAAGTTTACCTGCAGCCGTAACGAGCGATTTGTCCCCTGGCCCCCGGCCCCTACCCCCTCAAATCAAAGCCCATTCACATCTGCATGCCGACACAATGCTGGCAATTAGGCCTCGCCTGGCCCTACACTACAATCGAACGTAATGCGCCGCGTTCGATATAGCGCATGCCGCGGCGACTCCTCCCAAACACCTTCGGCTGTATCTGCAACCCTAGTATTCCTGAAATATCTGTTTAGGTCACTGCATAATCTCATTTTTACAAAATCAAAAAACATACTCAATATTTTAAAATCCATTAATACATTCCAGGGGCGTAATAAGGATTTTGGATGCCGAGGGGGCCCCGTCACCTCGATTATCATTTTAGCTTACAGGTAATTGTATGTCACGGGACATGTCTGACTACACTTACACACTGCACAATTGCATGAGTGTATTAAATCTTCTTCACAGATTTACCTAAGGGGTATGCACTACGCAATCGTGAGCAAGCGAGCAGATTTAACCCACACGAGTGTATAGTTTATGGCAACCGATGTAAATGGAATAAGCCCGCCTCCAGAAAGATTATTGCGGATTTGCGAGACGAACACTTATTTTCGGGTCTCGGCTTACCTGCTCAATCTGGGTATTTTGTTGGAGAGCATTTTGGGGAAAAATGATCCACTGTTTGGTTGTTCAAACGTTTTTATGTTGCAATATTTGAGATATTGTTCGTATTATGTATTTTGTGGAATTCATATTTATGGATGGTTCCAACTGTCAAGTTAAAATAAACAACAAGTTCCCAAAAATAACAGTGGTACCATTCCACACTGTAGAGTCGAGACCTCGACAGGTCAGTCGTATTTTCATAGGTCACGTCACCAGTTATTGTGTGAAGGCAATTTGTTCTCCAGGGTCAAGTTCAAACACGAACCATAAATCTTTGCACCTGCTTTATGTTATAGTGATTTTTACTTTTTCTTAACTTTTAATGTTTTTTGAAAATTCCACGAACGACTTTGTAAGGAGTGGTTTTGTTGCCACGTCATCGTCAAACATAACTGATATGAATACGTTAAGTCATCTGCTGCCCACGCCCCGAAGAAACATCTCGAGGCATTTCAAGTAATGATTGTTCGACCGAAGTTATTCCAGAAACTCGCGGTGTATTCAACACAATGTCGCTATGCGGAGATGTAATCTGTAAAGTAGTACGTACTGTAAGTAGTACGTCAAGAGTCAATCGGACGGTGCATGCCGGCCGCACCAGCCGCGCCAGCCGCGCCAGACATAGCGCGAGTCGTCACCGATTTGCAGCAGATAACGTACGAGCGATGGACTCACCGTACATAGCTGGACGCCACAGGCCGCTCTTGTTTGGGCAGTATATGATGTGACAGAAAAATCCAGAAATGGTATAATAGTGTTCAAAACTTCGTCAAAATCATTTTTAAGAGCATGTATAAAAACCATGTGTGAATGGCATGAAAATCTCCTAAAGCGACTTAATGTAAAGATACACCTTTATAGAAACCTAAAGAATATACAATTTGCTATTGTTGTATACAAAAAAATATCTATTCAAATAAAAATAATTGATGATTAATTGCTTGATGTGTAAAAGTGCCATTGTCGATGTCCCAAAGTGGAAGCTCCCGATGAGCCATATCTGGCTCAGAGTCAGGCGCGCGGCTGTCTGACGTACGTCTCTACTACGAACAAGAATGTAGACGTGACAGATGCAATATTCACACTTAACTTAGACAAACATTCTGATATCTAATGAAATTGGTATGAGGGCTGTCATTTCCGCTGTTCAGTTACGTATATAAAAAGCAATGGAAACAGATTACCTAATGTCTACGCCAAAACCCCTGAGAAAACTTTGAAAAGTAAATGACAGATAAAGGGTTACCAGGGTTTGAAAAAATTAAGTGGTGATGTGGCCAATATCGATAATCAGTATCGGCTATTATGGTTTGCTAAGCCAGTTTAATATCATTTTAAGATTGTCAAATCCGTTGTCGCGGTCGTTGGAGATTAAACGATAAGATCCATACTAGGATAGAAACTATACTATAAATTTGCAGCTACTTAACATAATGTCAATACCAAAATATATCAAGTGACAGTTTCCAAAATGCCTAAAGCTGGGCAAAAAAAGACTCGGTCAGTTTGATCGACGATAGGAATGATTCGATCTTTCGACGATCACACCAATGGACCGGAAGTGTGAATTCATACCTTTTTTTTTAACGGACGCCAACCATTTCCGGGCTTATCCTCGATCAAACTGACCGTGAGTTCCGTCATTTTTTCCATCAGACGGAGCCAGTGCTGCCATTTTAGCGTTTTCGGCGCTAGATCTAGCGGATTTTTGGTAAGTTTGACGCGCATTTTAAAGAGCGTTTTTTTACTTTTTATATCGCATTACAGAAAATTAGTTCGGTTGTATGAAATAAAGTATAGACAAGAGAAGCTCTATTGATTGATTAAGAGGCCGGGTATCTCTAGGAGGGGATTTTTAAGTTTATATTTTAAGTTGAATTCTTTAGTTACAATGAGATACATTTTCAAATCAAATAAATGAGAGTAATTATATCATGTCTGTTACTGTTGAAAATTGGAGCTAAATCTAGCTCTTATTTGATCCTTGTTTTTTTTTTAAGAAGCTAGCGCTTTTTTGAGCATTGTTAGCGCTGAATGAGGTTTTAGACCTGGCAGCACTGCCGTGGATCGAGAACTGAAAGCCAGTTTTACGCCAATGAGTGGGGAAATCGAACGGCTTCATCCGATCTATCGTATGTCTCTGATCGTCGATAGATCGAATCAGTTTAATCGTCGATCAAAATGACCGCGAATGTCCAGCTTAAGGCGTCAAACCTAACTGTACATTAAAATTACACAAACAGTATTTTATTTCGTTTGTAGGCCGCGGATTCGGCATTGTTAACATATTTTTAAGTATAAGCCCCGCGCATAATTTGCGTAAGCTCAAGATTTCTGACAGTATCATGAACGATAAGTACCTATACAGAAATAAGAGCTGTGTTCTATCAAGTATCTCTCAAATGTATGGAACTGTCAAGCGCATAACCATTCTGAGGGGCTTGTATCTACGCGTTTTTTGTATGGGAAGGAATTTGGGTAAGCGAAGAAAAAACAAGAAGTTGGTGCCCGCAAATTTGTCTTCGTATACCTAGGAATCTTTAATCCAGAAAACATTACCCTTTTTCTGATGCAGTCGGATAAAAGTATCCTAGGTCTAGCTCATAAACTATATGTGGGTTAAATTTCATTCAAAACCATTCAGACGTTTTAGCGTGATTGAGGCCCAAACACACTAACATCTAAACATCGCTAATTTCACATTTATAATATTAGTTTGATCCGGAATCATAGTCAGTCATATCAACATCATCATCACCATCATCATTGACGTATCAGGTTAATAACAAATCGATCGTATACTGAATCAACTAAGAGATCTAATTGCAACATTTTCTTTTCTGTTCTTATTACGTGATTGACGCATTCCCTCCATCTATCAGGTGTTATTTTATTTAATCCTTCAATACAAAATTATTTTCCATCCTCCATCTTAAACGTTTTTTTCTGGCTTACGACATGCCCCTTCTCCTGTGCCCACACGAGCTCAATGGGGTTGAGTTTGCAATAGTAAGGGGCAATACATTAATACCTTTTTCGCGAGCCATTTTATCTACCACGTATTTATCGCATAAATCCTTCTGTCATATCGCAATGTCCATTAAATTACGTTTGGTTGAGTTTTCATAGAAATGAATATTTTTATGTTTCCTTCACACCAGAATCCTTGACTTAACCCAGCTCATATTGGGGAAGGAATATTTTTTCTGGTATGGACGGAGCATTATCTATTACCAATACAGAATTGGTTTCAGCTTAGAGATTAAGCCCTGGAGCGATACCTCAAAACAATCACTGTTCATATCTTGGTGATAATCTTCCTTCCCCGATTTAGACGTAAACATGAGTACACCGTCTTCAATAAAAACTTCTTCATTCCCTAGGTGCGAAAGAATTAATCGTCATTCTTTTCCTGCTAGTGCTTTAAGGCCCGTGGATAGACCCTCCAAAAATGCTTGCAACGGCGTCTCTCCAGTCAGCTCTACCCATGTCTTCAAAAGTGTCCTGAAAATAATTGAAGAAGGATTTTAGCGAATAACATACATATTTTGACCGGTAAAAATAATGTCACTTTCAATAGTACTACGTAAAGCAACCAACTGAATTGCGAGCTGCATTATATTTGGGATAAGTTACTTACTTCATCGCAATACATAATTAGTAATTTTGTAAGCAAAGTTAGGGAAATTATCAAAATTTCTTTGTTTCATAACAAGCTTGGGATACAAAAAGAGTTTTTTTTTATTTGTTTTAATTAACTTCGTTTCCCCACGATTTGTCTTGATAGTATATCAATCGGTGATCCGTTTCTTCGAAAATCATTCATTTTGAATATATAAATCCTTCACCAAGATATAATATCTAGTAATATCAGAATATTTGTTGAGCCTTTCTTGTTCAAACCTTCCCTTATAGACATGTTTGTATACGTTACCATAACTTTTTCGGTATCCATTAATGCTCGTCGTTTCCTCTTTTTTGGAGGAGAAACACAGCCAGATGTCGAAGGCAGAGGCGGTGGTCCTTCGATGCCACTGGCCTCAAATCTCTTTGGAGACCGTAAAAGTTGAGTTTCCATGTCGTGTACGTTAAGTAATTATTAGCCTAAAGTAATAGTTACCGCGTACGTAATACTATTAAACAAACAACTCAACAGTAACAAAGAGATAACATAACAAAAAATTAATCAAACAAAACAAAAACGTAACATATTTAACACACACAGTTAGCGAGAGGCGTAGAAAACCATGAAACACATTCGAACAGTCCGGGAAGTGGAGACCGAATGCGTAATAAAAGCGCGTAATGCCCCTCCCCCGTCCCCAGCTACGTCCCCCGGTGACACAATAGCGTCTCTTTTGAAGAGAATGAAGAACTTGACTACATGCATACCTGACTACAGAAGTTACCTCTACGTCATATCTATTGCTTGATTGCATCAACTATAATGCCCGCCGCCAGAAACATTTTTTAACAATGGAAGAGAATGGAAAACTCGGATTAACCAGTCGTTTCCCGGGTCAACGGGTTTCTTACATGCATTCGTTATTGTGTTATCCATGTACCTAAGTAATTTCCATTTTATACGCACGCTCAGCCGCCCGCCACATTGTATTGTGTGATACATATTTTAATTTGGAAGTGGTTAGGAAGAAAATCTTATTTGTTTGGATAAATAACGATAACCATTTATTTATCCGTTTCTCGTTTTTTTTCTTATATCGATACAAACAGTACTATCCTGACTGTGGCAACATTTATGCAAAATGAATTGTCAAATTTGTCTCAGGGATTGTGGCGTGGACTTTAGTTCATTGAGATTTCGTTGTGATTGTGATAACGTGATTGAATGACCGTCTTCACACGTAATGGGTAGAGTTGACCGTTGAGTAAGCCTACATTAAGGAAATCGGTATTTTTACTACTCTAAACACGCTTGAATTTGTAATTAGCTCACCTGCAATGTACCCAGTTGCCGTTAGATCGCCAGAAGGGTTGCATCAGGCAGCAGAACAGTTGACAATCGCGCAAATCGTGTGGGTGACAGCGGGTCTGGTCGCTTCACGGTGCGTCATTAAGGAGCATTCACACCGGTCGACAATATTCTTCATTTGCGTACCGGGGCGGGCGGCCCGTCATCATTTGGCGTATTGTGTGGACCCCGCCTTTAGCTGCAACGACGGTGCAACCTTGCCTTAATTGTACCCTTGTTTCGTCGTCACCACTAGCAGAGATGATGAGATGTCTGTTTCAGATTTAAATTTGGTTGGATGGTTGGTTTGGTTTGGTTTGGTTAGATAACCAAATGTTCTTTAAATAAATCACTGATGCTAGTGGGATGAAAATAATCAGTATCGTTAATAAATATCTGTTACGCTTTATACTGTTATTAAGTCGATGGACTTAATAGCGGTAAATGAAAATGAATAAAGTTATACAGTCTGTCTGTACTGTACATAGACAATGTTCATGGCAGGTAGGTAAGTACTTACTTACCTGCCATGAACATTGTCTATTAAATCTAGTTTAAAAGATTGTTCTAATCAGCTTTTCATCTCATGACTGAGTCAATGATCACCACACGCTATATTCATGTAGACATAATACCACTGATTAATAAGTCCCATTAAGTTTAAACAAAGATTAATTTTCGTGGCGGCTTTTAAGGTCGGGTTCTCAGATCAAGACTCTGTACCACGAGACTCGTGGAGTATCTATATCCAACGTTGCACTTAACTGAAGTTTGTAATAGAAATATTATGATAACTTTAAAAAAACATTACGGGTTTATGTTTTATTATACTTAAGGGTTTAATAAAACAATAAACAATTTGGCCTATTTGTAGACATAATCTTATACTAAATACAGCGTATGTGCTGTGCACTTATAACACATCTTTGTTGACATGTGTGATTTTATGTATAATTAAAAAAAAACTTGGTTCAAAGGCTGCTTTAACCTGGAATGTGACATGGGATAATGAATATATAATAATAATTTTATTCGGCAAATTTTTTATAGACTTGGCAATAATCCCGCAGGTATTATTTTTCTCATGAATATGCTATATTCCTCTGTACTCTCTACATTGCACTGTAGAGCGATACCTGAGTGCGGAGTAGCGGGAGAGTTAGATCGTACACCTGCGCGCGCGCTCTGATCGATCGGGCCTGAACCGAATTAGCCTGATAATGCCCGAATTATTGAATCAACCCGGACCGGGCCCATCGACCAACCTCTTTCTTGTAACCAGACGCGAACCGTGTAATAAGATTCCTGTCCCGAGCGTGGGTAAATGAAGAATGACCCCATCAATTAGGCTCTACGAACACACTACTAATTACTACTTTTGTCGGTTTTAATTGGTAATTAGTATTATTTTTTACTCCAGTAACGTCTATTTAAAGTGTTTGGATATAATTGTTCTGACTGTTATTCTTTGAGCAACAGTTATTATTAGTTTTCATCTCTGCTCACCATTCTTTCTATCTTCTTAATGAGAATCAATTAACACCTTTAAAAATTAATAAATACTCTGAGTGCATTATTTACTGCAGTATAAAATTTATTTATATGCGTGCACCCACATTTAGTCTTTATTAAGCCGTTATTTGCAAGCATCAGACTTCATCAAATAACTCACTCTCTCTTGTCTTTATTTACTTCAATATGCAAATGCACTCCAATTAGCGGGACTTACTTCGTCTCTCGGCTCTCATTATTTCGAGTTGGGGATTTTTTCCTCAAGAGAGTACTGCCACAACCATCATAATTAACCCAAGAAACGGGACGCTCTTACAGAGCAGGCTTATTAACGTCTAATCTTTGTTGGGCCGCGTCAATCTTAATTAATTCAATTATAGTATTAAGGTTGAAGTAGGTGAAGGTTGCGGGTCCTCGTAGTGAAATTTAAAAACTTACCGTCTTCGTGACGAACGACTCGCCGAGGATACAAGGGGGAGGCGAATTAATCAAATAATATGGCCGAGGTGCGGGGGGGGCCCTAGCCGGCGCGCCCGCCCCGCGCGTCTCTCACCCCGCAGGCGTCGCGCGACCGCGTGGCTCAGTCGCCTTTCAGCTGCCATACGACGAGGTGTCGCTGAACCTCGCCTTTATTTATACTTTTTTCGAAGTTCTGCATACAAATTCTTTCAAAGTTTAATTAAACCAGTTCTGTGTTCAGTCTGCTATCTCTTAAGACTTTGTGGATGCGAGATTGCAGTTGACGGTGTCGTTACTGGAGTTTTATATTGAATTGTGTTTTTTTTTCTGTTATTGTTAAGTTTTTTTGTTTGTGCGTCGTGCCGGGTCTGAGACCGGTGGGCCCGCCGCGGCTCGGAACCTGGACGCGCGGATACCAGACCCCAGCGCACAAAGCCTTTAGGTAACTATTTGGAGGACCCGTTTTGCTGGACATGCATTGTGAGACGGATCAAGCGACGAGCCGGAAATTATTTTGCAGCAGACTGCAACGCAGCATGTTTATAAACTGATCTAGATCATCTAGTAAACCGTGTCACAGGGCCAATGTAAATATTGCTTTGCCGAAGTTTACAATTAAAAATATTTATAGTATCACACACCTGATGACGTCCGTCTGAAGAGTTCGGCGAACACGTGCGCATGAATATTTTGTTTATACAAGTAGCTAGGTATTTGCCTGAATATAAACTAATGAAGTTTTAATAGCACGTACCTACCTACAAGATGAAAGATACGTTCCTAGGAACAGAAATAAAACAATAGGTTCCTACCCTCATAATGATACCAGTAGTACCAAGGTCCTAAGAATGTTCGTTCATTGATTTACTATTCGCCCCTTTAAGAGAGTTGTTTTTGAACAGATCTTATGTAGGTAATAAAACTTTGATTGATGTAGGAAGGTAGGTATAAGTCAGTATTACGAGGTATATAATCATGTGCTGCCCTCTTTGTAAATACTACATTAGTTATGCACTTATAAAAAGTTGCGGTTTGTTGAAAAATATACCTACCAAATATAACTTGCGGGAAGAATAATATAATAAACTTTACTTATCTTCTTTGTCAACAAACAAAATATCACAATTAGTTACCTACATAGGTACACAGCTAATCTCTAAAGTAGGTATTTCTTCATCAGGTAAAACTCAATTTCCAAGATATAATTAAACCATCACGGATTTATTTACTTTGAACATCAATTTTCTTGAAAATAAACCTTTACTTTTAATTAAAGCTTTAATGAAAAACAAATAAAGGCGAAACGGCAACCCTTCTATAATATATATTATAGCTTCGCATCACAATCTGCTGTGTGCTATGGGGTCCGTCGCTAGCAGACAACTTCCACCCTTAAGCCAATTAGGTATTTTGAAACTGTGTGTTGGTTTATTTGTCGAAAATTAATGAAAGCAGATTATCAAAATAGGGCTGAAGCAAATTGCTAATGCTTCAAACAATTCAACGTAATCAAAAAACTGACCCACAAGTGAAGTTTTCGGAGATACCTATGCCTACTAAGCAGACAACGATTCTTCCATAATGTCATCGAGGCAGGAAACTCCAAAAAAATATTTATGACAATTGGATAATACCAAAACATTCGTAATAAGACGGGTTTAAATTAATTTAAACCATGTCTAAGCAATATTATATGGACTACTTCATTTCATCGTCGGTTTAATTAAAAACGAGTGCCCGCTCCCCTCTCCCCCTTTTTGGGTCGGCATACCCCTCCCCCCTCGTGTGGGCGTCTCGCTCCGCTTATATTTAGATAATTGTACAATCATCTAAATTAATGAGTCCTCTCGTCCGGTGGCCGCTATTGTATCATGTTTTGTCCCCGGCTATGAAACTTTGTGGGGATTTTATTCGAAAATTATACTCCTTTTTATAATTTCTCTCGCTTTGAGCACGTAGGTACTTACCTCTTCTTTCATTTATCTTTTTATGAGTGCCTAGCTGGAACACATACTTTTGATGTAAATAAATAATAATAATAAATCACGTCTTCAAAGATTCCAACGTGCGGCGTTATCAGCGATTTCGCCGTGTTTACAAATGTTAACCACATTTTAACAAAGCTTATTTCCTGGTGTTGATAAAAGGAGGGTATAATCTCTTCGGGCGGGCGGTTCATAACTCGCACTGTTGACGACGGTGATAGAGCTCAACTCAATTAAAAGTTACACTACGTGCGTGGACGGGGCCCGCGCCGCCACCGACGGGCCCCGCCGCCGCCGCCGCCGCTCCTGCCGCCGCCCCTGTATGAGAGCGCCTGCCTTAATTTATGCCAGCGATAAGCTCAAGCTTCAAAATCCAATTAATTACTTATTTTAAAGTCTGATATTAAAGAATACTGCTATCATTGCCCACCGTAAATAAAATGATTAAGTCTAAATAATAGCCAATTAGGCAATTAACGATACAAACACAAGTGTCTGGACCCTATTTAAAATTTATTTGGTAGGTCGCATCGTCCCATAGGTCAACTGAAACTTCAACGACTTTCAAGTTATTTCTTTGTGAATTTAATTTAAAGGGTATTTTAAGAGATCATGTGTGGATAAGCTAGTCTAAAAACTCATCAAGCCCAACTCATGAGTCCGGCAAGTGGAATGGGGCGGCGGACACGGAAGGCGTCGGGTGATCCATCTAATGAACCAGTACTACACCCCCCCCCCCCCCCCACCTCCGCCTGATTTATTAACAAATTAAACGCATACTGCTGCACCCTCATGCAAATTGGTTTCTTCTGGAGATGCAACGAATAGTGATTTGGCCGAATGCCGTGAATGGCCGTATTCGGCCACGTTTTTGGCTGAAGCGCCGCGTATTCGGCTTGAATGTGCACCTAAAATTTTGGGTAGTTTTATGTCGCGGGTGACTGATTCGTTGCAAACCCGTATTGTATATTTAATTCGCTAGCTAATCTTGTCAAGACACGCATTCTTTCTTAATTTATCTGTCAGATTGTGGCACTAATAGTGTATTATACTAAAAATATCAGCATTTCAATGACTTGTAATTTTGGATTATTTGTCACTTCCGTTAACTTATTAAACTATATCAATTTAACTTTAGTAATTTATTTCAGACGTGTTACGTTGCTACTTGTCCGATTTTAGTTGTTTTTTTCACAATTCACTGTAGGTATTCGGTCAAATATTCTGCGATATTCGGTCGACTACCGAATTTAATAGAAAAAGTGGCCGAATACCAATATTTGCCGAATATTCGTTACATCTCTAGTTTCTACCTCTACACTACATACGGCCTTATATAACATTGCCCATCCGTATGAATTTGATGAGTTTCTGTTTCTGTTCTGTCCGTCAAATACCAAATGAACCTACTGTAGACTTTTGAGTAAATGTTAAGTTGGGAATTTGCATTTTATTTCTCTCAATTTAACTTTGGTAATTTATTTCAGACGTGGTACGATGATACTTGTCCGATTTTAGTTGTTTTTTTCACAATTCACTGTAGGTATTCGGTCAAATATTCAGCGATATTCGGTCGACTACTGAATTTAATAGAAAAAGTGGCCGAATACCAATATTTGTCGAATATTCGTACATCTCTAGTTTCTACCTCTACACTACACACAGCCTTATAATAACATTTCCCATCCGTATGAATTAGATGAGTTTCTGTTTCTGTTCTGTCCATCAAATACTGAATGAACCTACTGTAGACTTTTGAGTAAATGTTAAGTTGGGAATTTGCATTTTATTTCTCAAAGCCTTGTAGGTATGTAGATCTAATATAGTATTTTTGAGCCACACTGTCCTCCAAATTTGTATTGTTAGTATAAACTGTAAACAGTTGGTACTGAGAGTATTCGGAACGACATAATAACCTGTTCCGCTTCGCTGGCTCTCTCTCTCTCTACTCACACATTAGTTCCTCATATTTATCTAACAAATAAACAGAATACTTATTATGCAAACAAAGGTAGAGTTTAGCTGGTTCGGTGTGTATGAAGTACACACTATTTAATTTAAATTCTACGGGAAAAACACAGACTAGACATGCTTCTGGTTTTTTAAAACTACATTAAAATACCAATTTGCCGACACCATCAACTGTTAGTTGAGTTAATGTATAAACGTCCGGTTAGTATCTCGAATTCAATAAGTGTAAGAGCCCTCTCTACATATATGTATTTCGGATGCAAGGGTGATGGTATGCATTTCAGTGTTGGGTAAGTACATGCGTCACAGGCGCTCTAGGAGTATTCCCATATTATTGTTGCATCCATTATTCAGAGCCAGGACCTGTAAGGGGCCCCACGCGCCGCCAGGCTGCCGCTACTAAATTATTAAACTCGCGTTACAAATACACACTCCCTATTTCCAAGCCAAAAGGTTCACGTTCCAATCCAACATAATATGGACATCAGTGTGCAAAACTTTTATTGATAAGAGGGTCCCTTACATCTTCTTCAATGGGATGTCTCTATAGCTATTCGATCCTTTACATATTGTGTTCATGTTTTTCTAATTTGATGGCAAATTTTTAATCTTGGAGGTAAGGTAAATCGATAACTTTAAATGGATGTAGTTATGCTTTGACTTATCGAAATATTTCCAGTGGGTGAACCGGCATCGTTCCCAGACGGGTTTAAATCTGAGTCGTCCTATTTGAGGCTTGGGTTGGAATTCTCATTGAGGCAGTAGTGGGCCCATAGTGGAACACCTGCTTTGATATCGCGCATGCGCTCTCCCACCCGCGTAACTCCACATTCACGAAACCGGTTCCGATTACTGGTTATAGCCACACTTATCCGTTTGGCGGAAACGAACCTCTCATATTGTCGTGCATAATACGTTTCTTGCATTTTGTAAGAAGTTCTTTGTTCTATTAGCAAAAAAACAAAATAAAACCAGAAATATTGGAACTACCACTATCAACGTTTGCCGTTCCAGTAAATATGATGATTATATTGCAAATGTTTTTATAACACCATGTCTTCAATCCTATATTTACAGAACGATTGTACTTGAGGAACTATTGAGGACACTGAAGAACGATGTTACCAACTATTCTGGTAAGAAGCAATTCTAGTCTTACAAAAATAAACTGATTTACCCACACAGCTTATTTGTACTTAGGTAATTGAGGTAAGGACGCTCATGTCATTGCTGGAATTCTTGTCTGACAAGTTTAATATGGTTAAGAGAAACACACCTAGTAAGAATAGAGAAATGTTACGTTAGAAGCGAATATCAGACAATTACTCATAGGTGCTAACTAAACACACGTTGTGTGAAGGCACTTAGGATAATATCTTTATCCAAAATAATCTAAAGCGAGACTTATCTTGACCACTCTAATAAAGGCTTACAATGTCAATGGTCGAAAGCCTGATCACGAAGTTCGTTTCAAGAGAGAGAGATAGTTACATGTCTTCTACATGAAGAAGAACGAGACACAGGAACACCTTAATTTCTCTCTGCGTGCGGGCACTCAACTTATGCCAGTCATTGTATTTGATTTGTAGAGAGAACTTGGTTGTAATTGGTACTAATGATTGTTTTGAGGTTCTATAATAATTATAGGTTGTTTAAAACTGGCATAATGTTTTCTCTAATTCTTCTTTGAATGTTTGGAATTGGCGGTGAAAGATTCAAACGGATTATATTGAAGCAAGTTATTTATTGATATTTAGCAACAGATATACAACATGAAATTAGCAATGTTTTAATTGAATCCCTTAGAATCAAATTTTACTAGGAATGAAAAATATAGTCTTTGCAGTGCAGATACAAATAGAATTAACTTTCTCAAGCCAAGACTGTTCTGCATTAATTCAAAGGTAAAGTATTTAACCTTATAAAGGTACAAAGGTAAAAGGTATAAAGGTATAAAGGTACCTTATAAAGGTACACTTGCAAGATATGCCTTTTTTGCCAAGCTAAATATCACAAATCCCATAACCTCTAATTGAATCCTCACATATACTCGTATCGTCATACAATAAAGTCCTACTCCTGCTCCTCCTACAACACAACTAATCACAGTCTAACAGGAATAAACAGTCACTTTGCGGTTGATTTACACACAACTAGGAATTACTGCCGTCGTCGTCGAGTATTGTTATACGAAGCTAAATTAATAGCTATCCTTACCTAATAACAGCAATAAGCGAAGTAAAGACAGGGCCCATAATTCACCGGTTTCCATGGCAACGTGAGGCCCAAACAAGCGCTGTGGCTGGCCGCCACGCTCGCTAACTTGCCTGCTTCCATCAATTTGAATTAATAAATTGGTTATTAATAGCCCTCAAGTAATTAAATCTGTAAATCCTCTTAAAACTTTTGCTGCCTTGTTTTCCTTTCACCTCGTTTACTGTTGGAATATATAAAACGGTTGATCTCTGTTTAGCGACCTCCCAAGCCAAAGGTCCTGGTTTCTTATTTCGAAGTAAGAAAAAACCCCTAGTATTGTGTTCTCTTGTGAGACGTCGCTCTGCTTCTGGTTCCCACGAGACAGGGAATCCTAGTGTGGGGCCAATTATATTTCCCTGTACAGAAATGTTGTGTTAGTTATGTTTTTGTTTGGCGCACCGCATAGTACGACCCGTTGAGACAGGATAGCTACGGTACGATGTAATTAGGGCCCCTGAATTGGGCCTGCAATACTGAATCCTCCAATACACCCCTCAGGTTAACTTCAATATCTACCTTTTGGATTTTAACGCTTTCTTACACAAGTTCAATGGTTCAATAGTCTCTTGGCTTGTTGGCGGCCGTTCTGTGCGGTGCGTGTGCGGTGCGTGTGCGGTGCGTGTGCGGAGTTCCCAACTTTACGCCAGGCAAATGAGGAGATTATTCGTCGTATGGACTCACTAATATTTGCAGACGTTGAGTACATGGTCTAGTAACTATGCAAAATAAAAGATAATTAAATATTATCATACTTTTATTTAAAAAAATCAAAAACCTAAAAACATTGAGAAATGCTAGTCTGCGGCCGCTTTTATCAGCTTGCGACCACCTTTCAGCCAGATAGCGGCCGCCAGCTATTTTTTTTTATTATTAACTCATTTTTAACACTTCTCCAGTAAACAGTAAACTTTATCAAATAGCAGGTGAAGTAAAAGTTGTACTGATGTGCATGATATTTATATTCTCAACAAAAATATTTCTTATACATTTACAATGGATGAGATATCGCGATTCTAAAAGTCAAAGAAGACACATATGCAGCACATTGTCCACACCACATAAAAAGGGTTCCATAACCAAAGGGTAATTAAAAGGGACTCTAGTACTAAGCATCCGCTATCAGCGCGTATGTCCGTCCATCCATCCAGTCGTCCGTCCGTCTAAATTTCAGTGGGATAAATATATCTCATGAACTGTAACAGGTACAGAGTAGTTTTTTTTCAAAAGTGTCTTCTTTTAAAACCATTAAAACAAAAAATAATTACACGCTTTTATGAAATTTAAAGGGTGTTCCCTTAAAAGAGACTTGGTTGTTTCGTGTTTTCTTGTATGTTGGCACTTACCCATTTTTGTGTGTAGTCCGACTCGATTTTGACTGAGTAAAACATAATGATAGTAGACCGTGGAGTACACCTACCAGGGACACCACGTTACACATAAAAATCGGTTAAATTTCAATTGGATTTGCCCAGAAAAAGCTCTGTATCACACAAGAAAAAACGAAACATGTGTTATTGCCCGCCAGACGGTATATCAACGGACTGACGGACGCACAGACAACGGGTTTTTTGTTATAGGTCCCCATTTTAGGAACGCTTCTGGTATGAAACCCTCTTTAGGCACCAAGTACACCAACTAAAATGTGGTTCAGACTCTGACGCTTAAGTATAAGTAAACAAAAAGTAAAAAAAAAAACATTAAAGCAATCGTATCCTAACCCATCAAATAGCTGATAATGAGTAGTTCAGATGGCCATCTGTAGTTTTAACCATCAGTTTAAATTCGCTTCACACAAGTCTTGCTTCCTGACAGCAAATGCACGAGTGAGTATAAAAATTACCCAAATCGCTATAGATGTGTCTTTTTCATTTGAAGAGTTCCCTAGTGTCTTCCATCGTTGAGAAGCTCTCCAGTACGTCACCATCACCTCCAATTCATCATGAGCATCAATTATATAGTATATATAGCAACCGTAATAAAGTAATAATTTTGTAATCTCTGGGATACCTATGTATTGAACAGTTCCAGTGATATATGTGATCTTCATCATCAGTTCCACTTCATAAATGATGTCAATGGGACCGTGGGAAGGTAAAATTTTCAACAAAAAATAAAAATCCACAGTGCTATGTGGTATAGTCTAAAATATTAAGGTTTACAACTTTTGATTTAAACTGTTTTTGATAAAACTTACCGTGTACCAGTAAAATGCAAAAAAACCGATGTTTTAACCTTTGACTTTGAATAACTTTTTTCCAGTAGTGGGCTTTTGATATGTGCATTTTCTGCTCAATTAGAATTCATGAAAACTCCAATGACTATTTTGACTGAAACATTGTATGATAGTGTTTAAGAAATGATAAAAATTGACGGCCGTAAAATCACTTATCTCTGTTCAGTTGGCGACCATCTAATTTTCATTCATATTTGATTAGTTATCCGACCACCCGCAAACTGAAATTATTGCGATTTCATATATCAGTTCACGGCCTCGTAATAATTCACTGATTGCCCGCAATTTTTTTCGCAGTTTTGCGATGATATCGATTCGCGCAGCACATGCGTCCTCACATGCAATTATGAATGAGATCGTCTCGTCACCTGATTAATGTATTCCAGCCAAATTATACTGTCCCGAATTCTAGCACTATCCTATTTTCCAGAAATCCGATGTTTTTTGGTACGAAGACATAGTAATTCTTATTCTAATAATATTTCTGCTAGGTCCCTCAAATGGCCGCCAACTAGCCCCTGGCCGCCAACTGGCATAGTGCCTACTTTCCTGTCTTTACATTTAAAAGTCGCGTGAAGAAGCATTATCGTTCTCTTTAGAATTACAGGTAGTTTCTATTATTGATTAGTATATATATTAGTCGTGTATAATATACATATATATCTATATCGTATTTTGGTATTTATATTTAGGTTTTATTAATAGTCATTCGTATATTATTAGGTTATTGTTGTAAAGTACACATAGGTCTACCCTTGCACAACAACCAACCTTTCTCATCGGAACTTGGTTTGCTGGAAGATATCTTTTATTAGAGCTCACCTTTATAAGTGCAGAAATTTAAACTTAAATCGTACGGTGTACCTACCACACAACGGCAATGGTACAATTTGACTAGATTATTTAGAATGCAAATGTACAGTGACATATAGCAATTTACATGTTATTTCGCCATTTTTGTTAAACTGTTCGGTATGTTTATCAGCAACTAAGTAGATAACAATCCACCAGGACGGCATGTTTGAGACACGAAATTAATTAAAACAAGTTTGTTCGCGGATCCTATGCAGTGTGAACAAAGCCACGCCGAGTCACTGGGTGAGGTACGTTCCTATTCGTCGCAGTTAATCTAAACACTACTCACATTAATACGTATGAAGCCTCGTTTTGGTTTAGTGCTAGCCAGCCCATCAAGTCACTTCCAAAGGCCCTATAAATCTGGGGCACGGCAGTGCCCCTGCCAAGTCGAGCAAAGGCACGGCCGTACCATTCGTTTCTTGAAGTCAACCTCCCTCGGTAACTTCGGCGCGGATAAAGCTAGAAACGCGAATTTTCCTTAAAAAAGGGCATAAAAGAACTCCCTTTATTCCCAAATTTCATTCAATTTAAACGAGAAGATTAGAAATTAAGATTACTAATTTTTGTGATTGAGTCACTCACCTATCATCAAAATTCTAAGGTACTAAGCAGACCCACAAGCTTCACATTTTGAACACGAATAGTGTTTAGCATACAATGCTAGGAAAAAAGCAAACATTTCGCAATCTTAATCTAATCTAAGATCTAATGTTTTAAGTCGGTTAATTTTATCAGTATCTATGGGAGCACATTTCCGATATCTTAGCCATAAACTAAAATTAAATAACACTGGACTGTACCTATATAGCACAATTCCAGTACAGTTCTGAAAATAGTACAATTTGAAAAAAAACTGAACGAAATAAAACAAAGCAACGCATGAATTCCCCAAACGGCGTAGATGAACTCCAAATAGTGACAATGACTCTGTCTAGAGAAGGTCAGAGACAGGAATAGTCCGTGGGTAATAATTATTACACTAGTATCCGAGGCGGGTGTGAGACGCTGCGACGACGAGCTACACAATTATGTTGCGGCTCATTATGAGGAGACTGCGACTTAATAGGTAAACGATAGCGACAATGATATCGTTGATAATGCGAGAAACAGTTTAAGTGAATATCTAGTCTTGGCGAGAACGAAAAACAGTACTTGACCCAGAAGCTAAAGTCGAATGCCCTGACTTTGCAATTGTCTGCTGAAAATTTTGCTCAAAAAGATGTCAAGATCTCAGAAAAACTTCAAATAATATAATAGGCTTAAAGCCTTTGATATCATAAATGAAGGAATATTTCACTTTGCTCAAGCACAAAGAGTATCTATTGAAAAGACATGACACGACTGAAATCGCTAATGCTCACATTTAATACCTACGTCGCGCCAAGACACTGTGAGATGATGCCTTGTCATCGGGAGTTTTAATTATATCTGATGATAAATTATGTCTAACGAAGGAAGGAAGGGTTACGTATTTACGATCGCTGATTGATGACAACGAAACTTTTCGCTTTGTCGCTTCTTCCGTCTTTGTATTGTCTTGCTACTAATTGCCAGTTACACATTATATTTCGGCTATTGTTTTCGTTGCGGGTTTATAGATCCGATTGGCTGAATCATTGTTGTTATTAAATTGAACGCTCGTTAAGGAGAGAGGCTTGGATGTCAGTAAATAATTTTAGTAAACTGGGCATCTACATGAAAAAACTTCATTTGTCTTTGGGTCTCCTTTTGTTTTAGTAATTTTAAGACCAACACAGGATGGATAAAATATTGTTTACTTATTCTTGCCATTAAAAAATTAAGTGATCAAAATTTATTTTCAAGAACTGCAACACCTAGACCAAATCATTCGACACAAATATTACACCCATTACCCACAATTTATCGTATTGGACAAAGTTCCAATAAAAAGAAATGCCAGTAATCCAAATGCAATGTATAACAAACGTACTAAAAGCGGCAGCTACAAAACCCAACCATTCCAGGCTAAGAAAATATGAACGTCTGATCTTGAGAGATATTCTAGCGAAAGCCAGGAGGGCGTACCCAAGATTTCAGCTAGGGGGGGGGCAGCTC
This sequence comes from Argyresthia goedartella, assembly GCA_949825045.1. NCBI lineage: Eukaryota > Metazoa > Arthropoda > Insecta > Lepidoptera > Argyresthiidae > Argyresthia > Argyresthia goedartella. Next base: position 11,969,369 of record OX463808.1, on the reverse strand, counting down.
ATACCTGTTTCGAGAAGATGGTCGGTCAGGTATATTGAAACAAAAAACGTTGACGTTTATTTTATCTTCTAGGGGGGGAGCAGCTTAACGATAACCAAAGTAATTAAGAACCACAGGATGTTTTACTACGCATACATTCTAGGACGCCCACAACAATACCTACTTCACGCCAAATTCAAATATGAAGCAAGAAAGAAGAATGTAGGCCGACCCATACACACTCCAAACATACCATAGAATACTACGGAAAGGAACCCAGTTTTTGGACAGAATCAGCACATAACAGGGATGAAATAAGGAGGCCTCAAGTCAAGTATATCGTATCCCAAAAACAGTTAGCAAAACTGAGAGCTCATCAGATATCCCAACCAAATAGGACTCACTTAACGCAACCATCGACACCTGAAGCTAGAAGAACAGCAAAAACTTGAGAAAAATACTGCTGCTCTCCGAATCCCACATCCTCCCCATTCTACTTGTCCTACATCGGCTTAAGACTGCTCGGTGGGTCGATTGAAATCATCCTCGAGCATGTCACTCCCCCTTCTTTCAAAACTTGTGTGTAGTTTGTCAGCTGCAAGACCGGAACAGGTATAAAAAATATATAATATTTTTTCTTGTTGTTAAATTCATTTATCTTACGGTTGAATTAGGTAGCTTTAATTGGCTTTGCACTGCAATGTGTATTTTTATATTTGTGAATGACCTGTTGGTAAACCATAATAAAAAATAAAAAAACAGTTTTAAGCCCTGGCTGGAGAGGCATTCGTTTCGTTCGTTCCATATCCATGTTTGGTACGTACCGCGTGGACGGATACAATGCCTGTTTTAATATCTAAGTGTACATGTATCGTATATGTCTGTGCGTGTGTGTGTATTTGTGCTGTGGGGAAAACGTGTCTTATCGTTATTCCTCCTACACAATAACCATCTGTTCTGTTCGCGATAACGGACGGTATCCGTGACCTATTCATGTTATCAGGAATTGGTAATTAGCCTTCCTGGATACCTACTTATATTAATTGCGAGTATACAATTAAGACGGAACATGAAATATCGACATCATCCTACCGACTCGCACTTTAGCATGAGCATAATCAATGGACGTGTTCATAATAAAGCACAGTTCTGTTTTTTTTCATAATTAAAGGATTTATACTTGTACAATCGGACAGGATATCATCAAACTTAAAAATAGTTCGGTTAATATAATAACAGACAGGGATAAAATGGTGAAAATACCGTAACAGTTTAATCAGTACTCTTATTCATCAACCTTTAAATCATCACTTGGGACGACCTTATATCACGAATGGGGAAGTGAGGTACGCTCTGGGTCAGATGAACCGCGGATAAGCCGCTGGTGAAGTTGGAGTAATTGTAGAGATGCTGCAGGCAGGAGACGATCCCGTACTCAACGTACTGAATACGCTCTATAACAGTGTTCTAATAAATACGAGTTACCCCGAGGACATGGAAAAACGCTAAAGCCACCATTCTTCAAGAATGAAGATAAAGTCAATCTGCAAAATGACAGCCTGCTCTAACAGGTCTATAAACTGTTCGCCAAAATCCTGGGTAACAGATTGACTCGACAGCTCGACGAATATCAACCCGTGGAGCAAGCTGGTATCCATAAGGCTAACTGATGGAGACCTTGTATTTAGCTTTGGCGATTACGAAAAGGCTTTCGACAGTGTCGAGCAATAGGTCGTCTTCTATTCCCTCCATCGTTGCCGTATTGATATGATATATGTGAATATCCTCCATGAGCTGTTAAAGGCTGCCACTATCCAGGTGCAACTGCATATTTATTGAGGTCGCTTGAGGAACAAGAGAAAATTCTCGACTACATTAGTGCGGAGAGCGATAACTCCTTTGTGGTGGAACCGCTATCCGCCAAACTGAGGACTGTCTTTGTTGGCCTGGAGGGTAACTTAAATATTGTTCATATCAATGCCCAAAGCATCCACTCTAGTTACCCAGACCTTCTCGAAGCGTTCAGCACAAAACATGTGGATGGTGTACTTATTTCTGAATCTTTCCTAAAACCTTCTATGCCTTCCACCATGTATTCACTACCTGGATACCAGCTGTATCGGAACGATAGAGTTGGAAAAGCTGGTGGTGGTGAAGCTATTTTCCTTCGTTCGGACATATCCTGCAAAGTTGTGAGTGTCTCCCCGAGTGAGTACTCTGAATCTGCTGAACATCTTTTCCTTGAAATCTGTCTTCACCATAGTAAAGTTCTGCTCGGTGTTCTCTACAGTCCTTCGCTTCTCATCAATTACTTCGATTCCTTCGAGTCCCTGCTCAATGAGCTGACTCCTCTTTATAATGATGTCCTAATCCTCGGCGACTTTAATACATGTCTTCTTAAAAATGATTCCCGCTCGGCCCAACTCCGGTCTATTGTCAATACATTCAACTTGCATATTCTCCCTCTAAATGCGACTCATTGTCAACCACATTGTACTCCCTCTCTCCTTGATATCATGATATCATCTGATATAGACAAAGTTGCTGCCCACGGTCAATTTAATTCTCCTTTTTCTTATCATGACCTGGTTTATCTCTCCTATAAGGTCAAGTCTCCCAAGAACAGAGCCAAATTTATCTTTCTTCGTAGCTTTAAGGGCATTGATCCATCGTTACTCCAATCTGATGCATCATCAATCGATTGGTCACCTGTCATTTCTAGTGAGGCCGTTGACGACAAGATCCACCATTTCAACACAATTATTCTGGGACTATTTGACAAACACGCACCCATCAAAAAGGTCAAAGTAAAACACCTTCCTGCGCCTTGGCTCACGGACCCCATCAAACGGTTGATGGCTAAACGGAACCGAGCTAAATATCAGCATAAAAAGGAACCCACCGACGATAATTTTGCTGCCTACAAATGCCTCCGGAACCGTTGTAACCGTATGTGCCGTGATGCCAAGCGCCGCCACATCTTTGAGTGCATTCAAAACTACACCCCTTCCGAAGTGTGGAAATTCCTGAGATCTCTAGGTGTCGGTAAGCCCCAGAATCAAATGGTTGGTGACGTCGATCTCAACGGTCTTAACAGATTTTTCTCGGCTCCCCTAGTCGTTATGGATCCCATCGTTAAGGATGCCACTCTGCATGGGCTCCGCTCCAGGCCGGCGTTGACCTCCACTCCTTTCGACTTCAGTCCAGTCGGAATTGACACAGTTAAGAAGGCGGTGCTGGCTATCTCATCGAAAGCTGTAGGTGATGATTGCATCTGCTCTAATATGATCAGCAACGTGCTCGATTATATTCTTCCCGCTGTCACACACATTATAAATCACTCTCTCTCTAGCTGTTCTTTCCCCTATGTGTGGAAAAAAGCATTAGTCATACCTTTACCCAAATCCTCAAACCCCTCCTCTTTCAAAGAGTATCGTCCTATTTCTATCCTGCCTATCCTTTCCAAAGTCCTAGAATCCTTTGTCCACTCCCAGCTTTCCTCCTACCTTACGTCTCACTGTCTGCTGAATCGATTCCAGTCGGGATTCAGGCCGGGTCATAGTACCGTTACGGCCTTACTCAAAGTCACTGACGACATTCAGTTGGCTATGGACGAGAAACAGCTCACCGTACTAGCGCTACTTGACTTCAGCAGCGCATTCAACTGTGTTGATTTCGACATCCTCGTTGAGATACTGAAGTCTCTGAATGTCTCCCCGGCCTCAGCCAGCTGGTTCGACTCCTACCTGAGAGGTCGTCAGCAGCGTATAAGGTCCGAGGAGACTTCAACAGAATGGTGCGACCTTTTTGCAGGGGTGCCTCAGGGTGGTATCCTCTCGCCTCTTCTCTTTTCTGTCTTCATAAATTCTATCTCAGATACTCTCTCTTCCTCTTATCATCTCTATGCCGATGATCTCCAAATTTACCGTCATTTTTCTCCCTGTGATGTTAACTCTGCTGTGGCCTTGCTGAATGCTGATCTTGAGTGTATCAGGGATTGGGCTCTGTCACACGGGCTACTCGTCAATCCTTGTAAGTCGCAGTCAATGATTATCGGGTCCAGGCACTCTCTCCAAGTGTTGCAGCATATGTCCACTGCACCCATAATGTACGATGGAATCGTAATTCCCTACAGCTCCAAGGCCAAAAATCTCGGAGTCATCTTTGATAACCTGCTCTCTTGGTCAGCGCATGTCTGCGAGGTTAGTAGGCGTGTCTTCGCTACGTTTTACTCTCTCAGACGACTTCAGCACTTCTTACCTCTTCAGACCAAAATTACAGTCGCCCAATCTCTGTTACTTCCCCTCATTGACTACGCAGATGTCTGCTGGATCAGCGCAAACGAAGAGCAACTGGACAAACTCGAGCGACTTCAAAATCTTGGGATTCGGTTTATTTTCGGTTTGCGCAAATTCGACCATGTTTCTCAGTATCGCAGGTATCTGAAGTGGCTTCCAATCCGTCTTCGCCGGGATTCCCACATCCTCTTCACTCTCTTTAAGATTTTACATAATCCTCATTACCCTGGCTTCTTACGTGATTCGTTCACTTTTCTTTCTTCAGATAGGCCTCGGAGACCTCACACTCGGTCGCTGCTCACAACACCGCAACATAAAACTGTCGCATATGAACATGGGTTCCGACTCCGGGCTATCAAGCTCTGGAACAAACTCCCCAGCACCGTCAGGGACAGTCCATCTCTTAACATCTTCAAAAGTAGTTTGAAGGAACATTACCTTTCTCTACTGTAGTAGATTATATTTTATTTATATATTGTATAGGTAATTATTGATATTTATATATAGTATTTATAGGTATTATATTATTATGTAGGTTCTCATTTATTTATATGTGTAAATATCTAAGTAATTTATTATAAATATATTAAAGTCACTCTGATGTTTAGTTTTTTGTTATGTTGTGCATAATAGGTCTATCCCTTCGCATGAAACTATTTTTCCCTGTCAGCCCAGGGTTTGCTGGAAGAAATCTCTATATAGAGATAAGCACGCCTTTGTATACTAACTATGTTTGTAATTGTCCACTAATGTGTATATGCAATAAAGTATATAATATAAATTCTCCAACCCTGTTCCGATATAACGGGGTGTCCGCGAAAGAGACACTCTTTCGCCCAAGCTCTTCACAAATGTCTTAGAGGTCGCAATGAGGGCAGAAGACTGGAGCGAAAGAAGCCTCAATATCCACATTCAGGTGGCTGAAAACGTTGCTGATGTCCACACTATGTTCACAGAATTGCAAAAAGCATCCCTGAGGGTTTGCCTCAAGATGAACATGTCCAAGACGAAGATTATGACGGACAATCCCACGAGCGACGGAATCAACATTGCTGTTGATAATTGTCCCTTAGAATATCTATCTAGGTTAACGAATATATCTATCGGGTCCCAGCTTACTTCAGGACGTCCTGGGTGCTTATTCTCGCACAATATCACCGCTCGATAAAATTGCGTATATTGAGGGATTCCCATAAAAAATCAATTGTGTCGATATCGGTATACCGAATGTGCGAGAATCTCCCTCCTCGAACGTCGAACATCCCACAATGCCCGAAGACCAAGGTATTTTACCAATGTGTGCTGCCCACTCTTACATAAGGTACTGAAACATGGACACTCACAAAGGAGGTTATGCACAAAGTGCTATGGAGCGTGCCATATTAGGTATTAAGCTGTCTGACCGCATCCGGAATGTCGAAATCAGACGCCGGACCAACGAGGCTGACTTCGGTAAGCGGATAACACGATATGGCCCAGGTGTAGGTGAGCGGGACACTTGGCAAGGAGAGAAGACTGCTGATGGACCAAATCAGTAACCGAGTGGTAGCCAAGAGGAGGCCAAAGATCAGTCGGCAGACCACCTGCCAGATGGCCCGATGACAGTGCGAGGATAGTAGGAAAACTATGGACGCGGGTTGCACAGGACAAAGTTGAGTGGCGTGTACTTAACCCCTAGATGCCTAGCGGCGTTCAGGGACGCCATTTTTCCGTTATAGGTATTGAATTTTATTACCATGGCATGAGGTTCAAAATCGCGATGTCTCATAACCAGGTCCAGGTTTCCTAACAGGCTGATGATGATACGGTAGCATAATAATTTTTGCCTAAATACCTAACTTAACGAAATATATACTAATATTAGACTAAGAAAAAATATCCTGTAGATCGCCGCCATCGCGGGACTTGCTGCCAACTTGCTGGCACTATTTATTACCTCGCTACTATAGCCAGGTTAATGCGCTGGGCGAGGTATGAGGTGCCAGCTCTTGGTTCACCCGAAGTGTCTACGAGTCTCTTTGAGATCTCCTTTGGCTTCGTTGGGCCCCTACATCACGAGGGTCTCTTCGCTACGCCAAACGGCACAAACGATTGAGGAATATTTGAGACCCTCCGCAAAGTCCGCCGCTGCGCCGGCCCTTGATCAGGTCGCTGGTAAGAAGGATGGCAACACATGTTGCGTCCCACACAAGCGACATGCCTTGCTGCCACGGAATGAGCATCATCCCGTCCGGCTTCTTACCGTCGTCTATGAAAGGGACCCAAAGAACGATGTCTCCCAGCATCAAATCATTCTTTATTATTTTAGATATTTACATATATTTGGCAAATATCATTTTTTGCCTCTTCTCTAGATTGGACCACCGAAGAAACTCCCACAGATTAATTTGTAGTGTTATGTTACTTACATGTCATTTTTCAAGATTTTCAGCTGGATACTTGCTGAGCTGTACAGCTTGTTATTTGGTATCACCTTTATTTTCATAGGACCCTGTAACTTTTTAAACCATAAGAACACATTAACAAATCATTTTCGCTTTGTATTTTCACACTATCAGCACTTCTAAATCGATAGCGAAGGGGTTTACCTTTGGTGACCTTGTATTTGGCTTTCTCCGAAACTCTGCAATCTCGGGCTTCGTGCGCGCTGGTGCGCTACCTTTTTATATTCATTGTTACTTCATTTACTTCATGGTTTTCTTGTTGTTTACCGTATTACGAGCCTGAAACTAAAGTTTGACATATGTTGATGTCGTTGTTTATCTGGTTGTCATGGCAATGTCCATTCAAACTCGTTAGCGGTCTGATATGTTTGCTTCAATACTTTTACAAAAATACATTTTCTCTCTTGGCCACTCACAAAAATTACGTTTAATTTAAATAATTTTTAGAACTCTCCAAAAAGGGTATAAGAGCGGAACATTTCTGAAATTCGAGGGTCTCACTTCAGCTTCTGAGCAAGAAGAATCACCTAAAGGCCTTATCCCGGGGTCGCACTACCCCGGGATCCTGCGAGCCGTTACTACAACGCGATCCTGCGAGCCGTTACTACAACGCGATCCTGCGAGCCGTTACTACAACGCGATCCTGCGAGCCGTTACTGCAACGCGATCCTGCGAGCCGTTACTGCAACGCGATCCTGCGAGCCGTTACTACAACGCGATCCTGCGAGCCGTTACTGCAACGCGATCCTGCGAGCCTCAACCCTGTTCAGCGCTTCGCTGAGTCTCCTCGTCACCTACCCGTTCTCGGCTACACCTGCATCCTGGTCATCACTTCATCGGTCTCCTACTCTCCGTGTCCTCCGCTTCCTTTTTTATACCTAATCTGTATTTTTATAAAAACCTGTTCTCATTTCATCCATCCTCATCTTCTTATCATTTTTCTATAGTCATCACTGTAAATAGCTCTAATAAACTGTCACTACTAAATTTTATCCTGCTTGTTTTCTGTTAGGTTCTGGTTAGGTTCATATCGTTACACGACAAATTGTTAGATCTCTTTTAAAAATTTGTTGAGTTTAACTACTATTATTTTATTATTGTATTAGCCCATAACGTGCCACTGATGGGCAAAGGTCTCTCTCCCCTTCCTCCACTCTTCTCGATGCTGAAGTTCTTGTAGATCAACAACCCATCTCTTCTGGGTCGGGCACGCTTGCTCGTTGCATTTGTCGGAACCGATTGTGTGGCTCTGTAAGCCCAGCGGTTTGGGTGCATTCGAGTAGCGTGGCCGGCCCAGTCCCACTTTAGTTGGGCAGCCTTCTGAGCTACGTCGGCGATTTTAGTCCTGGAGCGCAGGTCAACATTCCGGACTCGGTCTAAAAGCCCGACTCCGAGAATGCTGCGCTCCATATTTCTCTGACAAACCCCGAGTTTGAACTTCTGCACGTCAGTCAAAGACCAGGTTTGGGCTCCGTAGGTAAGGATGGGGAGAATGCACATGTCCATGAACTTGCGTTTGAGGGTTAACTAATATTACAATATGATTTGTTACGTTTGAGGGTTAACTCATATTACAATATTAATTATTATAAATAATTACAAGTTATATATACAATAATTCTGTGTGACTTAGTGTAACCCCATTCAGTCCCGTCAATAATCTTGAGCTATGTTATATATATCTTGAGAATATTACAATATTGCTTTTTGGACAAAGTCGCTTTTACATGGTTTTTAAATTGCCCAACTCGCCATTTCAAAATCTCCAGCCTGTATCTTGTTGTAGTAGAGAATGCACTGACCTTTGAAAGAATTGCTAACTTTCGCGAGTCATCTCTTGGTACGCGGCTATAACATTGGTGTACAGTGAACTCGCACGGGACGGTTCCATACCAATGTATAATGTTAACCAAGTTTCTTGTATGGGGACTCCCCTCACTGTTTAACTTTATTAAATTCTAATCGTGTAAAGAGGCTTATGCCCCTCCTTGGGTGTAGTAATGGGCTATATATATTTGTTGTTATGTTATGGCAGCTAATAGCAATACATAGTTTATTTATCAGTCCCTTCTGAGATACCACTGCAAGGAGGCATTCCGTGTTACTACAAAAAATGTTACACTAGCTCTAAACAAACGTCAAATCCTATACATTTTTGTTTTTAAACAAGTGTTGAACGGGAGTTATATTTTTTGTGGTAAGACCCTTAGAGTCTACCCATTAAAGGTTAAAAGAACAGTCCGCTGTCCATTGATAATGCTCCGTAGCGCATTTGCCCGGAGACACTTTGGCGCCATAATAACCTATCTAGTGACCAGCTCAAAAAAGTAATCAGCAAGTAGCTTATGGGTCTAGATTACGATGGCGCCGAGGACCTAATGGTCAAGATAACCTGATGAGTCTACCTTGTTTTACTTGTTTGTTTATATCATTATATCCTTATATACCTACAATACCTAGACAACAACGTCTAACATGTTTTCAACAGAAATATTGCTGTAAGTAATAAAATAAAAAAAGTAAATACCAAATTTAGAAAACTAATCATGATATACCTCCCTGCCACAAGCAATCCATGTTAAATATACATATACTTGTCTCGTATTATTATTTTATTATTTCTATTTTTTATGCTCATTACATAACCACAACCTAAACATAAAAACAGCGGTGTAATCTAGTTTTATATTATAATTAGATTCACATAAGTGAATATGTTGTTAGTTTTATATAAATAGTACATATTTACATAAATACTTAACTACTCTTTGATTTCTATATGTACCCTAATGTTTAATTCTGGTAGAGCTTTTACCCACGACACAGGGAAACCTAAAGTGGGACGCTATTGTCCTATGTATTTTTCATGTATAAATAAGTTTTTCATTTTCATAGTAATATGCACATATCGAGCAGGGTTGAAGGGGATCAAATTTATCGACAGTATAAATATTTCAAAAAATCTCCCTTTATATTTTTATAGACATTTTTAAATTAAGTACATTTTAATGGCTTGTGTTTAAACGATTACCAAAAAATTCGAAAATTTACCACCAATAAATTCGAAACGACCACACGAATTAGTAAACGATCACCAAATTGTGTTTGCATAAATTATCACCAAACTTCTTTTTATATTTTGTATACTTAAGTTTATGTTTTAAGTATTTTTTGTTGTCTTACATGTTCTTCGCTTCGCTCACCCCCTTTACCCTTCACCTAAGCTACCGCAGCAATTCGCCCTGATATTTTCTGCAACTTATGGTGATCATTTACCCATTTTGGGTAGGAAAAAATATTTTGGTGGTCATTATATTTGTTGCCTATTTTAATTTACTTTGTACCAACTGCAAAAAAGTTTATAACTTCGAACTGGAAGGGTGTGTCGTAATCTAAAAGTATATAAAAATGCCTATGCAAATGGGGGGTTAAAACTATTTTGTCGATAAAATTTGATCCTCTTCAACCCTGTTTCATATGTGCACTTTGTTAAGACTCCCACTGTATTGCGCTCCAGGTCTGTCCTGTTGCATTAAAAAAACTATTCTGCCTAGGTTTGCTGGAAGAAATTTTTTCTTAGGGATAAGCTTTGCGCATAAATGTCTTTAAATGTTTTGATTATATTTATTTATAAAAATGAGTAATATAGCAACAAAACAGTCTCATGCCTATAATGGGAGCCGACATCGAGATACTTCACCGACAAAAGAATTGAGATCTAAATTGGTGCCAAGTTCTAGATAATCCATATTCAATTGGGGCAAAAAGTATGGCAGCCGTTGCATACACTCAGATATAGCTCCCATGACACGGCAAACCCATACTTTTTGTTTGACCTGACTGTTTTGTTGAGATTTTTCATACATAAATTGGTTGAAATCTAAACTAACAATTTGCTTAATTATTGGCATAATCACGTGTCTTCAATGGCTACAAGATTTGTAATAATTTATGTAAATAAGTATGCGCATGAATTACGCTTGACCTTAGCACAAACAAAGTTAGTGTAGAGGATAACTTAAACACGTCAATCAGTAATACGTGAATATTCGATCACTTTAAATATTATAAACAAAATTCTTTCACTACGTGAATATTCGATCACTTTAAATATTATAAACAAAATACTTTCACTTATATGTAAATTCAATATTTTGTGAATATGTTATTGGGGCCAACACCCTAACTACTTTTTGAAAGGCATTGCTTCCATCTTAGGAACATGAAAGTTTGTAACTATCCAAAGTGCTATTAAACTTGCATTGTGTTACACCATAACCGTAGTTTGGCATCATTATCAAATAGTAATCACAAACTTCGTGTAGGAGAACGGAGTAAAACTCAGGCTCGGCTGATGAAAAGCGAGTTCTCGGATTAACTTTGTCAACTTTATACAAACTTCGAGCTTTGAACGTTAACCTGACAACAGTGCTATCTCGCGATCTATCTATCGGGCCTTAAATATGTCGATCATTTGTTGGTGAATATACCAAGCGAACAAACGCGAATGTAGTACTTGCAGTACGAGTAATTTTTTTGGTTAAATTTACTTGAAAACAATAAAAACGGGTGTAAATTCCAAATAAATAACCTAAGAAATATTGTGATGATTTTCAGTCGAGAATTGACTCCGCACCGTAAGACGGTCTTCGTCTTCAAGTACCTACTCGTCTTCGGAACAGCTTTATCTAATCTGCACTAGGGCGGGTTATTTGCACTGCGATAATAAGTATGAGCAAACGGCCCTTTGTAGGTTGACGTTTTGCAACAAACACAAATTGCATCAGAATTTGACACGCATTCACAACAGTTGCTCAGTAGTTCACCCATTCAGCATTTGCAATCAGGATCAGGGACCTGATTCTCGGACATTCGATATACGGATTTCGACAACATATATCGAGTGATTTTGTAAGTGAATCCTTCGTTATCTATCAGCCATTTTGCGCGAGAATCACCCCCCAGGATTCCTCACCTCGGGATAATGTCCGTCCATGGATGAGTAATCGTGAGAATTGAATCCAGCTTATCCTGTACCCGAAAACCAAATTCTCATTTCGAAGTAGCGCCGCACCATATTGTATTATTAAATTGCCGTAATAATAAAAATTGTAGCACAATACAATAAAGTGTGAGGATCAGACCCCAACTGTAGGGTGTCGCCCAAATTGGCAACATTTGCAGGGGTCCCGGGATCCCGTCCGTGAGGTTAAATACGCAATTTGGAGTTCAGCACAATCAACGGAATGAGCTTGCTTGGATGCCATCAATTACGCATCTTTCTAGCCATGGCAACACTGGGGTGCGACCGATGATTGCCGAGCTCACTGGGTCAGGCAGGGGAGCCTCGATTGATCACTCAATGAAGTTTCAAATCAAGTAGATTTGAATCATATAAATTCCGCTAGGTTTAGAAGTCTGGACCTTACCGTGCTTGACCGTGTTAATTGACCGTGTTGTGTGTAAGTTGTGTTTTAACTGCATTTATATCATAATATATTGTAGCCCATTAATGTCCCCATCGAGGGGCACAGGCCTTTACCCAGATACAAGTAAGATTAAGTCATTCTCCACCACTTTGACTCAGTGCGAGTTGATGGAGGGGTTTTACTTGCACTACCACGTGGCGATAGTAGCCGGGACACTGAACGTCCGATAATTTATTTAAGATAATTCATTATCTCATTAGTAAATGGTGAGGATTCGAACCTGCATCTCGTGAGTGAGAAGCAACCCATTAGAGCACGAAGCTCAACGAACTGCATTTAAGCACAACATAATTGTATTCCGCTCTAACATAATGACGACCTCTGTGGTGTGCTTCCCAAGTGAGAGGTCCCAGGTTCGAATCCCTGCTGGGGAGGAAGATAAAACCCCAGGCCTTCGATGTTTACATGTTTGTGCCTTTGCTTTTTCCCACAACACAGGATACCCTAGTGTGGCGCCTGAAGCAGTGTTAGTGCCTGTACCTATATTATGAATAATGTAGGTATTCTGTAACAAGTCATAAAACTTGAATTAACAATAAGACAAGGCCTATCTGACTTGTAAATTACAAAATTACATAATTTACTGTTTGAAATTACGATCCGTATGCTCAATCCGACTTTCATTTCCTTTTATTACTCAGTTTACGATTATATTAACGCTAGAAACAATTAGGTTCTCATTGCAATACATGGATTTTATTCTTAATGCTACTGAACATTTTTTACGATCACGCATTCATCGAGATTTGAAAGTCCCAATGGTACAGGAGGAGATTGTATCCAACCTCAAGAGATATAAAGCAAGACTAGAAAGGCATCCTAACTCACTGGCCCTGAACCTGATGATGGAACCGATAACCTTCAAAAGAATAAAAAGAAGAGCACCACAAGATCTGCTAAACTAATCTAAGAATAAATTTAAAGGATGGTACACTGGTCCCATACCTAAAAGCCTGTCTACACATCAAATCTATAGCTGAATGTCCTAGATGACAGATTGCTGTACAAAAGGAAGACATAAAAAAATAAAAAAAATAAACTGTTGTACAGTTAGTTCCTATACCTCAGTGCGCTCAGTGAAATATGCAATAACCTGCAAAACTAAGTACTAAACTTTTTATTTTTATTTTTTTCTAAACTATAGGAGTTAAAGATTTAAAAAAAAAAATATAGCAAATTTTTCGAGTCCTTTTTATTTTGAAAGTATATCTTGTATACTTAAAAAGTTATTACAATTTTAAAAGTGTGATTCTTAGTTTGCAGGCCAATGTATGTGCTGCCGCCTGTCGGTCGGTTTACTACAATTCCAGACTCAGATATTTATAACTACAATTTCAGTCAGTCAGTCAGGTGTCCTGCTAATTATCTCAACCTGTTTATTTTCATACAAATTAACGTTTTTTTAAAAAACAAAGGTGTAGTGTTTGGTTTAAGAGTATAAGAGTGTTAATTTTTTAAATTACTTCCTTATCCTGTGGTTGCTTTTGTGTTTCTAATAAGATGAATTGTTGGTTTTTTGTCTCTGCGTGAGGCAAAGGCAGCAGGTGTAAACTTCAATGAGGGACCGTGCATACGAAACTAATTTCAATGAGGGACCGTGCATACGAAACTAATTTCAATGAGGGACCGTGCATACGAAACTAATTTTGTTGTGTTGGAAATCTATAGTCTAAAAAAACAGTCACTCTATATCCCACAACTTTTTCATCCCAGCTTCGCAAAATTTCATATTTTGTCAAGAACGACTTGACGACTTTGGCCATACGAATAAAAAAAATTACTCATGTTTGCAACACTTTTTTTCAAATGTGAAATAGTTAAAATATGTATAATCTAGCTAAAGAGCTTTAAAGTTTAAAGATTACTAGCACGATCGGTAAGTGGATTGATTAGGTACTGCGTCGGTCGGAGCTGTGTTTTCATTCACTGATGTATGTTAAAGCGCCTTTACTATTTTTGTATGACCACACACGACATAGGTGATGGCCACGACTTCTGCCCGTCATTGTCTTTGCTGCTTCTGCTCGTCAGCAAGAAACAATGGCTCATGTGCGCGGGCGCATATACTGACTCATTTGTCAAATTATAATTCAGCACCTGCCACATACAATACCAGCACAGCACCATAGATTAATTTTCGCACTATGACTATCCGTTCATTTGGGCTTGTGCGTTTGGTGAGTGGGCGTTTCTCTAAAAACTGGGCACATACAAATATAAATGATTAAATATTTTATTGTTACATTCAAAAGACAATTACCTCATCTACTTATGTTCTCAATGAAATTTGTCAGTTAAAAGTGCTTGAAAACAGTCCCCTGGTTTGTCTCTCGGACGGTTCTGCTGCTTTAAACTTGAATAATGTATATGTCAGCGTAAGATAGTCAAAACTGTTAGTTGATAAACTAACAGTTGATCAACTATCGCGTTAGTTTATCAACTAACGGTTCAACTATATAGATTGTAATCCAGACCGACAGGGTTTAGAATTTACGTTTCTTTTGTTCTTACATGTCAACCTAACACGAAGACTATTCGGGGGCTTCGCTGCGCTCGCCCCCTCTAATCTTCACCTAAGCTACCGCAGTGTTTGCCCTGATATTTCATTTGCAATTCAAGTTTAAACCAGTTGAGTATTTAACGGTTTTAACCGTTGGTTTATCAACTAACGCGTCATATAGTAAGCAGTACGCTACAGTTTACAGCTACGTTAGTTTATCATCTAACGGTTTTGACAATCTACCGGTGACATATATACTATAACTTCATGAATTAATCAAATCATTTGAATATCTGAGAAATATTATATAAAAATGAATTAGGCCTGCTTAATTTATTTTATCATTAAGTTTGTAAAACAAAAAAATATATTTGAGATGTGCCACCGCCATTTAAGAACAGTTCCCCTGGCTATATTTAAAATGTTGTACTTTTGTTGTCTCTTTTGCTTATCAGAACGCAAATAACAAAAAAAATCAACATTTGGTACAAATTATTAAAAAAAACATTTTTTTTTACGTGCAGCATCAGTTTTGCTACTTGGAGCCTGCGTCGTAACCAGAGTACCTCCTCTGGCAAAAAATATTTTCATTTCTTACAGTGTATTTAATTTATATATTAGACAATTTATATTGTTAATAAATATTGTTGGTTCCTATCAATACGATAAAGTAATTCTATTTTCTGATATCTTCTAATAAAATCCAATTAACAGTCGTCTGGTTTTCAACATAAAAGGGGCATCATATATGTAACATTTAAAACATCTGCAATAATTTTGATTTTAATTGAAACTCATCATATCACATTCCAATATTGAGTTACAACTAAGTACCTCAGTAAAATAATACAAAAAAAAATAAGTGTAATTTAATTTTCCCGACAATCACATGATGATGATAATAAAACGTCTTCATTGTAGTAGAAGAAATATATATGTCACCGTAAGATTGTCGAAACCGTTAGTTGATAAACTAACGTTATTATTCTCGTTAGTTGGTCAACTATCGACAGATAGTAAACTGTAGCGTACTGCTTACTATATGACGCGTTGGTTTATAAACTTACGGTTAAAACCGTTAAATAGTCAACTGGTTTAAACTTGAATTGCAAACTAAATACCAGGGCAAACACTGCGGTAGCCACAGAACATTTAATGTTCTGTGGCGGTAGCTTAGGTCAAGACTAGAGGGGGCGAGCGCAGCAAAGCCCCCGAATAGTCTTCGTGTTAGGTTGACATGTAAGAACAAAAGAAACGTAAATTCCAAACCCTGTCGGTCTGGTTTACTAACTGTCGATAGTTGATCAACTAAAGCGTTAGTTTATCTACTAACGGTTTTGACTGTCTTACGGTGACATATATATTTCAATTAATTTATTTTAAAACCTCAATTTTTCAATAAAAAGTATTTTTTTTTGGTTAATCTACAGTTTATTGTTACACAAGTAGAAATCTATTCAAACAATAAGTTTATTTTTGGTTAATAGTAAAAAAAAAAGTGAGAAGTTGCCCAGTTTCTGAAGAAATGCCTGTAATGCCTTACACCTGTGTGTATGAACTTTGCTATGGTATGCACCCGATCCAAAGCCACAACAAACAATCAGAAACCGGAATGCCTCATTTCCAATATGGAACCTTCGGTATTAAAACAGAGCATAATACTCACTATCACCCTTACAAACATTATCATTATACGATGCTATTTTTTGAAGTAAACTAACAATTAGCATGAAACCGTTATAATTCATGAATCTCCTCCGATACATGGTTCATTCGAAATAGTCAGATATTGTGTCGCGACTGTGGGGGTCGTAATGGCGGGGTTGGGGAATCCCCGCCGCGCGGCTCGTTAACTACACAGTGAGATAAATTATTTTTATCTGTTTTGCTTCAATCACCGCTGTAATTAATGATTTTATGCGCTGACATCGATTAGGCTACATCGGTCGTGAGAACTCTTGTTGATGAGTCGATTTGCCAAAGTTTCAATATATTCTTCCACACGTCATGCTCCCGGGAAATGACGCACTTTTTACACATCCACATCGTTCATATACTGATTGCCCCGTAAAGATTACTTAAAGCGAACAAACAGTATTCCACTAATAATGAACTCTGTGTTCCACGTGCGTCGTCGTGCAAGCAGCGCGACGGAGAGGAACACGCCGCAATACCACTCACCGCTCCGAAAAGAATTCAAGACAATTAAAAAGTTTTACTCATCCACAACGTTCAAATATTGATAGATTAATTGATTGAGCTTTGTGTAAATATTTATTTTTAAATATGACAGTCAAAAGAGGCTGTAGGAAAAGTCAATGACATTTATAAAATAAATAAGTATAGGGCATAATGGCAACAAATCGCGAAACAAAATATTACAGAGAGCGCGCGCGCAGCCACGCGTGTTTCCTGCTGGAGCTAGTAACAAAAGCTTTATGTTATCACTGCCGCCCCATCCTCGCCAATAAATTAACGTGCTTCTCATTTACATACGCATAGGTATGAGTTGGAGCAACCATGCTTGGTATGGCACCTTGTCGGCGTACCAGCAAGCTGGCTTGATTTCTCGGCCGAACGAAATATGCCTGGAAATCAGAGGTGATCCTGAAGAGATCAAAAAGCGAGTGTTTACGTAGGCATTTCGACAGGGTTCCATCGCATTTAGTACTATCTAGGAGAAAATGGAATTAGATAGAACCTTGTCGGGGGCGGCAGATGACGAATATTCTTCCGTTTTCTGTTTTATTGCCCCCGCCACTGCCGACGACGTTAGTTTTATGTAAAACAACTTATGAATTTACATGTCTCCCTGTCGACATTATTTATGCGTCTATCCGAAGTATGAAAGCATACAAATATTCGTACCCAACTATGAAATTATCCTGTAGAGGTATCATGCAGTGTTCTTGTCATACACAAATTCCCTTACATAAATATTAAAGCCGCAAATGTGTAACTCGTAAATGCTCCACAAATATGACTTTACTGGATTGCCTTTTAAAGGATTACCTAAGCTCGTGTGAGTTAGCTATACCTACCGCCACTTACCTATCTACTTCTCATAATAACCAACGAAATAACATCCACTGCGCTGAGTGGCCCCACCATAATGTGAAGCTTTTACAGCAATATCTTACCATCTTTCCTCATGTAATGTTTTAATGCGCACTCAAATTTGGGGAGGGCTGATAAAATTGGAAGTAAGTCTTTAATTACTCACTTACTGAGTAGTTATCCGAAAGAGCTTTTAAATCATTCACAAAACACTAATGGACGTGGGGAGAAGAGCGGGGGGAGGCCGCGGGGGGAGGGGCGCCGCGAGCAGATGGGAATCGCTGCTGGCTGGCATTGAAATGGAGGCACTCGAATACTCGTACAACGATACAAAGGTGTGTGATAGAATTGCTATGGACCATAGTTTGGTTAGTCGATTTGATGAAGTCTGCCGGACGATATTGAAACTGCTGTGGTAGGAACTAGAAAGGGTGTTATTTGGAAATTGTCGTAGTAGAACCATACAGCTACAGCCAAGGAACTCAAGGACGAATTCGCGATACGTCATCCATCACACCTGTGTTAGAATGTAACGGAGAATAACACCCTCTCTTTCTAACACAGGCGTGAAGACGTATTGTGAGTCCATGCTTGAGATCCACGGCCTATATGGTTTCTGCTAAGGAAATTGTGTGAGGAGGTTCATCATTGAAGGAATTTCAAGAGATTGTGGCGCCATTAATCATTCATTTGTGTCGCGGACATTTTAAGGTGATATGAAAATATATATATTAAAAGGAATACGAATGTAAACGAAAGTGACAGCGTTAATTACTTCCACATAAGAAAGAAAAAGAGAGCGCAAACAATGCGCTCGACTCTAGCTAAAATAACGTAGCGCCAAACGTCAAACCACATAAAAATTGTTTAAAAATAAACTACGCTTTTCATGTTGAAAAGATTTTTATCTACACACGTATCATAAACCCTCTTTACTGCGTACAAAAACCGCACGTTACGATCAGCATTATGTTACTACTTGGTAAAAACTCATTTATTATCTGAAAAATTACACATTATGACCATAATGTGTAATTTTTCTACACATTATGTTATTCAAATTTCGAACGCCGACGCCCGCCTTCAAACTGTAGTTTGTCTGTGAAGTTGGTACTGACATTCAAATTTCGAACGCCCGAAGTTGGTGCTACAGAACAAGCTAACCAACTGCAGAGCCACAATGCCGGTCAAACATGCGGTTCCTGAACACATCAAAGAGAGCTTATGATATGTGTGTAGATAAACTAGTGTATGTAACTGTACATAATTAGGCATTAAAACTCTCGAGTGATATTATTATGAAACTCGCCTTCGGCTCGTTTCATAAACCCACTCTCGAGTATTAATGGCCTCCATTATGTAGCAGTCACATAAACTACAATCAAAGAGAGTTTACAAGTACATAATATCAACACTTGTAATGCGATTCCGCAATGAAAAAAGTTAGGATTTCAGAATTACAGGAAACAATTAAACAATTTAGAGGTATTTTCGTAATTGAATTATATCGAGAAAATTTCATCCAATCGCGTTCTCCTTCAGTCTTCTTAATCAAATAATCAATAAACGTTAACCCAAAAATTAATATCACCTTTACTGGGAGTCTGGGACAGGTCGGCTAACTCAGATGTGTGCACAACGGGACTAATTTCCTAAAATGTTTCTGCTAGGCAATAACGTAACGTAACTAAAAGTAATGTATCTCATAATGTCATAGAACATCCATTACTTGACCGAGTCTTTCTTGCAGTCTCAAATACCTCGGCGAACCATCCCTGTTTGTAATATTACTGTAATAATAAATGCAGAGGGGTCTGCGAGGGGCGCCCGAGTGCCATTATTATCGGCGGCAATTTAATTAGATCCCCTTTGCTATTACCACTGATTCATTTTACAATACGCATGTAATGCGCCACTGCAGAGCGGAGCCGAGTCCGAAATTGGTTACGACATTTGAAAATTACTATTTTAGGCGCGATTTATTGCTTGTGTTTGAGGGAATACGTGTAATTGTGTTGTTTGCGTCTGGCGATTACTCTTTATCTGTAAGAAATTGATTAAAGGAATTAGAAAAGCCGCCTCGTAAAATCCGAACGATCCCAGGAAACTATGCCTCATTTGAAAAACGAATTCCAAAACGCATTAGGATTCTTCTAAACACCATAAAATTGCTTTTCGAACATGACGGAATTGTTTACCCGGAGTCTATGGTGGATCGTCTTCCGGCCAATCGATATTCGTGGCGAATCAACGAAAGTTAATAATTATCCGGCCGGCCGGGGACACGACTTCATTGACGGGAGGGCCGGTAAAAAGGTGTGAATGGAAGACGGGATTCATCGTTGGCCGGGCAGTTTTTAGGGTTCCGTACTAGAAGGGCACCACACCAAAGTGACGCTGTTTATTTTGATAATGTTGATTCGAGTGCGAGACACGATCGCTCCTTAAGGCTTGAATTTATGCATCTTTAGCTTCAATTCTAGGCCAAACTAGTCGGCAGAAAAATGTGGGTATCTTAAAGTTTATTAGAGAAAATCTTAAGCTGAAAATATTTAGACTATCTGTTATATTTATACTGTAATAATAACTTATTTTCTTGATGATATTATTTTCAACTAAATGGAAATTCGCTCGGAGACGAAATCGGTTTTCTTTATGAAACTTACATGCAAAAAAAGATAGAATGTATTTAAAAAATTTGAATTATTCATTTTATTTTTAAAGTAATTATTAAACTATTTAAATAATATTTTATTTATTTGTCAACTTGAGGAGCCGCGGGGCGGTGCACTCAGTCAGCTTTGACGCTTTGCAACGGGTATTTGTTTTCTTTGTATAATTCTCAAGGGGGTTACGTTAACGTGGAGTCTTTCGTTAATTGACTCTTATGCTGTTAATTTTAAATCATGCATTTTGCCAAAGTTTATCTAGGCTAAATACCTTATTAATGTTTTTGCTTGCGTAATAACGATAAATCCGCAATGGCAATGATTTTGTTCTCGAATGACGGCAGGAATGTCCTTTTAATGATACTTGGAGAAAACAATTCATTTTCTTTAAAAAAACTTGACCTTTTTACTTCTTTTTTAGGGTTTACCGTACCGTACCCGAAAAGTGCCCTACGGGAACCTCTTACTAAGTCTAGGCCGTCCGTCTGTCTGTCCGCCTGTCAGTAATTGGCAAAGAAGTGAAATTTAAACAGAATGTGTGTTTCTGTTTCCGCTACAGCACCAAATAATGCGCCAACAAAAAATTACGCGCGTTTCTTTATATTAAAGGCTCCCCACGTAAGAGATTATTTTAATGGCCATTTTGTATAGTTCGATCATCGGTAAACTCTGGTAAACAGAACGCATCCGATCTTATCGGAAAAAAACGTTAATTGTTGGGTTTGAGTTTTGTGTAGGTATGCAAGTAATAATTTCTCTTTGGAATTATAATAAACATGATTTTTTTGTTTGTATGAGATTGAATTGTATTGGTATAAATAACTTGCCCAATATCGGCCCACTTTCGGTCATACATAGTTCAAGAAAAGAGTTTTTTCAGATGTTCATAGACGCCATTTTTCTAATATTTTGTTGCCCTGGTAGTTATACTGCGGTAATCATAGGACTTTTCTTATATATATCATCCATCCATCACAGTCCTCCTGAGTTTGTCGTTTTGAGTTTGTTGTTTAAAACCGGCCAAGTGCGAGTTGGACTCGCGCACCGAGGGTTCCTTACAAATCGCATTTTTTTAATGAAGGAACTACAATTTTTTTCTGATTTTTCCTTTACTTGTACTACAAGACCTTGCTTCGTGCCAACTAGGTCAACGGGAAGTACCTTATAGGTTTTGATTCCCATGCGAATATCTTTTGATTGATTTTTTCACAACTTCAAAAGACTTGATCATGGAACCCTTCGTATGCTAGTCCGACTCGCACTTGACCGGGTTTTGTGAAGTGTTAACCGGCCAAGGAAGGTGCGTGGACAATCCCTCTCCGCCTCAGCTCGTCTAGTGCCCACTTCGGTGGTCGTACAGACGATAAGATTAGGAGAGTCGCGGCAGTAATCAGCGCGAGACCAGTTGAATGAACGTTCGAGCGCCTTTCATTCATGAGGCTGGGATGCCGTCACGCGACGCACTTCCACGTCGATCTTGAATTCTCGGAGCACGTGGTGGTAACGTCTCGTTGAGTGACAGGTTATGGACATGGTACAGTTTTCTTATTTCAATGCGTAATAGAGACTACGTGATGACCATATTGCTATGATGTAAGTTTAATGATACTGTATATGTTGAAAAATATAGTAGTTTATGTGACTGATACATAATGGAGGGCATAAAAACTCGAGAGGCGAGTTTCATAATTATATCAGTCGAGAGTTTTAATGCCTAATTATGTACAGTTACATACACTAGTTTATCTACACACATATCATAAGCTGTTTTTGATGTGTTCAGGAACCGCATGTTCGACCGGCATGGTGGCATTCGTAATTGCTCTGCACTTGTTTAGCTTGTTCAGTAGTACCAACTTCACAAACAAACTAGGGGCGGCACGCAGGCGGGAGTTGGCGTTCGAAATTTGAATGTCATAATTTGACGTAAATTTTGGTCATAATGTATCAATATTAAGATAAGAAATGAGTTTTTACCAAATAGTATAACATTATGCTGGACGTAACGTGCGGATTTTGGACGCAGTAAAGAGGGTTTATGATATGTGTAGATAAAATACATTTTTTTCCACAATCTGACATCCTACCGTCCTTCATACTCGAAGACTCTTGCAGACACAAGAGTCTCGTTTATCTGAGCTTGCACATCTCGAGATGTATCAAGTTCTGCACGTAGAGGTTGTAGTGTTATGTTACTTACATGCCATTTTCCAGTCTCTTCAGCTGGATACTTGCTGAGCTGTATAGCTGTATATTTTTTCACCTTTATTTTCATAGGACCCTGCAACGTTTTAAACCATAAGAACACATTAACAAATCATTTTCGCTTTGTATTTTCACACTATCAGCACTTCTAAATCGATAGCGAAGGGGTTTACCTTTGGTGACCTTGTATTTGGCTTTCTCCGAAACTCTGCAATCTCAGGCTTCGTGCGCGCTGGTGCGCTACCCTTTTATCTTTCGCTGTTATGTAATTTTGGCTATGTGAACTTGTTGATTTTTCTATTACGAGCCTGAAACCAAAATCTGACATTTATTATGTTGTTGTTTATCTGGTTGTCATGGCAATGTCCATTCAAACTCGTTAGCGGTCTGATATGTTTGCTTCAATACTTTTACAAAAATACTTTTTCTCTCTTGGCCACTCACAAAAATTGCTTTTAATTTAAATAATTTTTAGAACTCTCCAAAAAGGGTATAAGAGCGGAACATTTCTGAAATTCTTGAGTCTCACTTCAGCTCTCATGCAAGAAGCATCACCTAAAGGCCTTATCACGGGGTCGCACTGCCCCGGGATCCTGCGAGCCTCTACTACTACGCCTCCTGGCTTGGCGAAGCCTCTACCCTGGCCGGCGCTTCGTTGGGTCTCCACTTCACCTGCCCGTTCTCTGCTACACCTGCCCGTCGGTGACTTCAGGCCGACACGTTGCGGGCCTCTACCCTGGCCGGCGCTTCACTACCAGGGCCCCTACTCCTGCTGCCCGTCGGGGTCTGATGACTGATTGGCCGCCGGCCTCGCTCTCCATCTGCAAGTGCTACGTCGCCCACCAGTGCTTCCACTGACCGGTTCGCCAGACCGTTTCCACTGCTCCTTCTGCTCCTACTCTCTGTGTCCTCCGCTTCCTTTTTTTTTTTAATCTGATACCTGTATTTTTTATAAAAACCTGTCTCATTTCATCCACCCTCATCTTCCTATCATTTTTCTAAAGTCATTGTATATACCCCTAATAAACTGTCATTTCTAAATTTTATCCTGGTTGTTTTCTGTTAGGTTCTCTCTAGGTTCTTGTCGCTACACGACAAGGTTTATCGAAGGAGTTTCTTGAGTGATGCTAATTTTTTGGTTCTACTTGTACAAGTACTTCTAACCTAACCTAACCTATAACCCAATTGAAATTTAGCCACAATAACCTACTCTAGCCAAATTTGGATTTTCTTTGCATACGCTCCGGTGTATTACAACTGTAACACTCACTATGCAGTCAACTGCAGTCTTTGATGGATGTTAACACTTTCTCTGAATATTTTTGTCAACTCCATACAAAATATAGAGTTGTCAAAGTTAATCCGAGAGTAGTGGTAATCCGCGTTCTGTCTATTAACATAACATAACATTTACATACAGACACGTACATTGCTTCTAGCCCCACACTAGGATACCCTGTTTCACATCCACATCACATCACATACATAGACGACCTCTGTGACGCAGCGGTTATGGCTTTGCCTGCCATGCGAGAGGTTCCGGGTTCGATCCCCGGCTGGGGGTAAAGAAAAAAAAATCCCAGGTCTTGGATGTTTATATGTGTCTGACGTCGCTATTTCTGGTTCCCACGACACAGGGTATCCTAGTGTGGGGCCAGAAGCAATGAATGTGCCTGTATGGGAATGTTTAAAAAAAACATATATAAACATCCAAGACCTGGTTTTTTTTTCTGGGATGGAAGCCGGGAACTCTCGCATGACGACCCCCAGAAGTCGTCATATTGAGCCGAAGTATCATTGACGTCCAATTTCCGAGCAAAATTAGTATTGATCTAATTGAAGCGTTCGCACCTCTTTTGCCTCTATTCTGGCATTGTAACTAGGTGACCTGGTTGCTATAGTTACGCAGGTCGTAAGTATAACATCCAGGTCACCTTGTTGTTTCATAGCATTTACATGAGCTTATGACAGCACATTTGATAAACTTACACTTCCTTCGGCTTTGATCTGTCTACAATCTAAACTAATATCAAAGTGTAGGAAACGTGTTATTTTTTATTTATTTTTACTGCGCATCGTAATAATTTATCGGCCGTGCTCATGCGCCCACGCATGCCTAGTAATACCTAAATGCGATTTTATTAAGAAATGTGGTCTTACAGCAAATAATTCAAAAATTAAAAATGAAATGTTTTCAGAGAAAACCTGTCAATTAGTATAAAATCGAAGAGGATCATTTGCCTTCAAGAATCTGTATCGTATTGAATCGTATCTACTAGTGTTTATGATCCAATTCTCGATACCAAGACGAAACATTCAAAAAGTTTGAAATAATTATATGAATTTATAGATATTGAGATACGAAATATCCATAAATTCATATAAGACTCGCGCACAAATCACGGTTTTTGTGAAGAAACTACAAAATTACGGTTCTCAGATTTTTCCTTTAATTGTACTGTAAGACATTGGTTCGTGCCAAATTTCATGATTCCAGGTCAACGGATTTATCCTATAGGTTTTGATTCAATTGCGAGTATCAAGCAAATTCAGCCAAAATGTGACATCAATACCGTTGACCTACTTATAAGTTAAAATTTTCCACAACTTTATCAGACCGCAGACCTGAGTGATCGATTTTAATTTTAAATTGATATCTTTAAGCGTTCCTGAGAAAAAAGCTCTTGACAGACGGACCGATGGACAACGATGTAATCTTATAAGGTACGGAACCCTTATACTATCGCTTCTAAACCCTTTCACAGCAGCCTGTGGACCCCTAAAATCTCAACTACCCTAAATTTGCTTGGTACAACAGTGCATATACTAAAAACGAGATTGTATTAGCATTGTTATCGATGCATATCTGCTAATGTTGTTGTACTACAGACATGGGTCCCCTAGAATGAAGTCCTCAGCTGAACTCTCGGGGACAGACAGACCGTGGACTGCGGGGGAGGAGCGCGGGGCATCTGGCCGCGGGGGGCTGGGGTAGGAATGCGGCTGCTTCTACTTTGATACCATGTTTCTGATGGAAAGAAGGGAAATTATTATCATTATATTATTCGATAATGTTTACCCTTCACGACTTTTAATTACTTAAATCATTAATCGGAAATGAGATCAAAAAATTGAGAGTGCGAGTATCTAAACTACTAGGTGCCACTATGTGCTCGTACTACTTCTAACATAACATAACATTTACATACAGACACATACATTGCTTTTGGCCCCACACTAGGCTGACATACCCTGTGTCGTGGGAACTAGAAACAGCGACGTCACGAACAACATCCAAGACCTCAAAAACCGATAGTTAGTAGTTAGGACGGATCGCGATTTTGAATATAATAAAAATATAACGGAAAAGTGGCGTTAACTAACGCCGCTGGTAATTGAGGTGTTAAACAGTTGTTTCTTTATGCTGGCTTTTTCATCTTAACCTGAGTGCCACAACTTGCTTTCGCTAACACGTTGATGCAATTTGATTATTTTGTTTGACAAGTCTCCCGAAGTTATCTCAAAATCTATTTTTTACAATTTCGCCCCAGTTCTGATTTATGTTGTTCTTGTTTTTGTTTATATCGTTTAAAAATATTAATTAATGTTGCTCTGTCAGTCCTCGTGCTGATGCTAAGATCCTGTTTTAATGTTCAATTCGTATTCCTCTAAAATTAAGCTGAATTCCAAATTCCAAGTCCCGCTGTCAGGGTGCCCAGCCTTAAACAATGTAGATATTATATGAGCAGGTATACTAGCTGACCCGACAGACGTGGTCCGGTCAAAAGCTACCAACGCTCTCTATTGACAGTAGGATGAATTGAAGAAATATTTTTCGATTTTTCGGCTTTTTATTAAGATTTTTTTTTTCTCCGTAAGAACCAAGACTTTAAGGAATAGTTTTAAAAATGTTCATCCAAATCGTTCCAGACTAAATAGTACTAACCAACACCTTTTGGGGAATAATTTTTATATACACTGGCCTGCAAAACAAGTATCACACTCTTAAAATTGCAATATTTTTTTAAGTATACAAGTTAAAAAAATATTTTTAAGTTCAAAATAAACAGAACTCGAAAAAGATTTAATTTTGTACTATCGTTTCAAGGAAAGTTGATAAAATTTGTTTTTTATTTTAAATCTCTAACTTCTATAGCTTAGAAAAAAAAATACAGTACTTTGTTTTGCAGGCCAGTGTGGTACATAATATAAATCTCGACTTGGTCGACTAATTGTTGCGGTATGCCGTTGAGCCAGAAGCATTCAGACATTTCTTTAGATACGTTTAGAAAATTTCCACGAATGACAAAACCCATTGAAATGACATAATTTCCATGAATGTAAAACCACTCCCACCCCAATCTTTAAACATCATATTTGCATAATGTCGCATGCTTACTTAGAATCTATGGCGATGTTTTCTTCGTGAGACACAATGTTGTATCTACACTTACAACATTTAAACAAAACGAAAGTAGAGGAAGCAAAATGTGTGGTCCTGGTCCTGTCCTGACTGTCGCGAGTAAATTTTGAATCGAAGCATAAACTGGTAACTAATGCGATTTTTTATCATAAATTAGTTAGTAGTAAAATGACGATTTTTGTCGTATTGTCGACATAACATAATATAGCGTCACGCCTTTTCCATACGGGGTGGCAGAGGCATAATTGTGCCCACGTTTAGCATATTTTTTCTATTTTGCGTGTACGGGGGCTAGCCGACTGCCGCAGCTATGGAGTAATGGAAGTTTCCTCACGATGTTTTCCATCACCGTTAGAACTTCCGTATAATGTACTCAAGATAAATAACTTATTACACCGGGATTCGAACTTGCACCTCCTGCGTGTGAAGCAAGCGTGAAACCCAATAGACCACGGAGCTCTTTTTCTTCGAGCTTCTAATGAATGTACTACATGCGACATTATACTCCTGGGTATCTTAGCAACTGAATAAGATAGAAACATGATTTTCACGGAGTTAGAAATGGTATAAAAATGTCATTTGCACATACGATTGCTTCTGACGTTGAGATATATAAATACATAAATAAACATAGAATAAAATAAACATTTACATAAAGGCGCATACATTGCTTCTGTCCCCACACTAGGATACCCTGTCTCGTGGGAACCAGAAACAGCGACGTCACACATATATAAACATCCAAGACCTGGGGGTTTTTTTTCTTTACCCCCAGCCGGGGATCGAACCCGGGACCTCTCGCATGGTAGGCAGAGCCACAACCGCTGCGCCACAGAGGTCGTAAATGTCCTAGTGTCGGGCCAGAAGCAATGTAAGTGCCAGTATGGTAATGTTTAACTACAGTTTTAACATACTTAAAAATGTTTCCACATAACTCACGAAGAGTTTATATCGGCTTATGTTTAAACGATTACCAAAAACGCACCTATTTTACTACCAATAAATTCGAAATGACTGCCAGAATGGATAAATGTCCACCAAATTGTGTTTGGATAAATGATCACCAAACTTCTTTTTATGTTTTGTGTACTTCAGTTTATGTTTTAAGTATTTTTTGTTGTTCTTACATGTTCAACCTAACACAAAGGATAAAGGGGGCTTCGCTTCGCTCACCCCCTTTACCCTTCACCTAAGCTACCGCAGTATTTTGCCCTGATATTTTTTGCAACATTTGGTGTTCATTTATCCATTTTGGGTAGTAAAAAAATATTCTGGTGATCATTATATTTGTTGCCGTATATCTAATATTAATAATACGTACAAATGTCGCCTGCGTCACAGTGGAAGGGCCTGCGACTGCGGCCCCTACCTGCCGCCCGGGACCGGGCCACCACCGCCGCTAATCAATTTAGCGTTATTATCGCACCGATGAAGCTTCATTACGCGCTCAGATTAACGGCTTTCTTCGCTGTACTAACTCAGCTCTCGGTGTACCGGCACGGATGCCTTATTGCATTTTACATCGTATCGCATGGTTGGTAGGATAATAAAATGAATTCACCTTGTCCCTTGTGATAAATGCCTTAGTTTATTATTTAATGAACAATAACGATATCAAAACAATGAAACTGACATCCTCAATAACTAAAAAAAATACTATCTAAATACTATCCACTCACGCTTCGTCAAAATGCATTTAAATATTAATTAGAAATTATATATGCCTTATATTGGGGCATGAGGATTTTGTACCAACTTCATCCTTCAATCTGTTCTTGCACACCATACAAAATGCGCCTTTAGAGATGGTGGATATATTTCTATGATTAAAGACCTATGCACCTCGGTGGGGACATTAATAAACTACCTGCATTTACCATAATAAATAATTATAATAACCATCTAAGTTTTTAAAATTGTTACCATCAAAATGGATTACTTATAACAACAATGTCTTTACTTACCCAATGAGAGTGTATAGGAATGAATTGAGGGACCACCTGGCTCGCCACCCCGTATCAAAAACCCATCACTGTCAGTCAATGCCCCCTCTCCTATTATCCTGCCTGTCTAACGATATAGGTAATAAAAGTTTGACGTGCCCGACAGAGAACCACTGGAGCATGCTAATGGTATATCTGCTACGTCTGTTCGTTGACTACCAGTTTAGCTATTATCAGCATCACAACATCACATCACCACCACCACAGTGTTTCAGTTCATATGGATTTTCAGTTAAACTTAATTTTATAAATCTTTACATCGATTTGACAGCTTTAGGTCCTTGATGGAGTTGAAGACGGGAGATCTTCCGATGTCTCTAAGCTCTGTAAGCTTATGGACATGGGTATTCCCCCATCCTTAACTATCGGAGCCCAGACTTCAGCCTTATGGCGTAACTCTCTGAAGTTCATAGCGTGTGTCTATGGTTCATCTCATGCTCATACAATTTCATCGATTGCAGGGTATCACCGAAGGCTTCTAGGCTTCATTCAATGAGCTTGGGTTTGGCCTCCATTATGATGCTACTTGCATGATACCAATTTGACAGATGAAGCTGGTGCAAGGTGTCAAACGTAAAAGTCTATATGAAGTTCATAGCTCAACGACTTACGCCATAAGGCTCTGGTCTATGACTGACGTGCAAAAGTGCAAACTCTGAATTTGCCAGAGAAATGTCGAGCGCAACATTCTCGTAGTCCGGCTTTTAGAACGCGAACACTGAATTGCGCTCCAAGACACAAATTATCGACGTAGTTCGGAAAGACTGAAGGTTTATTTATCTGATAGTATATTGATGTTATTTATTTCTTTTAACTCTTAATTGTTCACTAGGACTACCTCTCTATATTTTATTTTTCTCCTTTCTTCACAGGTTAGCTGTAAGAAATTTCTTTTTATAAATAAACTCACCTTTGCATACAGTTCATGTTACATTTTCCATTGAGTTTTCTGTGCAATAAAGGATTATTATTATTATTAAGGACACTGAACGTGGGACGTTGCTCGACCGTTGGGCCATGAGAGCCACTGAATGGGTTTCAAAAACGCCAAGAGGAAGAGTTGTCGACCCAGGAAGAGATGGGGTGATGAGCTAGGTCTTTGGGACGACGACTCGTGGATGACCGCTCAGGATCGCCAAGAGTGGATGGCGGGGAGAGAGGAGACTCTGGGGATAACTCAAGAATATCACAGATATCTTGCCTTGGACCAGGTTCCTCAAATCCTTCCATTAAAACTTGAGTACTTGAAGTACAGCCACTTTGTATCAAGCTCAGGTTTCATAATTAGTTATTGTTCAAGCGACCATTCAATTTAGAGCATCAAAACCAGAAACACACTAATGTAACAAATAACTAATAACAATGCGCCAGGAAAACAAACGAATGTCGAGCCCTATTAGAAACCGGTTAGGGCGGAATTCTGTCGTCAACCTCTTGCATTCCGGCCCAGACCGCCCGCCGACACCGGGGTTACAATCTAACCCCACTGTTAACCCAATCCTAGTTGTCCACACATAGTCCGACCCAAGCGTCGAAATGCGTCTTCGGTTAATCACGGATATGAACAAAGAAAGACGTAGATAGAGGTTAATTGCTGATAAAGACCATATTTCTAGAACCTGTGGAGTATCAACATCAAAGGGCTTTAAAAATCGAGTACGAAAAAATTTACAAATATTGAACAAGGTATGAACAATGCACCTTAGTTTCAAACTAAGTTTTTACAGATTTTTCGTTAAATCAGGAAATAAATGACGTAATAAAAAATACGAACGCAGTACACTATAGAGCACAAAACAAGCAGATAAAACGTAACGTAATTATTGAGATTCTATAAAAATATTATAAAGCACTGTTAAATTCAATTTAATTTAAATGCAGGCGGGGCCAATGACATCTAATCTAGTGAGTTCCGTACTATATAGTAATATAGTACGGAATGTACTGTATCAGTCCAGTCATGCATGCATATTTAGCTCTCGTGTTTGAGAAACGCTACTGAAATTAATCGGGTTGGTCTTGGACTGTCTAGAACACAATTTGACTACATTTGATGTTTGCCTAGAGCTTAAAGTAACACTGCATAACGGGTCGAACACTCAAATCTACTAGAACACAAATTGACTAGTACCGAAAAAACCTAGAACAAATATCCACCTGGTCTTATACTAACGGTGCCGGTGGTTAGAAGCAAGGTTGGTCAATGTATGGGTGGTTTTATTCTCATACATGTCTTGTCAATGTCAAAAAACATTATCTGTACGTAGAAAAATAATACCTTCTCGGGATCACCCGTGAATTCAAGCATCCCGAGAGTCTATTTCTTGGACATGCTTGACATTGACATAGATGAGCGGGAACACTCATCTCTAAAGCTGCTGCAGGTAGAATAAAGAAGTTTTTTTATAAGAAAGCCCTTTTTAAATAACATTCTGTGTATACTTTTTACCTTTATTTAATTTAATATTATAGTCTCGATGTTGAACGCCAACCTTTTTCCAAATCGCTGCGATATCACAAAAACACTGCGTCCTATTAACTTTGCGGCATAGAACGAGGGACCGTCAAAGAAACTCAAAACAATTATAAAAGTTTACCGTAAAAACGCTTTAAATGTGATTTTGATTGCCACCACGATAATTAGGTAGGTACGAAACGTGGAACTTTGTACGAGATCGCGACACGATTGCCGCAGGCTAGGCCTAATGAGCAAGTACATAATAAGCCGACCCTCGATTACTTCGACGATTGAGCCATTTGTTATTATTATACCTACCTTTTTGTTAACTCTGTCTGACTCAGTGATTTTCAAACTACGGCTGATGCTGTGCCTAGGATACGGTCTAAGATAATTGTGTCTATTATAGAACAAACGTTATATTCTAAATGAGCACGGGTGCGTCTACTTTACGATCAAAATTAGTAGGTACTATGCCAAACATGACTACTCTAATCATTATTAATTACGAATTAATTGTGTGATGAATCGGACTGCTAACCAAAAAAAGTTGGCATGAGAATTCTAGCCTATCCCCAGCTTATTTCTTGGACAACTGATCTTCAACGTGAAGTCCGATGATAAAATATAAATAACATTCTAACAAATGGATCCTCAGCATCGTGACTCTGAAATGACTTTAGTATAATGAGAATGTGATGGCTCAACGATTAGCACCGCTTATACAGCGGTTAGTCCGCGGCACTACAAAGAGCGCCAACTCTAACCCAACGTTGGATAATTACTAGTATTCTTTGATTGAAATTACCAACATTTGTTATAATTGAGCCCCTTTTATCTGATACAGACGCCTCGAGCGATCACTCACAAAGAGAATAATACTTATAATGATTAATTAATGGCAATTTGAAATTGTTTAATGTTTTTCGGCGGTTTTATATATCTTGTGATTCGGACGCTAAATGAAGGTTATAAGGCGTTGCTATGGGGTGGGTTTCGATTCTTACTTGCCGTAAAAGCTATTATTATTATCCACTTACCGCAATGTCTAATGTACTTACATTTGCTCTAGCAGGAAAGCAGCGTAAAGTACCAGTACCTACCAACCGTATATGCTAATAAACCGAAATCAAAATAAGTAATACAAGTTAATGTCGACGTTGACGCATGTCCGATAACGGTAAACTTGGACAGTTACAGACATTAAAGACGCCATATTATTTGGACGCCACGGGCACCTAATGGCATGAAGTTATAACGAGCTTTAGATGAATACGTAATGCTTTGGTTGGTTCCTCCACATTGACATGGTTTTTTAGGTTTTGCGATTATTTTTTTCAAGTAAATATTTGTATTTATTTGTTCAAGTTGCTTATGTAATGCATGCTTAAAAGCAGTATGTACATACTGTGGCCAATTTAACTAACAATTATAAAGTGAGTACCTTAGGTTAGTCCGTTACCAATCATATTACGCTTAGGCGTATAAGATGCTCCATAATACAGCTTTGCAGAATTTTTGATTTAATGAAGATTGCTTCTCTTAAGAATGTGCTACTAATAGCATTACTTTTTCATTTCTAGAGAAAACTTAATGGTCCATCCATATTGGTGTTAAACCTAGTTTAATTATAATTACCCATAATTGCTCCATTAACTCCCAGACAGTAACTATCAGACACAACTGGAAAAGTTTATGACTATCTCAAAATCACATGTTAGAGTTTGATGGTTTTATTTATGCGTTTCGAATCATTCGCAATAATTTTCATTCGGATCATCTCTGTCTATGAAGTTAATATGGTATTTAGTTATTTTTATTAAACCATATATACATATATATAGGTGCTTACATACATTGCTTCTGGCCCCATGACCCTGTGACGTGGGAACCAGAAACAGACACGTCACACACATATAAACATTCAAGGCCAGCTCTGATAAAAACTTCTGGAGTATTTTGATTCAGCAAAAATAATATGTATTTCAAATTTAGATACATCAAAAAGTTTTCAACAAATAACCTCTTACAACATTCCGGAATGATCATCGCGTGTCCACAGGGTAAACAGAGCCCTATAGGATTACTATGATCCCTCCAATACAGAGCCATTCCGCGGCAATATATTCGAAAACGCTCGAAAATTACACACCACCGCGCTATCTCGAATTATACTTAATATATTTGTCGGACAAGGCACAATTATGGCCAGTCCACCATGACGTGACGCTCCGCTGGCCAGCGCCTACTAGTAGAGATTGCCGCGCATGGAGGAGACACTCGTATTTTGCAAAGTTTTGACTTAGGTATTTGGCTATATTCTGATTGAAAACTTAATTTTATGTGGTCATAACATGGCACATGAGTCCTTTCATAGCTTTATATTGACAAGCCTAAACTCAAATGAATTCATGAAATGAATTCATACGACCATCTGATCTTGCTATTTTAATGCGTAGACGCAAACGTCTTAACACTTTAAGTTAAGTCTTAAATTACAAATATTTTACTTTATTCACTTAGTAGGTATCACAGTTCAGTCACAATCACGAAAGAGAATTGGGCATATTACTAATCTCAAAGATATCTTATTTATCATCTTATTACTATCTGAAGGACATCCGGTGTGGGATGAATGGAAAACCCATAGGTACCTCAACTTTGACATACCAGACGTGCCACCAGCACGAAGGCGAGTCAACACTATTTTCTGAGTAGCTTTGACAACTCTGTACAAATTAAATGAAGTCGTCAGTTATTCAGGCAGGGAGAATTTTCGTTACCCAGATTAACAGACAAATAACTTTATTGGACATTCTCACGTACAAATTCTGTCAATTTCCTCAGATTATCGTTAACTGAGGATAGAAAATTCGGTTGTAGTGCAGATAGGTAAAAGTGAACTAACATATCCAAACAAAGTTCCTCCTCCAAGCCTCACCGCTCGCGCTCAGTAGTTTCTAATTGCGGGGAGGCAGAGCGATGACGAGACAATGTCTGCACTTATATGCTCATTACTGCCTCTTTTTCGCTCTTACCCACGACATCGACACACCTGCTTAGGTCACCACTGATAAATCTCTTTGGGACGATTAGCACCTTAAAGAGCCCAAGTCCACATAGTCCACAATGTCGGTTAATAACATTTATGTTTCCTTTGAGTTGAGGGTTTCTGATTTTCTTGAACTTACCGTTTTTGCTGTCCAAGAACATTCAAAATGATCTGTGTAGAAAATTGAGGTATTTAAAGGGTTCTAGACTCAGGATTATTGTCTATTGGTATTGTAGAATTATTAAAGACTAATTAGGAGTCAATCAACTGTCTCAAGAGTCATCAAGCGAACAACAGATCTCTCCAGCGTAGTCTTATACTATACAAACAACAACACGATCACCTGCTTCATCAACCCGCAGCTCTGCTGTGGCCTGTAGTAAACCGATGCCTCCTGCACTAGAACTCGAAGATGAAGAACATATTACAAATATTTTTTCGTAACATAGGGCTAGGCTTAGGTTCGATGATGCTGGACGAGTGTTTGAATCACCGGCTGATTTACATCTGTATATCCGGTGCTTCATAGACACAGATGGTACAATTCATTTTGAATAGTAGTTGTGAAATGCTGTACAATTATTTTGGTGGTGAGTTATTGCAACCTTGAACAAACTTGATGTTAAAAAGATTATAACTTGTGCATTTATTTATATAGGGCTGTCTTCAAAAGGACACAACAACCAAGTTATATGCAGTATAACAGGTCAATATGACAATAATGTTTATCTTAACATAAATATATTGTATTAGAAACAAAGCGTTGTATCTACTAAGTGTAAGTAGCTATCTGGCTGACTGTACCGGGTGAGTCAATAGGTAATGAACGCAACCTACCTACATATAGTTTTGGTATATCATATATACCGCCTGACATAGATCTACCTCAGCGCATACAAAGTTTCCTGAATCAACTTAGCGATACAACGCGGAACAATTCCAATGACCTTTTTATGCTGGTAGGAGATTTTAAATTGGCTCGTCTGAACTGGGACACGGGTTATCCCGTGTGTATCAAATATGGCACTGTCGCGTTTAAAAACTCTGTAACAAACTTCGTAAACCTTACGAAATTTTTCGGCTTTGAACAATCCAATAAACTAAAAATTGGTTGTAATAATATATTAGACCCAGTGTACAGTAATTTTGCAGTTGATTTTACCCAGTCCTGTTCACCTGTTATTGCGGAGGACAGATTCCACGTTACTCTCCATCTGGAGTGCACAGACGAGACCGTAAAAACCATCCCACCTGCGAAGCGTTTGAAATATCAGTTTAGGAAGGGCGACTACGGTGCTATGAATACTCTCTTTAGTGAAACTGATTGACCTGGAGAAGGGTACAGTGGACAACGTTGCCTCATACGTTAACTCCAGAATACATGATGCCATCGAGATGTTTGTACCGAGAGCTACGACTTGTAACTCGCGACATTACCCCATATGGTACAGCCGGGCCTAAATCAACATCATCAAGGAGAAAAATAAATATCACAATTTTTGGAAAAAATATAAAAACCCTCTGGGCTACGATGCTTTTTCTCTCCTTCGTAGTAGGCAAAAACAGGTACAGGAATGTAACGCAAACTACATAAGGTTGACTCAGGATGGTATAAAGAACCCCAGGCTTTTATGGTCTTACGTTAAAGCTAAACGAATGGTTGGATCTGGGTATCCTCAGAACATGACCTACAACAACTCTACTCTAGGCTCTAAACAGGAAACATGCAACTCTTTCAATGAAAAAGGTTCTGTCCCCCTGCTCAATGCTATTCCGATACAGATCTACTGGAACCGTCTCATCCGTTAGTGATTAAGCATTGTAGTTCCGATTGAGGATATATTCAAACTTTTAAGAAAACTTGATAAGTAATAATAATAATAAGTTTTTATTGCATTTTTACAAAAAATATATCCATAACAGTCAAAAAAAACCGCGGTAAGTAGATAGTTTTATATAATAGCTATATGTACCTACTCTTGTCATGTTAACTACTCTGCTGTTTTAAGCCAATGCTTATATATGGCAGTAGTTATAAGTTAATCAGACAGCTCTTTAATAATTGTATTTCTGCAAGTAGTATTTCCTAAGTAGCACAAAGCTGCATTATATAATTCCACATAAGGTCCACATCGGTTGTATTAGCACTTTTAACGACTTATTAGTGTTCACTCGGACTGCAATAGCTGCATAGGAAATATCGAGACCCAATATAATGCAATATTCGGTACTGCGATTCTATTAAGCGCTACACAGACGCCACAGATTCACTGTTATTCAGCGTTTAGTAGAGTTGTACCCTATCAGCTGCAAAAACGCATTTTGTGGACACAAATAGTGCAGTTTTCTGAATAATGGTTCACAGGTGTACCCTTAAAACACTTGCATTTTAAGAGAGAACATACGAACCTCTATAACGATAGAGTATACATGTATATCAGCATATTGTACCAAGTGTGATCTTTTATGCAGTTACACAGCAGCGCCCTGCTATAAATCTGTACATCGTGACCGTCAATTCAGACCTGGGCTGAATAAATGGAATTTAATTCAGCATTAAGACTGCTGGTTGAGTTATATTTTAACATTATAAGCCAAGCGTGGACATTTATAAAGCATTTAGCATTAATTTTAAGTTAACACTGACCACTAGTTTATCCGCCATTTTTAAGTACGTAACGCGTATTATCGTAAACATTTAGCTTCTATCCATTTAGTTTATATCAGAAAATATCAGCTTGCACTGAACTATATCAAAAATAAATGAATATGTAAACAGTGCTTACATGTAAAAGTAATATGTAAAAAAAAATACTTGCAAATAGCCTATTTTATTTTGAACTTTTTTCACGTATTTGTGGATATTATGAGAGCGCGTGAAAATTTTGACCTAAATATGTATGGTATTTCATACTACAGTTACATTCCCGATACAATTTAACACATAATTGAAATAACTCAAAGTTTTACTTAACATTAACTTTATTATTTATCCACAAAATGGCAACCAAAACATCTTCATTTACACGCACAATATTACTTACTGCAGTTCAACACTCTTGTACGGAATAAAAATAGAAAATGCGTTTCTGCATACCACAATTTCACTGATAATTTACTTTTAGCTTCGATAAAGCATTTAAGATGACCACACTTATTCCAATTTTGCGAATGATTATGAGAATGGCTCCATATTAACTATAATGAGTACCACGTGCCTCATTATTCAGGCAATGTTCAGCACTTGGAGTAGCTGTAGCTTTATTAATGCTAACATAATGCTATTATAATTCAGTTGTACAGCAATGTGCCACGTAATTTGTGCCCAAATTAGAGTTATATCAGCATTATATGCGAATATAATGCTGATATACAGCAATCTTTAACAGCTATTGTGTCCAAGGTGTACTGTAAAAATGCTGTTACACAGAACCTTTGTGCTACTTGGGACACGTTTCAACTCTGTTCATGAAAGCGGCTATTCTGAACCCCACGATGACAGTAAATGTGCTGCAGCATCGGCGCAAGCCTTCAGGTGCCTAAAAGTATTGAAGTATGTGACTCTGAGTGCATTGTGAGATTTTCGAGTGTACCTAGTCCAGAGTTGACAGGTGTAAAATTAT
Source organism: Argyresthia goedartella (assembly GCA_949825045.1). Classification (NCBI taxonomy): domain Eukaryota; kingdom Metazoa; phylum Arthropoda; class Insecta; order Lepidoptera; family Argyresthiidae; genus Argyresthia; species Argyresthia goedartella. Next base: position 11,931,169 of record OX463808.1, on the reverse strand, counting down.
TGACAAAAAGTTTTAAATAGTAACAATTTCACATCCGAAGAGGCCTTAAAGAACCTTCTTGCTATCATATTGACAGTTTTTGCAAAAGCCCTACGCTGTCTCTCAATATCAGCGTTGTCCTTCATAGAGGATGAGAGAATATGGCCAAGGTATTCGGCTAATGTTCTCGACAATATTTACAGGTTGACCCTTAAGCATGAGACTGGGAATGTGGTCCGGTCCTCTCCCCAACCTGAACATCATCATCTCAGTTTTCTTTACATTATATATTAGATCGTGTTCTAGTGCGAATAATTATCAGACAGGACGTTACCCCACCTGACACTGTTGGTCTGATTACTGTACCAGTAACTAAGAAGATCAACAGTCCCAGATGGTACCCCGCTCCTGCCTAATTTGTCCCACAGCATATCATGATTAAGAGTATGAAAAGCACGACTTAAATCTAAAAAACAACCGTACACCGTTGTTTTATTGTATAAATAATAATTAACTGTTTGTTTTAGAGAAAAAATAACCAGTCAGTAGAAAAATCAGCCCTAAAAGCAAATGGAGCATCGTCATTTTTATTAATGGTGACATATTTAGTTGTATGAGTCCTTTAAGCACCTTGGCCTCAACTGTAGCCAGCGAAATAGGCCTGTAGTTTGCCGCGCTCGAGATACCACCAGTCTTATAAAAGTAAGGGCCCTGGTAGTGATAAAATTCCTCCTAATCTAATCGTAAGTTGCGCCGAATCACTAGCTGGCCACTATCAATAATATTTAACACGTCTTTTCATGAGGGAGTCTTTCCATCTCCTTGAAAGTTTGCAAAAAATGTTCCAGTCCATAAAAAGGGCTCCAAGATATCGCTAGAAAACTAAAGACCAATATCTATAATATTTTAAACGTTTTCTAGCAAATCTAGCGAAATATTGCCCTGAATGTCCCAGGTGAACAACAAGGCTTCGTGAGGTCCAAGTCTATAACAACCAACTTGGCTGTGTTTGTGGACTTGGTTCTCGTAGGAATGGATAAGGGCGGTCAAGCTGTTAATACGGATTTCGAGAAGGCTTCGACCGGGTTGAACACATTATACTCCTGAAATGTTAGAAAACCTGGGTATCCAGGGCGCTCTCTTACGATGGACGGAATCTTTCATCAATAGAAGATGTCAGGCTATTGCCTTTGGTGGGTGTCGGTCAGACTTGATTATTGCGGTGCCTTCTGGTGTTCCTCAGGGGTCAATTTTTGGACCCTTACTCTATGTTGCATATTTATACGACATTGGCATCTGCTTCAGTCACGCCAGTTCTTCTTGTATGCTGATGACAAAAAAACTCTACTCAAGATTGTGTGAATTTACAGGCGGACCTCAACAGACTATCAGACGACAGTTAAGATTGCAAAATGTAACGTTATGTCACAAGGCGCACAAAGCCAAATTTGAATGACTATAAATTAAATGAATCATCAATTCTAAGGGTACATACTGTACGCAACTTAGGTGTCCATTTGGACTGGAAGCTTACTTTTCAAGAACACGTTGAAGACTTCAAAAATAAAGCCAATTCTATCAGCCGCCGCCGGTCTCGCACATACAAACAAAGTTTTCCGGTATGGACATATTCCATCCCCTTCCTGGCCTCTTTCAAAAGAATATGAAGTCGATTCTAGTACCGCCATTCCATCAATGCAATCCTATTTTCAAAAATAATACATTTTCTCTCTATTACTACCACACACACATGTACACACACGCACACACACACACTTCACACCTCCCCCTCCCCGCCCCCTGTAACTCCTAGTTTGTTAACATTAAATGTAGATATGTATTTGCAAAATTGAAAATGCGCTGTGGACTCTGTGCTGGGTAAATTCCCTAATAAACAAATAAATAAATAATAAAAAAGTAACAATCGGCGTTCACGGTCCATCAAGGTTCCATATTAGGCCCATACGGCATGTATTAACGATCTGCCTTTTGTGGTGGAGAAATTCACTGACTTAGTGTTTTTTGTTGATGATACTTCACTGGTCTTCAAAAGACAAAAAGAAGATTTTGATGATGTTAACAATGCATTATCTTTAAACTTGAATTGGTTATAAGTTAATAATTAACGCTGGTAAAACCAAGTGATTCAAATTCACACTTCCAAATGTCAGGCAAGTTCAGAGCAGTTTAGTGTTCAACAGCAACACGTTAGAATGACACGAATTTTTTTGATAACCAGGCATAGCAAATTGCAGTGAAGACCCCACATAGATAAATTAGCTGGTAGATTAAGTTCTACGGATTTCGCTGTTAGAAAGATAGACAAAACACGGGTGTGGCTACAGCTAGGTTAGTCTATTACAGTGACTTTGATAGTGTCATGTCGTATGATATTTTGTTGTGGGGGAAAGCAGCGGATATTCAAACTATTTATATTTTACAGAAAAGAGTTATTCGAGCAATTTATAATTTAAAATGAAACAAACACCCTAAGAGAACTTTTAAACAAAATTGACGTATTATTTTTTGCAAGTCAATTTATTTTCGAAAATATATTAAATATACGTAACAATCTTTCAACATTCTTCAAAATTAGCGATAGCTGTAATGTTAACCTAAGAAATAATAATCACTATTTGCACCCCGGTTTAGACTGGCGAAAGTTTGCAATTCTTTCAAGGGGCAATGCAAACTCCACTACAATAGGATACCCCCTGGAGATTTTGAAATTGTCGTTGAGCAATTTGAAAATCGTGTAAAAACCACTTTATATAAAAATTGATATAACAATATTCAAGATTACATAAATCTCTAACGAAACACAGAACTCGTTTAATAATTTTGTTATAATTTCGTATTATTTATAATAATTAATATGTAATATTTATATTTTTAAAAGAAATCTAAAAATCAATCTGCGGAAGTAACTGGGCCCTTCTTCTGCCACAGTGATCCGATGTAGAGAAAAATGAAAAAAAGTTTCTAAACGTGTTAATATTTAAAAAAAAAAATACTAACCTATAGACGTTTGTCTTATAAACATGTTCTATGTTAGTCAGATACAGCTATTCATGCTTTTTACTCCCGTGAGAATTTTATGCAGTTTCGACATAGTTACAAAATCAATTTACAAAAGCTACGTTGGTACATCGATCAAACGGTTTTTCTACACGTTTTTAGGTCACGTTCGGATGAATAATGTGTTCGGGCCATTAGTGGTCATTATATGCAAATAATATTACACTTTAGTGGCCTGTATAATATGCTTATAGATATGGTAATATCGCTCCACTGCGGATCTCCATTTCATCGTACCTACAACTCTAGTCTACCTTAAACCTATTCTTACCTTTTTACAACAGGCTAATATTATACCTATACTTGTTAGGATGAGTGTAGCAATTTCCTGAGTTGAATAAGTATTTGTATTTTGATACAATATGTAGCCTTAATCAATACATATGTTTCAAGAAGTCCCGTTAAGCCCTATTGAACAGACAAAACATATTTTTTTCATGTTAAACGACAAATGAATCTGTCACCTAGGGGCCTGTCGGAACTTCTTTAAACAGGAAATAAGACTAGAAATTGTATGAGATGTTCGCTGATGTTCACCAAGAAAATCTTTTCCGGTCGCCTAAGCGAAAGGAACACAGAAAAAGCAACCCTATTAGCAATTTTGGCTATTAAAAGTTAAAATCGCAATCTATTGAGTGAAATTAATCAATACGAGCAGCGGTGGCGGCGGCGGCGGCGGCGGCGGCGGTGGCCGATGGATATTTTATGTTACCGCGGGCGAAGAGTGGGCGCCAATTTGTCCGCAGTTTTTTAATTAGTACGAATGTGAGAGGAAACGAATTGGATTTATGTTACTTCGTACATGTACACACGTTTGGTTGACTATAAAATTGAACTTTTCGACGGGAAACATTGCAAGCTCGAATTTTTTATTTCGGATTCTAGCTCTACACCTACATTTTAGCGGGGAGAACAGACACTTAGTATTTTATTTACCCTAGTAAGCTGATATTCTACAATCGATTGTATGTAGGTATGTGCCATTTTTAGGTTTCCGTAGAGAAACAAGGAAACCTTATAGTTTCGTCAAGTCTGTATGTCCGTCCGTATGTCACAGCAACTTTATGCAGAAACTATTAAGACTAAACAGTTCAAACTTGGTATTAGATGTATTCTGTAAACAGCTTTACGATTTTTACACAAAAATTTAAAAATTAAAATATTTAAAGGGGGGGCTCCCCATACATGGAACTGAAACTAAACATATTTTTTTCATCAAACCTTTATGTGTGGTGTGTCTATAGATAGGACATCAAAAATGACGTTGAGGTTTCTGAAAACATTTTTCCTCAAAGTAAATCTTTAAAGAGACAGACCCTTCCAAAGTGAAAAATATATCCCCCCCCCGCTCTACTTTTAAAGTAAAAAAGTGAAAAATCTACAAAAAATATATGCTGTGTATCTCGATACACACTTTCAACGAAAATTGGTTTGAACAAAATAAAATAAGCAGTTTTTAAGACATAAAACATTTATTAAAAACCGCAAAGATAACTTTGTCATTCATACAAACACTATGAAAAACAAAGTTACAACACAAACATCCAGTCACATAATTACATGCTACAACGGATCCCTTTATGGGCGAGTCCGCCTCGCACTTGGCCACTTTTTCATTCTTCTTCACTTCACTTCGCAATTTTTTGTTTTGAAATCATACAAAAATAATTCCAAAAATTAAATGCACACACACACACTTATTACCATAATGAAGTAGACGCTAGCGACCAAAGGCTAAAATAAATAAATTATTATTATTAATACCCGTTTATGAATATCACTCCAACGCGACACTCGATACCCCACACAACGTCTTTCCCAACGATCCCCTATGTTGAGGGGTGTGGAGGGACTCGCTGGTGCAACGTCTTCCCCCCTCACCCCCGGCTCTAATTAGGCTCACATTCTCATTCCGTTTTCGCGTTTAATTTCGCTGGCGGTTGGTTCTTAATTACGTTATTCGCGGGGAGGTTCGCGGGCGGGGAGGTTGTTGTGCGGCCGCAGTTTGGGAACCAGTGATGATGTGAGTTGAGTGACCTGTACGTCACGTTAGGATTCTTTTATACCTAGCCACCTAATTAATATTTGTGCACTTAAATAAGTCCGTTGAATTCTGGAGGACAGAAGTACCCGCTCATTAAAAGGTGATGTTCAGATCCATTAGATTTAAGTGTTCCTACCCCAAAATGCATTGCTCCAAAAATCCTGCTGTAATAAACTTTACGCCCACTGTGGATCTAAAAGGCTGGATTTATTATTACTGTTTCTCAACCACGTGGGAGGATACGACCGATCTTTAATTTCCCATTTTGGGTGTCCCAATAGCCTAACGTTCTTGTTAACTCCACTGCCTGTTTGGTGTTGTAACGTTTATTGTAGTTTTGGAGATTTCTTGGACATACAGACTAGAATTTTGTATACTCACCATGCAAAATATTTCTACCTACCATAACAACCATGGTCCATATGCATATCGTCTCACCCCTTATTCCAATTATCTCAGCGTATAGTAAGAGTGCAACCCGTATTTGATAAGCCGAAGACACGTTTAGGGTGACTGTGTCAGTTCCACCATCTGTCTTCCACCTTCTGTCAATCGAAAGCCCACTGCTAACAAGAGATGACTTACACTTTTCTGTACTCACATTCAAAAGTGCAGTTCATGCTTGAAATTGAAAAAGAAACACTTAGCAGGTAAATAGAGCTCCATCCGCCCTTTGTTGCCGGGCGGTTGCTAATAAGATTTTTAAACGGCAACAAAGTATCCAATCAATGGGGCTTGAATAATGAAGGCGGCACCTGTCCGTTCCCATGCCACCCCCGCAAACCTAAACACGCACTGAGGAACCCTAAACAGGAAACCTCACACTTATTCCTACAACAACAGAGTCTTTTTTGAATTGCGATCTTGTTTTTATAACAGAAGTAAATGATAGCTGAATTGTCATAAGTATGAGTAATTATGCATGGAAGTGTATCGTGTAGCGAATGAATAGTGTCATTGTTTTTTTTATTGTTTGATTTTTGTCTACGGAGGCAGTCACGCAATGCGATAGTAGGTTGTAGGTTGGTTTATGTAGGTTATTATGTGTTGCGATGTATTCAAATTCGCAAAATCAACAAAAAAATTGTGCATTTATGCAATTGCAAATTTTCAATTTTAGAAATAACGCCTATATTCGTGCCATAGAAAAACATATATTAAAGGACAAACTCGGAGCGTTCTTGAATTAACTGATAACATAGTTTCGTAAACTTCTAATTAAATCTCCCCAATGATTGTGAACCCGCCGTGCAACTTGCGCACGCGACGCAAATCAAGGCATGCTCATTAAATGAACACGCAACTTTAGTACGAAGACACATGCCATAGAACCGGACACATCTGTGGTTCTACCAGCCATCTGATACTTACTATACTCTAGCTAGGGTCTAAATAACATATATTTTGTAAGTTCTTATTTTCTCAACATTACTTGGAGCCCTGGACCCAATTGCAAATTATATGAATTTTGTAATATTGATGAGGAATCGTGTGGGGTGTTGAATTTCAGTTTGTGACCTCGAGGAGCCTGGTGCTCTCTTTGTGGTGACAACCTTAAATATTCGAACTTTCTTTGGTTTTTCCCTTAGATCTTCAAAATTATAGATTTTCTAGAAAAACATCCCAAAACAAAGTTGCATGTCATTAAATTTCATTTGTGAAAAATACTTTTCGGTTCAATACTTACCGAGAAACAGTAGTTGAAAAATGAAACAAATTTCTTAAAATGTGAACCAGGGTCGCTTTACCAGTCCTATATTGAGCTATGTCGCCTCATGGGAGTCTTGCGTGAGCTGGGTTGGCTAGAATAGCCGGTCCCACTCTTTCCACACAATAAAGTCCAAATGAGAGACTAGGTGTGGAATCGAGAGCCCGCTAAAGAACTTCTACTTCTTTAGCGGGCTCTCGATTCCAGAAATGTAGAGTTGTTATGCATCCATACAGTGTTAGCTTGATATGATCTTCACTATACAACTCCTACTCATTGCCCTGAAGCCACAATCGATATCTCCGGAAAAACAATATTTTCTAATAGTAATAAATAATATACCAGCCCGGCCTAGGTTGCGCTCCATAAGAAGTTTCCTAAACTCAGCCAAGCTTCTCAACCACTCAGCTGCAACTACACGTCTCACCATGTGGCAATCGCGCCTGAGCCCCAAAAGCCCGAGTACCAGCGTGAGAGTAGAACTGCCTGAGGGATATAACCTCAACTGGCCCGACAACCTGCACGAACGAGGACCAGGAGGGTTACCACAACGTCTTATGCCGATTTAGATTAGGAACCTAATTTGATCCGCAAAATTACTGTGACCGTCTTAAAACAAGTCTTGGTATTAGGTAAATAAAGCCCATTATGGCGAATTGGAATGGTTGCCATGGTGATGTTCTTGTTTTGAACCTAATTTGAATCGGAAAAAGATTGTGGTTACCCCTGTACGAGGTTACCGAGCGGGCTATCGCAGTTGCCACTTTATGGGCAGCCCGTGTTTGAGATGACGGTCGACTCGAGAAAAAGAAGCAGAATTTTAAAGAAAAGAAGAAGAGATTTATACTCAAATGGTTTGCCCAAAAAGCCGTAACCGCAATAGCTCTTTTGGTAACCTCGTACAGGTTTCTTATGAAAGGAACTTCTTCTTTGGCGGGCCCTGTTTCCACACCTATTCTCCCATTTCGAACAAGCTGCCGTTGCGGTGCCCCTCACACTTCCGACCACCTACTATCGTGCCCGCTGTGTCCGACTTCCTGCACACACGTCGACCTTAGGCAGGCTAATGACAAAGCCATCGCGGTGGCTGAATACTGGAAGGATCTACTTTGATCCTCCCTACAAGCTTCCACACGAAGAAGAAGAACATTTGGACCTTTGAAACTTTGGACATTTGAAAAAGCGGGACCGGCAATTCTAGCCAGCACAGCTCACGCCACAATCACACGAGGCGACATAGGTCTACTGAGGACTGGCTGAGCGACCCCGGTTCACATTTTAAGAAATTTGTGCCATCTATCAACTACTGTTACTCTGTAAGTATTGGGCCGAAAAATATTTTGCACCAATGAAAATTAAAGGCAATTTAATATTCTGCAACTCTGTCTAGGGATACTTTTCTGGAAAGACGTTTTCCAGATTTCGGGGTTTTTCACCCCTCTACAAGTGAGCATATGTGCTTCTCATGACAACAAACTGAAATTCCGCACTATTCCCAAATTTCATTAAATTAGGAATTGTGTCCAGGTCTAAAGTACTTGCCGACGAGCGCCTATGAATAGCACCTTTAGGTCCATGAAATCATGTAAGTTAATTAAAGAAAATAAATCAACACAAAGAGAGTAAGAGAGAACTAAGAGATTTCCATTTCGTGGTTTATAAACAGTCGAAATAGAATATGTAAAGTCTAAAATAAAATGGAGTATAACCACATAGAAAGATATATAAAAAATGGTTGCTAACACTGTACGTAGTAGTAAAAACATGCTGCACTTGAAATAAAGACATGTAATGTATTACTTACTGCTCTACTGTACGTGTAGATACGCATATGATTGTTACGTGCCACGGTCCCTCACGCTACGCCCTTCCTTATAGCCTTCATTAGAACTGGCAGCACCATGGGTAATAGCTTGCCTCACGCTCCTCACGCCTCGGCTGCTACTTATAAATTTGCCAAACGAAACGTACGCCATCATTAGCCTAAACAATTTACATATTACCACTGTTTGTAGCAGCCCGTAGAGAAATGTAGAGCGTCGGTAAACGTCAAATAGTTTCACCCATTTTCACAATAGGTTACGCCGAGTTGAGTTAGTACGTCGTCCTAGTTTCAACGCACTCGCCAAACGTCCGAGAAGAATATCGGCACGGAAATAAAGGACTGTTTTCATAACGCACAAAAATTAAGCAAATTTAATTTCAAAAGCAAATCGCTTCAAAGAAAGGGCTACTGAAATAATTGTCTATTTTACTCGGAGAGAAATAGAATTACAATCTAAATTAATTACGCCTTTAAAGCGTCCGTTATTCTTAATTAGTTTGTGCGGTGCAGCGAGCGGCTCGGCGGAGGATGCTGCGCCTGCGCGCTCCTCGCCTGCTCTTAATGAAGGGTAGTTTGAAATCAGTGCGTTTGATCAACTCTGTGCAGTCTTAATTACGGCAGCCCGTTCCGCGCGGGACAATCCGGTTATTTATGACTACATAAGCTTGATTATTCTTTAATGAATACTTGTTTTAAAACGCTTAATTAAGTTTTATTGCGACAGGGCCGCTCAGACGGCGTCCCGCCGCCCCGCCGGCCGCGAGCTAATTGGATCGGGTTGACGTGCCCCCCCCCCCCCCCCCCTACACCCCTCGTGGCCCAGGGCACCCCCGCACCTCACCCCGCTCCTAATTGTATGAAATTGCTAATTGGAAAAATTTATAAATGCGGCCGCCCGCAGCCTACCGGACTTGTCCTGGATGAGGGCCGAAGAAAAATTATTACAAAATAAAAGGGTTGACTTGCCGATGTTATCGGTGGAAGTTCACGAAGCTGATACCTTACTTGTGTTACCTGTTCACGAAGCTGATACCTTACTTGTGTTACCGTGTACCCCGTCTCGTCTCCGGCAGGAATGTAGGGAACGCGCCGGCCGTGTGGTCTGCGGAGTGTGTTCTCGCGCGGAGCGCGAGGACCACTACGGTTGCGGGGTCGAGGACTTATGGTTGCCTCATGCCCGCGGCGTCAACTCGGGGGGTAACGTCCCCCCCGGTCTTGGGTGGCCCCTACTTGTCAGGGGCCTCGCGTGGTCTTCGTTGCGCTGTGCTTTCGCCGTCTATTGGCATACACTGGCGACAACGGTGCGGGAGCTTCTTCTTCTCCACTGTGCCGTGCTTTCGCCCTCTTCTGCGGGCTTACACTGGCGACAGTGGGAAACGCGCCGGCGAATGCACCAGCCACCGCAGTATGAGCCACACTACCATACCGACCGCATTCTCTACTTTCAGTCCAAGGACTGATTTTACGGACCCTGTCTAATTCTTACTTAGGTACCTAGTTAGACTTTCTACTTTCGAACAGAACCAAGTTCAGCGAACCGACATTTTGACTAGAGAGTTCTAAAATCCCTTACAGCAATCATCATCATCATCACTAACAGAATTCTTGTTTGTCCCACAGGGCGTGTAGTCGTGGTTGCGAGTGCGAGCGGTCTCCGCTCCAACCTTCAAGCTGGCTGCGAGCGCGCTGAGTATGAACCCGCACTACCACGGGTATGCCGAGCTCAGCTCGCCCCACCCGCCCAGCCCGGAGGCCGCCTTCGCCGCCTCCAACGGCCACGAATACCCGCACAACAACAACAACCCGGCGCTCAAAGAGTGCCAGGGATGCGGCGGCAAAATCGTCGAAAGATTCCTGTTGCACGCGCTGGACAGATATTGGCATCACGGGTGTTTGAAGTGCGCGTGTTGTGGACAAGCACTGGCCGATATGGGACGGTCGTTCTACTTCAAAGGCGGGATGATATTGTGTAAAAGCGATTATACGAGGTAAGTCCATAATTAAACGTAAGATGTAAATCTTTTAACCATCAGTTTTGCGCATGCGGGAGTGATGATATTTCCTTTAAGATACCCGGCATACATTGGAATATATTTCTTATTCATTTTGGAAAGTGGTCTTAAATCAGGATATAAAAAAACAATCCCACATTTAAACATGGTTTATGACAGAGTGGAGGATAATGAAAGTCAGCTTTCCCAATTAACCATCCAAGTCTACATCGATCGTTGTTTAAAAGATTTGAGTTTTTATCTCGTCATCTAACGATGACAATGGCGTGTCTGTCAAACGTTTCGTCCAAAAAAGTGGCAGCGAGAAAGCCGCGGGCGCATTGTATGAAAATGCTCGGAACGGTAGTTCCTCTACCTGCGTTGGTGCAAAAACCGTCGTTGGCGCACAACCGGTGCATCTAGAGCAATTCAGAATCTTTTGGGACTTCGAACCAACCCGCATAGCAACCAAAATCGCACTGGTTTTGCCCTACGAGCTCTACTACGGCGAAGGCGTTCCCCGTGGCTGTCAAATTAGGATAGTTATACAAAGATTCTGCAAAAAACACAACTGAATGACCAAGTCTACACAGAACAGAACGTTTCAAATTATTCGACTTTTAGAAGAACTCTAGCTAATTTATAACGATAGTCTCGACAGTTCTCATAAAAAGTATGTAACTAATTAGCAGGCTGCATTTTGCATCAGAATTTTTTGTTGTCTTCCTCGCGTAGCCATATGATTTTAATTAAACGGGATTGGATTACTTGCAATATCAAATATGTGTTCTTATGCACATAATTATTAATTAAATTCGTAAATCCGAATAAGGGCACTAAAATCAATAAAAAAAGAAGACAGAAAGGTTTCATTCGAATTGGATATTATTCAAATATAGGTACATCCAATTAACTCTGCATACGTCCACGATGGCGCAACACGTACGCACTGAACTTAGAAGCCAATTAGTAGTTTTTAACCGCCATTAGTAATTAACATCATTCATTTTAATTGGTGTAAAATACTTATTTCGCTTTAAACGTTTTTACCTGAGGCGAAGAATAAAACATGTGTAGAATTATAATTACTTTATAATGAGCGAAACACTCTTTAATTTAGACATTATTGTCAGATGCATTGTGTTTTTTACTATGTTGTAAGAAAACATATAACTGCTCATTATATGAAGTTTACTGGCCAAAGCTAATACTTTGACAAAATATTGAGGCGTATTTAAGTCAATCTTAAATACGCCTCAATATTTTGTCTGTACTTTATTTCGAACGTCACAGATATTAATTATTGCAATTAATTGCAGGACTTTAAGGGGTATGATTCACCGCTACGACGAGTAATTGTGGAAAATTACCACGAAGTGTTAATGATTTAATATAATAATAATAATAATAATAATACCTTGGACACTATTGACACACATTGATCTAGCCCCAAACTAGGATTCCCTGTATCTTGGGTACTAGACAACGATACACTTACTTATATAGATAAATATTATACATAGATAGATAAACAACCATGACTAGGGTACAAACATCCGTTAATGATCATGCCGACCTTTTTATTATCTAATTAATTAATTGCTATACCATTTGAAATGTTATAAATCAGAATCTTGTTGTTAGATGCAAGTTTTTTTTTACATTTATATTATGTCATCGTAAGATAGTCAAAACCGTTAGTTGATAAACTAACGCGTTAGTTGATCAACTATCGACAGATAGTAGACCAGACCAACAGGGTTTAGAATTAACGTTTCTTTTGTTTTTACATCTCAAACAACAGTAGGGGTTGTGTCATGGGAACGAGAAACAGCGACATCACACACATATAAACATCCAAGTTCTGGGGATCTTTTTAGGGTTCCGTACTCGAAGGGTGGCAAACGGGACCCTATTACTAAACCTCTGCTGTCCGTCTGTCTGTCTGTCGGACAGTCAGCCACCAAGCTGTATCTCATGAACCGTGATAGTTATAAAGTCAAAAATTTCAAAGATGATATATTTATGTTGCCGCTATAACAACAAATACTAAAAAACAATAAAATAAATATTTAAGGGGGCTCCCATACAATAAACGTGATTTTTTTGCTTGTTATTGCTCAATATTGATAACGGCAACAGGTAGATGCTTGAAATATTCGCAGAATATTTAATTATATAGACACTTAGAAGGGGGGCTCCCATACAACAAACGTGACTTTTTTCCGTCGTTTTTGCTCGATATTGATAACGGCAACAGGTAAACGCTTAATATTTAAGGGGGGCTCCCAAACAATAAACGTGATTTATTTGCTGTTTTATAGATAATCGTTCGGAACTCTTCGTGCGCGAGTCCGACTCGCCCTTGGCCGGTTTTTTCTTTTATCCCCAACCGGGCATCGAACCCGGGACCTCTCGCATGGTAGGCCGAGCCTCCACCGCGGCGCCACAGAGCTCGTCAATATAGAGGGCGTGACGAAATTCATAGACAAAGTTGTGACGACCCGAATGGCCGAGTCGGCAGTGCCCCTGCCTACGAAGCCAAGGGTCCCGGGTTCGAGTCCCGGTGGGGGCAAATAGTTTGATGAGAACGGATGTTTGTACCCTAGTCTTGGTTGTTTATCTATCTAAGTATAATATTTATCTATATAAATATGTGCACACAAGATATAGGGCTTCCTAGTTTGGGTCTAGATCAATGTGTGTCAATAGTGTCCAAGGGATTATTATTATTATTACAATGCATCACAATTTTACTTAAAAAATAGCCTGGCTTTATAGGGGGGTTTTACACAACGTCATAAGCCGATTCCGTTAGGAACCATAACTGATGCGCAAAATTACCATGACCATCTTAAAAGAAATTTTGCTACTAGATAAATAAAGCCCATTATGGCGTATTGGAATGGAAATCGTTGTTATGGTGGTGTTCTTGTTTTGAGTCTAATCTGCTTGGCTATTAAGGTTATGGTAACCCCCTGGGGGGTTTCCACAATCTTTTTCCGATTCAAATTAGTTTCAAAACAGTAACATCACCATGGCAACCATTTCCATTCCAATTCGCCATAATGGGCTTTATTTACCTAACACCAAGACTTGTTAAGACAGTCACGATAATTTTGCTGATCAAATTGGTTTCTTAATCTGTAAACCCGCTGATGGTCATCGTTAAAGTTGGGCAAATAGGTGATTTTTTCCGTCTGTCTTAATTCTATAACATCTACATATCACGCCTTTTTTTGGGCGGGAGAGGCACAAATCTGCCCAAGTTTATTAAACTTCACACATCTAATAAAATTGTGCCTACAAACACCACTGTTCAACCAATTTTGTACTGTGCACGGTGCGCGCGCAGTACCAAATTGGTTAAACCATAACCTTAATAGCCGAATCAGATTAGGTTCAAAACAAGAACATCACCATAGCAACCATTTCCATTCCAACACGCCATAATGGGCTTTATTTTCCTAAAACCAAGATTTCTTTTAGTGTGACGGACGAGTGGCTAGCCCATCGGCGCCACTCGCATCATAATCGCACGTGGGCCACAGCTGACGGGAGCTCCACGTTAATTAGCTAAGCGCAAGGAATCCGACCCAATTATCTGGGGGCGGGCGCGCTCTCGTACGCGACGGTATGGCGCGCTTTTTGTCGCCCTTTTCGTCGTGTTTCCACTCTCCATTTCAGTAGCAGAAACTTGAACTTGAAACTCGTTTATTGTGGAGATCCTTTTGTAATTGTTTCGTCTTGAAATTTCGAATGAGTCTTTTTTTTTTTATTATATAGGGACACGCCTTTTCCCATAGCAGAGGCACAGCTGTGCCTACGTAAAGCAACTTACATGTTTGCTCTCACGAAAATAAATGTCTATTATGTCGAAGAAAAATATGCCTTTAGTAAATATTTGTTTTTTAGCGTCCAGGATGTAATGATTAATATAACCGCTTTCACCAAGCTGTAACTCCGAGCCGAAATAATACGTTAAGTCGATAACTCAATAGATCTGACAACTGTCAGAATTATCCACTTAACTTAACGACATCCTCAGTGGCTCTACCCAGAAACCCCGGCTGCCTCATCTTGTTCGTTAGCGCCTCAACCAAACGTGTTATGTTTAAAGAGATAACCAATATTAACTAACGAATCGTCAATAAAAGCGAATATACAAATCGGTACAGCCCTGTTTACCGGCGGTTGCCGCGGAGCTAAGGGCGACCGCGCACGGGCTGTGCGTCGTAGATTCGATAAAGCTCGGCGCACAGTTGACGTAGACGGGGCCCCGGCTTAACGAGCTCAGAGGCATAAGAACTGTAGATGCCTTCCGAAATAAACCTACATGATGATGACGATGACGATGATGATGATGAGGTGGGTCGCCCGCTGAACCACAGGCGGGTGATCGGTCCTCTATCGTGACTATTTCACCCAATTCCCAGTGTTTGGGCACTGGTTACTGTTGGTGCAACAGATGTCCCTCCCCAAATCTTCTTGTTCATTTAATGTATTCTAGGATGTCGCTAAACTTTAAGTTTGATAAATCATCTAATGTTGAAATTATAGCTTTATTGAATACATTACGCATTCTCCCAAGAAGTTATATATAAATAAAAGATAAACCTATTTGCCAGAGGTAATTATGAGGAAGAGCGACATCTTCGGGAGTAAAGTAAAAGGCTTGAGATGCGCGCAAATACGAGACTATACTAGACTACTTTATTATAGGATATACTAAGCTTATATACAACTTACTACAAAACTACGTGATGAATATAAATATACCTTATCTGTGACGGTCGTCAACTTATCTTAACATTACGTGGAAATAGATATTTCCGCATATCTGTGGCGGGCGTATGTGCCGGCACAACCTACATGAGAATCAGTAATTTGTTGCGAAGGACGAGGTAATCTACCTGCAAAGAAATATAACGCAGATGCAAGCTAATTTCCATCTCGATAAATGTCCACATCACAAGAATGGGCAACACAGAGATACTTAAATGCACACAAAAAAAATGGTGGCTAATAAAACTTCTACCCCTAGTATATCAGAGAGGCAACCATATTGGTATGGCATCTCCATTCTAGAGCCTCCTTACTAACGAGCGGGCCCCGTCCGGGGCGGGCGGGGAGAGGGCCCCGAAGAAGTGCGGTTCCCTGCATGTCTCTGCTGATTGACCCGCGTCACTCGGCAAACAACAACTAACGAGTTGAGTCAGGACCCACAGGTACCTGCTGATCAGCTGCGAAGGTGTGAGTAAAAAATCTCGTGCCAAATCTGCGTGTAAGAGTGTACGGAAACGGTGCTTGAAGATTTTAGCATAGTTCTTTGATACATTGATCAGGCATCTCTTTTGCATTCAAACATTTTCTTCACTCTCTCTTTATTCACGACCAAAAATATCTGGCAAACTTTTATGTCATTGTGAAGCGTCCGTGACCTAGCGGTATTTGCCCATCGGAAACGGTCGTGCGGGTAGCAACATCTGGCCGAGACGGGCACTGGATGGGTGTCCGTTCTACGTGACATTTGTTTCGGAGGCTTCCGTGTTTCGGATGGCACGTTAAGCTGTAGGTCCCGGATACTATCGCTACTCGGTGGTAGTAGTCGTAAAGAAGTGTCAGAGGCCATAATAGGGCAGCTTAATAACTTCTGACAGTCAAGTTAGCCACTGGCCCAACAACCCTCCATCAACCCGCACTGAGCCAGCGTGGTGGAGTACGGCTTAATCTTACTTGTATCCAGGTCCGTAAGGCCCGTGCCCCTCGGAGGGACGTTAAGGGGCTACATTTATTTATTTAAGTGGCCTCTATCGATGTGTTTAAGTAATTTCAAACTGCGCCGAGAACTTGGGCTTCTGTTCGAGTCACCGCCAAACTCCTCAAACCCCTTTCCATGCGGCAGGTGGTATGGAGATCTCTTAACAAAATAACAGCGGCAAACAGTCGCTCGCTTGACGTCTTTTGTACCAGTATGATGGATTGCGGTTGCGTCCACAAAGATGGCGTTGCCGCTTGCTACTCTTGATTACTATGAGGATGAGGCATTAGGAAACTCCTTTCGTGTTTCAACATGCGTGAAAAGGGACGTGTTTCAAAAGTGAATATTAATTTCAGAGTTTATTTTATGATATGGTATAGGTACTATACGAGTATTACTATGAAGTATTCATCCCAAGAAAATTCTTCTTCTGTCGTTGAATTTTCAAATGAAGCAATCCCCAGAGATGAATCATTGACAATGCAATCGAAGCGTAATACTCAATCAGTCCTTCTACGCCGTAGCACCGCGCCGCCCCGTAGCAGGCTACCTGCTACGCAAGGGCCTACACGTAGCAGAATTGCGTAGCATATAGGGATTTTCTATTTTAATGAGTTAGTCACCGTATCATAGATACTTGATACCAAATGTCGATAACTGTTATGATATCTATGAGGTCATCGTAATTTTTATTGATATAGAATGTGTGACAACCGTGATTGTTCACTGCAATCGAATTATTGTTTATAATCAAAACCACAGATCAAAACTACAACCATCATGTTTTTACCATCCATAAATCGTAAGCGGCTAAAGAGGAACGCTAGAATATAGACTTATTTCCTCTGAATTGTCCACCACCGACAATTTTCGCAGATCACCAAAATCTTAAACATGAATAACGCGAAAACGTAACCGATAAACCCTTAAAAATGTACCAGGAAAACATGCACGCTGTGTACGTCCGCATAAAATCCGTTAGGCACGTCCACTTACGCTGAGCTGTTGAAAGCTGGTTCGTTAGGAGGGCGCCTCTTCGTCAATCAGGCCAATTGCTGCCTCAATCGGCAATCAGGCAGCCCCCGCCGCCGCCGCCGCCGTCGCACCACTAACGACCTAGTTGTAAAATTACCTCAACATCTCCTCTCCTCGCTGCTCTGCGCCTCTAGTACCAGCGGTGGGACTTTTTGATACTTTTAGAGAGCGAATAGCGAGTGTTCTGGATTTGTCTTTAAGATTTTTAAGAAGGATTTAACGTTTGATGTTGTCGCGTGCTTAAAACCAATAGGGAGGTTGCTGCATAGTTATTTTCCTCCTTGAAAATTCAAGTGATAGGTAATTTGATACAAAACACTGAATCCACAAAGCATTTTGTTATTAACTATAAGAATCTAACAACACGGCACGATTCTTCTGCCTTAAAAAATTGACATATTATTTTTCCTTATGTAAATCTACCTCGTTTAACCAGTTTGACCCTCAATTAAACACTGTAAGTACCCTCACCTCGTTAATCATAACACTCATTTTGCTAACAAGTCAACGGAGTGTATCTACATTTTGTCAAAGCGCGTGTCCACGGCCTTCGGCCTCCAATTTGGGTGCTCGTTAAGGCGCAAAAGACGCACAGTTTAATTGCAACCGCCTCTAATGAGGCCCTGTGTCAGCCTGGGCCAGTTCTGCACAAATTGACATTGTACCTAAATTGATGTCGCCAAACTCGAGCCGAGCGAGCGGCGAAGGCGACGCGCTCGCCGGCCGACGGCGACGGCGGTTTTATTTTAGAAACTCCGAGATGCCGAACAAACGTGAGCTAATGTACGGCCTTTGTATTGTTTCGCGGTTGATAAATTATACGTGTTTACGCGAATTAATGTCTTTTATCTACACACATATCAAAACCCTCTTTACTGCGTCCAAAAACCACACGTTACGACCAGCATAATGATATACTTCTTGGTAAAAGCTCATTTCTTATCTGAATATTGATCATTATGACCATAATGTACCAAAATTTGTCTAATTATGACATTCAAATTTCGCACGCCAACACCCGCCTGGGTGCCGCCGCTAGTTTGTCTGTGAAGTTGATACTACAGAACAACCTAAACAACTGCAGAGCAATGATCAATGCCACAATGCCGGTCGAACATGCGGTTCCTAATCACATCAAAGAGAGCTTGTGATATGTGTGTAGATAAACTAGTGTATGTAACGGTACATAATTAGGCATTAAAACTCTCGAGTGATATTAAACCCACTCTCGAGTATGAATGCCCTCCATTATGTAGCTGTCACATAAACTACTATTTTATGACTGCTACATTTTGGAACATTGTGGTCAGATCATGATTTCTTAATTTCGTAATTTCTTTAATGTACTACACAAAACAGTCATACAGATAACTTATAATAGAAAAAACATGTACAAAGGCGAGCTTATCTCTCAAAAGAGATTTCTTCCAGCAAACCAAGATGGTAGGAAAGGTGATGGTTGATCAATATTCAGATAAGAAATGAGTTTTTACCATGAAGTTTATCATTATGCTGGTCGTAACGTATGGTTTTTTGGACGCACTAAAGAGGGTTTGTGATACGTGTGTAGATAAACTACTATTATGTTACCAATTAAAATTAGATGTTCACGACGAAATTGCAGCCACATTGTCTCACAGCAAGTGTGAATCATAATACGTTTGAAAACTGTCGCTGTGCACTTGTGTACTCAGTGCGAAGTAGGGCCGAAGAATCTTGCGGGCGGAGAGTTGATCAGTGTATAAGGCATGTCCACAGGCCGGGGGCGGGGGCGGCGCCGTCATTGGATTACAGCGGCGCGGACGTCCTGTGACCCCTCAATTAATTTCGTTTGTCTCTGTGTACGGCGCCGGCGGAGATCTCCGTAGTGCGCAATTGAAACTAAAGGACGTCTGACGTCGGCCAATCTTCGTTTAGAACTGAGTTATCGATAGCCAACTCCACTCGGAAAATCGAGTTTTATGAAGCGTAAACTTCAGCGGACGGCCAGGCGGACTGGCTTTATCATTTATCCTCAATTAATTATGTTGGAGAGTGTGGTGTGCGGGTATAGTTTGCGATACGCTTTGTATTGGTACAGACACTTATGATAGCACATTTGTCAGGTTCAATTGAACAGGAGCTGCTGGCAGCGACGTGAAATGTGCCTTCGTTGTCCGCCGGCGCCGCAGCCGACGTGCGCGCTCCTGTAAATCACTGCGGTATGTCTGCCCTCTCAGCGCCGGATAGCCCACCACTTGCCTGCTAATTATAGTATCATACATAGGTACCCAATTCAAATATATATGTCACCGAAAGATTGTCAAAACCGTTAGTTTATAACTATCGACAAATTGTAAACCAGACCGGCAAGGTTTAGAATTTACGTTACTTTTCTTCTTACATGTCAACCTAACACGAAGACTATTCAGGGGATTCGCTTCACCTAAGCTATCGCGCTGTTTGCCCTGGTATTTCCTTTGCAATTCAAGTTTAAACCAGTTCACAATTTAACGGTTTTATTATAAACTAATGCGTCATATCGTAAGCAGCACGGTACCGTTTACAATTTATCGATATTTTGTAAACTAACGAGAAAAAAAACGTTAGATTATAAACTATCGGTTTTGACAATCTTGGTGGCATATATATATAATATACTGTTGGTGTTCCTTATTTAAATAAATAAAAAAAGGAATTTTAACTCAATTCACTCCATCAAGTTTATCTATATTGTGTGTAAAACAAAAGGTGATTTTGAAAAGATTTCATAAAACAGGGATATATTTTTGGCTTTTAGTTCTATAATTTCACTGCACTCTCCTACAGTTGCCAAAATAGTATACCTACCCGTACATCTCCATACTAGTGAGTCTTGTACAGCAGGATTAACAATGGCCTCAAATCGACCAAATACAGTGGAAAAGGGCCCCAGCCCAAGCCTACCAAACTGCAATCAACGAAGACAAGTGAACACGATACCATCCACTGACAGGGCCCTCACCGGTCACTGACTGCAGGCTGACTTGGACCCGTACGTTTCTCGTAGATTTCTCGCAAACTCCCGCCCGGTCCGAACAAACATGTCAGGCCCGAGAGCTCGAGGGTGGTCGACAGTATAAATTGATTGCGACAAATATGGGGCATTCGTCGACGTCGGCGCGAGTGAAGGATAGTTTACAAGGGAGTGATATGGAAACACACGTACATACCTACAGACACCTACCCGTGTAGAGAGAGATAACCGAACAGATTCGGTAAACAACTGTTGGGGATTGCCTGTTGGATTGGGTGAGTGAAGGAGGGAATAGAAACGATTTTCGGCCAAAACGACAATCTATAACTTTAATTCAACTAAAAATAATAATAATAATACCTTGGACACTACTTACACACATTGATCTAGCCGCAAACTAGGATTCCCTGTATCTTGGTTACTAGACAACGATACGCATACTTATATAGATAAATATTATACTTAGATAGACAAACAACCATGACTAGGGTACAAAAATGCGTTCTCATTAAACAAATATTTGCCCCCACTGGGACTCGAACCCGGGACCCTTGGCTTCTTAGGCAAGGTCACTGCCGACTCGGCCATTCGGGCCTGCTATATCAATATCAATGAGAATACAGAAAACATTTATCTAGCTAGGTATGTTTCTTAACCAACATGTAGAAAATGCGTTGTAAATTTATTTTTAGGCTTTATTAAATTAGCCAACTCCTTGATCACGCCAGACAGAGAGCCGAGGGGAGGGCGTTAGACAAGCTCTTAGGAACACCCATTATTAGGCTCTATGGGGTATAAGCAACCACCAACCGTAAAGCTTCTTCTCACGAGCAGCAAACGCGTCGGCAGACGTCGGCAGCAAAATTAGACACGTCGACAGCAGACTTCGTGCATCGCCACGTAATTTTGCTGTCGACACGATTTAAGCTTGCTCACGTCTGCTGCCGACTCGTGTTATGGCGCGTCGGGAGCAGCCGACAGCAGGTGATGTCGACTGCTGCCGACACGTTTTAAGCCTGCCCTCGACTGCTGCCGATGCGCATGTTGCTCGTATGAAAGAGCGCTTAGGTTGGTGCTTGCTTGTACCCCAAATAGCCTAATAATGAGTGCTACCTCTGCCTAATTCTCTCTCCTCGTAAGAGCTCTCAGAGCAACACACGCATCTGTCAGTGGTCCAAGCATAGAGAAAAGATAAAGTTCGTGTTCACTCCTTGTGTCAGCAGGGTGGGATATTATATATGCCATAATGTAGTAACATAATACTTTATGTTCATTACAGCCGATAGTCAGCGCCGAATGTTTCGCTTCCATATAAATATGGCACATCCGCAGTTAGCCGCTAAGTAGTTTTTATTTTTTTGTTGGAGGGAAATAAAATGGGATTACCCATGCCCAGGAGTCAGACCTCCCTGCTATGTCCGGGTCCCTACACATTGAGCGGGCATCAGCTCGTGTAGCATACGACCCTTTGTTGTGTTGTGTTACAGTTATAGATAATTGATTTAACTGTGAGCCATGGATATCCGCTAAGCCGCCGACACACCGCGTATCTTTGCAGGAAAAGTCGGCCCTGAATAGCTGACAGTCAGCGCCGACTGTCATGTTGTGATGTTTTTCTGCTTTGTTATCATGAACTAAGCGAAAAAAAAAAGAATTTGCAATTCTGAAATAAAGGCAAATAGACATCATATCCCGTCGACGCACAGTGGTCTAGGATTTGTTCCTCCATACTCATAGGAACATAATGTCAGGAATCATTATAAAAAAATATGTTGTGTCTCCGTTATACCTCCCTATATGACATATTAAAACATGGAGTGGATTAGTTGCTCCACAAGTGAGAAAAATAATGTTGATTATTTTTTTGTATGGAAGAAAACACTTAGAGTACATTATTTAGGAACTGATTACAACTGATGGGCTGGTGCTCACATGATCTATTGTACATTGCATGTTGAACATAACGTCGTCTAATTCATGCACTTTTCGGTGCAGCTTTGGATGTAGTTAAGTTTTGAAAATTTGAATATTTAGTATGAGCGTATTCGTTTATGTTCAACATAATGAGATGTAGTTAATAGGTAGAATGCAGCAAACATGAATATTAGGTACTTGTGTTTATGTAGGTGCATCAACAATATAATAAGACCTGTGTTTAGAAAAGGTAAAAAAAACGCTCGTGACTGATGATATGAAACTTCTCCTAATAATGACGATTCAGTGATAGATAAAGAAAACATAGAATTTGTTGATGTTAATGCATCATTGATGGACTCTGATAAAGAGGACTGTGATGATGACTAAGCTAAGACTCACTTTTTCATTTTGTCCTTGACGTCTTATATTATATCATAGTAATATTTGTGTTTTTGTTGCAGTATGTTGTATAGGTATAACGAATCATGTCATTAAATTAAGAGATTACCTAAATATTTGTGATTTCTATATAGTTTCTAATTCTATGAGATTACCCAAATATTTGGTATATCTACATCTCCAAATAAATCTACATATTTAAATTACCTCTATTATTGCTAATAAAGATCATTAGCAGACTGTTGACTAATGACAGTTTTGTTGTTATTGATGTATTTTGTCTTAATTATTTTTACATTTTTAAAAAGCTGTTATTAATTATTATATCAAACATATTGTAATTTCCGTATCAAAAGAATAAAATAAAATAACTTATAAACTTTGTTTTTGTTAATATTTGCATTTCTATTATTTTTATAGTATTTTCACTCTCAAAGAGATCGGCTGATATCTCATTATGTCAAAGGTTATAATGATAAAGCTGATACTAAAAATTCAAAATTTCAAAAGTTAACTACTTCCAAAGCTGCACCGAAAAGTGCATGAATTATATGAAATTATGTTCAGCATGCCATGTATAATAGATCATGTGAGTACCAGCCCATCAGTTGTAATTAGTTCCGAAATAAAGTACTTTAAGTGTTTTCTCCCACACAAAAAAATAATCAACATTATTTTTCTCACTTGTAGAGCAACCAATCCACTCCATGTTTTAATATGACATATAGGGAGGTATACCGGAGACATAACATATATTTTTATAATTATTCCAGACATTAAGTTCCTATGAGTATGGAGGCCGAATCCTAGACCTAGAAATTCGGTGTGAATAGGAACTAGGGGATGCCTCACTCCTGTGTGAATGTTAATTAATATCGTTTGCCTAAGTGCTAACGACGTCGACGTTACGATATTATTTAGCCACCTGATTAGTTCTATCGACCTCATTCACCTCGAAGTACAGGTGGGCTTTTCTCCATTGGTATCATTATCAACATAACTATATTTACTGATTTTCATGCAAAATAACTTTATATTAAAGAAGAGCCTTGGAAATGAAAGGAATTATTTTTGAATAAAGTTATAGTTAAATATAAAGTTACAGACAGTTACAAGAATAAGCGTTTTTCGGGGCTTTAAAATTTAAAGATCGTTCCTGCAACTCAGTGATAGTCGTCCAGATGCAAGAATTCTTGCATCTGGACGTATATGATTGCATAAGGCATTTTCTGCTCAACAAAGAGCTAAAAAAATGCATCTTAAGTCCATAGTAGCACGACTAACACTGAGTTGCAGGAACGATCTTTAAATTTTAAAGCCTCGGAAAACGCTAATTCTTGTAACTGTCTGTAACTTTATATTATCTGTGCAATAAAGAATATGAATATGAATATGGGCGTAACGTCTAAAGGCGTAGAACTCTCGTGAACATTATGGGTCTTACCACAAAAAATAAGCTCCTGTTCAACACTTGTTTAATGACAAAAATGTATAGGATTTGACTTTTGTTTTGAGGTTTATACTCAGAAATATGAGCCATGTTTTAACAAAAAATATATTTATGGAACCGATACGCCATAAGCGTTCTGCGGGGCTTTAAAACTTAAATGTCGTCTCTGAAACTATCTAGAAGGGATTGATCATCCGCACATGTTGTCCCTCAAAATTAAAACTTGCAAATTTATTCTAAATGCTCTATCAAAACCTTAGTCATTCTATCCGTTTGGGAATTACCCACGTTCTAATTAACACTGCACCACCACGACAGAGGGCCCAACTAAATTTGATTTGTAACTGCACTGCGCTAATTGGTCGCTAGTTTCTAATTGGTGATTACCCGCATTGACGTGCTTCGGTGGAGAGGACCGGAGAAGAACGAACCTTTGATCTGAGGCGAATTGGGAGTTGCACTGAAGCGTTTTGGTCCTACTACACGGTTGCCGTACGACTATGGTTGGTATTACGCACGCAATAAGACCGGTGCAAAGTTGCAAAGGTGCCGCGACTGTAATACGTAACATGGATTCAATTTCCACTCCAAATTTGCATTCAAATTAATTTGTTAGTTCTGGAACTGCCGAAGACTCACGAAGCTGATCAATAGACTTTGCCTTAGAGTCCAATGTTTTGAGGTGATACGAAAAAATATATTTAAAAGGAATACGGATGTAAATTAAAGTGACAGCGTTAATTACTTCCACATAAGAAAGAAAAGACAGCGCAAACAAAGCGCTCGACTTCGCCAAAATAACGTAGCGCCAAACTATATAAAAATTGTTTAAAAATAAACTACGCTATTTCGTCAAAAATATTTTCAAGGAGAGTTTACGAATATGTAATATCCACATTTTGAATGCAATTGCATTGCGGAATTCCGCAATGAAATTGTTTTATTTTTCCTGTAATTTCAGAATTACAGGAAAAATAAAACAATTTCGAGGTCTTTTCGTAATTAAATTCTATCGAGAAAATTTCATCCAATTGCGTTTTCCTTTAGTGAGAGAATCTTAATTAAATACTCAATAAACGTTAGCCAAAAATCATCTTTATAGTGGAGTAAATGGATTTGAAAAAAAAAACATTTTTTCATATCACCTTAATGTATTTCTCTGCGTACCGCCTCTGCAGGTAAACTATACCTTCAGGAGCTAGAAAACCTCATAACACAGGTCCTAGACAGGCAATTTGAAACTTTAAAAGACCACATTTTACAAACCGTTCTCAACTGAAAACAACAGGCCTTCGACTACCTATTTCATACAGCTACAACTTACAATTTTAGAAGTCGCAACATTGAAACGAAAGTATAGCGACTTTTTAACAATATGGCTACCAGTCTAGACTTACCGTACCATTTTAGCTTGTTGCTTTATGAAATAGGCAACATTCAGTCGAATTTTGGTAATAAAATAAAACGCAGATATTGACGCGTGGTGTCCGGCGCGCCTTCAAATAAAAGAAAAAAGTTTCCAATGAAAATTTGGCGCAAGTATGACAGCGGTTCCGCTAGCCTGACCTGACGCACACAAATCATTATTCGGAAGCCGGCAGCCGCCGCCTGTCAAAGGAATTTTTAATAATGTTTACTACTCGTAACTGAGATTCGGAACAATAGCTGGAAAACGATGCTATACAATTGTATTATTTTGTAATAGCTAGAGCAGTGTCATGTGTACGAGTACCGTTAATTATTTTCTTCAACTAAGGCCAGATAAATAAATAAATTAGCTAAGGTAAATTTAGAAATCGTTTGATTGTAGTTAAATTCTTAAAGGGACCCACGGATCATACTAATCAGATAAAAGGAAAACTTAGGTATGATAGGTTTGCCATTCTATTTAAAAACGGTAATACATATTGTAATTTTTTATCTTACACATTCTCAGCAATTTATTGAATAAGTTGTATGACCTAGTTCGTTGCTGGGCGACGCCGCACGTAATACTCAGAGTGCCGACATTCTTGGCAAAGTGTCGAACATTTGCGGCGAACAAAGATGGAATTCTGTCGAATTATCTCCAATGCCATGCATGCAATTCAATATATGTTTATTTTATGTTAGTTATTGAGGAGAACAACTATACTATTGCAAATGTTTTGTAGAAACGTTTAAACGAACTTTCATAGAATTCAAAGTCTAGATTTCTACATTTTTTCATTTTATTTAATACGAGATATTCAGTATATGATAATTTTTAAGAAATTTTTGCCCAGATCGTTGCCGGGCGGGAGGGTGCCCAGAACGCTGGCACCGTTGCCTCGCTGTATCGCAATGCTGATTGCGAGGTAGGTGCCAGATCTGAGGTCCCCTGACGATTCGACGAGCCGCTAAGATATGTCTTCGAGGGCTCGGACGTCAGGGCCCCACGGCCCGAGGGTCTCGAACCCGAGCGGCATAAACAAATACTCGTCGGCAAGTGCTGCGGTACGCGTTGCGATACGACGCGTGCTTCGGCGTAGTTATAGTTATAGTTTATCGCGGGCTTATTTTCCGCAACTCGACAACTTCAATTTTCGTATATTTTGTCTGATGTGGATTGGGGGCACTACTCCTGCCAACCCAGCTCTTGTATGAAGCCTTGTAGCAAACCCTTGATGTTGCCCACGACTTCCTGGAGCGACCTCGGCAACCCGAGGTGTGTTGCCCGGTAGATGGCCCCGCCGGAACATTCCAGCAGGACGTCTCCTCCACCTCCATGCAGGCTCTGCACAGGAGGCTGTCTTAACACCTAGAGTATGTGAGTGTTTGTTTAGCAAAGCGTGTCCAATCATCGCTCCGGTTACCAGGTGGAGCTGTGACCTCTTGAGCTTCAGAAGCTTACGTGATAATCCGGGCTTGATCATCGGGATCTGTCTGTCTTGCCTGCAGGTATTCAAGGTTGACCCATAAAGTTACCTTTGTGTGCTGTCGTAGGACTTCTCTTAACCAGCTGAATAATAGTGGTATTATGGGTTCTGCCTCTCCAGCGTCTGTTCCGAACCCAGCCTTGCCAGTGCGTCGGGTGCGTCGTTGCCGCGCAAGCCACTATATCCCTTTATCCACTACAGGATAACAGTGCTTCAGCGTAGCAACTGACCATTATCGAAGTTTTTTTTTAGTTACGTGTACTTTTAATTACGTGACCGACGCTGTGCGTTGCAATCGCAAGACCGAAGCTGTGACAGTGGACCAGCGTGTCAACGCAACTCGCATCCCAAACCAGCGACCTCCTGTTCTGCCAGGGAATGAGCGTCATTCCGTCTAGCCCCTTGGCAGCATTGCGCGCTGGGCCGATCGGTTCCAGAACGGCCGGCACGCCACAGCTGGCAAGGGCCCGACGGATGACGTCATTGAGGCTGGCATGACGGGACCAATGGCCGGCACTGCGCTGACAGGAGAGGCCGCGTTTGTCCACCCTGGCTCCTCACAGCGGCAGTGACGGGGCTCGTAAGTTCTTACGCCGAGTCTCAGATAGACGGTGTCAGCTTTGCTCGATCGAGCAAGGTGCCTATGTGCATCTACGGGATGGAGTGCAGCAAGTTTCCTGATTATTTCTCCCTGGTTACGAGGAGACGAGTGCGCGGGCCGTGTATGTAAGTTAGTCCCGCGTTTTCATGCAGAACGGCTCGTCCCACTACCTTTAGGAGTTAAATTTAATGGAAAAAATTGCCTCGGGCAGGCTTGCGACAGACATTCCTAGCCTCGGCCAGGCGCGGGACCTCTACATCACCAAGTGATGGATTTAGGATTTTACCACAGAGGTCTCGTGTGCTGTGAGCCGAGGCTAAGAGAGCCACGTTGGAAATTATCAGGATCCCCAGACCGCCGTGACTGATGGGAAGGATGGCTTGGATGGTTAACATGTGGTTAAATTGTCTAAAAGTATGAGGAAAAGCAGATGCGGGTAATGAAGATGGCGATGTGGGTCAGTATGTCTTAAGTTTGGTTGAATTTAGAAATTGGTTCGCCGAAATGTTGTATTAATTGGTATTCGCCATTAGGGTAAGTTTGACTAACTCACTGTTCCTCAATTATACTCTATGTACTGTTTTTTTTTTATCAAGAACTTTTTATAATTGGCCCAGCGAACGAAGCCTCCAGTTTCGAGATAGGCCAAAAATGTATTTGTCCTTCTGGAGCAGTTTGCTATAGCACATGTATTCGTTATAGCGGATTTCAGTTGTTGATATTATTTCGGAAAATGTATACCTAGTCAGACCACGCAGTTCTCTCCGCCTTCACGGGTCGAACCCGTAGACACCCGATTTGACCTCCTAGGACCAAGGAAACGCGAGTAATCGCCAAAACGTATACTATTTTACTACGTATTTTGCTCAAAAGTCTGCATAGTAATTGGAAAATGAAAGCACCAGAAATTCAATTTAAAATTGGACTTTCTTCATTAAATTGTTGCTTAAAAATAAACGTGTATCGCATTATAATAAAGCCTTTTGTCTGTCAGTCGTGACAATATATTTAAGTATGTATGTATGCCGAAGGGCTCGCGAGGTCTCTGTTCTCACAGAACCACTAGTCATAGTCTTTCTGTGTCACAAAAGCACGTTCAATGTTGGGTACGGCAGAAGAAGCATGAAAGCAGAATATACGCAATAGAAATGAGGTTCTTGAGGAGTAAGTGTGGATTAACATTGAATAAATAGATTGAAGAATGAAGTTATAAGGGAACACTGTGGCTTAAAAGAAGATTAACCATAGTGTCATGGATAGAGAAAGGTCAGCTTACATGATTTGGTCAAGATAAGGATGAATGAGAGGAGATTGTGGAAACAGATTTAAACAGCGGGTGTGAAAGGAGCCGTCGGACGAGGATGCCCAAGAAGGTCCTTGAAGGGGTATTAGAAGTACCCGTTATCTGCGAGCTCGTATGACTTATGACTGTTGAGGAAGCGAGAGGTGTGTGCCAGGTTCGTAGCAAGTGGAGGTCATTCGTCTCTGCCTACCCCTCTTCCGGGAAAAAGGAGTGAGCATATATATGTATGTAGCCTTTATGATGTCCACGCGTCAGAGAATCATTGTATCTGAAGGAGTAATAATCTATATCTAGAAACGGCGGCAATGGGCTAGCTCCATATCTCGCAACAAGTAGTATTAAATTTACCTACTAGCTGAACGTGGGGCGCAATTACACCTCTGCCGCCTCATTTGGGAAAATGTGTGATAATGTTTGTTATATTTATATATATTTTTATCCCCGACGAAAAACAGCGGTGTTATAATTTTGAAGCGTCTATCTGTGTGTTTGTCTGTCTGTCTGTCCGTCTCTTGCGCTACAACTGGTGGACGCATTTTAAAACTAGACTTCCATGCGTTGGTTCTTAGCCATGTTTTATTAAAATCGGTTCAATGTTTCGAAAGTTATCAGCCTAACAATGAAACACGTGAACCAAATTTTAGACTTTACTAGACAAGTTTTCATTAATGTGACGGGGTTGTTTTATTTTATTTTATTTATAGTTATCAATGCCACAAATACGAGCTTTGCCAAATGAGTTGCCGACATCAATCTCCCGATCAATTGGCAAACATTTCATGTAATTTCCATGAGTAACTAGAGGCATAACCTAAAGTTAGCTAATATGTCCCACTTAAGATGTTAGGTAATTAACCTCATGTATTCCGTCTGCCGCCTCGCCGCAAATGAGACGAGGTAGGGTTGCCATACGTGTCAATTTATCCGGATTATTATTTTCACCGATATCAAATTAGATATATATCTATATAATTAAAAGCTCATGTTTCATATCATTACGATGAATGGCATAAGCAAGAGAGACAGCGCCTCTTTTGAGACAGGTAAATAAAGGTAATAAATAATAATGCATCAGCTATTAAAGTTTCAAAGTCTTCTACCTAACTTAAGTTATTATTCCTATGATAGTATGAAAATCTATACAAGAAGCAAGTCCCCATGAACTATATGTCGTCAACTGAATTTACTGTGTTTGCAGAAATGAATAGGTTTTCAACGCCATGTTAATGCAGAAACGTCAACGTCCATCCAAAGACGAGCATCAATCTTATATTCAGTACAGGCCATTTGATAATTTAGACTATTCCATGTCCCAGCAGCATCCAGCCGAAGCCGCGGTCATCACTCCAGACGTCCGTCTATTTGGGAACTTTCTAATAGTTCATCAACAAATTCATTATGTCGTAAAACACGTGCGCGCGACCGAAATATCGCGGGCCTCGTAAAACCGCTCGTAAAGCCGTTTGTTTACTAATTCGAGTGGTGCAGGTACTGCCGGGTAGGATAGGATGGTCTAGGATGTGATGTTTATCCCAGAATCGTAATAATACCGCACTTCCCCTAAGTAAACATAACACGGTGATCTCGAACGCTAGACTAACATTGTATCAAGATGTTGGTACGATCACTGAGGTCTATCGTTTACCTCCCCGACTTTTGTCTGATGAATCAACCCTTAGAAGCGGAGCAGGAAAAGTGCCGCAATCTCTGAAACACTTTCGCCACAAAACGCGCCAAATTGGCGCTCGGCAGCAAAATTTAAATAAAGAACCGCGCAAAGAAGAGCCGAAACTCGCCGAGAGATAGTGTGGATCGTTAATAAGACGCGAACGAAGTTGTCGCGGGCTCTAAATTGCCTCCTCCACAGGTCGCAACTTTTAATGAGGCAAAATTCTCTGTCGGTCGCGTTATTCGGCGTCGAGTTCGCCTTAACGCAACCTGTTCGTTAACGCAAAAAGGGAACACGCCAACACGCGATTAGAATACGCCCCTGACACTGGGGTGGCGTTCTTATTGTTAGACGAGTTGATATATGGGACTTAAAGGACGTATTATAATCAAATCAAAGTAACTATTGTTTCAGGACACATTGTTACCAGCCAATCTCTCTTATATGTTATCGAATTGTTTCCTCGCCAGGGGCATTCCAAAGGCATCTTCCACGCGTAATTTTACCCATTTAATTAAATAGAAATCAACAATAAAATCACTTAATTTTAAATTGATCCTAAAGCACCTTATTAGGGTTCCGCCGTCACATTAGCGAATTCCATCGAACTCTGTCGATACGTTAACGATGACGGCGGGACAGCGGTTAAAAAATCGCGGCGTTTTGTTTTCGAGATGACAACGGGAGTGGGCCCCAGACCGCGGTCCAATTAGAGACTTTCAGAATCGACACAAAACGACACTTGGGCCATGGAGTCAGTAAAGAGCAGTTAATAATAAAAATAATACTTTGTGACCTAAATTCTGTCATAAAACTGAAAATTGAGAAAAATTCAAATGTTATCTAAATGAGATTCTTTATTACAGTAGATATTTACAATTTTTCTTAGTGTACGTAAATGTTAAGCTACTTCTCACGTTGGACCACTACACTGTAGGAGAAGAAGGGTATCGAAACTCCCACAGATTGATTTTTATTTGGGCCAGACGTAGTATGGGCACAGATTTGATAATAGTTACTTCGTTCATAGTTACTTGGTAGTAGTAGCTCGATTTTCTATCTCTGCCATCAATGCGGATATCAATCAAATTGACATGTTGAAGGGTGGTAGAGGCCTTCAGAGCACCTTTACAAAATATGTATATATATATATATATATATATATATATATATATATATACATATTTTGTAATTTAGAAAAATATAATCCTTAAACAGTCATATCGTAATCAAGTATTTGAATGAACTCAATGCTTAGTTTGAAATCAAATTCTGAGTCGCAATTTCGTGTCAGAGATAGAGTGGAGCTACTAAATGTAAAGGTATGTTGTTCATTTTTGCTAAACGCCAATAACTTCAATGATTTATTGATTTTGCGGTCATTGCAAGAGTAAACTTTTTGTTAGTAAGCAAAAAGCTTCAGACTTGTTTGCGCAGAGAACCAATCTTGCAGCAATCGGCGGATGCGATAGTCACGTAAACGTTTCTGGCCAATAGTAACGTCGAACGAATTAGTTTTTTCAAATACATAAACCAATCCAACCAACCAACCTTTCGTAAGGCGAGGCGGCCATGCTGTGTTAACTCAGCATGGCCGTCATAGCGTCATAATGATGAATCATGACATCTTCAGTACCAACAGAAGAATTTACCAAAAGCTAAATCCCAAAGTAAAGTAAAGTTTCGAAATCATAAAATATTATCGGGTCCCAATCTAAGGGTATTCCCCTTCCACCTAACATAATGAGGTTGTAAACAACATTGCCTAATTAAACTCTTTAATCGCAAAACTCAAACAGTAACCGCTTTTAAAACAAAACCTCCGCAATTTTCAGAACGGCCACCGAGTAAATAGCCTTCGTTATATCGATGCGGCGATCTCAGTTCATTACCTTCGCCCCCCGCCTAATTAGACACCTCCCGCCCCCGCGCCGAGCCCTGCAGGGCCGCCTCACCCCCTCGGGGGTCCACGCCCAGGATTGGTTTCTAATAATTCCTTTATTACGTGCAGGTTGAACCCCTAATTACGTTTGTTGGCTATAAATCGTTCCGGGTAATAATGCACGTACGGAAGAGTATGACCGTCGTTCCCGGCCGGAAGACGGGGGGTGAACTGAACGAAGTAATTCATGAATTTACTTTTACACCTGCCTTAATTTGCGGGCCAAATCTGCATTCTACTGTGTACAAGAGTATGGTGGACTCCAATTTCAAAGGATTGTTAGGATATCCGTCAGGGGCATTGTTCTGAACTACGGCATTTTAAATCTATGAACTATGAATAAGTGAACTTTGTCCCAAGAAACAATATTAACCCTTTTAATTAAACGTTCGAAAACGACATCAAGAACATATTCAGCCAAGAGTTTTAACTTGACATTAAACTTGTCCGTGGCCTGGGGCGATTTAACACTCTTCCCGTTGTAAAAGAGATAATTAATGTCTTATTTTTGTTTATGTGTTGCCCATAGACATCGTGTAGTAAATTAGTTGTATTTTTAAAGGTGTTTATTGGTGCTATTTGGGGCTTTCTTTCAACAGTCGCGATAAAAGCTCGCGATCTGAAACTGAAATTGTACTTGATACGTTGTGTCATTTTAGCACCTGTTTAATTTAAATTCATATTATTATTTTTTATTTTATTTAATTCAAAGTCAATTTTTGTATTTCCCGTCTCTGTCCTAGATGTCGAAACAGTGTATTGGAAATACGGGATTAATCAGTTGGTGGACCTTTATCGGGAAGGTAGAGGGAACATTTACATTAATAAACATAAACATTTACATACAGGCACAAACATTGCTTCTGGCCCTACACTAGGATACCCTGTGTCGTGGGTACCAGAAACAGCGACGTCACACACATATAAACATCCAAGACCTGGGGATTTTTTTTTCTTTACCCCCAGCCGGGGATCGAACCCGGGATCTCTCGCATGGTAGTGAGAGCCACAACCGCTGCGCCACAGAGGTCGTCGGAAATGGCTAGTATTTAATCGCACATCAAAAAAGGATAAACAAAAACACTTTTTATGTTTTAAATATTTTATGTTTTCTTCAATATTTTATATGTTCAACCTAACACGAAGGATAAAGGGGGCTTCGCTACTCTCACCCCCTTTAATCTTCACCTAAGCTACCGCAGCATTTGCCCTGATATTTGCTGTGCAAATCAGTATTTTTTATGTGCAGTTTAATATTTCCCGAGGGCAATCATATAATTCCAACTTCAACATATGATTTGGTTAATTAATCAAACTCAAAACCAATTACAATTCTGCTCAAAATGTCCAAAAACTATTTGCTAAACTAAAAATACTTATAATTATTTAAAAATTTATTTACATTTTGCATTGAGTTTGCCTCAATGTCAGAGGACATTGTTCTACGCACCACGTCAAGGGGCGCCGCCCCATCGCCACCAATTACATATTCACCACGGAAGAGATTCAAATTAGCTTTCCATCTCCACACCTGTCGATGACCTGCCTGGTGAACCTGACCCTTGAACCCATAGCAATTAGGGCCTATATCCCCTAGCCACACAAATTAAACCTGCAAGCAGACCTGGGCCATGCATCCGGTTGTTGCAATGATTTGTAAACCAACTGTATGAAGGTAATTGAAATCATTAGTGGAGCGCCGGTAGGAAGGAAGTGATATTGATTTCTACTCGTTTATAAATATACATCGGCGCTACAGGTGTTAAAATAAGAATAGCAATAAAATCATCAATAAATCAAGGATGTCGCTTTTTTTTCATTATATGGCATAGTCAGTGTCTTCTTCATGGCTTATCAAATGTTTTCAAATCAAAGTTTATAATGTAGATATGTCGCAGTTGGTTGGTTAAATCAGACACTTAACTAACTCTCTAGACCGTTAATTAAACACCGATTTACCAAGTCACTAGCATTTTGATTTAAGTAAAGCATCGTCAAAAACGTTTAACAATCTGTCTTACCGAAAGCCGGCGTGTTAGAAAACTAGATGGCGTCACGACAACAGCTGATTTGCACCGATTACATCAGGGCAAAACATTGCGGTAGCTTAGGTGAAGGGTGAAGGGGGTGAGCCAAGCGAAGCCCCCTTCGGCTAACAAAGCGACAGTAAAAGCTTTGTTAGAATTTTATTGTTATCGCACGTAAGTGCATCGTCGCTGCAGCTATAGGCCCATAGTGGCTGTGACAACTTTTTTACTGTTGAAATTATTTTTGTTATTTTAGCTAAAGACACGTAGATACGGTAACTATGTTAAAAATATTTAAACGGGATAACAACGGCACGTTGTCAACTTATCAACGTTATGTAGTGATATTGTAGCAAAGTTTAATCTATCAAAATAGGCGTTGTTACTATGGCTAAATGGTGTTGTTGACACGGCAACGTTATGAAGTGATGTTACAGCAAAGTTTAATCTATCAAAATAACAGTTGTTACTACGGCTAAATGATGTTATTGATACGGCAACGTTATATACTAACAAAATACGAAGTAGATGTTTTGACAAAGTATTCTTAGATAAAATTACAAAGTGACGTCTTATACTTGTTCTCGCAAGCGCAAACTGTTTCTCCTATTCTGCCAGTTTCAACGTGGATGTCGTGCAGAGAAGTAGTGTGTGCTCAAGATTGATATGAAATATGGCATTGGAGACTTTTTTAACAGAAAATAAACTGCAGCATCTGCTGCAGTCTATGCTCGGTAAGTAACAGTGCCCTAATACAATGACGAGGTTCATGTCGTTGTTTTGCGATATTGGCTGTAACCTTTGCTTTGTTTCCCATCACAATTCAAACAAATATCTTCGAAATGTTTTCGGACCTTTGACTGCAGCTGTTAGCCGGGCGAATTTTCTTTCTGCCAGGATTTTAGGTTAGGTAGCTGGCTCCATTCATTTTTGCAGGATAAAAGTATCCTTTTTTTCTCAGGGTTACTTACTTTCATTGCAATAATATCAGTAGTGGTGAGCAAAAACTGGCACTTTGGGGCGGGGTTACTGCGTATTTGTTAACATAATCAGTGTCCAGTAAACCGGCCGCTCAAAAAGTAGCTAGATTAGTAAATTTTACCACCTAAAGTAACTAAATGTAGGGAAGTTCAGTCTTCAAAAAGTACCCAAATGTATGAAACTTTTTTTTTGGAAAAACCAAAAATTTTAGTACTTAACTAAATGACCCCATAAAGTTGCTAGATCTAGCTACAAAGTAGTTAAGATGGCAACACCGGCCGTTCGTTGGCCTCCGTTAGCCCGGTGAACACTCAGAATTTGGTTTTAAAAGCCAATAAAATAACCTAACCTAACATATGGCCAAATTATCAAGTCTCAGATAGCTTAGGCATAAAATAACAACGTTCTTCTTTTTCAGATCAAGAACTGACGTTAGAATTACTAATGAAATCTGGAACGCGCACTAACTGAACACATAGAAGAATTAAGAAAGTATTTCGAAATGTGGCGACTAACACCTAGTTCATGCAAAACAGAGGTCAGATGCTTCCATCTACTCAATCAACTAGCCAAACGCGAGCTTAAAGTGGTACTCGAAACCTCCGAATACTAAACCAGAACTTTACTCCTAAGTAACTTGGCGTCAACCTGGACCACTCTCTCACTTTTAAAAAACATCTAGCTGGTACTGCACGCAAGCTCCAGTCTCGCAACAATATAGTACAAAAGCTTACGGATACCTCCTGGGGTGCGAACGCCGACGTGCACCTCTTCCTTATCGCTGGTGTACTTGACGGCAGAATACTGCGCACCGGTTTGGTTGGGCAACTCCCACACCAACAAGGTAGACGTGGAACTCAACAAGGCCATGCGATGCATCTCCGGTACCTTGAACTCCACCCCATGTCACTGGCTACCAGTGCTCTGCAGCATTCCTCCCCATGACTTGAGAATAAAGCACGCTGTCCTAAGAGAGCTCCGCAAGATTCGTGACAACCAATGCCTTCTCATACGCCCAGAGTTTATGGATCCCACTAAGCACCGTCTTGAATCCAGAAACCCACCAAACAAAATCGCAATAAATCTGCTGCAAGAAGACTCCAACCTCATGCAACAATGGTCGCAACAATGGAACTCAACAATGGCCGGCAAATTGGGCTCAGATCTTATTCCAGGCTCCAAAATAAAGGGGTCCCAGCTGCCGAGGCGCGACTGGTGTAACTTCAACAGACTACGCACGGGACTACGCATGGACGCTGTGCCCAATATAAACATCGCTGCGGCTGGATAGACTCCCCTGCTTATACCTGCGGAATCGAAGTACAAGACATCCAAAATATTATCTCTGAATGCCCAGAAACGCGATATACCGGGTGACCCCCCGAGGACCTGATCAAGCTTACTGACGAAGCCACTGAGTGGCTTATATCCCTTAATATTAACTTTTAATTTGGTAGGAACTGTTAATGCCATAGGAATAAATAAGTAAAATAGAGATTATTACATACTTTTGGTATAAATATTTTCTTATTTTCTTTTAGGATTCTTAAATTCCTCTATCCTCTTATCGTATCTTGTGCTACCCAAGCAATGTACTACATTGTAGATTTCAATCCCTTCACTTTGTAAATGGTCTATTTTGTTACGGGAATACGTACCTTGACCGGAGTGCTCTGTGTATGCACCATACAGATGTATGGTGTACAATAAACATAGTTCAGGGTACGCATACTCCTGGAATAGTAGTCAGAAGCTTCGGGGAGTATATAATATTTTTTCATGGTGTACCATTCACAAAGTGCAGGGATAAGATCAGCCATTTTGCTAGAGCAGCAAAATTTGTACGAGAAAAGTAACTTTGTCGGAGAAGCAACGGTGAATTGATAAAAGCACAAAGGATAGCTAATTCAACAAAACAAAGTTAGATCCACGGACAGTAAACCTTTGTCTTTTTAGCAAAACCCCTTGTCATCGGGACACCTTTGATATGATAGCTAAAGGCATTTGTCATGAGAACAAAAGGACAAGAAATCATATAGTGACACGAACAATTTTAGCATTGTAATTTCAACAATGTTTTATTGCTATTATATCAAAATTGGTAAATTTACTTAGTAACAATAAAAACGTTGCCCTCATAACTATGCACCTTTGACGGCTGTCCAGCATCAAAGTTGTTTTGTTGCAATGGCAATATTTTTTTGAGAGTGCACTTGTCTGACGGAATTTTAGTGACTTGGTTAATCGGCGGTATTTAATTAACGGTCTAAAGAGTTAGTTAAGTGTCTTATTTAACCAACAACTGCGACAGATACATTGCATTATTCAATTCCGGTCACCTTGAATGTCACCCTGCTGTTAAAGAACAGCATGAAGGCTGTTCTTCACCAGGAACATTCAATTGTTCAATGACAATATTTAAGTAGGTACTGCAATTGTGAGTTACATATCCATTCCTATCAACCCTGGCATCTCCACCATCAAGCATCCCGCTTCAGCTAACGAGACATGCGCATTCAAATCGGAACCCTAACACTACACATTGTGTTCTAAATGCCCTGTCTGCCGAAACCTTGTTTTCTAGGTCTACGAGTTTGAGCTCTATTTATGGCGGTAAAGAGTGCGTGTTGGTTTGAAGGGTGTCGGTTTGGTGAATGTCGCGAGATTCGTGATAAGATCTGCGCAAGCGACGCGGATCGGCACCTATTTATTTATTTATTTAATCAGCCTGAGCGACGGACAATGTGCCATTGTAAGTCCTGATTTATTGGGTCGAGCTGATCTATAATGGCGCGCCGAGATGTTTTGGAAGTCAGATAAGACAAGCGTGTAAATTAATTGAGTGGCGTCTAAAGGTTAGCTAGGCGTTGTTTAAATCTAATTTAATTTAAATACCACATTGGGTAAAATGGCTACACAATTGTACTTGACTAACCTTCAAATACTCGGTGATAAATTTTTATCACCGAGTATTTGAATATGAATTTAAATTGATTGGAAGATAATATTTTAATCTCCTTACTATTACTTAGTCAATCTCAAAAGTAATCTGATATATCCCGTTCAGTCTTTAATAAAAAATATTTCTCCATTATGTATCTAATATAACTATTTGAAATGTTAATTAATCGTCAACAATCTGCATATGATTACTCTATTAATTAATACAATCTGGGATGAGGATAAAACGTATGTGTGTTCAGTACAGAGCAAACACATTTCTTCTTGCGGCAAGATACGTAGTAAAATTGTAAATTATTTAATATTTAATGTTCAAAGGTAAGATAAAGTTCAAATAAAAGTTTACTTTTAAGATTTATTGTTTAAGAAATATCTGTTTTCAATATTTCAAATAGGCATGTGGTAAAGTAAGGTAAACGATTACCAAAAACGCACCTATTTTACTACCAATAAATTCAAAACGACCGCCAGAATTAGTAAACGATCACCAAATTTTGTTTGGATTAAGTTTTGTGTGAAGTTTATGTTTTAAGTATTTTTTGTTGTTATTACATGTTCAACCTAACCCAAAGGATAAAGGGGGGCTTCGCTTCGCTCACCCCCTTTACCCTATTTTGCCCTGATATTTTCTGCAACTTTTAGTGATCATTTACCCATTTTGGGTAGGAAAAAAATATTTTGGTGGTCATTTAAATTGTTCTCGTAAAGTAACATGAAGACCACATACATCCACAGCTGCTACTAATACTAATTTCAGACTTGTCCCGCTACCCGAATCGAAATCTTTTAAAATTCGTAATTCAAAAACTGGTTTCTAATTCTGAGGAAATAGGTTCGACGGCCAATAGTTTGGATGTCACAATGTAAGATAATTAAAAAGAAAGATTGATGCTTTTCGTCGGCGGCAGTAGCAGAAGTACAGTCAAGTTGCGAAGTTATCTAATTAGTTAGTGGTGGAGGGTGCCACGCGGGATTAGGGTTGTGTTGTCACATGACCAAACGCAAAAACAATTTAATAACACATTAATATTTATTTCGAATTAAAAAAAATGTTACTGCCTGCTTATTAATGTACAAATATTATGTAAGTTATAACTGCTAAACTACGTTACGATACTTATATGGAATAACTACCTACTTTATTTATCATAAGCCAATTAACTTTTTACGTAGGTATTAAACATTTATTGCTCAGACTTGATTTATTAATTAATTGATTTACAATCGCATACATATTTAACTCGTTACAAACTATTTAATTCAATCAATCAATTAATCATTCTACATTCACCTACTGCTGGGAATGGCGTCTTCTACTACCACACAATCTACTCCGGTCCTGACTATTTATTACAAAATATAAAACAAAATTATAATATATATACCGCTGCTACAGTTTCACGTAAACCGCGTTCCATGCCATCACGCATTTTCCGAAACATATTTTCGCCCACATTTGGCCGGTAACTCATAAACAATGAATAATCCTTATAATTAGGCTTATTACTATCAAGACAAGTTTGGACAACCCTAGCGGTTTGGGGGCGGCAGGTGAGGAAGGTGAGTGTGGCGGAGCGGGGCGGGGGAAGGAAGGGATGCGGGGGGGGGGGGCAATTAGCGGTGATAGTCGATTAGCTCCTCGTATGAGTGCAGCTTTTGACAAATGTACCGCCACACGATTATGCACTGTAAGCACGAAGGAATAATTGACTTACTGATAGGTATATATATTTTATTGATATCCAATTAATATTTGCAATGGAAGTTTTAGGGTTCCGTAGGGAAACAAGGAACACTTTTAGTTTCGTCAGGTCTGTCTGTCCGTCCGTCCGTATGTCACAGCAACTTTATGCAGAAACTATTAGGACTGCACAGTTGAAACTTGGTACAGATGTAGTGAATAATCCTTTCCTTTCGTATTTTCTCGGAAATGTTCGTTTTTGTCTTACTACAAAACGGGCAATTTGACATTTGACATTGATAAATAAAGTATGCGATTTATTTGATACCTACACGTAATTTAATAATACAGTAATTCATAGACACATCGGCACCATTCGGGTGTTATCGTTGTTCCGAGTTTTGCCGATAGGAAAGGATTATTCACTACATCTGTATGTAGATGTATTCTGTGAACCGTATTATGATTTTAATACAAATTTAAAAAATTTCATATGGAACTGACACCAAAAAAATTTTTTTTCATCAAACTTATGTTTCTATAGATAGGTCTTTAAAAATGACGTTGAAGTTCTTGAAACCATTTTTCCTCAAAGTAAATCGTCAAAGACACAGACCCTTCCAAAGTGGAAAAATGTGTGCCCCCCTCTAACTTTTAAAGTAAAAAAGTGAAAAATCTACAAAAAAATATATGCTGTGTATCTCAATACATACTTTCACCAAAAAAAAAATTGAACAAAATAAAATAAGCAGTTTTTAATAGGGATATGATACCGATACCGATATATCGGCATCGGCGATATATTTATGATCGACGATACTTTACTTTTGATGATGATGATGATACAACGATACTTTACAATTTTTTTGCTTTAAAAATAAATGTAAACGCGTGGGTTGTCTCGTCTATTTCGTTGCAAATGAAGCACGAAGTATGCTTGGGGGAAACCCCGCGCTCTATTTTTAAACAAAAGTCTGATTAATTTTAATTTTAATAACTAAAACTATATCAACCTGTCTATATTTTATATTACCTTATAAAAAATATAATATAACCTGACTTGTATTTCATCTATTTAACCTTAAATTTAATTCAATAAGCGTATCGGTATCGGTATCGCCGATATTTTTATAGGCTTATCGGTATCGTATCGGCAAAAAGGCGTATCGTTGCATCCCTAGTTTTTAAGATAAAAAACATTTTTTTTAAAACCGCAAAGATAACTCTGTGATTCGAAAACGAAGTGACAACAAAAACATCCAGTCACATAATTACTTGCTTCAACGGAACCCTTCATGGGCGAGTCTGACTCGCACTTGGCCACTTTTTTATCCAATACGTAATAATGAAAATGAAACGTTTTACAACAAGTTTCAACGTGTGTCTTCATTGTTTTGTTAGATTTTGGCTTCTAAAGGATTTTTTATTACTTTTACTTAAGCAAAAAAATAGAAGACTTTTAAGAAAATAAACCCATACCGACTGTTAACGTAAAACCATTGATTAAAAATGTCTTATTTCATTCTTCGTTCAACATTCGTCTCCGACACTGAGGAATTTCAATAATACTTCGTAAGAAACAAATGAAATGAAATAAAAATCTTATTAATTCAAAAAAATTACTACCTACCGATCTGTTTAGTTGAAAATAGACACCGAACTGTTTTAGATAATATTTAAGAATTGTATTGCACTACTATAGTGCTACTTTTGCATACCACTACGTGGCTAGATGTGCAGTGCCGACAAATGTTATGTTACCACCTACTATGTGACCATATCTACGCAAAATAAACATATTTGTAATGTGTATATTTTTAATTTGTATTAATTCAAAAAAATGGTTCACACAGCATGAGATACTTTCTTCGCTCGTGTTCATGTCAGGCCCGGAACACACGAGGGTAGCTTTTCAAGCTAGGATTGCAAACTAGTGTTAGTTTAGTAGGCTAGCAAGCTAGTAATGTTGGTTTCGTGTATAAATACTTTTTTACTAGGCTAGTGATAGTGAACGCTAGGATAGTTTAATAGGATGGGTTTCTATTTTTTGAGCTAGTAGTAGCTGTTTTCACTATGCTAGCTTGTGTGCCAGCTTCATTTAAAAATACTAGTAATTTTACTTCACGGACCTAAGTCACTGCAATTGTATTGGCTTAAAATTATCTGGCATCATGTCAACAACAGTAGCATATTCCAAGCCGAGAGCCAGGATAGCAAAACCGGGGTTCTAGGTTGCTCTCCTGGCTTAAAAAATAAATCTAAAAAACATTTGAAAAAAGCTTTTATTTAAAAGCTCTGAAAAGAAGAAAATAAACTTTAAATCAATTAATTAATTAATTTTTAAATTTGATATTGAATTGGTAGAAGATGTAACTTGTGATATTGATTTCACAGAAGATACTCGTGATATTGATTTGACAGAAGATGCACTGATTGTTGCGAATTTGGTTTTGTAGATTATTACTTATTTGAACATATATGTAATTGAGGCTATACTGTGCTATACCCGAAACAGTGGCGCTTTTCCAAACTTGAACAAGGTTATCAAGGGAACCACATTCCATAACACACGCTTTAGTTGCACCTTTAGGAACACACGCTTTAGTTGCACCTTTAGGAACACACGCTTTAGTTGCACCTTTAGGAACACACGCTTTAGTTGCACCTTTAGGAACACACGCTTTAGTTGCACCTTTAGGAACACACGCTTTAGTTGCACCTTTAGGAACACACGCTTTAGTTGCACCTTTAGGAACACACGCTTTAGTTGCACCTTTAGGAACACACGCTTTAGTTGCACCTTTAGGAACACACGCTTTAGTTGCACCTTTAGGAACACACGCTTTAGTTGCACCTTTAGGAACACACGCTTTAGTTGCACCTTTAGGAACACACGCTTTAGTTGCACCTTTAGGAACACACGCTTTAGTTGCACCTTTAGGAACACACGCTTTAGTTGCACCTTTAGGAACACACGCTTTAGTTGCACCTTTAGGAACACACGCTTTAGTTGCACCTTTAGGAACACACGCTTGGGAGTCGGTGAAATAGTATTTACTATCGTAATCCATGACTCCTAGAGATTTAGAGGCGACAATCAGAACACCGTCTTTGTGGTTTGGAAATATTGCAGTCAGTGCCTCTTTTAATGTCATCCCAAGTTTTACAAATTGTGTAAAATAGATAGGTAACTACATCTACACAAGTAAATCTCGCAGTAAGCTTTTATATCATAATAAATTGTGTGTTGTATTTACATGATGGGTTTAATTCAATTAAAAGATTATTTTCTTCTTTTCAGAGCTTTTAACTAAAAGCTTATTCCAATGTATTTTATTTACTTTTTAATTATTTTCTATTTTAAATTATCGCTGTGTTATTGTATCTAAATGTTTCTTAGCCTGTTCATTTCATTTACAGCGTCATTGTTGACTGGTCGCTTGCTCGTTAATTTAGTACAGTCTAGTTCTTCAATAAGTAGACCTTCTAGTGATTTGACTCTACTGAAAGCAACGTACA
Organism: Argyresthia goedartella; assembly: GCA_949825045.1. Lineage (NCBI taxonomy): Eukaryota > Metazoa > Arthropoda > Insecta > Lepidoptera > Argyresthiidae > Argyresthia > Argyresthia goedartella. The sequence continues at coordinate 11,887,406 of OX463808.1, read as the reverse complement.
TTTGACCAGCAGTGAAGAGCTTTGCATTTTGTGAACTCTGCAAGCTCAGCATAATATAATTGGCAACGTCCTACGTTCAGCAGTACCGTGACTATATTTGCCGGAAGTCATACAGACTTGGGTTGAATAAGATGAACTCCATCTTTATCGACGTCTACATGGACGGATGGTATGTCAGAATCGTAAATTTGTGTTCTCCGGAAGCAGGGCCATATAATTTTTGTAATATGTCCAATGGCGCCATTCACCAGACCTTTCTAATCTAATCTAGGACCAGAGTACTTGTCAAGACGAATCAAACTAGCTCAAAATGGATAGGTTCTGTTACAGAGTTCCCATGGCCACCTTCCATCATCACATCAGCTGATTTTCATTATATGGTGCACCGTGTCATGAAAATACTCATATATAAGACATGTGTAGGCGAATCAAACTCGGTAGGGTTGTGTCGTATGGCCATCTCCCGGCTCCATCATCAGATCAGCTCCATGTTATGAATATATTGTATAGGACCAAAGGACATGTCAAGAAGAACCGAATGCGCCCAAACTCGATAGGGTTGCGTCGTTTTGTTACAGAGTTCCCATCGCCACCTTCCTGCCCCATCATTAGATCAGCTCCATGTTATCAAAATATTGTATTGTCATCCGATTTACATATACGTGCAAAATTTCGTGAATATTCGTGCAATCGGAAATCGGGAAGTGGGGCAAATTAGACCCGAAAGATTGGACTCGAACATACAACCTACATGTATGTAATGTATGTAACCATTTTGTAGAATTGACCATATCATGAAATGGCCAACCGTGGTTGAATTAGAACTATCATTGAAAGAAAAAATGTTTTAGGGAAAAACACTGCGGTAGCTTAGGTGAAGACTAAAGACGGCGAGCGCTGCGAAGCACCCTAATAGTATTCGTGTTAGTTTGATATGTTTAACAACAACACAAAAACATTAGGTAGTACTGAATAAAAATGCTTTTAAAAAGACATGTTTCATCAAATTCAAGCTTTTCTGACCATTTCATAAAATGGTCATCCAGATCATAATATGGTCAATTCTACGATATGGTTACCAATATTGCAAGTTAAATAAAAGCTATTAATAGCCTCGTATATCCCGGGCATAAGGGCCGATTTTTATGCATTTTTTCTTACGAAGTAGGTACGTAAAAATATTGGTATTATTTAATAACATAATTAAAGGTCAAATAAAGCAAAATATTACAGATACTTACATTAAAACTATTTTGTAGTGTTTTTGATTCCAGTACCTAATTATTTCCTTTTATTGTATTCTATTAGTGACTCAAATGCAACGTAACGTAATCCAGTGCTCAAATGTGTCCGGATTCCGGAAAAACGCAATATATGCCACTTTTCTATTGATGCGTTCCTTCATTTAATCTACAAATTTAATAGACACATTGACTCAGTCTGTACACAACCTCTGCAAACAATTGACGTACGCCCGCTAAAGGCATCACTCAATTTCATTAGAGCCCCACTTACGTACACTTGCGTACTAAAAGGTTACCCGTATGTATTACGTACGTCAATTTATGTCAAACACCTTCACCCACAAGTAAACCTCAAACGAACCGACCAGGTTTACCTCTTTTTTGTTTTGCCGTCTTACCATATCACCATTGTGTGTCGCTTATTTTCGCAGTCATCGATTGAAAAGTTTATCATTTTTGCTGAGAATTCGAGTCTTACAAAGATGTTGTATATGATATTAAAGGGTACAATAATACTCATATATATATTTCCATATATTCCATTCGCAACATTCCACTTGCCTCTACTCGACTCGCCTGCTACAGCAAAAGTTGTAATGAAAAATTCCGAATGTCATCTCTTGGCTTAACAGTAGTTTTTTTATTAGTTATTAGTGGCAGTAACAATTTACCTAAGCGTTGCGTGGGGAACAAGCATTTAATTAAGGATACTCCGCTCGGTGCGGCGAGCAGTAAGAGCGGTATGAGCGGTGAGCGGTGAGCGTCAAGCGCTGTGCTGTTGTCGGCTGCCCGCCCGCCGCCCGCCGCCCGCCCATCGTACGCGCCTTAATTAGTTTCAGACCGCCCTAACGGGCTTATTTTGTTTTTCTCAGATAATTTTTAATTAAACGCTTGATTAAAATGAAAGTTTGCGTAAGTAGCGAGCGAGGAACAATCGGCTCGGAGTTTAGGATAATGAATTGATGGTGTTACTTTGCTCGCTCGCTCCGCCCGCCCCGGCTCCGGGGATTTAATTAAAAATCGCCAATAGAGTGTGTAGGGGGAAGTTTGCAACGAGTTTACGGAACTTAGTCTCAGCCTCTGTTGTTTTACTATGTCAATTTGAATATGAGATTGCTTTTGTTCTTTTGTTGGCTTTTTATGTTTTACATTGAAAGACGTGGGCTCTTTAGTACCATGTTACTTTACTGCTAACCCTGCGTCAGCGGGTTCATTAGCTTGTTCAAGTGGATCGTGCCCGTGCTCGATCGGATGCAAGCTATCGCTAATAATCCCGATATGTAATCCCGGCAGACCGCGACTAGACGGGGCGGGGGGGTGGCGAGGCGGGGCGGGGCGGGGCGGCGCGGCGGCGGCGGCGGCGGCGGCGGGCGTGTGTCATCATTAGCGAATTCTTGCCTTGTCGTCACCACACGCCGCTAACGAGTTTCTTGCTAACAACGTGCTAACTCGATACAAGCGCGGATCTCCCAGGCGTCTTGTAACGAACTTGATGCATTGTTTGACGTACCGCGTCGTTATAATGCACAGCATCAGGCAGGATGTCGTGACAGCCGCTCGCTTATCGGAAGTAGGCTCGTCTTGCCGTTTGATCCAGTATTTGAATGAGGCTAGAATGGTCGTATGTAAATATTGATGGGTTTCTTTTGTATGTATAGTTCATTAATCGTGTCTCGTAAAATGGATCCGAAGCAACAAGTTGGACGGCCGGCCGAGAGGATCTTTTATTACAGCGTTCCCGATCACCCCGACCGCCCTCCCCTTCACCCCTGGAAGCCCCCTGGAAACCCGCACAGAGCTACTTATTATTCGCCAGCAATTTTCATATTAGTCAAGAGCGCATTCTCCCTGGATCCGATTTAAAAGTTTGCAAAAGGATTTTCACACGCAACTCGGCGAAGTTCAACCCTATTATCGTCAGTACGTAATCCCGGCTTTTCTGACGTTCTTTATTATTCTACGGGTACGGATCTTGTTCACTGTAGCCCGCAGGGTTGCGTGCTATACTCAATTAAATACATATATAGTATCGCAGGATATCAACGTTAAAATTGTGGGCAAAAACACATTCCTCATGATATTCGCATGTGATGGAAGACCGCTATTATCTAAATATGGAGCATAAACTGAGGATTCATGCATATAACACTGATTTGTATTCTTCAAGTTTCCTATAATCGACGTTAGAGTATAATACCTCTAAGTGTAAGATTGTAGCGACCTCTTCTCCACATTCTCGCAGACACCTCCTCGCCTGCAATGATCAAGGCTGGAGGTTCAAAATTATCTTCCTAAAAACAATCCAAACTCTTCACGTACTCACGAGCACGCGAGCCGAGACGTCTCGCAGTAATGAATAAAATAACATGTCAAGATACAGACTTCATCCTAAATTAATGAGGATTCACTGGAAGGTATTCAATTTGACACGTAATGAAGGCAAATAAACTTCAGAGAGACGCGACCCTCGGAAAGGAGAGCGAACCGAAATTATTTCACACTTTTCCCACGGTCACACGTGCTCAACCCTAAATTATTCAAATGTAAAGATATTTAATTGAAATCGCGCTAAACATTTCATGATTAAACTTGATCAAAGCGTGACCTGAAGGTTGTTCGAACATGCTCGTATTACTTCGCGTTTAAGTAAATTAGAAACTAAAATGAGTTTCAGACGCTCCTGAGTTAGACTCGTTTGATATCGCTCCATAGCATTGAAATCCCTTCGAGGTTGATGAAAGTAACAAAGTATCTATACGGTCGAATAAATAAAACAAATTCACATGGAGTTTACCGCGAACTTTAATTAATTCCATTCGTGGAATTAATGCGTAAGTAAGTACTTACAGCTTGCTAATTAAAGTTTGTAAACTTTCTTACAATTTACAATTGAGCTGATTGAAATTAAAACTTGCGAATATAATTAGTTGTAGGTACTCGCTTTTTGCCCTTGATACTTTTTTTTACTCTGTTCTATATTTACCTTGAATCTTTTTAATTATATTTTTGTCCGGCGCATCTTTTTTTAATTAAAACTTACAAATAGAATCTTTATATAATTAAGACCGGCGTAATTATTCGCTTATAAAGATAAACCTTTCCATGAACAATATTGCCTCTGATCCCACGCTAGGATACCCGTGTCGAGTAACCTAAAAATCGGTTAAGTGCGGGTAGGACTCGCACAAGAAGGGATCCGTACCATCTTACAAGAAAACTTTAGCGCTAAAAATCTTGCGCCACCACAACCTGTGAGAAGCCGCGAAATTTACGACAACATTTGAATCATGTTAATGGATAGTTATATCGCGGGTGTGGAGGGGGGGGGAGGGGGGGTTTGACACGTCTCTTATGGGGACTCTCTTTAAATTATAAAATCGCGTATAGTTTAATATTTTCCCGCAATAATAGCACCTTTGCCGCTTGATTTTGGGTTCTCGGGGGAAATTTTCTATTCGCAACGCGTTCGAAAAAGCTTCGTACGAACCTCGCTACCAAGGACGCCTTCGGCTCGTGCCGTTAATTTCTCGGTTCGTAAATATAAGCCTTTGCGAACTCGTAAGAAATGTACTATATTGCTGTAGTGGCAACAGAAATGCACATGCCCTGAATATTTCAACCCTATACCTGTACGGTACATGAGATACACCCCGCCGACGGACGGACAGACAGACGGACAGAGAGACGGACAGCGGAGGCTTAGTAATAGGGTCAGGTTTGGCACCTTCGGATACAGGACCCAAAAAGCAGCGACGTCACAAAGAAAATCCAAAACATAAGGTTTCTTATCATCCGTAGTTTTGGTATTGCTATCGGTTCTGCCTTCTGCACCGACACCGTAATTCGGCGCACGGCGGCCTCACGAATAGATCCAATCCTACATGTTTGTCTTGGATGGCTTTAATTAATTTTACCTTCATACGCCGATGCGATACTGTTTGACGGGCGCTCTCCTTAATTGGAAGCACCCCAAAACGATGGAACTCTCCTATTTGATCCGGCTGATTGAAGCGAATTTTACTTTCCAACTTTCGAGATTTATCTTTGAGGCTCGTCTCATATCGTCTGCTGCGATGCTTCGAAGGAACGCAGGTACTACCTAATTAATTTTGATTGCTTTCAGACCGCTATGGCGGTTGTTAATGATATTTCGTCCCCGTTGTAAATAAATCTACTGTGGCAACAGATTAATAAAGAATCAGCAGATTGGTCTCTCCGAAAAAACATTCAACTAAACTCAAACTCTTGCTACAACGCAATAAAGTGCAATTCATCCTGCACAGTGCGGCGCTTGAACATCGGATGTTCACCTACAAGTTGCCTCTCTTTCTATCGCGTAACTTTATCTCTTTTGACGCGGCATTTGTAACGTTAGGGTTGTCTCTTGTGACGAATAATTAATCTGAATATTTATTTACCAGCTACGAACAAATTACTATTATTCTCTATTTGAGAACAATAACATTTTATAATATACTTAGTGGTAGAAAGCTATTTCACTATGTCTCCATAGGTATAGTGAACTATGTTGAGAGGCATTTACTATAAATCCAGTTCTGAGTATGAAAGTAAATAGAATTAAATATTAATAATGAAAATTGAACATTTGGTACCTATAGCTAATTATCAGTAGCGCTCTACAACCCTCTGAATTTGTCCTCACAAACGCGGACGCGGATGTACTGTAGTATGAATGTATATAGTAGGATTTAGGTAGGCCGCGCAATGTTAATGGCGTATTTAATAATAACTCATGAGGCTTTCTATAGAAAGCACTAGACGCAAAATAGTTCTTTTTAAGATATATGTGAAGCCTAATATATCCCAATGCATTAACAAATTACTCGAGGATGGTAGTTTCCCGGATACGTTGAAAGTTGCGAAAGTAACTCCTATATATAAATCCGGGCCAAGAACAGACCCGGGCAATTACCGGCCTGTCTCTGTGCTAACAGTCTTATCAAAAATTGTGGAAAAGGTCATACATAAAAGACTAGAAAAATATTTGGATGAAATTAATTATATTTCTGAGAAAAACAGTATGGTTTTAGACCTAAAAGTAATACACTTACAGCCACTATCGACCTTGTTACTCAAATAAAGCGAAATATAGACCAAAAATATATAGGACTAGGTGTCTTCGTAGATTTGAAAAAAGCTTTCGATACTATAAGTCACAAACTACTCATTAAAAAACTAGAAACCATCGGAATTTCGGGTACAGCCGTTCAAATCATTGAATCATATCTAACTCATAGGTCCCAAATAGTTAAAACTAACAACAATAATAAAAGTAATGCGCTACCTATAACCTGCAGAATCCCTCAGGGTTCTATTTTGGGCCCCCTGCTTTTTGTGACTTATATTAACAATATACAAGACCTGAAACTACATGGCCGAATTAGCCTGTATGCGGATGACACCTGTTTATTCTACTTTGGTCTATCTATATATGACCTGGTTGCACAGGCACAAGAAGATCTGAACACCCTGTATAGCTGGCTTAGAAGCAATTTACTCACCATCAACATCTCGAAAACTTGCTGTCTTATTTAAAGCCAAAAATAAACCCATAGCTTCGCACCCTCCACTTACCATAGACAATGTACCCCTCCAACAGAAAACTCATAAAAATATCTCGGCCTGTATCTTGACAGCCAATTAACCTGGTATATTCACATTGAGCATATAATTAGCAAACTGGTAGCACTCCGGGGCTCACTTCGTAGCATCGTACGATGCCTGCCTTCTAAATTACGAGTTACATTATATAATTCTCTAGTTAAACCACACTCAATTTATTTAATCGAAATATGGGGATCTGTTACAAAAACAAGGTTAGCTAAATTACAGCGTCAACAAAATAAAATAATTAAATTACTTTTCAATTATAAATTATTACACACCGACAAAACAAGTATATGCAGAAACAAAATTAATGGATATCAAAAATCTTTACAAGTATAGCGTATGTATGTTTATTCGAAAATCCCTCAACAGTAGTATCCACACTAACATAACGTTCACCCAGCGAAAACAAGTTATAGGCGGCCGCTGTACGCGGCGAGGAAGCTTCCTAGTCATACCCAGACATCGAACTAATTACGGCAAAACGATGATAACTACTGACGGAGCGCGACTTTATAACCAACTACCCTCATCCAAAAGAAACGCTCAAACAATGTATGCATTCAAAAGACTATTAACTCGACATATTTTATCGACAAGTGGGAATGTAACCATATGTCCTTCGATACTTACATAGTTATTTCGATAAATTTTTTGACATACCTACCCGAACTGTACTGGCTGTCACCTCGTATTGTACTTATTAGAACTATGTCGACGACGGACATTAAATTTTTTTTTTTATCTATGTTATCACGTAAGTGACTTATGTCTTTAGTGATAACAAATTTCACTAAACCATTAAACCACTAATACTACTGAATCTCACAAAAGCGATGGATACACTATCTTATAGCACATTTATTCATCTATTTCTTTAATTGACCATATAAGGTAATTAATTGAATAACAGCAATGTCAAATTGAGCAGTAATTACCGCGATGCGTTTCGGATTTTGCATTTTCCCGACATTTTGAACCCTCGTAATATGGTGAATATCACAAAAAACTTTTGAAAATATAGATTCAGTGAAATGATAAACTCCTTGTTCAGTTAAGAAACAGGTTAAATCGGTTGATTTATTTCATTTTACTAGTAATACGACCATTTTACCATTGCAAGATATTGATATAGTTTCGATGGAACATGTGTCATTGTAACGTAAATAGAAAGTAAATTATAGGCACTTATTTCGTTACAATGTACTACAACTAACTACCTCCAATAATAGCTAAAAATATTATTAAGACAAGACTCAAAAATATTTGTAAATAAATAAATAAATGTAGCCCATTAATTTCCTTTATCCGAATACGAGTAAAGTTGAGTCATACTCCACCATGCTGGCTCAGTGCAGGTTGATGGGGGGGGGGGTCGGGCTAGTGGTCCTATTAGGGCCTCTGACACAGCTATACGACTACTACCACCGAGTAGCGATAGTAGCCGGGACCTACAGCTTAAGGGCTGAACAAAGGCCAATGGCATTGAGAATTAGGCAAAGAAAACAAATACCAGTCGCATCGCGTCGAAGCAGACTGACGCATGCTCCCGCGCAGAGCCCCGCGGGGCAGCCCGAGCTCCGAGACCAAGTAAATTATAGAAAATATTACTAAACTCCTGTAATAATAACATTAGAAATAAAATAAAACAACCAAAAAATTTCCTTTTTTTTTACCTATTTTTGCGTGTAAGTTTCATATAGGAAACTGATTTCGTCTCCGAGCTCTTGTTCATTTAGTTGAATAATAATGCATTGCGAAAAATATTTTTAAGTATTAAATATAACAGATATCCGGTAATTTTAAAAATACATTCTTATCTCTAATAGACCTTTTATAACATATATTTATCCTACATTTTTATGTTGTCTAGTTTAGCCTAGAATTGAAGCTAAAGATGCATTTCTGGCCATATTTAATCTAAGGGATTCGGATGACACGTTAAGGACGTGTCATCCGAAACACGGAAGTGCCCGAGACAAATGCCACATAAGAAACGGGCACCATCCAGTACCCGTCTCTGCCATACAACTACTCACTAAAACAAATTAGATGCAATAAACTGAAATAATCGTTTCCAATACAGATAAGTTTTAGCACGCTCGAGCTAGGTACACTTTCCATTTCAGCTGTCATGCAGATTTGGAGTAGGTTCATCATCATCAATCATGACTTCTGACATAATTATGAATAAAACAATGAAAAAACACCCGGTCAAAACCGTTTCATAACGAGATCAGGTACTTTTATTTAAAGGTACCGTTTGGACGTAAGCTTGTTTGGATACCTAAAGTATTGATACCGGGTACCGGAAGGCTATTTTAACGGTCAGATACCTTTAAGAAGATCCGGTCAAGACCGTTTTTAAAGGTACCTTTTCAGTCCCTGTCTGCCAGATGTTGCTACCCGCACGATAGTTTCCGATGCCTGCCTTCTAAATTACGAGTTACATTATATAATTCTCTAGTTAAACCACACTCAATTTATTTAATCGAAATATGGGGATCTGTTACAAAAACAAGGTTAGCTAAATTACAGCGTCAACAAAATAAAATAATTAAATTACTTTTCAATTATAAATTATTACACACCGACAAAACAAGTATATGCAGAAACAAAATTAATGGATATCAAAAATCTTTACAAGTATAGCGTATGTATGTTTATTCGAAAATCCCTCAACAGTAGTATCCACACTAACATAACGTTCACCCAGCGAAAACAAGTTATAGGCGGCCGCTGTACGCGGCGAGGAAGCTTCCTAGTCATACCCAGACATCGAACTAATTACGGCAAAACGATGATAACTACTGACGGAGCGCGACTTTATAACCAACTACCCTCATCCAAAAGAAACGCTCAAACAATGTATGCATTCAAAAGACTATTAACTCGACATATTTTATCGACAAGTGGGAATGTAACCATATGTCCTTCGATACTTACATAGTTATTTCGATAATTTTTTTGACATACCTACCCGAACTGTACTGGCTGTCACCTCGTATTGTACTTATTAGAACTATGTCGACGACGGACATTTAAATGTATTTTTATCTATGTTATCACGTAAGTGACTTATGTCTTTAGTGATAACAAATTTCACTAAACCATTAAACCACTAATACTACTGAATCTCACAAAAGCGATGGATACACTATCTTATAGCACATTTATTCATCTATTTCTTTAATTGACCATATAAGGTAATTAATTGACTAACAGCAATGTCAAATTGAGCAGTAATTACCGCGATGCGTTTCGGATTTTGCATTTCCCCGACATTTTGAACCCTCGTAATATGGTGAATATCACAAAAAACTTTTGAAAATATAGATTCAGTGAAATGATAAACTCCTTGTTCAGTTAAGAAACAGGTTAAATCGGTTGATTTATTTCATTTTACTAGTAATACGACCATTTTACCATTGCAAGATATTGATATAGTTTCGATGGAACATGTGTCATTGTAACGTAAATAGAAAGTAAATTATAGGCACTTATTTCGTTACAATGTACTACAACTAACTACCTCCAATAATAGCTAAAAATATTATTAAGACAAGACTCAAAAATATTTGTAAATAAATAAATAAATGTAGCCCATTAATTTCCTTTATCCGAATACGAGTAAAGTTGAGTCATACTCCACCATGCTGGCTCAGTGCAGGTTGATGGGGGGGGGGGGGGTCGGGCTAGTGGTCCTATTAGGGCCTCTGACACAGCTATACGACTACTACCACCGAGTAGCGATAGTAGCCGGGACCTACAGCTTAAGGGCTGAACAAAGGCCAATGGCATTGAGAATTAGGCAAAGAAAACAAATACCAGTCGCATCGCGTCGAAGCAGACTGACGCATGCTCCCGCGCAGAGCCCCGCGGGGCAGCCCGAGCTCCGAGACCAAGTAAATTATAGAAAATATTACTAAACTCCTGTAATAATAACATTAAAAATAAAATAAAACAACCAAAAAATTTCCTTTTTTTTTACCTATTTTTGCGTGTAAGTTTCATATAGGAAACTGATTTCGACTCCGAGCTCTTGTTCATTTAGTTGAATAATAATGCATTGCGAAAAATATTTTTAAGTATTAAATATAACAGATATCCGGTAATTTTAAAAATACATTCTTATCTCTAATAGACCTTTTATAACATATATTTATCCTACATTTTTATGTTGTCTAGTTTAGCCTAGAATTGAAGCTAAAGATGCATTTCTGGCCATATTTAATCTAAGGGATTCGGATGACACGTTAAGGACGTGTCATCCGAAACACGGAAGTGCCCGAGACAAATGCCACATAAGAAACGGGCACCATCCAGTACCCGTCTCTGCCATACAACTACTCACTAAAACAAATTAGATGCAATAAACTGAAATAATCGTTTCCAATACAGATAAGTTTTAGCACGCTCGAGCTAGGTACACTTTCCATTTCAGCTGTCATGCAGATTTGGAGTAGGTTCATCATCATCAATCATGACTTCTGACATAATTATGAATAAAACAATGAAAAAACACCCGGTCAAAACCGTTTCATAACGAGATCAGGTACTTTTATTTAAAGGTACCGTTTGGACGTAAGCTTGTTTGGATACCTAAAGTATTGATACCGGGTACCGGAAGGCTATTTTAACGGTCAGATACCTTTAAGAAGATCCGGTCAAGACCGTTTTTAAAGGTACCTTTTCAGTCCCTGTCTGCCAGATGTTGCTACCCGCACTATAGTTTCCGATGTGCGATTACCGCTAGGCCGCGGACACTTAACGCCCAAAATATTTGCTAAAATTTTAATTAAAAACCTTAAATTATGGGACACGTGACCTCTGCAATTGCGAACAAGTTCCCAGGTCAGTCTGTACCAGCTCCAGTCGCGGGATGTTAGGGACAGAGCTCTGCCTGCGCTATATACAGGCAGGATGTCCCAAAACTCAACGTCAAGCGGGCACCAGCTGAAAGCCTAGACTACACAGGAGCTGGTAAATCTATGTCGTTCTGTCCAAAAAATATTGCCTTATTGCAAAAAAAACGACATCCATTTGAAAATTTTGAAATAAATTAACATTTTCTTAACTGTATAGGCTGGGCTTTCTCCTGGTGCCCGCTTGTCGTTGAGTTTCGGGACACCATGTATAGCTCTGTCTCTCATCCTCGCGCGACATAACCCGCGCCGCGCCCGGCATGCTACGGGAGCTGGTGAGGCCTCTCGAAGGCTGGACTACTAGACGTAATAGCTCTTCTACGCGAACATTTGAAAATAGAACAGAAAGGTGCGAGCCTACTGATTTGACTAGGTCTTAATACGGGCATTTAAATATCGAAGAGCTCCGTGGTTTAATGGGTTTCACGCTTACTTCCCATACAGGAGATGGAGGTTCGATTCCCGACCATGTACCAATAAGATAATTAATTTATCTTGAGTACATTATAAGGACGTTCTAACGGTGATGGAAAACATCGTGAGGAAACCTTTATTACTCCATAGCTGCGGCGACCTGTGTCACGCAAAATCGAGTATAGAATAACTGGCTGAAAGTGGGCACAATTGTGCCCAATTGTGCCCTCTTTGAATAACCTCGTATGGGAAAAGGCGTGACGCTATGTGTGTATGTGTGTTAAATATCATTAATGGAAATTGGTGCTCGTGTTAATCTCGGTAGATATTTCTTTGACACTTCAAGACAAGACTTATTGTGAAGAGTTCCCTTAATATACTAAGTACAGACAAGGAGGGAGACATTTAATAAGCTGACCAAATTTTTGGAAATGATAGTAAATTAATGAACAAACATGAACAACTTTCCCAAAGGAACATATGGTCGCATATTTTTTTATTGTTGATCCTCATTACATTGATCCAATCAGCTGATTACAAGTTACTATGGGAGACGCAAAAACTTCTTTCGTTTACAACCATAGGTTTCTTGGGGATTTTTTTTCATAATAATGGGTACTATCATTCGCCGAAATTAGGTAGGCTAATTAAATGTCTGCCTTTAAAATAAATAAAGCGAACATCACATTATCTTTGTATCAAACTCATACCTACGACCTTCGACAATCTGGCGTATCTGACAATACCCAGCTATCCATTGGCTGGTTTTATGGTAGTGATGTGAACGTTCATATTGTAAGAAAGTGAGGTAAGCTAGCGCTACAAATAGCTCTGTCCCCCACTTTCCTACGATACTAAACCATTAGAATTGTTAGAATAAATATACCCATTTACACATAAATGTATTGAAGCCCTTTGCTTTATTATATTAGCACATTCGTATACCCTCGCTGTTCCAGGTTGTTGTACACCTCTAAACCCAAACCACTGGTATTCTGATATGTTCTCACCCCCCTTCCCCCGTTGTTCCAGAATGTTCGGCACGGGCGGCGCGTGCGCAGCGTGCGGGCAGGCCATCCCCGCCAGCGAGTTCGTAATGCGGACGGGGGCGCCGCCCCAGTTGCACGTCTTCCACATAAAGTGCTTCGCTTGCTCCAAGTGCGGCTCACCCCTTATGCAGGGCGATAGGTGGGCAACCTCTTTTTAGAACGTGGACTTTCAACCTCCTTTACCTATTACATCCTCTATTGACGAATGAGGTCTAGGTATATGCATCAAGCGCCGCTAACGTACCAATGGGGTTGGCCGGTCAAAGCTAATCATAGGTGGCGCCACGTGCATTTGGTTCCTTCAGCCACTTTCAACGATCGACTAATTTCTGGGACTTTTTCTGTGATAATTGGTTATCGGAATGTATTTACTATATAGCAAATGTAATTTTTCGTGTGTATGATATAATGGCATGCAATGAAACTACTATACAACTTCATTTCGTATTTTTGGCAGCGGGTTTTTACAGCACTTGACTGCCGACTGAACCACAGAACAATTTTTACTTGGAATGAACACACCGTACTAGTAACACGGAAGCGTGACATTGACGTTAGGGGAACTAACCGACACTAGCGCCACTTTGACAGTTGCCAACCCCATTCAAAGACTCAGCTGCAGCAATACTATAGATGGCATGTAATTCCATCGTTTTTGAAATTGGAATGGCCAATCACAACACGATATTTCACAAGAGCTGTGTTTTATTGCGGCTTTGCTTGTTAATGCGATGTTGTAATTGGTCATTTATTCAAAGGCGATTAAACTTGCTAGATGTGAGGATGTACTGATGATGATAAGGCTGCTGTTCTATCTGTAATAGGCTCTGTCCATGCCAGTCAGCCTATTGCCAGTCAGTCTCTGACAGCTTAGGAGATTTTTCGAATCCATTTACTCCACTATAAAGTCGTCTACAGATTTTATTTTTAAGTTAACTTTTACTGAGTATTTGATTGAAATTCTTACTGAAGGAAATCGCGATTTGATGAAATTTGTTCTAAATTGTTTTATTTTTTTCCAGTAATTCTGAAATCCTTACTAATTTCATTGCGGAATTGCATTCAATATGTGAATATTCTGTATTAGTAAACTCTCCTGGAAAACTTTTTGAAAAAATAGCGTAGTTTATTTCCCAAACACTTTTTATGTGGTTTGGTGCTAAGTTATTTTAGTTTGAGTCGAGCGCATTATTTGCGCTCTCTTTTCTTTCTCATGTGGAATTAACGGTTACATTCGTATTCGTTACATTTTTTTTTTGTATGACCTTATAGCTGCACAGCCCGATGTAGCATTCGAGCCTTAGAGACATATTAGTCCCCCTAGAGACCCACTTTTATAGAGGGCAAGCTTGAGAGCAAATTATAGAGGGCCAGCTTGAGGGCAAACGCCAGCGAGGGCGTCCTAGGGGAAGATATCTGTATATCTTCCCCTAGGACGGACCAACTGAAGATTTGGAGCCATAGTGGATCGTTCCAGGAGATGAAGACCAAGGCCCAAGACAGAGAGTACTGGAGGTTGCTGCAACGACCGGAGACGACAAGACCCCTTAATATATGATGAGAGACCCACTACAAGGTTAAAGGTTTCTCTAGCAATTTCTACCTATCTAACTCTAGCAAGTCCTACCATGATACCATATACCAGAACAAAAGGCATTTTTTGAGAGAGACCGTGTAAATCCTGTCTTCAGCATACTAAGCAACAACTATCATCTCCAGGTATTACATGCTAGCCGGGTCACTAGTCTGCGAGCAGGACTGGCACAAGCTGGTGAAGAGCGCCAACTCGGCGCCCCCCGGAGCGCCCGTGCGCAAGGGCAAGGTGGGGCGGCCGCGGCGGTCGCGGGAATGAGCCGCCCCCACGCCGCCTGCGCCGCCCGCGCCGCCCCTGCCGACGGCGCGGCAACACTCTCACAGAGACTATGAGGAGGTGAGTTCACGCCGTACATCTTTTACTGAAATCATTTTCGGACGTATCGAACGCTGGTGATGGTATCAGCAGCGTCTGGGACGGCTTGGATAGGCCGTGCAATATTACACAGAGAACTTTGTACTGCATAGTTCCACTGCTAGAATATTATCAGTTGACGTCAAGTGTGACAAGGCTTTTACGTTAAAATCCGAGTTAAAATATTATTTTATCATTATTATTTATTCTGTGGTCAAAGGTAAAAAAAGTATATTTATCTTTCCTTTTCCCTTATTTCAAAGCATTACGCAAATCTTCGAAACACTCTTTAAAAGTAAGCAACTAAATTATTATAATATCACAGTCGTTTATGAACAATACGACAGCAGCATACCATATTCGTAATTTGCATACAAAAAACTTTTTAAATTAATAAGCGCACGCTTAAACAATGTCTGTAATATGGAGGCGTCAACTCAAGTTGACCTTTGGGTAAGGAGTTATTAAAACATGTCGTGACTAAAGTTGATTGCAAAATGTCCGCTGTGTAATTAATTACTATAATTAATACATTGAGCGGAGGTTATAATTCCTGCTGTGAGTGAGTTTATGAACCACCTGGTCTGTAATTGTACCTCTGGTACCACTAGACCTTGTTAGCTCCGGTAAGGTCCTTTTCGTCATAAAATATCATGGGATTTGTGATTGCGATAAATCGTTTGAGATGTAGTAAAATTATGAAATTGCTCCACATATTTTATGGTCGACTTCTAAGCTAGTCATTGGCCCATGACCATCTGTGGCCATGACTCAATAATAAAAATGGAAGAATGGAAGAAAGAGGCCCCACAACAGTGTATTGTTTTTGTAGAACTTATGGCTGTTAAAGGGATTTTCGCTGAACTGTAATTTGTTTGAATCTAGTAAAATCTGACTCTTAAAACATTCTTAAACAGACAAGGTTAAGAATTTCGATGCTTATTATCCTTTTATGTCTGTCGCCCTTCGTCCTTGAAGTCTAGGTTGTCTAAGTGCTAACTGCTTGTAGTAATGAGCCCTTCACTATTTACTGGAGGCTAGTAAAGGCGTATTTCGATACCGCCATTTGACCTGCTTTTAGCGGTTATCATTGAGGCACATACCTTGAAACAAATAGATAGTCTCTGTTATTTTCTTAATGTTCGCAAAGCTACGTAATCATATTTGTTTATCAAGCAAATCATTAATTTTCGTACATAAATCATTCAATAAATAAACAGATTATCCATTTAATTAATAACAAGTCGGCTGTGCCATAGATCGAGAACTTTCTACCGCCTTTATTGGAAAATGGGTTATTTACCGAGCTCTCTCCGGGCCGTCTTGTGTAAGTTATACGATAACTAATTTTCACTTTTAATGAGTTCAATTTAATGCTGATAACTGCTCGCGCGGGGTTCCTGGAAAACCCAACGCCTAATTGTTAAGAGTTTATTGCGATGGACACCGAGGGATATGACAGTACTTAGGTGCCTGTACACAGTATGTATTGTGCATGCGTAGGTATCCATAACTATATAATGTATAATAAACCCGGCCCATCGGTTCTGCAAGATGATGGAACAATTTTAATGTGGTTGAAGTATAGGTATAGCTATAATTATACTTTCATTAAAAATTGGAAGATTTAAAATAATAGGAAGGCAGGCTTAATAAACTTCGTTAGAGTTAAAGAAGATAATTGTACTAAGCCTTTTCTTTCCGACTTTGTCTTTGCGAGAAATAAGTAGGAAATGCATGTCCTTTAGAGCGCGTTAAAAATTCACAAGTCGTAAGCGAAAACGGGTTGGAAGTGGGAGGCTGCTATCCTCGCTTAGACACGAATGTATCCGGTTCACCTCAATAAGCTTTGCATAATTCGATTAAGAGACGCGCGAATATGCACCGCAGAAAAGTTGCGAAGAAGTGCAATTAATCTGTTCAATGAACAACGCACAAAGACCGGCCTGTGTTTTATATGAGCGAGCCACTCGCTCGGAACCCGGGGCCTTGCTGAACACTCACTAAAGCTAAACATACAAAATAGAGGAATCTTAGAACCGTACCTGCTTAGCAGCCGAGTTTAGCTCACAAACATGAAGCGTTAGAGCGACATGTTTGCGATTTTCAGCGTTAATTTTATTTATCTCGCTTCAAAAGCAATTTGTAATTGCAAAAGCGTTGTAGGCCGTGTCGTGGATAGTTCATAGAGTTAATTATCTCGTAGTGGCCAGCAGGGCGGAGGAGCTGCTGGCGGGCGGACCGCAGCCCGCGGCGCCTCCGCCCGCTTGCACAACACAGGACTTGTGAACAGCGTTCAGAAAATTCACTCCTAACCAAATCCAAAGTTCAAACACGCCTAAACTTTGCTCGCCAACTCATAAAACTATCGTCCAGCCAGTTAATGAACAATTATAAACCTGTAAACACGACGGTCAAGCAAAGCCCACGCCAGTTGCAGCCGTGGCTAACGTGTTATTAGCTAAAATATGTAGTAGCGTGTCAATTACACCCTTTATAAATACTACAAAGTTGGATGCAACAACAAAGGCGATAGTTGATATTACTTTGTGCGCGCACAGCAGTCAAAGGCTGTGTTAATTGGAAAACACCTGAAAATGACAGCGCCTTTATGGCCGGTTTGTTCGTAAAAATCAAGTACGGCCTCAAAGACTTGACCGTCCGCTGGCGGCTTTGTAACGCAATTACGCAGACTTGTCGAAAGTTAATTAAATAACGTTTTTTCCAAATTACCTGCCGGGGTTGAGCATGAGCATCAAAGTGTTCTCGCTTTGGGAGTCTTTGCACAAAGGGCTGCTACGGGCGAGGTCCGGTTCAGATCTGAACTGTGTCGGACAGGTATACTTGCGCTACTCTTCGCTGAACTCGGGGCGGCTGGCGGAGCCCTCCGGTTACGGGTTCACAGATTACGGCCGCTCGACAAAGCACTCTGTACCTACTCGATGCCGTTTTGATTAATGGCCGATAGGTATCTATTGTTCTACCTAATTCAATAGTTGTGATGCGATTGAGTCACGCGAGCCGGGACGAGGTCGCTGACGCTCGGCGACCCACACGACAGGCCATTATGAAGTTTATTGACTCCGTTTACAATACTTTTATTGCTATTTTTGTTACATCACACAAATCTGGAACTGTCATGCGTTCTGTCCGATATTTTTTTATTATAATGTCGCGACCACTTTAATTTACCAGCCTTTTTTACCTTAAGTTAGTCATCCATAAAAATGTTAGTTCGAGAAGGCTCGTTCATTTTACTCACTGTATTGGGATTTAGAAGTACGTCTCTACTTTCGGACTACAACGACAATGAAAAACACATCGTCTTGTTTAATTTCAAAATGCTTGTTTAACTCTAGTCTAGTTCGTGGATCCCGCCGGGCAACAAACCCGAGACCTTGCGTGCTCCAACCAATCATCCTTACTTATAACTACTTCAACTTACAACTTTTCTGAGGTTTCAGTAAGTATCGTTAAACATTTTCTAAGTGATGGTAATAATTCTAATCCTAACATTATAAAAACTCTATTTAACTAGCCTAGGTACCTCAGTACTATTTCTGTTATTTATTTTCTTCTTAGGTCAATAACTTCAATAACTTAAGGCGTGGCAAGGGGCTAACAAGCCTTTGCTAAATCTCAGAATGTTGTTTCTCTGTACTAGCTTTTTGATCATGCGTGTCAGCTTGCATTCTCTGACGTGTAAACATTATTTGATTATTATTGCTCGATAGAAAAGTCTCCCGAAGTCATAAAAAACCGGTCAAGTGCGAGTCTAAATCGCGCACGAAGGGTTCCGTACCACCGTTCAATGGAAGCGATGGTGTGGAGTGAATAGTTTGGATTTTACACAGCTAAATGTTGTTTACAAAGTTATTGGTGCGGTTACTTTCACACTCCATGTACGTAACCAGGTGCATCCATAAGTTTGTATGTGGTATTGAAAGAATATGTTGTTATAGCGGCAACATAAATACATAATCTGTGAAAATTTCAACTCTCTAGCTAGCTAGGTTCTTGAGATACAGCCTGGTGACAGACGGACGGACGGTCGGACGGACGGACAGCGGAGTCTTAGTAATAGGGTCCCGTTTGGAACCCTTCGGGTACGGAACCCTAAAAAAGGTTAGTATTTATATTATAGTATTTAATCGCACATCAAAAATACTGATTTTCACAGCAAAAAAGGATCAGCAAAAACACTTTTTATGTTTTAATATTTTATGTGTGCTCAAGTTTACGTTTTAAGTATTTTTTGTTGTTCTTGCATGTTCAACCTAACACGAAGGATTAAGGGGGCTTCGCTTCGTTCACCCCCTTTACCCTTCACCTAAGCTACCGCAGCATTTTGCACTAATATTTGCAGTGCAAATCAGTATTTTTAATGTGCAGTTTAATATTTTCCATAAAAAAAAAAAAACTGTGCTTGTAATTAATTTATTTCATCGTTATAAAAAGTTTTTAGCGATAAATTTCTCTATTTTAAGCAATAATATCCTATAAGAGCGTTTATTAACGTTAGAATTACTATTCCTCTAAGAGTAAGCTGAAGGTGAAATTCTATTTTTTGTTAAGGTGGGGGCGGGGCGGTGGTGGCGGGGTGCCCAGCCTTAACGCCTCCAAAACTGAATTACTATAGGTAACTAATCATCACTTACAAATGCTACTCGTACATATTAAAAATCTTTTTGGTTTTAAATAACACTAGTGGTTCTGTGAGAACAGTAGACCTCGCGAGGCATTATAACTATTCAATAACCGACACTTTTCCTTTTCTCCTGGCTTAGCAAAGCCATCTCAGAGTTTTGAAACCAACCTACTCATGTTGGGAGAGAAAGTAGGAAAGACCCATCCCCCAGCTACGAAAATATCCCGAAGTGCTACCACCTCCACTCCCCCATTTGGTTTTTTTTCCGCGTGCCTCTGAACTTATTGCCCCTTAGTGTGCCTCTGAACTTATTGCCCCTTAGTGAGCCTATGAACTTATTGCCCCTTAGTGTGCCTCTGAACTTATTGCCCCTTAGTGTGCCTCTGAACTTATTGCCCCTTAGTGTGCCTCTGAACTTATTGCCCCTTAGTGTGCCTCTGAACTTATTGAAATCCGTCGAAAAATAACGCTACAGCAAACTTCCCCCCCTTCCCCCCCTATTTTCCGCCCAATCAAAAATCACGAAAAAAAACAAGGAACAGAGGGGTTACCACAACGTCTTATGCCGATTCAGATTAGGAACTTTATTTGATCCGAAAAATTAACCGTGACCGTCTTAAAACAACTGATTGGAATGGAAATGGTTGCCATGGTGATGTTCTTGTTTTGCACCTAATTTGAATCGGAAAAAAATTGTGGTCATCCCCTTGTGTGCCAATTTTCGTCAAGATCGGTTGAAAAATGAGACCTGTAGGCGAGAACAGACATACTGATAGACCTACAGAGGCGTTCATGGCAAATCTCGAAACTGGACGCTTCGCTCGCTCGGTCAATGAATAAGACTTTTCAAACTCTCTTCCTATTTCTGCATCGAGGAATGTTGTATATTATTTTAGTCCTTAATTAATACAAGTCTAGAGAGTAGAAGGTAGAATCCAACAAAGACGTTCTAACAAGCTAATTAAAATCAATAAATCATAAACAAACACGCGTTCTCACTAATTGGCGTACATCAGACAACATTACTAACAAGTACCAATTAAAGATATTGAATTGAAACAGCACAATTAATAAATAATATGAATAGCACCCAAGGTTATCCTCCATAGTATTGTCTAGAAATTGGGGTATTAATTTATTCAGGCTTAGTTTATGAGATTGTGTGTAGGTATGTTAGTTCGTCTGTTTTATGAATCGTTCGGTTCGTGTGTGCGTAATATCGGGAACGAAATATATATAAACCGGCAATCTGCAGTTACTCTATATAATACCTAGGCAATATATATGTCGCAGTTGGTTGGTTAAATCAGATCTTAACTAACTCTCTAGACCGTAAATTAAATACCGACGTTTAACCAAGTCACTAGCATTTTGATTTAAATAAAGCATCGTCGAAAACGTTAAACAATCTGTCTTACCGAAAGCCGGCGTGTTGGAAAACAAGTTCAAGGGTAAAGGGGGTGAGCGAAGCGAATACTTTAAATACTTAAAACATAAACTTTTGCCTAGGAACGTTTAGATAACTCGTTAAACGTTTCGTTCACTCACTTGTCTGACGGAATTTTAGTACTTGGTCAAACGTCGGTATTTAATTAACGGTCTAAAGAGGTGTTTGATTTAACCAACTAACTGCGACATATATAATACCTGAGGCGTTCAGACAATGTATGAAATATTATTAATATTAATGTCCATTACATACTCTACCTAGGTAATATATACAATGTCCAGGGATTATATAAAACACTGGCTACCGGCAATGTGTAAGATAAAAAATCAGGGCAAAACACTGCGGTAGCTTAGGTGAAGGGTAAGGGGGTGAGCGAAGCGAACAAAAAATACTTATAATAATAATAATACCTTGGACACTATTTACACACATTGATCTAGCCCCAAACTAGGATTCCCTGTATCTTGGGTACTAGACAACAATACACATACTTATATAGATAAATATTATGCTTAGATAGATAAACAACCATGACTAGGGTACAAACATCCATTCTGAACAAACAAATATTTGCCCCCCCCGGGACTCGAACCCAGGACCCTTGGCTTCGTAGACAGGGTCACTGCCGACTCGGCCATTCGGGTCGTCAACTTAAAATTAAGTACTTTTGTTGTTTTTATATGTTTAACCTAACACGAAGGATAAAGAGAGCTTCGCTTCGCTCACCGCCTTTACCCTTCACATAAGATACAGCAGTTTTTTGCCCTGATATTCTGCGTTTTACCGGCTGCGCATTGGTTATTATATATAATACCTAGGCAAAGTATAAAATAAATATATTTCATACAGTACCTGCACGTTTTAGGTATTATATATATAACCGGATTATACAGATTGCCGGTAACATATATATTCTAAGACAACCCAAAACAAGTGCATAATCAGACGATCGCACACAGGCAAAGGTCCGCTATTCCGTTTCAGGTCTTATTTTAGTCGAGATAAAAGCTTTATTCGATTGGTTGGATTGGTAATAGGTATAAGTTGTTTAGTTATATAGATGTTGGGATGGTAGTTATATACTTAGTCAAGAGGTTTAGAAATTAATCAAGTCTTGAAACTGAGCCGAGCCTTTATGCCCTCTACATTATTTGTTTCATTAACTACATGATAAGTATAACTAAGTAGGTACGTGCTACAACACAGAATGTCACCCACCGCCAATGTCGGGTCCGTTGTACCAAGCAGTGTAGCTGTGAGACCCACATCGGTCTGTTTAGTTTAGGAACACAGTAAAAACCCTGAAAATTAAAAAACGGGAAATATTAAACTGCACAAAAAAAATACTGATTTGCACAGCAAAAATCAGGGCAAAATGCTGCGGTAGCTTAGGTGAAGGGTAAAGGGGATGAGCGAAGCGAAGCCCCCTTTATCCTTCGTGTTAGCTTGAACATGTAAGAACAACAAAAAATACTTAAAACATAAAGTTAAGTACACATAAAATATTTAAAACATAAAAAGTGTTTTGTTGACCCTTTTTTGTTGTGCAAATCAGTACTTTTGATTTGCGATTAACTACTAGCCAGAAATATCTGAAGTGCAATTATAAGAATAGAAATAGGTACAGGATTAATTGTATCTATATTAATAGTAGTTTTAGCTATATCGCCTCATGTTGTCAAAATTAACTGGTGCTCAATGAATTCCGCGAAATTCCTGGTTTCATCATAACCCTGGAAAAAATCAACATAACTCTAGGACAAGTGTACGTACATACGTCTGTAAGTAGGCTCATGATTGGTGGCGATCCTTTTTAAATACGTGGAACGTTCGAAATTACTGTCGTTTAGCTTATCATGGCAGCGTTCGCCGACAGGTGCCATGGTTGCTGACGGTTACCATGGTTACCGACGGTTACCATGGTTACCATGTATGATTCGGTTCACAGCAGCAGTCGGGTCAATGACCGCTATCGCAACACCAACGCGTACCCACTATAGGCTATGTAATTTCTCAAACAGAAAATAACTAAGAATATTGATGCATGTACATTTTATGAAAACACCAACACCTCATGTGGAATACCCACTATTTCACATGGCACTTCCTTTAATTTAAAATTAATCCCGTCGGGCCCCGGGGGCGGCCGGGACGCGGGGCGGGCGGGAAATTTGAAAAGTTTAAACGAGCGGCCTCAGTGCGATTGCATTTTTATACGAAGGACAACCTCTTAGCTTATTACGGACCACAGTTATTGGAGCATTTCTCAGCGGACCACACCAGTTTCCTCAGGACACAGAACTAATTAGCCGAATGGCACTTTGTCCTATTTTACGAGTATTCTGCTACGGTAGAGTGTGTTTCGATTAGAGAAACGAAACGTCATCTCCCAAATTGGGACGCGTATTGTGAGTCTTCCTCACACTCTCAGGGATGCCTCCGCTTAGTTAGAGGAAGCGAGAGAGGCAGTTATGTTTTCCAGGCCACGTCCAGTTTGATAACTATTGAAAGATTAGCTGAAGGCACTATGTAATTATTGGCGTCCAATGTCTTCAACAGATTTAACTTGGCCTAAACAGCAGGATATAGTATACAGAACAAAGGCAGGTTATCTGCCTCAGACCCGCTATGTAGGGCAAAACATCGGAGCTGCTCACTTATGCATCAGCACACCCAGTTCAGGCTCACGACAAAGGACATACGTCCACAATGGCTCCATTAAAATAATGCAAGTAAATGAGGATTTGCGTCTGCCGAATCCGCTCACAATAACCGCTCCAGCTGTACAGAAGCTGCATAGCAGCTTTAGAGTAGCTGTAGTGGTACACGTGAGGCTTGTTTCATTAGCTAAGTGGGAGGCTTTTGGTGGGTGAATTTGTGTTATGCAGCCAAGCAGACGCAGCAGCGTTTACTTATAGTCCTGTAATTAAAACGTACCCTGCGTCGCGGCGCAGTTTTAAACTCCGTTCTAGTTCCGAGGGGCAATTTGGCTTTACTGTTGCTTCGTGCTTCAACTGCCAATTAAATAGAAATATTGTTTCGAGACTTTTGTGAGGATTCCGCATCTGAATAGAGCGGAACCTTTCAATCTCTTTAAGCATTAAAAAGTCTGGAAATACTTAAATCTGTTGAAAAGTGTGATGACCTCCCAATTCATTGCTATCTCCTGCCAAGTACTTGCAAAGGTTATACTTACTTGCAATAAACTTGGAATCAAAGTACTTAATAAGTTAATGGTATAGACCCTTTTACAGTACCCTTATGCACTTAAGGGGGAAGGTTGCACTGACAGAACCTTTGCGTTTAATAACTTTATTGATCGCTAACGAGGGAAATTGATCGGCACTAACGATCTTAATCGAATCGCGGCTGGCATCGATTCATCACGTGTCGATGCCCTGATCTCGAGTTAATTTAATTGAAAGCGAGTTGAGTAATTAATTAGTGGCGAATGAGAGCTCTCACTCAGATAGATGAAACGCGGCGCAAGCGTACCTATATGCGCACAGCCCTGTACTGTATTACATACAACACGATGCATATTGAATGAGTCGACGAGATGGATGACAATGCTTTCCGGCAAAACAGGAAATGTAAGTGCATCCTTTGAGCTGAAAACATTCAGCTATTTCATTCGTTCTAAGCGTGTGTCTTAGAAATTATAGACATGAAAAATCGAATTAAATAAAAGATATTTATCTACTGCGTAATACTGCGTTATTTTATAGCGCTGATCCTCAATTAGTAAATAGTTAAGCAAGTAATTTATTACTCAACAGTTATATTACGAGGTAATTAATTTAAATTAGAAGTTGCTCGCGAGTAGAACCTGTTTTGCGATACGAGAAGTACTCGCGATCACATTCGCGATTGAACTGCGAATTTATAAACGCTTTGGGTAATTCACCACGTTGTTGAATTAATATTAAGGGGGTTACACACAAGACGCTATCTTCAGCATCTGTCATGAGCCTCCCAAGCAATGCCGTTGACGACTCCGGCCTTACGCATTACGAACCACGTTGTAAAAACATGTTCGATCGAATTATCCTTCATTACCCCATAGTATATATTCTGTATCATGCATGACGCATAAACAAAAAGTTGCTACAAACTGTTGATGTTTTTTTTAAATCTTGTTAAAGAAAATTTCTTCCAGCTTACCACGTTTCAGGATTCAGGCATAGAACACTGAACCCTAGGGCGGCTTGCAGAAGCTGCTAAAATCTACATTTAGCGTCTTTATTCGATTTAACTTTAAAGTGTTTCATACATATTGATAGGTTGTAAATCGATTTAGGACGCTATATCTAGATAAAAGCAGCTTCTGCAAGCCGCCCGTAAGCAGCTAATACACTCAGTTTTACTACTGGCGCTACATGCGTCTCCTTACCAACACAATACCCGTACCTTGGCCCGGACGGGGCTCGCAACACGTGTGCAGCCTTCCTTACGTGTACCTACCTACTTGATTTAGCTGAGAGCATCGGGTCCTCGAGGTTAATAGCATTTAATCCCGCTAAAACGTCCGCCGATCCGTCATAATGAATATTTATCCTCCACAGAAGTCGGCGCATACTTTTATGACGTACATACTTTAGTAGAAGGCCGAAGTAATATCTTTGATTGCTTTCTTTAATTCTCTCTGCCTATCCGGAGCCTTATCTATATCTGTGTAAATAAGACGGCTCTTTGCTGTAATCAAAACGGTCCATCTCCACTCGTATTCGATTCTCGGAAATATTGATTTGAGTCCATTTATTATGTATATTTTAAGCATGTGTTTGTTGTACTTCCTCGTACTAATCACTCTCTCCTTATTTTTGTGACAATTCCAATTATTATTCTAATTCTTTATCTGCCCGTTTAGCTGAGGAATTTGACGTGATTTGTGTGTGTGAAAAGTCAAATAAGTTATCTGACTGTTTATAAGGGGATGGAACAATCGCCATTAGAGGAATAAACACATACTAATACTCCTAATTATATGATTTCCACCACAGAGTAAAATTTCCACCTCGATGCCCGAGGTGGTTTAGCTCTTCGAATGCCCTTAGTTGTAGTAGTGTTAGTAACCTTTGTTATGACAGAAATCTCATTCCGATCACTTCGCATCTTCCTGTATCTCCCATAACCATACGTCGCCCTATCTAATGTGTTTCCGTCCATTAGTCGTATGAAACATGTGCCAATACAAATGATATCGAGGCTTTATGAATGACAGGCGAAGGGAGGGCGCCGCGGGGCGTGCAAGGGGAGGGGGGGGGGTCCCGGGAGGGGAACCATTAATGGATTACGACTCCGCGAGTGAATTAGGACATTGTCGCGCGATCTGTTCCTGATGCACTCCTGTGTAAATGATATTTGCACGAGATCCTATCTGGCACATTCCATTAAGGACTGATTGGAGTGTGTTAGACTATAGATGTAAGGTTAGTTAACAAGATGGGCGATACATATTTTAGGGATGATTAAAAATTTCTTATAGTATTCCTAATAATATGTATACTCTGTGTTGTAGGCAATGACCGGCAAAATCATATAAGTCGTTTTTGTTGGGACAGGGTTACAATTTGAATATTTACAGTCATGTGGTACAAACTGACTAATGACTAATCAACATTGCGGGCTAATTAGCTAATGAGAAAGATCAGTGGTATGCCTTCTAAGAGCTAAACTGCAAGAATATCTTATTCAATAAGCATCAGGTCACCACTGAGGTCAAATAAATTACAAAAGAAGAAAGCACTTTAATCAGGAGACGGGTTTTTTGTACTGTCAGCAATATTCCAAGATTTAATAATAAAACGATAATGAAAAAATCCATTGGACTTAAATAGTTATCTCATAGCTCAAGTAAAGAGCGCAGATCTTAGCAAAACATTCCAAATAGGATTATAAAATAAAATAAAATCATCAACACCGACGACCTTTGCGATGTTGTGGTCCGAGGATCTGCCTCCCAACCCAACCCTGTGCCTGTATGTAAATCTTTATGTTTTATATTTAACAGCGATTTATGGCGCCTTGGTCTAATAGGTTTCACGCTTGCTTCTCACACAGGAGACGCAGGTTCGAAACCTGGCCATGTACCAGTGAGATAATTAATTTATCTTAAGTACAGTATCGGACGTTCAGTGTTTCAGATGACACGTTAAGCTGTAGGTCCCGGTTACTATCGCTACGTGGTAGTGGTCGTTAAACCCTCCATCAACCCGCACTGAGCCAGCGTGGTGGAGTAAGGCTTAATCTTACTCGTACCCGGGTAAAGGCCTGCGCCCCTCGGTGGGGACGTTAATGGGCTACATTTATTATTTATCAGCGATAATTGGCTATCTCGTCAAAGCCCCAGATAGGGTAATAATACAAATCGTATGCTTAAATTTACGTTCGACTTGTGCTTGCTTCTCTCAAATTAATTTGCTGAAAACCTTATTTGCTCTCTGCACCCCGCCCCCCGCCGTATCATGGCCAAGAAGGCAATCAACATAATCTGCAATTAAATGTAATCGGATGCTCGTCAGCCGGTTCTTTAACGAGTCGTCAATACAGCTTTCACTTTTGTATGCGAAGCCGTTTGTGCTCGTATCGTAATACGGTAATACGAGCCAATTGACTGGTTTAGGGATTTAATGTCATGTCAATCATTTGGAATGATTTTATTGTTTGTTAGTACGGTCTGTGTTCGTTTACTTGAGCTGAGTATTAAGCAACAATGGCGGAATTAGTATGGCGGACGCGCCGACGCGACGGTCTGTGTGCAGGAGTTTCGTCAAAATACGTTTTTGCCTAAAAATGTTATTTAATAGGACGATTTAAAGAATTTTTGAGTAGCAATTAGTGTGTGAGTGTTCCAACTAGTGTCTATAACTTATTGCGGTAATCTACGTTGCGTGATTCTTCCGGAATGTCGTGAAATGTGTTGGTTTACACTTAACTCAAGTATGAAAACACCGACTTTAGTAGTTAAGGCGATGATGGAATAAAAATGCGCTGTCGAGTGGAAGTGAGATGCAATAATTACTCGCGAATAAGAAAAAGCGGGATGCCAATAATGCACTCGCGACTAATCTGAAACAACGTAAGCGCCAAAACGTAAAAAAAAATCATAAAAAATAAACTATTTCAGGGAATTAACTTTCAAATTGAAAATCGTTAGAAATAACAATTGTTCATACATTGCAATTATCACACAGTCATATTCACTTACTACTGCGGTGTAATAGGATAAAACCATAAAAAAAGGGTTGACTTTGTATTTATTTTCTATCGAGAAAATTTTATCCAAACATGTTTTCCAATTAAGAATCTCTAGATTATATAGTCAAATTACATATACCAGAAATTAATTACGATTTGCCCAGTATTTCCTGAAAAACACATGAAAACAGCACCCCATATTTATTTAATCAGGGTCTTAATGTTTTCGCTTGAAATATCATATATTTCGGATGTATACTTGAGTGTAGGCACTCGTTTATGGATTTGTAATGTTTATCTATGTAAGTACCAGGTACATTATTATGTTTTGTGGTACACAGGTCTACCCTTGCTCAGCGATCCTCATCCTGAATTGGTTTCTCTTACTAGAGATAAGCTCGCCTTTGTACCACTTTTTAATGTATATCTTGTTGTTTGAATTATTTGTGCGCAATAAAGAAAGTATGAAATATTTGACGCATGAAGTAATTTTAAAATATGAGTCTGACACCATTTTGAAAACATACATTTGGCAGAATCATGATAGCCAACAAGTATAGATGCTATAGTTCCAATAATGCGTTGTAGGAACATGATTATGAATACGCGGGGGCAGACAATAACATTTCGCATAACGCTAATTATTTCAATTTTGATGACCTCTGAGGTCCCGAGTTCGGACCCCGGTTGGGGGTAAAGAAAAAAACCCCAGGTCTTGGATGTTTATATGTGTGAGACGTAGCTGTTTCTGTTCCTACGTCACAGGGCATGTATGTAAATGTTTATGTTTTGTTAAATTTATAACAATGAAATGTAAAATAACCCGTTTGTTTAGCAATAAAATATTACAAACCCCTTTTATATTGATAGGGAAACATAATGAAATACAAAAACGTAGAACTTAGGAAGACTCGAAAGGAAACGCTGCTATACCCGGATCCAAGATTTAGATAAGTGGGATTCGATGTAAGACAAAACCGCGTAAAAGAACAAAGCGTGCATTACGCTTTTGGGGAAGGAGGGCGCAAAAAGACATTAATAATATTCGTCAAAGCACTCTGGTTACATTAAATCAATTTGCCCTTCCGCGAGGTAAGTAGCGAACGTTGTAATTGATAAGTTGAAACCCTTGTAGCGCGCGCGAGTTCGGCGGGGCTAAGGGCGCGGCCACGCGGGGCGCGGGGCGCGGGGCGCGGTGGCGGCTAGTTGAGGCTGTCTTGTAGATTTTTGTGAATCACTAAGGCTGTTTTTTAGTTTTATAAGTGTTTTTTTGTTTGCGCGAGAGTGAGTAATATATAATTATAATAATAAATGTAGCTTAATAATGTCCTCACCCAGGGGCACATGCCTTTACCCGGATACGAGTAAGATTAAGCCATACTCCACTGTGTGTGGGGTTTTACGACCACTACCACGCAGCGATAGTAGCCGGGACCTACAGAACGTGTCATCCAAAACACTGAACGTCCGATAATGTAACTAAGGATAAATTAATTATCTCATTGGTACATGGTCAGCATTCGAACCTGCATCTCCTGTTTGAGAAGCAAGCGTGAAACCCATTAGACCACGGAGCTCTTTTATTTTTATATATTTCGTAATGAATTATCTATAGGTACCCATGCTCATGCGAGGACTACTGGCTGGAAAGATAATGGTAATTAATTTGGCCAACTAAAACATCAAAATAAAAGCTTTCTCGCTCAATCCAGAGTGTTGTCCTCGATGTATCTAGTGAAGTGACTAGTAACTGTTTAGTATCATTAGCTGGCCTCTATAAATCTGTCAGTTTAGCACTTCCTAGTGGCGTGACGCCGCTCGAGACGTCGCAAGCGGGCTGGTCGTCCGAACTCCCGATAATATCGTGAGCCAGGGGGCTACTGCCGTGTAGATACATTGGGACTGGCACATTAACAGCTGTGGCGATGGGATAGCCCCTTGTTTACACTGGGATTGGCACATTAACAGCTGTGGTGATGGGACAGGCCCCTGTCACGCAAAATGGAGTAACAATTGGCCAACGTGAGCGAAACTGTGCCTTTGCTATCCGTATGGGAAGGCTTGTCGGTTTGTCGGTTTTTCGACTTTGGCGCCCCGGATGAGGACAGAAAACTCCTTCACTAACTTGGTATCAGTTTTGAAGTCGCAGTCGATATGACTACGATAATTATAATAATCTCCAGCAATTAGGCTGCCAGTAAAGTTTCTTGTTTATGGTAGAGCCGCGCCACGCACCGCTCATACACCTTGGAAATCAAATCGGAGTAGCCCCCCAGAAGCGGTTAATAAATATGTCGCGTTTGTAAAGGTCCTCTCATTAGAGCGCCATAACTCCTCATTAGCGGACTGGCTAATTAACGTGACGTTTACGAGGGCCTGTGCTCGTAACTCACGCCCAGTGTGGACCGGCTTGATGACTAGAGGACGCTGATCCAAATACACTTGATACTCTGTTGTTGAGTACTCTGTGTTTTCCCATCACTATTCTTATTACTATACTTATTCTGTGCGATAATTGCAATAATAAGACTCATACTTATAACTGTTCGATGTTTTGGCAACTACCAGAATGGGTCTCAGACCAGAATGCCGAGCTCCAATCCGGGCGTTGCGCGCGCCTTCTTCCGCCTGACGCTTAGGGCGGCAGCAAGCTGGTTGAGACTTTAATACATTACGCAAGGTTTTCAGAGACAGGTCGATACCTTGGAACGATCGATCAATTGTCATCAATAGATCAGTCGTTCCAAGGTATCGACCTACTAACTGAAATATCATGTTAATTTGGATTAACATTCCTCCGCCTCCCAGGGGAAACGGTGATCAGCACACATGCAGCCTCATTGATAACAACAATTAACACAATATAAACACGTAATGAAAGTGGCATACATAGAAAATGACCAATATTCAATATACACTATTTAGGTAGCTTACACCGTTTGTTGACTGGTCTGACTAACGGCCGGTCCCAATAACCTATTTTCTTTCCATAATCTGCAGATTTGAGACTGCTAGTGTCAAATTTGACATAAATCTCATAGCGCAACTGTCAAATGTAACGCGTAATCTGCAGATCACGGATACAGATAGATTATTGGGATCGGCCGTAGATCACCAGTCTGAGTTCTCAATTTTTCTCTGTTTCTCGTTCTCAATTTGACAGATCTGAAAACATTTCCTGAGCCGGGATAAAGTTCCCTAACTTTACTTCGGCTGCCAGTATGACATTGATTGACTGAATTTGCTTCTGAAGCTGTGAATGAACAGTTGACATTCTATACCTGTTAATGATTACATAGTGACCAACACGGCACGTATGATAGGAACCTGACTATGGGTGACTATTACTTTTATTACCCATATGATTGATCACGGTAATTCAAGACATACCCAATTAATTGTACTGCTACGCCCGGTCTACAATCCGTGGCTAGCTTGGCCAAACTGGCGAAATGAATACACACTTTGAACATATACCTACAACACTATTTGAACTGACTTCAAAATGTTACGACCTATCGGGCACAACGACTTCACGTAACAAAGGTTATCTACAGCTACTCTGGCACTATTATCACTTATCACTAATTGTAAACAAGATACATTAACAACGAATGAATTTCTAATCCTACGACACAAATAAATTCCTCTCGACAATGAAATTTGGAGTCGAAAGATGGGATTACAAAGAACGACTATCTCGTAACCGCACTATTTGTGGCTTATCATTGATTGAAAACAGGATATAATCGACTAACAAGTGACAAAATTAACAAATTGACAAAAGTAACAAGTGAAAAAATTAAAACTGCGATCGTATTTGTAAACAAGACTCGTGAAGATTACCACTTGACGTCTGTCGTACATAAGTTACCGATGTGGCGCTAGCGTCGACGCAGTGCGGCCAACTTAGACTTGTAAAGTGTCCGGCCACGCAGAAATGCCCAAATATGGCCGATCAACCTTGAATTCACAGTGCCAGCCAGACCTGATCTCCCAGAACGAAACCGACTGCACCTGGGCGTAGAAAGGGCCATCAACCACGATTACGTGGTACATTGTCGCCAACCGGCGAACGCCCTGTTCCACCTGTCCTGGGTGTGAAGGTTGATGTTGATGAAGTTATGGGTTGGCGATTGATGAAGTTAAACACTGAATTGGTTATACAATTTCAGTGCTTTATTTGAAATGAAACTAGGGCTCTATACAACTATGACAAATTAAAATGGCTTGGGTTTAAACGATTACCAAAAACGCACCTATTTTACTACCAATAAATCGAAATGACTGCCAGAATGGATAAATGTCCACCAAATTGTGTTTGGATAAATGATCACCAAACTTCTTTTTATGTTTTTTGTACTTAAGTTTATGTTTTAAGTATTTTTTGTTGTTCTTACGTGTTCAACCTAACACGAAGGATAAAGGGGGCTTCGCTTCGCTCACCCCCTTTACCCTTCACCTACTACCGCAGTATTTTGTCCAGATTTGTTGACAACTGAAATTACTTACAAAAAAACACACGACCGATAGCTACGTCGGCGGCTTGCATGAGATAACTGAGATTAAACTGAGAATTACATTTTCCACCGCCACGATGATTATTGAACAAGACTAAACTGAGAGGTTACATTATGACACGACCGCCCATGGCGGTGTCCTACGAGCAGCCTTGCTTGATTGAAAGAAGGACTCAACCAGTCCGGTTGAGATTTTTTTATACATGAAGCAACGTTTTCAGAGACAGATAGCATAACGTTGACAATTGATCGATCGTTCCAAGGTATCAATCTTTGCAAACTAAAATATCTTGTTATCATATCACGTATTTTTGATCTGTTTTATATCATTAAATTAACTTTAGTTTCAGATGATTTAAGTATTCATCATGCATTTGCATGGAAGATATTACTGCTTGAGTGAGAGTAAATGTACTACTATTTGTTTTAATTTTTATACCTACCGTACTGACTAATTGTCCACCACACGTTAATTTAAGTTTTTTTTATTATTATTTGTTTTCATTTACTTTATTTTACGCAAGTAATTTGTTAATATTATTATTTATGGTTGAGCCTAGTACCCACGACACAGGGAGACCTAGTGTGGGACTAGTACAACATATGTCTACCATAACCTTTGTGTAAAATAAAGATTTTCATTTTCATTTTTCATTTTCATTTCAATTTGGATTAACATATAACATGTAGGTATTCTTCAGCATGCTACTTCGGGTATAAATAGGGAAAATTGTTGCCCTCGTTATGACATTTGCCGATGCTTTCAAGATATTCATATTGAATACCTGGGAACGGAGTCTCCCATGATAGTTAACATTATTTATTTTTATCACATTTGATAATATCATATCAAAACAATAACCAAATCCAATAACAAACCCTGAGTGCTGAACTGTAGTCTAAAAATAAAATTACAAATACTTCTTCCAATTTCCTCGGGTTAAATTAACATAATTGGATTGAATAAAAATAGCCGTTTTATAATGTCAACGTCAACATTAAACTGCATAGCGATGCAGTAAAGTTAAACTCTACGATGCTGCTTTACGTCGAGCTACTAAAGTATAGTTCATTATAAAAGGTAACACCATATCACGGCTCCATCAGGGATCACTGTAATTAAAGCTTCGGGCCAAAAGTTGAACGTGGAGATTGTAATCGCGGATATAATTTTGAATCGAATTAACACTTCAACTTTAAACCGGGGTCATTAATGCCATTACAGCGAAACAATATGGAGTCGTGAGCGGGCCGCCCGATATCTAAATAATAAATAAATAGGCATGCGGCTATCTCGCATCGCATCTGAGAGTTAATGCTCCACCGCAGAGTTTTATAATTAACAATAAATTCCACATGTTTTTTGTTGGAACGAGGTTGAAACGAACCACGGCTGCATCATTTTTCCGAGCGCAAAACGCGATATTGATCTTAATAACGCGAGCTTCGATGCGCCGGGATTTCCAGAAATATTGCTCAGGAAACTTGTTCGGCTTCAAATAGAAATAGAAACAGCAGAATGTAAAAGAATCAAAACTATCTACCATGAAGGGGCTAATGAGATCAGAATAAAACCTATCTGGACATCTCGAATGAAAGAAGAGATCTCTCCTGGAATGTCTTTATCTTGCATCCGTCCTTCTTAACACTCTTCCAGCCGTTAATTATCCTTCATCTCAGTACATTAGAAGGCGTCACGACATACTTTCTGAATTCCTCGAGATTCGGCAAAGTGCTCGCCAAGGAGCCGCCGCGCGCCGCGAGGGGTGCCCTCAACCCGGCTCCGTTATCTCGTTATCCTAATGAAGTCTACGCTAATGACGAGTAGGTAAATAATAGGGCAGCTAATGGGGGCTTTATCATTCTCGAGTGCGCTTCAGGTAAGGGCCAATTAGAGAGCCCGACATCGGTATTGTTCGGCTCGGCACTCGGCGCGATTACGATTATATCCGAACGGCCCTAGTGCTCTGATAAATTGGACAAACTATTGCGAAATGACAGCCGTGGGCCGTGGTGTGCGGTGGCCGAGTGGAATTTGAAATGGATTTCTTCCAGATTTGTAGGATTTATGATTCGATGGGGAGGCCAAGAGGGGATTTCGGTATGGGAGCTACCTTATTCCTCACCAAATCTAAGCTTTCCATCTTAGGGCAACAAAAAATAAGACTAATATGGTGACTTTTGTATGAAACATTGTGACCCACCTCCCTCACGTTACGCTCAAATCTTCAGATTTTTTTGTTCATTCACCATATCTTAATCTAGCGCTGAATTACTTACAAAATCGCCTTGTGGCCTACAGGACCATTAGATTCGATGTTCAGTACCTACTTAGTGTAGGGCCAATATCTGTGGATCTATGGAAATTAGCATGTACCCAGATATCGTACACCCTTCACGGGACCGATTCTTCCCCTTTTGATCTAGTTACCTCAAATACCTTTCGCTCTCCTTCACTATTTTGTGGCCCAGCTATTGTAATTACATATATACGTACATACATATGCTCACGCCTATTTCCCGGAAGAGGGGTAGGCAGAGACCAAAGACCTCCACCTACTACGATCCTGGCATACATCTCTCGCTTCCTCAACATTCATAAGTCTCTTTATGCAAGCTCGCCGGTAACGGGTACTTCGTATTTGCCCCTTCACTAACAAATCGCCGATTTGGTATTTATAGGGCCTTCTTGGGCGTCCCCGCCCGACGGCTCCTTTCACACCCGCTGTATAAATCTGTTTCGTCAATCTCCTTTCATTCATCCTTTCAACGTGACCAAACCATCTAAGCTGACCTTTCTCTATCCTTGTCACTATATCTTCTTTCAATCCACAGCGTTTTCTTATAACTTCTATATATCTTTAAATGTTACTCCACATATACTCCTCGAAGACCTCATTTCTACAGCGTTTATTCGGCTTTCATGCTTCTTCTGCCATACCGAACATTCGCTCCCATACATCAATGTCGGACTCAACACTCCATTATGAATCGCCAAAGGTGCCTTTTGGGACACCGTTTGGCTATTCATCGGCTAGGCTATGTATTGTAATTATGTAATTCAAAACAAAATACGAGTTCGTAAGCAAGAAGAATGTCTTTTGCCATCGAAAGCCTAAGAGCATATTAAGATATCCCTATCTGCAAACATAACCAACACAGAAGTGTGCAATACAAGGCCTCAGTACGAGGATGCACGGTCCGGGCGCCTCGCGGCTGGCTCCCACTCCCCGGGCCGCGAAACTTGCGCTGCCACTGTTTTTTATTGCGCGGAATTTAAATGCATTTTTGATGTCGCGAGATGACACGCGGCGGACGTCCGACCCCCCCACCCCGCGGCGCCCGCCCGCGCCCTATAATTTTCCAACTTGAAACTTCACTACGGTATTAAGCCTTGATTGCTTGAAGAAACTTGGGACATTTTGGCGTATTCTTCGTGCTCCCTGGATGCTGTGGCGCCGGCACAGACGTTTATTACTACGAGCAATTTGAATTAATTTAGCCTTATTTTGCTGGGAATAAAATATTTTCTCTGAAGCTCTGTACGTGGGCTCGAAAGGATTATGCAATTAAACTGTATACCCCAATCGCGCGTCCTGATCGTGAAGAGTAAATAACAGTCAAAAGAGGTTTCGGTATTAATGTTTTCAATTAGTAGTTCGGGCTTAGTTTAGCCGGCGGAGCGTACTCCCGCACTCCCGCGCGAGACACGACAATACGTTTAGCGTCCGGCCCGCGGGGCAGGTGCTGTTCGCGCGCCGCGGCTTGACTGCCTCTGCCATAGTTTTTAGCGCTTACTAAAAGGGTTGCCGTGTTCGCATCCATACTTCGAAGTGGCATCTCGAAACTCGAGCACCTTTTATTTTATCGCAGAAATATGACTTACGAAAATTGGAGTTATCGGTTTATATCCATCAAATCAGTGCGGTGGTGTAGGGGTGCTCGTGGGTTAATTAGAGACCCGCCCAGGGAGTGGAGCGCCATGAAAGTTTACCAGCTAATTAGGAGCAACCGCCGCCGCCCGCCCCCGCCCCCGCCCAGCTCCTTTTGTCGTGTTCAGACGTCGGAATAGGAGCAAGTAAAGGTTTCTCATTAGTCCCGTTTGGAGTCATAACGAACCTGTCTTCCTATTTCTCGTTTTTCATGCGCTAACATGTTTCTGTTTTAGTGTAATTGATATTATTTTACCGACATTTTTATTTTTATTAGTTCCCTATTATCATTTTTTTTTAATATAAAGGATCCATAAGTAGCGAGGAAAAGTGGATAATCAAGTTTTCACTAAAAAATAAGTTTTATTAATTTTTCATGTAATAATAAACAAAGTCAGTTTCAGACTTTGTCAATTAAAGCGAGTAGATATTTTCAACCAACCGACAATAACATCATCCTAGACTTTAAACCCAGACAATGTCACCAGCTACTAAGGGCTAATTACACCTCCCAAGTCCCCCTAATCGCTGCTAGTGTCTTCCCGCAGGCTGTGACAAAAGCCCACGTCACACGTGACGTCACTGAAGCCGCAACGCGCCTCCAATTAAGCTAATGGACAGCTACGACCTGCATTCATACTCGAAATCCTCAAACAGCACTGCAGCTAATTTTCACTTTAAACGCTACGAGGCGGCGCAAAGTTGCGGGCAGAACGCTGCGGTTTTACTGACTGCTGCTGATGGTTAAATGGAGCTGTGAAATGTACATTGTCTACAGGTCTACCACACATTACAAAGGTAATCTTGTCGTGCTAATGCTGGTGAAGTTTGAGAAGTGAATGACCCCATCAGACTTGTGATCCAAAAGGTTTCGGTAGGTACCTTTAATTAAATTTGTAATCGCACATTTATCGGTGTCTGTGTTACCATATCGAAGAAATGACCTTATCATGAAATGGCCAACCATTGTTGAATTAGAACTTTCATTGAGCGAAGAAATCTTATAGGGAAAGACACTGCGGTAGCTTAGGTGAAGACTAAAGGGGGCGAGTCTTCGTGTTAGTTTGATAAGAGTATCACAAAAAACATTAAAATAAAATTATTTTAAAAAGACATATTTTATCACATTCAACCCTTTCTGACCATTTCATGAAATGTTGGGCCAGATCATGAAATGATCGATTCTATGATATGGCTAGGTAGGACATATCAAATATTTTAATAATTACGTGCTGAGTGTACCTGCCAAACAAGCATTCAACAGGTGAGCGTTTTATCGCCGCTGTTCACCCGCCCGTCTACACCGCCCCGTCTTGC
Source organism: Argyresthia goedartella (assembly GCA_949825045.1). Taxonomy (NCBI): domain Eukaryota; kingdom Metazoa; phylum Arthropoda; class Insecta; order Lepidoptera; family Argyresthiidae; genus Argyresthia; species Argyresthia goedartella. The sequence goes on along the minus strand of OX463808.1, from coordinate 11,849,131 downwards.
ACCACTATGCATCGCGACTCATTACTCCGCTAATGGAAGAGGTAATTTTTAAAAAGATTTAAAAGATTTATTGGTAATTACAGGTCACATTTACAGTCTTGAGACCAAATCATGTGAGCGTTAACGGTAACATGACATACACACATATATATATATATTATAAATTGGTTAACACTTAAAAAATAAACAAAAAAAATGAAATACCGACAAACACAATATCTTATTATATAAATTTACAAATCACAGATTATTTAAAAACAAGTACACAATTTTAAAAAACATATAGATCGGCATACTAAAAATATCTAAATCTGGCTGCTGAGCAACACAGGCATTGAGTAGAGTGAGTGCCTGATAAGTGGGTGCGTGACGGGCATGCTGTGTACGAACAACACCCGTAGCGAAGAGCGGGCGCGATCGTAACATCGCGTACCGAGGCGGCGCGTTAAGGGCAACACTTCGCAGTGCCACCGGATTATCTACCTTGCCGTGGAGGAGGAGATAGAAGTGCACCAACAGGGACATCTTCCGCCTCAGCTCTAGGGTGTCTACCCCCACCATCCCTGCCACAAATTGAGACGGGAATAAGTAGGGATAATACCCATATTTAATTTTGTAAAGAAGTCTAGCAAATTTTCTTTGGACTTTTTCCAGCATGAGTGTATATTTAGCCTCATGTGGGTCCCAGATGATTGCGTTGTACTCTAATTTACTCCGAACAAATGCATTATACAAAGAGGTTAATGTAGATATGTCCTTAAACCGAGTCACCTGTCGCATTACGAATCCAAGAGATCTGAAGGCTCTCCTACAAGTCTCCCGGATGTGGTCGTTGAAGGTAAGCTCAGAGTCAAGTAAAAGTCCTAAGTCACGTATTTGGGTAACCCTCACAAACCCAGCCCCAGCAATAGTGTAGTCATGATGGAGCGGCGCCCGAGATCGAGTAAATGTCATGGTTTTGCACTTGGCGCTATTAAACGCCAAGTGGTTACATTCACTCCACTCCACCACTCTATCAACGTCACTTTGCAGACGCCCAATATCATCCTCACAGCCTATGCGCATGAACAGCTTCAGGTCATCCGCGAACATCAAACACTCAGCCGTCCCGACGACATCGGGAAGGTCGTTAATCATTATCAGAAACTGAGTGGGGCCAAGAGTACTACCCTGACTGACACCCGAGCAGGTCTCATAGGGCTCAGAACTATTACCGTCCAACCTCACGTACTGAACTCTATTTGAGAAGTAGTTCGCAAATAGGCGAATTAAGTTCGGTGTAAACCCTATGGATGCAAACTTTTCCAACAGGACGTCATTGTCGACTCTATCGAAAGCTTTCTTAAAGTCGAAAAAAGTCGCATCAACCTGTGTGTGCTTATCGAGAGCTGACGTCACATAGTTTACAAAGTTCATGTGGTTAGTTAGTGTTGAACGTCTAGGGCGGAAACCATGTTGGCAGTCGGATAGTAGCCCGCGTATTTGTTCCGTTATATGATGATTGACGATAGATTCAAACACCTTCCCGAATACCGAGAGGACGGCTATAGGTCTGTAATTTTCTACTTCCGACCTGGAGCCGTCTTTGAGCACAGGAGTGACTCGCGACGTTTTCCAGTGCCTTGGGTAGACTGCAGTTTTTAGGGCTATATTGTAAAGGTACCCGAGTGGTAGTTCAAGTGCAGATAAACAGTCTCTAACTAGGAAAGGCGGGATGCCGTCAGGCCCTGCAGAGGAGCGAGGTTTAAGTCGCCGCCCTGCACGTCGTATGTCAGTCACTGTAATGCAGTCAATCGCCACACGCGACGAGCTGTTACCCGGTCCTGCTCTCCGCTCGGCGGCGTCAGCGTCAAGTGTCGGTTTGTCTGGCAGGAACACTGACTGAAAGTAAGTTGCGAACGCGTTGGCCGCGTCCACTCCCGTCACCGTCTTGCCGTCATAGTCATATTCGTCACATGTCTGTTTCGTCGTCCGTTGGTCCCTAATGAAATTCCAAAAAGTAGTGGGGTCACTTTTGATGTCATTCTCAGCTAGTCGTATGTACTCAGAGTATGTTTTGTCTATTAAGTACTTAACGTGACTTCTATAATAACGGAACATTTCCTTATTAAACTCCTTGCCCTCAGCTCTATACCGTTTGAGATGAAAGTATTTGTTCTTAATGTTGCGTATGATGTCGGGCGTGAACCACTTCGGATATACATACCGAGTCCTCGCGCCTTTACGCTGCTTACTTGGAACGCAATCACCTATGCATGAATATAACTTATTATACAGAAAATCAGTGGCTTGATCAACGTCATCGGATGCATATAGATCGCTCCAATCAAGAGAGGCAAGAGAAGAATATAACTTAGTAAAGTCTGCTTTGCGGAAGTTCCACTGTGGTCTGTCAGGTGGGTCGGGCGACGGCGTCGGCGACGGCGGTAGCACGCGCGGCACCGGACGCGGGAAGCGCACGCTCAGCTCCAGCGGCGGGTGGTACCCGTCCACAGGCCGCGTCAGCGGTTCCACCTCTCCAGACACATCGATCCGACCAATGCCCATATTACTCAGCACCAGATCTAGTATTCCATCATAACAATTTTTAACTGTATTGAATTGCTTTATATTGCAAACTTGTAATAAATATTCAAATTGAAGAAGAGGGTTCAGGCCACAAGAATTCAGATTGAGATCACCAATAACAATTGCATTTAGGTTCTTATATTTAACTACAACACTCTCTATAATTTCGAACACCTTAGTATAATGCGAATCTGAGGACGATGGTCTAATGTAAACCACTATACACAATAATTTTATATAATTATTAGACACGATAGCAAATATCACCTCCACATCGTCATCATACCCCGCCACATCGTGTAGCTGTCGTACGTTGTAGCAGTCGCGCACGGCCAGCAGCACCCCCCCCCAGCCGGCGTCGCGCGCGCGGTCGCGGCGCAGCGTCGTGTAGCCGGGCGGGATGAGCTCGGCGTCCGCTATTCCGCTGAGCAGAAACGTCTCCGTGATGGCGTACATGTCGGCTTCCAGTTGCAACATACTCATCTTACATTGGTCCAACTTTGTCCTGAGGCCTCTGACATTTTGGTAGACGATGGTGCATGTTTTGTACCTAGGCTTAGATTGAGTTGGGTTTCTCTTGTGGCTTACGAAACCCAGACTGCCACGGTTTTACATGCACATCCTCGGCCCAGTACTTGACATTCATATACTCGGCGACATTCTTGGCCGGTACTCCCAACTTGAAAGAGGCGTAGTCTCCCCTCGGTTTTAGCGCCTCGACTGAGCAATTATCGGTGGGACAGATAGTTTTCAAATGTTCTTTAATTTTGTCTACGCTAGTTCCAGCCTTTACAAAATAGAGATGAAGGAATGATTTCCTTTCGGCAGCTTCTAGTATGGTTGAACCCGGCGCAGCTGTACCTTTGACTACATTGGATGGCCGACGGCGGGTTCGCCTATTCACCGTCATCCACTCCTCTTCATCTTGGACTCCTTCCTCCTCATGGCGCGGCAGAGTGACGGTTGCCGGCAGGACAGATCCTCCAGCATGGCTCGTATTAGTTGCGGCGGCAGGCCGCTGCGTTACGCGCAGCACAGCGCTGTCGGAGCTAGGTGCGCTATTCCCCGACGTAGGTCTCGCTCGGCTAGCTGGCCTAGCTGCAGGCGGGGCAGGCGGGGCGGCGGCGGGGGCAGCGGCGCCGACAGCGGCGTATGTGGCGCGCAATGGAGGGGCGATGCTCTGCCTGGACACGATCTCAGATAGTTCCGATCGCAATTTTTTACAGTCCATCTCGAGACTGTCCACTCTGGTTGCAAATCCTTGTTGCTTAGCGTCCAGATCATTGGTAACCTCCAGAAACTCCGCCTTCAACTGTGAGCAGGCTACACTAATTTTTTTGGACACGGCAACAGAAATATCAGCTATTTTTCTATCGAGTATTTTTGATAGCCTCGCGTCTAGGATACTAGTAAATTGTTCGAGGGTCATCGCTCCCACAGTGGTTGGCACCGGCACACTCTGAGTGGGTATTGGGTCGGCTGGGTTGAGCTGTAGCTGTCTCTGCGTATCGGCAACAAGGAAACTGCTATCCAATACGGAGTTCTCCCCAGCACTGTGGGACGTGCCATTCAGTGACTCATCACAAGACATATTAGTGATGTCAGCATCTATGGTCTCATTAACCCCTAACCCCTTACGAACGGGGGTGTCGTCGTTCCTATTGGCCCGCCGTGTAACACTTTGGCATAGGGAGCATTCCCATTTCTCGCGGAGTGTTTTTATGTTACTCACATACGAACTTATGTCCATGCCAAGACACTGATAGTGATAAGCTGATCGGCAAGCATGACATTGAAGCATCTCATTTGTCGCTATTATCGGTCTCTTACAGGCCAAGCAAATCATTGTGTATGCGCTGACTCACGGACGGACGGGTTGCAGAGCGATGAGAAGTAGCGGGGCACGTCGTCGTCGGCTTGTGACGTAGTCACTCACGGTGACTCAGGCGCAGAGATTCGCAGACAGCGCGGCGCTAGACAGAGACAGCGGTACGGCGCGAGAGCGGACGCGAGGATCGAGTTCAATGACCGCACTTAGCAACAGCGAGCGACGACCTTGGCCAGCTGTTGTTTGCTGTACTTTCCGATCTTTAGATGGCTTATCCAGGATAATTACCAATAAACAAAACTTTGTATTAGCACATATTTGAAGGCACTAAAAAGCACTAGCGAATGGTATATAATATGATATTAAGCAAGCTATTAAGCAGGTTTACTGGGCAAATATTACAGAGCGACACCGAAACAGATGTTTTTCAATAATGAAGATGAGCAATATATTGCTTCAACTCCACCGGATATACTAACAGAAGCGCGAACCGCATGCGACAGCTTGCTGCCGTCAATATCCAAGGACAGATACATCAATAATAATAATAATAAAAACAGATAATGAACCAATCTAACAGATTGCACTCCGCAAGCAGCCCGCGACCCCCTGATTTGAAAGCCCTGCCCGCTCCGGTGTCACTTTTGCTTTTAAATGAATTGAGCTCTCCAGAAGTTTGTGTTTCACGGAAATCGAGTTTTTGTGGGTTGGCTTTTTTTTGTTGTCGATGTAATGGCGTAAGTGTCTTAGAACTTGTACATTTCGTAGATGCTGGTCAAAGTAAGTTAATATTTTGTCGTCGATTTTGTTACCTATCGTGAGTGATGTACATCAGTAAAAACTTTTTTAGTGAACACTTAGATGCCTAACAACTAAATAGAGCCAAGGTTACAGCCACTTCCGGGAGTTGTTCGCAACTCCAATTTGTAACTCCGTTTGTGCCACTCGGGAAGTTATATTAAAAGGCCCACAGTAATTTTCTTGACAAACATGATGAATAATGAATGGCGCAATATAAAATTCGGAATGAGGAGGGGGCTTCATCACGCGTCCCGGCAGACATGTTTGTCGCTCTTAATTCTGTGTGTTTTGGCTAATTGAATGTCGGTGCTGTGTCACCTGAGCAGTCATACTTCATCACAGAAGCGAGCTGAAATTCATTATTCAGACTGCAAAGCCGCTGAAAGGATCCAAGGGAACGTTTATCTCGACTTTTCACATTCCAAATTCAATCACAAACTCCACATAAGGCGCAAGATTTATGACCGACACTCGAACTCGCTAACAAACAATATCGCATTCGAGGCGCTACGTCACGTTACATACGGGTACGGTACAGTATATCAATATTGCAGGCGCTATTAATACTTCCGTCTCATGAGCCCCCCCTCGACCCGCTCCCCGCACTCGCTGCCCTGTAATTGAATGAGGAGCGGGAATTGTTTCCCAAAATGAAACAATTAATTGTGCAACGGCTATCCCGCCTTACATGGATAATACGTTCGTTTATGGCCTCCTAACGCGGCTGCAGCATCCTCTATATTGGACGACTCTAGGAATTTGTGTTCATTGGCGCTCGTATCCGAAATTTAATTGGGAATTTATAAGAACGGGACGTGTCTGCTGTAGCTGTTGCGGAAGCGTGGCTCGAGAACTTGCAGCTGCTCTGGCGCACTATTTATATTATACGTGTGCAAACGTAGTTTTGCAAGCAATCCTACCCGAAAAATAGAAGTGGGTAGATAAGAAGGGGTCTTAAAAAGCGCTCCTAGTTTTCAGGGGTGGTGTTTAAAATGTTCACGGCTAGGTCATAGCACGTGTAATGCGGCAATAGCGCGCGGATATTGGGCGGAACGCGCAAACATGTGGCGCATTCGAGTTAAAGACGCATCGTAAACCGCCTTTACGCCTCGCCACGAGAGCCTCTCAAAACTTTTCATATTCCACGCCCGTAAAACAAGCCAAAAAATACGAGCAACGGAAAACATTGTAAATGCTTGCAGGCTATCGACGCGCCGGCTATACCCGCGTCCAAATTAGTTTTAAAACATAGTTTAGACGTGCTTGTTGCACCCCAAATTACCGCTTTTTACGTTTTAGTGCCTCCGCCGGCGAAACCGCTGCTCTGTCGTGCTGTAAAAATAAATTGAACTAATTTAACCGTAGTTACTGTACTTATAAATGCTTCCAACTCTCTATTAATTATCCTATTTCAGCATAGCGCGCCCGGCTTTCATTTAAAGATGCACTAATTGCTACCAGTCACGGATATCACTAATCACCGAAACATCTCACTAGCATTACGTACTATTAATCCTGGCACACTGACGATGCCTTATCACTAACATAGACTCAATATCCGTGTGCATGCACACTCGCACCCGTGCACACTTCCGTGTAGATATTGGGGGTCCGTGGCACACATACGCGGGTACACATTCAATTTGCTATTTATCCGGGAATGGATCTAAGTCATTACTTAGCTGAGCGAGCGAGATGGGGTTGGGATGCAGTGGAAATTACGCCGGGATGTGCTGGTATTCAGTGGCGCTGGCACTCGGGTGTGTCTATCTCTAAGTCTAGTTACGTGTACTACATGTATTGCATAAACTAGCATGTTCATTAGGGACGCACTCGGACAAAACAGATGGAAACAATCGAGCGCATCTGAATTGGGAGCTCGTCTTACCCTTACCTTAACCGATTTACTGAGGTTATTCCGTGAAATTTTTTAAAGACAATCTTTCCGGTGACATTAAGAAAACATGCCTAATTAAATTATGTTACTTAATTGGAAAAGAAGCGGCGCTGCCCCCAAATTAATACTTGCCAAACTCTGCTCTTCACCCCTTGACCGCACTTAGGCGACGTAGAAAAAAGTTTCGAGGAAAAGTTTTCCTCCTTTGCCGTGAGTTCGCGCGGACGTCGGCGGGGTGTGGTGCGGGGCGCGGGACTCCGTTCAATCACAGGAAGTACGCCATCTCATTCCGGAAGTGGTTTCTCGTGTCGTCCTGCTCGCACCGCACTCTGTTGTGTTTTGTAAACTTGTACCGTTAATGGACGTGCCGGCGCGCCGCGACTCTTTTGAGCTGATGGCAGGCTGTCCCTCAAAATATCGGGAGACTGTTCACATTTTTTTCAACATCTACTGATGACATTGATGCTTTGCTCCAACGATTATGTGTTGTCTATCTAAGTGATCCTTCATTATCATGTCATGTTCAAGTAGCTCCTCAAAATAAAAAATATTTAGTTCAACAATAGTTGTCCAGAAAAATCGTTGATAAAGCTGAAAAACTTTATGTTATGAAACAAAATTTCAAATAAAATTTCTCTTTCCCACATCGCTTCGGTTCCATTGAAAACTTTCCGGTAAAACCAATAAAGCGTTTTAATTTGGCGCCCGAACTGGGCCCTGCGTTGATTAATTTGTACCCTCTACGGACGGATAGCTGTTACGCGCACGCGCATAGTCCGTTTACACGCTGGTTTCATGACTACTACTTTACCGTGTCTTTGCGAAGGTACCGTTGATAGTTAACTAGTCTGCCCCCTTGGCATGTTACATTTTTGATTGAGTGAGTTGTGACTTTAGATAATTATACGCGGTCAAATGCGCGAAAAACGCGAATCGCATGGAACATGCTACGGAAGCTGTGGGGCTGTGGGCATCCTTCAATATACATAACATAGTAGGTAGTCGTGTAACATTCGCAGTAAATTCTATTAATTTAAGATGAAGGAATAAATAAGGGCGTCGATCAATTTTATTTTTGTCTAGTCTAAAATAGTAGTTTTATAAACGTCAAGTCAACGCGAAGTAATTGTTGTTTATGTTACTTTATGGTATTTAAGTACCCATCTGTGTACTTTGTTAAAATACATCTCAACCTCACTGCTTGTTTATCCAGTATTGGACAATTACTCATTTTATTGCCTCCATCGGCCAGTTAAAAAGTTATTAGCTTTACAGTAGTTGATGAACGAGAAATATGTCGAAGGTTGATTGATTCCAACCGTCCTCTTTTTGGTTTCGTAGACGAACCAACTGCATACCTGGGCAATTTGGGCCCGTCGTTTAGTCAATATTTCCTGGCTGTATTTTCGCTGTGAGGCTCTCATATTTCGAACGTTTATTTCCTTTCTTTATTGATAGAGGACCTAGTATTGTTTGTTCATAAGTACCGGTACAAGCTCCATCTGTGTGCTAATTATAGTGCGCCCTGCACAAGTAAGGGTGCTCGATTAAAATGAATCACCACCGCGCGGCTGCTAATTGGGCGCCCCCGGCTCATCCAATTAGCTCGGACTTAGAAACCCGCTGAGAGTCCCGGGACTCGGCCGGCCCGCTGCGGCCCCCGGTTTAATCTCCCCTGGAAGCACCACTAATATGTTCCCGCGACTCGTGTAACTCCTTCGGTTTTCTTAGTCGGGGGGGTTAAGATTTGTTATTCTACGCTCGTATGCAAGTGCACTCGAGTTTCCGATTATATTTTACTCGTTGTGGATTGAAGTTGTTTAGACAAGGCGCGTTAAGGAGCCTTAGCGCCTCTAATGACATCGAAGTCAGCCGGCGGGTTTGCGTGCGCAATTCTTGTTATTTCTTTATTACAAAGGAGTGCCTCATTAATTTGGCAACCCCTCCAGCCTTCAGGGTTGAGGGAGTCACGAACCCTTGACCTCGTTCACGAGAGCCCGCGACACTGAACCGTTCCGAATTGAGACAGCAACACGCCTCGCGATACATAATTAACGATCCTCATTACTGCCTAACAAATGACGTCTTCCTCGCGAAATACTCAGATATACGAGTACCCGCCGCGACACGACAACCTGTACCCGGCTCGGACGGAACCGACATAAAACTCCAACTTAGATCATTCCGCTCCTCGTTGATATAATTCCTAGACGCATCCGCCCAACTAGACAGTTTCTATTATCCTTAATAGCGGGCGTAAGAGTTTGGAACGATTCAGAGAGTTTCAACTTGTTCTAGGAAGTGTTCGCGGGCCATGCATAGTGCCGATACCGGGGCCCGGCGAACTTCGATACTGAACGTCGCCTTTATTGGACAAATTCGATTATCGTGAGGCGCCTCGCGAAAAAGAGCCACGTATCTCGTCGCTGGTAATTGAGTCGTTCGCTATGTCGCCTCGCGTCGCCGCCACCGCCGCCGCCGCGCCCGCCGCCGAGCCCGCCGTCGCTGCCGCCGCATGCCAAGAGGGCTAATGAATGCCGCGCCGGCACCGCAGGGCCAGCCCACGTATCCGCGGACTCGTGTATTTTTAATGGCCCACGCTAGCACACCCACTATTAATATTTACCGAACACGTCAAGAGGGTGCACTTTACCTTTTAGTTAACTAGCGTCCGGCCGTTCATTAAATTTTCACGCGCGTCAGTTTCGGGCGAATTTTCCGCGGCGTTGACTGGCCTGAGCCGGCCGATAACGAGCGCGGTCCGGCTCGTTACAACCCCTCGCCCCTCCCGCACCCCGCCCCGCAGCCCGCGGAGCCCCGCGCCCCGCCGGACGACTACCCGACCAAATTTTATTAATAATAATAAACTGTGACTGAAACGTCGGCTTTGAAGTAAAAGAGCGACTCGAACGCTCGTTATGGAGAATTATGCACAATCCTTTGACGCACAAAGATATTTGGACTCGATATAGTAAGACCACTCTCCCACTCTCAGCTAACTACCGAACTATAAACACTCGAAATTTCGTCGAAAACGCAATACATAAATCATGTAAAGTTGTTGGCGGCGAGATAAGCGCTCATTTGTCGGTTCGCGAATTTATGAATGCGCACAAATGCACGGCGAAGTGGCTTCAGACTCCGCCACCGTGGTACGCGGTGCGATGTGCGTGCCCGACGCGCATGAATAAGGAATGAGCGCGCGCGCACGCCACACGACAAACTGCCGAGAAGCACGCCAGCCGCCCCGCGCCCGCCCGCCCTAATTTATAGCCGCCCGCCCAGTGCTATCACTGCGATATCTCCAGCGCTGTCTGTAACTGAGCCGCACTTATCTGTTTGTGCCATATGTATTCAATTAGTGTTGAGTTTCCATTAAAGCGACGGTACCTCTCACGTTTTTTATATAAAGAACATACCTCTAAAGAACATATTACCTTCGCTTAACAAGGAAACGTTTATCAGCGTTCTTTGTTTCCAGTGCGTATTCTTATCATCAATTTGTCTCATACCGAGCTAGACCTCATACGTGAGAGAGAATGCACGAAGCAATATAGGCAAATTCAACACCCACTCAAGTCAAGGCCCGGCTTTCGCCCTTGTTCCTGAAGCAGCTGACTGCATCGCTTCGAGTCGAGCCCGACGATCACCGAATATTTGCCGACCGCTCCAACGACGCGACGCGGCGCCCCACAAATATTAAATTATTTACCGGCCGGTCTTGCCGCATTGTCTCGCGACTGTCGCGCCATTGTGCAGATCCGGGCCCGATCCAACCAATATCAACAGTCGTTAGTTGTTACAATTCGACTGGAATTAACGAGGGGCGGCTCGGGACCGTCGGTTGGGCCCGCTGGGACAAAAGCACTCTTGGAATAGATAGTCATACCTGGAAGGTTTGCCTTGTCTTGAGTGCTTTGTAACCGTTTCAATTGAAAACGAATATACCTGTAATGTGGAATGTACGTACCTATACATAAATTACGATACGGTCAACATTGTGTATGAGTATTGTACACATTAGACAACACTTGAATATTCACTATAGGTACCTTAATTTCTTACCAATATGGTCCCTGTCCAAAGATCCTTTTTCGTCGCCGGGCCAGACCTCCAAGCCCAACGGGTCCACCTTTGCGGCCGAGCAAGTATCGCTCCCAGATCGTCCAGTATTGAATAAGAGCCGGGGTATGTTCCCGTATGTTTGCACTTCTAGTTAATGGAATACCGATGGGCTGGTGAGAGCCGTTTTCTACAGGCTTCGATGATTCCCTCAGGATTGAACTTAGGCTTCTCCTTCTCATCTTCTTTTGATACGGCGTGCTAACCTCTTTTGAGGTTGATTTTGCCAGTGTCAAGTGTTTTTGAGAGTTTATAATTCGAGAACCTGGAAATTAATGTCTTGAGAATACTTTGTCGCTTCTTAGCACTACCCGGGAGGACGTGTAGGGCTGTAGGAACCTATTATCATCTTCGGACGTGAGGTACAGCCTCCCGAACTTAGGCTTGTATTTGGACTGCGAGACGCCAAAACTACATGATAATAATAACGTAATTATATCTGTATGATCGATTTATGTATATTGTTTCAAACATCGGTCGGTAATATTAAAATCAAAAGTAAAATTTGAATTGTGCATCCCATCGGCTATTACTCTCAGAAACATCCGTACAACCATGAATCACGTAGGTATACAAATTATCTAAAGGCACAGGAGGGCAGCAGGAAATCTTCAACTTCAAGACATATAGGATTTCGATCATTAAACTGCAACGCAGCGGCCCTCGGGTTCCGTACTGACCTTCTAACCTTACACCAATGGCCTTTGCCGCTTGTACGCCGTGCATAATGACCATCAGTTACGGATAACTTACACTTAAAGAAATAGGGCTACAATTTTATGGTACATTCTACTATTACGAATAAATTGTTAGAAATGATGTGCTAAGGTAGGTTGCCAGTAGAGGGCTTTTACAATAAATTGTTAGAAATGATGTGCTAAGGTAGGTTGCCAGTAGAGGGCTTTTACAATAAATTGTTAGAAATGATGTGCTAAGGTAGGTTGCCAGTAGAGGGCTTTTACAATAAATTGTTAGAAATGATGTGCTAAGGTAGGTTGCCAGTAGAGGGCTTTTACAATAAATTGTTAGAAATGATGTGCTAAGGTAGGTTGCCAGTAGAGGGCTTTTACAATAAATTGTTAGAAATGATGTGCTAAGGTAGGTTGCCAGTAGAGGGCTTTTACAATAAATTGTTAGAAATGATGTGCTAAGGTAGGTTGCCAGTAGAGGGCTTTTACAATAAATTGTTAGAAATGATGTGCTAAGGTAGGTTGCCAGTAGAGGGCTTTTACAATAAAGGCCCCATTTGTCTTGGTCAGTTGCACTTTCTTTTTTAGGGTCAAATTTACGATTACTTCTGCGTTCCATGGGAATATTGGCTTACATACTTCTGACCGAAGCGAATTTTTGATGCAAATACAGAGCTGTTGTCACTTTGGCAAAACCTGTTAACTTTATTGAATTGTGAACAGATTGTTTCAATTCAATCGACACAAATCTATCGGACAATAGAGACAGGAACGTATAGTTGCACAAATAGTTCCCTCCCGCAAACTTCAATGGTCTCCGTATTAGTTCGCAGCGTCATTGTAATTGTTTCCCGAAACGCCCGCGGCCCGCGACAATGGCCCCAGTAAGGCCCCAAAGGCCCCACTACGAAAACACACCCGCACCAGAAATATGCATGTTTAATTAACGCCATTACTAATTCATAAATCCGACAGTGATAAATTAGAACCGTGTCCCCCCCTTCCTAAATAGGTACGCAATTATCGCTTTGAATTAATTTATACCCGAAAGTATTTATGATTTAATCGTAATTACCTGCCGTATTTCACCGCTCGACATCACTATTTCAATTACGTGGAGCGAGCGATACCGATATCTGGTTTAACGTGAAATTAATAAGTGAAATATCCTGTATTGTTCTCGTCGGCGATGTTCCATTATTAGGCAGTTAGGCTGTATTGTAGCGTTCGAGGGCCTTATACGGCTTTTTAATTTACCTCGCTGCGAGCGCCACCTGGCCGATGGCGAAACAATTGCCGTGAGCCTAATTATATTTTAATCGCAACATATCCCAACATCCGTGCTCTAGTATGAGAGAGGTAAAGTTGGGAACTACTAAAGGGCATTATAACTTTACGGGAAACTGAAATCTGGTGTTGCTCTGGAGTTTTTGAAGACATTTTTGACTTTGTGTTTCCGGAATTAGACTCTTGATTGGGTTATTTTACATACATACCAGGGGGGTAATGCTATACTAGGGGGTAATTACAGGCCTATCACACCGATATCACGCGCCTATCACACGCTCCTGCTATATGGACAGAGCGTGTGATAGGCGTGTGATATGCGTGTGATAGGCGAGTGGTATGCGTGTGATATGCTTGTGAGTGGCTTGTTAAATAGAAGCATTACCCCTCGTTATCCCAATCATTTTTTTCCCCAGGATCGACAGTTTATAGCTACCGCAAACTAATATCACATATCGGGGTTTTTTAGAGAATTATATTTTTTTCTGATTTCGGCTGACATCGTCTCCCAACCCAAGCTAGGCACACACACATGATTCCGTCACAGTACTACTCTCAGTACACCCCGTTCGCTCGAGGGGGGGTTGTGGGGGCCCCGACAACGGACCACTAATTCATTTGTGCGGGCACCAGGGCCCTGGGGGCCCCGAGGCGCCTGTTTATCCTCACAGGAGAGTTTAGGTCCGACAATGCCGCCTAAACATATTAACCAAAGCGTTTTACTTAAAGGCTGGGAATTATTCAGGCTAATATTCACCAAGTGGCGAAGTTAATTATTGTTAAACCCTTTTCAGCTTAGAGTGGATGGGAAATTGTATGTCAGTTTGGCCTTGCAGAATTATTTTTTACTTACCTATGGGTTGACTTGAAGAAACTTAACAAACGTGTAGGGTCTACTTAGTGATTAATATAAAGGAAGTGAATAAGCTGAAAGAACATTTACATTATAAAATATCAAATCACTTGAAGAAAAGCAGACATAAATCTATAGATAAACCATAAACAAAGGCCCAGCAAACATCAAATATTCCGCCCGCCGCTAAGCCGAACTTGGCTGGAGTTGATCAAGAGCAATAAATATTAAACCAACAATATCATTGTTGGAGCACCCTGTAACTCGGTCTTGCCATGAACATTGTTGGAGCACCCTGTAACTCGGTCTTGCCATGAACATTGTGGCGCCTCTTTTGTTCCTTGTATCAACTATGAAGCTGTTGCATACAACTGGCTTTATTCTCTGTAAGAGTTCTTTCGTGCTTAACCTCTGCATGGGCAGAATAGAATTGAAACGTTTAATGTTCGTGAAAAAATAAAACAATAATGGCTGTATGATTTTTCATAAATAGGTTTCACAAATAGACCGATGTCTTGTAAGAACACTTCTGTTCAAGAAGCAGAAAGAAAACGAAATAGAATTGTTTAAAAACGGGAAATATTAAACTGTACATCAAAAATACTGATTTGCACAGCAAATATCAGGGCAAAATGCTGCTGAAGGGTAAAGGGGGTAAGGGAAGCGAAGCCTCCTTTATCCTTCGTGTTAGGTTGAACATGTAAGAACAACAAAAAATACTTAAAAGATAAACTTAAGGACACATAATAGTATTTTATGTGACTGTTGCATAATGGTGGGCATTAAAACTCGAGAGAGGCGAGTTTCATAATAATATCACTCGAGAGTTTTAATGCCTAATTATGTACAGTTACATATACTGGTTTATCTACACACATAACATAAGCTCTATTTGATGTGTTCAGGAACCGCATGTTTGACCGGCATTGTGGTTCTGCAATTGTTTAGCTTGTTCTTTAGTACCAACTTCACGCAGGCGGGCGTCGGCGTTCGAAATTTGAATGTCAGTACCAACTTCACAGACAAACTAGGGACGGCACGCGGGTGGGCGTCGGCGTTCGAAATTTAAATGTCATTGTAGAAAAACTACACATAATGACCATAACGTGTAGTTTTCTAGATACGAAACGAGTTTTTACCAAGTAGTTTAACATAATGCTGATCGTAACGTGCGGTTTTTGAACGCAATAAAGAGGGTTTATGATACGTGCGAAGATAAAATATTTAAAACATAAAAAGTGTCTTTGTTGATCCTTTTTTGCTGTGCAAATCAGTATTTTTGATGTGCGATTAAATACTAGCCTTTAAAAACCTGTAAAGATACCCTAACACAAGTTTATTAAATACTGATATCCCACAAGACCGTTGCACTGCGATCGTTCAGCTTACCTAACGAGGTAATTACTCGTTGTAATAGTTTAATTAATGTCGTCGATATTACAACGGCGGTGGGCGTCGAGAGGGCGGGCAGGCGGCTAGGCGGTCTGACGTGTTCGTAATCAATTTCACAGTGCAAGAGTGTGAAAATGGAACCAGCTTTCCCCACCATCCGTGGATGATCCATAGCCTCCATGCGCTCTATTTACAATTTCTTAAAACCTTCAACGTATTGGCGGACGTGAGGTATGAACGCAACGGCCACTTAGCTTTTTCGTAAATTGCCAATATCCTGTAATTCCGACAACATTTTACACCGCAGTGTACCAGGAAAGTTTCGAAGGTTGAATTCAGAGGCCCGAAGTTTGTAGTTTTAAATCTGCAAGTTGTAAGTGAGGCGGCGGCGGCGGCGGCGGCGGCGGCGGACGTGTGATACGATTTAGCAGCGGAACTGCTCGTGCGCCCTCCGCATTAGCGTGAAAGCCTTCGGAGGGCGCGCGCGGGGCGGGCGGGACGCGGGGTACGGGGCGGGCGCTGCGCATTGGCCATTAGTGTGATTAGATACCACGGCCCCCTCCACCCGCGAATTCTTTAGTCCTCTCTCCTCATAATACTACACATTTCATTATTTATGTAAGCTCTGTTTTACTCCAATCTACTCTTGGAGATTACACTCAATATACGTAAATTTGAAAGCTCATCTGTACATCTCGAAATTACTTGGGCAGGCTGTTTTCGAAGCGCTCTTATGGGCCTATGTTTACATATTGTACACATAGAAGTATCTTGGCGAGTCATTCTTGGATTTAAATTACTCTAAGCGTTTCAGAAATGCTTCTCTTCACTATAGATCATTAAAAATATAGGAGGCCAAGGGGGGATTTCTTGAGTATGTCAAGCGAGTCAGATTCAGATATGGGAGATACCGTACACCCTATTTAGTAACTCCACCAAATGTGAGCTTTCCATCTAGAGCCGCCCCGAACCGATGCACAACAGAAATATGTTTCCTTCATTTTCTCAGACATCAAACGACCAAACTCTAGGAATCACAACCTCATGTAATTCACTTAATTCCTCAATTATAAACCCTACTGTTTCTGCTGTTTACAGATGATGGCCTGCTCTTACCTCAGCGCTGCTCGGTTGAAGCCAGAGCCACCTGGAGCAGGCTGGCAGCCACCACTGCTGCCCAGCTGCTTGACACCGCCTGGCCTGCCCGTGAAGATGCCTGAAGGCTGCCCATCGACAGGACCTGGGTTCTCAAACGCGGGACCAGGACTCTCATTAGCAGCGCCCGGGCTCTCACGCGTGGGAACAGGCGTCTCACACGCTGGTCCAGGGATCTCATTACCGGGACCAGGGGTCTCACACGCGGACCCCGGGGTTTCGTCAGCGGGAACCGGGGTCTCATCAGCGTCGATTCACGAGTCAGTGCTAGACCTGTCAATGATGGCTCCCCCGTCGGTCCTTCCGCCCACATCTGGGGTAACGTAGAGTGAGAGTGTTGTGTGGACGATCGGACTTTAGTGATGGCTGTTGTGGAATTATTACTCGCTTGGAAATTTTAGTAATTGATTTTGTTTCTCAGTATTATGGCCGACACATTATCAATAATTAAAATTGTAGTAATAAATAGCAGATGCATTTTTTCTCCAAGTCTGTCTGGGTCACACATTTCAGATAACATAATGAACTAATTTTATTTATTTTGGATTCTTTACCCTAAAAGGAATTAATAAAAAAAAAACACCCCCGATACAATTAACGGGTTGGTAGAAAGTGTTAAACTTTGCTGATTAGTTTCCTAGTTAGGCTGATAACTTTAGAACCACTGAACCGAATTTAACAAAACTTGGATAAGAACCATGTCTACCTATCTACCATCTTTACAGAAAACCGCATTAAAATCCGTCCATCCGTTTTACGTTTTAGCGCTAGAGTGCCACAGACAGATACGCACACACACAGACAGACGATTCAAACTTATGACACCCCACTTTTTCAAAAAGGAAGCTTTATAGAATCACTTCGTTGTCTGTCTGTCTGTCTGTCTGTCCGTCTGTCAAGACCCTTTTTCTCAGGAACCCGTGGAGGTATCAAGATGAAAGAGAAGCTTCGGTTAACATATTTATCACACAATAATATTTGATTTGAGACCTAAAAACGTTTAAGGCCTAATTTATCTCGTTTTTTATTTTAATTTTGTATTGATTTTCAACAAAAAATACAAATTTAAAGTAACGTCAAACAGCACTTGTTAAAAAAAAAACCCATAGGACGTTCTCTATGCGAAAAAAGTAAAAGGAAATTGACGCATAGCTCTTCCCTTACGGACAAAATACGCCACTTCCGCTGTAGGTCCGTTTACGCGGCAAACTGTCAACTGTCAGTTTTTACCCGCGTTTTTAGATATTAAATAATATTATATGAATGTTATCCTCGCGATATATTTGACATGACATAAAATTAATTCATGATTGAAAAAACCAAACTTCTACGTCAACGCAATCAAGAGATACAAAGTCAAAGTCAAAGTACTTTATTACTGTAGATATTTACATATACTTAGCAAACGTCAATTTTGCCACTTCTCTACATTGGACCACTGTGGGAGAAGAAGGGCGTACAAACTCCCACAGATTGATTTTTAGATCTCTTTTAAAAATAGGTTGTGCTTAACTATTACAAATATGAAAAATTTAATTATTATGATTAATAATTATAAAATTATTAACAGCAAGGCCTGTGTTGAGCCGTTTGTGCCGCAAATTTGCTGCATTCTTTTGATACTCACAGGCAGGAGATTCAAAACCGATAGTACTACTTCTCGTTGACCAGACATGAAATTTGGTGCGAAGCAAAAATAGCAGGTAGAGGGAACACTCCGTGAAGCGTAAATTCACACTTGACCCGTACTTTCAGTTATGCTTTTCGTGAACTAAGCCGATTGTGATGAGAATGTTTTTGTTTGTTCAATTTTTTTATCCATGACCAACTCTTGCCACAGCGAGTGATAGTTTCGCAAAAGCCGGATGAATGTTAAGTTATATCCTAGAATTAAATATTTAATTTCGGTTGTGAAAATAGCAATTTTTTGTAAACATTTCAGTGAATTTTAAAGATGCATTGAAGCCCGCTGGTATTTACACGTCGCATTACAGTATTTGCAATAATTCGTGTCAAACGCAAGATGTGTTCTGTGAAGGAGTATGTATTGAATATGAGAATACAGCATATCTTTAGTGTATGAATTTACAAGTTAAAAAGTTGTCGAAATACAAAATATTGTTACTTTCGCTAGTTGTTTTGCAAATCTCAAACATTTCAGGATTATTTAAAACATAAGAAATGGCGCATTTTAAGTACTGCATGCACCCTATGCATGCTTCACATTACGCTCGACTTACAGAATTCTTGCCAATGTTGGTTGTACACGTAATCATTTTATCTTGTTTTTTAACATTACTCTAAAAAGTGTTTCATATGCACTGTGTTGCGTCTCTGTGATTTGCATTATCTTGCTCTGTAAATATTAACTCGAGTAAAATTTGTTATTTCGTATTTAAACGATGAGCTGTTACTTAAACTTCGATATAGCCGAATAATTAATTATTATTTTAATTTGTAAATATAGTTGATATGCTAAGTTTAAGTAGAGACATCTTGTATCTAAAATTTAATGACTGGCTGGTGGACAATCCAATATTACTTGACGACTATGAAAAATATAACATTCCTTTTTCTTCCTATGCACAGTTCACAATTTTGATATTTATAAGGGTGAGGTAATTTTGTCTTGTCCATTCGTCAAGTGTGTCACAGCCCTTACGAAAGTTTGTAGCAATAATATTCATGCCAACATCTTCAAAACTTCGAATTCGAATTGAATCTTTGTATATATTGAAAATTTCTTCTACCATCGAATAAACTAGTTCAAAGCAGTTGAATTATAAGTATAAATTAATGGTGTGGTATAAAATTGTACTTCATGTAATTTATTTTAAACGCTAACATTTCTATCCATGAATATTCATAATTTAATATGTACTACCTAGATAGTTACATAAACAGAAGATATTTTCGAATGAAATCGAATTATTTGTATTTAGTTACAAGTATCGTTTTTAAATGTAAATTGCCATACACATCGATACGTGAAAATGTAGTATACATAAAAATCAGACAAAAACTTATTCATGACTGTTGTCATGCTAAAAATCATGCAGTGTTAGCGTTTAGTAAAGCTTGCCATCAAACAATATTTATATTCCTATGAATGTACATTCAAGTGAAAACAAAGCGACATAAACACCTCATTATTTAGTGATATTGAAAAAAGGGATTTGTTTTTCTGAAAATTTACCATAGACACAAAAACCATTCAGGATTCACCTCTATCAAACCCCTAATTAACATCCAATGTCACGTGGTAATAAGATGTTGAATGAATCGTACATTGCCGTAAGTCTGTACAGAGTTGATGGTGTTACCAGTACCTACACAA
The DNA here is from genome assembly GCA_949825045.1 of Argyresthia goedartella. Classification (NCBI taxonomy): domain Eukaryota; kingdom Metazoa; phylum Arthropoda; class Insecta; order Lepidoptera; family Argyresthiidae; genus Argyresthia; species Argyresthia goedartella. Next base: position 11,829,202 of record OX463808.1, on the reverse strand, counting down.
ACAAAGAACATTGTAACTAGCCATAAGGAGAGTCGGGGAAGGAGAAATTAAAGTTTTGTAAATTAACACGTTTTTAACTTAAGTTTTTAGTTATTCCCTATAATGCCATTTACTTCATTAGTTTAAGCTAAGGCAAACAAAGACCAATATAAGGATTACCTCGATTTTATCAAAAATCATATCAAACAGAACCAATGAGGCGGAACAGACAGCACCCAACAGAAATGCAACAGGTTCTAAGTAAAGGAAACGCAAGCAAAACAATACTGTTATTGAGCGAGAGTTATAACCGGTCAAGAACGAGTCACCTACATTTTGTAGTAGAGTATTTCAGGTTGGAGGATAGTACGTCGTTTTCTTCTCACTGGCCACCAGTGCAGCCAAAACATAGAGGTAACAGTAATTAAGAATTTGTAGGGTTTCATTAGGTTCCTTTTCGGTACCAAATCATAAATATGATTTCTTCAGAGTATTTAATCTGAAGAAATTAATTTTATTAATTTTATTTAAATTTATGTGCGACCGGGAAGCGTGCGGGGTGTGTTGTTCTACAAAAAATATAATTCACTTCGTCAGATTAAAAAGCAAGAAAACAGCTGGCTGATTAACAATGCAAATTGAACCATTTTATGTAAACAAGAGAGAAAAGGCGTTTCAGGAGTCGTTTGGCATAGGTAATTAAAAGCAATGTTATTCAAAAATATTGTATTCTTATAAGTACTGCAACTGGGGTCAATATTATTGTAATTAGTATTCTTGTGATAGTAGGCAATACCTCGATGTTTGAATAGCTTATTAGTTCATTATGATTTTAACGAATTGAGAAAAATATTAGTATAAAATAGCTGCAAATTTTCACAATTCTTGTGCTTTTCTCAGCCCTTCGCTTCAGCTTCTTCTTCTTAGCTTCAGCTAGAGTGTGATACCTGCTTTAGCAGTAGAGTAGAAATAGATGCAGGTGTCACTTATACCCGAAGCGATCCGATTTCCACCAAACGATTCCAAACAAAATGTCACGAGTAATCGATGGAACCACCATAGAGGCAACTACGCCCCCGGTGGACTACATTCGGTGGCTACTGCACAACACTATATATATACGTTAGTAGGTACAGCACTATCTGTCCACTGACTGAAACCATTACTTCAACCAAGCTTTAACCGATCATCGCAATATATATCATGCAAAACACTTGATTTTACTTTACAGAATAAAAGTGCGATTCAAAGAAACATGGTGCATTTAATGTCCTCCTTTATTTTTCTATATTCTATTCCTCAATATTTGCATCTCCGATATCCTAACTATAGAGTAAAATGGAAAATTTCAGTCGTTATCGTCTGTGCAAGAGCTACCCTGTGAACGCACAGTTGGCCGGCAACACACCATCGCACATCATCGATGGCGACTGATTTCCACGCGACAAAAGGATTATTGGCTGCACCCCAATATTGCGAGAATTGCGGCTATAAAAGTGATACAGTCTGATAGATATTCTTGAATAATATTAGGTAGGTATGTCCCTAATAAATATCTTCTTCCGTGGTCTTTGGTAGGAGATCATTTTCATTTTGTATTTCTTACACCTCATTAAAAAAAAATACTAATAGACGGACTCAAATGTACCTACGATACACATAAGCGACGTGAGTGTCGAAGACTAGTCGCCACGAAGAATCTCACATAGATTTTTTGTCTTTGGTGCAATAACTGCCTTTCATCTTTTCTTCCACATTTCAATGCAGAATACCGATAGCGTTCAAATGTATGTGAGACTTCGTGGCGACCAGTCTCCGAGATTCGCGTAGAAATCTCGTCGCCTTTAGCGTATCGCACGCAACAGCCTTTTAATGTCCCTCAGGAACTGGAGCCTAATTATTTCCTAACTAATATGGTAAACCGCCTCTGGTCCCATCAACGTTGTCTCTCAAAACGGACGCCAATTATTCACTACCCTCGCTTCCTTCCTCCGTCGACACACCATCAAATATGTAGCGGAGCCGCGAGCGAAAAAATTGCGAAAAACTGCACCGTTGACGGACAGATGGACGGACCGATGAATGAATGATGGGCACGGTCCGTGGACTAATCAATAGCGTCGGTTGCAGTCCGCAGCTTGCAATATGCAGGCTAGTAAGGGCCGAGAGCATTCAGTTCCTATCAGCTCTGTTTAGGCACGAAAAATTCTGGATGCTTTATATTGTATGGGTGTGTGTAGCCGCTGCCAGACGGGAGGCTGTTTCAGGTTTTAGCTGTCCGTCAAGGGTTTGTGGGAAAATGAAAGAATGAGGGTAGATTTGACGGGTAGCCTTTTTGTTTTATACTGTATTTCAGACTACTCACATTATATTGCTTATTTATACATACGTATTATGGAGCAGTTGCCGTCTGGGTGGAACTGTAATCGCAACAAACGATTTTGTAGGGCCAACTCAGCATAGCCAATGAAAAGTAGGAATAACCTAAATCCAATTTTCTTTCCATTGTTTTATAGACATAGATCCACTCGATGATAGAGGTAGGTAATCATTACCTACTACCAGGTTCGAGTATTTACAATTTACATAATACGTAGGTCGCCACTGTCTGGTAAATCCTTTCCTAACAAAAGGCCCTCAAGCCAAGGCACATCGCAACTCAAACTAGCCATTGTTACATACCACACACGAGCCCAAACAAGCCCCCTAATAAGATCATAAAATGCATGCGTTTACCCGTACCTATGTAGAAGGTACTGGTTTTCGTACTAGCCGAGCAATTCGCAGAAAAATAGTAGAAATATACATGTATGTCGCCTAATGCTCGTCGCACAGAAATATATGCGCGCTGGATGCACCCCTCGAATACGTATTTATTTGTCGCTCGTGTGTGAATTTGGTGGACTTTGCATATTTCAAACTCCTTCTTAGACAATTTTTTGGCCCTATTACACTGTGCATCACAGTAATGAACTTTTGTGTTTTTTCTGTAACTGTTTACCATTTACTCGTTTAATGAAATTGATGAGAATAAGTTACAGTTGTGAAAGGCATAGGACAAGAAGTGGAGTGCCACGTGAAAACACATGATATTGTATAGAGCACTTACGTTAGAGTACTAATCAAATTGCATAGAGTCACGCCTTTTCTCATACGGGATGGCAGAGGCACAATTGTGCCCACTTTTAGCCAGTTATTAAATACTCAATTTTTGCGTAAATGGGGCTAGCCTATTGCCGCAGCTATGGAGTGAAGAAGATTTCCTCACGATGTTTTCCATCACCGTTAGAACGTCCCTATGATGCACTTAAGATAAATAACTGATCTCATTGGTATGTTCAGCACCGGGATTCGAACCTGCACCTCCTGCGTTTGAAGCAAGCGTGAAATCGTGAGCGTAAGTTACATTGACCACTATCACGAGTTATATTAAAGTTGGCATACAGTGTCTACTGCGTCGGAAGGGAACCGCCCCGCGGCCCGTCGTTAGTTGTAGAATCGCTAAGGGTCACTCGGCTCTGTATGGGAAGGACCCGTGTCCCGTGACCACCTTACAATGTCGACAACAAGTTTTAGAGGGCTATTTGGTAGAGAAAATGTTAGAGATATTAGGTTTACTAATAACAGCAGAAACAAACAACATCGGCGCAACTGGTTGGCCGTGCGTCTACAATGTTTATTTTGCCTATCCCCTGATGACACCGACGGAACCCGAAGATATTTTTACAGTACACCTACCCACCACATACACAGGACAACACGGGCGTTCTAACTGCGATAATTGTTACGATACATTAAATTGAATGCAGGAAAATAAGCCCTAATTAGGCATCGCAGGAACCAATTCTTAACGTTCATCGCCGCGCCGGTGTAAACGAGGTACCTCCCTACACACCCATACCGCCTCGCGTTACCACATTAATCCCCGCAATCAGTCCCGTAATAAATTACCGCCATTACTAAATTATACAGCTGCTTCTAGATTAATCTAGAAGTCGGGTCCTCCGCGGCCGCTCTTACATTATTACAGCATTCGTTAGAGTTCGCTAATTACTCCTTGCTTTAATGAATAAGCTCTAATGAACCACTTTCTGTTAATTAAACCCAGAGGGGCGGGGGTGGGAGGGCGAGGCGCGGGGCGAGGCAACTTTTCTCCCGACTCTGATTGCAAATGTGAATTTGTGTAAGTTGCAGTCGAAAGAGTATTTCTTCTGTAAAAGGGTAATGAGAATGGCGGGGAAGCCGAATTTCTTCCAAGTGTGGTTAATAGGTATCTATAGGGGAATTATTAGTGTAACTAGCATATGATATGAGAGTTCCAGTGTATATTGAGCAACTATACCAACATTGCAAGCAAGAGTTACAGTTAGGATAAAGAAACTGCCGTGAAAAGAAGATTAACGTTCGAAGAATCTTCACGAAACATATTCTATGACAAAATCAAAATCAAAGTGAAACAAAATTTTAAATCATGCTGTTGATCATGCACTGAGGGCCACTTAACGCGAGTGGTAAGCGAGCATGAAATTAATTAATTTATTCTTCCTTACTAAACATAGCATTACTAAATTAGTAGGTAGTGATTCATTCTTGCTTAGTGAGTGCATAAATTCATGCTAAATGCAGTCACTTAAGTCAATTTGCCGAATGCAAATAGTTTAGGTACATTCTTGGTTGCTGATTAGGTATTTACCGAATTATTATAATTATCATAAATTATAAATCATCAATATTAGGAAAGCCTGAAGAAAAATAGGTGTTTTCTGGGTCAGTAGGTCGTACACATTTGTATATAGAGGTAGTAACAGGGTATGAGTTACAAAAATGACTGTACTTGTTAAATATCTTGAGCGAAGTGTATCTATTATAAAAATTCGTTCAATTAGTCATAACTTCATAAAGTCTGGTTCTAATTAGTCTTAGAGGAAGAACGCCAGCACATCGACTCCACATTGTAAGTTTTATGGTGCAGATATCATCGACTCTCATTAGACCTACCGCCCTACTTCAGGTAAGTACGTATGTAACACCATCACAATATTACTCACGACGAGACGATTGCCTATTCATAATGAATAATAATGAATCAATACCTCAAATTTCCTGTCACTCAGCCAATTAAGCTGAAAACAGGAATCTGATGAAACGAGTTTGGCTTTTGACTAAGCACCTTTATTAAGGCGGGTAGTCCTTTCTGGCTTAGGCTTAGGAATCTTTGGATAGGTCCGTACTAATTACCAGTATTCCACTTTCAGTTCAAATGCTACAAAAGGCCCAGATTCCTGAATTATAATAGTACATAGTTTATGTGACTGTTAGATAATGGAGGGCATTAATACTCGAGAGTGGGTTTATGAAACGAGCCGAAGGCGAGTTTCATAATAATATCACTCGAGAGTTTTAATGCCTAATTATGTACAGTTACATACACTAGTTTATCTACACACATATCATAAGCTCTCTTTGATGTGTTCAGGAACCGCATGTTTGACCGGCATTGTGGCTCTGCAGTTGTTTAGCTTGTTCTGAAGTACCAACTTCACAGACAAACTAGGGGCGGCACGCAGGCGAACGTCGGCATTCGAAATTTGAATGTCATAATATGTAGAAAAACATACACATTATGGTCATAATATGTAATTTTTCAGATAAGAAATGAGTTTTTACCAAGTAGTTTAACATTATGCTGATCGTAACGTGCGGTTTTTGTACGCAGTAAAGAGGGTTTATGATACGTGTGTAGATAAATTATATTTCAGGGATATAAATGTCAGGTCAGGATGATGATGCAATACGTTTGTTGCTACAATAAATTAATGCTACTTTGTCGCATACCACATAATAACTAGTACCTATTAACAATTTAAAACTTTTTCATTTCAACGATAACTAAAATTGAAGATAACATCGATTCAATTTAAAATCGAATAATTCGTTCGATGTCTCCAATCATGCAACCATACTCATTGCCTTAACAAACTAATTAGCCGATTGTAACGTTACGGCCAACTTCAAACTACGAAAGTGTGAATAGCTAAGCAGCGTAAACTGAAGGATAATTTCAGAATATTCGGGCCTAGCCACTGAAGTCGGCAGGTGTATAAATATGGCCGACCAGCCGGCTGGAGCATCACACAACTGCTAGTCTTCAGGAGAACGTGGGCCAGTCTCCGACGATAAAACACAAGATGTTCTGCTACCTCGCGGTGAGACCCTTGTTTTGGTAATTTTATGAAAAAATGTAAAACTTTATATGTAAACTAAAGCGAAGTGTTGGTATCAATACCATAAACTAAAGTGAAATTGCTTGATTGACCTAATTGCGGAATTTCAATATCGACATTATGAACCTCAAAAGTACCTCAACAACTCAAAACCCTGTAATGAATATCGCATCATATTAGTTCATGACATTTTCCGGAATAGACGGTCTACCTACGCCCGCCGCCCCGCTGCGCAGTGGACTTTTTTCATACGAAGTACCATAAGTAGTGGAGGCGAAAGGCCATATTATTTAATTGCTAACCTACGCTTTCTCTTTTCGTCACCCAGTGTGATAAACAAGTCTACCCAATTACTAACTGTGCCTCATTACCTCAGTCAGGAAATGAATCGAGTGTCAGCGACGCACTAAGTTGCGTGGCTCCATCAGATAAACTGGCTGAGGCTACCATGGTACAGTGTAGGCAACTCGGGTTTTGGACTCGTTGAACTATAACACGAGCGCTCATGACAATAAGAACGATACAAGAGTACAACTTGCAAGGACAGGAAACGGACCACGACTCAACGCTTGGCGAAGCATTTGTCAGTTTCACCAGTGAAGGCGTTATACAGACTTCTACAACTGATGGGAGATAGATCAGATAGACCTCCCCTTACCCTATACGTTAAGGCCGGCTCAGCGTATTTCGGCGGAAAAGGCATAGGATGGATCTGATCTATCTAATTTCTATAATATCATCGGTTTGAGTATGTAATGTTGATTTATTTTATACATTCGCGTTCTAGTCAAGTTTTACCATCGGATAATGGATCATCAGATCTAGACCCCCTTTTGCGAACTCATTTCCTAAGCTACTCTATCTGCAGCTTAGAAAATGAGTTCTAGATGGAAAAGTCGAAAGCAGAAAGTTTGACTTCGGACGTTTGTTTGGACTAGTTAGGAGGCTAACATACTAAAAGTCCTGACCCGTCTGAGGTGAGCCCTGAGGGCGAGGGGCACAAACCATGTCACGTATTTTGGACTTTTGCTTACACCTAGAAAACGACAAATCATAGAAATATTTGTTTCGCTACATAATGAAAGTCTCCACAACTTTGATTCTATACACTTTTTACCTTTGACTTTTTTACCAGCGTTCAATATGCACAACAAAATTTCCTATCACGCGTCGTTTTCGAGATGTAAGCAAAGAACAGAAAAAAGGGACCTCCTTTGTGCTCCCCTTCCAGGGCTCACCTCAGAGGGGTCAGGACTTTTAGAAGTATTTCTTCTTACTTACTAGTCCAAACAAAGTTCCGAAGTAGAACTTTCTGCTTTCGACCTTTCTATCTAGAATCGTTCGTTGACTATACTCTGATCGGACTTTCTACTGTGTTGATTTCATAAATCATGTGACCGAATCCACTGATAAAGTGTCTCTAATTTCATACTGGGACTGTCATTTCCCGAGCGCGAGACCATCAGCCGAATGCAGAAACTGCTGCACAATTAAAATCCCGCTCAAACGACATGCTATCAAGACAGTGTCACCATTACTCTGGAGTGTCCCTAAAATATTGAGTTTTGGGTTGTGCATCCGAGCCATAGATACCTGACATTACAGCGCCATGTAACTGAAACTTGACTTAAAATGCAGCAGTACGAGAATAATTATAAAAACAAAAACCCAAGTGCATTTGTATCAATACCACATACAAACTTAGGCATGCACCTATAGCCATATCATGATGTAATTCTGAAATAAAAAAAAAAATAGTTTTGAAAAATACCATTCAGTAACAGTATATATGATCAGACACTTACATTACTTTTGGCCCCACACTAGGATACCCTGTGTCGTGGGAACCAGAAACAGCGACATCACACACATACACTCATCCAAGATCTGGAGATTTTTTTGTCTTTTTGGTCTCGACGAATATTTCGGCTATTGAGAGCTTCGCTGATGTGCCCTCATATTCGCTCCCTCACACTCCCTCGGCGATGCACTTCCTCAGCATGAGCCACATCTCATCTGACGTGGCCCTCCACGCCCACTTGACTATCGCTGCCGTGATACCATCAATACCTGGAGCCGTGTTAGGCAGGGACCGTCACCTTTTCGGCAGCTACCATGTCACTGCCGGATGTCGCGAAGGCAGCTGCTACACGGACAGACTGGTGGTAGATGGTATCCCTCTGCGGCTGGTCGTCTGGATATAGCGTCTGAAGGAGGTCTGACATGGTGGCCCCGGTGGATACCGTGTAGCCGTCGATAAGCTTGGTGCCGTTGATGATGTTCGGCGGGGGGCACAAACGCCCGCAAGCCTCTCTGTAGGCTAAACCCCAAGGATCGTCGTTACCTGACTCGGCAATCTTGCGAAAGAAATCCAACACTGCCTGCTTCATGGCTTTCTTGTATCTCTCTGTCGTCATTAAGCCGCTCCTCAGTCATTCCTCCTGCGCGTCGTGACTGTTGCCATTCGCGCCGAGCTCGGTTAACCAGTTCGAAGAGTGTCCAACTCCGGGGTCTACCATTCATACCTGTCATCGTTACCTTTGCCGCAACGCCCCAAAGTCTCCCGGGCAGTGTGCAGCAAGATCTCCGAATATCGTTCGCAGTACCTGGTGGCGGGAAGGCCTGGGTGAATCCTGTCCATTCGAGAATGAAGTGTCGAACAAAAGTTGGCCCAATTGACTCCACGCGACCGGAACGGCGGTAGCAGAGGTCCTGAAGAGATATTTAGTCGGCAGTCTGAATACAATATTGGTGGCTCGACCGTCTACCGCTAGTCGAACTGGGCACACTTACTGAGCAGAAGCAGACCGTTGCTATTCATATTCCCTATGCCGTGCCTGCCCAGCACACCAGGCCATGCTTCGTAATCTCGACCGACACGCGCGTTCAGGTTTCTTTGTTAGGGCCCCCGTGAGTTCTTGGTAGAACTTATTCTTCGCTTCTCCCTCTCACACGACACGAATACACGTGAAGCACGTTAAGGTGTATATCATTATCCATGTGTAAACGTAATGAAATGACGCGGTCTGAAGTGTGTGTTGGGTATTCCTCCAGGCTTCTTGCTATTTAGTTTTTAATTGCAAAACCAACTCCAGATTGCCGTGGTTCTGAGGCGGCGGTGCCCTTCCAGAAGAATGTGTAACCACCACCTTTTATACTTAAGAATATACATCATATAACATTAATACATAAATAGCTTAGATCACTCTCACGTTCGCTTAAAATCCGTCAAACCGTTTGGGTTCTACTAGGTGCAGACGAAATGGTCATACATCAAATATACACGGAAAACATTGCCTTCTTTCTGGTGCATTCGGTTAAAAACCGAGACTACCTATACCTATCCCATAATAATAGGGTCAGGATTACTTGAGATTGTAAATGTAATGTGTCTCGGGTATGGTTCGTTGCAGATTGCGTGCTTGCTGGGAGTCGCTGCGGCGGCGCCATCCGGCGCTCTGCTGGGCCTCGGCGTGGCACCGGCCATCGCCAGCGTCGGTAGTGTGGTGAGGAAACTCGGATCCCTTGTTGTTCACCTCATCATATGAATGCTCAGCACTCACCAACCCACTACTGTGAACTTGCCTCTTCTGTTTAGGGCCAGTCCTCACGGTCACAATAGTGTTCATATATCTAGGCAAATATCTCAAACCTACCTAACCCTAACTGTGTTTCCTAACCCTAGATGATTGGGTACTACGATTACTGCTGGAATGAATAAAGGCACAGCCCGCGCCAGGTTTCTGGCCCTCTGAGCCAGCTATCACATCTTGTAGCCATGCCCCGCTTCCCCCTCCAGGCGGCATTCAGAGGCCAACAAAATTGGCGTTACGTGTAGGCGCTTCTAATGAATGCCTGTGTTGCAGTCCATCCCACGATACGGCTTCAACTACGCGGTCAACGACCCCCTCACCGGCGACAACAAAGCCCAAAGCGAGGTCCGCGATGGCGGCGTGGTCAAGGGCTCCTACTCCCTCGCCGAGCCCGACGGCACTCTGCGAATAGTCGAATACGCCGCCGACCCGGTATCGGGATTCAACGCCGTAGTCAAGAGAGTAGGCCAAGCCGTCCACCCGCAACCCATCATCCACGCGCCAGTCATCGCCACTAAGCAAATCGTCAGCCCCATCCTCGGCCTCAACTCCCTCGGATATGGAGGAATCGAACTGGGAGGAATTGGACTGGGCGGAATCGGATTGGCCGGACACGGTCTGAACGGTCTCGGTCTCGGCGGTCACGGTCTGATTGGTCTCGGTCTCGGCGGACACGGTCTCGGTCTCGGCGGACACGGTGGGTGGCACTGAATGGCCTAGGATTCTCTCGTGCCAACAACGACATTATAATAAGGACGAGGTTTATGTTAACGCTCAATGAAAGTGAATATTGTCATTGGCGATAACATAAATATTGATCAGATCAGCAGCTAGTGATTTATATACAAAAATGCAATGGGCCCTGCATGTGAAATCGAAACTTTTGTAAAATAAATGTGTGATTAAACTATTTGTTACTTTTATTTTATTCTGTTAAACGTATAACGGTTATGTTAAATCGCCCTTTGCGGTTATTTCTTTCTTCTCTTAATATTTCAACCCTAAAAACTCCAATGTGGAGGAAAAAATTTACACATGGTTGTAAGTAACATTTCGAAAACATTGTACTAGTTATAGTTAAATGAAATTCAAAGATTTAATTTAACTAAACATTTATTTCATGCGTAAAATAAAACCCAAGGACACATCCACTCAACTCAATATCTTAAATATTTAAATGCATTATATTCTTTTGAGTCTTTAAAAACATAGGCATCACCTTTGTACCAGTTTCGAGTCTAACAAGTGGCTTGGGAAACTCCGTATTGGAATTATAACTCCTAAATACCTATGAACATCCATACATACATCATATACAATACAGACTTGGAATATTCAGAAACTGCGCTTGAAAGATAAAAGCTTAAGTATGACACATTCTGTCACATATAGATAAGTTAGAATTGCCTAATGCAGGCGGTTCCAATAGTATTGGAATAATACAAAAACTTCATAAATTCATTCATTTTCTGTAACTGGTCAAAAACCAGTTTGAACTTTAATCTATCACGGGAACTTTAGCTTATTCAATTTTATCTTTCAACCGTTGAAATGTACGTGTTGCAGCCAACTGCTTAATCAAACGTGCAATTAACAGCCAGGCCTTTTTTGATTGGCGCCGTTTAACTCGCGGCCTGATTGATATTCAGCCATTCAATCAAACAGCTAGGCAAATGATTTGGGTCGATAACGTTTAACTACTTGTCTAGACTAGTCATTTAAATTTAGTTCCATTTCCTGCCACCTGGCGCTGAAACCTACACTAAAAAGGATCCATTTTAGATTTGTCGCAGATATCTCAGAAACGGAGCTTCGTAGGGGACAATGATCTTTTACCAAAGAAAGCTTAATAATACTCACTGCAACTTATAGTACATACTTTTTTTAAATTCTCAACCCTTTCGAGTTAAAACGCTCCGGGAAAGTGAATTTACTTTTTATTTCTATTTTACATCTAATCAAAGCTGGTCAATATGAATGGCCTAAGCATCAGCCCGCCATGTAGTTTCAGTCGCTACGGCTGAATACCATTCAGCCTGCTAGTTGAACGGCGCTGTTCTGTTAAAAGGCTAGGCTGTAATTTGAGTGGCTTATTATGCTAGTTGGCTGCGTGCGACATGCCTACAAGGTTTGCCAAGGCCCCATACTGTGTAGTGATGAATACAGTGTACCTAAGGCTTTAGTTATCGCTACGTTTTAATGGAGCGCCCTTCTCCGAACAACCAGAGGCAGAGTCGGTCCACGAGGTATGCAAACACCATGTCCGCTATTAGAACTTGCACTAGGATCACTCGGTACTGAAACAAATGAAACCACGGTAAATTTAACATAACATAACATAATATTTATATACAGGCACATACATCGCTTCTGGCCCCACACTAGGATAACCTGTGTCGTGGGAACCAGAAACAGCGACGTCACAAACATGTAAACATCCAAGTCATGTAAAAACGACTTGTTTAAAATCAACCTTTCCTTTTACTATGCCCCATATCACTTCTATCGGATTCAGGTCACAATGATATGGCGGCAGTCGTAGTATTTTGTGACCATACTCCTGTACTAAATTATCAATCTCGTATCTGGGTCAAGTTTATTTTGTTTTACCAATAACAACAACATCTTTTGGTGGCTTTGGTAGGTTAGGCAATATTATTTGAGGTAAGCCATTATGCAATTTAATTGTTTCTATTAACCGAGCTTGGAGGTTTGCTGATTTGGCTAGAATGATATCTAGCATTGTCCATGCCTATACAGGTGGTTTCATTTAGATTGGGTAATAATTTATTCGATACAGATTTTTTCAAATTATTCATGGCATCATGGAAATCAGCTTTTTTTTGTCATTATAAATTAACAAAGCATTCGGGACGTACCCAGTCTTGCCACCACAATGAACAATTATATATCTTTTTCCTATAGCCTTAGATGCCGGGCTGAATTTGGCTTTGCCAACATTTTGCATGATTGAGCGAAGTATGAATATAACTTTCATCAAGGTATAAAACAGGATTACCACTCTCCCGTACCTGTCCCTCCATGTCACTATATCATGTCGCTCCCTAAGTACTGTACTTTGATTTCTACATTTTTTTATATTTTTAACCTAATTGAGTAAACGAAGAGATTCTCCGCCAGCAACAAAATTTATGGATTCTTTAAAAGCTGCAAGCAGCCGTTTTAAACTCGGTACTTCTTTTCGGACAGCATACAATTCATGTATTCTACGCCTAATTTCACATAAATCAAAATCATCCAGATTGATTTTCTTTTTAGTTTTTGGTTTATTTTTCTTAGGCGTAGAAAATACAGCTGACGCCCCATATTCCTTTTGTATTTTCATTACGGAAGATCGGGATATGCCTAAAATACAACAAAATATTTTACTTATAAATAGTTACAAATTAGCCAATTCACATTGCACATACTATATGACGTACGTACCAGTCATGTTGACACACGGCTGGTAATGTTATTTAGAGGAATAGTGTCCAATCCTTCAGACTTTCTATCCGACAAATATTTCGATAGATTGTGAATAACTTTTCTCACGGCACTGTTAATAGTTTTCGGCATTTTTTCTCACAAAACACAAGAAATATACCATGCACAATCGACGCCCCACTTTGACAGCAATCGACGTGACAGTAAATAAAGTGTTGCAAGTTGAAGAAAATAGTTCCATAGGTATTCCGCAATGTTTTTATATTCTTTGGTTTGGCTTTATATTTAAAATGTAACTTCTAATAAGTTAGATTTTAAAATAAGTTCGGCAATTAGCGAAGTCGCCAATTTGCTTGGGTATAATAATATATAAGATCTATAATAAGTATTGCTATAAATAAAGTTATTTAGCGCCCTCAGACCATGTTGCTGGTTGGGCTTTACAATACTTACACAAATAGTTTTAAGTTGTGTAGCAAGTTCCAATAAAAGTCTGATAAAATATAGTGAGGAATACAGCTTAGTTATTTTAACATGCATTCAGTGTCTATAGTTATATGACCACCACTGTATATACAGAACTTACATCAGGCGGAAAGTAGACGATCTCGAACATATTAGACAGGTCCGGCAGCACGCCGGCCGCGAGCGCCAGCACTGTGCCGCCGGATATCACTATACTGTAGAGCAGGGGCTTATTGTCGCGCAGGCCTTCCATGAACGGCTCGCCCTGGGGACATAAACATCAAGGTTTTACTAGTCAATAAAGGGGAATAATAAAACGAGCGAATAAAAAACTAATCGAGTGAATGATTATGAACAGCGGAATTACCTGAAATGAGCGAAAAATATAGTGAATACCGCGACAAAATTAATTAATTGCTTGGAAAAATTACTGAATGGTTAGCCAACAATTATTGGCTAAATAAAGACCTTCGTGTAGGGTGAACATGTAAGAACAACAAAATCCAACCTTTGTTTAGGTTTTTAAGTTGCTGTTTTTAATATTTCTAGTGGCGCAATTCAGTCATTTGTCAGGCGAAATCAGAATTTCTAGTAGCGCTTAGTTTTCCGTGCAATTCGGTATTTTTATCAGGAAGAATAGCTTGTGTTTTTGTCAATCAAAATCTGGATTTAAGATCATTCATTTAAACACTATACTTCAATAAAGGCTCGCACACCTCCTAGCTAGGAACGGCCGACGGATGGCTCACAGCCGAGGCGGCCAGTTCCGTTGGCAGCGCCTGCTGGTACGTCGGCCGTTCCTGAACGCGGTCTCTCTCCTATCTACGACACTTCTAGTAAACAATCTCTCTCTAAATTGCATTGCTCCCTCCTACCCCCGACACTTTCAGTATTCTCTCTAGATTGACTTGCTAACCCCAGGGACCGTCTCCCTCCTACCTCCGACACTTTTAGTACTCTCTCTAGATTGACTTGCTAACCCCAGCGACCGTCTCCCTCCTACCTCCGACACTTTTAGTACTCTCTCTAGATTGACTTGCTAACCCCAGCGACCGTCTCCCTCCTAGCTCCGACACTTTTAGTATTCTCTCTAGATTGACTTGCTAACCCCAGCGACCGTCTCCCTCCTACCTCCGACACTTTTAGTATTCTCTCTAGATTGACTTGCTAACCGCGACCGTCTCCCTCCTACCTCCGACACTTTTAGTACTCTCTCTAGATTGACTTGCTAACCCCAGCGACCGGCTCCCTCCTACCTCCGACACTTTTAGTATTCTCTCTAGATTGACTTGCTAACCCCAGCGACCGTCTCCCTCCTACCTCCGACACTTTTAGTACTCTCTCTAGATTGACTTGCTAACCCCAGCGGCCGTCTCCCTCCTACCTCCGGCACTTTTATTGTCTATGCGATAATATTGTATACGGGCCTCTTTAGAGTGCGTGTTCGCTATGACACGGTTGCGTAATTTGTAATTTTAAAAAGAAAGAGGCTTGGATGTGAAAAGTCGATGTGACACACTTCACCTTAGGCTTCGGTCAGCGACCGATGTAAATTAGATAGTTAGGATTAGCTTAATGGCTATCGGGCCAGTTTGATCCCTTTAATATAAATTGTAACCATATTCGATCAATAAACACAAGTTTGGTGTTACTAACGTCTTCCTAATTAAACTCCCTAGCTAGCCCTACAGATTAGGTAGGCAATTATAGGCCGTGATCGTCTAGTGGTTAGGACCCTACATTGGTGGAGGCGCCGAACGAACCGGAGAGATAAGAAGACCGCTTCATAAGAAATAAGAGGTGACGTCATAAGAAGTGACGTCATAGAAGAGAATAGTGATCGTCGATCCAGACCTTGAAGAATCGAGGAAGGATCGAAACTACATTGAAAGGAAGTATATTTCTGTACTTAAGTTTTTAATTTAGGAATTACCTCGACCTGCCAAGCGAGTGAAGAATTGAATAGAAAAATATTGTTGGAAGATTTTTATCGCAGCGGACATTTTGTGGAAAATGTTATGAAATAATTTCATAAAATATTTATAGGGAAGATTTAAATTTTAATAATATGATGGAGGATTCGTCAACTTGTTTTTCGGGGAGTCCTCAGGAGTCCTTTGAAGACTTTTTAGAAGACTTCAGAGATGCTGCATCGAGGAAGAAATTTATATCGTCAGAGGAGTTAAAATTATTATTTCCTTCGTATTTAAAAGGTGGAGCCTTATATTTTTTTAGGGAAATTAGGGGCAGTGCCCAGACATTTGAAGAGGTGGTGGATAAATTTAATGAAGAATTTGGAAGCACAGACTTTGCAGAGAAATTCTACAATGCCAAGCAAGAGAGAAGAAGTTTGTTGGACTACTTCCATTACTTAGGGGACCTAGCGAGAAAGGCTAGAGTTACCAAAGATGACATTTTTATAACGCAGTTTTTAAGAGGATTGCAAACCCATCTTAGAAATAAATTAATGTTGAGCCATTTTGTAGATAAGAAGGCGCTAAGGGCAGTACTGGTACAGATGGAGAAATTAAGTCCGGGAAGTGATGATAATGTAAATGTGTTTAGGAACCCGACAACTTTTGGACCGAATTTGGCCCATAGCAATAGAGGGGGGGGAGACAGACCGTTTCATTATTTTAGGCCTGCACAACTTAACCAAAGCCCTACTCAAGACCCACGACGAACGCCGAATGTTTCGCCGTCGTCAAGTGGTCAGGAACCACATATTAGACCTAGTACTAATAATTATAATTTGCGTCCTAGGCAAGCGGATTCTACAACGCGTCGTCGCTAGAGGCCGATAGCGGTGACCAGGCTGACCTGTGGGATGAGTGCCTCAGACGAGCTCAGCAGCGTAGCACGAAAGGGAAACGACCAATGGGGAAGATCGTCGCAGTCGAGGCGGATCAGCAGGTCAGACCATTAGTTTTATTGAATTCTTCTAGTGTAAACGTGGTAGCTCTTTTAGATACAGGCGCTACGGCTTCATGCATCAGCCCAGCCGTTGCAGATCAAGTGGGTGCGAGATGTATGCAAGAAGAGAAGAGACGGGTTAAGGCGGTAAATGGAAGTTTATTGCAAATTGTAGGGAAATGTGTTACATTTTGATTTTGGGATTTTAGTTTGGACAATTTTAACTTTTCACAGGAATTTTTAGTAATAACTGATTTAAATTGTAGCATTATTTTAGGGGTGGTTTTTTTAATAAAGAACGGTATGAATATTGATTTTGTTCATTCGTGTATGTGTTTTTTCCAGGGAAAAATACCGTTTTTCAATAATTTCCATACGAAACAAAACACGACACCGGTAAAACGAAATGTCATGCGCGTAGGGATTCTTTCAAAACAAAAGATAGGGTCGGACTTTCTAGACGGTTCTAGAAGGAAACAAGTGATCTTCGGGGAAACCACGGTTATCGAGGATCGTGACGTGATAGATTTTATCGACTTTCTGGAGTTAAGAAAGGGCGATTACGTTTATTTCTCGGGGTTATCGGATTCGTGCGAATTTGCGTTTGGGGTAGAAGATAAACGGTTTATCGTAAATGAGGGTTTATGTAGGAATGATAAGCAGGTATTATTGGCGTTGTTGGATAGGAATGCGGATGGATTTGCGTTTGCAACTGACCAGTTAGGTAGGTCGGAGATAGTGTCGGTCGATATTATGACTTATGATGAAGAGCCGGTTCATTGTCACCCGTATCGCGTTTCGCCGGTGCAACGAGAAATTATTGAGGAGCAGGTCGCGGAGATGTTGAAACTAGGTGTTATTAGGGAATCCACTAGTTCTTATGCTGCGCCCGTTGTGTTAATTAAAAAGCCCGATAATTCATGGAGGTTTTGTGTAGATTATCGGAAATTAAATAAGAAAATTTGTAGGGATAGTTATCCTATTCCGCGGATAGAAGACATTGTCGATAGTTTGGCCGGGGCCAAGTATTTTGCGGAGTTAGATCTCAATTCAGGTTATTGGCAGACGGTTATTACGGAAGGTAGGCATAAAACGGCTTTCGTCACGACCACGGGTCTTTATGAATTTAATGTTGTTCCGTTCGGTTTGGCAACGAGTCAAGCAGTTTTCCAACGGATGATGGATAAAGTTTTGGCGGCTTTAAGATTTAAAGGGGTTATGGTTTTTGTGTTGTGTATGGTAGAACGTTCGAGGAGTTTACCGATACGTTGCAGAAAGTTTTTGGGCGGTTTAGAGAAGCGAACTTGACCTTCAAGCCATCCAAATGTAAATTCGGTTTTTGCGAGATTGAGATTAGGTTATCTAATCTCGAATGTAGGAGTAAAACCTTGTGAGAAAAAGCTGAAGGCTATGCAACAGGTTCCAACTCCCACATCTACGAAGGATGTGAAACAATTATTAGGTTTATTTTCTTATTATAGAAAATTTGCATCGAATTTTGCGAGAATATCTTTACCTCTCACAAAATTATTGAAAAAGGAGGTAAAGTTTCAATGGAATGAAGAATTGCAAAATTCGTTCGATTATATTAAGAAGGTTATGTGTAGTGGGCCAATACTTTCCTATTATTCGGGAGATAAGTCGGTTACTACGAGGGTTTATGCGGATGCGTCTAACGAGGCGTTAGGTGCAGTGTTGATGCAGGGCGTTGAGCGTATACAGACCACCAGATTCATCCTTTGATTTATTCGAAAAGAAAATGGATGAAGTGTTGATTAAAATCAGCGATA
Organism: Argyresthia goedartella; assembly: GCA_949825045.1. Lineage (NCBI taxonomy): Eukaryota > Metazoa > Arthropoda > Insecta > Lepidoptera > Argyresthiidae > Argyresthia > Argyresthia goedartella. Next base: position 11,810,791 of record OX463808.1, on the reverse strand, counting down.
AAAACAAATTTTTTATAATTTGTGGTGATTTTAATGTTAATCTGTTAGAGGATAATAATATTTGTACTAGATTAAAATCTTTATTTTTATGTCACAACATGAACTATCTGTTTTTGGAGCCTACTAGAATTACTGCAACATCTGCTACCTGCATTGACAATATATTTACTAACATTACGCCCATTTTCAAATCGGTCATCAATAAATTAACCTCTGATCACTCTGGTCAGATAGGTATATTCAATATTAAAATAAAAAAGGACCAAAAAGAGGATATTACATGTGTGCCCGTTAGTGACACTCGGCTTGAACACTACAGGAATAATATTTTAGATAAACTATGGGAAATACCATAAAGTGACGATCCAAATTTGTTGTACAACTCAGTATTTAACCTTGTCAAAAATGAATATGATACGGTATTTAAATCAAAAACTATAAAAGTTAATAACAAAGCTTTGTTTAGTGATTGGGCGACAGTTGGAATTCATAGGAGCAGACGAAGATTATATGAACTCTATGAAGAGAAATCATATAACAAAAATACGGCCTTTCTAGATTATGTTCGTAGTTATTCCAAAATGTTTAAACGCGTTTGTGCCGTAGCTAAATCTAATTTCATTAAAAACAAAATTGAATCTAGTAGCAATGTAATGAAAACGACTTGGCAAATTATAAACAGAGAGACTGGAAAGGCCAAAGCTACACATAATAACTTCAAGCTTAAGATAGATAATCAATTGCTAAGTACAGACCTAGAAGTAGCAAAAGCTTTCGAAAATTTCTTTACGGACATTCCAGTTTCAACAACCAAGTCTTTAAATTCATCTCCCGCTGCTGCTGAATCTATACTTAAACAAAACTTTGAGGAATGTAAAACAGATTTTAAATTTAGGCACGTGAATAATGAAGACATTGTAAAAGCGTTTAAATCCCTGGAAATGAAAAAGACAGCTGACGCCCATGGTCTATCAGTAAAAATTATTAGTTCCATTGTAGATTGTATTGCACCTCACCTTTGTTGTATATTTAATCAATGTATAGATAGTGGTGTGTTTCCTGACTTGATGAAACTAAGTAAAGTTATACCTTTATTCAAAGCTGGTAGTACATCAGACCCCACCAATTTTAGACCCATATCGATACTGCCAACGCTTAGCAAAATATTTGAAAAACTCATACTTAATCAATTGCAAAGTCATTTTTATCTCAATAATTTAATTCATATTGCTCAGTTTGGTTTCACAAAGGGTCGTTCAACAGCCGATGCTGGTGTTGAACTAATCGACAATATTTTTGATGCCTGGGAAGACGCAATGGATGCAATAGGTATCTTCTGCGATCTATCCAAGGCTTTTGATTGCGTCCATCATGACACTCTTGTCAGGAAGTTACGCCATTATGGTGTAAAAGATCAGGCACTTGGCCTTCTGGAGTCATATCTAACAGATAGGGTTCAGATGGTCGATGTTAATGGGAAAAGATCACCTGGGTCTTCAATAAGTATGGGCGTACCGCAAGGTTCAATTCTTGGTCCTTTCTTGTTTTTAGTATATATTAATGATTTACCTTACCTTGTTAAAGCAAAACATGGGTTAGTATTGTTTGCCGATGATACTTCTTTGATATTTAAAGTTAAAAGACAGCAATCAAATTATGACGAGGTAAACAATGCTATCTCTAGTATAGTGAACTGGTTTACTGTTAACAATTTATTACTTAATGAAAAGAAAACTAAATGTATTAAATTCGTGTTACCCAATGTGAACCCGGTAACTTCAGACATATTTATAAAAGGACAGAGATTGGACCTTGTGCAGTCGACTGTCTTTTTGGGCATTACTTTAGACGCCAAACTACAATGGGATCCTCATTTAAATAAATTGTCGAACAGACTGAGTTCGGCAGCGTTCGCAGTTAAAAAAATTAGAGCTCTTACCTACGTAGACACCGCTAGACTAGTCTACTTTAGTTACTTTCATAGTCTAATGACCTATGGTATTTTATTGTGGGGTCACGCTGCGAATGCTAATAGTATATTTATTCTGCAGAAACGGGCTGTTCGTGCAATTTATAGATTAGGGCCTAGAGTGTCACTGAGGGAAAAGTTTAAAGAAATCAATATTCTGACATTTGTGTCTCAATATATCTATGACAATCTTGTGTATGTAAAAAGAAATATAACTAATTTTCAGAAGTACAGTGATATACACAATTTTAATACTAGAAATAAAGACAAGTTGGTTGCTTATGTAAGCCGACTACATAAAATTAGTAATTCTTTTAAAGGCAATTGTATACGCTATTACAATAAGGTCCCTACTGATATTAAAAACTTACCTTTAGACAAGTTTAAAATAATAATAAAACAGAAATTGTATAAAAAAGGTTACTACAGGATATCTGATTACTTAGAGGACAGATGTCCATGGGAATAGATTGTTTGCAAAACAGGCTGTTTCGATATATAATTAGCATTCATTTTGTAATTTGACAATATTTTATTTAAAAAAGGAAACGCAAAAGATGCGACGACTGTGGAGTTTCTTCGGTGAGCTCTTCTCCACAGATTCCGCCATTGGGTTAGTGAACTCACCCAAAAAAATGTAATGACGGATCTAAGTGATGTAACAACATCCTATGGAAATAAATGATTTTTGATTTTTTTATTTTGATTTTGATTTTGAAAAAATGAGTCCGGTTGCCTATGCGTCTAGGAAGTTAACGGATGCGGAGAAAAAATATAGTACGACGGAGAAAGAGTGTCTGGGGTTAGTATGGGCGTTAAGACACTATAGGCATTATCTTTGGGGATCGTATTTTCAGGTTGTTACAGACCATAGCGCGTTATGTTGGTTACAGTCGAAAAAAGATATGTCTGGTAGGTTAGCGCGATGGGCGTTAGCGATACAAGAATGGGATTTCGAGATAGTTCATTGCTCGGGGAAAAGCAATGTAGTGGCAGATTTTTTGAGTAGGAATCCGCTAATGGAAGAAGGGAAACGGGAAACAGAAGGACCTCAGTCTTCTTCTCGTTCTGAACCTGATGATGATGGTTTGGAAGTTTTTAGTATTAATGTAGAGTCGTTACAGGCGGATCAAGCGAACGATTCATTTTGTAGTAAATGGTTAACGCGGTTGAGCGAACGTCCGGAAGCTTGGCGTAGCGGTTTTTGTTTGAGAAATAATTTATTATATAAAAGCGTACGTAGAGATGGAGAAATTAGGGAGGAATTAGTATTGCCTAGGTCTTTGTTTCAAAATGTAATGAACGAATTACATGATGAGGCGTGGACAGGAGGTCATTTGGGTTTCGGTCAAAATATTTCATGCCGGAAGCCGATAAGGAGATAGAGCGTTATATAGCTTCGTGCGTGCGGTGTCAAGAAAGGAAATTAGTTAAAAGCGTAGCAGATTTGATGCCGATTAGGGTCTCGGATATTTTTGAGAAGGTAGGAATCGACGTGTTAGGAGCGTTTCCACGTTCGTCGAGAGATAACCGATTTATTATAGTCGCGGTAGAGTATGCGTCGCGGTTTGCGATATGTAAGGCATTGCCTAGGGTTACATCGGAAGATGTAGTGCGGTTTTTAGTTGAGGAAGTTTTCTGTAGGTTCGGGCCGATTAGGGAAATTATTTCAGATAGAGGAACAGTTTTTACGGCGGGAATCGTAAAAGAAACGGTAGAACAGTTTGGGGCTAAAATGATACATACAAGTTCGTTTCACCCACAGAGTAACGGTTTGGTAGAGCGAATGAATAGAACGTTCACTTCGATGTTATCAAAATATTTAGGTAGTAATCAAAGGCAATGGTGCTCAGTTTTACCTTTGGTAGTACACGCGTATAACACTAGCGTGCAGGCGTCAACGAAAGTGTCGCCGTATAATATTTTATTTGGTAGGGAACAGTGCTCAGTGGTGGATCGATCATTAGGATTAAACGCGGTTGGTTTAGACTAAACGATAGATGAAAGGGTAAATCGTATGGGAAGGCTGCTGACTAAGGCGTTAGGGAATATTGCGAACGCACAGCGTGTACAGAAACGGTATTACGATATGAGATCAAAACCCAGATCGTTCCGGGTGAATGACTTAGTTTTGTTATACGTACCAAGGCGGATAACGGGAAGATGTATGAAGTTGGCACGTCTGTATCAAGGACCATACAAGGTCATTGAGATCGTTGGGAGGTCTAATGTGCTGATTAGTCGTCTGAACTCACGGTCACGGGCCGTAATTGTTAACACAAATCGTTTAAAACGCTTTGTGCTGCGTTGAGGAGTTCGTCTGATATTAAATAATTATACATTAGGAGTATAATATAATTTTATCCCGGTTGATGGTTTGTGGTTTATGTATGCGGTATTGTTATGAATTGTTTATTAACCGGTGTTTCTTTTCATGTTGTTGCTGAACTATGATGTCTGATGAGGACCGTTCACCAAAGACCCAAGAAATATTTGTAACATACTAGATTTCCGTGGTAGATTACCTTTATATGAGAAACTTTTATAAACGACAGTTCGTATAATTGTTTGAACCGATCGCCTGGTTTTATCTTTGAGAGCAGTATGACGAGGCAATAGCTATTCATCATAGGGTTCTGTTTTGGTTCCTGCGTTCTTAAAGTACAGAGTAGGGATGATTTGGTAAGGGGAGAGTAAGGGTTGTTCATAAAGTTGGTAAAGAAGGTTTCTCAATGAAAGTAATTTCTGATGTGGGATAACTCGGGTATTCGATACACATTCGAGATTCTTTGTAGTGTTTTAACTTGGGTAATTGGTTGCAACTCACGGCGATTATCTTAAACTGTTATATAATAGTAAAAGATAGTTTACTGAATTCCAATGGATTAGTTGAGATGTTTGTAAGTTGTAGTATCGGTTTTAAAGCTAGTTGATTTCATCGTATTATTGGATCGAATTTTAATGAACTCATTCTTAAGCTGTGGCTTAGTAATACGGTTCTATAGATTAATCCTGTTAATATTGTTGACGTTTCCTATATTTGAAAATGATATTTTTTTTTCTTTGATCTTTGCCTGCGTTAATTTTTGAAATATTTCCATTCGGTGGAAAGAGTTCACAACGTGGTGATTTAAATATTTTTTTAAGCAAAGATGGAGTTGTGATAATTTTAAGAACGGAGGTATTATAGTTGTCTGATAAATTTTTCGCTAGTTTTTTTTGTCAGAAAGTTTGTCGAATGATAACCATCCGAGAAGCTAAATCTTAGCTAGATTCAGCTGTTTGCCTTCGTATTGTAATATATAGTTTTCTAGTATATATTGTATACGGGCCTCTTTAGAGTGCGTGTTCGCTATGACACGGTTACGTAATTTGTAATTTTAAAAAGAAAGAGGCTTGGATGTGAAAAGTAATTGTGACACACTTTTAGTACTCTCTCTAGATTGAGTTGCTACCCCCAGCGGCCGTCTCTCTCCTTCCTTCGACACTCATAGTAAGCTATCTCTCTCGCCATCGGATGGGCGACAGTCGCAGTTCGATCCGGCGGCCGTTCCTGAGACGGATTCTTTCTCGTTGACTGCTTACACTATGCGATTACTGAGGAGTTACTAAACAGTGTGTCAGGTATCTCCCCTATCTTAATCTGACGCACTCGAGTTAATCACGGACTCCCCTCTTGGCCTTACGAACAAAATTATGTCAACATCCCCTGTGTTAACATGGATGTTGACAAAATTTTGCCATTTTCGCTGTGGAGGTGTTTCTGTTTGTCAAGCTTGGGTCTCGCAATGGCAACGCACAACTCTGCGGTACGCGTTATGCGGCGTCGGACACGGACATTGTGCCGCCGAAGCACGCGGCAACGGTGAGGAACAGAATAAAGAAGTTGCGATCGCTAGATGTGTAGATCTATATGAGTAGCTTGCGTGCTCATGTAGTACCTATATCTGATCCTCTAAGGTGTATTAGGTCACTCACGCGGTAGTTGATGGCGAAGGTGGAGATCTGCAGCGCCATAGAGATGATGTAGACGGTACTGTTCAGCAGGTCGGCGGAGAACACGCGATCCTCGTCCTCGCTCAGGTCCATGTCCAGTGTCGGCTTCGTCACCCTGGACCAGAGACGACCAAGGTGTTATATGTTTAAAGCGGCTGCTGGTGTACCTGAATGTCTCTATGTCGGTCCGGTCCGTGGAGCCCTAATTGTTGTTATTTTGTTGTTGCTGTTCTTTAGTACAAACTAAACATATAACATTCTATACACAAGTATAATATGTATATTATAATGGATTATACTGTTTATCATAGAGTATAAATTATAAAGGGTGTTTATTATATTTTATGGCTAGTATTTAATCGCACATCAAAATTACTGATTTGCACAGCAAAAAAGGATCAGCAAAAACAATTTTTATGTTTTAAATATTTTATGTGTACTCAAGTTAATGTTTTAAGTATTTTTTGTTGTTCTTGCATGTTAATCCTAACACGAAGGATAAAGGGGGCTGGCTTCGCTTCGCTCACCCCCTTTACCCTTCACCTAAGCTACCGCAGCATTTTGCCCTGATATTTGCTGTGCAAATCAGTATTTTTATGTGTAGTTTAATATTTCCCATATTTTATATGCACATTAGTAGGCATTTATTTATTGTATTATGCACCAGACTACCCTTTGTTTGGACAGAAATATACTGTCCAGTCCTTCCTAGGTTTTCTTGCTGGACTAAATATCTCTTTAGAGATAAGCTCGGCTTTGCGCAAAAGTATTTAATGTAATTTTAGTTAGCATTTACCAAGTAATATAAGTAAAGTAACGATTTAGTAGGAGGACTGAGAGGTGACAAGATGACTGAGAGGTGACAAGATGACTTAGGCTAGGGCCTACTTGGTCTCTCCGAGTGACTGTGTTTATAGTAGTGTTTAATTAAATTTAAATACAAGCGGAACCCTCTCTTTTAAATTAAAATTGGTCCCGCCTTTTTGAATTAATAGAGTGGGTTTAATAAATATAATAATTTAAATTTAATTAAATCAACACTGTAATATAATAATTTTATAGAATCTCTATAGTTTCATAGGATCTCAATAATTATGTTAAGTCTTAACTGCTTGTTTTAGGCTTTTAAGTGTACCGCAGTCGGGATTCTCAGTATTTAATTAAGTTATTTATTTACGTCGTTTGAGGACAAAATTACGAAAAATCGTTAGATGCTTACTTTACAGCGAAGGTGTATTATTCATAGCTTATGCAAGATTAGTATGTATTCCCGTACTCGACTTTTAAAGCACTTTATGTTGATAACCCACCCACTCGAATATCTTGAAAAATGTTTTTAACCCGCATATTTAACCACGCAAAAACCGCCATTTAAAAAATGTAGCCACTGACACCCGCGCTATCAAGACGAATCTAACAACGTATCATTTATTAAAATCGGTTCAGCCGTTGAGTAGTTACGAGGGAATCCAGGAACAGACAAACATATACACAAACAGGGCAAACACATAACCTTCCTTCTCCACAGAGCCACAGACCACACATAGAAGTATACGCCGTAAGACCCCAATATGCATGCGAACCAATCGTGTCAATTCCTTCATATTAAAAATGACTGTCAGTTAGAACAGTCATAGCAAATACACTCTTATCTACTAGTCATAAGAGCGACTGAAAGGTGGTACAATAAAACGTACGTAGTTTAACACGCGAAGTAGGTACATTTTCGGCGTCTAACTAGAGAATGGTCTATGCGTAGATCCTTAGCGATGTGTATAGCTGATGCTGTTACCTGTCAGGTGACCGCAGCGTGGCCTCGTTGACCAGGTAGATGAGGCACAGGAAGTGCACCGCGAACTGTGTGAGCACTGTCATCACAGTGTACATGTTGAATATGTTGGGCAGAGGGCGCTCCTTGGACAACTGGCTGAGTGGCTGTAAGGAAAACAGAATGGATTAACAACCTAACCCGAACGTTGTCTTCAAAAGCCGCACTTACATAATTTAGAGTAAGCAAAGAGTGTCATTTCCCGTTATAGGTTTTGAATTTAATATTAAAATGATAAGAAAATGCATTGGGCAGCATCTTATGCATTTTCTTATCATTCCATAATTCAAAAAAAAATCAAAAAGAGTTTATTTCCATAAGAAACACATAGGTAACATTTGGAGAATGTCAAATCTTAAACTAACACATGTATAAGGTACAGGGAAATATAGAACTCAATTTGAATTCCGTCACCTCAATGTTTTAGATGCTGGAGGCAAAGAGGCGACTAGAAACCTCCAGCTTTATACATTATTTTTTACAGAATTGGAGCAAACACCTTCCCAAGCTTTCTTGTCTTCTACATAATCTGATATTTTGTAGTAACCTTTTTTACATAAGTGATTTTTAACAACATTTTTAAATTTATTTACAGACAATTCTTGTAACTCAGTCGGTATTTTGTTGTAAAAGCGAATACATTGCCCTTTAAAAGATACATTAACCTTATGGAGCCTAGTAGTAGGTATAGCTAGTTTATTCCTATTTCTAGTGTTAAAAATTGTGCCTGTCGCTATTCTTAGGAAATTTATCAATATTTTTGTGGACGTACCTTAGGTTTTCATAAATATACTGACACGGCACTGTCATAATGTTAATTTCCTTAAATTTACAACGCAGTGACTCTCCGGGACCCACATTGTAGATTGCACGAACAGCCCTCTTTTGCAGCACAAATATTATGTTCTGCAGCGTTCCCCCACAGCAGTATGCCGTAAGACATAATGCTATGGAAGTAGCTGAAGTAAACTAGTCTAGCTGTTTCCACGTCCGTAAAAAGACGGATTTTTTTAACTGCATAAACTATATGACATATAACATGGATTCATGATTAAAGAAAATGAAATTGTGTCCTCTACTCGCAAATTATGATAACTGTAATGTAATTTTTACTCTACCACCACTGAGCTATTCAACATGACTACAGGTGACGCCAAGTTTCGCTGTGGGTGAGAAAGAGAGGTTAGCCCCTCCACACGACAGTCAGGGACTTGAAACTTGGCGTCACCTATACCTTAGACCTGTAAACTAAATAGACACTTATCATTATTAAAGCGTGAAATAAATCATCATTGTGGTTTGGAAGAAAGTAGTCAGATCTTTTTGGGAGAAATGTATTCAAACATAAGAAGATCTTGCAAACCTCAAACTTAGCGGCATACTAGAATTAATTAATAGAACAAGGAGATTTGGGGAGGGAAATCGGAAATCAGGAATGGCTCCTATGCCCGCCTTCGTTCCCGCTTGGTGGCGCTGGTGTAGTTTTAGGCAAAGAGTTTCATTCATCCGAGGTTAGGTTCAAAAACACGTCTCGTGATCTTTCAAATACACTTGACACTGGCAAAGTTAACCTCAAATGAGGTTAGTATGCCATCTAATATAAGAAGAAATAAATAGAATTTGATGACTTTGACAGTGAGACAGCTTCTAACTACACCAGCGCCATCTGCAATGAGCTTTTCAGATAAGGTGCTATTGGGTGAAATAGTCACAATAGAGGACCGATCAAGCGGGCGTCCCACCTCATCTTCTATAAACCTTTACGCAAAGATTATTGGCGCCTGAGTGCCGCCTTGAGAGGGTAGCGGCGCATGGGAGCAAGAGAGATGTATACAGGGGCAAGAGAGAGAGGGCGAATTCACTCAGGCGAGAAGAAACCTTGCGATACTCTTACCTTAGACCGAGATATGAACAGGAAGCAAGATGCCAGCAGCAGACTCTGCAGCGTGGCTTGCGTGTCACTGAACTTGATCCCGTCTAGATACAGCACGGACTGGCTGTAGGCCAGGATGAGCGCGTTCAGCGCGAGTATCTTGAACATCTGGAGCGTCGTGACCAGCGTGCAGCGACCTTGCTTGATGATGTGGCAAACTGAGGGTAAAACAAACAAACATTTATATACAGGCACATACATTGCTTCTGGCCCCAGGAAACCCTGTGTCGTGGGAACCAGAAACAGCGACGACACTCACATATAAAATCCAAGACCTGGTGTTATTTGTCTTCCTCCCCAGCCGGGATTCGAACCCGCGACCTCTTTCTTGGGAGACAGAGCCTCAACAAGCAGCGTCAGAGGTCGTCAGGGAGAGAAGAGATTCACCAATCAGTTTTAGGATGTTTTGATACATTATTGTAATCCTGATCTAATCGATTCAAAAGTGTTTATCTACACCCATATCATAAACCCTTGCGTTCAAAAACCGCAATTTACGAGCGCATAATGCCGTATTTGTCAGTCAATCTACAAACAGAATAGGAACCACCGACAAGCCAAATTCGGCATTTTGCGCCCTTGGGAGCAATCGATACGCTATAGCCCTGCGATTTCCAGAATAACAGAATAGGACCCCTTCTTCAAGATAACCTGTTTTGTTAGAACATATTTCTTATCCGTGAAAATGGTATAATTGCTTCATAATTCGATGTTATTATTACATTCAGATATCGAACATTCTGAAAAGTAAAGCAATTTGATTTGACCTCAATTCTAATAGGTTTCCAGATGAAATTCTATTCGAAATTAAATGTCAATGCCGCAATGCCGGTCGTAACATGCGTTTCCTGTACACATAGAGAGCTTATAATATATTTGTAGATAAAGCAGTGTATGTAACTGTATAAAATTAGGCATTAGAATACGAGCTTGGGTTTATGAAAAGAGACGACAGTTGCTGGTCATGAGTGCCAGCTTGAATTCGTTAACGTGTAAACGTAATTTGATTAAAATATATGTACCCTACCCCCCTCTAGGGTGTACGGTTTTTTTGGAAACAGTAAAAGACCGCGCTCCGGGAAACGTTCAGGGCCTGATGGGAGATGACGTACAACCCGGAGGAGGGGGAAGGTACATCTCAATAGATCTCCAGGATTTTCTCGATAAAAGTCTATATGAATGATGTTATTACAAATATCTGTTTTTCTCAATATTTTTTTTTTACTATTTCACACCGGATTTGAGTTACACCAGATGTACATCTATGCTATTTATTCTTGTTATTTATTTAATTAATATAAAAATATCAAGTTAAGTTGCTCTGTTAGTCCTCTTTACATTGGCTAAGAGCGTTCTTTAACATTTGAAGTCAAATTCCTGTAAAAGAAAGCTGAAGGTGAAATTCTATAAGAAAGTTAGTTCCGCTGTAAGGTTGCCCAGCCTTAAAGTAAAGTATACAAACTCACTGCACAGTATGCTACTCAGGCGACTGGTGAACGGCGCGGCCACACTCGCATCTCCCAGTCGCACCAGCTGCATCTGTTCTTCCTCTTCCAACTTCCTCATGGCGTCCCTGAGCCGCGCGCGCGCGTCGGCGGCCGCGTCGGCGCGCGCGCGAGGGGCGCGGCGCAGGGCGGCGGGCGCGGGCGCGGAGGGCGCGGGCGCGGGCGCGGCGAGGGAGGACGGCGTGTCGGCGTCGGAGGCGCGCGGCTTGAGGACGCGCGAGGGTGCGTTAGCGAGGATGGCTACTCCTACCTGTAAGGTTATTATAGTAGTTTATGTGACTTTTACACAACAAAAGGCATTAAAATACGAGTGTGGGTTTATGAAACGAGCCGACTTTCATAATAACATCACACGAGTGCTTTAATGCCTAATTCTGTACAGTTGCATTCACTGCTTTATCTACAAACATATTATAAGCTCTCTATTATTTGTTAAGGAACCGCATGTATTTCGAATATAACGTCATCTCAACTGATATTAGAATTGAGGTCAAATCAAATTCTCAAATTTTCAGAGATGTTCCTAATTGTAATGTAATAATAACATCGAATTCGATGTTATTATGAAGCGATAACATTTTGAACAACAAAACATCAACATATTTTTGAAGTTGGTCGTAATTTGCGGGTTTTGAAAGCATTATAGAGGGTTTAAGATATGTGCGTAGATTAAAATAGACACAAGATATACAAGTAAACGTTTTGTGGCGCTGTTTTGTTCACATAACAAACTCGCTGGAAAAGCGGTTGATCGCAAGCCAAAGGACATAGATTTTTATTCCGGCCGTGAAAAAGGCCTTCAGATCTTGGATGTTACAGAAACAACCCAGAGCATTCGTGTGCGAGGTTAGAGACACTGATACAGGGGTAATCATATATATGTCTGTGCTTTGAGGAGCCCTGAGTATCACAAAAAATGACAGCACCTTCGGCCAACTTTTACATCACTTTAGAGTACTCACATCAGCATGCTTCAGCGCTCCGACGTCGTTTGTGCCGTCGCCGCACATCAGCGTACAATATCCTAGCGACTTCAGCGTCACAATCACGAATTCCTTCTGTTTGGGCGCGAACCTCGCGAACACCTTGATCGACGGTATAATTTCCAACAGCCACTTATGGTTATGCAGGTTGAGGTACTGCAGGCCTTCACCCGTGATACACAGATCGAATCTACACGTTAACTCTAACGCAGTTCTGAATGGTTTAACCTCGAGTCGCACGGTCTCATCTATCGACTGCCAGCTCCATACATTCGAGTTGTCAGACAACACGAGCACCTCTTTCTGAGTAAACTTCAGCTCGTCGGCGACGTGGCAAGCAGTGAGCGGGTTGTCCCCGGTTATCATTACAACGGAATGGGATGCATTTACTATTTCAGCTATCGCCCTCTTAGAGTCACTCTTCAGAGGACACGAGATTATAACAAATCCTACAAATAACAAGTCTGATTCTACATCTTCTCTAGACAGGTCTCGTATTTCCTGGGAGGTCATTTTACCTAGATTTTTATAGCCCAACGCCAGGACTCTAGCTCCTCTCCTGGATAGCGTCAAGTAGACGTTATCGTAGTGACTAGGCACTTCTTTGAGCATATCCTTTATGGTCTCGGGTGCGCCTTTCACACTGCTGATATAGTGAGTCTCCATAAAACCCATTTCGTTGATCTGATAGCCCGCTATCACGGACATTCTTTTGAGGGCGCTAGAGAAGTGGTTTCTGTGGACTATTTTCAGACCGGGCGACTTCCCTTTCTTTGGTACGACAGCTTCGCCCTTAGTTAGATTCCATTCTACGGCTCTGAGCGTCGCTTTCTCGAGCGGATCGCCGACAACGCCGTCGTCGAGTTGCACGAGCGAGTGACAAGTCGCCAACACTTGTATAGTTTCTAGGGGCGCCCCGGCGAGAGGCACAACAGTCGCATCCGTGTGCTCGCCAATTCCAGCCACACCCTCCACCACCAAATGGTCACTAGTCAAAGTCCCGGTTTTATCAAAACAACATATCTCCACCTTCCCGGCGAACGGTATCCTGAAGGGCTCGGTACAAAATACCGCCAACTTCGATAAAGACAACAGCGACGTATTCACAGCTAGCGACAGTTCTATCGGCAGCTCCGGGGGTACTACTGAGGTCAAAATTAAGGTGCACTCCAAAAATAGCTTATATCTGTTTCTCTCAGGGTCCTCACAGCCCTTGATCCATACGTACGCGGCAGCGGCGACCGCGAATATAAGTAGGAACATGATGAATCCAAAAGTTTCTAAATTGTTGGCAGTGACTCTTTTAACTCCAAACAGTATGGTTCTGAGGAGTTTTCCCTGTGAGGTGTTAAAGCCAGTTCTAAGGACATATCCGATGCAGCCATTATCAGGTGCTTTCAAGCCGCTCGTGCTTTGCTTGGCTGGCGAGGTGTGCTGGACTATCTTGGTCCCTCCAAACAGCATGTGTAGTTTCCCTTGACCTTCTGGTTCTAACTTTGTACTGAGATTTTTCACATTCTCCAAAGCTTCCTTCATCTGCGGCACACTCTCACCAGTCAACATGGATTCGTCAACAATACATGAGCCTCTTAGAAGAAGGATATCACAGGGGACCAGGTTTTCATTTAGCGATCGGATCAAAGACACGATGTCTCCAGGCATTAATTGATCGCTCATGACTTGCCTCCATTTTTTGTGTCTGTAAACATTGATGAGGTAGGGTTTGTTTCCCATTTTCCGGATCTCCGCCATGTTTCGGAGTTGTTGTTGTACCAGAGTACACTCAAACATAATAAGCATCACCAGAGTGAAGATGGAGTAGTACCAATATTTGTCAAGGCACCAAAGGGCAACACAGAACACTTGGAATACAAAGAATGGTGCAGTAGCCCTCTCTTTGAAAAGCTCCATAAACTCAGGAACCACCTGAAAAGAGGAAGGGAAATAGTTATTTGTTTTTCAAGCAGCCATGTCCTTCAACAATTTGATACATATTTATTTCGATTCGGTGGTCATCTCGCCCGAAATCAACCCCTTTTGTGCGAGTTGCACAAAAGGGGAGCGAGTTGACACCTTTCGATTAACCTATTTTTGTTGTGGTCAACAAATTCAAATTATTTTTTCTGCAGATATTTACATATGTAAAGAAAACGTATTTGTACCTCTTATCTACATTGGACCACTGTGAGAGAAGAAGGGCGAGGAAACTCCCACAGATTTATTTTTAGATTTCTTGTAAATATATGTTTTGTTTAACTAGTACAAATATTACGAATTATAAATAATATGCAGGAATCTGGGGGGACCGTCGTGCCCCCGCCAAGACGAGCAAAGCGAAGCGCAAGGCACTACTACCTTTTCTCGAAGCGCTTCGTCGTTTTTTTGCGGGAGGTAGAGAGCGGGCGATGAAAAAAGTACCTCTGATATGTGAAAAAAGGCACCTCTGATGTGTGAAAAAGACACCTCTCTGATGCGTGAAAAAAGGCACCTCTGACTGATGTGTGAAAAAAGACACCTCTGATGTGTGATAAAAGGCACCTCTGATGTGTGAAAAATGGACAAAATTAAGGTGATACAAACAAAACAAATATTTGTTTTTTTTTTAATCCTTTTACTCCACTCATATTCTCCATAAAGTCATCTACAGATTTTATTTTTTGGTTAACGTTTATTGAATATTTGATTAAGATTCCCACTGAAGGGAAACACGATTGGATGAAATTTTCTCGATAAAATTTAATTACGAAAATACCTCTAAATTGTTTCATTTTTTCTTGTAATTCTGAAATCCTAACTAATGAAATTACGGAATTGCATTCAAAATGTGGATATTATGTATTCGTAAGTTCTCCTTGAAAATCTTTGTGGCGAAATAGCGTAGTTTATTTTTAAACAATGTTTATGTGGTTTGACGTTATTTTAGTTTTTAGTCGAGCGCATTGTTTACGCTCTCGTTTCTTTCTTATGTAGAAGTAATTAACGCTGTCACTTTCGCTGACATTCGTATTTTTTTAGATATATATTTTAATCGCCTTAAAAAAATGTCATAAGCAATTTTAGAAAAGAACTGAAATCCCACCAAAATCATTTACATGTAAGGTCGATACTATGGAACGAACGAACAATTGTCATTCATTTCATTATGCTACCTGTCTCTAAAATGTTGGTTCACGTCTCAACCAGTCCTTGTATCTATCAAGTCTTGCTCATAGGACACTGCAATGGGCGGCCGTCTGTCAAAATGTAACCTCTCAGCTTAACCTTGTTCAATAATCATCGTCGCGGTAAAAAGTGTGATTCTCAGTTCAACGCATAGTGCGTAGTTTCATTTGTCATAATTGTAGGGTGCCTAAGTTTCTAATAGAGAAGTGTAACCATCAAACTAAAGTTACTAGAGAAAGTTACTAAAGTAGTTAGCAATATTATACTTTTTGTACTGAATGTATTTTTTATATACAGGTTGATCTTATTTTTTTGGTTTCAATTCAATAAAGATTATTTTCTGGCCAGCAGAGTAGCGAAAGGGTTAAAATTCTAAATGCTATGATAGCTCCTTTCTGTTGTTAAAAATAGTTTAAATATCCGCTGCAACAAGATACCATAGGAAATTACACTAGGAAAGTGTTTTGTCTGATGTTCCTAACAGTGTAATCCACAAAACTTCATCTACCAGCTAATTTATCTATGAGGGGTCCCCACTGCAACTTGCTATCAATGGTTATTCCAAGAAATAATTCGTGCCATTTACTAATTGACCTGTTGCTGTCTAACACTAAACTGGTCTTAGCTTGCCTGACATTTTAAAGTGAGAATTTGAGTTAAAGACAATACATTATTGAGATCATCATAATCTTCTCGTTGTCTTTCAACCTTAAAGACCAGTGAAAAATCCCTACTGTGGTACACTAAAAAGGACATAAGAAGCAGATAAGACTTAACGTAATTAATGAGATTTGATAAATAGAGCCTAGAAAATTTACTATTAATAAATCTTTAAATTTTGAATTTCAATTATGTATTGAGTCAATTGAAATTGAAATACAAAATTTATAGATTTGAGGTACCTATACTTAAAATTTTCACCCTCCAAAAAATGTATAAAATTTTGGCAAGTTTCTTCGATCAAGATGCTCTTTATAGTATTCATATAATTATAAATAAAAAAAAACAGCAAACATTTTTTTTATATACTCACCATAATCATTTCATTCTTCCCATATTTCTTCTCAGCTACTTCCATAGCCTCCTCGCCATCATACCCCTTGGCCTTTAGGTATTCATCATATAATTTGTCAACAGGGAACACCACTGCATGGAACTGGCCATCATTCCAGTCATACACATATTTGCTTTTTTGGAACATGAACCATACATCAGGTCTTGAGTCATCTATCCTTGTTGACTGAAAATTCATCATATGAATTAGTAAATATTTAATAACGTCGCCTTTTGAATTTGTCGTTTTTAAATTTAATATAAACTAAAACTAGTAGTGCACAAGACGCTGGCACCATTGCCGCACTGTATCGCAATGCTAATGCGTTGAGCAGCTGATGGGTTACATAATGATTACCTTTGTATGATGAAGTTTCACAATTTCAGAAAATCCATTATTAGGTGTTGGTACCACTTTCACAATTTCAGCTTGCAGGGGATCCTTGACCTGGAACACAAAACAATTACAGTAACAAGTGACATGAGATAGACTATTATTAGATATTTAATTACAGCGAAAGAGGAACAAAATTCTAATATGCATCCGAGGCTGAATCCGAACCAGAGCCAATAACATGAAAAGCAGTCAGTCAAAATTTCTTTATTACTGTAGATATTTATGAATACTATGTAAACATCATTTTTTGCCTCTTCTCTTCATTGGAAAGAAAGCCATAGAAACTCCCATAGATTGATTTTTATTTTAGTTGGTAATTGGTTGTGTTTAACTAAAACAAATATTACAATATAACAAATGATATGCAGGAATAAATCGTAAGAAAATTGGTAAAATTTTAGAATCTTTCCCCCCTAATTAGGGTAGGGGGGAGTGGAGGGGTAGGGGGGAGGTCTCCCAATCCCCCAATATAGTTTTTTAAGTGAGGAAATGTATACTTTTTGAGATATAAATCGTTTAGTTTTGTTAAAATTTGAGGCTATATTTACATAAATGTTGTTTTATTTATTATTATGTAGGTGGGGGGGGGACTCCTTATCCCCCTGGTAGCCACAATAACCTACTCTAGCCAGTCATTTTTGTTTGCATACGCTTCCCTCCCACTCCGGTTCAGCTTCTTCAACATTCTAACCTAACCTATATCCTGATTGAAAAGTAGCCACAATAACCAACTCTAGCCAGACGTTTTTGTTTGCATATGCTTCGCTCGACTCCAGTTTAGCTTTCTTCAACATTCTAACCTAACCTATAACCCGACTGAAAAGTAGCCACAATAACCTACTCCAGCCAGTTGTTTTTGTTTGTAAATATCGAGACAACTTGATGATGTTAATGGTGTATTGTCTTTAACCTTTAACAGTTCACAGTTAATAATTTATTGTTAAACGCTGGTAAAACCAAGTGTATCAAATTCTCACTTCCAAATGTCAGGCAAGTTGAGAACAGTTCAGTGTTAGACAACAACACGTTAGAATTAGTAAATGATACAAAGTTTCTTGGAATAACCATTGATAGCTAATTGCAGTGGGGACCCCACATAGATAAATTAGCTGATAAATTAAGTTCTGCGGCTTACGCTGTTAGTAAAAGCATGGATGTGGCTACATCTAGGCTAGTATATTTTAGTTAATTTCATAATGTCATGTCCTATGGTATCTTGTTGTGGGGGAAAGCAGCGGATATTCAAACTGTTTTTATTTTACAGAAAAGAGCTATTCAAGTTATTTATAATTTAAAACGAACAGACTCCTTAAGATAGCTTTTTAAAGAAATTGACATACTAACTGTAGCTAGTCAATTTATTTTCGAAAATATAATGTATGTATGCAAGAACCTTACACTTTCCAAACTTAGCGATAGCTGTAATGTTAACCTAAGAAATAATCACAGACTATGTGCGCCCCGATTTAGACTTGTGAAGGTTAGCAATTCTTTCAAGGGTCAGTGCATTCTCTACTATAATAAGATACCTTTGGTGATTTTGAAATTGCCATTTGAACAATTTAAAAAAGGATGTTAAAGCGACTTTGTCGAAAAAGGGATGTTCAAGATTATTTAAATGACGGGACTGTATGGGGTTAATCTGGTTCAACACAGACATTGCTGTTAATAATTTTGTAATTATTTATTCCTGCTTATTAATTATTATAATTAATATTATGATATTAGTATTAGTTAAGCACAACCAATTTTTAAGTATATTTTTATTGCATATTTAAGTTTTGTACAAAGTATTTTAAAATGTATGTACAAGTAACATAATAAATATATTTTTAAAAGAGATCTAAAATTCAATTTGTGGTAGTTTCTACGCCCTTCTTCTCCCACAGTGGTCCAATGTAGAGAAGAGGCAAAAAATGACGTTTGCTAAGTATATGTAAATATCTACAGTAATAAAGTACTTTGACTTTGACTTTGAACAAGAAAAGAGAACATTCACAAAACTACTAGAAAATGGAATGACGTCATGACGTCGTGCGGCCATTTTGGTTGGTCATTTTTCACCCACAAACATACAATAATGACAATAATATTGACAATATGTCGCAATATCGACTATGTATGATCTTATTGACATTTCATTATGTAAATTTTCACATTTCGTTCACAGAAATTGTCCAATTTTTATATTTTGCTTACAGTAATTTGGTACGGATCTAGTATTGTTTGGCAGGAGGAGGGGGAAGGGGGAGGGGGAAGGGGGAGTTTGCCCCATCCCCCTGACACCACTCCCCTGAAAAGGTACTGCACCTTTCTTGAGAAAATTAACTTTTAAACCTAATTTTTGAGGTTATGTTTACATAAATTTCGCTACGAAAGTGACCTATTTCGCATTATTATTTCGAAATTGCCTTAGCTCCGGTTACTACGGGGCTGCCCTTGCACCCAAGCTCGCCTCTGCAGCCTTGGTGCTCTGTCTTATTCGGTTCGCAGCAGTATGTGGTTAACTCCACCCCTCCGGCTCATGAAAAACACTCGCCACAAGACTGCCTAGGAAGGACTGCCTAGGAAGTGGTGTGCCCCGATTCAGATTTTCTACTCCAAAACAAAACGCAACAAAAAATACTAATGAACCTTAATAAGAAACTGAAGGAACGAAAATTCTCGTTTATTTTTACGTTCCATTTGATTGATTTTGCGTTGACACAGACTGTTTTAACACCACCATTTTAGTACTCAATTACCCATTTGTATGTTTTGCTATCGCTTTTTATCTGATTTGAGGTTAGAAACAAATTTTATTAATAACTCAATATATGCATTACCTTGTAATAAGAGTGGTATTGTTATATTCAGGCAGCCTTTACCTGATTTAACCCATTTTAACCCCCTTCTCATGCCAAACAATTATAGACCAAAGCCAAAGGGACTACGAGCTATCAATTACACACCTCATTAAAATTAAATTAAGGGGGAACAATACTAAAACCAAGCCACAAAATTATTAACAGTGAGTTCTGTGTAGTTAGATTCAGTCTTGTCTTTTAGGTTGAACATTGTAATTTAGCTTTAAAGACAAAGCTATTTTACTAGGATTTTTTAATTGCTCAAAGCACTGAACCTGCCACACATAACATAGGTACATGTTATTGTGACCACATGACAGGGTTGGTGAGTCAAGTTAGGCAGTTATTAATTCAACATTAATCTTCAATAAGAATGGACACAATAACATTAACTGCCATAATTTTAACAAACTGAACCGAGTTTAAACTTACCGAAGTACACGACAGGAAACATTGTATGTGAACACTCCAGTAACAGCAAAGACATATGAGAATTTGAAACACAGCGACCACGGCCACAGTCACAAACCCAGCCTCGAAGTTATCCTCAAAACCGTATAAGAATATCCAAGAATAGAATATCACGGGGTAGATCACAAGGAAGGGCAGCACAGTCCATTGAAACACAGTTGCCACAGGCCGGAAAAGCTGTGTGTATTGCACTAAATCGTCCAATGATGTCTGCATCTTTGCTGCCACCATTTTACTATAATTATACACAGAAAACTATGCCACATATATTAATAAGTAGCGTATAGTAACTGTACATCTCAGTCAGCACTTTTCTTATAGAATAAATGCAAAAAAATCTAAATATTTATTTTCTATGCCAAAATTGCCACAAATCTAACTTGGCTGGCACTTGACAATCGGCTGACTGACAGAAGAAAATAAACCATAGACACAGAGCACAAGCGGCAGCAGGTGAGGTAATTTTAGATCACAGCGTTTTTCAAACTGCTTCATGTTCTAGAAATCTATGTCGCGTTCCGAGTCACGTCAACAAAGACATCGCTGTCTGACGCACAGTGAGCTGAAATTCGCGTTTCATGGACATTCAAATTTCTTTTTTTAATTGACATTTTTTTTGCTTGGATGCGATTGAAAATACCTACTATATGCCTTATTTAATCAACGTTCAGGTTTTTAATGGTAAGCAGCGCACTCAGTTTTTTTTCGGAAAAAAATGTATAGAGTCGGCATAATAAATGATGATAGCTCCATAATCGCACAATGGGGTTAAAAACTGCCTTTCGCTCACTTCAGATGTGACCAGTTTTGAGGGTTCCATGAATTTGACAGTCCTCCTTACTATTACCTATGTAAACAAACCAATTTTTTACGAATAATTTCTTATAATGACTCTTTGTGCAGCTGTTGATTGCAAATATACGGGGATTCATTTATTCCCCAAAGAAGCTAAAAGAAGAAAACTGTAGGAGAAAGCCCTTCGTAGAAAAAAATGGAATGCTAGTATTTCGTCAAAGTTATGTGCTGCCCATTTTCTACCTAAAGATTATTATGGACACAATTCGTATACAGGTGATAAATCTATAAACAAAGTGTTGAATAAATCAGCTGTACCCTCAATATTTTCATATTCTAAGGTTAAAACAGTTAAATAGACAACACAACAACGATCGGATAGACAGCTTCAGAGAAGTCTCAAGAAACTTTGGAATTTCAACGAACTTTTCGAACGAACGAACGAATCTCATCCTCAAGTTCGTCTTCAACTCCGACAAGGTTATTCCTGTCGTACGCCTGTAATCTATAACAAAAAAATGGACTTTACGCAACATAAATTTTAAATCATAACAAAGCCAGTTTTTAACTAACCTTTCAACTAAATCTGCTTTTTTACCAATGGCAGACGCTCTCCGTTTTCTAAGCTCATCTTTTAACTTAGCTTACAAGTCGAATACATTTTTATCGTAATATCTAATAGTGAATAATTTAGCAAACAACAACAAATAGACAATATGCCGGTTCTTAGGAACACTCAACAGTGCTGCCATCTACGACGAGCCTTCAGTTTTTAACCCAATTGCGCCTTATATTCTCTTAGGTTATTAATATACAAATTATTTTGGAAAAAAAACATATTTTTTTGTTTATTTTTCATTGTTAACTAATATCAAGCTTAACATGGGTGTATAAAGACTGGAAATTTACGCAAATTTATTGTGTTCAATATTAGAAATTGAAATTCACTTAACCTCTGCGAATCCGGGCCGCTCCGGCGCGTAACAGCTAGGATCCGCGGCATATTTTGAGCCCACCCGCGCGCGGCACTTGACTGACGTATCAAGTGATTCTGTTGGAATGGTAACTCTTAGAACTTTACGAATTGTAGATCTGTGTAGCTAATGAAACCCTAACTTAGTTTATGCGAAAAAAATGTCACTGTGACCTTAGTTTATTTTTGTACCGACATGAGAATCACCGACTTCTATGAAAATGTTCCCTCTCGACACAAATCTAGCCGACATGAGAAAAACATCAACAAATATACATGTTGATTGATACCTACGTAATCTACACAAGATAACCTTTTCAAAACAATAAAAACATTAGTATGGCAACACTGCCCTTTTCTTGTAAACAATGATTTTTTTCTTCGTCCGATCATAATTAATACTAAAATACAGTTTAAAGTGCTTTACCTTGGACAAAACAAGCAGATACTGAACATCTAACCTCAAAGTTGTGTTTGAACCTGTGAACACAGAGAAGCACGAGTTTTCCAGGGAACAAAAGGCTTTTCCAGGTATACTTGCTGTTTTACGTTACTTCAAACTGCACTCACACATTTATACACGTGATGAAACAAAGAAAATAGAACAAAGAAAATAGATAACGTCGACCCCCACACAATAACACGAATCAGCTGTCTGAAACTGTCACCTCCTCAACTGACAGCTAACAGTGTGGCCAGTCACAAAAACTGTGAGAACCACAGTTTATCAAAGCGCTTTGCTAAAAACTCTAAGATTCCACAACAGAGGGCACCACCAGTCTGACAAGAAATATATACACCTTATTGTGGTACTTCATAATTTATACCATTATCAAGCCTCATAACAATGGATAGAACTCCAGATTATGTAACACAAAGAAATATGTATAGATCTAACTCATTAAAGGATCTATCCCTCTCCTCCCCTGTACTTAATAATAGCCTGCTGAGCTTACCAAACACCTCTGTGGACGACATACAAACATTCGTTATAAGTTTTGAAGAAGTCGAAGCTCTCAAAAGCAATCTTATGACAGCGGAACACGAAATAGAAAACCTAAACCTGGAAAATCAAGCTCTTAAGATTGAATTAGAAAAATGCAACAAATTGCTAACCACGTACAAGACTTTCAACTTCACGAACATCACCCCTATGACCCCAATATCTTCCAGAAAAAGAAAAAAGGTTAAGAACACCAGAGGAAATACCCCATTAAACAAAACTATTGACAACAACAGAAGACACTTACGATTAAACAACGATCTGAATATGAATCTGAAGTCCCATGCTGCACTCGTATTCACTAGAAAAGAAAGAGGTGACCCAGAAGAAAATATAACTCTACAAGAACAGTGCACCAGTGAACCTTCGGTAGAGTTCAATGTAGAGCCGAGCAAAGAGGTGAATATAGGTAACGCTACTATTGAAGAACAATCTGAGTATGTCAAAGTAAAAGTGAATGTAGAGTTACGCGAAGAAACTTTACTAGGTACCAAAATTGCACAAACACAAACTAGCCCTGTCATCGGACCTAAAAAGAACGCATTTCCTCGAGTAAAACCAAATAGAATATTTATATTTGGAGGTAAACAATGTGTCGGAGCTGCCTCTAAACTATCTGAAATGAGACGACAAAAAAGACAATCGCAAGAAAGCTATGAGGTTGTATCCTTCCTGAAACCAGATGCTTCAAGCGAAGAGATCCTTAATACGTGCATCCTCTTTGACATAACTTGCGAAGATAGGATCGTACTATCAGTGGGGGAAAATGATAGAAATCCCACAAGAATCAATATCGAACTATCTGCAGCCTTGAAGACTCTACCAAAGTGTCCGATTTTTGTACTAAGTGTAGGACTTAACCGCTACCTTAATGAGTTTAAATTAAACCAGATGTTACAATTATTATGTCAACAATTTGACAATTGTACATTTGTAAAAGTTAATAACAGTTATAAAGGAGCTCATCGTGTACGTATTCTGTGTCAAGAGCTCAATATAGTATTGAACCAATATGACTACGACCACAAATACTTAAGCTATAAGGTAAAGAAAATTGAACAAGCACACATTACACATGCAGACTTACACACACATAGAGTCCTCAAGGACACAATCCCGAAGCCCGGAACAATGCCCTTCTATTTTAGTAGAGTCACTAAAACACTACAAACCCCTGAAGACTTAAATCCCAGTAACACCAAAGAACCTTTCAGTATGAAAGGGACCATCCCATTTTACTTCAAAAGGGTCGCATATAATAATACTAATAAACTTTTTCGAGACTACAAAAAAATGTGATTCTAACCCCCCTACAATGAATAAATCCAATGATATGAAAAATATAGGAAACAAATTTATCTATACTACACCTAATATTCTACATCAAAATATAGACGGACTAGTTAGTAAACAACATATATTGACAATTAATTTAGATGACTTAAAAAATAAAAATGAAAATATTGACATTTTATGCATAACGGAACATAATATGATTGAAAGTGATAATCAATGTTTAAACATACCTAACTACATACTTGCATCTTCATTTTCAAGAAAAAATAGAGCCGGAGGTTCCTGTATCCTAGTCAATAACCATCTTAAATACAAAGTAGTGGACGAAGTTAACCAGAAAAGTATCCCGAATGTAGTCGAATGCAGTGCGATTAAATTATTGGCCCACGACCCAATAATAATATGCATGTATAGAGTCCCCGTATACACAACCGCAAGCTACAATACATTCTTTAACACTGTGGAAGCAGTTCTTGACTTTGCAAAATTAAAATAAAAAAATGTAATTTTGTGTGGCGATTTTAATATAGACAGGCTAAAGAGAAGTAGAGCATCATTACAATTTTACAACCTACTAGCATCTTATAACTTAAAACTGTCTATCAATGAACCAACTCGAATTAGAAGTCAAACATGTATTGATAATATAGGGCACAATATAAAAGGATGCACATATGAAGTGGTTGAGTTAGCCATGTCGGACCATACGGCACAAATATTTCGTTTTCCAGTGAAGAAGACCTGTATTTTCCCCTTCTGGTTTACAATAAGAAGAGATATGTGCCAAGAAAACATTCATAGATTTCAGGAATGCTTATCAAGCTTAACATTTCACGATATTCTCTCATGCCGCAACGCAAATGAAGCTTTCAACGCATTTCATGACCTGTTTAAAATGTTCTACGACCTTTGTTTTCCAGTAACCAGAATTAAAAATACAACGAGAAAACAACCAAAGTGGATATCACGAGGGATCAAACTTTGTTCAAAACGGAAACGCATGCTACTGTGGAAATATAGAACCAATCCATGCCCGGAAAATAAACAAACACTTAAATTATACTCAAAAAAATTGAACCAAATAATAAACTTAACACAAAAATCCCAAAATAATTACCAAATATTGACATCACTAAATAAATCCAAAATGACATGGCAAATAATAAATAATTCTATAAGAAATAATTATCCAAAAGAAGAAATAAATAAAATTATACATAGTAATAGAGAAATAACAGACCCCCAGGAAATAGCTGAATCTTTTAATGAATTTTATATTAACCAAGTATCCAACAATGGCAACACTTACAACGCAAATAAAAATCAAATGAGAATATGCAATTCAATGTTCTTGTCTCCAACAACTAATCGTGATATATTATTAATTATTAAGAGTTTGAAGAATACAAACAGCGTAGGCAACGATGATATCACAACGAAGGTTATAAAAGAAGTTGC
Source organism: Argyresthia goedartella (assembly GCA_949825045.1). Classification (NCBI taxonomy): domain Eukaryota; kingdom Metazoa; phylum Arthropoda; class Insecta; order Lepidoptera; family Argyresthiidae; genus Argyresthia; species Argyresthia goedartella. The sequence continues at coordinate 11,785,123 of OX463808.1, read as the reverse complement.
TGTTGAAATAGCCCCAGTCATCACCCACATTACTAACCTCTGTATTGAAAATGGTACTTTCCCAGAGAGACTTAAAACCTCAATAATCAAACCAGTATTTAAAAAGGAAAATAAGGAAAACATGACATTCTACAGACCAATTGCTCTTATTCCTATATTTTCAAAGATATTTGAGAAAGTGATCTATAATCAACTTTATAACTACCTTGATAATTATAATATTCTCGCTCCAGAACGGTTTTAGAAAGAACTTAACAATAGATATGGCCATATATGACTTTCTTCTTAAAGTGTCTATAAGCATGGACGACAGAGTACCAGTATCGGCATTGTACATGGACTTAACGAAGGCCTTTGATTTTGTCGATCACTCTACACTTCTAAACAAACTAGAATCATACGGAGTTAGAGGGAATATATTTTAACTTATAAAATCTTACTTAAGTGGTAGGAAACAAATGACTCAAATAAACAAAATTTGCCCTAACACTAAAGAGGATATAAAATACTATTCGAAGGCACTAACTGTGTCTTTTGGTGTACCACAGGGGAGTGTACTAGGCCCGCTACTCTTTCTTATATACATTAATGACCTCCCCAAAATAACAAAACATCCCATGTTCTTATTTGCTGATGACAGCACTGTTGTATTTAGACACGAAAATCTCGAAAATCATCAGATAAATATTTAATAACTTAATAACGCACTAGGTTCTATAATAGAATGGCTAGGAAGAAACAACCTTAACATTAACTTAAGTAAAACAAAGCTGATGTCATTTGCTCTTCGAGGCGACCCGAAGTATAACCTAAATGTTAGACATTCTGGAAAAACCATAGACGAAGCAAAAGTCACCAATTTTCTAGGTCTGCAAATTGATAATAATCTTTCATGGAAAGAGCAAGTTTACAGCGTTTGCAAAAGATTGGCACAATGCTCTTATGCACTATACAGACTTTCAAAGGCCACAAACCAAAAGGCTGCTCTAGCTGCATACCACGCCTATGCAGGATCAATATTAAGATATGGTGTAATATTTTGGGGTAACTCAATAGATAAAGGAATAGCATTTAAAGTCCAGAAAAAGTGTGTTAGAGCTCTGTGCAAACTAAAACAAACAGATACGTGTAAGCCTCACTTCATTAAATTGAAAATTATAACACTGCCTTGTCTCTACATTTTTGAAATAGTCAAATTTGTAAAAACAAATTTAGGGTTGTTTAGAAAAATGAATAGCATTCGATATGCCGACAAATTAGGCGTTGCAAAATGTAAGAGCTCCCTCACAAGAAGAAACATATTTGGAATGGCTCCGATAATCTATAATGCCCTTCCGGATACAATAAGAAGGTTAGACAATATACAGGCATTGAAGAATGCTTTATTTAAATTATTGATCGACAAAGCATATTACAGTGTCACAGAGTTTTTACAGGACAAATGTAAAACATGCAATTGACATCTTATATGGACAACAACTACTATTACCTGTAATTTTATTATTTTGTAGGACTTGCTTAATCTAATTTGACATTTGTATTATTGTATAATTTGACATTCCATAAATATTATTTTCATTATTTTTTGCCTATTTTAAATTGACATACATCATCAATAGACATTATAATTGTAACTAATAACTGATCTCTCGATGTGGCTTTTTCATATTTCTATTTTATAATTGTATTTTTCATAATATTTGCACATCCTTATAGGATAAAATATAGTTAAGTTCACAAATTGTACCTAACATCATAAGCACCTATATTTGCAAATAAATATCTTTGACTTTGACTTATGTTATTATAGAAACAATTCAATATTCACCATAAAAGCTCAGAAAAGATCAGTCAATAATCGCGCGCGAGAAAAAGTGATTTTGTTTTATCCAGTCTGTATTTTTTTTTGTAATGTTTTTTCCTTTATGGAAAAGGCTAAGAGCTTAAGCCCATACCGCCTGGTCTTATTTTAATTTCTTTTCTTCTCTTCATATTGATTGAGGCTAAAAGCCTTGTCTTTCCGTAGGTATTTTCTTCAGTATTTATTTATATATTCGAGGCACATAGCCTTGTCTAACGTATTTATTCTTTAACTTCATAATCCAGGATGTTTAGGTCAATCCGTGTTGTCAAATCAGGTATCAATTTTCCTCCAGTATTTATAGTTCACATCCGAGTTGTCAAATCAGGTAGTATAGGTCTATTCCGGTGTATTGTTATTTTTCAAATAACTCCAATGGTACTCTTGATAAAATTATAAATAGGGTAAAATGCTTCTATATTCTTAAGGAGATCCTGAATAGAGCGCGGGACATCCAGGGCTTCTTTGTAAATGTTCAATAAGCTGTCAATGAATACTAGTCTTTGTATATTGAATTGAGGGCAATCAAAAAATATATGATTTAAAAATTGGTTTTCAGAATTACAAAATGTACAATTTGGGGAAGGAATCATTTTCAATCTATGTAAATGTTCATTAAATCTGCCATGTCCAATTCTCAAACGACAAATTGTTGTGTAAAAGTTTCTATGTAGGTATTTTCCGACGATAAACCATGGTCTCTTAATGTCCGAGTTAATATAGCTGTACCATTTTCCTTTTATTTGTGTCGTTTCTCTGCAATGAAGCATCCATTGATGTTTAATATTCGTTCTAATGTCGGTTTTGCAATCTGAAGCTGGCAACTTAATGTTCTTGACAGGTATTTGGTGAATATTGTATTATAGAGCTGGCAAGTTTATCAGCGAGTTCGTTGCCAGAGACCCCAATGTGAGATGGTGTCCAAAACAAACTTATTTCTCTATCTTGATTGAGCCAAAGCCTACTAATTTTCTGCCTTATGTTATAAATAATATAGTTTGTGCTACCATTGTACGTGGGATTTGACAGTGCCATTAAAACGCTCATGCTGTCCGAAATTATCAACCATATCTTGAAACTGAGGTTAGTTGATTCTATATATTCTAAATATGCATAAATGGCTTTAGCTTCTGCTGTGATGGCAATCTGAACCCATGTCCCAATTTAGTGACTGGATCTTAGTAAGCCATGGAGACGTTTTCGTTACATTTCGAGCCATCTATATAAATTTGTCTAAACTCTCTGTGTTCATCCAATTTATTGTAAACTGCATTGTCCTATCTATGTGAATCTTTAACCCACAGAATTTGCTCTCATATGATCCTTCATAACAAGGCAAAGTACTACTATTGTAGATATTATATTTACTCTTATAAGTTAAAGTTTCTTGAATGTTACAAGTTAAAAAGTTATTAGAGTTAAGCATTAGTAGTTTAGAAAGAAGGAGATTGCCATCTTCAGACAACAACTTGATAATGAAATTAAGTTTTAAATTATTGAATCTGATCATTAATGGACACAAGTTACACTCAACCTGCATTGAATTAATTGGAGATGACTTAAAGGCTCCTAAGATTAATCTTAAATTTATATTTTGGATCTTTTCAAGTTTATCAACTAATTTTGGATCTATACAATAACAGAAAAAACCATAGTCAAAGTGACTTCTTACAAGGGCTTTGTATAGAGTTAAAAGAATCTTAGGATCGGCACCCCAATGGCTGCCAACCAAATATCTTAAAGTGTTTGTAGCTCTTAAAGCTCGTTCCGTTATGCAATCAACATATCTACACCATGAGAGATTCTGTGTAAAAACTACACCCAAAATTTTTATTTGAGATTGAATTGGTAATAAGTTATTGTCATATTGTAGCTTAACTGGGATGACTTTTTTCTTTGAGAATATGACTACTTTACTTTTAGCTGGACTAATTTCTAGATTTAAATATTGAAAGTAACTATGTAATTTTTCCAGTGCTAAATTAAATTTTTGAGTTGTGTTTGTGATGTTATTACCACTGCAATAAATAGCCAAATCATAGGCAAACTGTAAGTTGCTGACTTCTGTTCCTAACATTTCATTGAGCCTGTGGATGTAGAGAATATACAATAAAGGGCTCAAAATGCCACCTTGACAGACGCCTTTAGTTGACAATCTAGGCCCAAAAATATTATTGCAACTCATCTTAACATAAACTTCTCTTCCACTGATAAACTCATAAATCCACCTAACACATTTTTCAGGTATTCCCAAAGAAGAAAGAATGGTACATAAAACAGAATGATTAATGTTATTGAATGCTCCTACAATATCGAAAAAAATACAAACAAGATGTTTATTACTGTTAACCGCAGCGTCAGTATCATGGAAGATATGCCCTATACTTTCTCTTGCTGACCGACCGCGACGAAACCCGAACTGATTTCTTAGAAGAATATGATTGGATTCAATATAAAACTCAAGACGTTGTTTCATAAGTTGCTCAAAAAGTTTACCTGCACAAGATGTTAATGCAATGGGACAGTAAGAGTCTGCATCATTTGGATCTTTTCCTGCTTTTAGAATTGGAACCAAGCAATCTTGTTTCCACTCTTTTGGAATTATTGATTGTTCCCAGAGTAAATTTAAAATATTTAAAAATTTCACAAGGCAATCTGTTTCCAGTTTTTGAAACATTTTGTAAGAAATGCAATCTAAACCAAAGGTTGTGTCTTTACGTGAATTGATAGCTGCTTTTAACTCATCTATGGTGAATGGATTGATAATGTAACTATTGGTGGGGTTTACGGAAGAAGTATTATTTATTTGAATTGGTTGTGAAACAAAGTCAGGTGTATTTTTATTTTATTTTATTTTATTAATTTAACAAAAATCCAGAGCCGTTCAAATACAATAAACTTATAAGTAAACTTAGAATTGAGCCAATTAAGGATTTTACTATGTAGAACTTAAGATATAAAAGACAAAATTTTTGAAATACAGTAGGTACAGTGGGTAATACACAACAAGTTAGTGAAAGTGTGGGTGTAAGTGTTTGTGTGTGTGCATGTGTGTTTCGGGTGGGATCCAGTAGAGAAGCACAAGCATGAAAGTTTATTAATTGGGAGTTCTGATAGTTAGGCATTCGCATACGGCTGGCGCAAAGAAGGTGAGTAATTTACCTACGTTATCAGAATGAAGTAGGGGGGGGGGGGGGAGGGCTTACATGGGGCTGTTTCTAATGATAAATCAGAATCAGAATGAGACAGATTAAGTTTCATCCAGCAACTCAAGTGTAACTAATCGTTTAAATGCACCTTTTGAGTTGCTAAATGGGTCAAGGTCCGGGAAACGTTTGTTATAAGATCTAGGAATCCTATGACATGTACTGTTAGAGGCATAATTAGTGCGATCGGAGGGTACAAAAAACATTTTCGTGTGTCGTGTACGTTTCTTCGGGACAGCAAGGATCAGCATGTCTGTTACCAATCTAGGGCAGTCTAGTGCGCCGGAGCACACATCGTGTAGAAGTGACATGTCAGCCAGTACACGCCTATCTCTTAGTTGTAACATGCTAAACCGGTCACATAACGCAGGGTAATCGGCGCGAGAATTCCGAGAGCGGTAGATCAAAAAATTTAAAAACTTTTTTTGCATGTTTTCAATGGAAATATCATGTGTTGTGTAAAGTGGGTTCCAAATTGGACTGCAGTATTCGAGAACGCTTCGCACGTAAGCGAAATAGACAATTTCAATACAAGTAGTGTCTGTAAATTCATTACACGTGCGAAAGAGAAAACCCAGATTTTGATAAGCTTTTTTGATAATATGGTCAAAATGAGCTGAAAGGGTTAATTTTGAGTCGAGAATAACGCCCAGGTCTCGGACAATATTGCATTTATTTATTGAAGTGTTATTTAGCTTGTAGTCAAAGGAAATTGGATTGCTTTTTCTTGTGAATTTTATGTGTAAACATTTATTTGTGTTGACGCCAATACGGTTCTTGTAATAATAGGCAGTAAGTCTGTCGAGATCTTCTTGTAAAAGAAGCAAATCATCGCTATTACGGACATTGATGTAAATTTTCGTATCATCGGCGTATAATAGGAATTTGGCATGTTTAAAACATCCTGTGATGTCGTACAAATATGCTGCGTAGAGGAGGGGTCCCAACAAGGAGCCTTGAGGTACCCCTGAGGGTATGCCAATGTAATCCGACCGGAAACCACCAACAACTACGGCCTGCCTGCGGTTTGTTATGTAGGACTCAGTCCATCGAAGCAAATCACCCCGTATACCTAGTGAATGTAATTTACCGAGAAGGATGATATGGTCCACTCGATCAAATGCCTTTTCGAAATCGGTATAGACCGCGTCAACCTGCCCATGAGAGGACATACCATGAAGGACGTCACTTATAAATACGGCCAGGTTGGACGTGGTAGACCGACCCCTGATGAAGCCATGTTGCTCTTCTGGGACACCCTTCATAACGACGGGATAAATATGTTCAAATACAATCTTTTCGAGCATTTTGCCAAAGGTGTTTAAGATAGATATGGGACGGTATTGCTCCATATCCAACCTAGACCCTTTTTTGTGCACCGGTACAATGTGGGCTTCCTTCCATTTAGAAGGAAAAAAAGATTCCCGAACAGACCTGATAAATATGATACAAAGTGGTTTAGCCAGTAATTCACCACATCTTTTGATAAAGCTAGGAGGCATGCTGTCATTCCCAGCACTTTTGTTGGGATCAAGAGTTTCGATTAGCATAAATACACTTTTTTCCACTAATTGCAAGAGAATTAATGCTGTTTTCAAAATTGCTCGAAGCTTCCTGGTCTGAATATTTATCAGCCGGTTTCATAAATATCTTTTCGAAGTACTGACTGAAGCCTTCACAAATCTCTTTCTCTCCAATAAGCCTTCTACCTCCTGAGACCATGGAACTATGGAACCCAGAGTCAGTTTTCCTTTTAGACTTAATGTATGTCCATAAGTATTTTGGATCACTCTTAATAGTTTTCTGAGCCCTGCCTAAGTATAACTTATAGCACTCATCATGTAATGCCTTTTGCCTCTTTCTTAGAAGGGAAAAGGCACTGTAGTCATTTGGATTATTAAACCGCTTCCAGTGTCCATGTGCCTTATCCTTCTCTCTGATAATGCAGATAAGAGCCCGACTGTACCAGATCGGGTAACGCTTAGTTGTGCGAGTAATGACTTGTGGAACGTGCTCTTCAATCACAGCTTTCAATTTATCATAAAGTATTGAGGTTGCGTCGTCTACCGTGCCTGCGTTAAGAGTGGTTGTCCAGTCATAAGATGCAAGAGCCTCGTTGATTTTATTGTAGTCACCTTTCCGGAATATGTATTTACGCCGTGGTACATGGCAAAGCGGTGGGACCGTGATCTCTTTGGCGTTCATGCTGAGTGTTGTGTGAGCTAAATCTTCTTTAACCAGGGGGTCATCGCATTTGGTTACGAGTAAAGAGAATGTGGAAAAATTTAAGTCTAAAGTGTTGCCGGAAACGTTTGTGAATTCATTAAACTGACGTAGACCCAACAGATCTGCATGATGAGTTAGTTCGAGTGCTGAGTTTTGAAGTTCAACTGGTCCGCGTCTAGTGAGAGTGGGCGTACCAGTTTGCCATTGAACCATACTGAGGTTAAAATCTCCGGCCACAATGTGAAAATCATCAGTAGTGAAGAATTGTTACTTTTGGATCACCCCCCTCGCCTTGCTCGGGGGTGATCCAAAAGTAACAATCCTCCAATGGTAAATGTTCTTATGCAAAATAAAATATCATCGTTTCGCTTCGTGTGTAATCCGCGCGTCCGCGATTGCACATCTACACCGATCTGCGATCAAACCTCATACCTTTTATGCATTATAAATACAGCGCCGCCGCATGCACGTCTGTTCGTATCATTTACGAGTATGTAGAGACATAGTTAAACAGACAACTGTGCGCATAATACAGAAATGGCTACAACATGATCGCATCATCGCTTCCCAATGCTCATACCTTATATCATTAAGAAGTAATTTATCTTACACACGTTACCTACACAGATTTTCTTACGTATGTTAGGTACTACGACAATGGTCTAGCCTCCTACCGCATTAATCGGAATATGAATTATATTATTGGAATGATAGCGTGCCCCGCGGGTTTATGCAATTGGGGATGTCTAATGACGTCGATTTAGAACGTATCAACGTAAACAAAGCAACTAAACCTTTAGTTTGCAGTATCCTTAGATCCCATTTACAAAATCTCTTTTTAAATTAGTTAGTTTAGTTTATCATGTATAGAATCATGAACTCAATGTCTCTCTTTATTGTACAATATGATTTTTCATACAGGATGTTACAGAAGAAGTGTATGAACTCAACGAGGTAGGCGAGGTACATCATTCCAAACAACTTCCGTTATGAAATTGATTTCATCGGATTAACTATTATTTTTTTCTCCTATACAGGGTGTAACAGTATATTTTTACTTTCATATTTTAGGAGGTTGTCTTGTACATCGTTCTGATCAACTTTCAATATGAAACCGATTTGAGCAGAACAACTTTATTTTTCACTTCTCCATACAAATCAGCTGATAGCCCGATACAAAACGTGTAGAGAAGTGAAAAATAAAGTTGCTCTGATCAAATCGGTTTCATAGTAAAAGTTGATCAGAATGATGTTCCTAACAACCCCCCTAAAATATGAATACATCTTTCTGTTACATCTTGTATAATTTGAGCTGGGTGGTCTGATGATTTACAGGGTGTTGTTGGTAATAGAAAGGGGATTTTAATCAGAAAGGGGGAAATGTGTCGAATGTTGTTCAGAATGATGTCCCTAAGAACATCTATCATATTATCATACCCTTTCTGTTACATGCTGTATATGCGTTTATAGCAACGTAAAAATAAAGTTGTTTTGACTAAATCGATGTTTATTACACCCTGTATTATTGTAGAGAAAGTGTTATGTACCTGATGCTGGCGTCTATATCGACTGAAATCTCCAAAATCCTGATTCTTTAGTATAAAATAAGTAAGTTTTTTCTCATGATATGTATAACGATGGGCTTGCCCCCTAACCATCATGCAACTAATGGGGAACCATGGTGGCTAAACACATGCAAATATTTATGCCCTAGCTACCTCATCATGGAATAAACCATGAAACACAAACGAATACCGAATCACACCTTTTCCCATGTGGAGTGGCAGAGGCATAATTATTGCGTCCGCGTTCAGTTGAATCCATACTTAATGTTGTGTGACAGAGGGGCTAGCTCATCGATGCGCTATAAAACTATAGCATTATGTCTTTTACAGTTTGGGGTGGCAGATGCACAACTGAGCCCTAGTTCAGCCGGTATTCATTTTGAATGACAAGAGGGGATAGCCCAGCATTAGCCAAGTATGTTGTCAAGTCCTCACTATGCAGGACATAATGCCTCAGCAACCTCATCTGGGAAAAAAGGCACGAGGGTTTAACTTAAACTGGTTTTTAGATATTATTCAATACCATAGTATCATCATCATATGATATTCAACCAGTCTAACATGACCCCTTATATTTCACCTCTCTCTTGAGTCAGGTACATAGCATGACCATAAGTGATCATCATCTCCTATTGCTTTAAGAAGGAAAGGAATGTAACAACATATTCCAATTTGGTAACTATAAGGTAGCGAGCAAATTGTTGACAAATAGATAATTGTAAAGGGACTTTTATACATCTATTAAGTAAGGTTGAAAATTGTATGAAAAACGCGTTGGCAATTTCATGAGAAAGGCGAATTTACACAAAGATCTCACCTTTATATAATTGGCCTATATAAGAGCGATCTGGATACATTGTGCATCATAATATTTTTTAACCGTCTGCAGTTGAAGACTTAAAACTCCGCAAGTATGTAAGTACTTATAACTATACATACATACATACATAGCGTCACGCCTTTTCCCATACGGGGTGGCAGAGGCAAACCTGTGCCCACTTTCAGCCAGTGTTTCAATACTCCATTTTGCGTGACAGGGGGCTAGCCCATCGCCGCAGCTATGGAGTAATGAAGGTTTCCTCACGATGTTTTCCATCACCGTTAGTGTCCGTATAACGTACTTAAGATAAATGACTTATCTCATTGGTCATGGTCAGCACCGGGATTCGAACCTGCATCTCCTGCGTGAGAGGCAAGCATGAAACCCACTAGACCACGGAGCTCTTATAACTATATTTTTGCAAATTAGTTTTATCATTGATCGTTTTGTTTTTACAGGTCGTCTCTGAATCCCTTTGACTCCGATGTAGAGGACATCCCGCCGACACAACCAGCGCCTAAGAAATCAACCAGCAAACCTAAGGCCTCCGCTGCTAAGAAGAGTAAGCCGAAAGCCAGTAAGGCGTCTACAGCGGCGGTGGCTGCAAGCAAGTCACTATTTGGGAGCGATTCGGAATCAGAGACTGAGCCTCCACCAAAGAAGAAGTCTAAGAGCCCTCGAGTATTTCCGGATTCTGATGTGAGTTAAATTATATTTTACCAACTACCTACGGCTATCCAGTGATGCAATCTTTATCATTAGTATATTTATTTCATGAAGGTGATATAAACAAGGCTAGCATGCATTCCACCGCAGAGAAATAAGCTATCCCTATTTTCGTATTTTTCTAGCCCAATCAGCATTCCTGTTTTTTAGGTACATTACATTACATCTCAACTTAATCTAGTAGGTAGCGGATATGTCATTAAACATTTATTTTAATTGTGTTGTGTCTTATTTACAGGATGAGGAAGATCGAACCCAGCCTATCCGAGCAGCAGCTCTACGCAGTTTCCTGAGCAGACGCGTTGGATCCGGCTACACGTTCCAGAAGGATCTGACTAAACAGGGGGCCTACTATGTGGAGCTGACTATCCACAACAGCAAGGATGCTGAGCGGCATGGTAACAATCGTTATAAAAATGCTCTTATCACATACAAGTCCACCATAGATGATGATTCAGATGTTTGGAAAGTTATCACGAGAGCTGTCACAGCGGCCAAAGCAGACTTTAGGCACATCCAGCCAGTTCTTTACCCATCTAATGTTTTTTAAATAGTAATTTATTTCAGCCAATGAAAAATTCCAAAAATCTAAAATACAAAACCGAAAGAATATATTATTCAGTCATAACAACATAACACTTTAAGCACATCCAACCAATTCTTTACACATTTAATGTTTTTTAAATAGTAATTTATTTCAGCTAATGAAAAATTCCAAAAATCTAAAATACAAAACCGAAAGAATATATTATTCCATCATAACAACATAACACTTTAAGCACATCCAGCCAGTTCTTTACCCATCTAATGTTTTTTTAAATAGTAATTTATTTCAGCCAATGAAAAATTCCAAATATCTAAAATACAAAACCGAAAGAATATATTATTCAGTCATAACAACATAACACTTTAAGCACATCCAACCAATTCTTTACACATTTAATGTTTTTTAAATAGTAATTTATTTCAGCTAATGAAAAATTCCAAAAATCTAAAATACAAAACCGAAAGAATATATTATTCCATCATAACAACATAACACTTTAAGCACATCCAACCAATTCTTTACCCATCTAATGTTTTTTAAATAGTAATTTATTTCAGCTAATGAAAAATTCCAAAAATCTGAAATACAAAACCGAAAGAATATAATATTCCATCATAACAACATAACACTTTAAGCACATCCAACCAATTCTTTACCCGTCTAATGTTTTTTTAAATAGTAATTTATTTCAGCTAATGAAAAATTCCAAAAATCTAAAATACAAAACCGAAAGAATATATTATTCCATCATAACAACATAACACTTTAAGCACATCCAACCAATTCTTTACCCGTCTAATGTTTTTTAAATAGTAATTTATTTCAGCTAATGAAAAATTCCAAAAATCTAAAATACAAAACCGAAAGAATATAATATTCCATCATAACAACATAACACTTTAAGCACATCCAACCAATTCTTTACCCATCTAATGTTTTTTAAATAGTAATTTTTTTCAGCTAATGAAAAATTCCAAAAATCTAAAATACAAAACTAAAAGAATATATTATTCCATCATAACAACACAACATCATTTTACTTCGAGTACACACTTATAATTAAAGTTAAAATCTGTAATTGAAGCAGACACAATGGTTTACTGTAAAGCATGCAGTTTGAATGTTTCCAACATATCTGCACATAAAAGGACTAATATTCATAAATCTAACTGTTTAATTCAAACAAGTTATGAAAATGTTCAAATACTAGCCAGTGCATTTAAGAATAAAATTGTAAGTTATCGAATAAATGCTACAGAAGGTATAATCTCGCCTGAAGTGTTTCTGCAAGAAATAACTGATACTACTATTTCCTTGATAAGCGAGTGTTTGAAAGTTCATAAGTCGGTAAAAATTGGTTTCGAGCTTTTCATATCATTTATCCTACTGAAAAATGAGCAAACGTCTTTAAAATCATTTAATACATCATACAACATCGTTTACCAAAGTACTGATATTTTGAAACTATTACAGATGTGTTATGATAGAATGATTTCCAAATGCTCTGAGTTTGAATCATCAGAATCTGGATGGTCTGTAGAGTTTGTGAGTCATTTAGAAGTGAATATTGTTAAATATAATCCTTTACGTGCTGGGTCTCATATACCACTTCCACCAAGAATAAGAAATACTAAATCATGTATAAACATCTGCAATGATGATGAATTTTGTTTCGCATGGTGTATTATTGCTCATATTTATCCTGTACAACGAAATAAGAATAGAGTATCATCATATCCCCATTACTCAGCAATATTAAATGTTGATGGTATTACATTCCCTCCAAGCGTAGACGATATAAGAAAATTTGAGAAAAATAATCCCACCATTAGCGTAAATGTTTATGGTTTAGAAAAGCATGACACAGTCGTTGGTCCTTTGTACAAAACAGCTAAACGCAAGCTCTTTCATGTCAACTTACTATACATTAGCAAAAATGGTAAAAATCATTTCTGTTTAATTTCCAATTTTGAACGATTGGTACATAAACAGATAACAAAAAATAGAAAAAAGATGTTTTTATGTGATGAATGCTTCTCGTATTTTGATAGTGAGGATAAATTAAATAATCATGATTGTGCAAGAGTAAAAACTATTCTACCTGAAGAGAACTCAAAACTAAGGTTTTCTCATTACGAAAGAACACAGAGAATACCCATTGTAATATACGGTGATTTTGAAAGTTTATTACGAGAGTGTTCTGATAAAAGTAAATCAGCTTATACAGAGAACATTCAAATACATGAGGCTTCTTGTTTTGCCTATTTTATTTGTTGCGATTCAAATCCTGAACTAAATAACTTTGTTTCATACAGAGGACCAGATTGCTCGAAGAAATTTGTAGAATCATTAGTACATGATTTACAAACTTTATATGAAATACTAGCAGTTAAAAGGGTAATCAATCCATTGAGTGAGTCACAACAACTTTCTTTTGAAAATGCAAAAGAATGTTATATCTGTGAAAATGTTTTTTCCGACAATGATGTAAAAGTAAAAGATCATGATCATTTCACAGGTCAATATAGAGGGGCTGCCCACGATAAATGTAACTTGGAAGTTGTAGATTGTCCATTCATCCCAATCATATTTCACAATTTATCAGGATACGATTGCCATCTATTTATTAATGAGCTATCAAATGTTTTTGGTAGAATTAACTTAATACCCAAAACCAAGGAAAAGTATATCTCATTCACAAAATTTATCCCAATAAATGCAGAAAACATTATTCAGATGAAATTTATTGACTCATTTAATTTCTTGAGTTCAAGCTTAGATAGTTTAGTACGAACTATGAAGTCTGAAGATTTTAAACAGTTAAAATCTTTTTTTAATGATGAGAAATTATTTAATTTGGCATGTCAGAAAGGGGTTTATTGCTATGACTATGTGGACAAGTGGGATCGGTATGATGAAATACAGCTGCCTGAGAAGTCAAAGTTTTATAACAAACTGACATCTCAAAATATTACTGATGATGATTACAAACATGCTTTGACTGTTTGGAAAGCTTTTGGGATTGAAACCCTTGGTGAATATACTGATCTATATTTAAAGTGTGACGTTTTGTTGTTATGTGATGTATTCGAAAAGTTCCGAAATATGAGTTTAAAATTTTACAAGCTTGACCCATGTCACTATGTATCATCACCTTCATTAAGTTGGGATGCCATGCTTTTATACACAAATGTGGTACTGGATTTAATTTCGGATATAGAAATATATCAGCTAATAGAGAAGGGTATACGTGGAGGTCTTGCTCAATGTTCTCTGAGATATGCTAAAGCGAATAATAAATATCTTCCGAATTACAACTCTAATGAAACAGACAGTTTTTTGGTTTATCTAGATTGTGTCAATTTATATGGATACGCTATGATGCAGAAACTCCCAATGAAAAATTTTCGATTCTTAGAAACTTGTGAAGTTGAAATGTTTGACCTAAGTAACTTATCAAAAGATGACAAAACGGGATACATTCTGGAGGTAGATTTGCATTATCCATCTGAATTGCATGATGACCATTCGGATCTACCCTTTGCATCTGAAAAGTTTACTCCTTTTGGTAGTAAAAACACAAAATTGATAGCAAGTGTTTATGATAAACATAAGTACATTATACATTATACACACTTAAAGGAATGTCTTGAACATGGTCTGATATTATTAAAAATACATAGAATTTTATCGTTTGAGCAAGATAACTTCTTGAAGCCGTATATAATGCTAAATACATTTCTCAGACAGCAGGCGAATTCTGATTTTGAAAGAGATTTTTTCAAAAAACAGAACAATTCAATTTTTGGAAAAACAATAGAAAATAAGAGAAAGCATGTTGATGTTAAATTGGTTAACATTTGGAAAGATAATTCAAATATCACGAATAAGATCATTGGGGCTGAAAAGTATGTAAGTCTTCCAAATTTTAAAGATATTTCGATTTTTTCACAAACTTTAGTAGCCATTCAATTGCATAAATCAAAAGTAATTCTAGATCGCCCAATTTATGTTGGATTCACCATCTTGGAATTAGCGAAATGTCATATATATAATTTTCACTATAATGTGATGAAAGGTCTCTATAAAGATAACATTCAACTTTGTTACACTGACACTGATAGTTTGTTGTATTTGATCAAAACTAGAGACTTACAGCGATCTCCGCAATAATATCAAACATTTTGACACCAGTAATTTTGAAAAAAATAATATATATAATATACCCTCCAATAATGCTAAAATACCCGGTTACTTTAAAGATGAGATGGGTGGTGAGATAGTGACAGAGTTTGTAGGTCTAAGAGCTAAACTTTACTGTATTAAATCGCAAAAAGCTATAATAACTAAAGCTAAGGGAATAAAAAAGTGTGTAACCCGAAAACTTAATTTTAAGAAATATAAGGATGCTTTACTTTATAATGAATGTATTAGAGATAATATGTTTATAATCAAATCTCGAAAACATAAAATTTATACACAAAGAATAAATAAATTAGTTTTGTCGAGAGATGATGATAAGCGTGTCATTTTAGATGATAATATTTCTACTTTACCTTGGGGACACTGTGAAACTATATTTTAACCTTATAACCTTGTCTTCATATACCCTTTAATTAATAGATATAACCTATTACATAAGCAACTAATGGATTGTATGACAAATGTTTATCATGTTTATCAGAATAAATATCAAATTATGTTATAAAAAAATGTTTTATTTTTTCTTACTTTAGTAGTCCTAATTCACGATTGCATTGAGGTAATACGAATTTTGTCCAGCCTTTTATTTTCAAACATTTAAAATTATAACATCTAATTACTTGGTAAGTTCAAGCTATAAAAAATTAAAAACGCAATCGTTAATTAGTGCTAATCACCTAATAGAAATCTTTGTTAAAATAAAAAAGAATATTTCATTTCAGAAGAATTTTTTATTTGAAATAGGTAATTTGTCATGCTTATATTTTAGAGACAATACATATTTATCGGAAACTTAATAAGGAACATCGTAACAACCACTTCCTTCCCCTAGTTCTTTAGAAATCTTAGAAACAAGGGATTCCGCCAATCTTAGCACTTCATCATAGTGCTGGTTTGCTATATACTGCACGCTCACAGTAGGATTGTCATCACTATCTTCTTTATCACTTAAGTCATGTATTTGAATTTTTATCATTCGATGTCCCTTTTGCTTTGATTTCTTCATAACAAACGAGGAATTAGCAGGAGTATGAGTGACACGTGTAAAGCGTCTTATAACTTTCTTTTTTTTTGCTGCTGCTTCATTTCCGCTCTCCTTATTAACATCTGGGTTTTTTTCATCAGCTTGTGAATGGAATAGCGTGGGATAATTTTTGCTGATGTAGTCGTCAACATTTTGCACATAATAGTAAGGATTGGTGATCGGTGTGTCTTCTTCAAGATCAATTGTAAGCTCTGCCATTATCTGAAAACACAAAAGTATGCAACAATTAGAAAAAAGCTATGAAATCAAAACATGAATAGCTGAAACTGTTATCTATTAGGAAATCAGAAATGGTAGGAGTTAGACTAGGTACATAGTAATCATACTTACTTATTTTAATTTAATATGACTGCTCAGATGAGGTGTGCTTTGGACTGGAGCTGTGAAACTTGTATGATGTAATTGGATGTCATACTCCCTCTTACTAAGGCCATAAGTAGGCAGCACCTTTTAAAGAATGTAAACAAATCTAAAAACTTCTTATCCAATTACAACACAGTTTTGATGAATTTGGATAATTCGGAATCATGTTGCAACTTCTAATCCCATGTATTGAATGCTTATAAATCATGTGATATATTGAAAGCAGATATCATACCTAATAATGAAGTTGGTCAAGCAAGCCGTATCTTTAGAAATTAAGCAAATCAATGCTGGTGCTCCATCCAGATCTTACAGACATGGTGTACTGCTTCCTAATACAATTCGATCCATAATATGCGGTCCTTCTAACTGTGGAAAAACAAACATCATGATAACTTTACTAATACATGAAAATGGTCTCAAGTTTCATAATGTCTATCTTTATAGCAAAACAGCCTTTCAACCTAAATATTGTTTTCTGAAAGATGTCTTTAGTTTAATTCCTAGTATACATTTCTTTATATTTAAGACCGATAAGGATCTTATTTCCCCAACTGATGCAAAAAGCAATTCCATCTTCATATTTGATGATGTAACTTGTGAAAATCAGATAAATATTAGAAATCACTACTCGATGGGTAGGCATAAACAAATAGATTATTTCTATTTATCACAAACTTATTCAAAAATACCGAAACAGCTCATAAGAGACAATGTTAATTTCCTAATTATATTCAGGCAGGATGATATAAACTTGAAGCATATTTATGATGAACATGTTAATTCTGATATGAGCTGGATTGACTTTAAAAAACTATGTGCTGAGATATGGAAGGAATTATATATGTTTTTGTTAATAAACAAAGACTGTAGTTTAAAAAATGGTCGGTATAGAAAAGGGTTTGATGTTTTTGTAGAGTTTGATTAAAAGGCTGACTTTAAAAAAAAAACAATTCAAAAATCAACTTTTTATACATAAATAGAAACCCTGGATAACATTTAAATCATTCCACATCAATAGCTGGAAGACTTAACCAGATTACATAAAATGAATTCTAAATTGAACTCAAATGTTAAAAAACAGTTAATAGAGTCTGTAAAAGCAATTAAAAGTAAAGCAAAACGGTTACGTGAAGAGGAAAATAACTATGATATGAGAACACGAAAAATGTTCAAAGCTATAGTTGATCCTTTAGATACATTGGTTACACTTGGTAGCAATACAAAGTCTATAAGAGAATGTAGTAAAGGGCACATCAATAAGATAGTTTCATCGATAATACCTGAAAATGATGAAATGTCTCTAGAACTAGCCGACCAAGACTGTAGTAATGAATGTATTAGTAAAATGGATTACCCAGCAGAAAGCTGTGTTACACCTGTTAAACATAATGATTTTTCTAACGATTTAAGTTTTAGTACCCCAGAACCATTGAGTGAAAATAATAGTGAATATAGGGAATTGAATATTCCTTTTGGAATACGAAGCGAGAACAATTTGTTATTGATTGGGAATACCGTAGTATCGATTTCAGGGCCGCAAGATGGTACAAGAATGATTAGAGTGGGTGATAAGAAATATATGATAACACCAGGAATAGAGCAGTTATTATTAAAGAGTAAACCTGAATTAAAGACCATTACTGAGAGTGATAAAATTGCTTATAAAGAGATATTACGTTCAACAAATGCTCACAAAAGGGATTTCAATCCTTCTGCACAAATCAAAGGCGATAAGGGTATAAAGTATTGTAAAATCATTAGACCATTATTCTCTGATAAAAATGTTGAGGATATTAAGCAAGGAGGATATTTAAGACCTCTAAAAAAATATAAAAAAAACACTGACTATGTTTATTGGGATGATCCAAATGAGCTAATAGAAAGATTGAAAATTTTAATTGCATCTAAAGATGCTGGAAACACAAGCCATAATAATGAAATAATATCAATTATTGAAGAACTAAAAGAAGCCGGCATCATAAAAAAATAAATAAAAGCGAATGTTCGTTAAACTATAGCTTAGTTATATTCTTTCAGTTAAACATGAATGTTGATAAATTTGGCCATCATGTTCACAAAAGAATTATAAATACTAAACAACTTGAAAATAGATTTGATCTCCAACATAAAACCTTAAAGCATATTGGGGAACCAATTGATCCTGCTGACTGCGCCACTAAAAACTATGTTGATAAATTACTTTGTGAACTTACAAAAAAAATAAAAACAGTTGAACAGTTACTTTCTCAATTGAATAACGATGTTAATAAAGTAGATAGAAAATTAGATGATATTGCACAAAAACAAAAAAGAAAATGAGCAAACAAACGGTGGTAAATGAAATACATAAAAATGCTCGAAAACATTTTCCGCGAAGAAGTGTCATATTAAAAGATATCGATGATTTATGGCAAGCTGATTTAATAGATATGCAATCTTTTTCAAACGAGAACTCAAAAAATAAATTTATTTTAGCAGTCATCGATTCATTCTCAAAATATGCTTGGGCATATCCACTTAAGCAGAAGAACAAAGAATCTGTTGCTGAAGCATTTCAAATGTTAATAGATAAGGGACGTATTCCAAAAAACCTACAAACTGATTTGGGTACAGAATTTTATAACACAAGTTTTCATAGTTTAATAAAAAAATATGGCATAAACCATTATTCCACATATTCTACTAAGAAGGCATCTATAGTAGAAAGATTTATAAGGACGTTGAAAAACAAATTGTATAAGCATTTTAGTATGAATGGGAATTATAAATGGGCTGATGGTATATTAGATACCGCATTGAGGTCGTATAATGCTTCCTTTCACAGAACTATTGGATTAGCTCCAGATAAAGTTAATATATATAATAAAAAACAAATTCTGAATAGATACAAAGCACAGCAGAGCAAATTGCAGACCATGAGTCCTCCTAGCAAATTAAAAGTTGGAGATTTTGTTAGAATAAGCAAATACAAAGGAACGTTTGAAAAAGGATATACTCCCAATTGGTCAACAGAGGTGTTTAAAATAATAAAAGTTAACAATACAGCTCCTCCCACATACCTCTTAATTGATGCAAAAAGCCAGCCAATATTAGGGGCATTTTATAAACAAGAACTTCAAATAACTCCGCACCCCGATATTTATTTAGTTGAAAAAGTATTAAAAACTAAAGGCAATCGTCTATTGGTTAAGTGGCTAGGCTTTTCTTCTAACGAGAACAGTTGGATAGATAAATCTAAAGTTTTATAACCAGGTCCTATCGTAATAAGTTATCATTCCATTCCAGAGTTCGTTCGAGGATAGTTAACAGCTAAACTATTTTCCTGGTATACCTTTTTTATAATCATGAACAAAAAGAAATCATCGTTAAAACCCAGAGAGAAAATCTCAAAAAGAAGGATCGTTATTAAAAAATCGGGTGCAGGATTCAAAAAGACGTTCAAAAATATGATCAATCATGCTAAAAAACATGTTCAGAAACTTAAACCTAAATGCAAAAAAGCAGCAATCGAGCTAGCTATCGCAGCAGCTAAAGAGTTTGCTTCAGATTTACCTATGGGCATACCACGAATCATACCAGTACCGAAAACTGGCGGATTTTTACCTCTGATCCCGATATTTGCTGGATTGTCGACAGTAGGTAGTTTAGCAGGTGGAGCAGCAGGTATTGCTAAAGCAGTCAACACAATAAAATCGGCAAAAAAACGTTTATCTGAACTAAAACGATTCAATGAGAAAATGAATGATGTATGTATCGG
Source organism: Argyresthia goedartella (assembly GCA_949825045.1). Taxonomy (NCBI): domain Eukaryota; kingdom Metazoa; phylum Arthropoda; class Insecta; order Lepidoptera; family Argyresthiidae; genus Argyresthia; species Argyresthia goedartella. Next base: position 11,764,801 of record OX463808.1, on the reverse strand, counting down.
TCAAGGTTTACAGCTCAAGCAGCATGGAAGCGGGTTAGGTATATATACAACTCAAAAAAACTAAGTAAACGGCTACCTAACAGAGCTCTCAGCAACATTGATATATTAAATAATTCGAATGATATACCATATTTTCGAGGGGTATTCATGAGAAACGAATTACCGAAAAAACCTTTAAGAAATGAGTGTGGTATAATTAATTTAGACAGTTCTGAGAATTCTGGAACACATTGGGTAGCCTATGCCAAAATGAAGGATAAAATTGAATATTTTGACAGTTATGGAAACTTAAGACCCCCGAGAGAGTTTTTAAATTATATGGGATCCTGCATTAACTATAATTATGAGAATTTTCAAAAACATAATACTTTTAACTGTGGCCATCTTTGTTTGAAATATCTTAAGAAGTTTTGGGAAAATGTGGGAAGATAAATATTACCTAGTTGTAATTTATAATTCAGTCCTCCATAATGTCTCTAACGCTCACTATCACCGGTGATAAATCTATGCTGGAGTCAAGATATATGCCTTCTCTTACGTTAGATGGTCTTTACGAATGTGGTTTAATATATTTTTCAGCATTTAATTCAATACCAAATATAGATCATAATAACAATGTTTTCTCATATGGAAGAGAAAAAAATGAAATAAAAATACCTACTGGCTTGTATGATTTATATGATATAAATGAGTACCTCGCAGACAGAATTGAAAATTGTGAGTTTCAGATAAGACCGAATAACAACACCATGAAATGTGCAATATTTTGTAGTAAACCCATTAATTTTGATGTTGAAAATAGTATTGGATCTTTACTAGGGTTTGAAAAGGTGACATTAGAAGCAAATAAATGGCATGAGTCGGCTAAAGTTGTTAACATTCTGCCGACAACTGTTATAAGGATTGAATGTGATTTAGTTCAAGGCTCATATACGAACGGTGCTCTCACACATATTATTTATGAATTTGTTCCAAATGTTCCTCCAGGTCATAGATTTGTGGAAACTCCTAGTACTATGATTTATTTTCCTGTTAAACAAAGCGTTATTTCAGAAATACATATAAACATTTTAGACTTGGATGGTAATCAAATCAATTTCAGAGGTGAAAGTATCCAATTGTGTCTTCACTTGAGAAAAAGACGATGATTGTTTTCTACAATAACAATAATTATAAAGTCCCTAACATGGGAGTCAAGTGTGTTATTAGAAGGAATGTTGTTAAGCGATTAACACGTACTCCCGCAAAAAATAAAAATATCACTAAAAATAACATAGATTTTCTGAAAGCACTTGGTTTCAAGCTATGAATATTCTTCATATAAACAATGTGGCGCAGTTTGATAACTCTATAGAGAGTTATGAAGTTCATACATACAACCCATACAACAATAGTTTCAATGAAAATGATGAAATAAGAATTCCTATTCACCAGCAGGATATCTATATTCTCCCTTCAGCCAGTTGTATTTACATAGAAGGCTGTGTTGTTATTTCTCATAAGGATGCAACTGGTAAAATTGTGAAAAAAGATGTTAATTTTTGCAATAATGCAATAACATTTCTTTTCCAAGATATAAGGTATGAGATCAATGGGGTTGAAATAGATCGTGTAAGAAATGCTGGCATAACAACAACGTTAAAATCTTATATTTCAATGAATGAAGGTGAAAACAAGGCAGCTGCAGTTTGGGGGTGGAACACTAATGGATTGAAAAATCATGGTGGAAATTTCAGTGCTCTTTTACCGTTAAATAAAGTTTTAGGATTTGCAGAAGACTATAATAAAGTAATCATTAATTGTAAACATGAGCTCATTCTTAATAGAGGTAGCTCAAATCTAAACAGCGTCATAACGGATGCAGATAATTCTGTAACCATTGATATTCAACGAATACAATGGCGAATGCCGCATGTGAAGGTTTCAGATAAGCAAAGGCTAATATTGCTGAAGCATTTAGAAAAAGACATTCCCATACAAATTCCATTCAGAAATTGGGATCTATATGAATATCCACTTTTGCCTAAAACAACAAAGCATACATGGGCAGTTAAAACAGCATCTCAATTAGAAAAACCTCGGTATGTCATATTTGGTCTGCAAACCGATAAAAAAAATAGTAAAATTAATGATAGTTCTATTTTTGATCACTGTGCTCTAAAAAATGTGACGCTATATTTAAATTCACATTATTACCCGTATGATGCTCTTAACCTTAAATTTGATGAGAATAAGTACTATATATTATACGAAATGTATGCTAAATTCCGTCAGTTGTTCTACAACCTTCCGATCGACCCATTACTTAATCTTCAAACTTTCAAGGAGAAAGCCCCTCTAGTCGTCATTGACTGTTCGAGGCAAAATGAAATTCTAAAAACTGGTCCAGTTGATGTAAGACTAGAAATTGAAACTTCGAAGGAATTTCCAGACAAAACAAGTGCTTATTGTTTAATCATTAACGACCGTCTTATTGAATATAAACCACTGAGCAACATTGTGCGTAAATTATCATGAAAGTGTTTGTAGATGTTCAGGGATTTAAATCAGAAAAAAATTGTTTTATACTAAAAGAATTGGCTGTACTATATGATGACAAAGTACAAGTGTTTTTATTTAAGCCCCAGTGTCCATACTCTGATTTAACAGCCATGGAAAAAAAACATGTTACTTGGATAGAGAGGAATAGGAAAATTTCATGGTGTGAAGGAATCGTACCTTACGAATATCATACATCATATTTTTTATCTTTCTTTAAAAATAAAGAAATTTATTGTAAGGGTCTTGAAAAAGTGTCATGGTTGAAAAATATTTTAGATAATAATAATATTTATAATGTTGAGGAATATGGATGTCCTAATTTATTGAATTTGTATAAAGAGTATAATTTATGTTCTGATATTTATAGCTGTATTTATCACCCAACAATATGTGCGTTGAAAAACGTAATGTGTATAAAAAAATGGTGTGTTTTAAATAATAAAGTATTCAATAACTAATTTACAGTATGGTTATTTATTTCAATTACTTAATTTATGGAGATCCTATTATTTAGATATTTTTAGCAGAAGTGAGTATTTTTATCATCATCTGTTGATCACATAACATTAAAACTAATTTAGACATGATGAGTTCAAGCATACATATTACCAAGACAGAAATATCGAACTAGACTATCGATATGAGACAGGCATTAGAATACTAAGTAGTTAAGCTTAGAAACATAGTTGGATCTGTCGTAGTAGTTAACTCTAACTTTAACTTAATCATTGAACAATGGGCCACGAATGCGCCATGGGCCATGATCAATGGATCATGCTCGAGCAAAGCGGGGTTCAAAATAAAATAGGCATACTTTTGCTCGATTGAGTACTAGAAAAACTACAAATGATCAGAATGATATGGGTTCTGAATTAGAATTTTATTTAGCGTGAGAATACTAACCATCGGAGAATTGTTACGCATGGATCACCCCCGAGCAAGGCGAGGGGGTGATCCAAAAGTAACAATTCTTCACTACTATCATCTGGATGAGCTGTTATAAAGTCTGACATCATATTAGTAAATTTTATTATCCGCGTCGCATGTTTGTTTTTATCGGGTGGTATGTAAACGCTATAATCGATTATAGTGCGAATCGGAACGCTCCGGTCTAGATAGCTAGATTATTGTACTTTGTGGTTAGAAGATGTAAACACTGAAGACATGGCTGTACGGCTTTGATTGCTATTGCCTTTCCTTAGGGATAAAGACGGAAAAAAAAAATGTACTTTGTGGTTATAAGCTCTGACACTGACAGAGGATTTGGCGCGAATGTCTAGAATCACAGAAATGATGTTGATTTGTTTGTTCTTCAAATTAGGTTGCTGTAGCAGTTTTAGTTCAATATAAGAATAAATTTACCAGAAAAATGGATTTAAAGATAAAACGTAAGTCGACAAAGCACCCAGTGACCGGCAGTCTTGTAGAGAACTATCCACATGATCTCCAAATGTACAAAACCCCACCGACTGAAGACATATCTTTGCAAGAGTTCGAAACCCTGGCTTTGGAACGTCTTGCTTTGCTTAGAAGTATTGCTGCTGCTACGACTCTTAAAGGACATCGTATGTATTCGGAAGAGTGGACAGAGTGCATCATAAATGACTTGAAAACAGAAAACTTAAAATACTATGCGAAACTATGTGACAAATCGTCTATAGGCACCACTGAAGCTGATCTACAAGCTCGCAAGAAAGACCACATAGCTCACTTCATCCTCAGACTAGCTTATTGCAGAACGGAGGAGCTACGGCGATGGTTTACCGCCAGAGAGTCCGAACTATTCAAAATGAGATTTCTTGCCATGAGGACTACTGAGGCAATTGAGGCCCTTTTTAAAATAAACAACCTGTGTTACACCAGTATCTCGGCAGAGGAGAAAGACAAGATTATCCATTACTTACGAGAATCAACACACCCATCAGCCCATCAGAATATAGACAACTTGAAATTCTATAAAGTGAAGTTCCATGAAGTTCTTGACTTGGTCCGCTCGAGAAAAGTCTACCTCAGTGGAGGCTATGCTTACATTCCCCACACAGACTTCATATCAGTGCTCTTGGCTCAATACAAGCTCCACTTAAAACAGACTCTGGCTATTGCTTGTCACCATCTCGGTGAAATTGAGCAAGATGAGAGGCTGGTATCATTACTAAAGGGACTTCACCAGTCCTATGCAGGCAACGACTTTGCAAACACAAAAGCTGTGGTGCCTATTGAAAGTATTGATACACTTTCTGTTAAATCATTCCCACTGTGCATGAGACAGCTCAATGAACATCTCCGATCTGCTCACCATTTAAAACATGGAGGTAGACTCCAGTATAGTTTATTCTTGAAAGGTATTGGTGTCACACTAGAAGACTCACTCAGATTCTGGAGAGAAGAATTCACAAAAATAATGGAACTAGATAAGTTTGAGAAACAGTATGCTTATAATGTCAGATTCAATTACGGCAAAGAGGGCAGTAAGAAGAATTACACACCATTCAGTTGCATGAAGGTGATCAGTACTACTGTAGGGCCTGGAGACTGTCATGGATGCCCTTACAGACACTGTGATGCAAGCAATTTGAAAAACAAACTCCAAGGATATGGACTTGAGCCACAAGGTAAAATCATAAAATATCTTGAAAAGCAGCTAGATCTGTCGCCTTCTAAAACAAATAAATAATAAATATTAGAGGACAATCAAATCATGGCTCAACATTATGGGTACTGGACAACAATAGACTTAATAGAGATAAATCCTTATGTAAATACATAGAAAACATCCAAGACTAAGAAACATATTTTCATGCTCATCACACTTATATTTGCCCTTACCGGGACTCGAACCCAGGACTGTCAACTTTGTAGGCAGGGTCACTATCCGGTAGACTCAAGAGCGGGTCCATAAGGCTGCATAGGTAGATTTATAAGCTTAGCAGGATATTCTTGTCTGCCCATAGAATTAGCATTAACCCTTTTGCTTGCCTGCTGGGCGGAAAAGAAAAAATAATGACTTAATAATTAAGGCAAATTTTATGTTGTTGCCCTGCAAATGCCCACAATAGAATCGTCAGTATTCTAGGTGACTTCTGTCAAAAAAGTTCCTTTTTAGGTTCTCTGCGTCTCAGCAGGTTAAATACATTCTAATGAAGCACATTTTATAAACTAAGGTACAATGTTGTTTCTGTGTTTTCCAGCTATCCATGACATAGTGGACATGGCCAAGAAAGGACACTTCCAGATTGCCTGCAGCAAATACTTTGATGCCATCCACAACACCGACCTTGGCTTAGGCATAAACCATCCAAACCAGTACTTTGAGGAAAGCCAAAAGTACATCAAAGGAGATGTCAAAGTCGACTCCTCTCAAGTTAAAGCTGAACTGAATGTCAAAAAGGAAGCTATCTCCAGTATTGAAGTGGATGAGATATCAGAATGGAAAGATGTGTGATATGTAATGTTGGATTAATAAGAATCTTAATCATAAAAGCCATCCATCAACAGCCAATATGACAGGGACCATAATTAAGGGGATTATAATATCTGTAGTAAGGCTTACCAAGTATACAAGCTGAATAGACTAAGGAATTACTGAATGGATATTTAATTAAAGTACTACATAAGTTAAAATAGGTATTGATTCATTTATTACATCAGCATATTTGTTCTTATATTACATTCAAGCCCTTACACAAAATAGTTGTTCTGCTGTACCATTTTATTAAAATTATATTTTACCGGTTGCGGGCTCCTGCAGTTATAGCATTTTCAACTCATAAACAGGCACATGAACCATTTTGCGTCGTGCAGGGACAGTACCATACATCCTTACTTCTTTTTGATATACATAGCTTTTTTAGTCATTAACCGCCCACAGAATAAACCAAATATAAAAATTAATCCTATGATAGACATGCCTACAACTAAAAAGTATTTCTTGGATGGAGATGAAGATATTTCATTGTAAACATCACTCAATCCTTCTACAACATTCACCTGTAACGAAAGTAAGAACAACTTCATTATTAAGGTCGAAAGTAAGAACAACTTCATTATTAAGGTATAGTTTGTTTAAGACAGTCACATAAATAATCAGAAGAAACAATTATAAAAGCATTTTTTTTGGTTGTAAAATGTATGTGTTCAACTTAAAATATCATCCCTAATAAAAGGAGTGTAAGCTACAGGTCAGATTAGTTTTATTCAAGGTTAGGGTCAGATGAAGTAGCAATGCATGATAAAATATTATAGCATGAGCATATTTCAACATGCATTGCTACATCATCAGACCCTATCAGGTCAGGGGTTCAATTAATTTCAAAAATAGTGTTACATTTATGAATACTTACAGCAGCTACAAATCTGTACATCTCTAATCTACTTGAGAGTTCCTTCTCACATTCTGGTTCCAACTTTCGATTACTATCATTGAGTATTATTTTCAGACACTTCAGACCTGTAGATAAACAATACTTGAATTAAAGTGCGGAACAAACGCCACTATCAATCAGCTTAGCTAATCAGAGAAGGGGAATACCAAAGTGGAATGTATTGGCTGCGGCTTTGAAGGTACGAGCTTCGCATTAGAAAAATAATACAGAGGGACACATACACGGGTTGGAGTGTAGATAAGGGGGCGCCAAGGGAAAGGCTTCCGCCCCCTTATCGACACTGACCTATACACGCCCTTTAGCGAACACCTCACTGTGGTATAACTCGGTTTAATATTACGTAGTGAAGTGACTTACGCCTGCCCGCGCCGTGATCCAACTCTTTGCAGTACTTCAATAGATCGAGCGCGCATGCCCGCTCCAACAGCGGGTCTGCCTCTATGTCAACCGCAGTCTCCTGCAGTATCTGCACCACCTCGCGAGCACATTCCGCCGATACGATCTTGCGGTTCAGTAAGGCGTTCTTGAGACACTCTTCTACCTGAGAATTTAAGTGAATAGAATATCGTGTGAAGTAGCTCATTGCTTGCATACACTAGCATGTAAGCAACATATAGCAGCGATGGGCTTCCACCCCAAAGGTATGCTAATGCCATCTTGCAAAGTAATGACTAAGCTGTTAAAATGGTAAATCAGCGACATTTACCTGTCCATCCGAGTTAGTGATGGAATCATTTGGAACAAAGCAGATAGTTTGTATCTCAGCTTTGCACAGTTTTCCTAAAAGTGGATCAAGTCGGTAGTTCAAGGCTTGCTCCTTCAGTACATTTGCTAGCTCGTTCTCGCACGGAGTTGTCAATTTTGCCTCTCTGAACTTCTCTTTTAGGCAGTACAGAACTTTGCCCTGCAGCTCCATGTCTTGTGGCTCTTTTGCTGTGAACAATAGATAGATAAGTAAATAGGTACAGCCTGAGAATTGGGTGAGTCACGATAGAGGACCGATCACCCGCCTGTGGCTCAGCGGGCGTCCCACCTCATAATCATTTTCTTAATTTCTTTATTGCACACACAATTTACATCAAGATTACATTTAAAACAAAACAGTGCACAACAGCGTACTATCTCTAAATAAGAGATCTCTTCCAGCAAACCGACTTATAATCATCATCAAATAGGTACAGCAAGACCTCTTTTTGTCTCGTCCGCCATTTTGTATTGCGTTTGCGTCGCCAGAAAATGTTTACGTAATTTTGCGCGATTTTATTTGTCATTAAATACCTCCTAACATACTAAAATATTGGATTTCTTTAAAAACGTTTAATAAATATAACGTTTATTGATGAATTTATATTTTATATATAAATTTTCACACTACTATTAGTTTTATTTCATAAAAAATACCCTATTAATTTCTTGTACTATAATCTGAATCCTCCTTGAATCGGAACAGGGGGTAAATTTTCGGAGTTCAGATTAAAGACGTCCTGCTGTAATCAGATACCTGAATTGAAACTATGTGCATGCTGAGTAAGGTAAATGCTTGCTATTTTATAGCTCAACTCAGATAATCAACTTACTGATAACATCAGCACAATATCGATTGATGTCGTCCTTACAGGCATTTTGCAAATTATTATTAAAACGGTAATCTGTATTTTGCTCAATCATTCTGTTGACAACAACCACTTTGCAGTTTTCATCAAAATCTGTTTTCTGTTTGTGAACCTGGAACACAAAAAAATATACATTTAGGCAGGTACAAACGATGCATTTGGGTACACTCAATCTTAGGATATCATGCTTTGTGGCCATTAATATTGCATCAATCACATGTACTGAGGATATCTATTATTTACATTAGTTCCTAAACCAAGATCTCTAAGCAAGTGAAAGTTTTATAAATAGTCAAACGGCAAAACAATAGGTACCTTCAAGCAATCGAGTATCTTGAATGTCTCAGTATTGTGACAGTACAGATCTATCATATCATTGCAACTGGTTATCAAATGGTAATCGATGGAGTTGTCAGTAAATTCTTGCTTCCTCACAACAAAGACAGCCTTACTGCAAGCATCAGAGAGCTTTGCTTTCGCAGTTTGCAGACATTCCAGGGCTGCAGATTCCCCGTGCGGCACATCTGGACAAAATGTCAGCAAATCCTTTCTACAAGCCTCCTTTAACTCAGGATCCAAATCTATGTTCTCTTTCTGTTGAAAAAGCTGACTTCTAAGTTGTTGCCGGCAGTCTTTGAATATTGTATGCTTTCTTCTAGTAATTGTATCATTCCGTACAATCTCACTCAAACATGTAACCACCTGGCTTTTAGTTAGTGCTTTGGGACAGAATCTTACCACATAAGATTTACAGGCATTTTTAAATTTGCGTGTAAATCTATAGTTTTTTAGAGCAATCAACTGTTCATGTTCAATCGCTGCACGACATTTCACATTAGCTTTTATCTCTGGGTTGTTTTTAAGTGTGATCAAGCAGTCCATGATGTCGTCATCATCTTTCTTACTCTTAAGCTCGGATGAGCACAGCCTCTCAATAGGAACTCGACAGTTGATATTCACAATAGAATTCAACTCTATATGGCCGCTTTGTGTTTCAGTAAAATTATTCACAGTCTCCCTACATTTTGGTGAAAGATCCTTTAATTTATTCTGCAGGCATAGTATCTCTTCTCCTTTGCCTGAGTTTTCGCACATATTTGCCAAATCATCTATACAAAAGTCTTCAATCTCTGGTAGCAAGTCAACACTGATTGCTCTCTGCCTCATGACTCTTCTGACTTGCAGTTCGCAAGCTGGTTTCAATATGCCTCTCAGTTCTATATTGTATGCATAGTTGTAAAGACATGGCAGTATAAGTGGATCTTTGTCAGATTGATGCTCACTGATGTCCGCCCACTGCAGTTTTCCCTTGCACTGAGTCACAGCATCAAACTTGCAAGCTTTATACAGCATTGGGTCCAGCCTGAAGTCTCTAGAGATAAAGTACTGTATTTGCATCAATGCAGTCTCACACTCAGTACTCATCAGTTCTGTCCCCAGTTTCTCCATGAGACAAGACATGACTCTGCCATTGCCACCAGTTATTTCTCTACAGGCTCGGTCAACAACTGGTTTGCAAGCTTTTCTGAGTATTGGGTCTACTCTCCAGTCTTCCCCGGGATCAGTGCTCTCCACAAGGGCTTCTAGAGACTTCTGGCAGGCCATGCTTATTCTTCTGTCTTTCCTTTTCCTAGGTCTAGCATGCTCCATGAGACAATGTATTGTCTTTCCTCCAGCTTCAACACCCTTGCAGAGAGTTGTGATGTCAATAGCACAGTTTTGCATTAGTTCAGGTGACAAGCGGTAATCATCCATGAGCATTTTCCTGTGATCTGTCATCTCAGCACTGCATTCAGGTGAAAGCTTTGTGGACTCATTACGAGCAACATTTTCTAAACACAGTAAAATTTGTGCCAATCTTACATCTTTGTCCTCTACAATGCCTCTCCTGCAGCGATACTTCCGGATATCTTCTTTGCAAGATTTCACTAGACCTTTACTCATTTTGTAATTCAGCACCATGGTTCTCTGGTCAAAAAATAGTTGATCTTGACATCTTTTTGTCATGCCTGCAAACAGAGAACAGTAATTTTCATTTAATAAATTAAGAAACTGCACTTCTTAATTCCAACTAATAAATAAAGTGATTAATAAATACTACAAACCATTTTCATACTTGTGCCTTACAAGACATTTGTACATGAGCAATGACCCAAATATTTCATCTGGACAGAAGTTCTTCTGCTCCATGCTGCAGGCTGCAAACACCACCTTGTCTAACTGCAAAGTGTTGTATTTCATTTCCTTCATCACCATTACTTCTGATTGACATTCTGGTCTTATGCTCTGCTCCTTGTTCTGAAGACACTTGATGGTATCAGTTTGTGACAGACTCTTAACATCTAAAGGAATTCTCCCACATACATTGTTCTGTATATCATCTGTGCAATATTTTAGAAAATTATTGGTCAGTTGCCAATCATTGAAGACTAGTGACTCCAGTTTGTTTATCATGCGTTTGCAAGTTCTGTCTCTTACACTGGACTTTTTCTTTAGCACACAATCAATTCCGTTGCCAGAATTCAAGCAATCCAGAATCATTGGCTCTTCCTGACAAGAGTCTTTCAATTTGTAGGTGAGATAGGAGTTCCCCAATATTTTTGCTTGGTGGGTCCATATTCTATGTTGACACACGTACGAAAGTTGTGTTTTATTCCGATGGGCAGTATTTATGGAACAAGATAGCAGTGCGAGATCATCTTCCAGGTGCGAGCACTGTTTCTCTAATACACTACAATCAGTGAGATCAATTCTGTTCTTAGGTTTTAGCTGGTTGACAAATGCATCGACCACTTGAGCACTATCGGCCTGATATGTTAGGGAAATAAGTATAGATAATACAGTATACAGTAGCATTGTACTAGTGGTTTCTGATTACTACCGGTGCTGATAATACCTACATTCCGGTCCTCAAAATAAATGCAATTCGTAGATCACAGCACATCACAAACATTGAAGGGAATTGTTACTGGGTTTCAATCACATGTACAATCATTATTCGCATTTTGTTTACACGCAGTTACTTGCTTGGAATGAAATAACACGAATTAGACACGATAGAAAATTAGAAATGTTGATGGAAAATTCATGCTCTAACGAGGATAATGATGACATGACAGTATTTTTTTTTTTTTCAATGGAGATTGGAGTCAGTGTTGTTATCGCAAAAATTTGAATTGCCATATCTAAAGTTTCAAATTGCCGTATTTGTGGGAAAAAAATATAACATTGCCGTAGTATTATAATGATTTAAGAAATGTTTATTTTCATAATAACGGTAGTGAAAACCTTGCCGTATAATCTCAAAAAAAGTCATGGAATGCCGTATATTACGGCAATGGGGTTGGCAACTGTCAAAGTGGCGCTAGCATCACTTGTACTCATAACAAACAGATTGGAGTGCAAATAGGCCGAGGCTTGACGCAGAGCTCACACGGCCGGAATGGAATTCTGTAGTCTTGTGCCTGCTCGGTCATCAGAGAGAGCGCTCCGTACTAGTACATTTCAGTCAGTGTACTAGTAGACTCTAACATAGGGTTACCATAAGTATGAGGACTCAGACCGGGACATTTCAAGAAAAACTAGTAAAGGTAGAAAAAACGGAACTTTTATTACAACAATAGGTAACTTTAAAGGTTTAGTCCTTGCCTAAACACAGAACAACTTTTGACACAGCCATTCAATGCCAATTCAATAGTTCTGATAATTTTACAAAATATTGATAAAAAAAAATATTTTTACGAAATCAATATTAACTAAAGTAAGTACCTATCTGTCAACATTTTTTTAATTAGCACATAAACATAAAATTATCACAATGTATTTTTTTAATAAACCCCAAATATAATCAACAAAATTAAATATAACATTCTCATCTATCCATGGCATCGTTATTTTTTAAATTGACACAAAATATTATCATCAAATATCCTCATTTATGCATGGCATTTTTGTCTTATTCTTATTACAAAATATAATAAATTAATCAACAAATATAAAATCCAGCGGTAAGGAAGTTTCTTAACCTAATTGTTGCCGCTTTTCTGGGCCCATTCATACTTGTCAGATGTTCCCGCTTTACGGAGCAATTCTTTTTGGGACTTCACGTATTTGTAGAACTCAATGCATGTCATCTTGTAGTTGTATATGCACTGAATTATACTCTCAACTGTCCCCACAGCGACCTGGTTCCTCTCTTTAGTTCACTGCGAGGTTATCAATGAAAATACCCGCTCCACATGTGCATTATGGCCAGGGATTGCAAAGAGATATTGACATACTTTGAGTAAATTAGTTTTTCTTTCTCTTTCCTCTGTCATTTGAAAAAAATAATTCCATCTATCTTGTACGTTTTTACATTTCCATTCATCAGATATTTCAGTTTGTAGGAACGATTGTAAGTACATAAATTCCTCATACATTGAATCACTAATTTGTATAGATTTCTCGCTTAAATAACTTGTAATTTCTTCAATTTGTTTCCACTGTGGAATCTCGTTCAACATCATCCAATAAAAAATCTCGAATTTTTTCATAGGCTCAGACCACTGTTCGAGATATTCAATAGCAGCGTGGAAATAATCACTTGTCTTTGTCAAATATATATTCGATATAGGTACAAATACATTCTTAAAAATTATTAAAGAATACACAACAAAATATATCTCAGAAATAAGAAGAAAGTGAATTGGATTACTAAAGGAATAAAAGTTTCTAGTGTTATGAAACGGTTTTTGAAAACAGCAGACCTCCAAACATGTCATAAGTCTGTTGTATCTTACATAGTAACATACATGAATACTTATAGGCGAGTTTTAAGAACAGCGAAAAGGAATAATGTTAACAATGAACTGAGGAAAACTAACTTGTATGGTCTTTGGTGGGTTCCACACAGCCTTACATACAACTCAGGGTTAGCTAAGTTGTCAGTTGGAAGTTTAAAGAATCTCCTTGTATAGATGAAAACACTTTACTTTTATAATAATGAAATACACTCTAAAAATAGTCTGTTGTGGCTTAGATTTAGGTGCTACGGCGAATAAGTAAGTAGAACTGCAATATGTTAATAGTTAAAATACAATTATATAGAAATTAGAACGTGCTGATAAAAGCCGCGTTCGCATTGTACAAGGTTGGCTTGTACATGCTCCCGAGGGAGAAGTTAACTTAGTGCTAAACCACAACAGCTCACAAAGCAAGTATATTAATAAATATTTTAGTCAAAACTGAATCTTGACTTTCCGACTTCTTGCTTCGTTTGTTTGTCATTGGGGCGCCTGACTGTCTCTGTCATCTCAAATCCTTGGTTTTCATGGGACTGCATGATCCTTGAGGACGGCCGGCGACCTATGCATTTCTTCCTTATGCACCAAACCAATGCGACTATTATGACAGCTATCGATAAGAGGCTTGTAATTCCGATGTTTACAATGCTGTGCGTCGATAAGTTTGTTAAATTCAGCCAGTATTCGTTCCTCTTTTGTTGCGATATTTGTTTTTCGATATCTTGATATTCCTTGCTGTGATCCTCTTCTTTAAGATGTAGTAAAATGTTCTTGAAGTTACTAGATGCCATGTAGTTTGGTGCTGGAATTTCAGGCACACTCAAGTTGAAGCCCATCGTCATTTTGCTTCCGTATGAGTTGTAGGAATGTATCGTAATGTCTGACCGTTGCAAAATACATCCTTGACCTAGAGCAACGATCCCTTGCTTGCTGATTTGTTTTGTCGTAGCAAGGTTTTTACATATTATTCTTAGCTGACACTCATCGTAACAATTGTAGAGCCATGAGTTTTTGTTGTGTAATTGAACCCAGTAATCACTGCACGGAATTTGTTTCGCAGCGCCTAGAACTTGCGTTCTTTGACTCAGCAGTTTTGCGGCGCATGAAGTGTTATTTACTTGTAAGTTATGTATCGGGTGATGTTCATGACACAGCAGCGAATCTTTTGTTGACATACACTGTGACACATCTTGGTTTTCCAATTCAATGTACGTATTTTTTATTAGATTTACAGCGATGTATGCCGCCGTGTCTGTAACCGTCGTATATCTTTCTCCATTTTTAACGGTGGTCGGTATCAACCGATAAAAGCTGTACTCATCATCGCTCACAAGCGGTATATGAAGCTCGAATAACAGGTACTGTTGAGTTAATCTCGCCCTTACATAAATAAGTTTGTAGAGTTCTTCGGCGTCATCTTGCAGGTTTTTGATAGGCAGCGCTAGATTTTTAGGCATGGAACTCGAAATTCGTTCTAACTGCTTACTTAGTTGATCAGGGGTGAAAAGATTTATGTCCAGATGACCTCTGTAAATGTCGGTCAACGCATTCATGAGCATCCCTTGAGTTTTCTTCAAGCTGTTTATCAAGGAGCTTGCGGTTATTGCGGCTGTGTTAGCGCTACTTAGCATTTCTACCTTGCTGACCCTGTTTTCGGTCGTGCGCATTTGCTCTTCCGATTGTTTAATATAATCCCTTATTACTTGGAATAGATTTTTCACGAATTGCTCGTTTTTCTTGACGATATTTTCCTCTGCCTCAATTATAGTTGTTTGGTTTTTTATCAGTTGTAGTTGGTATTTCTGATTTGTCCGCATGTTTTCTATGTCCTGTGTGTATTTTTGCGTGAAATCTTCATCTAGTACTCCAAAAAGGGTGCGAGCAAGGTTTCCCACTCCATTGAAGTACCCTCTTGATTTTCTGTTCAGGTGATGAGACAGGAGTAAATTGTTGTAATCTATAAGTTGGTAGATTTCGTGGGTGAGCTGTCTTGTCATAAGTAGACACGTCTGTGATTTTGCTTTAGCACACATCTGATCTACGTGATCTATATATGTTTTTAGGCCTTTCGTGGCTTGCCAGTAAGAAGATAAGTTGTAGTAAACAAGTAGGTTCCATTCGTCGTGGATTAGTTGTATTTTTCCGATTTCGTCGAAGTACATCGGTCGGTCTTCTTCAATCGTGATGATCTTGTACTGTTTCATATCGATGTTTTCAGCTCGAGACACAGGTATTGATGGCAGGCATATTAATGATAATAGTAGTAAGGTAAGGAAGCTGCTCACTTTTCCTCCGCGTTTTAACACGGGTGATGAGTTTTTAGTCTTACACTCCTCCGATTTTCCCAGTTCGTCGAAATCTGTTCGTTGGCTTCTATTTATCGGGAGGGGTGTTAGTTTGCTTATGGGGCGCTTGATTTCACCGTTCTTGGCCTTCATCGTCACTACTCGAACGAGTCCGTCTTCTCCGGGATGCTGTTCAATTATTCTACCCATTGCCCATTTTCCAGGTGGTAAGTTGGCCTCTTTTATTAGAACTAAATCACCATTCTGTAAGTTTTCTTTTTTCTGTAGCCATTTTGATCTTTCTTGAAGCTGATGAAGATATTCGCTTGACCACAGTTTCCAAAAGTGTTGTGACTTCGATTCCGTGACCCTCCACCTTTTCCTCATGTCAATTTTTCTTTCATCTGTATGATCTTCTTGTGGCAGGGTTAGGGTAGCGCTCCCAGTCAAGAAATGACCCGGTGTTAAATATTCCAGATCTTCTGGATCCTCAGAAAGAGGACACAAAGGACGGCTGTTCATGCAGGCTTCTATTTGGCATAGGAGATTACTGAACTCTTCATACGTCAGCTTTTTTTCACCAAGTACTCTGCGTAGATGATGCTTCATTGTCTTGACAGCCGCCTCCCACAATCCTCCAGCGGATGGCCAAATTGGTGCGTTAAAATGCCATCGAATTTGAAGTTTATTACTCTCCTCGAAGAACTCAGTCGACATCATGGTTTTAAAGGCTTTAAATTCTCGTCGTAATTCTTTGTCTGCACCGACGAAGTTACTGCCATTGTCAGAGTAGACCTGGGCTGGCACTCCTTTCCGTGCACATAGCCTCTTGAGTGCTGCTATGAAAGTTGGCGTACTCAAGTCTGAAACCAGTTCTAGGTGTACTGCTTTGGTGGCCATACAGATGAAGATCGCAATATAACCTTTGCTGGTTTTAACGCCCCTTCCTCTGTTTAACTTCACCTCTACATGGCCGGTAAAATCTACTCCAGTGTGAGTAAATGGCCTGGATGGGGTGATGCGTACTTCTGGTAAATTCCCCATTAGTTGTTGAGTTTTCGTGGATGAGTATCTGTGACATTTAACACATAATCTTATCGCTTTCTTCACGGCTCGATTTCCACCTATTATCCAAAATGTCTGCCTGATCTTGGTAAGGGTAAGCCTGGCTCCTCCGTGTAAAGTTTGCAGATGGGCTTGTAGGATAATAAGTTCAGTTAAACGACCCGTATGTGGCAGAATTGCAGGATGTTTCATTTCCACAGGTAAAGAAGACTGTTGTAAGCGTCCTCCCACTCTTAATACCCCATTTTCGTCAATGTAGGGATATAGTTTTAGCAATTTACTCTTATTAGGAACAGAGTCAATCGCCTTGAGGCTCTTGATTTCCTCTTTAAATTCTGCCTCTTGAACCCATTTTACAACTCTGTGCAATGCATCTCTCAGCTCGTTAAGTGTCAAGTAGCTATTTTTCTGCTTTGTTTTGACTCGTAACAACCAGCCGAGCACTCGTACTACACGCGTCAATGAACTACTACGTTGTAACAGGTCATGTATCACACCTTGTTTGGGTGCGGTATCCGCTATCTTTTGCGCGCTGCTCGACTCAGCGTTTTTCGTCACAGCGTATGCATATGTGATGTCAGGTTTTATGTCATCATGTAGATCATTTGTGGTTGTTAACCATTAAGGTCCGTTCCACCAAAGCGTATGCTTGGTAAGTTGGCTGGGGAGAAGGCCTCTTGAAGCGCAGTCAGCGGGGTTTTCGCCGGTCTTGACGTAATGCCAGTTTCCTTGCGGGAACGTGTTGTTAATATATGACGCCCTGTTCGCCACATACTTGTCCCATCGAGAACAATCTCCTCGTAGCCACGCTAAGACTACTTGTGAGTCAGTCCAGAAGTGGACCGTCGTTGGAAACTCTGATAAGGCGTTGGTCACTTTCTCCATTAATCTGCATAGTAGAATAGCCCCCTCCAGTTCTAGCCTTGGTAATGTCAGCTTTTTCTTGATTGGAGCTACTTTTGTTTTTGCTGCTAGTAGCGTTACTTTTCGCTGTCCGCACTCGCCGTCCGTTGTGGTATAAATCACACAACCGAATGCCTTTTCGCTGGCGTCGCAAAATCCGTCCAAACGTATGTTGTGTGACGTATACGATATCCACCTTGGTAAAGTGACGTTGTTTATGTTCGGTATATCGCCGCGTAACTGCTCCCATTCTTTAGTGATTTCAAGAGGCAGCTTGTCATCCCAGGACATTTTTGTCAGCCACAGGGTTTGAAACAATATTTTTGTTTTTATGACTACAGGTGCGATCCATCCAAGGGGATCGTATATCTTGCTGATATCGGATAATAATGTTCGTTTAGTCATCTTTCCTTTTCTGTCGGTTAGTTCCCAGTGAAAACAGAATACATCCGTCTTCGTATTCCACCTAAGACCCAGAGCTTTCATTGCTTCTTTTTGTTTAAGGTCGATGGTAACGTGGGGGTGTTTATAATTTTCTGGAAGATCTTTCAGGATTGAGGACTCATTGAAGGCCCATTTCTTCAGTATAAATCCTCCCTTTTTTTAAAGTTCGCTGAGTTGGACTTGTAGCGCCTCGGTTTTTTCTAAGGTGTTTTCTCCGCAAATTAGGTCATCCATGTA
The DNA here is from genome assembly GCA_949825045.1 of Argyresthia goedartella. Taxonomy (NCBI): domain Eukaryota; kingdom Metazoa; phylum Arthropoda; class Insecta; order Lepidoptera; family Argyresthiidae; genus Argyresthia; species Argyresthia goedartella. The sequence goes on along the minus strand of OX463808.1, from coordinate 11,746,547 downwards.
ACTCTCGCTTCGGAGCGCCTTGTCGGCTAGTGGGTATGCATGTCCTTCGTCTTGAGCCAATTGTTGTAAAGTTCGCATGGCCAAGAATGGGGCCGCTCTTGTCCCATACGTTATGGTGCACAGTTGCATTTCTTGTAATGGTAAATGCGGGGACTCCCTCCATATGATTTTTTGTAGGCTTTGTTGTTCTTCATCAATTAGAATTTGGCGGTACATTTTCTCGATGTCGGCAGTTAAAGCATAACGATAGGTACGCCATTTGATGATAAGGGTCAAAATATCTTTTTTGAAGGTTTGGTCCACATTCCATGCAATCATTCAGACTGTACTTCGTGTCTGTTTTCATTGAAGCGTTGAAGACAACTCTAAGTTTAGTTGTCGCGGAATCTTCTCGAATAACACCGTGATGGGGGAGGTATGATTGAAGCGCCGTCGAGTTGTGAGTGGTTGTTGTTGACGGTTTCATGTGACCGAGATCGGTGTACTCCTTTATGAAGAGTTTGTATTGGACAGCAAGTTTTTCCTGTCTCGCCATTTTCTTCTCTAGTTGAAAAAATTGTGACATTGCTTGGGTTCTTGAGTATCCCAATTTAGTCGAGATGTCCTCCTTGAGAGGCATCTTCACAACGTATCTACCGTCTGGCAGTCGTTTTGTAGTTTGCTTGTAGTATTTTTCACAAAAGTCGTCTCTTGACTGTTCTTCTGTGGTAATATCTTCAATTTCCCAGAAGCGGGATAAGTCTTCGATGTCGTTCAGCGTTACACAGCAATTGTATGTCTTCGTATTACCGCTTAAGATCCAACCCAGTTTTGTTTGTTGAGCAACCGGTGATTGTTGATTTTGTTTAAGAAGTCCGTCCATGATGATATCTGCATAAACTTCGGCCCCCAGTAGCATGTCGATACGGCCTGGTTGATGGCAATTGGGATCAGCCAGCTTGATGTTGTTTAAGTGGCTCCAGTCGGTCCTGTCAACCGATGTGTTCGGTAGATCGTTCATCAATTTTCTCATAACGAGTGCCTCGATTTTGAAGGTGAAGTTTGAGTTTAAAGACTTGCACTCAATTTTCACACGTCCCTTATTGGACTCGGGTGATGATCCGATCCCGGAAATAGCCGCGCTGTAGCGTTCCCTGGGTACCTTTAAGAGCTGGGATGCGTTCTCCGTAATGAGGTTAACTTGTGATCCTTGATCGAGCAATCCTCTCAATACAACATGATTCCCGGTTACATCCTTTGCCATTAGTTGTACTGTGGTCAGAAGCACTTCTCTTTTTCCCTTTACGTAATTGCTTTTCTGGGTTGTAGTAGGATTCCAGGTTATCCTTCTCTTGATATCCGGATTATGCAGGGACGTGTGATGAAATCTTTTACATATCTTGCACGTTTTATTTGAGTCACACTTTCGACCTTCGTGACTGAATAGGCAGTTTTTGCATACGTGCGTTTGCTTGACTGCCGCATTCCGTGCCTCAATACTCATGTCAGCAAACGTAGGGCAGTTCATCAACACGTGCTCGCTTTTGCAGAGTGGACAGTTTCGAATCGTCGTATGGTAGGTCTTTGACCACTTCACAGAATTGTTATAATTAGTCGACCTTTGATCGGCGAAATTATTTTCCTTTCGAGTATGCGAATTTCCTTGAGTTCCAGATTTCGCAGGGTTAAGGGTCTCTAAAGCCATGAAAGAAGGAATTTTACAAATGCCTCTACGTCTGGTAATTCTCTTGGATCCTCGAGGCTGTGCATGTAATCGCTGTAGGTTTCAGGATCTAGCTTCTGTACTATCAGGTGCACTATGAGTGGGTCCCAGGTCGAGATGTCGATTCCGATGTTCGTTATCGCATTCAAGCATTCAATAGTAGTGTCGTGTAGCTTCTTGATCTTGAGAGCGTTAGGATTCTGGATGGTAGGTTGATTCAAAAGTGTATTAATGTGAGATGTAAACAGCAGCCGCTTATTGTCGTAACGGTGGCAGATGATATCCCAGCATGAATCATAATTGTCGGCACTTATGTTCAAATGTTTAATTAACTTTTCGGCTTCTCCTTTGACCTTTGATTTCAGATGTTGCATTTTTTGCGTCTTAGAAAGTAGCGGGTTTATATGTATAGTTTCCAGAAAGAGGTCTTTAAAGGATGTCCAGTTGATGTAGTCGCCGTTAAACTCTGGTAACTCCATTTTCGGCGTGCTTTTCTGATAGTGCATGTTGGCCCACATCTTCTTATTGATCTCAGATTTGTACCGATCGTAAGTTTCTTCCCATTCGTTGTACTCATTGGCGTAATCCGAGCTGGAGCCTTGAAGCAGGTATTCTATCTCCCAGTGGATTTTATCGATAGCATCCCACTTAGACGTTAATACCTTAAGATGGTCTTCTAGTTCCCACTTTTCGTTCACATCTTGAAGATTTATCTTAGAAACAACTCTTTTCAGTGCGTTGAAGTTGAATCTTTGTTGCCGCATTAAGTCAGTTTTCCTGTCCTTTTCAACATCAGCGGGCTTAACGTGGGTCTGTTCTTGTTGGTTAACCTCCATATTTGCTCCTGAGGTCCCTGGCGTAGCTAGTGATCCGGTGGATAGTCGCAGAACCGCAGGAGCCAGTACAGCCTTCTGGGAAACTCCGGCTGTCGGGGCTAATCCTTTTTTCATGTCAACCATGATCTGTAGAGTTTCTTCGTACATTATTTTGGTTTTGTTATACACATCCTCCTTAAAGTAGTCGTAGTCCGTTGTTCCTGCTAGGGCCAGTATCTTGTGGATCGAGCTAAACTCAAGCCAATTTACCTCCAGAGCACTGATGCGCTTTTCCAGGTACTCAAGAGTTTTGCGATCTGCCCCATCCTTCTTGAAGTTGGTACATATCGATTTTATACTTTCGAAGGAGATGAGCTGAATTTCGATGATTTTTCCGATCATTTTTGTGCTTGTATGTGTAGTTTCTTCAGTTCATAAACCAATTTCCACCGATCTTGTAGATTGATGCTGTACGAGTAGAATAAGACTTTTCTTGTCTTTAATACCAGATTTGTGGGTTCAGGTGTCAGTAAGATGAGGCTGCTCTTGCTTTCATACACTCGGCTACGGCCGGCGTCAGTGCGTTTGTTGCGTAAGACTTGTTGTCTTCAGTTGATTACTCCCTGGAGTGGAGGACAGTTCTATTCTGCGTGAGCTGCTATGCCGTTAGTATGTTATTCTTGATAGATACAGTGGTCGGGATACACTGCCTGTCGGTGGTTCATGTGATCAGGTCCGTGCTCAGTGCGTACAATCACGTTCCGGTTTGCCTTCCTGCTCGCTGCCGCTTCCGTCACAGTTGCCCAACACCAACACTCCAATCACAGAGTTTTCAAGAACCGATCCGGCTCGAAGGACCAAAAAGATGTATGGTCTTTGGTGGGATCCACACAGCCTTACATACAACTCAGGGTTAGCTAAGTTATCAGCTGGAAGTTTAAAGAGTCTCCTTGTATAGATGAAAACACTTTACTTTTATAATAATGAAATACACTCTAAAAATAGTCTGTTGTGGCTTAGATTTAGGTGCTACGGCGAATAAGTAAGTAGAACTGCAATATGTTAATAGTTAAAATACAATTATATAGAAATTAGAACGTGCTGATAAATGCCGCGTTCGCATTGTACAAGGTTGGCTTGTACATAACTACTCTACAAAATCTATATGGAATATTGTAAATCGCCATAGAAATAAATCAAAACATGTTAATAATAATAAAGAGCTGCTTCTAAAAGACGACGACCATATAATAGACAAACCTGATGATATTGCGGATATTTTTTCAAAGGAATTTGATAAATCAAATAACAATAATACAGTGAATGCTAGCAAGGCGTTGAATTACTTATATGAGAATACAGATAGAGTTAATGAAAATTTAGTCGTAATTACTGTGACTGCCTATGATATTACTAAAATTGTTAACAAGATGCAGGCAAAAAAGTCATGTGGAGTAGATGAATTGCCAATAACGGTTATAAAGGATAATATTGATATCTTGGCATATCCTCTTGCAGCTTTTTACAATGAGAGCATTGAAACTGGTACGTTTCCTGACCAGCTAAAGATTGCTAGGATTTTACCAATATTTAAAAAGGGTTCGAAAACCGATTCTGCTAATTACAGGCTTTACAATTACATTTACAATATCTTTATTACCAATTTTGTCAAAGATTTTTGAAAAAATTAATTAAGAATGCTCTAGTTGTACACCTTATTAAGAACAAAGTTCTTAGCACAAGGCAATTTGGTTATAGAACAGGCGTTAGTACAGCAGATGCAATAGAGGCACTACTTAATGATGTGCTTACAAACCTGGATAGAAAACACAAAGTTGCAGCATTATTTTTAGATCTAAGTGCAGCATTTGATACAGTTGATCATGAACTTCTCATTAAAAAATTAGAACACTATGGCGTAAGAGGACAGCCATCAAAACTAATTCGAAGCTATTTGCAAAATAGATACCAGTTTGTTGAAGTCAGATCAATTAGTAAAATGAAAAAACAAGTAGTTTCTTCCAACTTAGTTAAAATAAGAAGAGGTGTACCGCAAGGATCAATATTGGGACCCATCTTCTTTGTGGTTTTTATAAATGACTTGGTAAATGCTATCATCAATAACTCAATAGACACTAACTTGGTCCTATTTGCTGATGATACTTATGCAATAACTTCGGCAACCAACATAGTCGATCTTAATAGAAGACTAAATATTGTGCTGGCTTGTTTCAAAGATTGGTTCTTGCACAATAATCTAGAATGGAATGGCACAAAAAGCAAAATAATACTTTTTAAAACAACCACAAGAAACACTGAGACCTTGGACATAGTTTATAATAATGAGAAAGTCAATGTCGTTAAGTCACTAAAGTTTTTAGAGGTTCATATTGATGAAAATCTTAACTGGAAGGAGGAGGTGGAAGTGATTGTAAAATCCATTAGTTCCGCTTGTTTTGCTATGAAGACCTTAAGGGATGAGGTCTCTCAAGACCACCTCAGAGCAGTGTATTTTGCATTAGTAGAATCTAAGTTAAGATACAGTATTAAATTTTGGGGTAACAGCTACCAACGCAATATTCTTAGTGCCTTTAGGATGCAAAAGAGAGCAATCAGAGTATTAGCTAGAGTTCCTCAGTGGATCTCATGTAAAGAATACTTTTTGAAGTTTCGTGTATTAACTGTCCCTAGTCTCTATATACCTACTTATATTACTGACTACCCTGAGTAAACACCTGAGTGACCTAGAAGGTCCGGTAGAGAAACATTTAAGAAACATTTCCAGGAGGCAGGACATTAAACTTCAGATAATTCAACCTCGCCTAAACATTGCCAAGCAAAATGTTCTTTATCAATCCATAAAATTGTATAATTCATTACCGAAAAATTTGAAAATAATTGATAAAACGAAGATGTTTGAAGGAAAAATTAAAAAATATTTGATGGAAAAATCTTTTTATGACATTAATGACTTTTATGCTGAACCTAATTGTTAGAAACTTTGAACTATTTGTATTGTATAATTTATCAACTACAAGATATGACAACATGTGACATTAATTTAAATTATTGATTTATTCTGAAAATTAAATTTAGTAATTATATTAGATATTAAGTGATTTCAGACACAATGTATATTGTTAATGAATTAATAAATAAATAAAAAAAAATAAAAAAAAAATAAAAAAAAAAATGTTTCTGTTTGCTGTGCATCAAGAGTACCTTCATTCTTGAGTTTCGTGTATAATTGTTTTGTTTGATTACCCAAGTAGCTATTTATTGACCGGTCGTTCAGTCGTTTCGTTGTATCATTTAAAACACTTTTTACTTCAATAACAGTAATCACTGATTTTGCTATCCTTTTAATTTGATTCTCAATTAAAGATGATTGACTGTGCACAAAAAGAGTGTACAATTCAGATATAGGGTTCTCAAAAAAGTCGGTTATTGCTTTCGGGGCTCTTGCTTCAGCTGCGAAAAAATCTTTCAATGGCACCTAAAGCTTTAATATGCGTTCTACAGCTGGAAGAAGTGACAGCCATCGTGTTCTCGAGTGTGACAGTATATTATTATATGTTACTTCTGCTAGCTCACAAAATTCCTTGAGGCGCTCAACTCTCACAGTAAATATTGAAAAATATTTGTAAATTTTTAGTACCATGGACTCCACATCGATTGACATTACATCAGCGGCAGTGGAGGCTGTATTATGAAGAATGTGCGCGGGGCAACCGATTCCTTCCAACTCTTTGTTTAAAATGTCTTTTAATTTAAAGTACACATTATTTGTCCCGCGCCTTTCTCTTCCTCCAAAGTTAGTATTTGTATTATCCGCGCTAAAAGCCACCATGTTTTCCAGCGGTATATTCAGATTTTTCAGAGTTTTTAGGCAAAATGACGTTATGGTATCGGATGTTTCATTCGGTAATATGTCTAATTTGAGAAGTTTGATTTGTAATCCCTCTTATAATGTCGAAGCAACCGTTAATTTCGTAGCATGAGCTCCCGTTCGAATATGGTCCTTCACAGCTGACTTACCTCCATGTCCAATAGATAAGTACAATCCACAAACTGAACAGAAAGCTTCCTTATCATGCCTACCTCTTTTAATAAACGACCACTCTTTTGTATAGTCGTCCGAAAACGAACATTTCCTTTTTCCCATATTGTATCATCACAGTCACAGTTACGAATTACTTGAAAAACTACCTTATAAACTGCATTAATTGTAATTCGCGGCACGCATAAAATAAGTTTATTTCGTTTATTCACTTGGTTTAAATTATCTGTCCAAACCACAGTTACATGAAGACCATCGGGTTGAGGGGCTCGACGTTAAAGAGCTCAGAATTTTTACCGATGATTCAAAAATGAAGCAGGCACTGGTTCAGGCACCTTCTCGGAGGACCTAAACATCAAGATAGCCATTCCACTGGGTGCCCATAATACTGTCTTTCAAGCTGAATGCATGGGCATCATCTCGGCCGCTAATGCCATAGCATCGAGAAAGGTAAGAGATTCCTCCATTCGAATACTCTCGGATAGCATGGCCGTCCTACAAGCCCTAAATAGCAACACTATTAACTCAGGGCTAATCTACGAGTGTCACAAACGACTAATGGAGGTATGTCAACATAACCGCGTAATCCTTCAATGGATAAAAGGACACAGCGGATCAAGAGGTAACGATGCAGCGGATGAGTTTGCGCGTAAAGGATCTAGCTTGACAGCGTATGGTCCCGAACCTATCATCCCTCTTCCCTTCAAGATGGTACGCTCATTTCTGAGAGAGTCGACCAGGAATGATCATGCCACTCTTTGGACAAACCATGAGGAGTGCAGGCAGGCTAAGCTGGCCTTGCCGTCCCCTAGCGCTAGGCTGGCTAAGACCTTGCTTCGAATTAGTAGGCCGCGCATGCGACTGGTGACTGCAGCACTTACTGGCCATGGTTTCTTTAATAAACATCTATATGTCCTAGGTGTTACCGACAGCCCCCTTTGCAGAGCCTGCTTGGAGGCAGAAGAAACGGCTGCTCACGTCCTCATGGAGTGCACAGGAGTAGCGGACTACAGGGCTAAACACCTCGGTCAATCGAGGGACCTTCCAGGGATAGTCGGTAACGTAAAGGGCCTGCTGGCATTCCTGGAGGAGTTGGGTTGGCTCGAATGATGTCGCATTCCCACCCACACGCAAAATAGGCGCTTTCGTCGTCGAGTTGCGGAAACCAGCCCGTCTTACAATTGACAATTGACAATTCTGTCCAAACCACAAAATACACGCACAGCGCGACACAGAAAATAACTGCCAAACGTTTAGATAGAAAACATGTTTCTTCTACAAAAGGTATTATAACACAGCCACAGATTTGCAAAACAACCGAATGAAAATGGCTAAATATAAACAAACGAAGTCACAAATTGCGCTCCCGACTCGACTGTCGCTGACCTGAGCCGAGCGCAAGCCGAATGAGCGAGAGCGCCCGATAGTGTACGATAGTGTGCGTGACAGTGTGGGACAGTGTTCCCTATATCCCTGAATCTAGTTTTACACGCGCAAATTTACTTAATTTAACAGAAGTATTTTATTAAAAAAACTGAAACTAAAGTGTTATCAAGTTCCTTATCATTAAAGAGTTTTATTTATCGCGATTATGTTAACTGTATAACGTGATTAATATTTTTTACATAATAATATTCGTTTTTTTTTTAATTTTCACGCTTCTTAGGTCGATTTCGCTCAAGAAGTATCGATACCAGGTATCAACTGGATGTATAAAATCGATATAAAGTATCAATACATTAGAAAAATCGATCTTGTATCAAACATCTCTAAGTCACATAGTGAGCTTGATAGCGTGCCAAACGTAAATTCGTGAAACGTGAACGAACAAGTGTCAGCGCTTACGTCGTTCTATCCACGTACGATTAGCCTAGCTAGTTAGAGCGCGTTTGTTGGAGGTATATTACTGTTTACCAAGTCCAGCCCTCTATTAAATAACTATAATTTTTTAAACCGGGACAATTTGCTTATCGGCCGGGACGCCGGGACACCATGCTTCAAACCGGGACATGTCCCGGCGTACCGGGACGTATGGCAACCCTACTCTAACAGCTCTATTAGTACTATTAGGACGTAGGATCTTATGAATAAAAAATATGCCTGCTCGGTCATCAGAGAGCTCTCCGTACTAGGACATTTCAGTCAGTGTACCAGTAAGATCTAACAGTTTTATTAGTACTATTATGTATGACGTAGGATCGAATAAATAATGGAGCTATTAGGTTAACCTTTCTTTTCGTGTAGAGCAGAAACTTGAGGAATATTATACCCTGATAATAGTAACATATTTATACAATTCTATGTGTCTGTTTGCATAGCAGAAATAAAAAGTTTAATAATATATGATTTCCCTTCATACTTAAACAGGCTGTCATTCTAGTCAAGATGTCAATGCCGTGTCTGTGTGTGCGAGAGCGAGTCGGCATGGCTCAATGCCTCCCGCCCGCCGCCGCCCCGCTCTCTCGGAGCGATGTCCTAATAGACCGAATATCCGATTAGCGTAGGGAAACGTTTCTTTTCGTTCATTGCACAGTAACGTTTCCTATTCGTTCTTCGTACATGACCGACACAAGACTAGAATCACAGAGTAGAATTCTGCATTTGCACGGAAACATATGGCCCGTCCGCACGCTCCACAAGCCGTAACAAATTGAAGCGTGTGGATAGGATAGGTCGTTTGGGTTGGGTTATTTGGTCACAAGTCAAAGAGATTTGCCGAAAGCTCTTGCGACCCGTCCACACACTTGTGCCTACTCAGCCTCCTTTGTGTGGTGTTGGCGACAAACGTAACTGTATGTGACGGGGCACATAAAACATAGAAAAACTATATGGCTGAAATAAAATATGTTTTAATACCAACTGCACTTTTTGTAACGATGGCCACTTATATTTTTTTTGTTTTTAGGATTATTTTTATTTTTGCGATATTGTTTAAGATTAATTATAAATTAATGCCCATGTCGTATTGCTAATTGTAATAAAGTACTACATTAAAATATTTGCAAATTAAAAGAACGTTAAACCTCATCAGCGTATCCTCTTGTCCATAATAATTCCATACCTCCTGCACCATGAAGAATTCAAGTGCCGTGAAAATGTACAGTGCAAATAAGATAAGAAAATATGTTAAAACTAGGAAATATATCCAGAAAGTACAAAGACTTGTAAAACAAAGCCTGGAAGCCTGGAGCATGGAAAGTGCACAGACAAAAATTCAATTAGTTGCTGAAGTGTCTGAGTGTCAGAAGGAACTACTTACAAGCAAAATAGAACATGAGCTAGCCATGGCTGAACTAATTCGATCAAAATCTCAGTTGGAAAATCTGCAGTATGAGTTAGTGGACATCACATGCAAGTACTCAATAGTACAAACTCAGTATGATGAATGCATCTCATCAATGAATGAGTTGATTGCACTAAGCAAAAGCAATCTTGAGGACTTTGAGTCCTTAAGTCAGACAAACATGGAAGACTCTGAACAAAGATTGTCGTCTCTGCCAGCCCTGCCACCACCAAGTAGCCCCTTTACAGCTGAGCCCCCAGCAGCGGAAGAGAACTGAAACTGCCAGTGGGCGGGCATGCTTGTCGTCACCATGCAGCATGCCCATCACACCGGCCTGTATACTGCGGGATTCAGCACAGCCACATGGAGTCAAGGCATGCGGTCCATCGGTAGCCAGTGGTGGTTTTCCAGGGGAGGCAACTTAGGCTGCGCCTCACCTCTCACTATGCACCCTACCTACCACCTACATCAAAATACAAATACATAAATACACTGAGTGTTCGGTACAATATTTTTTTATTAATTAATCTATAGTATAAAAACTAGCTTACTTCAAAATTGGATATCCTGCCGAAATTCCCGCGATCATCGCTCCACCGAAAACCATTTTTATTTTACCCACCCGCGGCGCGACCTTCTGTACGTAGCCATAGCACACAATTTGCTTTGCCTATTTGGACTGCTGTAACTCACGCCGCGCCCCGCGGCCGGCGGCCGGCGGCGTGAGGCTGGATGTTTTAAAAATTGTCTAGCGACGGTAGCATCAAATGGAACCACGGGCAACATCAACACCCACCAGCAATTCAATTGAAAATGGTGCCTTCAAGTCCATAGTGTACTCAAATAAATTAGGTGTAGGTTTAGGTTTCAAGCTGCAGAATAACTTGCGGCAGCATGTAGAAAACATTTGTATGCCTAATGCATCTTACATGCAGATAGTATACTGCATGCTTAATAGGGAGTATGACAGTAATACAACTATTGTATTTCAAATGGGGAACAGCACAGGAGTTCAACAAGACGATTTGATTAATTACTTTGAATCTATAGTATCTCTCCGGGCAAGGAAAATTATTCTGCGTGGTTTTCCCTATTCCAAAGCTCTAACAGAGGCACAAAATGACCGGATTTCTAGACTCAACCGGCTTATGTATAACTTGACCTTTGGTCATCGGGGCAAGTATTATATTTTGATACGAATAAGTTTATTCGAAATTTTATACTGACTAGGGATACAATGTATGTACCTGCGTCATCTAAGCGACAGTTTGCCAAATTATTGGCATACAATATTTATGACCCTGTTATTGTTGAGAAAATAACTAGGGTGCTAGTAGGGAATGACGAATGTAGAAATAATTATACTTAACCTTTGTACGCTGAGGTTTCAAAAACAGCCAAGACAAATGTAAGTAAATTAACTTTGACTCCCCATTTAAACTGTCAGGGCAGACAACAGAAAGTTTAGTTTTAGTCAATCATAACTTACAAGGTGACTATTCTGGCAAATTACTAGAGCTAGAACTATTCTTGGAGCAATACAGAGTAGACATACTATGCCTAGTAGAACATTGGCTACTTGAGTCTCAAATGAATTTCTCTGTACACAACTATCATGTAGCCAGCTGCTTCAATAGAAAGTCTGTAATTCACGGAGGATCCTTAGTACTGGTTAAAAATGGCCTAAAATTTAGAGAGTGCAAGGATATTTGCAGACTTTCTGTTGAGAAAGCAATAGAACTATCGTGTGTTGAACTTGGTAGACACATTGTAGTAAGCGTATACAGACCCCCTACCAGTGATTATGGTATATTTGAATCAGTATTGGAGGATGTATTGAGTGTAGCTTCTAGAAGTAACAAAGAAGTAGTCATTTGCGGTGACTTCAATAAAGACTTGCTGGTGGACTCCCCGTTGCATACTAAATTAATAATAATTTTTAAATCATTTAATTTAGTCAACATCTTCACAGAGCCCTCAAGAATTACTGAAACTACCGCAACCTGCCTTGATAACGTCTTCTGCGGTTGCGAAAGGTACAGTAAATTGTTTAAAGTCTGATCACAGTGGGCAAATTGTCAACTTAGAAGTAGATTCGAAATCACTGGAAGTGGTCTTGTGTAGGCCAATCACAACAAAAAAAAATGAATCATTTAAAAAGCGAATGACCACTATGCGGACTTATTCAACAAACTTTCAAAAAGTTTTGAAAACAATTTTAAATTACATAGACTTACAAATAGCGATAGTAAAGTAGGGTTTAGTGAATGGGCGACAAAAGGAATTCGTAAAAGTAGGGATACACTTTATGGAAAAATAACATCTATACATGACCCATTTTTTATTCAACATGTAAAATTATATTCAAAAATATTTAGGGCCATAAAGCTAAGTGCGAACACATAAAAACGAAGATTCTTACATCATCGAATAAAAGTAAAACAATTTGGAATATCATAAATAGAGAAGCAGGTAAAACAAAATCAGGAGACCGTAGCTATTTACTTAAGATTGAAGATAAACTAATAACTTCTAACGATGACACCGCGGCCGCATTTGAACAGTTCTTTAGAAATGTGCCAATTTTTACTACAGCTTCCTTCGACTCGTCTCCTGATCTTACTGCATCATTTTTAAAAGTCAATCAAAAGTGCAATCAAAATTCAGTGCATATATTGGGCCCTATGGCATAATTAAAGCATTTAAGTTGTTAAATTTGAAAAAATCATTAGCTCGGAAATTGCCCCTCATTTAGCTAAATTCTTCAATAATTTCGTAATTTCTTTATTGCACACAAATAATTATATTGACAAGATATATATTAAAATAGTGTACAAAGGCGAGCTTATCTCTAACAAGAGATCTCTTCCAGCAAACCATGTCAGGATGAGATAGGTTAATCACAGAGCACGGGTAGACCGATGTGTACAACATACCTTAAATTACAACTCAATAAACTACAAACATAAAATATACATCCTAAATATAAATAAATATTAAATATATATACATATATAAATTATAAATACATAAATACTACCTATATTTCTAAAGAGATAGGAAGTGCTTCTTCACACGACTTTTAAAGATATTGAGAGTAGGACTATCCCTGATGGTGCAGGGGAGTGCATTCCACAACCGAATGGCCCGGAGTCTAAACCCGTGCTCGTAAGTTGCGCTGTTATGTTGTGGGGTCGTGAGTATAGAAACTGTGTGGGTCCTCCGAGGCCTGCTGGAAGAAACAAATTGAAAACGGTCTCGTAGGAAGGTTGGATAGCGTGGATTCCGCAAAATGCTGTAGAGGAGGTGGAGGATGTGAGAATCCCGACGAAGACGGATCGGAAGCCACTTCAACTCTTTGCGATGCTGTGATACATGGTCGTATTTGCGCAGCCCGAAGATAAACCGAATCCCGAGATTTTGAAGTCGTTCGAGTTTGTTCAGTAATTCTTCGTTAGCACTGACCCAGCAGACATCAGCATAATCGATGAGGGGTAGAAGAAGAGACTGAGCGAGAGTGATTTTGGTCTGTCGAGGCAAAAAGTATTGAAGTCTCCTGAGAGAGTGAAAAGTAGCAAATACTCGTCGACTGACCTCGTTGACATGAAATGACCAGGACAGCTGGTTATCGAAGATGAGACCCAGGTTTTTAGCTTTATCGCTATACATGATGGTGGTACCATTGAAAGTGACAACTGGAATAGGCTGTTGCTGTAACAGTTTTAGAGAATATCTTGTACCTATAATCATAACCTGGGACTTACTCGGGTTAACCAGGAGTCCGAAGGATGAAGCCCAGCTTTTTACACCCTCAAGATCTGCGTTTAGTTTCTCCACAGCAGAGTTTACATCATTAGGAGAAAAGTGGCGATATATCTGGAGATCATCAGCATAAAGATGATATGAGGAAGACAGGACATCCGAGATGGAGTTAATGAAAATCGAGAACAGGAATGGAGAAAGTATACCGCCTTGAGGGACGCCTGTAAAGAGGTCACACCATTCAGTGGAAGTCTCCTCCGACCTGATACGCTGTTGCCGATACCTCAAATAAGAGTCGAACCAGCTGGCAGAGGGTGAGAAGACGTTCAGGGATCTAAGAACCTCAATGAGAATGTCGAAATCTACGCAGTTGAAGGCACTACTGAAGTCAAGTAAAGCTAAGACGGAAAGCTGTTTGCAGTCCATGGCTAGTTGGATGTCATCTGTGACTTTCAGCAAAGCCGTGACGGTGCTATGTCCCGTTCTGAATCCTGACTGGAAAGTGTTTAGAAGATTGTTGGAGGAAAGGTAATAGGAGAGCTGGTTATGGACAATGGTCTCAATGACTTTGGAGAGGATGGGCAGGATTGAAATGGGGCGATACTCTTTGAAAGAGGCGGGACAGGGAGTTTTAGGTAATGGGATGACTAGCGCTCTTTTCCACACTGTGGGGAAGACGCCATTTGATATGGAAAAGTTAATAATATGTGTGATAGCAGGCAATAGTTCGTCTAGGATCAACAGTAGCATTTTAAGGCAAATTTTGTCATCGCCTACAGCTTTTGAGTTGACAGCCAATAATGCCTTCTTGACCGTTTCGATTCCAACATTGCTTAACTTGAATGGTGTGGTGTCTGGTAAGGTCTTAGAGCGAAGGCTCTGAAGCGTAGAGTGTTTGACAGCGGGATCCATCACAACAGGCGGGGCAGAAAGAAACTGGTTGAGACTATTGAGATCTACATTACCAGCTTGTAGGTCCTGGGACTTACCCACGCCAAGCGTTCGTAAGAATTTCCACACCTGGGCTGGAGTATAATTCTCAATGCATTCGTGGATGTGCCGACGTTTATCATCGCGACAGAGACGGTTGCAACGATTGCGAAGCCATTTGTAGGAAAGAAAATTGTCTTCTGTCGGATTCTTGCGGTATCTACACTTGGCAGTGTTCCTCTTGGCCATTAGACGCTTGATAGTGTCTGTTAGCCAAGGGGCAGGCAGGTGTTTCACTCTTACTCTTTTTATGGGTGCGTGCTTGTCATAGAGACCCAGGATCACAGAATTGAAATTGGCAATTTTATTATCAACGTTCTTACTTGAAGTGACAGGGGACCAGTCAATCGACATGGCATCCGACATAAGAGAGTGTTGGTCGATATGTTTAAAGTTACGGATGTAAAGAAATTTCGCCCTGCTCTTGAGAGGCCTAATCTTATACGAAAGATAGACGAGGTCATGAAAAGAGAAAGCAGAATTTAGTTGTCCGTGTAGGGCGACCTTGTCCACATTGGAAGTAATCATAATATCGAGAAGTGAGGGAGAGCAATGTGGTTGAAAATGGGTGGCTTCAAGAGGCAGAATATGCAGATTAAAGGAGTCGACTACGGACTTGAGTCTGGTAGAACGTGAATTATTTTTAAGGAGACAGGTGTTGAAATCCCCTAGAATGAGAGTGTCTTTATACAGTGGTGTAAGTTCGTTGAGAAGGGATTCGAATGAGTCGAAGTAGTCGATGTGAAGAGAGGGGCTATAAAGAACACCGAGGAGGACCTTGTTATGGTGAAGAGTTATTTCGAGAAATAGATGTTCATCAGACTCGGAGTACTGACTAGGGGATGCGCTGATCACCTTGCACGGAATTTCCGCACGCAGATAAATAGCGACGCCCCCATCGGCTTTCCCGACTCTGTCATTCCTATACAGCCTGTATTCTGGAAGAGAATACGAAGAAGATGACAGTGAAGGCTTTAGGAACGACTCAGAGACAAGAATGCCGTCCATGCATTGATCACAAAAACCCTCGAGAAGGTCCGGATAGCTGGTATGTATGTATACTTTGAGCATTGATATGCACGATGTTTAAATTTTCCTCTACACCACCGAAGACAGTCCTAATCTTGACGGATAAGGGTTGCTCCAAAGAGGAGACGCCGCTTTCCGCACTCAAAAAGCTGTCAACATCGTTGACAGCTTTCATTAACTTTGATTTTAAAATTAAAAAAACTTTGATTAATAATATCAGGTGGATTAGTATCCATATGAGTAAATACTTATTATAAATAATATTATACCTACTAACTAAATAAAATAATGTAATATAATGTATTAACTAATAAATATTTTTTAAATCAATAACTAACTAGAACGACTGGTATTAATCATTAAGCAGTATGCTTAGACCTAGACTCTTCTTAGGAGTGATGAAAGCGATCATTACAATATAATCTAAAAAAACATTACAATCGAGTATATATAGTGTTGCTAGTTTTCGCTGAACAACAATTAGCAAAAAAACAAAGATTAATTTTAAATACAATATGATATCGTTGCATTACACGAACACGGCAGTCAATAATACACGATGAAAAATCAATACATACGCAATGAAAGCTAACTACAGATGTAGTGAATAATCCTTTCCTATCGGCAAAACTCGGAACAACGATAACACCCGAATGGTGCCGATGTGTCTATGAATTACTGTATTATTAAATTACGTGTATTATTAAATAAATCGCATACTTTATTTATCAATGTCAAATGTCAAATTGCCCGTTTGACGGGTACTGAGTGCGGTGAAGTCGTAAGACAAAAACGAACATTTCAGAGAAAATACGAAAGGAAAGGATTATTCACTACATCTGTACCTTGCAGTTGTTGGAGAAAATATTCATTCCATGGAAATAGACCTATGCACGAGCGGTAGAGATACGTGGTCTTGTGGAGATGCGATGACATAACCTGTAAATAAAGTGCCTGCGCGCCGCTGCGAAGACTTCATGGCGCGTTTTTGTTAGAAATTCGGTCACAGTTGTGCCCGAACCCTTGAGTGCTTTCTTCAGTCCCCACACCTCGCTGCGGGCTGCCAATGTCGTGAAGCGAACAAGCAGAGGTCTGGTTTTCGCCCCTTTCGCACCTAGTCGGTGAACCACGCTGATGGCACCAATACAGTGGACGGACACCTTGAGTTGGTCAGCAAGCACCCTCTTCAAGACAACATCTGGCTGCTCATCGGCCACCTCAGGCACACCATGCACCAGCAGCACCTTTCGCCTAGAAGCAGTTTCATGCCGATCCAATCCCAGTGTCAGTAACTGCAGCTGAGATTTAAGCATACCAAGGCACTTCCAAGTGAGGGATTTGAAGTCGGCGAACTCACTTGCGAGGCTTGCCAAGTTCTTCGGGGCAGGAGCAGGTGTGGCAGCATGCAGATCCCTCTCATATTTCTCCATTCGCTCACCAAAAGACTTGACAATGTTCTCCATATTAATTGCCAACTCAGCATGCAGATCCATTGTTGTGGGACGTTATTGTGAAGTGATTTATGTAAGATAAACAATTGAATATGTGATTTATTAGAGTCCAGGTCAGTATTCTTATAAATAAATTTCCATTAAATGGTTAATTGTATTTTTAATTAATTTAAATTTAGAAGCTAATAAAAATGATTGTTGTAGCTAGGACTACCCTCTCCGAAAAAGAGCAATAAATATGTAGATGAGAGTACTTTCCCTGATCTCATGAAACACACCAAGCTAGTACCTTTATTCAAAAGCGGCAATAGGGGTAACCGTCCAAATTTCAGACCCGTTTCGGTTTTACCCGCATTGAATAAAATATTTGAGAAGATTATATCGGGTCAGTTACTGGCGAACTTCAATGCGCATCAAATTCTCCATAGCCAGCAGTTTGGATTTACAAAAGGGCGGTCGACAACATGACAACAGTTGCAACTGCGACACCGGCACGTACGGACACTTCAACAGATGCTGGAGTCATGTTAGTTAAACATATTTTTAATGCTTGGGAAGATCGTAGGGACGCTATAGGTGTTTTTTGTGACCTGTCCAAGGCATTTGACTGTGTAGACCACGAAACATTGCTCTTAAAGCTCTACGGCACACTACACTACGGCATACCAATAACTAAGGCAATAGCTCTAAGCTTATAAGATCGTATTTAGAAGGGAGGGTCCAAAAAGCTGATATTATTAGGATAAAATCGTCGGGTTCTCAGGTGAAGATGGGGGTCCCACAGGGATCTATTCTGGGCCCGTTCCTTTTCCTCGTGTATGTAAATGATTTGCCATTCAAGGTACAAAACATGGCAGAGATAGTAATATTTGCAGATGAAACGTCACTAATTTTTAAAATTAGGAGACAGGAAAATGACTTACAGGAAACAAATTGTGCCGGTCGACTATGTTAGTCATATTTTCAGGTAATGTTAAGATAAGTTGACAACCATCACAGATAAGGTATATTTATATTCATCACGCACTATGTCTTATGCACGTCATTAATAACATGTACCAACCTAGTATATAAGCTAGGGTTTCCTATAATAAATTAGTCTAGTCTAGTCTGGTATTTGCGCGCATCTCAAGCCTTTTACTTTACTCCCGAAGATGTCGCTCTCCTTATAATTGCCTCTGGCAAAGTGGTGACCCGACTTCTGAACATCAGCAATCTTCGGTAATAGCAGCATGGACCCAGCCGCGAAGAAAACTCCGTGTGCTGCCACCTTAGAAGTGCAAGCAATAGCACTTCGTCCAAGATCGCCGAGCCCCGACTTCGGTTTGACATAATCAAGACCCCACCCAAACCAAGATGACATCAAGCAAACCATGACCGGACCAGATTTGAAAACGGACCAGAAGCCATAAGATTTCAACTGAAGATTTCCCGCATCGAACTCAAGATACCGCATGAATAATGAACCGATAATCAGCCGACTGCTGATTTATCAAAATGGAGCTCGCACCAGCAGAAACGAACGCGGCGGCAAATTCATTCACAGCAAGCAGTTTTTCAAGTTCAAGACAAGTCATAGACATAGCCGTTCCAGCCCCCAAAAGAGTATTGAAACATCATCGATATACCTAATCCAACGAATATTGAAATCATCCAGGAAGAACATCGAAAGAAGAATAATTAATCAAATCACTGAAGAGAGAGAGATATATATAATTATATATAAACGATTGGTGTACAAGATGTGCCCTATGTTGCCAAATACCAAGGTTTTTAGGCACACCAATTTCATCAATCGACAACTTAATATTCACTCAAGAGTGAAGAGCACGCACGTACATATGACGTACGAGATCATTGACTGCCTACAGCCAAGGTTACAGATTTAATACTGACGCTGATTAAGCACAATCATCCTTGTGTAGGTACGGTCGCAATTATAAACAAACAGTGATTTTACAACTTCAACGACGTACGATGTAAATAGACTCATCGATTCCTGAAAAACATGGGCGGCTGCAGCATCAGACGACTCTCCTGCGGATCTTTTCCAGTTATAGGTTAGGTTAGTTTACTAACCGCGAAGCCCCATTTTCCTAGTGTTTTTCTGTTTTCCAGTTTTTAGTTTATTGTATGTAGTGTGCGGCCAGGTACAAGACTTGCCTGTAGGTAAATATTAAGTAATTCTTTAAACTTGTGTAGAATTCACATAACCGTAGTTCCTTTATTTTTTAATTCGTGTAAGATTCTCCTTTAGATTAAGTTGAAGTATGCGCTATTACTATCTGATTTATGTTTATTAAAATACTACTAGTTATTATTACAGTCGATATAAGTTTGTTATAGTATCTAACTTAGATTTTTTCCATTGTTATAAGTACATTCATTTATTTTTTTCCCTAAAGGGGGGAGTATCTGTGCCGGTCGACTATGTTAGTCATATTTTCACGTAATGTTAAGATAAGTTGACGACCATCACAGATAAGGTATATTTATATTCATCACGCACTATGTCTTATGCACGTCATTAATAACATGTACCAACCTAGTATATAAGCTAGGATTTCCTATAATAAATTAGTCTAGTCTAGTCTGGTATTTGCGCGCATCTCAAGCCTTTTACTTTACTCCCGAAGATGTCACTCTCCTTATAATTGCCTCTGGCAAACAAATAATGCTCTCTTGCGATTACTAGACTGGTTTACTGCCAATAACCTGCTTCTGAATTAAAAAAAGACAAAGTGCATAAAATTCACTTTACCTAATGTAAGGCAAGTTGAGAGTAACATTGTATTGGGGAAAGACAAACTAAAACTAGTAGGGTAACTTACTAGTCGTTGGACAGTTAAGCGACCCTCAGCAAGAAAAAAATAATAAAACGAATAATATTAATGTGATTGACTTGAAGTAATTATATATGTATACCTCGATATAGTATCGATTACGTTACATTGTTACATATTGGTTAAACGTAAAGCCGATTTTTTTACGAAACGGCTAAGAAAAAAGATCAAAAAGTGTAGTTATTGGACAGAATTTTCAGTGACAGGACGAAGTTTTATACAGTTATTCGACAGATTTTATTTATTAATTTATGACCTAAAAATTCTATCTCAAATGTTAATTAAGGAGATAGGGGTTCTTTTATACTTAGAGACAGAAATTGGCTGTTTATTAATTATATTAATAAATCGAAAATAACAAATCAGAATAAGGTATATTATTTTTTAGTTTTACACAATTCAAACAAGAAATCTACCTCTTCGCTGTTTACATCATTTGTCCGGTCATCATTAATAAGGTCTGAATAATCATCATCATCATCGTTAGTCTCTGTGTAACAGCTGTGACAGACGAATAAATCTATATCGATGTCTTCAGGTACATGCTGCTGGTGTTTAGATGGTACACATTTGGTGTGAAAAATTGAAGAGCACATATCGCAAACAACGCGATTTGTAGTTTTGTTGCCTCTAAACAGATTTTACATGCATTGGAAACACAAGTTTTTGATTTATTTATTTTTTTACTTTGCTTTCCTTGTCTACTAGTTGCTTTCTTTGCTTTTAATTCTTCTCTCACTCTTTTTCTCTCATTCTTTTGTAATATTTCTGTTTCTTTTTTTCCCATTTGCTTCCGGAACATTTCTTTATACTTTTCCGATGTAATAGCAAAAGGCATTCTTATAATATTACGTTTGCCCTTTCGTTCTGGTGTTTTCGGTATCGTAAGATAATTGCCCAAATCAGAATTTATTATTTTAAACGCGGGGCTAACTTGAAGCTGCGAAATGTCATTTTCTTTTCCAGCTAATTTGATTGGCGTTTTTTCAATGGGCTTAAAACCATATGTGGTTAGAATCCCTGTAATAGGACACAACTTACTTTCTAGTTGATCCTCGGATCCTTCTTGGGTGTCCTCATTGACAGTAGAATGGACTTGCGATTTTGTGAACTTCGTTGTATCGATTTCTGTAGTAGAACATAACTTAGAGCTGATACGGGTGCCTAGTTCCTGTGGTATTAAAATGTCCCCAAGTATTTTAATCGTAGGTTTCTTGACACTTTCAAGGTGCGTGCCTGGTAAAACTATTATTTCTGTTCTAATGTCATGTTCATGTGGTTGTAAACCAATATCGTTTACGTCTGTAGAGTGTAATATTGAAGGAGACGGCGTTCTTGTCTGATCTCTATGTGTTACGTTCAGAATGTCATCGTCTGTGATATCTGTCGGCAAGGGCATGATGTATTCGGAAATTAACGGATTGTATCTTGATGCTTTTATCGAAGGTGTTGCAATTAATGAGGGTGTGAAGCTGTGGAACAACTTCTTAAGAATTTTTAAATTTTCATCAATTTTATCCAGATCTTCATTTTGCTGCAATTCTATTGCTTTAGTGGGTCCGATTATTTCCAAAAATGTGGAAAAAGTCAAGGTATTGTCAGGGTTTACGACTTGAGCAATTTCCTTGTCAGTTTGTGTTTTGCTCGGTATACATTTTTTGTAATTAACGGCATTGGCATTAAAAGGTACAAGACCACAGGCTTTAAACCCGTTTATTAATGTCGGAGCTTTTAGAGATGTTTCAAGCGCCTTCTGTAGAACGGGAGCAAAATTAACCTTAGTTAACACTTGTCCTGTTTTTTGGCGAAATTCTCTTGTAGCTTCCTTCCATGCCATTTTGACAGGTCGAAAGACTGCTACGTCTGCTGGTTGGAGGATGCGTGTTGCATTTGGGTACAAAGCAATTAACTCAATTTTAAGCTCTGTACATAATTTGCTCACTTCATATGTCAAATGTGTTTTATGCCCATCTAGAAAATATATGACAGGCAGCGGTATTTTTTGTTTTTGGAGGTAAGGATAGAAAACATTTCCTATGTATTCGAAAAATACTTCAGACGTCATCCACCCATTTTCACTCCTACCTACACCCCAATCAGATGGTTAAAGAATTCTTTGATAGTTAAAGACGATCATCGGAGTGCAAGATTCACCAGCAGCTGAAAATGTGAACATTACAGTAATGGACTCTTTTGAGCTACATGTTTCAACATCATAAACATCTTTATCACCCTTCATTGCCAAGACCTTTCCAGTTTTAGGACACAACTGGAATCCACTTTCGTCACCATTAAAAACGCGCTTTGGATCATCTAACACGTCCAACAAGTTTTTCTCAACAAAATATTGGTGTATTTCTGAGAACCATTTACGGATGTCTGCTTCAGATACGCAGGCACTAGGCAATGAAACACCTTCACTTGTCCTCTTTACGATGCTGGGGTGACGTTTTAAAAATCCTCTAACCCACCCTTCTCCAGGAAAGTTGTCTTTAAATGGATTTGGTCGGGGGTTGTCTGTTAGGAATCTTTGAACGCTGGATTGAAGTTTTCTTGATAGTTTTATTATCCAGTTTTGAAGACAAGTTTCTTCTTCGTCTGTCAGGTAAGGCGATGGTCCGAAAGAAGTCTTATGACCTGGATTTTTCAGTTTGAAGTGTAACGTGGATTTTGGAATGTCATACTTCCTAGCTATTTCTCGGATTTTTCCGCCGTTTCTCACTTCACCTAAAGCTTTTTCCATTGTGTCAGCATCGTGTCGTATATTATTCTTTGTCTTCGGCATCTTGGACTATTCGTCCTGCAACCAAACAATATACCTACCTACTTAAATTAGAAATACATGTAACACTATTGTCCAATAACTGTTCATAAACGTATATTACAGTTGTTGGACATCGTCCAACGACTGTCTAGTATCAGAAGTGACGAGAGAAAAAGAATACTAATGATCTTCTTCCTAAATGACAAGCCACGAAGACAAAGAATTCAATAACTGTTGTTATTCTTCAAAAATAGTGATTGGACACCTTGTCCCATAACTAAGACACCATACAAAATTAATTACAGTTGTTGGACACACGATTTTTAACCTCAAATTAAAGAAATGAGTCTTTAAACTTACAAATAACGTGTAAAACAAAGTCACTTACCTTATTATGAATGAACAACCTTGTAGGTTATTAAATAATGTATATTTTAAGGGAATTACACCTTCGAGTCCTTAAGAAATTTGTTTATTTTCGATGCACTTTAACGACATCGACCGCCAACGTAGGAAAAAAAATATTTACTGCTTTCAACGCCATCTTTTGGTTGTCTCTAATATTAAAACAAAAGCGCAATAAACGCAAGATTAACGATGCGTTCACAAATAGTTTAAACAAAACATGCAATTCTTAAAAAATATCTTAAAGTGTGACAGTGTCCAATGACTAGGTTTGTCCAACGACTAGTAAGTTACCCTAGATGAAACTGTATTTCTCGGCATCACTATTAATGCCAAACTACAGTAGGGTCCCCATATTGTAAAATTAGCACATAGACTTAGCTCCGCAGCATATGCGGTTAAAAGAATCAGGGAATTGACTGACGTTGCAACTGCTAGGCTTCTATATAATAGAGAATCTCTGAGAGATTTCTTCAAAAAACCAACATCCTAACAGTTGTCACCACACTAAGTCACATGGGCGTACCCAGGTAGGGGCAGGGGGGATAGAAGATAAAATAAATTCATGTTTTTTTTTGTTTCAATATACCTGACCGACCATCTTCTCGAAACAGGTATGAGCTGCCCCCCCCTAGCTGAAATCCTGGGTACGCCCTAGTAAGTCAATATCTCTATGAAAACATAATGTATGTAAGGAAAAATATCAGTAGCTTTAAAACCATTGATAGCAGCCACAATGTGCAAACTAGAAATAAACATAAACTTTCTTTTCCAATGTTCAGACTCACAAAAGTTAGCAGTTCTTTTATGGGACTCTGTATACGCTTTTACAATAAAATTCCGCAAGAAATACAAAACTTAACTGAAGCTCGATCAAAAATGTATAAAGCACACTTTGTGCACAAAGGCCTACTACAAAATTAATAACTTTTTACAAGACACCGACATCTGGCATTAAACCAGTTCATTGCACCCTATATATTATGTACTATGTAATAATTAGGCACCTACTTAATGTTATATTATGCTTGCTAGAGTATGTTAACACGTTCATTAAGTTTCAATTTTTGTGCTATTATGAATAAAAATCTTTGAACTGAAAAACAGAACTGAACTAATTTTGAAAAAAAAAATAGCACACAAAATACCCATATGCATCTGAAAATTCGGAACTCCACGATACGACAACTTTTACTGCTCATAGCAAAAGTTGGTTACATCAATATATATAAGAAATTGTTACACCCTGTATACCAGTCAATATATAAAAAATGTATACCTTTTCTAGTAACAATAAGGTAAATTGTAGTGTTAGTTATGGTCATTCCAATTCGTGAAAAAAAGTAGCTGGAGTAATGATCCATACTTTCTTATCCTGTAACGTGGGTGGAGTGGATTTTTTGTCATTTTCACATAAAGATATTACGTTGTTACAAAAGTGCGAAAATATGTTATGAATACGAGTGGATAGTCGATATCAAGAACCTCAAGAAACAGTTTTAGGTCGCATGGCACCCCTCTTGCTTACTGCATCAAGAAAAATATTTCGGCTGCTCTAAACTACTTGTTTTTTTTTTGCATGGTTTTATAAAGAACCAAACTCCATCCACGATGCTAATTAGCAGTATTACATGAGCGATTTCTGGAGCTGTGAAAAAAATCGGGAATCGAGGAGAAGATCTTGTGCATTTTTTGGTGGTGCGAAATGTAGGCACGTTAAAAAATCAATATCACATAATGGAATGAATCAAGATAGCCTTCTTTCTTCTTTTTTCGAATGTAGTGTATATAACAAAAGCTTTTCAGCCCAAAATAATTCGATAAAATAATGCAGGGTTACCGCTTTAGATTTTAAATTATAGGTAAAAGTTTACGCAGAAACGGAAAAAAGACTGAAATTATTATTTCTTTTTGTATTGTTATGAACATATAAAATGTACAAATAATTTTATCACCTTTCCAAAAAGGTAAGGTTCAAATACAGGTCACATACAAAAAAAACAGAGCGTCAGCTAAAAACCAGACCACAGACGGCGCGGATCGCTCACCAATTTTACCTCGCACGCTCGAGGGGGGTCCGGCATTTTAGGCTCGCACGCTTGAGTTGAGTTGAGTTGTTGTATTCTAAGTGCAATTACACTCTGTAATATGTTTCTATTCAAATAACCTCATTTTTCATGCAAACATTTGAGAACGCCCCGGTGGGTTAGTATTTTCAAGGTTCAACTTATTCACGTGAAAGGCGTATTACCTGTTTACAACTAATTTAAGTCCAACCACATACCTCCTCTGCGTATCCATTCGTTGAATACGCCAAAAAACCAACAAAGATTAGGATAAAACCGAATTTTCTGCTGGGTGTACCGCGGCAAACGAGCGGTGTTTTGTGTGTAAGGCCTGATAACATATATTACTGGCCTTGTTATCCTACTTGAGTTATGTGCGAAAAAAGGGAATAGATAGATGTTTCAATTGTTTTAATTCGTACAAAGTTAGATCTCATCCGTCCACCGGACGATCACGCTCAACAAGAGTAGTTTTCTGTCATCCGTTGGCCGGACAAACTAGCTTGAAGGGTTAAATAGATGTAGCGTCAATTTTGGATTGCGTACCATTTTGTTGATGGTTTGGTTTCTTTTTATTCTACAGGATTAGGTAATACTCGCCATGTGCATAGTTTGTCGGACATCAACAAACTCTGCAATTGCATCGAACAGAACCTCTCATAGTCATCATAACATAAACAAAGACCACACAAAGACTGAATATTTCAAATCGAAACTTTCGGGAAACGTTATTTTAATTACAAAAGTTGTCCATCAGTGAGAAAAATAATAAAATTGCATTAGAAAGTCATTCGCCATTGTATTGTATTGTATTGTACATTGATAAATTATAAATTTACATGTCAGCTTAATAGTAGTTTATGTGACTGCTACATAATGGAGGGCATTAAAACTCGAGAGTGGGTTTATGAAACGAGCCGAAGGCGAGTTTCATAATAATATCACTCGAGAGATTATGTACAGTTACATACACTAGTTTATCTACACACATATCATAAGCTCTCTTTGATGTGTTCAGGAACCGCATGTTTGACCGGCATTGTGGCTCTGCAATTGTTTAGCTTGTTCTGTAGTATGAACTTCACGCAGGCGGGCGTCGGCGTTCGAAATTTGAATGTCAGTACCAACTTCACAGACAAACTAGGGACGGCACGCAGTATTATGGTCATAATGTGTAATTTTTCAGATAAGAAATGAATTTTACCGAGTAGTTTAACATTATGCTGATCGTAACGTGCGGTTTTTGTACGCAGTAAAGAGGGTTTATGATACGTGTGTAGATGAAAAAATATAACAATTCATAAATGATGTTGTATAAATGCTGGTATAAAAGCCTCGACCTTCGGTTTCGGCTTTTATTCCAGCTTGTCCATCAAAGGCTGCAATGCTGATCGCGCTGTGTAGGCATTGAGCTGCCCCTTGCTGCGCTTTCGCTTACAGACCGCGGCAGTAATGTACTATAATGGTGTGTAAATTAAAATGAGTTTTAATTTATTTATTGCTATATAATTGTTGAATTTATTGTGTGTGTGTTTTTTATTGATTATATATACAACGTGTAACTTTAAGTACGCAAAACCTGAAAATAGGTTGTTCAGAATGACGAGTATAATCGATTCCATCACTATTTACACATATATATATATATATATATATATATATATATATATATTGAATTTTATCCATACTTATTTATTGCCGCTTCTATCATTTACCGTGATGCAGCGAGATATTCAAATAAGTGTGTCGAACGAAAGCAGCGGCAGATCAATCCACAAAGCAAGCGCGCGCGCTACATTAGTTATCTCTTTCAAACTAGCCCCCAAAAGAGTATTGAAACATCATCGATATACCTAATCCAACGAATATTGAAATCATCCAGGAAGAACATCGAAAGAAGAATAATCAACAGGGGCGTAGCTACCGCCGTATTTGCCGTATCAATTATACGGGGCCCCCGGGCCACGGGGGCCCCCAAAGTGTGTAAGGAAAAAGAATAAAAACTTTCTAATTTATTTTATTTTACAAATGACAAAATTCTATAAAGCAATTCCTTTTTTTCCCGCCTTAAGCGTGCGTTCAAAAGTTGGCAACACTACATCGTTATGGCGGGCTGCGGGAATTCCCCGTTTTACTTACTTCATCTTCAACTCAGCGGGGAATCCCCGGGAATCCTTCATCGATATCGCGATGTACGTGTACGTTGTTGTACTTTGCATTGGATGTTAAACCACGGAGTGCAGTGCACTGTTTATTTACGCGCTTTATATAAATGTGCATTACATTGTAATTCAGTACAAACAATATTGTTCTTCTGGTTTAGCAGTATAGTAACGATTTGTAAAAGAAATGAGTGAAAGGAAAAGAGATTATCCCAGCGGCGCTGAGAAAAGAAAAATTAAACAGAAAAGGGACGAGGTTATAAAAAAAGTGCCCAAAATTTCTTCATTTTTTCAGAGACAAGATACTGTGAGTGATTTAGATTGGAAAGGTAAGTACTACACTACTACCCAACCCATTTATTAGGGGCCCGTAGTGATAAACAAGGAAATCTTTTAATTTCGGTCTGTCCATCTGTCCGTCACAAAAAGTTGTCTCCCCCCTCGATTTTCACAATTATACTGTTTTTAGGGTTCCGTGCCTTGATTAAAAAAAAACAAAATTCTAACTTATCTATAGGATCGATTTGTTTTGTTGTTTGTTTATCAGTCCGTATCGTATCGTTAATTGCGTGTTGAGAACTTCAGATGTGCAGACTCGCTTTCGGATTCTCGTTTTGTATGGCCACTACACTACGCGCTGCGTTTAAATAGCACGCAGGTGTATAGTAATGCAGGGACGGGCTGCAGGTGATTTTGTATCTACTAATAGGTACGAGCACAATCCGCGTAGAATCTGTGTGCGTCTGAACTGAACACTCTCTAACTGTGACCCTTAGTAACGTTATTTATTTATATATAACTCTTTTTAGTTTAGTATCAAAGCATTCGTATTTATTTTTTAACAATTACTCGTTTATTTTTAGATTCTTCTGAAGCATATTCTTCGTCACATATCCATCCGGAAATAGAAGAAAGCCAAGCACATACTTCATCGGATGTCCATCCAGAAATCGAGGAACCCCAAGTCAACGATTCTGATATATCTACAGATAATGCAGATTGTAATATAATTTCATCAGATAGAGGAAATTTTGGTGACAATTTAACTGAATGCGAACGAAAAATAATTTTTAAATTGGGTCCATTTAAACCACACGGACCATTTCCAAAAGTTTCAGAAAATAACCGACCTTTTTCAGCTTATTATTATTCATATTTCAATCAGGCAGGCATAAAAATTATAAGACCATGGTTATGTTATTCTAACGTTTTAAACAAACCGTACTGTCACTTCTGTTGGTTATTAGCAGATCGTCAAAACAAATCGTACTCCTCTGCTTGGGTTAACGGTGTTTCGGTTAGAAGCAATTTCACACAAACTATTCTTGACCATGAAAAGTCACAGCAGCATATTAGTGCCTCACTCTCTTATAATAATTGGTTGCAAGGAAATACCATCGATACTCTATTGAAAAGTGAAATCTATAGTAAAATTACATTCTGGAGAGATGTACTGCATGGTATAATTAATGTTATATTTACTTTAGTATCTTGTAATCTACCTTTGAGGGGGCATGATTCTGATTCTGGCAATTTTATGGCAATTTCACGTCTGCTATCTAACTATGATGCAACTTTAAAAGAACTTTTTCTAAAACCGAAAGGTGAAATAAATTATTTAAGCCCTACGATTCAAAACGAAATTATTAGTTTGCTTGGTACTAACGTTAGGAACAGTATTATCTCAGAAATTAAAAAGCTCCATTTCTGACAATAATTCTGGATACAACACAAGACTTGTCAAAAATTGACCAACTATCTGTAGTTTTTCGATATATCTCGGTTACAGAAAATGATGATAATGTGCCTAAAGAAATAAAAATCTGTGAGTCCTTTTTAGGATTGATAGCAGTAACCGATTGCAGTGTTGCAGGTCTGAAAACTGTCATTTTAAATTTGACTAAAGAATATGGAATTGATTTGACTAAATGTAGAGGACAGGGATACGATGGAGCAAATGTTATGTCGGGTGTGTATGGAGGATTACAAACCCTAATAAAAGAGCAAGCTCCAAATGCCGATTATGTTCATTGTGCTGCGCACGCTTTAAACTTGGTTTTGAACGATGCTGCGAGACATGTTCGTGAAGTATCGACTTTTTTCGATAATTTAGAAAAAATATATACTTTTTTTGGCAATAGTATAAAACGCTGGGCTATGCTAAGTGACGATTCATCTGAAAAATATTTGATTACACTTAAAAAGGTATGTCCTACCAGATGGTCATCTAGGAACGACGCTTTATTAGCAGTAAAGAATTTTTTTTTACTAATCATGAAAACTTTGTACCAACTAAATTTAATTTCAAATAAAAAAGATGAACGTGAAGAATGTAAAAGTATAATTAATATTTTAGAGAGTTTTGATTTCTTAGTGCTCGTTACATTTTTTTCTTCACTATTTGAAATTATTAATCCTGTTTCTAAAGCTCTACAGCATGAAAATAATGACTTACAGAAATCTAGTATTTTATTAAGTAATCTTTTAAATAGACTGTGCCAATTAAGAAATCAGAATTCATTTAATAGTTTGCTAAATGAATCCAAAGATTTAGCAAAAAAGTGGGGGGTAACAACTGTTTTTAAAAACAGTAGGCGAAAGATAACGAAGCGTTTTTTTGATGAGTTATCACAAGATGAGAGAATTTCCGACCCGGAATCCTATTTCAAAGTCAATGTATACTATTGCTGTTTAGATATATTAATTTCTCAAACTAAAGAAAGATTTCAGAGCCTTTGCAACCTGAGTAGTATATTCGAAATATTACAACCGGAGAAACTCCTATCTTCTTCAAGCGAAGAGATATTAAACGCTTCCGGAAAACTGTCTGCTAAATACAGTAAAGAGATCTCACTTAATCTTTGTGACCAATTAAAGGCTCTAAAAACATGCTTAAATTCTGAAATTAAAAAAAAATATTCCATTAAAGAACTCATTGAATTATTGCTAGTAAAATTCAATAGTCTTGCATCCAGTTTTCCCGAGGTAATCACAGCATGCTTTTTATTCTTGACCCTTCCAGTTACAACCGCAACGGCAGAAAGAAGTTTTTCAAAATTAAAACTAATAAAAAATTACTTAAGAACTTCGATGGGACAAGAACGGCTGTCAGACATCTCACTATTGTCCATAGAGGCAGAAACTTTAGAAAAACTAAAATCATCATCAGCCATAAATGATTTAATAAATCAGTTTGCCGATAAAAAGGCAAGGAGAGTGAATATTTAAAATTCGATTTTTATTTGTGAAATGGGTAAATTATGTGATAAATAAATATTACTTCTCACAATATTTTTTTTCTTTTGTGAAAAATCTTTACCTCCATATAAGGGCCTCCAAAAAAATTTTTATACGGGGCCCCGACAAGGCACGCTACGCCACTGATAATCAAATCACTGAAGAGAGAGAGATATATATAATTATATATAAACGATTGGTGTACAAGATGTGCCCTATGTTGCCAAATACCAAGGTTTTTAGGCACACCAATTTCATCAATCGACAACTTAATATTCACTCAAGAGTGAAGAGCACGCACGTACATATGACGTACGAGATCATTGACTGCCTACAGCCAAGGTTACAGATTTAATACTGACGCTGATTAAGCACAATCATCCTTGTGTAGGTACGGTCGCAATTATAAACAAACAGTGATTTTACAACTTCAACGACGTACGATGTAAATAGACTCATCGATTCCTGAAAAACATGGGCGGCTGCAGCATCAGACGACTATCCTGCGGATCTTTTCCAGTTATAGGTTAGGTTAGTTTACTAACCGCGAAGCCCCATTTTCCTAGTGTTTTTCTGTTTTCCAGTTTTTAGTTTATTTTATGTAGTGTGCGGCCAGGTACAAGACTTGCCTGTAGGTAAATATTAAGTAATTCTTTAAACTTGTGTAGAATTCACATAACCGTAGTTCCTTTATTTTTTAATTCGTGTAAGATTCTCCTTTAGATTAAGTTGAAGTATGCGCTATTACTATCTGATTTATGTTTATTAAAATACTACTAGTTATTATTGCAGTCGATATAAGTTTGTTATAGTATCTAACTTAGATTTTTTCCATTGTTATAAGTACATTCATTTATTTTTTTCCCTAAAGGGGGGAGTACCTGTGCCGGTCGACTATGTTAGTCATATTTTCACGTAATGTTAAGATAAGTTGACGACCATCACAGATAAGGTATATTTATATTCATCACGCACTATGTCTTATGCACGTCATTAATAACATGTACCAACCTAGTATATAAGCTAGGATTTCCTATAATAAATTAGTCTAGTCTAGTCTGGTATTTGCGCGCATCTCAAGCCTTTTACTTTACTCCCGAAGATGTCACTCTCCTTATAATTGCCTCTGGCAAACAAATAATGCTCTCTTGCGATTACTAGACTGGTTTACTGCCAATAACCTGCTTCTGAATTAAAAAAAGACAAAGTGCATAAAATTCACTTTACCTAATGTAAGGCAAGTTGAGAGTAACATTGTATTGGGGAAAGACAAACTAAAACTAGTAGATGAAACTGTATTTCTCGGCATCACTATTAATGCCAAACTACAGTAGGGTCCCCATATTGTAAAATTAGCACATAGACTTAGCTCCGCAGCATATGCGGTTAAAAGAATCAGGGAATTGACTGACGTTGCAACTGCTAGGCTTCTATATAGGTAATAGAGAATCTCTGAGAGATTTCTTCAAAAAACCAACATCCTAACAGTTGTCACCACACTAAGTCACATGGGCGTACCCAGGTAGGGGCAGGGGGGGGTCTGCTGCCCCCCCCCTAGAAGATAAAATAAATTCATGTTTTTTTTTGTTTCAATATACCTGACCGACCATCTTCTCGAAACAGGTATGAGCTGCCCCCCCCTAGCTGAAATCCTGGGTACTCCCTAGTAAGTCAATATCTCTATGAAAACATAATGTATGTAAGGAAAAATATCAGTAGCTTTAAAACCATTGATAGCAGCCACAATGTGCAAACTAGAAATAAACATAAACTTTCTTTTCCAATGTTCAGACTCACAAAAGTTAGCAGTTCTTTTATGGGACTCTGTATACGCTTCTACAATAAAATTCCGCAAGAAATACAAAACTTAACTGAAGCTCGATCAAAAATGTATAAAGCACACTTTGTGCACAAAGGCCTACTACAAAATTAATAACTTTTTACAAGACACCGACATCTGGCATTAAACCAGTTCATTGCACCCTATATATTATGTACTATGTAATAATTAGGCACCTACTTAATGTTATATTATGCTTGCTAGAGTATGTTAACACGTTCATTAAGTTTCAATTTTTGTGCTATTATGAATAAAAATCTTTGAACTGAAAAACAGAACTGAACTAATTTTGAAAAAAAAAATAGCACACAAAATACCCATATGCATCTGAAAATTCGGAACTCCACGATACGAACAACTTTTACTGCTCATAGCAAAAGTTGGTTACATCAATATATATAAGAAATTGTTATACCCTGTATACCAGTCAATATATAAAAAAATGTATACCTTTTCTAGTAACAATAAGGTAAATTGTAGTGTTAGTTATGGTCATTCCAATTCGTGAAAAAAAGTAGCTGGAGTAATGATCCATACTTTCTTATCCTGTAATGTGGGTGGAGTGGATTTTTTGTCATTTTCACATAAAGATATTACGTTGTTACAAAAGTGCGAAAATATGTTATGAATACGAGTGGATAGTCGATATCAAGAACCTCAAGAAACAGTTTTAGGTCGCATGGCACCCCTCTTGCTTACTGCATCAAGAAAAATATTTCAGCTGCTCTAAACTACTTGTTTTTTTTTTGCATGGTTTTATAAAGAACCAAACTCCATCCACGATGCTAATTAGCAGTATTACATGAGCGATTTCTGGAGCTGTGAAAAAAATCGGGAATCGAGGAGAAGATCTTGTGCATTTTTTGGTGGCGCGAAATGTAGGCACGTTAAAAAATCAATATCACGTAATGGAATGAATCAAGATAGCCTTCTTTCTTCTTTTTTCGAATGTAGTGTATATAACAAAAGCTTTTCAGCCCAAAATAATTCGATAAAATAATGCAGGGTTACCGCTTTAGATTTTAAATTATAGGTAAAAGTTTACGCAGAAACGGAAAAAAGACTGAAATTATTATTTCTTTTTGTATTGGTATGAACATATAAAATGTACAAATAATTTTATCACCTTTCCAAAAAGGTAAGGTTCAAATACAGGTCACATACAAAAAAAACAGAGCGTCAGCTAAAAACCAGACCACAGACGGCGCGGATCGCTCACCAATTTTACCTCGCACGCTCGAGGGGGGTCCGGCATTTTAGGCTCGCACGCTTGAGTTGAGTTGAGTTGTTGTATTCTAAGTGCAATTACACTCTGTAATATGTTTCTATTCAAATAACCTCATTTTTCATGCAAACATTTGAGAACGCCCCGGTGGGTTAGTATTTTCAAGGTTCAACTTATTCACGTGAAAGGCGTATTACCTGTTTACAACTAATTTAAGTCCAACCACATACCTCCTCTGCGTATCCATTCGTTGAATACGCCAAAAAACCAACAAAGATTAGGATAAAACCGAATTTTCTGCTGGGTGTACCGCGGCAAACGAGCGGTGTTTTGTGTGTAAGGCCTGATAACATATATTACTGGCCTTGTTATCCTACTTGAGTTATGTGCGAAAAAAGGGAATAGATAGATGTTTCAATTGTTTTAATTCGTACAAAGTTAGATCTCATCCGTCCACCGGACGATCACGCTCAACAAGAGTAGTTTTCTGTCATCCGTTGGCCGGACAAACTAGCTTGAAGGGTTAAATAGATGTAGCGTCAATTTTGGATTGCGTACCATTTTGTTGATGGTTTGGTTTCTTTTTATTCTACAGGATTAGGTAATACTCGCCATGTGCATAGTTTGTCGGACACAGCTTAATAGTAGTTTATGTGACTGCTACATAATGGAGGGCATTAAAACTCGAGAGTGGGTTTATGAAACGAGCCGAAGGCGAGTTTCATAATAATATCACTCGAGAGATTATGTACAGTTACATACACTAGTTTATCTACACACATATCATAAGCTCTCTTTGATGTGTTCAGGAACCGCATGTTTGACCGGCATTGTGGCTCTGCAATTGTTTAGCTTGTTCTGTAGTATGAACTTCACGCAGGCGGGCGTCGGCGTTCGAAATTTGAATGTCAGTACCAACTTCACAGACAAACTAGGGACGGCACGCAGTATTATGGTCATAATGTGTAATTTTTCAGATAAGAAATGAATTTTACCGAGTAGTTTAACATTATGCTGATCGTAACGTGCGGTTTTTGTACGCAGTAAAGAGGGTTTATGATACGTGTGTAGATAAAAAAATATAACAATTCATAAATGATGTTGTATAAATGCTGGTATAAAAGCCTCGACCTTCGGTTTCGGCTTTTATTCCAGCTTGTCCATCAAAGGCTGCAATGCTGATCGCGCTGTGTAGGCCTTGAGCTGCCCCTTGCTGCGCTTTCGCTTACAGACCGCGGCAGTAATGTACTATAATGGTGTGTAAATTAAAATGAGTTTTAATTTATTTATTGCTATATAATTGTTGACTTTATTATGTGTGTGTTTTTTATTGATTATATATACAACGTGTAACTTTAAGTACGCAAAACCTGAAAATAGGTTGTTCAGAATGACGAGTATAATCGATTCCATCACTATTTACATATATATATATATATATATATATATATATATATTTTGAATTTTATCCATAATTATTTATTGCCGCTTCTATCATTTACCGTGATGCAGCGAGATATTCAAATAAGTGTGTCGAACGAAAGCAGCGGCAGATCAATCCACAAAGCAAGCGCGCGCGCTACATTAGTTATCTCTTTCAAACTAGGGATCTCGCAATGAACGTTAGAAGGGAACAAATGGACGGGGGTGAGCGGGGTGCGTGCCGGCCGGCGGCGATCCACAAAGTAAACAAAGTCAAGTGATAGTTTAGTTCCGCCCGCGCTTCCGATTGCG
Organism: Argyresthia goedartella; assembly: GCA_949825045.1. Classification (NCBI taxonomy): domain Eukaryota; kingdom Metazoa; phylum Arthropoda; class Insecta; order Lepidoptera; family Argyresthiidae; genus Argyresthia; species Argyresthia goedartella. The sequence goes on along the minus strand of OX463808.1, from coordinate 11,711,179 downwards.
AAACACAAACAGGCTTTTTTGTGCGATACGAGTCCGTGCGGTGCACATACGCATGCATAATTATTATTGCATTGGCGTTTCGTTAAAATAATGTCCGATATTGTGAAATGGTCCGCATGTAAGCAAGGTGCAATGACAACGTAAATTTAGCGGTGCGACGATTTCAAGAAGATTTTGGTATAGCTGTGTCTAACAGAACAATGTTAGCTGCAACACAGTGACTTCGTGACTACGGGTCCTTCAGGCCTCCGCAACCCGATATTGGTGACGGCGACCACGCAAATCCTGAGTTACAGGAACAAATACTTGATTTTTTTTTAAGCAAATCCTACTGCTAGTACGAGACAAGCGGGCCGACGTTTCGGATGCAGTCATATGCTTGTTCGGAGAGTGCTAAAAAGTGATCATCAACATACATTTCACTACAGGCGGTGTCAAGAACTGAACACTTTAGATTATGAACCCCGTGTTGCCTTTTGCCAATGGTTTCTGCAAGATTTTACGAGAAACATCCTCTGGACAGATGAATGCACTTTCACTGGCCAAGGCTTATTCAACCAACATAATAGGCACATGTGGGGTCATGAAAACCCCAAGTTGATGGATCAAGACCACTTCCAACACAGATTTTCTATTACTGTTTGGGCAGGAGTTATTGGCCAGTACGTGCTAGGACCGGTGTTTTTGGGACGTCTGACCGGTCAGGTATACCTGAATTTTCTTAGGGTAACCTTGCCACAACTCATTTTGCAATGGTTGGATGACGAAAATGTACCTTTACAAGCTGCCGCCAGAATGTACTATCAACACGATGGTGCTCCAGCCCATTTCTTGTGGGATGTGAGAAGGCACCTTGATGGGGAATATGGTGCAGATTGGATAGGACGTGGCGGCCCAGTGCAGTGGCCTGCGAGGTCACCCGATCTAACTCCGATGGACTTTTTTGTGTGGGGTCGTATAAAATCGATAGTGTACGATGAAGGGCTTGGACCAAATAATGAGGCAGAACTCCGACAGAAAACCGAAGCTGCATTTCAAACAGTGAAAAATGACCATGAAGTGCTTCAATCGTTAACTAATAATTTAAGGAAACGTGCTCTGTTGTGTATTCGTCAAGGAGGTGGACATTTCGAATCATTATTATCGCTTCGCGAAAATCAGGACCTGTAAGCAATTTGTAAAATAAGTTGATTATACCAATTATTGTAAATAGTGTGATTAAAATTTTTAAACACGCCGACAAATGTTTAGTAAGTATCCAATTTAGCTCAGCCTTAAATTTCACCCTTGAAAATTATTATCAAATTGCACGCGTAACTTCAGCGTATTAATACAGAAACTTAGGGCCGGTTTCTGAATTGAGAATTTCACTAAGAAAATACTTAAGTATACCTAGTTCTGTCTCCGCAGATATCAGGAAAAAGAACGAGACACAATGATACTTAAGTATTAACTTAGTGAATTTCTCAATTCAGAAACCGGGCCTTTATTTCTTATTTCTTACTACCTACCTGCTCAAATGTGGTTAAACGTATCGCCAGTCCAAAGCCTGGAAAGTGTGATGGAAAAATTTCAATCACTTTTAGCTTGTTTTCAATATTTCAACTTAGGTAGGTCTCAGTGACGGTACCTCCATAGAAGCCAAAAAGCCCGCCTTGCCTTAATAAATCCTTCGATCAAGTCAAATAACAAACTAATAATAAATAACATAATGCTCACATAGTAGGTACCTATACGCTGCTATCATGTAAGGTCATTGACACGCGATGCGCCACTCGTAGGCACTCGGTCGGCGAGCATTTGAGCGAGATTTGAGCTGCGATCGTTCTTCTCGCTCCCACGCACGGGCTTCTTACCGGGCTTTGTAAGTCTCTCTCTAATGTATGGGAAACTGTTAAATAAAGACACCACGATTTTAGACTCTACGGACGCACCTGTGCCTGTATGCAAAGCAAAAGCCTTGCTTTCAGTATGAAGCTGGCGGCAGGTGTCAATTAGATATAGGTACCTATTTTGTGCTATCGCGGGCGGTGTACTGCGGGCGGTTTTTAAGGCGGCAGAGCTAAGAAACTATTAGAAATGTTAGGAAAACAAAATCTGCTCATATCTTCTAGAATTTTAGTTTTTTTTTAAATTTTCTTTCAACAATAATTTTCTTGTAATAAAAATCACTTGGCGTCTATAAGGTTTTGCGTACTTAGAGTTACACGTTGTATATTTTTTAATTATAATAATAAATTTCGGAGCACAAAAGGATCCATATTTTGTTTGTGACACACAAAATACTTAATCGCACTCAATTCAATCTATTTCATATAAAAAGGCCTGCCTGTGGCACAGCTCAGTTTTCCACGCACTGTCACAAATAGTCATACCACTCACCCAGTGTTTGAGTATTGGGCCGTCGAGCCGACAATGACCTCTAGGATACTGTTGCTGCTGCCACGTGTTCTCCTTCAGTAATATGCTGATCTCTTACGTATGATGGTATGGAATCCATCAGTAAGTGCCTCAACAAACATGCCCGATGCACTACTGTAGCGTGGCAGCCCTGGCAACAGTGTTATACTGTACGAGCATGGCCAGGGGGTTTCACTCAGCAGTTTAGGTACGTTCGACCAGCCAACCCAGCTGCTGGGATTTCAGTTAGGTTGCAGCTCTCTTAGCTCGCAGTCGCGTCGCATGCTAGCCGCTCCACATAAGCATCTTTTCTGTGATGTTTGCAACGAACAATGACTAACGTACCTCACATTTTCGTGTGTCTAAAGGAAATGTCCACAAATAAAATTCGATTCCGTTTTGATTGAATAGCTGCTTTTTGTTTACCTGAAAGTAAACACTTTAGACCCAGTACAGAACAAATTGCAATTACCTAAGTAAGGAGGTAGGTATCTAACTAGCCTAAGACTTTGCCGATAGCCTGAGTAAGTACCAATAACACTGTGGGCTAAAATTAACAAACCAAATCGTGTGTAGGTAACCCTAGCGAGAGCGAGCGAAACAGGAGTTTACGGGATGACATTGAGATGTCAGAATAAATAAGCTCTCAGGCGTAGTGATGCGGCGCAATTTTGCCTAGACGTGCCGTGGATCCGATTCTGTAGGTGTTGAGCGATAGTGACATAGATATGTTGACACAGCGTAGGCGCGAGCTATATTGCGCAAAGTCAAAATCAAGTCAAGTACTTTATTACTGTAGATATTTACATATACTTAGCAAACGTCATTTTTTTCCTCTTCTCTACATTGGACCACTGTGGGAGAAGTAGGGCGTAGAAACTCCCACAGATTGATTTTTAGATCTCTTTTAGATGTTTTTTTTTTATTATTACGATTAATAAGCAGGAATAAATAATTACAAAATTATTAACAGCAAGGTGTTGAGCTAGAATAACCCCATACAGTCCTGTCATTTAAGTAATCTTGAACATTGTAATATCGCTTTTTCGACAAAGTCGCTTTAACATGCTTTTTAAATTGCTCAAATGGCAATTTCAAAATCTCCAGAGGTATCTTATTATAGTAGAGAATACACTGACCCTTGAAAGAATTACTAACCTTCGCGAGTCTTGATCGGGGCGCAAACAGTCTGTGATTATTTATTAGGATAACATTACAGCTATCGCTAAGTTTGGAAAATGTTGTAAGGTTCTTGCGTACATAAATTATATTTTCGAAAATAAATTGACTGGCTTCAGTTATTATGTCAATTTCTTTAAAAAGCTCTCTTAAGGAGTCTGTTCGTTTTAAATTATAAATTGCTCGAATAGCTCTTTTCTGTAAAATAAAAATAGTTTGAATATCAGCTGCTTTTCCCCACAACAAGATAACATAGGACATGACACTATGAAAGTAACTAAAATATACTAGCCTAGATGTAGCTACCTACGTGCTTTGTCTGATGTTCCTAACAGGGTAAGCCGCAGAACTTAATTTACCAGCTAATTTATCTATGTGGGGTCCCCACTGCAATTTGCTATCAATGGTTATTCCAAGAAACTTCGTATCATTCTAACGTGCTGTTGTCTAAGACTAAACTGGTCTCAACTTGCGACATTTGGAAGTGAGAATTTGATATACTTGGTTTTACCAGCGTTTAACAATGAATTATTAACTGTGAACCAATTCAAGGTTAAAGACAATTAACATCATCAAAATCTCCTTTTTGTCTTTCAATTTTGAAGACCATTGAAGTATCATCAGCAAACAACATTATGTCAGTTAATTTCTCCACCATGAAAGGCAGATCGTTAATATATACCAGGAATAAGAAAGGACCTAATATGGAACCTTGTGGAACGCCAATTTTTACAGCCAATCCATCTGATTTAACGCCGTTAACTTCTGCCTTTTGAATTATATTGCTTAGGTATTATCTTAGTAGATCCAACGCTTTATTTCGAACTCCGTAATGATTTAATTTAATTAATAGCGTATTATGATCAACGCAATCAAACGCCTCTGACAGGTCGCAAAAAACTCCGATAGCATCCTGTGCGGCCTCCCATGCAGAATAAATATGAGATATAAGGGTAATACCTGCATCCGTAGTCAATTTACCCCTAGGTAACCGTATTGTTTGGCGTGGAGTGGTTTTGTACGGTTGAAGTGTGAGAGCATTTGATTGAGTATAATCTTTTCAAATATTTTACTTAGTGTTGGAAGAACAGATATTGGTCTGAAATTTGAAGGATCACCCTTATCTCCCGACTTGAAAAGAGGTATCAGTTTACTGTGTTTCATGAGGTCTGGGAAAGCCCCATCGTCAATACATTTATTGAATATATAAGCTAAATGTGGCTATAACTAGAATTACTGAACCAATGACTTTGACTGATACAACCCACAGGTCTTCCGTATTTTTTAAGTTAAGTAATTTAAACGTTTTGACATTGTCCTGGGGATATACATGATGAAATTTTAAATATATCTTACTGACGCTAGTGTTATTTTTAATAAAGTCTCTGTTTCAAATGGAGATGAATTTAGACGATCTGTTGTGAGTAAGGGCATTGGTGAAGAATGTTTCAAAAGCTCGAGCAACATCATCGCTGGATTTAACAACATCATCACCTATCTTTAGGCAGAAATCATTGTCCCTTGGTATACCTTTGCCAGTTTCACGGTTCATTATTTGCCAAACTGTTTGAATTTTAAATTTTAATATTAATGTGTGAAGTTTTTGCAGTTCTACAAACCAACTTGAAAGTTTTGGAATATTTTTTAGCATAGTCATGAAATTTTCGATCAAAGTTATAGGTTTTTTGATCATAAAGGTTATACAATATCGCTTTGATCAGAAATAGAATAACACATACACACACACCTTTCCACAGCACTTTACCCAGTAGTTACCCCGCTGGCGCGTGGTACTTCTGCCAAGTCCGATGTAGTGGGCTGCCCATCCACTGTCAAGCAGCACACAGGATCGGGTTCGTCGAGGGCTCCCATCCCGGCGCGCGGCCCGCGGCGAACATCTCGCTGGCGCTGCACCATCGCGGTTGGAGTTGTTGTACGCGACGCGCATGCCCCGCTTCGCTTCCACCGTGTGCGAGCACCACAACTCCACTGTGTACACGCTCGTACAGTAGGAAAGGAACAGCTGCCTCTATGCTCTATAGTATAAGTATAAGCATAGACAGCCTAGAAAGAAAAAAACAAAAGGGCGGGGAAGAAACAAAAGTGCAGCGCGGTGAAAAAATTTGCAATTTTCCAACCCGTATATTAACTTTGGGTACCTGCCGAAATGTCGTTAAAGGTTTTGAATTCTATTACCATAGCATAAAGTTCAAAATTTCAACCCGTTAAAATGTCAAAGTCAATCAAGCTGTTATAATATTATACGCAATAAGAAAATTTCAAAAGTTCAATAAAGGATCGGACAGAGTATACCTTGTTATAAGTGTGTTAGCGTTATAATCAGGGACCCAGCCCCTACCAGTTTTAATCCCTTTTACCCCCCTCCTCCTGCCAAACGATTCTAGACCCAACCCAAAAAGTGGTTTGAATTCTACTCATTGTTTTCAAGAAGTTTCAAACGGCCATCACATCGGAATTTCGCTTGGAAACGGAATATCACATTTGGATGCTTCTTTATATATTCAAAGATATTTTAATCTCTACCTTAGGTACCGACAAATAATACACGAATGGTCATTTTTATCTTTAAATACCATCTGATATTTCTACGGATGTTTCATAGTTGGTATAAGTCATGTTTACTTCTATCTGATATAATATTACATAATATTGATCGTTGCGCTGTATTATATTCGATGGTGGTTTGGTTTCATAATATAAAGTTTATTCGAGGTTTCTTTTTTTTATGAGCTAAATAACCGCAGCAAATATGGCACACCTCACACGAATAAATGTCTCTGTCTTATTATTTTCAGATCTAACATAAGTAAGTAGGCCATTAAAGGAAATATTATAATCATGGCTAATTTTATAGCGTAAGCTAGAGAATGAAGGATGAAGGAAAATAAATACTGAGTTGACTGACTAGTGGAGAGGCACTAGAAGAAGAAGAATAATGAGCAGATACTGATGTGACGTCGTCGTCTGATAGCTTGTACAGCTACCTATATCTTGTTTTTTTTCCCGTGTGGTTGGATCTATTAAAATGATTGATAAAGTTTTGCATAAAATTGTCTAATTTTGGTTAATCAAATTATTTTAACGAATAGTTGTCATCTAAAACAAAAATATCAGGATGAGCCACACTTCAAAATCGTGTAAGCTTAAACGCAAAACGCTTAAAAGCGATTTAGTTTTTGAAAAAAATTACCAATCACCAATCACTCACTATTAATTCATACGGGCTGTCATTTATTAAGACTTTACTTGTTTATGCGATATGTTTTTTTAAAGCAATAAAAAATTATATGACGAATAATTACGTATTATTGATGGCTGATGATGAGGCTACAGAATGTTGCCTTGTGAAAGATAGTAGCGCGTTTTCCGAAAGCAATTCCCAAAAAATTTTACGTATCAAAATGTATTATAGGTTTACACTGTATATCAGCTTAAGATTATTTGATATTCGGGCAATTTTTTCTAAGCAGGACTGTTACCAAATATAAAAATATAATTTATTTTTTATATAATTTATTTTATTTTTATGTATATGGTACGTTTAATCATGATTATACTACAGTGATCAAAATATAAATAACTAGCCTGAATTTTCTGAAAATAATATTTAACCTTGGTGGGGTTTGCTTTTCGACTACCATTTGGTAATGTTTTAAAACTGCATTAAAAATCATATACAGTTAATATTTTCATCAAATATATATTTAAATACTTCAGGGAACCATAATATTGCAAAATAATTTTTATTAAGTTGTAAACGCTATTATTTCTATTAAAGTTGTGACGAAATCCATCTATTTGGTAACGTTTTGGTCCCTTCAGTTACATATCTTCGATTTTTTAGTACTTTAGAGTAGGTTCTATGTCTTGATATTTTTCTATAAATGCTAGGTTATGTCCTTTATAGATATAAAAGACAAAAAAATAATAAAGGATATTATGAATATCAACAAAACATACACTTTACTCAGGAAAACATGATACAGTTACCAAATGGAAGACCAAAGTAACGTTTTGGGTAATGCAAAGCTTTGTTCATATGCGATGCAAAAATACACTGAATTAGAAAATACAGAAAAGGTTTATCTGTCTACCTAAAATAGAGATTTTAACACAATATTTATTGACCTAATAATAAAAAATCAAAAGTCGCTTAAACTATATCTGAGCGGCCTCGGACTTATAACTATAGGTGACTGGAATACTTATAAAATATTTTCATTTAGTTCAATTACGTCTACTTCAAAATATATTCTAAGATAATATTCGAAACCAGAAGGCAAGCTATGTTTATAAAAATTCAAAACCAACGTCAATTAACATATTTTTTAACAAACATATTTTAATTAACAAAATAAACATTGTGCAGAAATAATGTGGATTCGTGGAGAATTCACATTATGCCTGCAAAATGTTTAATATTTCAAGGTCGTAATCAAATAGATTTTGACGTATTACAAAGTTTCTTAGCTTTGAAATTTTGTTATTTTTTTATTTTCCTTCTCCTCTACTTCTTTTCTCTTTTTTTGGGTATTTCCTTGAAATTATTTTGTCGGCATTATCTAGATTTTTTCGCATTTCCTTCCTTATTCGTTCGTTGCTGACCAGGTAAAATCATAGGCAACAATTGTATGCGACTATAACTTATCTCAGTAAAATATGCGTTATAAAGTGGAAATATTTTTTCGCTCCGTTAGTCGGCGCACTTTCTCACATGAATGGTGCAAACACAGAACCTTGAAGCTAACTTCAGAATGGTAGAATCGAAAGAAAATGTAGCCAGAAAATTAAAATGTGCACTATTTAGTAGTTTAATTCTTCAAATTGTCGAGATATCGCCGTTACAAAATAGGAATTCCGCATATGCTTAAAAACGTGATACATAATAAAATTTTAAAATACTAATACTTTTATCATTAAAACCCCTATAATTATGGATGTCTTCATAATTAACTTTATATAAATGACCGGAAAATCAACACTTAGGTAGTAATAAAATTTAAAATAAATCGCAGTCGAATGTTGGTTAGTCGTCGTGCTACACAGTAAAATGAGGGAGTTTTGAAATTACATTTCGCATTTATTAATGAAAATAATATATATACTAATATATAGTTATATTTTATTACACCATTTACGTTAATTTTCAAGCTTGTCCATTATAGATCCGATCTACATCAAACATATTGTGGTAATTTCCTTGGATTATAATTAATTACATGTGAAGTCATGTAACAGCCCAAAATTTGGGTATGACTGTTTTGGAAAAATAACCCATTCATGTTTTATTAGACAGTATACCCAATGAGAATACAATCACTACAGTATACTCATCTCTAGTAGTAGCGGCGTATGAGTGCAAGACAGATGCGAACATGACATGGGCGAGAGAGAGAGAGAGATGAGATCTCATTCCCAGAGCTTCGTTCATTATGCCCGCACCGTAGTATATTATAATATGTATGTGGGCAGTGTTGCCGTTTTGTGTGTAATTACACATTTTGTGTGTAATCTAGGCCTCGCGTGTGTAACCCGTGTGTAATACAAATATGTGTGTAATCGTGTGTAGTTACAATCGGTTTCGTTCACTGTCGCTCGTTGTTTACAAATTATAATTCTCTGCGCGAAACGGAACGCCCATTTTGTTTGACAGGTAAGTTCGATTTCATCGCCGTGTGACGCCCGCCTACTACTGACAGATAGCTTATACAAATTCAACGCGTGCAAATGAGATGGATGGCATCATCGCCGGGCGTCGGACGCCGTAAGGGGCAGACTTAAGAATGATCTATCAATTGCTACGGCGACGACAGATTTTCTTAAAACCTGTCTTTCCTTCTACGTTGAAATTTGCAAAGAAATAAAAAAGATTTGATTTCAGTGATCCTTTATTGGAGATCATAATAGTAGTTGATGCTATGGAGGCCCAAAAATTTGATATCAAAACCTTGCAGCCAAAATTTGCAAGATTTCCCATGATGGCACGATACATTGACCAACAAACGGTTGACTGTGAGTGGCGGCAACATGCACTATTATAGTACAAGAACCTCAGCCCGCTCAATAATACTGGCAGAAAATATTCTATTTGTGCAATACTTAGTGGTTACTTTAATGATATCGCCATTTTCTAACACTTCAGTCGAAAGAGTGTTCATTACATTAAATAACACTAAAACAGTAGACGGTGTAAGTAGAAATGGTGGATGTTTAGCATTCGAACCATCGAAACATTTGCCACGCGCCAAAAATAAAGATTAAAAAAATAAATATTAAGAGAAGTATATCTGCCGCCAAATAACTTGGCGTTTGAGCGAATTCCGACCTCTCTCTCTCTCTCTCACCTCATCTTGCCCTTTGCGAGAAAAAGAGGTCAGAGCTCGCTCAGACGTCAAGTTACTTGGCGGCAGATATACGATTTTGTAATACCTAAATAAAACTAATAAACTTTCACATTACTAATTTTATTTCTACCGAAATCATAAATCCTACTATTTTTTGAATATCCTTCAAAAACGCAATATAAGCGCAGAAACGACAAATATAGCGCGGTGATATAAAAAAAAATGCACTTTGATTTTCAAATATACTCTATCAACTGTAGGTGATTTTAGTCTTCACTTCAGTCACTGTTTGGGTTTGTGTGTAATGGTGTGGTAATCAGGGAGGCATGTGTGTGCGATTCGATCACATGGCATTGGCAACACTGTCTATGGGCCGCACGGTGCGTGCCCCGAGGCAGCAATGGGCGCCGCCTTGCGGCTCGCGGTCTCTAATCCTCTCCGGCCGGCTACACTATTCCACGAGGACTAGCCTTCTGGTCCGTTCAACAGAATATTACAAAAACTATATTTTCCTTCATTCATTTCAGTTTCCAGGGCCGTAAAATACAGTAAATAAACGTTCAATAATTGACAAGTTGAAGTTGATGTTTAGTCGTGTTTTGAGTTCAAGGCGATTTTTCACAAAAAAAAAAACATTTTTGTATTCTGGTTCTGTGCTAATTTCCCCTAAATCAAGTATCAACTTATATATCATTAGCTATGGAAGAATTTATTGAAGTAAATGAGATATCTGATTTCGTCTCCTACATTCGCAGCGTAAGTAAATCGTGTTGTTGGCCTGACCATCATCAGGGAAGTTCAGGGACTTATAAGCATATTGATCGGGAATCCTTGGCAGGTATTGTCAGTTTATATAGAAATATCCTTATCGATATAATATTCGCGTGCGGAAACCCTACTTACATATCTTTGGATTTAATTGTCTACCAGCCGGCGGCGGCGGCGTCCTATCTGATACCGACTAATTATAGATAAACATTGTTCAGTTCTGCTTAAGTTAATATACAGCATAAACAACTTTTACACTACTGGTATGCCTATGATATTTTACATATCGAAAAAGCTCAGGACTTTTGAACTCAGTACAACTAACAGTTCATGTGGGCGTACGGGTGTAATACCTACCTCTTCTTCTATCTTCTTACCACGTCGGGCTTAATCTATATCAACACAGTCCTTGTGGTTAATAATTTTGTAGTATGTATTCCTTCTTATTAATTATAGTAATTAATATCATAATATTTGAAATCTGTGGGAGTTTCTATGTCCTTCGTCTCCCACAGTGGTCCAATGTAGAGAACAGGCAAAAAATTATGTTTCCTAAGTTATATGTAAATAACTGTATTAGAGACGTTTGATTTAATTTAATTTGTCAACCTGTTCAATGTTGCTTGGAGTGAAATCAGGAAAATGGCTCTGCTCGTACTGTGCTATGGTGCTGCTCGTAGTGAGCACCTATTGTAGTTCATTATATCTTGTGTTTTTTGTAATAGTAGTTAATTATTAATGGTATTATTCCTATTGAATGAGGAATTAGCCTGTCAGGATAGGTATTTATGGAAAATAAATTAAATGAAATAATGTTCAAAATGTTTCTAAGTCCTGCAACTGCTCATTCTCACTGACTCATAATCTTGACTACAACACAACACACTCATCTTCATTATGTTAATTACTTATACATTTTTATTGTTTTAGATTGAGTGGGGTGATCCATGGCTAATAGGTCTTATATCATTCCACATACTTGTCACAATCACATGCTTCTCTACAAGAAATTGCGGCAACTTTCAAGTGATCCTGTTCATGACACTATGTAAGTATGAAGGTACATACATTTTCATGGCCTGGAAGGAAGTTTATTTTTTATGTTTATATTCAGATTTTCTGAAGATCATGTAGGCCTTATGGTAAAGCGATCATAAATGGTAAAGTAGAAATTTCTTTTTGGGTAACTGCTGACAATCTCAGGAAACAGTTGACTTAAGAGCAAAATTATTTGCATGCCTAAGATTATAGTTTAAGTTCAAAGTTTTTTTTTTCATAATAGCACTTAATGAACATCATATCATAACATAATCAAGCAAGCATAATATAACATTAAATAGGTGCCTAATTATTAGTACATAATATATATAGGGTGCAATGAACTGGTTTAATGCCAGATGTTGGTGTCTTGTAAAAAGTTATTAATTTTGTAGTAGGCCTTTGTGCACAAAGTGTGCTTTATACATTTTTTGAATCGAGCTTCAGTTAAGTTTTGTATATCTTGCGGAATTTTAATGTAGAAGCGTACACAGTGTCCCATAAGAGAACTAATAACTTTTGTGAGTCTGACCATTGGAAAAGAAAGTTTGTTTATTTCTAGTTTGCACATTGTAGGGGCTGTCAATGGTTTTAAAGCTACTGATGTTTTTCCTCAAGTACATTATGTTTTCATAGATATATTGACTTGCAACTGTCAGGATGTTGGTTTCTTTGAAGAAACGAAGAAGAAACAAATCTCTCATAGATTCTCTATTACATAGCTTATAAATGAATCGGATCACTCTCTTCTGCAAAATGAAGATGGTCTCAATGTCATCTGCCTGTCCCCATATTAGTATGCCGTAGGACATAATGCCATGGAAATAACTAAAATATACAAGCCTAGCAGTTGCAATGTCAGTCAATTCCCTGATTCTTTTAACTGCATATGCTGCGGGGCTGTAAGTAATTTTTTTGTCTCCTAATTAAAAAAATTGTGACGTGTCATCTGCAAATGACATGTTTTGTACCATGAATGGCAAATCATTTACATACGAGGAAAATTAACGGACCCAGAATAGATCCCTGTGGGACTCCCATCTTCACCTGAGAACCCAACGATTTTGTCCTATTGATTTGATTGATTGATCAGTATTTTGACCCGTCCCTTCTAAATACGACCTCAGAATCTTAGAGCTATTGCCTTTTATGCTGTAGTGTTTAAGCTTTAAGAGCAATGCTTCGTGGTCTACACAGTCAAATGCCTTGTACTGGCATCCCTACGATCTCCCCACGCATTAAAAATATGTCTAACTAACAGGACTCCAGCATCTGTTGCAATAATAATAATATTTATTCCAGGTTAACAAAACCCATATCTATAAATACCTTTAAATTTAAACCTAAAAAAATTAAAGATACATAATTTATTATAAAAACACAAAATATTATCTAACCTAGCTAGGGATTTTCTTTTTCGTTCTCGCTTCCCTTTAGCGTCGGTAAACGATGCCCTGCGGCCAGTAATCTTTGGCCAGGAACATGGTCTTGAGGTCCGCCGGCACCCGAAGTTTGAAGGAGAGGAACTTCTGTACATTCGCCTCCTTGAGACCAGACGGCGGATTTTTCTTCAGCTTTTCCAGGATATGACGTTCAATGTTCTCGCAGGTCATTTTCACGACGATCCTGGAAATGTATATCTCAACGGGTGGGAGCGGCAGCTTTCAGGATGCATTCACCGGCGACGGGGGCCGTGCCACGCTGATTACGGCTGCACCTGGTGCGGCGCTTCCTGTTTTGGACCATGATAAAGCCTTCCCTATCAACTGTCGCGTTCGGCGGGCCTAACCGGTATTAGTTAACCGGCGGCGCAGCCTGCAGCTTCTGTTGATCGGCGGCGGGTGGTGCGGGGCACGGGCGCGGGCGGCGGCGGCGGGACACAGCAGCATGTGGGGTTCCAGTATTTTTGATGTTCGAGAAGAAACCGCATCCGGTGCTGGTTGACTCGGCTTCATGACGTAACGAGGTGGTGCGATATTTATCCACGCGAGCTTAAGTCGTGGAACTGGGTCAGCTGCAATGACCGCATTTTTGCTTACCGACGTAATGTTGTCGCGCGTGTCGGCTATTCGCTGCGTCGGCAGCGAGGTATCAGCCTGACGCAATACCGACAACTCACGTTTCAGGTCGGCGCAGATGCCTTCGGAGCCTCCACTTGCTTCGGATTTCAGTGACGTCAGCCTGCAGCAACACGATGTCTTTCAGCAACCGAGTGACTTCAACGTGGTCAAATGTCACCGGCGCCAGCTTGTTGAGGTCGCGGGCCACGTAGGTTGGGACGTCATCGGGTTCGGTCTTCTTGAACACCCGGAAGATGTCCTAGAGATCCTTCTTTCCGCTCGCGTTCCTCCGCGCCACGAGGCACACGGTGGTGACGGCGGTCTCATGCAGCACTTTCTTTGTGGCGGCGATCTCAACCTCCTTGAAGCTAGTCGAGCAGATCTGCTCCAGGGAGACCTCGTCCATCACGTCCAGCTTCTGTTGTACCAAGGCGAGCAGCTCGTTCACCAAGATGGTGTCCGCGCGCTTGGCTGATACAGCCATGGCGGTATCGATATTGCGAAAACTAGGTCGACGCTGAGTTACGCGACACTGTTGCGGACGCTGCTAGGAAGCGTCCGTACGTGCCGGTGTCGCAGTTGCAACTGTTGTCGTGTTGTCGACCGCCCTTTTGTAAATCCAAACTGCTGGCTTTGGAGAATTTTATGCGCATTGAAGTGCGCCAACAACTGACCCAATATAATCTTTTCAAATATTTTACTCAATATGGGTAGAACCGAGACTGGTCTGAAATTTGTGGGGTCACCCCTATCGCCGGTTTTAAATAAAGGTACTAATCGCCTGCTGTGTTTCATGAGATCAGGGAAAGTACTCTGATCTACATATTTATTGAAGATTTTAGCTAAATGAGGGGTAAGTTCGTCTATCAGCGAGCTAATAATTTTTACTGACATGCCCCACAATACAACACAGATATATATAAACATGTAATGACATAGCCCCTAAAGGTATATAGTGAAAGCCATTACGAATATCTTAATGTCTTTCATTATATTTGAATGTTTTCTATGTAATGTAGGGTTCATTATAACATTAATTTACGTTTTGCGAAATCCATTGGTTAGCTATAGTTAATTTAGGGATATCATCAACGATATCATTGCACCTTTGTAACTGAGATATTTGTTAGTCAATGAAAGTACATGCTTACTAGCATAATCAGAGGCAGATTAGTTTGCATGCATGCAGCGATCCCCAGTCTAAATGTGTGTGGATTTTGATGAGGTATATGGTATACCAATGTGCTCAATAGTTATGTTAGTTTTATAGTTTCTTACTGATACTTTCTTAGGTTAACTGCAATTTGTAGGGCCATTGTAACATCCTAGCTTCATTGTAAGCTTAAAAACATTGATTAAATTGAAGGAATCAATACGGACTTTAAACATCTGTGAAAATAATGCATTGTGTTCAATTATTTTGCCGTTATAAAAAAATTGTTGATTATGTTTATAATGGTTTATTAGTCATAGTAAATATTTTTGTCATTATTACAATAAATATATATTTTTACTGAAAAAAAATTGGTTGTTTGTAAAGTAGGTTTACGATCGAGATGTTTACGTGATAAAGGGTTTGTATGCCGCTAGAGTGAGAGAGACGGAAGATCGGTCCACTCACTCGAACGCTATGCCAGCCTCCGCTCGTGAGGATTCCGCGTGACAAGTTTCACGGAATGACTGGCAGCGCTCGAGATGAGACGGGAGATCGGTCCGTCTCTCTCTCGTTATACCTGCGATCGCGCTCGTGAGGTTTTGGTGTGACACAAGTTTCTGAACATGTCACCCGACTAAAACGATTTTAAAGACGTTATCACGTCAAAAAGTTAAGCAATTGTGCAGTTCTAACTTTGAAAACATAAATAATATTGTGTGCTCTCCGTTACAAGGTTATGTTGCTGAATTTTAATGAAGTGTCAAATGGGATCTGTTACAATGGCCACGTATATAACTGACTGTAGGTGACTGACAGGTAACATGTTCTATTGACAAAGGACCACCTGACCTTTAATCATTTGCATTCTATGCATTTTGCATAAATAATTCAATTAATGAAAAATGAATAGATGTGTATTACATAGAAATGCACACATTTTAGGGAAGGACCATTATAATGTTTATATAGTTTCAAATCCTCTAAGTGGCCTTGCATCATATTGGTTTCTTAATTTCAGAGCCTCTTTTGTAAAGTGAGTTTAATTTGTGTATTGAGTTCAGGGTTTCAGATTAACTTGGCATAAATTTAGATATTTGGGTTTTCTGTTTGGTGCAATAAATAAGATGAGTCTATCTTAACACTATTTAGTTATTTACAGTTCGCGTCTTCTTACCTAAGTGGCGATGTTTCATTTCGATTTGAACACTTTTTTAGGGTTCCGTACCTTTAAAGGAAAAAGGAAACCTTATAGTTACACATTAATATTACGTAATCAATGTAAGGGAGTGGCAAAAAAAAAGAAGTTTTGAATCTTGTGTCACATGTACCCTTTAGGTGTGTTGTATAAATAGCACAACTCTATTTCAATTTATTTGTGACCTATATGACCTTGTATGCCAATTTTCGTGATTCCAGGGCCATGGGAAGTACCTTATAGGATACATTTTGATTCCCTAAAGAGTTGAAACATGCTGCAATATTACGGCGTATCATTTGATTGCATTTTCTTAGACGTTTGACGAGTAATTAAAATCAATTTCAACTTGGCAACTTCACGTGTTTCTGAAAAAAAAAAAAAAAGAAAAAGGACGGACAACTAAGTAATCCTAAAAGGGTTAATTTTTTCGGCTTTGTGATGCGGGTCCCTAAAATGCCAAAAAAACACCTAACTAACACGGTTCTAACACCACACCCAAAGGTATCATGTGACACACATTAGTCTCATAACTTTATTAATTTAATTAGTTTGTCTAAAATCATAGAATAGCTTTTTCCAAAATTATTTGATATTCACAAGTGAATTAAAACCTATAGGATACTTCCTGTTGACCCTAGAATCATGCAATTTGGCACGAAGCTAGTTTTTATAACCCATGTAAAGGACAAAAATCAGAAAAACGTATATTTGTAATACCTACACAAAAAAATGCTATTTGTGCGGAATCCCTGATGCGCGAGTCCAACTCACACTTAACCGTTTTTTGAGAACATTGGGTTGGGAACGTCTCAGCATACTAAGCTCGGAGTACATTGAAGCACGGAGTCAATTAAAATATACCTATAACTATAACCTTCCCGAAAATATAAAACAAGAAGAAAAATACCAAACATTCATTAATAAGCTAAAACAACAACTACAAGAAAAATCATATTACTCAATAAATGAATACATAAACGACAAATTAACATAAGACTTATTAATAGGAAAAGTGACTATTGTTACATAAAATTATTAATAAAGATACCTTCCAAAACTGTTACCTACTTAGTATAGAAAATGACATTAATATAAATAGATAATAAGTTTGAACACTCATATTGTAGTGCCCCCACGGGGTATCATTGTTAATGATAAGCAATAGATAAATGAATAAATAAATGAATACATGACATTGATGGAACCTACAGCCAAAGAGAATATAATCACTACCGTTTTAAGAGACGGGACTTCCTTACTTGGAAATGGAATCTATTTAGCACAACTAGCAATACCAATACAGCAAAAATTTAAATGTCAAAATACGTCATACCAACATTACGAGTACAATTAGGGATGGCAAAATGTAGTTCCTGATTAAATCGATATCGATAAATTATCGTCAGGGGCAACCTAACATTTATCCTAACCTAATATTTATTGAATCTATTTAGCACAACTAGCAATACCAATACAGCAAAAATTTAAATGTCAAAATACGTCATACCAACATTACGAGTACAATTAGGGATGGCAAAATGTAGTTCCTGATTAAATCGATATCGATAAATTATCGTCAGGGGCAACCTAACATTTATCGACAATAAGACAATAAATAAATTATAATATATTTTTTTATTATTTACATCACAAATTTTCAGTTCAAAAATACGAAATTTTTTACTTACAATTAACCAAAGCATCAATTTAAACAATTTACAAAAGAACAAGAAGATTGAGACTTAGGCTCGATTTATATGCGTCCGCGTGGACCAGGAGGTCGTCGACTTCTCCGTGAATTTCAGTGAAACTCTGCAACGGTTTCTATGCGTCCGCGCGGGCGTTACATAGAGTTTCATCACGTAGAAAACTATTACTTATTTACATAAAAACCAGAAGATGTTCAATTTAAATTACAAAATGAAAAATGCGATCATAAGAAAAAGTGTAAAGAGTCTTGTCTCTGACTGTAAGCAACAGCATCTATGCAAAACTATTCCAAAATATCCACTATAACAGCATATTAAGGTAAAGTTTATCGACTCGTACTTAATCCGTTTATCGATAGAGTGAAAATTTACATCACTATTGTTTACAAACATACAAATATTTTTTCTCATTTCAGAAAGATAGTCTCGCTGATAGTTCAAGGGGACAAAATACTTTATTATTTTAGTTAAGTTGTACTTTATAATCCTCGTCTATAGGAAGTTTTGTCATAAATTTCCTTTTAATAAAATTTTGTCGACCATATCTTTTTGTACAAATTACACACGATCTATAGTGTCTAATCGGTGCCATTTTTAGAGAATCACGAAGAAATAAATTGTAAGTCACACAGCAGTCCCCACCCCAGCACTTTTAAAAACAATATCACGCAAATTGTTGAAAATTTCACAAATATACTCCCAACCAAATGATCCCAAACAACCACACGTGTCGCCATGACAGACTGTAAGAAAGGGACACAGAGACAGAGACTAAGATAGCATGTGGACGCCAATAAATCTGTGTTAAATAGGAACAATTTTTTTGTTTGTTCCTGGTTGCGTGAGACTGCCTACAGCTTCCACTTCTTAGAGCGGCGCAGTAGTGTTGCCTATTATTTGCGGGTTCTCGAACTTAGACGGCAAAATAAAATAACATGCACTAACTTCTACACTCCTTCGTGAGCACAAATACTTACACAATTCCACGTACGATTTTGACAGTTGAAAGTAGAAAAACCGGTCAAGTGCGAGTCTAAATCGCGCACGAAGGGTTCCGTACCACCGTTCAATGGAAGCGATGGTGTGGAGTGAATAGTTTGGATTTTACACAGAAAAATATTGTTCACAAAGTTATTGGTGCGGTTACTTTCACCCTCCATGTACGTAACCAGGTGCATCCATAAGTTTGTATGTGGTATTGTTGTATGGGAGCCCCCTTAAATATTTATTTTATCCTGTTTTTTAGTATTTGTTGTTATAGCGGCAACAGAAATACATAATCTGTGAAAATTTCAACTCTCTAGCTAGCTAGGTTCTTGAGATACAGCCTGGTGACAGACGGACGGACGGACAGCGAAGTCTTAGTAATAGGGTCCCATTTGGAACCCTTCGGGTACGGAACCCTAAAAACAAGGTAGGTTTTTCTAAGTTTAATAAGTTTTTGACTATAAGTTCAGGCATGCTGCCTAGTGTGGGAACCAGCAGCAGTTCTGCTACTTTTATGTTACTCTGTTTAAATATCTACCTGTAAGTTTATGAATATTATTTGCTTAAGTAGCTCTTTATTGAATAAAAATATTTGTATTTGTAATATAAGTCCTGTAGTGGTAGTTGGAGATTTGCTGACGACATATTTGATGGGCAGACACCAAAATTTCGGAGAATGAAGATTTTTTAAACACGATGAATGAACCTATCTCGGTTGTTTCATATCATACGAGATTCACATCACAGCGCACGATAATGGCCAAGGCGATTCCAATGACGACCTTGCGAATCAGCAATATTATTAGTTCTTACACCTGTATCATTAGCGGCCGATTACTTGTCCGCCTCGCCACTGATGTTGTGTCTAATGTCTATGTTATATCTCTGGCTTGGCTGGGGAATATTACGTACTAGTAATGGTAGTTATAGTTAGGCGTAAATGAGTGGGTATTATATGATTTGCGTTGATTTACACGCTCCTTTGATTTTTCAGACATAAACTACAAGAGTATCGGTTAAGGTGATACGAAAATATATATTTATAAGGAATAGGGTAAACTAAAGTGACAGCGTTATTTTCATAACGTAGCGCCATCGGCATAAAAATTGTTTAAGAAATTAACTACGCTATATTGTCAAAAATATTTTCAAGGAGAGTTTACGAATAGATAATATCCACATTTTGAATGCAATTCCGCATTGAAATTAGCTAGGATTTCAGAATTTCAGGGAAAAATAAAACAATTTAGAGGTCTTTTCGTAATTTTTTTTTTTCATTCAATCGCGTTTTCCTTCAGTGACAATCCTAATCAAATACTCAATAAACGTTGACCCAAAAATCAAATCTATAGATTACTTTATAGTGGACTGGGTTTTTTTTGTATCACCTTAATTCGAAGACAGACTTTATGACATTGCAAGTAGTTTTTTTATTGGGTTCCGTACCCGAGGGGTGCCAAACGGGACCCTATTACAAAGCATCCGCTGCCCGCCCATCTGTCTGTCAGCAGTATCTCATGACCCGTAAACTTCAAAATTAACAGATTATATTGTTCTGTTGCCGCTACATCAACAATTTATGAACTACAAATGTTATTTTTTTCAAGTAAGACATTTTTTATTATTGCGATTTACATTTACGATGGTACGGAAACGTTCGTGTGCTAGTCCGATTCGCAATTGACCGATTTTTTGTTTTCAGTTTAATTTTTTTATACACATGTCCGATAAAAGATGTATTTGCAATTAAATTGCCTGTGGGCTTTGTGATAAGAGGCGTATAAAACTATGGTCACGAGAATCCGCGATAAACAGTTTTATGTTGTACTATCGCTAAAAAAGCCGGCTGCTTTTTTAGCGAAATGTGTCTGGAAGATAGATAATCAAATATAATCTAGATAGATATCCAACGTCAGTCAATTCCCTGATTCTTTTAACAGCATATGCTGCGGAGCTAAGTCTATGTACTAATTTTACAATATGAGGACCACCCTACTGTAGTTTGGCATCAATAGTGATGCCGAGAAATACAGTTTCATCTTCTAAAAATGGAATCTATAATATAATAGATCCATATATCGAGATCTAGACAACAAGAAACTATCAATTAGACATCCTGGATAATAAATAGACTTCCCAGATATTACAACCTGGGGCCCAAGTCCGGTACGCAATGACAGCTCCATAACAATTACATGACGATTACGGTCAACTTTGGATATCCGATATTTGGCGTTCGGAGAATATTTTTAAGGCAATTATGGTAAAAATTAAGTTAATTGGTAAGCACAATAATCAAATTGATCAACAAAGGGAATGGGATTACAAAGTCGTCAGATATTGGATATCTAAAGTTGACCGTAATCGTCATGTAATTGTCATGGAGCTGTCATTGTGTACCGGAATTGGGCCCCTGATATTATGGGTCATGACATGAATAAACTTGATGCTTATTAAACAACCAAAATTACTAACTTACCACTAAAATCTTACATTGCAATAAATCCCCTGGTCAGGGCTTGAACAGTATTATCACCAGGTCTTGTGTTTAAATGTGTGTGACGTCGCTGTTTCTGGTTCCCACGACACGGTATCCTAGTGTGGGGCCAGAAGCAATGTATGCGCCTGAATATAAATGTTTATGTCTATCTTGTTTAATTCTTCAAACTTCATCGATAATTTCGATACTATGGAAAGGCAGTGGGGCCTAGCAGAGCGGTGTAAAACCCCAGGTCTTAGATGTTTATTGTTTATAAGTATGTGACGTCTTCCCACGACACATGGTATCCCAGGGTAGGGCCAGAAGCAATGTATGTGCCTGTATGTCAATGTTTATGTTTAACTAAAAGTAATAACTCCCCAATTGGCAGTGCTGCTCGTGTACTTCTCGGAGAGCATCAACGAGGTGGCCGCGCGCAACTGGACTGTCTTCTCCCGCCAACAGTACTTCGACAGCAAGGGACTCTTCATATCCGTGGTGTTCTCCGTCCCCATACTGCTCAACTGCATGATAATGGTGGTGAGTAGAGTTTCATTTCGATCCAGTAAAACATGAGAGGGGTTTTTGAATAGTCTGGGGCTCATATGCACATACGACCACTCACAGTTTGAAGGGCACTTAAAGAAATCAGACCAGGGAAACCGGAAAAAGGGACATCACAGATCATCCGAGGTATTTTTACCTAATTATAACTTTACTTTGGTAGAATCTGTGAATGTGAGTTCAGAACTATTCCTGAAAAGTACCGGGAACTCTAAAACTCAACTGCATGCGAGAAGATGTCCCATTTATTTGATCTGCAGCAAAATGATCTTTTCACGCGATGTGATTAGGCGATATCGAATTTAAATGGCATTGCGACTGGAATCAGAAATACATATTAGGGCTACTGCTACGGGAAGTCGGCAGATCATTTGTCAATTGACTTTTTTTTGGGTAAAAACGCCAGAATTATTCCTGAAAAGTATCAGGGACTGCACCGGTAGCACGTTAACGGTGAGGGGGTGTCGCGACGCGTGATTGTAAGCGAGAGAGCTATAAATGGCGCATGCTCTGTCTCTTTTTCTCGCGTCGCTACACCCCGCGGGGGTGTACATGCTACGGGCGCTGGAGAACTCACATTGAGAAAAGAACTCACATTTTTTTGATCTGCTACATAATCTGATCAAGTTCACACAAATTGTGTCTTTTTAGTAAATAATTCACATCCCTTGTTTTAAAAATAATATTAATCTCCCTTTATGGCATTACAGGGTTCGTGGCTCTACCAATCGACGCAGATAATGACGAACCTCAAGAAAGCGCAACTAAGGCAGCGACTCAAAGAGCTCAACAGTCAACAACAGCAACACATCAAGTCTAAATAAATACGCGGAACAAGAGTCAATTATAATAAGTATATGTGAGTTATTTCAAATGTTGAGAATGCAGTGAAGCCACTGCAGGAAAAGAGTCGAATCAAGTGATAATTTGAAAAGAGCTGTTTTTGCTAAAGGCTGAATTTAATATTGTTTTAAGAAACCTGGTACAGGTCGCGGAATTTTTTTTTGTCTGTGTGCCGCATGGAGGGGGTAACCTCTCATTCTCGCATAGTGTGAGAGAGAGAGGGTTTACCCCCCACGCGGCACTCAGACACAGAGGAACTTGGGCGACCTGTACTTGATTCGGCATACAACCATGGACCTAGATCCATGATACAACTCATTGCCGAGCATACCTGCATTGATTATGTAGTAAGTTTCCATTTCTTGCCTTAGACGTCTGGAAAGAGTATTTTAGCTATTTCTCTCTAAAGCATAGGAAGTTACATGATCAAGAGGGTAGTTAGATTGCCTTTACCATTCATTATATTGAACAAGAATGCCACCAGAAGGAATATTGCTATTCCTAATGTTATCGTCTTGCCAATACAATGGACCTTAGATACCAACCAAGCTAAGTTCTGTGTTCATTGAATTAGATCGCTTACTGCTGACAAAGATACAAGCCACATAGAATCCGGTGCATCAGTAATACTTTTATCTAGTCCCATTATACTGATGCCTACATCTAATGAGGGTGCTGTTGCCTTATAGCTCTCATTGTCTTGTTTGGGATTGTAAACTGTACTATCAACCCCCCGGATTTTCTATATCCAACATAGTTCTCGATTTATTTGAGCTATATTTACGGGAACATTTCTAACGATTGCGTTTGGTGAATATCCTAAGTCAATTTCAAAGGGATCGATGTTGGAGATGGAGAACAAGGGGAATGGTTTTTAGGTTCAATAATGCACCTGCTACATTGTTCTGTGACAACAACAATCAAGGAAACAGTCATTACGGCATAATCGTTATCTATTATTATTAGCACAGTTGCCGGGGGGGGGGGGGGGGGGGGGGGGGGGGGGCCAAACTAGTTGATAGCGGTTCCTAGTTTTACGTATAAAAGGGCAAGTCTTCTTTGGAATCTCCGCACAAGTTACCCCGACAACTATCGCGAATTATTGTGTTTTGAATTTGTGACTTATTTTATCTATAACTTGGATATAGAATTTAACAATTCAATGATTTTATGGCTGATTTGCAACGTAGCGTAAACCAATGGTTAGAGTTACTTACTCGATGTTGCTGTTGGGCCAACCTTTGCGAGTACAGTAATGTACAACAAAATGTATTTACATAATGTATACAGAAAATGCTTTTACATGTTTGTCGAAATAATCACCATATTCATGAACTAAATTCCGTCGTTGCATTTTATGTAAATCAACTTATTTTATTTTGTACTTAAAACTTATGGTTAAGTTTATTTTTTTACAACATTTACCTATGATGAAGGTATGTATGTATAATGTTGAATTTGTTATCGAAAAGACGTAGAAAATGGGATTGAAACTATGTAATTTAGTCAGATATTTCCGTATTTTGCTTTAGTTCAGCCAAGCAGAATTGATAATAAAACGCCCATACTATGCGGAATTTTTTCTTCAACAATGAAATCTGGCCATGAATATCGCTAAGTGTAACAATAACTTTTAGAAACAAAAATGAACTCTTATCTTTCAATCCCATCTTTAACTGTGTATGATTAGTAATGCGTATGTTAATATTTGTATGGAATTTATGGCCCAGCCCCCCAGTCTTGTATCCTTATTTTCATCGATAGTTATAATATTTTTCGCGTGTAAATCTTGTATCCTTATTTTCATTGATAGTTATAATATTTTTCGCGTGTAAATAGATCTTACGATTATTTTTGACGATGAATGCTTATGATTATGAATGTACAAATAGTGCCATTTGATTGAAATGTAACTATGATTTTGTGATATTAAAATGGTGCAATGGTATTTGGTCATTATACGTAATAGCGGCGAAGGCAAATGGGCGTTATGAGGAAGGTTTATCAATAAACTGGCGTGTACACCACTAATATAGTAAGTACACTGTTTGTATATAAGTAAAATTATGGTAAAGTTTCCACACGGCATTAACACCTTGAACGCCATGCGGCCCACCGGTGGGCCTAGCGAGCACCCCTTTGAACGCCATGCTGCTCACCGGTGGGCCTAGCGAGCACCCCTTTGAACGCCATGCTGCTCACCGGTGGGCCTAGCGAGCACCCCTTTGAACGCCATGCTGCTCACCGGTGGGCCTAGCGAGCACCCCTTTGAACGCCATGCGGCCCACCGGTGGGCCTAGCGAGCACCCCTTTGAACGCCATGCTGCTCACCGGTGGGCCTAGCGAGCACCCCTTTGAACGCCATGCTGCTCACCGGTGGGCCTAGCGAGCACCCCTTTGAACGCCATGCTGCTCACCGGTGGGCCTAGCGAGCACCCCTTTGAACGCCATGCGGCCCACCGGTGGGCCTAGCGAGCACCTCTTTGAACGCCATGCTGCTCACCTGTGGGCCTAGCGAGCACCCCTTTGAGCGCCATGCTGCTCACCGGTGGGCCTAGCGAGCACCCTTTTGAACGC